>JAGSMU010000020.1:15326500-16635000 GCA_029286865.1 Teinopalpus imperialis | reverse complement strand
CCAATACCGGCCTCGCAAAGCAGCAGTAAGGTAGTTTAACCGCTACGTCGCGCGGTAGCCAAGCTCCTCATAAACTCATAAACATAAAACAAAATTAGTGTTCAAGTGAAATGGTTTATGATTAACAATGTCGATAATTTGCACGTACCTTATTTTTATAATATAAGGTAAGATAAACGACTTCACAACTCACGCGATAGTACGGCATCTATCAAAGTTTCTGGAACCCTGAGTATTGAGATGAACGCCTTGTTACCATTTATTGGGTCTCCGAATCGCAATTCTCAACATACGTAACAATAAAGCTATGCTGCTATTGTATCACGTGAAACGTAATTGCACCACGAAGGGCCACTAAAGGGCTACCCCTTATCCGGTCGAGTCGACCCATTCATGAGAGATATGCCTCACGCCAAGACCAGAAAACTATCAATTTATGATACACAAATATTGTTAGTAGGTTGGGAATCGAACCCAGAAGCTACACGTTTTTTTTTTTTTTTTTTTTTTTTTTTTTTTCGGGCTGATGGCCGCTGTTAGCCCCAGGGCTTTTACAGTTTCACCGGGTTGAGAGGTGACCGAGCGCTTATGGCTCTCAGTCGAGACCTCTATATATGGGTAACTAGCGCAAGGGCTCCTGAGAGGGAGCCTCGGCTTGACCGTTACCCTGTTTCATGAGAGCGTCTGACTCGAGGGTGCCCAAGAGGGCCGAACCTCGGCTCGGTCAGTTGCTTCTGACAGAGGATTATCTTAATTAATATCACTATTATTATTAACTACCTGTACCACCACTTCAGAATGCGTGGGCGCTGGAGAAGAAGTGGCGCAAGAAACTCCAGCAACGCTTCTCTGTATGGACTGGAGAGAACCGGCCAGTGACATGGCGGTATCGCGAATAACTTTGTTTGCGACGCCCCGCCGTCGGCGGGGCGATATGAGGGTGCAATGTTTGTGTGTTGTGTTTTATGAAGGGCTTGGGCCCTGGTGGTTGCGTCGTCAGGGTCGTCGAGGGCGTGCCTCGGTCTCCTACGGACGCGGGTAAATCTGTGATTCGCGATGGGATTGTAAGTGGCGGCACTTACAATCAAAGGGTTTCGGTGTGTGACGGCAGAGTCGAAATATCGGCGAGAAGCCTGCTTCAGGTACTGAGCTATGGTCGGCAGCTCAAGATCTATGTGTAGATTTTCGTTACGCAAGAACCACGGCGCACCGGTGGCCTTGCGCATGAAACGATTTTGTATTACCTGAAGTCGGTGAATGTGACGCGGGAGGCATGCGCAAAGACGGGGCTTGCGTATGTCATTATGGGTCGGATGCACGCTTTGTAAAGTGTAATTTTATTACGCAGGACATTTTGCTATTTTTATTAAGTAACGGGTGCAAACGACCTAGGACGAACGCTGCTCGATTCCGTACGCGGTTGACATGCGGACCGAAGGTGAGTCTTTCATCTAATGTGACGCCTAAGCATTTGACTGTCTTTCCCAGGATTGGACGATCAAATAACTCTATAGTTTGGAGATGCGGCGTTTTGTTGCGCCGAGAGAAGTAAATGGCTGCACTTTGGTGGGTTAACCTCGATCCTCCATTTCCGAAACCATTTCCTAAGGTGTTGGCTGCAGATTGGAGGCGTTTACAAATAGCGTCTGGTTTAAATCCAGACACGTAGAGGCCGGTGTCATCGGCGAAAAGGGCTAGCTCTACACCGCGAGTGCGCGGTATGTCGTTGGTGTAGAGTGTGTATAAAGTAGGACCTAGGACAGAGCCTTGTGGTACTCCGGCACAAATGGGGTGAACCTCGGGCGCGTTCCCTCGACGCGGTAACGAAAGGTTCGATTTCGGAGAAAATCTCGTATGATAAGTACGAGTCGATCTGGCACACCGAGCTCATATAGTTTGTATATGAGCCCGTTGTGCCAGACCTTGTCGAAAGCTTTCGCCACGTCGAGAAAAAGTGCCCCAGTTTGGTAGCCCTGAAGAAATTTACTGAGGATGTGCTCCGTGATGCGGTGCACTTGATGTGTACATGAGTGTTGGGTGCGAAACCCGAACTGCTCATTGATTGGCAGCCCTCGGGACAGCATGAAGTCCTTGAGGCGGGTGAGGATGAGCCTTTCATATACCTTACCCAAGACTTTGAGTAGGCTTATGGGTCGATAGGCTGATGGATCGGTTGGATATTTTGAGGGCTTGAGAATCCCTATGACATCGGCTTCCTTCCAGGTGTTCGGGAAGGTGCCTTTGGATATGGCCGCATTGTAGATTATCACCAGTAGGTGTTAAATGGACATGGGTAGGAGTTTCATCACCTTGTTGGTGATACCGTCAGGGCCGGGAGCCTTGCGTGGTCGCAGGTTTTTAATTATGGACTCAACTTCGGTGCATGTAACTTGAGTGACGGAATCGCGAGGTGGTTCCTTACTCCTCCGGTCGACCTCGCTGTTAACCATTTCAAGGTGAGCGGCGTCGATCGGTAGGGTGCTCGGTGAGCATTGGAGCTCGAGATTGTCAGCCAGACATTCGGCTTTCTCTTCGTCTAAGAAGGCGGGTGGTTTATTAGGACGCGCTAAGGGAGGCATTGTTTGGGCGGTGCCCCTTTAGGATTTGGGAAGTCGCCAGTAGGCGAGATGGGAAGGTTCGATGTTGGAGAGGTGATTATCCCACCGATCGTTCCTATACTGGGCTATGCGTGATCGGACTTCACGCTGAAGGGTACGTAGCACCAGCCGGTTACTTTCAGTGGGATATAAGTCGTGGGCACGAGTCGCCGCATTCTTGCGCCTCATTAGGTCCTTTATGTCGTTTGGCAGGGTCCATCGGTGGTCTTCCACCGAGGGAACCTGCCTCGAACAATCCACGATTACGGTCTGGATGTGCCTAGTGAGGGCATGAACTGCGAGGTTCGTGTCGTTGACTGAAGATATGTTCCTAGGAATAGCATCTAGGTGCGGTGATGTGGCTTCCCTCAGGGCGTTCCTGAGTCGGTGCCAGTCTACAATGGTTTTGGTGGAGGGTGAGGTTGGGGCGGAGGGCCCTAACTGAAGAAGAACGGGGCGATGATCGGAAGCGAGCTCATGGATTACCTCTATGCCTTGGAAGGCGAGATTGATGTTCTTACAGATGGCAATATCAAGCACGTCCGGTGCGTGACCCAATATGTATGGAAAATGGGTAGGCGTAGTAGGCGCTACGACGTCGAAGTCGAGTGCGTCGCTTAGCGAGTCTAAAGCCAACCCCGGGGTTGATTTTAGTTGCATTCCACCGAGTGTGCTTGCTATTGAAATCTCCTGCCAAAATGACTGAGTTTCCAAGGAAAGGAGCGCCACGAAGTCGCTTCGTAATACTTGTGCGTCACGTCTGCAAGGCAGGTAGACGGACGCGATTGTGATGGGGGCGTGGCCGGTCATGGCTAGCTGACAGACCGAGGCTTCTAGGAAGGTTAGGGTTGGCGTATCGACGGGCACGCAGTGCAAGGACTTTTTATAGTAGATGAGAGTTCCGCCATTAGCGGCGGAAGTTCTATCATTCCTAATGATGTTATAATTCGCGATGTTGGGATTGCGAGTGTGCGGTTTGAGGAATGTCTCTTGCACTAGGAGCACGTCGACTTGGTGATCGCGAACAAAATTGAAGATTTCGTCGCGTTGATTATTAATACCGTTCGCGTTAAAAAATGCGACGTTAAGGGAACGCGGTTTTACTTTGCCGTTATAAAGGCCCTCTATGCTTGAAAATTGACGATGGCTGACACTACATGTTGGTAGCGCATTGTGGCAGCAATCCTGATTTCGGGCTTGCCATTGGAGTCCCTTAGGGCTTTTGCAAGGGCTGAGACGTCGGCGCCGTTGAAAACGGTGGCGAAGCGACACACAAGGTCGAGGTCGCTTTCGTTAACCGGCCGTCCGGCTGATGGAGGGGGCTGCTCAACCGGTTGAGCGACGGTCACTACGCCAGTAGGAGTTTTCCATACGGGACGTAGAGGACGAACAGGAGCGAGAATAGGCGCGGGAGCGGCGATCGGTGTAGCTACCTTAGGTGCGACTTTGAGTGCCGGGCGTTTCGGCTTGGGAGCCTTTGGGCAGCCAAGGTAATTGGCTGTGTGTCCCTCTGAGTTGCACAGGACACATGCGGGGCCCGAAAGCAGCCAAAGGGCCTTGTCCTTGGGTCTCGGACAGTCGGTGGTACCATGGTCACCCAGGCACTTTACGCATCTGGGTTTCCCGAAGCAGTTGCGAGCAGAGTGGCCATATAACTGGCATTTGTGGCACTGGCCCGGAGGGCCATTTTTATGAGGGCGCTCTATTGTGAGCCCAGAAAGGTGGCAGCACGTTTTCAGGTTAAATACCTGCTTCCCTGCCTCGGACCTTTCGAGGGCCACAATTACCATGTTGAATGGCTTTTTGTTATGCCCACTGTACATCCTATGCACGGATAGGACGGGTAAATTCTGAGCCTGGAGGTCCTCTTTGATGAGGTCTGCGGGGATTTTCCGCGGAAGGTTTTTAATAACCACTCTAAGTTGGCGCTCTTCTGCCAGGGTGTAGGTGTGAAAGAATACACCTTTGTCTTGTAAGTAGCGGGTGACCGCTCTATGGTCATCCGTGGTTTCTAGCTGCAGTTTAATGCCTACAGCGGTGGGGATCGCTTGATATTTGTAGCGATTGAAAGGGCCGATACGACAATCGGCCATTTATCTTGTGCCTGTATGAAGACAGGCGGCGGGCGTTCGATGGCTGTGAGACAGCCGAAGTTTGGGGAACCAGTAGGGCGCGCTGAGGAGCGGCGGGGCTTGCTGTGAGGCTGCAGAGGGGTGCCATAGGGTTGGGCCACAGATGTCGATGGAGAGGGACATCGCTTTCCCGTTTTCGCCTTGGGTGGCGGCGTCGGGGCGGGTGAAGCTCGCTTTTTCCTTCTTTTCCACCAGCGTGAAGTTGCTGGTGTCTTGCGGAGGTCCTCGGGGACGAAGGGCTATCTAGCTCCATTTCGGAGACCGAGGAGGACGATGAGGCAGAGGCCCTTGAGGAGGACCTTGAGGGTGATTTTGCCCCTCCGGTAGGGGTTGCTCTTTATAATGTCTTCGAAGACATCGGGGTATTTACTCTTCAGGCAGCTGACCAAGTGTACAAGGAAATCCCTTGTTGGATTCTCCATTGTACACAAATTATTAATAATGTTACTACTATTACGCGGGATGTGTGGCCTCCGGTGGGGTGCCGGGGTGAGTAGTTTACTTCCCTCCCTGCCGGGTATAGGCAGGAGGATGTGTGCCTAGTTGTGTAGCCCTAGTGCGTCCAAGTGCCAATCTTATTTGTGCACTTGGGTGTGTGCTTAGAGCTAACTAAAAATACGCGTGAGACAATTATAAGTATAGCGGGTTGGTCAACCTTGGCTAGGGCACTACCCAAGGCCAAGTTTACGTTGACTCCTTCCGCTATCTTGCGTTTCCCAGAAGGGGAACCGTGGGCGTACGGGGCTTGCCCTACACTAGCTTAGTTAACACCGCAAGGTATCCACTAGTATAACCACCCAGGTGGCTTTACAATAGCTTTCTTGGAAACTAAATTCCGATCACAACAGCAATAAAAATTGCTCGGTGTATTGTTCTCGGAACAATGGGTGCGCAGGTGGCTTGCTCGGGGGCAGGTAGCTCGGGACGATCGTGGCGGGGAGCCGGGCGACCGTTCTCGGCGACTGCTGAGCGTCGAATGAAGCTACACGTGGACACACAGAACACCACGACGTCTAAAATATGACTCACCAGCGACAGTTTTAGTAAAGTATTTAAATCATGTTATCTATCAAATTAACTATGACACAATTGACATTAGTACCACAATCAGACCATCATCTATTTATTTTGATACTAGCTGGCCCAACAGATGTCCTCTCCAAACTTCAATAAATTTGTTTGTGATCGTTTTGTAAGTTTGTCAAAATTATTCAATGTTCTAATCGTGAGTTCATACAAAAATCCCATAGGAAGAAGTACTATCAAAATTTCTTGAAATTGCATGTAAAATATGGGTCCTCGATCCCGTCTTACAAAAGGGCCTTGACATTGATTTAAACAAGACATTGGACCAAACACAGTAGCACTGCTTCATTGCAGTTAGGCTATTATGCACACGATACCTTTAAATATAGACATGTGACCCAAATTACCCTTATGACAAACATATTAAACTTTTACTGTTAGAATATTTATCATCGTTGGGTAATACATACTGGTCCGGACATGATCCCTTAAAAACTTTTCTAATTAATGTTAGGGTGTCTCTTTAAATTTCATGCATTTGTTTTAAAATTTACATAATGTTTATACGCAGGTAAAGGGAACTGTTATAAATAATTTTACTCTATTTAACGCTATTTATTTTTACAATGGTAGGGCCGAAACAGTAGCTATTGCATGAACCGACCTATTCATGCAATAGCTAAAAACTAGTTTATTAATTAATATTTATTAAGTAATTTCAATATAAAAAGGTAAGGACAGAAAATAAGTTGAAGCTCTTTGCCACTTAAAACTATTTCAAAATTATCGTTAAATTATCGTTAAGTAAATATGTGGTCAAGTACCGGCACTTTGATAGTAAAATAAAAACTAGACTCTGTCGGTCAGCACAAACCGACCAAGGGCCGTCGAATTATTAAGTAAAAATTTAAATTCAAGTTAATTAACTTTGGTACACGAATGAAAATTAACATATTGGTAAATAACCGATATGTGATTTTATTTCGCTTTCCTTATTTAAAAAAAATCCTGAAACTTTTTGTCCCAAATGTCCTATATTACATAAAATGTGAATACACCTAATTTCCTTCAATATTTAACCGAAAAGAACTAGCTGAGTGGCGAAAAACCACAGATTCCAAACTTTACTTCCCTTCTTTCAACATTGATCAAAAGAATTCCTCGGAACAGAATTTTCAATCAGACAAAACAAACGCCGCGTAAAATTTCTTGGAATCATACTAAACGTAAATATACTTACGAGTAAACGTATAATTTAATAAAATTAATTTTAGCCTATATTATATTATGTCAATAGTTAAAACATTAAAATGAACGTGTTAAAACCAATTTTACTCAAGTATTCGCATAATAATAATAAAAAAAAAAAAATACTAAAACCTATTCTATATATTCTGTATCTTTTAACCTCCATGTACACTTTTATAAAAAAATCCGTATCAAAGTCTGTCTTCTCCGTGATTTCGTAAATCACTAAACAGATTTCGATCGGTTTAATCTATTCATATTCATATTTCACTCATCATGTATCACTATTGAACAAGTAAATGTGATATTCTAGTAATATATTACTAATAATATATTAATAGTAATATACTAGTAATATTTCTGCATCAGAAATAATTGGTGTCTGATGAATATTTTTACCAACGAGGTATTAAAAATCGTATTGAACTATGGGAAAAAGTTGTGAAAATTGCTAATTTTTATTAAAAAACAAACTATAAGAAATTTGAAAACGCCTAAAGAACCTAAATGCCAAGCCAATAAAATATGATGACTACTATAAAAGATTCTTAATAACAAGACATGTGAAAACCCAGAGGGGACAAATTGCGAACTATCGACAACACAACTAAGGAAGGGCCAAGTTTACGCAAGTGTGAAACACACCACCAAGTGTGAATACGAAATAAAAGTTGCACAATAAACTCCCCGTCTGGGGAGAATCTCGTTATCTCAGTAGGCTTGGGAACAAACGATGTACACAAAAAAAAGTACAATTTCATCCCGCCGGATGTACATAATTGGTTGGGATGAGTATTCCCTAGAGAATCTTATAAAATGAGAATGTTGTTGAAGTTTATAATTTAATAAAGATGTAATGCAGACCAGCGGTAGAGTGAGAGTAATATTGGTAGAGACATTTGCAGTTTGTTTCTAGCTCCGGGATTAATGGGTCGGCACGACCAGTGAAGGTCCACGCCCTCAGAGGATAGCAGCGTCAAATAGTAGCATAACCTTGCTGTATTTCGTATGTTGATTGTAGGGATCCAAAGGCCCTTAATACTGGTGATGAGGCTAGAATGTTATATTATATTGTTAAATCAAGACTGTATCGTAGATGACTTTATTATATATTGTATTGTATAGTTACATTGTATTTGTAGTTTAAATTATATTTTAGGTATACCAATGAGGGTGATATGATCATTAATTGACGAAACCCTCTATAATAAAATAAACTTCAAAAAAATCTAAGGATATAGATATATATAAATATATATATATATAAATAACGTTCTCACAATGTTGTCTAATCTCCTGCATACTGCTGCATTAATCATGATTGTGAAGCTTAACCCTTGCTGAAGAATCTGTGCTAAATTACACTATCAAAGAAATAACGAAATGTCATTTGTAATTACTTCAGGGAGATTTAGACCGGTTATAATTACGCAATAAGATAGAAGTTAGTGGATAAGATCAATCACTTCTAAGTCAAATTCTGCTAATACACTTACATTTTTCGACTCAACGAAGCATTTAAAATAAGAACAATTTAGATAGATTATTCGCAAGATCTTTAAGAATTCTTATACATAAGTAGCTCTCGTGAATTCTTACGAAATTCTGCTTGCGTGGTCCGTAAAATTATTACAAATGGAAAATAAATAACAGGGCATAACGTTTAAAACACTAAAATATGTGTACATTATTACCTACTAACGCCCTAAACTGGTTCGCCGGTATACGATACTTACTCGTATGTTGCACCATTAAGTTTTTGTATTATTTTACTTTCAAGACAATGTTTCACTATTTTATTTATGTATAATAATAATGTATCACAGTACCGTTACTATTCGACGGGATAACTCTCTCTTGATGTTACTTCGTCTAGAAAAGGTTTATATTCAAAGTAAGAATAGTACAAAAGGTTCTTATTACTTATTAGGATTAATAGTCCTTTACTTAACTTTATAATAAAAAACTAGAATAATTCTCGTGAAAATATTAGAATATAATTTTACATACCTATAGTAATATAACAACAAAGACGATGATCGTCTCCGCCCATCTCTTCGAGACCGTAAGAGACAATTATGAGATGGCGAAGCCTCCGAGAGATCACGAGAAAACCAGTTCATAATTACCAGATCTAAAATACCAATGCGGGCTACCAGAGGTTCGGTGAGTGCGATAATAAACCTAATCGCTTGGCAACTATGCCACTTAAGCTTTATGAACAGAGTTTAATAACACGTTTAATCTTAATGTTTAATTTTTTTAGTGTTTGTATTGTAATATTCTATTGTAACTCTTCTATAAATTACCTTGGAATGTTTTAAACCATATATAACTATAGAAGTTGATATTTCTGTGACACTTAAATTGTAAACATAAATTAGGAAATTTCCCAAACACAAAAATAATGCAAGTTTCTTTTCTCAGTAGCAGACTTGTAACTTTGCACTTATAACTTCTCTGGTTGTGCGTGCGTATGTTCATGGGCAGCGATGATTACCTATCAACAGATAGCCGCCAGCTCCTTTAACTCTCTTCTATAAAAAAAAATATAATTGTTTAATAGTTGAACTGTCTTGTTAGGATTATTGTCGCTCTGGTGGTGATAACACTAAAGTACACCAAGGTCAAAATGCTTGTGCTTTGAGAAGGTTCACGATATTAGTCGAATAAAGGATTCTAACCTACGATCTTAAGTTTCGTAGACCATACCGATTATTGGATTACACCATCACACGAGAGAAGAATCTAGTAGTAGTAGTAAAAAATATGCTGTAAATCTTTAGAAGTAACATATTAATTTAATCTGAAAGTAAAGATTTAATAAAATTTCTAAAATATCCTTTTCGTAAGTCTGAACGATTTATGACTTTTAATGTTTTGCGGTACGCGCTCAGAATGCCGGAATTGTAAAATATTTCGCATGATAAATTAATAGTGGACTAGTTACAAACACGAATGGAACTACGAACAACTGCGAATTTACGATCGAAAGTTACGTTCATTCGTATTGCTCCTAACTGTAATAAAACTGTATGTACGTTTTTAATATACCATTATAATATAATGGTTATTTATTTTTGTCTCCCTTTATTTATGAATGGAACTATATATACTTAACTAATGTAAAATTCATATTGAACTGGACTTCATTACGAAGTTTGTACTCTAGAAAATTTCTTTTACATTCGCAGATTCAGGATCATTATTATAAACAATAAACTAATAACGAAAAAACACGAGTGTAATATTGTTATATTATTTTTTCTATTAATACA
The DNA here is from genome assembly GCA_029286865.1 of Teinopalpus imperialis. Classification (NCBI taxonomy): domain Eukaryota; kingdom Metazoa; phylum Arthropoda; class Insecta; order Lepidoptera; family Papilionidae; genus Teinopalpus; species Teinopalpus imperialis. Next base: position 16,624,719 of record JAGSMU010000020.1, on the reverse strand, counting down.
TCATGATCATATTCTCTTGCTTGAATTTGACTACGGTCTCTTAAGTTAATTACCAAATGACATCACCTACGAAGGATATTGCAGCTCCGTAAGAATTTGATCTAACACAGAGGCACTAACTTCTCGCCTGATATAAACTATGTGCAATAACATCGGAGGAAGGTTTAGACTATAATAACATTGAAATTGTGACAGAAACAGGAAACAGTGATCTAAGATTGTTGTGCCGCTTCTATTCTACAAGTTTTCGTGAACTCGTTGAACTCAATTTTTTAACTCGTGAAATTTCGTGAAATTGCCGCCATGGATTTCTTTTCGAGTATACCGTCCCGGATATAATAGTTACAAACAGTAGCTTGACCTTACCGTTGTAATTTTTTATGCAAGGGATGTTTTTTAGGTAAATTTTCGTAATCATAATCTTCAGAGAGTCAGAGGAATCGCAAATGCGTTGTCGGCCTTTAAGGAAGGTGTAGGCTTTTTCTTGAAGGTCCCAAGTCGTATCGGGTCGAAAACACCGCTGGTGACAGCTGATTTCACAAATTATTTGTGCGTGGCAGGAAATTTCGGGTGAAGCCCACAGTGGTGGATTGCCAACCATCGAGATGATGAGAATGAAATTTTTAATTCTGTCGTGATGTTTTAACTCAGCGGACCCATGAAGAGTGTTCCGTGGAGTTGTTTGGATTAATCCCAGAATCCGAACACAACGACATTCTTTACTGCCGTCTCCCTAGAACATGTATTTTCCTTATATTCTATTGTCTTGTCTTGTTGTGTACAATTTCATTATTTAACGTATACCATCCCGTGTGGGATAGCTTTGATTTATTTTTTTAGGATATTAAATAATAATGTTTCTCTTTTTAAAATCATCCAAACTAAAAATAAATCCTGAAATTTTATACTATAGTCCCCGCTAATAATGTGTTTGTTTTGAAGTTATTGCGTAGCCTTTTTGACCTTTTACTGTAGGCTTTAAATAATGAAGGCAAGAAAGAGTGTATGTACTTAATACATGCAATCGTTTCCTTACTAAAATTATTAAAATTTATCTTTTTCAATATTATTACCGTTATTAATATATGGCGACAACGTCTCGCCAAATAAGTATGCCAACAAATACATTCAATTCATTAGAAATAAATGGTAATTTTTGACTTAAAAATAAAATATTTTACGTATATATCTCATTACATAAGTAATTGCAAATTTGAATCTCTGTACACTCCAACGTCGTATTATATTCGAAATGTTCAAAACGTGACCGCAGGTTACGCGGGTTGACATGAAATGGGAGCCTTCCAAGCGGTCGCAATTACCTTGGACCCGAGCGAAATAAATGACCCGTTGAATACATTCAAAAGACGTTTTAAAAAAGTACAATAATATTTCAAAAGATAGTAATGAAACATATTCCTTTGTGTCATTCATTTTCTTTACAATTTTGAATTTCGTATTACATAGTAAAAGTAATTGAAGATTGTCGCAGTTTTTATAATTTTGTTTAAAAGAAAGACAATACTTAATTAGAAGTAACGCGACTCATTTTAAATTAAAAATGATAAATCCTGCCACGCACAACTGCTCTGTGGAATCAGCTGCTGTCAGCGGTGGTTCCGAACCGATACTACTTAGGGACCTTCAAGAAAAGAGCCTACACCTTTTTTAAAGGCCGGCAAAGCATTTGCGACTCCTCTGGTGTTGCGGATGATTCGTGGGCGGCGGTGATCACTAACCATCGGGTGGGCTGCTTGATCTTTTGCCACTTATTCTATAAAAATTGTGTGTAAAACTAACTAATCAAAACCTATACTGGTAACATTTATAATGAAAGAAAGTGAATTACCATTTTTTTTAAATAGCTAAATATATATATAAATAACTTCATATATGTACGTATATTAATATATAACTCATTTTGAATCATATAAAATTAATAAAAAACGAAACCAAAAACAGTTAACAGTATTAAAATTTGCTAACGGGCATTGTTTCTTTCCTTTTAATTTTAATTAGTGTTATAATTTATTTTATTTTATAAGTTATAATTAGTTAGTAATATTGATAATAAAGTTTAATATAAAGACAACGAATCTCTATTATCTAATTTAAATAAGAGTCGATTAAATAATTTACATTGCTAAATTATTTTAACTCTTGGTCGGCGTGTTTGAAAATCTTCAAGTTTTAACTAAGTTTAAATTGAGTATCGCAAAAAAACGGAAATGCTGCTCTGTTTCTTTTATTAATTTCAATAAATGTATAATTGAACGATGGTACAGTATCGATACGATTATTTCTATGACATGTGTAAACAAAGTTTTAATGATTATATTTATAAACAAATTGATTCTAAACTTACTGTATTATATTCATCATTTTATAGAAATCATCTGTTTTTCCCGTGACCCAATAAGAGTAACAGTTAACAGAGTTGCGGTTTCCAATTTAATTTCCAGCTGAATCGAAAGATCCACACTTTTGTTGAATCTGTTTTTTGGACCACTCTCCTGTAATAAGAACAGCTCACCTTTTTGCATAATCATGTATTTTATTGTTTACCTATCTACCTAAAACCTAACCTAACCTAAACCTTACCTAAACTAAAGGAGCACCGATGAGGCAGTTCCAGTATCAATATTTTCACGGACTGCAGCAAGCAGGAGGACGTGGACTTCGGGGCCGCTTTCGTTTACTGCGGTCTCAAGTACCAAACTCCTCGACTCCTTCACATCAGGCAGAACTATATATATACGGCACACCACGATATAAATAGACTCAATCTCTTTTATTCTGTCTATTCAGAATAGAAATAACCGAAAAGAGTACCGAAATACCCGAATAACCGACAGAATAGAATGAACACCGAATGCGGCACCTTGGCCGCATTTATATAGTCTGGATAAAGGGTCACTTAGGCATTCTGAAGCAGTAGCCAGGCTCTTCCCCATCGCGTACATTAAAAATATTCTGACACGGAAACCGTGACACCGAGCAAGCGAGATACAAGATAGAATTTGGGCTAAAGCATCAAGCAACTGCTAACTACTTTTTTTTTCGGGCTTATGGCCGCTGTTGGCCCGAGGGCTTTTACAGTTACACCGGGTTCAGAGGTGACCGAGCGCTTATGGAGCTCAGGCGAGACCTCTAATAGTGAGTAACCAGCACAAGGGCTCCCGAGACGGAGCCTCGGCTTGGACCGTTACCCTGTTTCGCGAGAGCGTCTGACTCGAGGGTGCGCGAGAGGGCCGAACCTCGGCACGGTCAGTTGCTTCTGACAGAGGATTATCTAAATTAATATCGCTATTATTATTAGCTATCTGTACCACTACTTCGAAATGCGTGGGCGCTGGAGAAAAAGTGGCGCAAGAAACTCCAGCGATGCTTCTATCTGTATGTACTGGAGAGAACCGGCCAGTGACATGGTTACTAACTACACTCGACCTCATTCAAAGTGGCTTTACCTATGGTGCAGAATGAGCGCGGGGGCGCCGGCCTCGGCACTTTCATAATGACCGATCAGATGATTGAGTTAGTATGAAATTCGTTTTTTTTTACAGTAATAATTTTTTAACATTGACAACATCTATACAGAAATGTAAACATTTGTACCTCCTTCCATTTTGACCGCGCGCTTACTAGGGGGCGTTAGGGTAATGAACTTATAATAATGTCTAATATTAAGAACATGCATATAAATTGTATCCTTAATTTTTTTTTAATTCAGTCAAGTGTTTAGCGAGACGTTGAAAAGAACGTAATAGTATCAAATTGCAGTTATATATACATATATATATATATACATATATATATATATATACATACTCAAACTTTTGGCGAAAAAATATTTGTTAACTTATTTGTTTTCATTACTATTGTACAAAATTAGTGAAACCTTGTAATGAACGGCCATCGTAGACGATTTATTACACTATATTTATTCCACTATAAATAAAAAAAACCTACAGTCTTACAAATAAAAATGAGTTATAACATATTTATTCCACCCTTATACTAAGTTTAATTAAACCAGGAATAAATTAAGAAAAGCTAAGAATAGTTCCCCACAAATAAATCCGGAATAACTATGGTTTATCTATTCTTCCGTTACGTCAAAATGCACGAGTTGGCAACAGCGCAACCAAAGAGAAACCATAAAAAATTGTCTAAAAAAATAATTGTAGGTTTTATAAGTTTAGCTAAATAAAATAATATTAAAAATGAATTAAAGAAAGCGCACTATTAACTAGTAGAGAAAAGAAAAGGTAAGTACTGTAAACAATATTTTTTGTCGCGTGTGCATTAGCCAAGTGTGATATATTCATTTAACGTTTCATTATTTAAAAGTTCCTGTGTGTTTGCAGCAACTGCTAAGGGAAATAATTCGACCATTTATGGATATAATAGAAAATAAAGACTTGACCACAAATACTTAAAATCAAGGTGAACTTAAAATTACAAGAAGAAATTAGGAAACAGTTAAACAAAACTTAATATTCAGTTAAAATTATTTTTAATTTATTGAAACTACTAAAATTAAATTAAAGTTTTCTTCTATAAATGTCGCTCTCACTGCAGCTCCATGTAATGTGTTCCATTTGGGTATATTACAGTGGACTGAACTGTGATATTTACATTGTCATCGCCTGGAAAAGGTTCCTCATTCAATTCTATGGCTATATTAACTAGAACTACAAGACCTACAATATACCTTGGTGTTCCAGAGATGTTCTAAATCCATTTAGTAAACTTCTGAATCGGTTTTTCCAAACACCAAAACATCTTTCAATAGTATTTAGAGTCCTAGTATCAGTATTTGTAAAACGGAAGATAATCCACCTCCACGCTTGTCCATAGTAAGAGACCTTCCAAATAATTGGTCTAGAAACATTTCACCACTTTTATAAAACCGATATTTTAATCGATACTGTTCATCCTCATATACATCAAAAGGGATTTCCCTTCTTATAATATTTTACTTTTCTTGGAGTCTGAATGATATTTATTAAGTCATTTACTCTCTCTACTTCCTCTTATTTTAAATGCGCGAACACAAACACAAACCGTGGTATTTTAAATATTATACAAGACTGGACTATGGTGTACGTCGTTATAACTTCGGAATAACGGTTGTATGAACAAAAACGTCAACGTTTTACCAGGTATAACGTATTCTTGGTTTATTAGTACAATTTTAATTATTATTAGTTTATTCCTAAGTTTATCTTTATACCACGTTTATTTGTAAGACTGCTAACCTTTACCTATTTTAATCAGATTTCCGTTTCGTCGTTTCCATGCGTCATATACAAAACAAAACAGCTAAAAAGATGTGACAGCGTAAAACATGTGTTGACATGCTTAGATACGGGTACCCCATTTTGTAGCATTTTGGTTGTAAAGACGTCACTTTGGAGAAGATTAATGTTTCACATTTACAGCTTTCACGACATTTTATTGTTTAAAATTTAGATGACGTGACTTTATTATTGTAGTCATAAAAATTCACACGCAGCTTTGATTCGAATGGTGGTCTAGCTACTAACTATTTAAATCTTAGTTTTCAAGATTGAAAACGCATCTTCATATTGATACCTTATCGAGCATAGATAGACCAATCTAGGACTTAGTATTTAGTATTTGATAAATTGACAACATTAGCAGAGGGAGAGGTCTTTGTTTGTTAGCCGTATGAGAACGCTCAGAGTTGCTCAGCGATCGAGCGAGTTAGCGAGCTATTCTGGATGTTTCGAAGAACGAGAATGACCGATATAGCTCAACAGATCGACAAGCTAACAGGCTAGCAATATAGCTCGTGGAACCGAAAACTGATAGGAAAAAAAAGTTTCTTGAGTGGCAACCTCGGACTGGCAGTTGCAATATGGGTGACCCTATTTTTTAAAAAAATAAAATAAAACAAAGTAACCCGTAACTAGAGCGACCTGTATAAATTTGCAGGAAGTCGATAGATGTAGGGATTTTAATCATACTTTGTTCCATCATTATTTTTCGTTATACAAAAGGTATAAATAGATTAGTGATTATTAACAAAATATCTAAAAAAAATATTCATTGTAATACACTAATTTTAAAAGAGTCCACATTCCTTTTTTACTCCTATATACTACGAGGGCACATTGAAAAGTTTTGAGCCCGACCTTAAAAAAAACGATTTTTTTCTAAATGATTATTTTATTTCTCTACATAGTCTCCAGAATGATCTATACACTTTTGCCATCTTGTCTCTAGCTTTAGTATTCCTTCTAAAAAAGAATCTTCAATTTCATCAAAATATTCAGTCACAGCTTCTTGTACCTCGATATTCGTCGAAAATTTTCGTCCTGCCATGTGTTTTTTTAGATTGGGGAAGAGATGGTAATCAGACGGGGCCAAGTCCGGCGAATAGGGTGGATGCGGCAACAATTCAAAGCTACAATTGTGTATTTGTGCGATTGATTTCGCCGCAGTATGGACAGGAGTGTTATCTTGGTGAAACAAAACTTTCTTAGACAACATACCAGGCCTTTTTATTTTTATTTCTTCACGCAAACGTTGTAAGAGTGTGTGAATTTAAATGTCAACCTTAGACTCAAAACTTTTCAATGTCTCGTATGTATGAGTGAAATGAATCATAACGATATATTTTTAAGGAAGTCATATCCATGGACTGCGCATATAGTCGTCATGATATGAATTTATGGCCGTAAAACTTGATAAACCGTCACAGTTAAACGTGATTTTGAATTATTACAATTTTTTACCGTTATATAGTAATAATAAATAATTATTACTTAGCAATCAAACTATTACTTGATGATAATTTGTTAATATTTGCTGTTCGATTAATTACAATTAATTTTTATATTATTATTAAAAATATTTTTTTATATATTTATTTATTATTTTTATATATTATAGTTACAATTACGTCCATATATACAGACAAACAAATTTTAAATTAAGTCTACTCAAACGAAACCAAAATAAATAATTGTAATCTCAAGAATACGTTAGTCACTATAAATAATACAATAGAATTTTAGTAATCTCTTAGCAATGCGGAAGAAATTTGTACTCGTATATCGTATAAACGAGCAAGAGTATCGACCAGTTAATAACCTCTGCCCATCAATATCTGCAGCACCAACCACAAATTGGTGACTTCCCGACATTTGAACTGAGTGCAGTGTGTGTTATAACGGTCGCGTGGACTTAACCGTTGTAGTGAAGTGCAAATTAAGGACTATGTCGAACACGGATAATGCAGCAAGATTGCCGGCAGCGGCCGTCAATGCCGTTGGTGTCAAAAATTCCACCTTTTTGGGCAGAGGAGCCCGTGTTATGGTTTGCCCAACTGGAGGGCAATTTACATTGGCGAATATTGTATCCGACACGACAAAATTTTTACACTTCGTCAGTAATTTGGAGCACAGATACGCGGCCGAGGTGAAGGATATAATTACTAAACCGCCACCGACGGAAAAATATGAGACGCTAAAAAAGGAGTTTATATCCCGGTTGTCAGTGTCAAAAGACAAGCGTGTGGAGGAATTGGTGTCGCAGGCAGAATTAGGTTCTCGCAAGCCGTCACAATTTTTACGGCACCTACGCGATCTGGCCGGAACCGATTTGTCGGACGATTATTTGCGCAGAATTTGGTCTAAACGTTTGCCACCACACGTACAAACTGTAGTAACTATGATGTCGGACTCTAGTATGAATAAAGTCGCAGCGATTGCGGATAAAGTGAACGAAATGGCTATGCATCCACCCTACATTGCTGAAATGCAAGCTACTGTGCCACCTGCTCCTGAGCCAGCGACTTCGTATGCGCCGAGCACCTTTGAGGAGAGACTGAATCGCCGAATAGACGACCTCGCACAGCAAATAGCTGCTTTGTCGACTGAAAATTTTCGAGGTCGTGGCAGATCCCGCTCTCACTCAAGAGGACAACGCAATCGAGCGAAGAGCAGCACCCGCGGCAAAGGTCTGTGCTGTTACCACGACAAGTTTTGCCCGCGCGCGACCAAGTGCCGTGATCCGTGCAGCTGGGCAGAGGGAAATGCCAAAGGCGGTCGCTGATAGGTGACAAGAAACTGCCAAGAGTATCCGTGCCGCCTATTCGTCACCTACAAAAATACGCGAGTGAAATTCTTAGTGGACAGTGGTTCAGACTTTAGTGTTTTCCCTGTAAAGTCAGTGCGTAATCAAAGACGAAATAAGGACAAATACGAACTGTTTGCCGCTAACGGGACTCCTATCGCAACTTACGGCTCAATAAATGTTACACTTGACTTTGGTTTACGCCGCGCATTTAATTGGCGCTTTGTAGTGGCTGATGTAACTAAGCCTATCATTGGTGTAGATTTTTTATCATTTTATAGCCTTTTGATAGATGTTAGGCATAAACGCTTAATAGACAATTGTACGACGCTTACTGCTACTGCCTATTCTGCTGCTTCTTGTTCTGTGTGCCTTGTTAAATCTGTCGCAGGTACATCGCCTCATCATGGTCTGCTTCAGCAATTTCCTGAAATCACCAGACTAGTGGGTGACCCGTCGGATCGTGAGGAAGCACAATACTCTTCACTATATCCGTACCACCCCTGGCCCGCCCGCGTACTCCCGCCCTAGACGGTTGTATGCAGAACTACTGAAGATTGCCAAGCAAGAGTTTGAAGATATGGTGCGCTCAGGTATTATCAGGCACATCGTTCCGACAGCTCTTGGTCCTCGCCCCTGAATATGGTCCCCAAGAAGAGCAACGGCTGGCAACCCTGCGGCGACTACCATGCATTGAACGCCCGCACCATACCAGATAGGTACCTTGTCAGACATCTCGCAGACTTCCCACACAACCTACATGGTTGTCAGGTCTTTAGCATGCTGGATCTTATTCGCGCCTACAAACAAATTCCAGTACACAAGGATGACTTTGCGAAGACCGCCATAACGACTCCTTTTGGTCTTTTCGAATTCAGATTCATAGGATTCGGCCTGAGAAACGCAGCACAAACATTTCAGCGCTTCATTGACGAGATCCTGGGATCCGTACTTAGATGATATTCTAGTAGCTTTATCTAGCCCCAGCGTTCATGAAGTGCATCTACGACAAGTGTTCGAGCGTCTACGAGAGCATGGCGTCGTGATCAACACAAGCAAGTGTGTATTCGATGAACCGGAAGTTACGTTCCTAGGTCACAAGATTTCGAGCAAAGGGGCAACGCCCTTACCAGAGAAAGTTCAAGCCATAATATATTTTCCTCGCCCGACCACCATTAAGGAACTCCGCCGTTTCTTGGGCATGCTAAACTTTTATCGTCGCTTCTTGTCGCACGCTGCCCAGAAACAAGCGACGTTGAACAATTTACCGATGTCCGGTCATCACCGAAAAAGTTCCGCGAAGATTGAATGGACTGACGATCTCGATGCTGACTTTGTTGCGTGTAAATCGAGTCTAGGCGATGCTACACTCCTCGTTCATCCGCGTCCTAAGACAGATGTAGCCCTGGTCGCGGATGCCTCGGACATAGCGATCGGTTCCGTCGTGCAACAACGGGTTGTGAACAACAGTTGGGAACCACTAGGCTTTTCTCGCGAAGGTTAAATCCAGCTCAGCGCAAGTATAGTCCCTACGATCGCGAGTTGCTGTCGATTTATGAAGGGGTCAAATATTTCCGCCATATGCTCGAGCTGAAGCCTTTTATAATTTATACCGATCATAAACCGATTGTGTACGCGTTCAGCGAGCCCTTGAACAAGTGCTCGCCTCGCCAGTTTGGATACAGTTTCGACTCGATACACGGAATGAGTCACCCCAGCGCTAAGGTTACCACGAGACTACTTACGCAACGATATGTTTGGCCTGGTGTCAAAAAGGACTGTAGTGATTGGTCAAGAACGTGTCTTCACTTCCAAAGATGTAAGGTGTCGAAGCACGTACGCTCTTCTGTTATGTCATTTGCAACCGAAACTGAACGATTCTCGCATGTGCATATTGATCTTGTCGGCCCGCTGCCTATTTCGCACAGTTTTCAATACTGCTTGACTGCAGTGGACCGTTTTACAAGATGGCCTGAAGTGATACCAATTTCTGATATAAAAGCGGAAACCGTCACTCACGCATTTCTTTCCGGATGGGTATCATGGTTTGGATGCCCAAAGCGGATAACGGCTGACAGGGACGCCAGTTCATCTCGGACACATTCCAGCGACTAGCGAAGACTATTGGTGCCGAGCACATCCAAACAACGGCCTACCATCCTGCTGCGAATGGGCTCGTCGAACGTTTTCACAGGCAGATGAAGGCTGCTATAAAGTGCCACTCGAGCGAAGATTGTGTTGAAGTCCTGCCTCTGGTTCTCTTAGGGATCAGAACGGCATGGAAAGGCGATCTAGCCGCCTCTACTGCGGAATATGTGTATGGTGAGCTATTTCGCTTGCCTGGAGATTTTTTTGATTCTTCAAGTTAAAATACCCTGACAGATTACACAGACTTCATGACTCGCTTGCGGCTCAAGATGCGCAACCTGCAACCAGTACCTGCTACGCGCCATGGTACCCAAAAAGTCTTCGTCCATAGAGACCTAGCAACCTCGTCTCACGTGTTTCACGCAACGATGCAGTCCGCAAACCATTACAGCCCACTTACACCGGACCCTATAGAGTCATCGAGAGCGGTGATAAGTTCTTTAGAATAGACATTAGGGGCAGAGAAGATAATGTCTCGATTGATCGCCTTAAACCCGCCTACATGCTAGTAGAACCGGACCAGCTTTTGTTACCAAGTCAACCTCCTGTAACGCCGTCTCCGGCAAAGGTTGAACGTAGGACTCGTTCAGGACGTGTGATCCGTTTTCCAAATTATTTGTTAATTTCGTAATCGACCTAAAGGTCTCCAAGGGAGCTTATGTAGGGATATATTTTTAATGTTTCCTAATGTTAAATTTATGTACTGTATTGAATAAGCTGCTAGGACGCAGTCAGGAATCCTCGGCTGAACTTGGTTTCGCCGCGCCCGCCAGTCGATTTGACGTTCTGACGCCGGGAGGCTGCGCGCAAACCGACTGCTCGGCCCTTTGTTCTCGCGCCACGTGACGCTATTGTTTCTGTATCTTCATGTGCTGTACCTACGCTATAAATAAACTTTTTATATCTTAAAATATGGATGTTATTTAAATACGCTCTTTAACAACCACAAATTGGTATAATACGTTGCCGACCTATAAGCAAAATGTATGCTCTTGTCTTAAAGACATAACCATTGTATCTGGAAGAGAATACTACTGCAACAAATTGATTCCACGTGATAGTCGGTTGCTGTATAAATTGACGCATAAAATACATTATGGAGAACCTGTATACTATGTGTATAATAAAATAAGTGATCCGTGTGAACAAAGCCAAGTAATGTAAAGAACAATACAAAATTAAATATTAAACCCATTGTGTTTCAATCTCTGAATACTCATTTTCTAAATAAAGGTTTCGTCGTATATTGCATAAAGTACTTAAGAGAACCAATTTCTGTACAATTGTAATATTTAATATACTCATATTACTTGGGTTTTAATATTCTAGTCGCAAATTTATAAGAAAATTTCTATTAAAATATACGATATGAGCGTATCTACAATGAATATTCGCTATGGTTGAGTCGAAATAAACTGTTACTGATTGATTTTTTGTTGTTTTAAATTAAAAAAAAATCACTTTAGATTATTCAAATCTGCTGTTCTGTTTTGTATAGCTTGAAACTAACGTTCCGGACTTTATAAGAGCTGAACACTAGCCCTCATCTAGGCCAGACCTCAACCCTTTAGACTTCAAATTATGGTCAGTTTTAGAGGTCATGGCTTGCTCTAAACGACACGGCGACATTGAGTCTCTTAAAACATCTTTGGAGCAAGCAGCGGCGAAATTTCCCTTGGAAACAGTGCATAAATCCATAGATTCGTGGCCAAACAGACTAAAGGCCAAAGGTGGCCATTTCGATAGATTTTTTTTTTTGCTGAGACTAATAAATATGTAGGTATAAATTTTAATAATATTACATTACTTCATTTAAAATGCATTTTTATTTGTAACAGAACCTAGAGCTGGACTAGGTATATCTCCAATATTTGTAGTAGAAAATAGGCCTATAAACAGCTACGTCACACACATATTACTACTAGTTATTCTTATTGAAGTTATTATTTATGCGTTATTACTTTACGCGACTTCTCTGGGCAAAACCCTCCAGTCCATACAGATAGAAGCGTCGCTGGAGTTTCTTGCGCCACTTCTTCTCCAGCGCCCACGCATTCCGAAGTGGTGGTACAGATAGCTAATAATCATAGCGAATTTAAAGAATCCTCTGTCAGAAGCAACTGACCGAGCCGAGGTTCGGCCCTCTCGGGCACCCTCGAGTCAGACGCTCTCGCGAAACAAGGTAACGGTCCAAGCCGAGGCTCCCTCTCGGGAGCCCTTGTGCTGGTTACCTATATATAGAGGTCTCGACTGAGTGCCATTAGCGCTCGGTCACCTCTCAACCCGGTGAAACTGTAAAAGCCCTCGGGCTAAAAGTGGCCTTCAGCCCGAAAAAAAAAAAAAAAAAAATCTCTGGGCAAATTATGAATGAAATGTTGGAAACAATTTTAAACGTTTCGTCTTATCTTATCAATTTTTTCATAGACGTGTTTGTAACGGCAGAAAAGTACTTTATTTTTTAATTAAATGTTATTTATTATACAATTTATGAGTAAATTATTATTCATAATACACAGTTCAAACAATAAATGATCACTGGCAATAAAATATTATTGTTTTGTCAATCTCTTTGAAATCAGTTGCTTTAATTTATACTCGCTCCAAAATAAATTAAAATTGGAGCTTGTAGTTGAAATTAACTTTTATTGAGAGCAATATATAGATGTTCTGTTTTTCGTTATGTTTCGAGTTTAATACCCTTTGTATTTATTTCTTTATTCCAACTGTAATATATATTTGTGCTATAGAGATATTTTGCAAGATGCCTTCCTTCCTAAAGAGCTTTGTTGTCATAATTTTGTAATAGTACTTTCATGTATTATGTATTCTTCTATAAATATATATATATACTTCTGTGTTATCAAAGAAAATGACGGACACGTGGTGTAGTGGTTAGAGTATTTGGCTGCTGCACCGCAGGTTCTGGATCCGATTCGATTCGAAAAAATTGTATGTTACTAAGTGTCAATTTGAAGTTTTTTGCATATATGTCCCTTGTCTTTGATATTGCATCTGAACCATCGGAGTAGCGTAAGGGATAACGAGGGTATCTTTCTATGTTTGCCCAAATGCTTACGGCACTATGATATATCGTACGCAGATTATATCATCTGTCAATAAAATATCGCTAGATATAATCGATGAGGAGGACGTAAAAGTAAAAATCTCTGAAAGTGCGACTACGGAAAATTTTAAAAAGAGCTCTTAAGTTTTGATAAATATGGGTAGAACCGTCATCATCATATTATAATAAGGGTTATATTCAATAGTCTACTGTTGGATATGGGGAATGACTAGCAGAAAACATAATCCAGAATTAACCAATTTAATTGATCAAGTTTACTCAAATATACTTTGCATTAAGTTGCAAATAAGCACATAGTTAAGTGAGTAAAGTGCTGTGTGTTAAGTAGTAAAGTTACGGCGCAGTGAACTAACTAAACTATTTGAACTAGCTTCACTACAAATAGGTCGACTCGACCGTCGAAGGACAGTGATTTTCTCAATAACAGTGCATCCCACCACTAATGTTTCGTCTGGTGAAAAAACCGGGACCTTACTGGTGACGAGGCATTCCACCCTAGTCCCCAAGATTGGCAACGTATATGCATTATGATTCCTCACCAAGGAATAATGTGGCCATAGACAAGAAAAATCAGTAATTTAAAAGCGTTAATAGCCTAATGGTTTAGGGTACGGTCTGCAAAACTTAAGGTCGTAAGTTGGAATCCGCCATTTGACTATTGTTTCGAACCATCTCCTAACACATGCATTTTAAGCTTAGTTAGAGTGGTTAACCGAAATGTTTTTAGCAATGCTAACAATAAAAAAAATTGAAGCTGTAAATAAAAATGAAATCATTTAATGAACTATATTTTCGATTCCAAACCTCAATATAATAAATTATCAGTTGGCTCATAAATATGTCAATTGGAAAAAAATGTTATTTCAATAAACAATACAAAAAATATCTTCGCGTTTCCGCCACTAATTGGCTATTTGTGAGATCCGCGATTTATGGATACTTGATAGATGCTACATATATTGACAAGTTACTTCGCATAATGAACCCTTGATAGGCAATTAAGGCATTGTCGTTGATAGATTACGATGCGATCTAAGAACACGCACACGAACACAGCTTCATTATCCGTGCAATAGATGTCACTAATCGATATCATCTTAAGATTTATCTACTAGGGCTACTTCTAATACAGATTGCGCAAAGTATTATATTCATAAATTATTACAGGTACAAAAACTATCCAATTAATATTTAAGGCAAATGCAGTAATAATTGTTTTTTACTTTAAGGCCTCTAGTAATTTATTTTTAAGTCCATTAACAGTGTACGATCACCGTAACTAGCTAAAAGGCAATAATTGGAAGCGGGAGTCTATCAATCTGCGTATATATATATGCAAGTTGATAGACTCATATATGCGCATACGTCGGTTGACCTAATCAAGTTTCGGGAGCGTCCTACGTACTTTTAATAAAATAAAAAACTAAACTTAATTACAACTGAACATGTTGCAATAGTGGGATGCCAAGAACGAATGTACAGTGCGTTCCTTAAAGCTAAACATTAAAACGTTTTTAGTAATCTTAATACTTCATTTGAATCAATCTCAATATTACTAATATATTTGGAGGCTATAACTTTATCACACTTTGGTGTACCTTGAACGATGGCTGAGGATGGTAAAAAGGTGGACTGAAAGTACGAAGAAAATAAATTACAAATGTCTTCACCTGATTCGGCTACAACATTTTCGTAAATTATTTGGGAGGGTAAAGTGTGAGAAGACTTAGAGATAGATTTAACATATGACCAAAATCTTTTAGGAGTATGAACAAGAGATTCTTCGGTTTGCTTTATATATGCTTGAAAACATTCCTCCTCTAACCGTTTTGACCGATCTCTTAACAACATAAAAGTAATCTTATCTTGTAAGTTGCCATATATCTTAAATTTTTTATGATATTTTACTTTTTCTTTTAGTACTTTTCTAAGTGATGAACTATACCATACAGGATAATCTTTAGATGATGTTAATTTATGGGGTATGAACTTGTCACGAGCTTCGTACAGTTTCGTGTAGAAGAAATTCACGGCATCTTCCAATGGTTTCTCATGTAGACAAATATTCCATGGAATGTTTTTGAGAAACGATGTTATCTACTTATACGCTGTCTTCACTCAAACTCGTGTCTTCTGCAACAAACGTGACCAGTCAGATGGCACTCCTTGTCGCGGCGGGGAGCTTAGTAGTCGTGGCTTAGGCCCCCGCGGTGACGCCAAACGGGAACCCAATTAAGGCCTAAGGCGCTTTGGGCTGGCCCGAAGTGGTCGCTCCGTATGAGCTCATTGAAATCGCCTTGGATTCGTTCTGAGGTGGACTAGGGTGGGTGGGTCGCACCGCAGAAGCAGTTGTGGTAGGGCCGTTGGATAGTTCGTTAGTTATGTCGGACTCGCACCGACTAAAACTCCATGGTGTTTCTCCATCATCGCTTATGGCGGGGTCACGGGAACGCTTTCGCACACATCCGCGACCCCGCCTGCGCTGGCCGACCAGGCGACCCCTCCTGCGGAGGGAGGACGTCCCCTTCACCACCCCTCCAAGAAGGCGCGCCGGAACATGGACGCGCCTTCCAATTTGGCTTCCTCTGTAGGTGAGAAGCGGACTCCCCTAGTCCTCCCACCAGAGGCCATGGGGCCAGGAAAGCAGTAAGCAATCCCAGCCCCCATGCAGTAGATCTGGTCTGCGGCTTCACTGCCGACCATAATTCGGCTACGGAGCCATAAACCTGACGGTGACCTAATCACCAATTACATTTATATCGCGTCCGTCCAAGATATGCGCCCCCCGTATCACTCGAAGCAACTGGACAGGTTTTTATTACAATCCTGTACTTGACTGGACATCGTATTGACGTTATATAGATTCCTCATTATTTCGATGTATCGCCAGTCAACTTGACAACGTTTAATTCGATCCAGACCAGACTAAGATTTAATGCCATCAAAGGCAGTACAGAATATATTACTTATATTATTACTTACTTTATATTATTTAAATAATAATCTAATAACCAGATTAGTCCAAAAACGAAAAACCAAAACCTTATAATACTGTTTTTTTTTATTTAGTATGTGTGTACGTTGGTTTATGTTGCCATATGTTGCTTGAAATTCAGCCGAGTAGGCTGTAGAAGTTAATAATCGTCAAACTTTCTAAATAAATAACTTCGAACTTCTCATCGGTATCTATCTATATATTCTACCTAATTTCTTTAAACGAAATTATATCAAACATCTTGTTAGAAAAAAGTTCTAGAACATTTTCACATTTCTATTAGAATCCTTCAAGTTATATAACAATCCTCACCATGCTTTGATATCTCGAGGTGCCGCTTCGCTAAACACCGACATCATGTCTAGAAAATCCTCAAACGTGAGATTTCCGGAGCCATCGTGCGAGAATACCTGACAGATGCGACGCTTGAAAGGATTCTCCTGGAAACCAATTTAAAATTTTCAAATATAAAACCATTTTTAAATTTTACATGCAACAATATTTATTATTAAATAGTATTATTAGGTAGCCACCGCAGTACTAGAATATACTAAAATATATAAAGGAAAAACTAATATGAGTTATTACTAACTGCAGCACTAATAGATCTGCTCCAACGGAGAAGACCGAAGCGATCACAGAATACCAGATGATTTGATGGTTGATTACGAAGCATTCCATCTCAGTCTTCAAGAGTGATAAATGTGAACCTTTGTTGCGGATATATGTTTTTATAGTTTGTGTTGTTTTGTTTGTCACTTACTATGAGTTGAACTGTGTTTAGGTTTATTTATTGCATTTTGATCGATATCTAAACCACACCACAGTTAGTTTTTGTACCACAGCTAATTTCCTACACAGTATATAGCATGAGTCGCTTGAATGTTATTGAAGAAGAAATCTGGATTGGACCAAGACTTCCTTGCTATGAACCTGGGAAAGATCAGCCTTAGTCTGTTAGAGCAAATCCTTAAGACACGTGGAAAATTGTTAGACCTTAATGTACCTTTAGCTCTGGTAGTTTTTCTATTTCTTCCACAGGCACCGCTATTGTGTGTGCTTGATTTTCTGTCATGCGCTTAGGCACGAGGTCCGGGTTAACATCTCTAAATCGCTTGAACACCCTGATAAACACAGACATTCAAGTACTACTATAATTATCAACTATAACTAGTTAGGCCATCGATAATTCTTTTTACAATATTTAAATTTTGAACGCAATTATTGTGTAAGAAACTACGATCGATTTGTCGTCATTTCATAATTTTTCACTATGATTGATAAATGTTATGAATTGACAAGATAAAGAAAATTGAAGCGTCAATGGCCTAATGGCTTAGGGTACAGTCTGGGAAACTTCTGGTAGTAGGTTCGAGGTCGTCATTCGACTGTTGTTGGACGCCATGGTCGCCACCTCCTAGCACAAGAATTTTTAGCTTACTTGGAGTGGTCAACGGGAATGTATGTAATTAAAGCATTGCCAGCATTCCTTAAAAAAAAGTTTTTTTTTAATATGCTAAGCATCAGTCGTAACAACATTTTCAGCTTAAGCCAAAAAGGTAAAATGGTTAATGCCTGTGTGAATGTGTAATGAATGAAATTTTGTACAATATTTGTTTTACTTGTACAAATAAAGTACAAATAAAGTACAAATAAATAAATACTAAATAAATTGCGGTGAAATGAAAAAAATATAAAGACTATACTTTACTATACTTTTATGATATCGTAATAGTTTTCGTATGAAATAACCATTCCATTAGATACATCCAATACATTTCCATTGGGTAGACCTAAAGCCCCGTTTAAGGAAAACGACGCAACTCAACTCTTTACATGACAGCTGTCGCATCCATTCATGAAATAAATTACGCCTTTCAATATTACAAACGATATGGACATTTTTAGATACGATTTTCCTTGAATAAAACGAAATATTAGTAGATAGTTTCTAGTTAACTAAGCGGCGATAGTCTCGTTCTTGGACGTTTGGTTCGCGATCCAGTTGGAGTCATTTCATCTCCTTAGTTCGGAGTTTATGTTTTTTTTACCAAGCGTAACGATAGTTATACGTCACGCAAGATTGATTCTCTCATACAAACTCAATCCATACGTATTATCGAGCTCGTAATTAAAGATCTTGGATAAATCGGAGTCCTAATCTAAAATCTAAATGTTTAATCTAAATTTAATCTGTCAGAATTTTACCACTATTTTATATTGAAATTCCGTCAAACCGAAAAGATATGGCGAAACTTCATAGTTAATCTCTATTATATTTTTCCAGCAATAATCACAATATCTTTTAACGTTATAGCATTTAGATCGAAAATTTGTTCACAAATTAAATACTTATATTTATATATTTATGTAAGTTTATGAATTATAGATATATATATATAATATATATATATATATATATATATATATATATATATATATATAGATATATATATATATATATATCTGTGGCCATAGGTCAGAATATGATAAATACAATTTCATTACTTTTCAGGACAAGCAATTATATTATTAAGAAAACTTGAAGGCACTATTAAAATATGAAACACTCGATATATGAAAAAAAAATTTTTAAAATTAAAGAAATGTTTTGTTAAATTGTAAAAATACTACACATTACATATTACATACATACATTCATTGTGGAATGCGTAGTATTCATGTATTGTTTTCTTTTTATCATTGTCTGATCTATGACCACAGATATATATATATACTTATATATTTATAGCATTTTATAATAATTTATTTTGTTAATTTAGTACTAGCACTATCTCCTGTTACTCTCGAGGTTCGTAGAGAATGCTTCTTCGCATTAAGTCGTTCTTTTGGCTTTTTAAATAAAAATAACTTTATGGTAAATTAATTATAAAAATACAAAGAAGATATACTAGAACAGTAACTATAATAAGAGCACTTCATAATCGAGCAGGCTAGCGTCTATTCCAATGTTCCGAAAACTTTGTTTAGGATAAATTACACGGTATAACATTGTTACCATCCTTGAAGCAAATGGCAAACGCGGTGTTAAATAAATTTAAACGTGCATGGGACTTACGATGTTTTAATCAAAAGGGAAACCCGCTTTAGCTAATCTTGTTATAACGAGTGTTTGGATAGAGGGATTGTATAACATTTTGTCAACGTATTTATTAAAACTAAATACTTTTATAGTGGTGGAGCTACTCTGTAATTTGTTTCTGGCTACGACAGGAATGGGTGGATTCGACTGGGGATGGCCGACGCCCTCGCAGAATACCAGCCTAAAATAGCATAATAATGTTCCTGTACTTTGTTGAGCTGGGATCCGGACACCTCCATTACTGGTGGACAGGCATTCTTTTTATGTAGACTATACTATGTTAGATATACTTTATGTGTGAAGGAAAAACTGTGTAGAAACGCAAATTTTTGTGACGTCATATCTACGTGAAAATTGTGCAAATTTTCACGTTAGTATTGTTACTATAAATTTGTATATTATTTACTCAGTTTCTATATTATGAACTTGATTTGCAACACGAGGCAATCAACTTTTACGATTGGATCATCGCACGGCTTCACATCGCCGATTGTCGCATTTCGTTTAAACTTTTACTGATCCGTCTTAACAACAAACAAATTTATCACTTTCACATTCATAAAACTAAACGCATCATTCGTGCCGGTAGGTGTACACCACAATTTTTTAATTAACAAAACAAAAGTGCAAAAATCGTGTCAAAAAATTATCCCACAAAATATTATTGGTTAATAGTAACGTAACGGCAAGATAAGACTCAAAATTGCTACCGCCATTTTATTCCTTCATTGCGCGAGAAAATCTCGACGGCTCTCCTCCTCCCCCGACCCCGCACTGTCGACGCCACTAGCGGCGTACCATTATTGCCGTATATTGTATGCCGTAGTATTTTTATATTTGTAGTCCATTTATGCAGGATTTTATGTAATTTTAATTTGTATTAACAATCTCATTGTTAAGTAACCATAAATTCCGATTGCATATTAACAATAAATAATAAAATAGTGGTATTTTAAAAATATTTGGTATAATTTTATGGTAGATTTTTGTTTCTACAACAAATATTATTGAGTGCTGTTGTTTTTTTTTCGGGCTGATGGCCGCTGTTAGCCCCAGGGCTTTTACAGTTTCACCGGGTTGAGAGGTGACCGAGCGCTTATGGCACTCAGTCGAGACCTATATATATGGGTGCGGTCGTAGCTCAGTGTCCAAGCACTCGCTTTTAATTCACCGTACGTGAGCAATCCAAGTTCATTTCCTGGTGCCGGCAACAAAATTGTTTATCGCAATTTTTAGTGCTGATTTACCGGCGGTGAATTTTGAAAATTGAGGAACAATGAAGAAACCTATAATAAAAAAAAAATCGAAGACATCTAAAGTCGGCCAATCCGCAGTGGAGGTGCTTTATTGAAGACACTTCTTTTTTTAAAACTGTAATCCGTTTTAAATTCGACACTATGAAATGAATTGTACAGTGATCGGAACAGACGCAAGTACACGCAACGAAATTACGACGGTATGAAGATGGGCGTCTAAAAATGTTCTATACTAAATTTTTATATATACAACAATTAATATTTTAATATTTTTTAAACTATATAAATATAAAAAAGTACATATAATTTATGTTTTTAAAATTAAACTTTATCAAACAAAGGTGCGTAGATAAGTTTTCACAGCGTTTCTTTTTTATAATTTATTTTCAGTGTTTTTTTTTTAAATTCAGTACTGGGCGCTAAAATTTTTTCATAAAACTTTTTAACCAGAGCCAGAACTGTAGATATCGTAAAAGGGATCACATAGATATGCAAACAATCCTAGAGGACAGCTGTGTCCTTGAATCGCGGACAATTACGCTACCCAACCTCGGACTCTCAGCTGCTATCGTTCCATACGACGTACGTAACAAAAGGTTTCATACGATTTGTATGTCACTTAAACACATATCTACGCACAGAGCTTTCAATTTCACAAAACATTTAAAATTTTGATATCATATTATTTTTGCGTTTCATTCTCTAATATATTGTTTTCGTTTAATATCAATTCGGGTCGATTCATATATATGATTGTAATTGTCGATGACTTTTTATCCTGGACGATTTAGACCACGTCGACCATGTAGTCGTCCAGATGACATCAACTGCGGAGAATATTTATAACACAGAGGCGGACAGGAATAATTTCCGGGGAAAATCTTTAAAGATGCCCTGCCCTTTCTTGTACTCTTTCGGTGGCAAATCTAAGAGCATTAGAAAGGGCTTGGGGATCTCCTACGGGACGCACTGGTGCTCCGCTGCACTAAGCCTAAGCACGTCACAGGGAAACTAGCATCGTGTTGTCATCCTCCACGGAGTCACTTTCCTGGACGATTAGAGATCCTACTCTGATAGCCCGATAACCAGAAATATAATCGCCTTCTACGACAGTCCGGGGTTACCAGCATACGACTCGAGTACTTGAAAGTATAACGCTAACCTACTGCCCCGTAGATAACCCAAAACACAATGTATCTAATCACAGTGAATATTTACACGAATCGTAACTTTTACGTCGGAACCACTCTCAAGCAGAATGTTTACGATGATACTCAAGTGGGTGCAGACAAGTACGTAATAACGCTTCAAGTTATAACTCAAGTTATCTACATTCACTAACATTCTCTTAACAACATGTGTTCATGTATTTTGTATTGATATCTTTTGGTATTTACAATAAAGAATATTAGATATACAAACTAAAAGGTTCCGGTTATCCACTCCAACTTAGCTTAAAATACTTGTGCTAGGAGATGATACACGACATTAGTCGACCCTACGACCTTAATTTTCGTAGACCGCACCCGAAACCATAAGGCCTTTGACACTTCAATGAAATACTATTTTAAGAAGCTTTTAAGTCAGATAATTTCATCCTATTTAGGATTTATTTACATATAAATCCACACATATATACACATGCAAAAACCAACAATTAGTGATGCCACGCGAATCCAAGATCCTTCCATCATTCCAACATACTTATTCAGTAGCTTAGTAGCTCACAGTACGCAAGCTAAATTAATAGAATATATAAATTTTGTGAAACTAATGTGAACTCCCATACCTTAGTATTTCCTTTCTTGTAAAAAATGTACAGTCCTGTTTAAACCAAACCATATTTTTAACATGAAAAACATTTGCATTCAGTTTTAACTTAAGTTGCAATTACTAAGTAACACCACGAAAGTATTAGATAGTGGGAAATCCTTACCGCCATTGATGATGACGATATATTCTCAAAACTATTTATTTCTGATGATAGCGAATTACGGACTATAATGTCTTGTAAACATATTGCAAGCAATCGTTCTCATTTCTAGTTGAATGTATTTTTTTTATATTTAACAAGGACAGAGAAAAATTAAAAAGAGCTAAGAAGCATAGTTTGGCAATAATTCTAATCTACACTAATATTGATAAGAACAGAGATTAAATAAACTTGTTTTTAATCCTTAAAGCTCTATGCTGAATGTATTACTTAATGTATATTTTAATACATACTAGAATTTTTTTTTTTTTCTGATGAATTCCACTTAAGAAAAAAAAGTGGAGATAGATCCTCGCCAAACAATTCTTTTTTTACGTTGATAAACGAACATAATGGCAAATCGGATTAAGATTCAGGGTAGACATGCATCGTCACCTCTGATTAGTAAGTAATCGTTCTTTAGTTCCCTACTCTCTCCATGCGAAATACAACAGCGATAAACTGCTGTTTGAATCTACTATTTGTTAAGTCCAAAGTTGGTCCTTACCCAATCTAACCTACTACTTAGTCCGCACCTATGTATAATCTAGCTACAGCTTGGTTCTGTAAAACATAACTCGTGGCTATCAACAAACATATATAAGAAAATTTACATTGTACTTTTCCACCATCTACTTACTGTAAAGTAATATCTACATATATATATATATATATATATATATATATATATATATATCTAAATATATATATACATATAAATACATCTAGATATTACTTTATATAAGAGTAATAGCTTCGTTTATTCTCTATAGTCATATAAATTTATTTCAAATGTTACTAATATTTTCCCTAAAAAAATAAAGAAAACTACTATACCTAAAGGCATTTTCTATCGAATCGAATTTATTGGGAATGCAAAACGTTTACTAATTTATTTTGGATCTACCATAGCTTGAAAGTATATTTCATTAATGCAGTAAGTTATGTTGTCTAGCTTAAGTTATTAGAGCAACCTATCAACTTAATCTTTTGTCAATATTTCAACTTGGATCTTACGTTTCATATTAATTGCGTAACAAAGAATCTTGACGACGTCCTTACCTGATAATCCTCCAATTGCTGTTCTGTAAATGTTACAATTTTGTTCCCCATCCCCAGAGTTCAGTTTGTCCGATGTTTGTTCAAATATTCTTCTTTTTGTTAGTCCGTATATAATATAATATTTGACAATGTTTTGTATAAAGGCAGCCTGTTGCGACGACAGACACTAAACACTGCCGGTTGGTATTAAGTATACGTTTCGGATTAGGGCGTGACGATCACAGATTAATATATAACAGATACTTTTTTTTATTATTAATTAAAATTTTAAATGAATCAATTAAAATTCCTTATTATTTTATATAATGCGCTACATTAAGACTTTTGAATTGTAAATGGAGCAATATCGTTATGTGGACCTTGTGATCTTCTCTTTCAAACAAAAGTCATTAACAATCACAGTAACTCACTCCAGACACTTTTAGAGGACACTACAATTTGAAACATATAATGAACTGTCCATCATTTTAATAGATAATGGGCAATCGTCAGCCTTAATTTTGTCAATGTGGCGTATTCAATATGATCACTGCGCTTCTGTTGTCGTATGTGATGTATTGATTATCTGTGTAAACCTTTGTCACCATTTTCCAAAATCAGAAAAAAATAAACAAACAAATTCTCTCACTCTGCTATCAAGTTGCATATTAACTTATAATATTGGATAAGAACAGTTTCCTTTGTTCTTGCATATTCCAGTTCTCCCTATCGACTTCTATTCACTACTTAGTAAATTACCTAGTAACGGTTAGTAAGCAATGAATCGAAGAATTAGTACAAGATTTTTTTTGTTTATTAGTAGTAATTTAATCTATTTGTGTGGGTGTACTGATGGTTAAACAACATCGTCATTAACATCATCAGACTTAAGATCTATTGCAGACGATTTAGTTAATGTCTAAAGTATTTCACATACCCTATAAATATTACGGTATCTGACAAGGAAGACAGATAAGTAACTTGAGAATAGATATAAATAGAGCAATTAAACGTTACATCAAAAAGCGACCATAACCTAATAGTATAGTGTACGGTCTGCGAAATTTAACGC
This sequence comes from Teinopalpus imperialis, assembly GCA_029286865.1. NCBI lineage: Eukaryota > Metazoa > Arthropoda > Insecta > Lepidoptera > Papilionidae > Teinopalpus > Teinopalpus imperialis. The sequence goes on along the minus strand of JAGSMU010000020.1, from coordinate 16,599,941 downwards.
TTTAAATTCATATCTACCATTCGACAATTGTCTTGAATCATCTCCTGACACAAGGATTTTAAGCCATTTGATTAATACCAATTTTAGTAACATTAATATCATTGTTAATATTTCTTTATATAATAATCCTATATATTAATTAAAAATACAGACTAAGTCTTAAAATTGGGCTTTATTAAAGTTCAATAGGATAAAATCACGATGACTGACTTTTCCAAATATATTTTTCAACTTTCACTCTATATAGTTCATTACTCTAATTACAGTTAGGCGGGTCGGCTATTAGACGCCGCGCCCCCGACCTCGTCTTATTCATTCTGTACTGATTGCCATCGAATTTTTATGTTTTACTATTTAAATGGTAATACAAAATCCAGTGGAGTTTTGGTTTGATTCAGTTGATATCCATTACAATTAATGGGCGCCATAATTAATTAAATGTAAGCGGTGAAAACGTAATAGTAAGGACAGCACGACATAACGGTATTCTGTTCTTAGCCTAGCAGGGTTTCACAATTAGTTTTCATTTCGATTTTCTTTTTATTTAGTAAATTACGAGCTTAATAAAATACGAATATAAAGCTTACATTTTGACCGGCTTTAAGTTCAAAATGAAAAGTTAATAGTTTTACCTATTTCTATGTACGAAGATCAAGGCAACAGATATGAGAGTTAATAATTACTTAGTTTATTATAATAACATATAATCTATATGTTTATTTATGTGGGTGACGTATTCTTATGACACTTGGAAGGAGTACCAATCCAAATCATGTGATAAGAATAAAACTTATATTTTGTAGTCTGAGATTTCCTATTAATATTTTAACCTGTACTACTGTAATTAGACATCTTTCCCTCAATGTCGTCTAGGAGAAATATTGGAACGATTTTATTCACTGACACTTTTATAATTATCGAACGTTTTTTTATAATATATATGTATGTGTGTGTATGTTGTATATATACATATATATATATACAACAAACACACATACATATATACACAAATATATTTACTACTTAACATCAGGCGAACTGTGTGCTCGTTTATCTCCTCCAATATTATAATATATATATATATATATATACATATATATTTTTCTTATTTACAATGTAGGCACTACACACTACACACACCATAATGTCTCTTCACGCCACGGGTTGACTGGTAGAGAATGCCTTACGGAATTAAGTCCACCCTTTGTATTCCTTTTTGTAAGGTGTTACCAATAAAGTTAAAAAAAATAAGTAATTACGGCCAATGACGTCTACTTCAAAAAATATTCAAGATCGCTCCTGACAACTGAGTGGAATACCTCCGTAATAAACCATAATTGGATCACACTCACCAAACGAATTCTCCAGAGTACCATCGAGAAATAGTAGCATTCGATCTTCGTGCTCAAGGGTAACAATGGATTTGCGTTGAGATTCCCTATCGAGGATATCTATGTATGTATGTCATTGGCCGCATGTATCACTCACCATCAGGTGAATTGTGTGCTTGTCTGTCACCTAAAATAGATTAAAAAAAAGTATTTTAGTATCTTGGTTATTATTTAATTAAACCGAAAACTTACGAAGCTTTTTCTAAAAGTTCAGAAATACATAATTAAAGGGAAATTTCCCCTAGTAACAATTAAATCATACTAAATCAAAAGAAGCTTTATTCAAGTAGATTTATACAAAACACTTTTTAATCGTCAAGATAGCTAATAGGACCACCGCTTTGGAAGGCTGCTGCTAGAGAGAAGAAACGGCAAGAAACTCGTCTATTTGCTCTTTTTTTTGAATAATAAGTTACAAAATGTTCAGGAGTTGTCCAATATTGAACCCAGAGCTCTAAGCTTAAATCCAAGCATATTTTGCCAGACAAATATTCTAACAATGAGTAGTAAAATTCTTTGATTAGTTAGTTTTTAATCCCGTCTAATGGCAAATCGATTATAATTTGCGGATTACTGGAACTATGAACTATACTAACATTTAGTTAAGCTAACAGCGATAGAGTCACGTTTGCAGCTTGTTTCTGCAACATGAATGGCACGACTGTTGATAGACCCCACGCTCATAGAATACCATCATGAAATAGTAATGATTTTCAGATGCAACATATCTCTACGTCTTTTAAAATTACCGTAGTTTTATTTTATAAGCGTCGAGAATTGTTTAAAAATTGCAAGAATTATATTTAATATGATATTTATTTACAGTGGTAGAGCTACTTTAAGTAAGTAAGTTTTTTTAAGTAATGCAGTTGGTTTCAAGCTGCAGAATGAATGGGTCAGCTCGACCGGGGAATGACTACGCCCCCACAGAATACCGGCGTGAAATAGCAGGATAACGCTGCGGTGTTTCGTCTGGTGAGTTTAGGTATCCGGAGACCATTATATTACCGGTGTCGAGGCATTCCATCTCAGTCCTCAAGGGTAACAACGCATCAGCGTTATGATTCCTTGTCAAGGATGAATGTAGTTTGATGAGTGGTCATTGGCCGCAGGAATCACTTGTCATCGGGTGAACTGTGTACTCGCTTTGTTACTCTCAGAGTAATAAAAACAATCATATAGGAATATTAGAAAAAATAGAAACAGCCTATAACACAAAAATATAAATTCCTTACCTGAGCATGGGCCCCCCTCCCTAGAGAGTGTGTTAGTGTTCACAGCACGGCTTACTGCGGACCCAATTTAGCGGACTCCACATGTTTCCGAAATATATTTTTTTAATTATTTCTTAGACATGCAAGTTCCCTCACGAAGTTTTCGCCCCCGAGTACATTAGGTAAATCAGCACTTAATATGACAATTAACAATTTCATTGATTGACACTTGATTCCCAAAAATCCCCGGTAAGCAACGGGGATCGAAGTCGCTCGCTTGCTCGCGTAACGCGAATTAAAAGCGAGCACTTAAGCACTGAGCTACCATGGCTCTCATTTATTTAAAATATTATTGAAAAGTGTTGTTATGCAGTAACAAATATGTATGCAAATAAAACGAATTTCAATGTCGTCAAGGAGGAATTACTTAACTATCCATTCTCCAATCTGGAGAATTCTCAGATAGCCAGTCAGTTAGCACCTTCGGTGGCAATTAGGGAGAGCACAGACAGACACGCTCAGTGAAGAAGCACTTCTTGATAGGAAAAAGAACCACAAGATTAGGTAGTGCACAGACCTCTGTTCCGTAAACCCTGAATCCGATGAAGCTGTAAGAGCCAATAGCAATAACATCAACAGAATCTAGATAGAGGAATAACTTTCTATTATAACTCGACTTTGTATACGGTCACAATATTCACAGTGGCACACATTGGCCTCGATAACCGTGATCGTCTAGTGGTTAGGACCCTACGTTGTGGCCGTAGTAACCCAGGTTCGAATCCTGGTCACGGCAGCGTAAGCTGTCTCTGCGGGGTATATGACTTTTATATATATTTTTTTTCAAATCATTTTCAACTCATTAATAAAATAAAAATATTGTTGGTAAAGCCAAAAAGTCATAAAAAATCTTTTTTTACTAATTATAACTTTTATAGTTTTATGACTACAATATAAAGGAGTAGAAACAATGGACCCCTCTCTAATGACTATCTTAGATAGGCCTCCAGATGACTCCCTACGAATAATTGACATAAGACTTCGAATTTTTTAGACATAAAACAGATTTTCTTCGCGATGCTAACCTTCATAACCACGCGGTAAATCAACACTGAATTGCAAGTAACAGTTTCATTCACGAATGAGGATACAATTCGGTACGACCGAGTGGCATGAAAATAAACGAGAACGCCCTAACACTTTGTTCTTTATCCAATTATCATTCTGTTCCCTCTGTGTTTATGCGTATTTTCTTACGTGTTCGTAACCCAGTCTCGCTGATGACTGACCAACATTCTTCTGGTCGATATCGACCACGGCGATATGTTCTGATTATTCCCAGAATTTTAAATATATAATATTATAATATATATATATATATATATATATAACAACCTATTTGCACGTGGTCGATAACGCTAAACCACCTTTATACTATCGGTGCAAAAAATGTGTACGTCGAGCGCACGGTAAGATACATCATCCCTAGATTAATTAATGAACTCAGGTTTGATAAAATGTATGACTCGAAAAAACATTAGGCGCAAGCTAAAACATTACTTATGTACGCAAGACGGTCACTTTAGCGCTAGTGACAAACCACTGCAGTTTATATAGCGTTAAATATATGTATATTTGTTATTGTAAAATTGTATTGAAAATAATAATATTTTTTATAGTCACGTAAGCATTTGGCAAACAGAGGTACTCACTCGTCGTGCTCACCCCAATTTCGATGTAATACAATTAGACCGAAGGAAGGTTAACACGCAGTGTTAGGAACACGGCACATACATAGACCTGAAAACCAACAATATGTTTAACACAAATATTGTTCCTTCAATGGGTATCGAACCCAGGACCTGCGCCCCGACCACGCGGCCATCGCATATACATTATGTTTGAAGCTAATCAAAACCGAAAGGGTGCACAGTAGAGTATAATGCAATTTAAATTAACTTATTTTTAAAGCATTTTATGGAAGCCTGTAATACAATTATACAATACAATACAAATTATGAATTAAATAACATGAACTGTATTTTATTCCGACTTGTAATTACGTAATTGACCATTTATCCGAAACGCCTGGCCTTCAGTTCCCAATCACATTCGTCTTCACACTCCTTCAGACTGCTGTAAATGTTTGGGATATATCCTGGTGAATCACATTCGTCGGACCACCTCGTCAACACACATTTCTGGCCTTTCTGGTCATAAACATACCTGGAAAGAAATAAAGATACAATATGTTTATACTTATATAAAAAAAAATAATAGGGGTGGTATGCTGACCAAAATTATTCCTATAGTCGTATCTGCAAACAGGTTAATCCCAACCAGCCTCTCGAATCACCTGGGGCGGTTGGGACTCTGGGATGGGCAGCAGAAGGCGGTGCTCCTTGACACCGCTCGTATAGTTCGCAGTTTTCTTTCCCTTTCGCCCTTACCCACGACCGTTTGGTCACCCCTGTCTTGGGATTCCCACCTGGTTGTTCTTTATATATGTATTATATTATATTGTATATATTTGTTTCTCTATATGCCTATTGTTTTTTATTTATTTATTATGTTAACCAACCAGGCGGAGATAGAAAAATAATAATAATCATATTTTTTATTTCCTTAACAAGTTACAAATTTTCATTCGTAATGATTGGAGCCTCCTTTTAAGCATACACTGTTTGTGCCAGGATATAGAATACATACAACAACTTTAGCGTGAAATCTTGCATAGAATCAGTGAAAAAATTAAGACCTAAAACTGTATGATGTACTAACTTCGAAACTAGGTTCTAAAAAACTGGTGCTTATCGAATAAGTGGCGTTTACTACTGCGAGTCGTGATATTAAATCATCATTAAAGTATATATATATAAAGCTTATATAAATATAGATCCCAAGAAAAAAAAAACAGCTATATATTGGAGAATCATTCGCAACGCAGCTCCACCGTAAATTAAGGGAGTTTAAATATGTTTTTTCTATTTATCTTTAAGACATGCATCCTAATGAAATTTTTCTCTCGTCGAACCCTAAGATGTATCACTATTTCTTTGTTCCTCTGGTACACGTTAGTCTCCAAAATTACTAAACTGTCAAAAATTACCAATAGATTCCCGTTTCCCGTGATCGTCATAATGTGTTTTTAAAATTTTTTAAAAAAATAAAGTGTATACTGGACGGATTTAATGCCTTTTGGTATTATCTACCAGTCAATCTTTGAAATGGAGGAACGCTAAATGCAAATGCTAATAACAAAAGAATCCTAATTGTAAACTATATATGTAACATACTTAAAATACATAATAATAAATAAAACATATTAAAAAATAAATATGATATAATATATATATATAGACATTTAATATATAATGAAAATAAATAAATGGTTATAATATTATTAGATAGCAAATTCAGATGATTTTCCTTATATCCCCACGAATCTTCCACGAGTCTTTTATATTATTATTATTAGAAACTCGCTTAATGTTATCAAGCAGAGCGTTCCATAACCGTGTATTATGTGAACTGAAAACTTCGTTCATAGTGAGTCAAGTTACTTCTTAAAACCTAATAAAATTACTTACCAAGCGGCGTGCGGTGCATAATCTTCTACGACACATTGAGGTTGCGATACGTCCGAATTACATTTTGCAGGATTTACTGCGAAAGGAATTAAATTAAGTTGCTTTTATTTTGCAGAAAAGGCCGTGGTGTTAACCCGTGAATCATAAAAAGGAAGACTATTTAAAATGACTCATTTATATAATATTTTTCCTAATCACTAAACCACGATCTTTTACATACGTTACTCATAAGAAATACAAACATAACACAAATACAACATACCGCATTTCAATCCCAAATATGAAACTATTAACATAACGAATAAATAAAAAGCTTTTTGTACATTGATATAACAATATAAATAAATGAAAAAGAAGATATTGTTTATTTTCTAAATACTGTGCAAATCTAAGCATATACTCAATTGACTTACTCATTCTGAGTATAGTGTGGGCGTCTACAAAAGACGAGGATAGACATACTTACTAAACTAGTGACCTCTACCATCAACTTCTACATCATCACTTAACAACATAAGAGATCGTAGACAAGCACTGGTTTGTATTCATTTAAAGGAAAAGGGAAAAGATAGTCACATGCTTTTTTTTATACAATAGGTGGCATCCGAGCAAGCAGCTCACCCGATAGTTATTACCGCCGCCCATGAACAGTCGCAACACCAGAGTCGCAATTGTGTTGACGGCCTTTAAGAAAGGTGTAGGCTCTTTCCTTGAAGGTGGTGCGTGGTAGGAAAAATGACAACAAACTATTTAGAAAATAATCGTTTATGCATAAACATTAATATCTATATTCCCATGCGGACAATATCAAAGCCATAATAACCAACTGTTGGAGAGTCGAGATCTATTTACTTTTAGTGACTTGCCTACAATATAAATATAACTCGACTCTGACACCGACATACGAGTGAGATGTGAGAAGAAAAACAGGAGACGCGGTAGATATTATTCTATATACTAATAACGAACATACTACTTGATGTACGTACATATATTAATATATTTTTAAATTAACTGTTTTTTAGATAAATATCTATTTTATTTTTGTATTTTGCAACTTTTCTCTCAATCCTCCAGGATTGACTGGCAAAGAATTCTACTGGGCATAGAAGTTCGCCATCGCAAACCTTATTTAAAGGACAAAAAGAATAAATAAATCAAAAGATAAATAAAAATATTCTGTGTATATAATGATGTAACAAGGATAATGCTTACTCGCTTCTGATTTTAACACGCCAAGTAATAAAAGAAATGTGAAATAAAGAATTTTTAACATTTTGTGGGACTGACTATGGTTTTCGTTTTGAATTTAATAATGTTTACTTTATATTACATAGTATAATTCAATATGCCACGCGCAAAATAATTGATTATAAATTAAATTCAATTTTTAGAACGTTTGATATAGTTTTTGAAAGGTCTATGTTACAGACTGGAGCGAGCTATTTATTTATATATAAGTATTTACTAAGTATTTATAAGAATCCATCGACTAAACCTAAAACGAGTCTTACAAAACGAACGTGATAAAATTTTTGGTACGCGTTGTAATAAAGCTGACAGATAACGAAAATACGACTGTATAAAATTGGCCGTCTAAGAAAATTAAATGTATTTAATTGTATTTTAATATTAATAAAACAAATAAATCTTATTTTAGATTCGATTTCTGTATCGTTCGATTATTTTATCGTTTTTCCTACTCACGCAAAATTATCTTTATAATACCATTTTTAGTCACAGCAAAGAAATATTACTTGTAACGTGCGTACGTAATATACGTTAACGGACCGTGATTTTCTTTAATTCAAACATATGTACGTTTAAATTAAAATTACACGACCTAAAAACGAAACAGATTTAGCAGATGTGTATAATAAAAAAGTATTTTAACCTAATCGATAGAGCTTTCACGTGTTATCTTTTTTAAGCTTATTAGGCCCCAAACGTGACTCGCCCCCGATGTACCGTATCTAACGTAGTATCTATATTGGCTTCAAATATCAACGAGTGATTTTAATACATACAAATATAAAATGTGGTTGATCGCAAGTTACCAGGATGGTGAAACTGGCATCCTAGTTATTAAGTTAACCTAGCTACCTAGCATCCCAGTTAGCATCCCACCTAAACATAGTATAATATGAGACGGCTGCATGGTAGTGTAGTATACTTGGATTCAGCGTCGGAGGTCATGTGTTCGATTCCCAGGAACAATTTCTGTGCATCACAAATTGTTGGTTTTCATGTCTGGGTGTATAATACGTATGTCCCGTGTCCCTGACATTGCATTTGAACCGGCCTCTGATCTTATTGCACATAAATTACATCGGAATAGAGAAGACGGGTGACGAGTGAGCGTCTCTGTGTTTGCGCAAATACTTACGGCACTATAAAATATTCTGCGCAGTTGATGAACTTAGCAGACGACAGGACAGGAGGACATCGTCATCATAATAAAATTGAATCATCAGCAGTTATCACATTTGACGATATAACTTCAGTATTGTTCAAGTAGTTTTATTATGAGTTTAAGATAATTTCATTGATAATCATGTTTTTATTTATTAACAAAAACGCATTATATATATTTTATATTTAAATTCATAATTAATTGCTTAAGTCGCATTCCATTAAACAAATATCAATGCTGGTGAATATATTTGAATCCGTCTCCGGAGAAGCACAGTCGTTGGACCAATGGATCATGTCACACTTCTGCGTCGCCCAGTCGTACACGAACCTGGATATATAAATCTATTACAAGTCAAAAAGTATATACATTTTCAGAATGGCAGACCTAGACTGCACCTAGATCCTAGACCGGCAGCGCATCTGCGACTTCTCTAGTGTTGCGGATGACCATGGGCAGCGGTAATAATTTACTATCAGGTGAGCTGCTTGCTCATTTGCCGCCTATGTATGTATAAAAAACATTAATAGGTCGTTGGACCGTGGAAGGAACATGAACTCATAAAATACCTTAGTTACTCGTATAATGTGAGTGACACATTTGTGTAATCCGGGGGTACATTTGTGTAATCCGGGGACACAATTGTGTAATCCGGGGATACATTTGTGTATCCCGGGGACACAATTGTGTAATCCGGGGACACAATTGTGTATTCCGGGGACACATTTGTTTAATCCGGGGACACAATTGTGTAATCCGGGGACACAATTGTGTAATCCGGGGATACATTTGTGTATCCCGGGGACACATTTGTGTATTCCGGGGACACATTTGTTTAATCCGGGGACACATTTGTGTAATCCGGGGACACATTTGGTTAATCCGGGGACACATTTGCATAATCCGGGGACATGTTTGCAGGTAACGAGGCTTTCCTTGTTAGTTCTCAGGGGACAACGCATGTGCTTCTTGAATTTTTGTTGAGGTTATGTAATGATGTCATAGGTCGCAGTTATTACGTACCATAAGGGGAACTAAGTTATTAATTATGGAGAAACATGTGGGGTGGTCAGAATTCCAAATTCATGTGTCGCATGATTACCACGACGGGGAACCGCAGGGACAATGGTGCTCTACAAATAAGTTATCGTGTCCCGTGTTCGTGACAGAACTTCTGGCCCATCCTCCGATTGTATCTCAAAGATCGAACAAGGGAAGAAAATGACTAGTATATGGTGTTATTGCGTAAATGGAATAAATAAAAAAAAAACTATATATAGTGTGAAATGATCCGATAATAACGATTAACATGGTATATCACCATGATAGAAGTTGACATGAAGGAAATCCTAATATCATATTTTGACATATACTAGAAAAAAAAAACAACAACCGCAGTTCACATCGGAAAAAAGCTAAATAGTATTCCAAGTCAAAAGAACGTCTATTGTTAACAAAGTTTTTTTAACTCTTGTACTTGTACATACGTCTTCTTGTGTAATGTCTTGGCCTCTTGTGTAACTCATGATATTTGGTTACTAAAGTTTTAGTTTTATGTCATCCGAGAATTGTAAAAATAAAAAATTACCATTTTGAGCTTGGCATAGAGTCAGAAACAATGCATACCGTTTCAGATGGCTTCTTTTTACATTTATTGCGATCAACTGTAATAAAGTCTATATTAAAAAAGTAAAACCTGTTTAGTAGCTCATTATTTTTTTAATTGATGACAAACGAGCACACAGTTCACCAGATGGTTCATAATACTTATATCCAAACTGAATAAAACAACTAAGTTACAATATATGCTGTTAACAGTACACAGTAACAGTAGCACCTTTCATAGAATACGATCGTTAGATTAGCAGTATCATTATTATTTATGGCTGATGGCCACTGTTAGCCCACAGCTTCAGGTTGAAAGGTGGCTGAGCACTTAGGGCACTCACCCGAGACCTTTATTAATGGGTAACCAGCACAAGGGTTTCCGAGAGGGACCCTCCCCTTGGACCATTACCCTGGCCGCGAATACAACTGACTCGAGGGTGCCCGAGAGGGCCGAACCTCGGCTCGGTCAGTTACTTCTGACGGAATAAACAGTATGACTGCATTTTTTCGTATTCGGTGGAATGGAGAACCGAAAGCCCATTTACTAGTGTATCACTTACTGTCACGAAAGATCGACGTATCCAATATAACAATGCCTTCAGGGTGGTAGTAGGGCTTCCGAGATTCTGTAGTGCGTCTGGTATGTTTGCTCGGAACGTTACTGATGGTTTTAACACTATTATACGCAAAAGAGTAGCATCCCTGATGCACAGAATTCGTGGAAGTGTTTTTATTCGTGGAACAGTACTTTACAGATTATATCAGGCAAACCCGATTTACATCACTGGGTGCAAACACATATATGTATGTATATGTCCCAAATTTTAATAATTTATTTTTTATTTTAAATTATTATTTTAATGTAGTTTATTATTTTGAATAATGTTATTTATTGTTAAAGTTGTTTTGAAAGTAATGCATTAAATAACTAACACTAGTTTTTAAGTTCACATTTATACTTGTACTTGTCTATGGATTATGATCCGAAATAAACACTTATTATTATTATTAATCCGATGTAATGCTTGGGCAATATTAAAATCGGCCGAATGTATAAATACAGTTTCTTTTTTTTTGTTTTTTTTTTGTGTTTGCAATGCTATTGGTCCACGATTACAGCTTTATCTAAGCGTGTATCCCAAAGCCGCGTGTAGAAGGCCCGCTGAATAAAGAGACAACGACGATGCTGTCTAGAATACTGCAGCTACACCATCGCTGCGCTCCGACTCCTGGGGATGGGATGGAGAAGGTCGACGACGACAGAGGGAGGCAGTGTTCGATCCGTGTAGCTCAGTACCCGAAGCAGGCATCCCGCCGATATTCTGCGTCCGAAGGAGATCGAGGCACCCTCAGACGATCCCGATGATGCGATCACCCCGGCCCAAGTACTTAATAAAACAATACATACGTACATTGCACCCTCATACCGTCCCCGCGGACGGTGACAACGCCGCAAACAAGGTTATTCGCGATACCGCCATCTCACAGGCCGGTTCTCTCCAGTAAATACAGATAGAAGCGTCGCTGGAATTTCTACGTCACTTCTACTTCAGCGCCCACCATTATATATAACCCGACCTGAGGTTCGGCCCTCTCGGGCACCCTCGAGTCAGACGCCCTCGCGGAACAGGGTAGCGGTCCAAGCCGAGGCTCCCTCTTAGGGGCCCTTGTGCTGGTTACCCACAAATAGAGTTCTCGACTGAGCGCCATAGCGCTCGGTCACCTCTCAACCCCTCGAAACCCGGCTTCTGTTAATATAACGCTGTAGTGAGTTAAATCTAAACAGCTGAAAATATTTTTTTCTATAAAATAAATACTAATAAGAATAGGATAGTAGTGAAAGAATATAATACTTTAAAGTCTGATAAAACTATATTATTTTTATGTATAGCAATATTAAATAAACTCTATATACAATATGAAATAAATATCTATATATAATAAGTATCTGGTGAAAGGACATAAACACTACATTTAGTATCTTGTAACAGTAAATAAGGTTTCACACGATGTATGAACTAAAAAGGGTAAGCTTACGTACGGGCTTCAAATTGCCATAAAGTCACTAATGTCATTTCTTGGAAGCTGTAATAAAAATTGTTTCAAGTTACGGTGTATTGATTTTATATCAACTAGCTTAACGAAAGAAACATACCGAATTTAAATTAAATTCGTAACAATTAAAAAGTTATCGTTTGGTCTATGCTATTTACTGTCGAGATAATAGCCTGATATTTTTTAAACATTTTTTTATTACTTTAAGAGTAACAAACGAGCACATAGTCACCTGATGGTAATTCCTACGGCCCATGACATCTACATACGTCCTTGACAAGAAATCATAATGCAGGCGATCACCCTTGAGGACTGAGATGGAATGATTCGTTACCAGTAATAAAGGTCTCCGGATCCCTACACTCACCAGACGAAACACAGCAGCATAATGCTGCTATTCTGTGAGGGCGTGGTCCTACCCCGGTCGAGCTGACCTATTCATTCTGCAGCTAGAAACAAACTGCAGTATAGCTCTACCACTGTTAATACGTTGTAAACATATATGTGGTAAAGCCAAGCTGCGTGCACATACTAATGGAGGGAGGATGACGCTTTCACATTTATTTTAAGTGTAGTTAGCTGGAAAGATAAACGTCATTACTGTGATATTAATGGTGAAGCATTCCATATTACGCCTAAGGGATGACAACAGAACTACAACTAGATTATTTATCAAAGATGATATAGATATCTATTACCAATAAGGGTCGCGGTTGAAATATATTCTTATTTTTTACTGTTATCTCATATAAAACATCTCACATACAAAATTCTTCGGGTAATATTTAATATAAAACATCGTAAAGTATTATAGTATTATATATATTGAGCAATAAGATAAGAGACATCGGTATAATCCAACGAGTACTTTTACCTCATAGCCTTTTTTGTTCTATGGGTAAATGCCGAATGTATTATATATATAGGTATTTACCTACTCAAAACCATAAAGTAAAAATAAGAACACCTTGTTTTTCAATTATATAGTCAGGCCACGTCATCTATATTTCCGGACAGATGAAAATAATATATTATTAAAAAAATTCTTTATGTGAACATTTTGTAAGATATATTTCTTTATTTATAATTATATTGTTTTACATAGGTTTGAATTTTACAATTGGAAATTTAACCAGTTGACATTTAAGAATTTTTTATTTGTATAATTTTGACCACACATTTAATATTTTCTAAGACTCTTAGAATGAGCAGATTATGACTGGACTTAAAACATTTTTGTCATTATTAAAATTATAAAAAACAAATATGGAGCAAAAGTGAGTTACAAGACCATATAGGAATTGTAAAAAACCTTCATAACACGCCATTAAAGGCTAAGATCAAGTATACGGAACAAAAGGGTATATAGCTAATTAAGAATTTTCATATTTGTTAAGGAACTCTAAAGAAACATTGTTCCCTAGGCTAACTCAGATCGCCATAGCAAACAGGATAGCTGAAACCACAAGACTGGTATCACGTTACACCACCATATTTAAATCTTCACTGTTTGCTAGCAATAATTGTTTTATGGGAATAATTAATTTATACCACACAATTAGATTGTTCTTTGACAGTTAGAGTTTTTTTGTAAATATAAATGAGAGATTTTTTATAAATAAATATAATCATCACTGACAACCTTACTATTCCTGAAACAACTTAGCTGAACTGTTACCAGAACAGCTACTAAATATGTGTAAGATTTCGAATTATAGATTTTTAAATGGAAACCATTGCCTGCCAATAAAATTTATTAAATAAAATTATAAAAAATAATATTTACAAAAATTAAAACAAAATAATTATAAAATTTAACAAATATTTTTGTTATATAACCTTATTAATTTTATATTACTCTATAACTTTAAAAAAACTTTAAAAAAGAGGTCCCGCCGAGACAGCTTAACGCTGCCGTGACCAGGATTCGAACCTGGGTTACTACGGCCACAACGTAGGGTCCTAACCACTAGACGATCACGGCTACCGGGACCGATGTACGTTACGCTGAATTCTTATACCGGTATCTTATTCAACCACGAAACAAAATTACAAAACTCGTTACGGTTGATAACATCGGATTACCAAATATTGGTTTCCGTTACACCGTCGCTTAAGTTTTTGTTAAAAGCATAAAAACGTACAAATGGATAGTTTTTCCTAATTTATTTTTGTACTAGCCACCCAATCCGGGTTTGTAAGGAATTTTAAATTTATATAGGAAATCAATATGACTATGTTTCTACTAACAGAATTCGCAATAAATTAATGGAGTACCCAACTGCTGCGTTACGGGCCCTGGGTTCCATTACCAACCGTGGAGCAATATTTGTACATCGCAAAGTATTGGGTCTGAGAGTACAGACTGAGCCTCGTGTCATTGGCCCTGGATCAGAATCATCCTCTGATCTTATTGTACTTGCATTAAATTCAGATATGGAAGGGGACGACAAGTGAGTGCCTGTGTTTGCGCAAATGCTTAGGGCACTATAAAATATTCCGCGCAGCTGATGTCATCTGGCAATAACCACAATATATCGCCGTGGTCGAAATCAACCAAGAGGACTTCATCATATATCAGTTGCTAATAGCATCCTTGTCCAAAAAATGTCGTCACAGACGTTCATTAGTTATTACTCTATAATGTAGTGAGAACAAAATTAAACCGTGTCAAATCGAAGATTTTATTTGAATACCCAAATGCGATCGATGGAGGACATTCAACTCTACTTGAGTTGAATGTCCTTCGTACATTTTATTATCTTTTTTCATTTGATGACAATTACCGAATGATATTGATGTGGATTTTTAATAAACAAACTAGCATATGGCTATATGCCTGGAATTATTGTTATCTAGTAGAACTTCTGAGACCTAGGAACCATGTGGGCACCCGATACAAATTTTCTTTTTCCATTGCTTCTGTTATTTTTTTTGTAATATGTTAAATACACAATAACTGTATCCTGTTAACTATCATATTATAATTTTGAATTTCTTTTCTGTACGATTTTTTTTTATTTATTGTTTTTGGTATTTTTTTATTATACTTTATAAAATAAGGACCGCCACTCCTCTTGTGGCTTCACGGAAGATCAGGTTTGTGACCCTAAGTCACAACAGTACCTGAGTGGAGATCCTTTTCATGATTTGGCGCACAACAGATTTTAGTTGTCTTCCATTTATTTATCATTTTTTGTTTTTATTTTTTGATTAGATAAAATTAACATGTTTATTTTATTTGTTTTTCCTGTACCTGATTTTGCTATTTATGTGTGCCAAAAAGGAATAAATGAATATTATTATTATTATTGCCAATCTTGAAATAACTATGTAGCTTTCGTATCTAGATGTGTCGATAAGTGCGCCACTTCCCTGGCGTATCTGAACATATCTTATTGCTTATTATCAGGATTACTTAAACTACTAATTGATGGAGTCCCTTTTTTTTAACACGCATGCGTTTTTGTCTACTATTCCATCTGATTTTAAGTGGTGATCTGGACATAGATGGTACTCTAACCCACTCTACTCACTCTTCTCTTAGAGAAACGTAAATTATATTCGGTCGGAAAGACAAATTATTCCAATCCGATAAACGACATAGCATATCGCTTCGCCGGATGACAAGGAATATACATAACGAAAGGATGGAAACCCACTGTGGTGAAAAGAAAGGAAACGTGCATGTCCATGCCAGGAGGCTGTTGAATGGCCGATAAATAGTTTGCGAAGTAAACGTACGAGAATTGTAGAACAATATAAAATTCGCAAACAGAAGATAGTAAAAATAAAAAAAAATGTTAAAAAATAAAAAGTAAAAAACGTAAAGTAACAGTCTATATGTATAAATTCCACAGCTGAGCATAAACCTTCACCCTACAGTGGACGAGCGACACACGGCGACATCCATCTCGCATTGGCGAACTTCACATGTCTTAAAAATATATTTTTTTATTTATTCCTTAGACATGCATGTTTCCTCACGTGGTAAATCAACACTAAAAATTTTAATTAACAATTTCATTAGTGCAGGCACCGAGAGGGAACGAACTCGGTAGAAAAATAAGAAACCATTCGTTATCCAACGAAAGGCGAAAAAATGGCGTTAAAGATAAGACCAAACAATTGAACGTAAGCGATCGTATTCGATAGGAATGAAAGACAATTTATCTTGTGGGACTCCATCTATCTACCTGTCGTGTGTCTATCCAACAATACGTTGCATGGTAAATCTTATATCAACTGAAGGGAAGATGAATTCAGGATCAAGGCGTTATTGTTTTATATAATTAATTAACAGAATGACCTGACTTTCTCCGGCGTTTTGAGTTTACATCATTTACATATCAAATTTAAACCATTTTATTTTATTGAAACTAATGGTGATACACGATCAGACAACTTAGCTGATGGTAAGTAATGGCTTTCTGGTTTCAGCCCATCTGGACCCAGAAAAGGTTTTCTATGTTACAGATACGTTAATGGTAGTTTGTGGCGCAAATTGAATAGTTTCGACCCGACAGACCTCGAACTCGGATGGATTATACTCTAACACCTTCTCTAAAGGCATACTCCCAGCGGTGAGTTCTATATACATATATATGTATAAATATATATACATGAAGATCGCATATATAGAATGTTACTTTTGTAAAGGTATGATACAATTTAAGAACTATAAAATAGGAATAGATAGAAGTTTACACACTGAGAAGTTTTAAATTGCAATTTCATTCCTACGTAAAAGCTTTGAGGCCAATTCGTTCCAGAATTGAGTTCTCTCGGGCAAAACAAACGTTACATGGACATTCTCGCAATGATACGATCTACATATAGATTCAATGTTAAACGCAATCTATCAATGTGTTGTGTTACATCAGTTATGAACAAAGAATGGCATATCTTGTACGTCTTGGAACCAGCCAACAAATAAAAAGTACTTGCAAATCAAACGGGTCTGCTTTACCGCGTAAGGACCTAGTAGCCGGAGAGCCGATATCCGATGACGAGGTTAGTAACGAACTACATCGTGGCACTACCACTATTAAATAATTCTACTTAAAAAAAAGAATGCTAGCAATTTCATTGCACTCCCACTGAATTAATGCTTGTGCTAGGATATGGTTCTCGACAATAGACGAATGTTGGAGTCGCACCCACGACCTTAAGTTGCGGCGACCATGCCACTTAAGGTCGTGGGTGCGACTTACCTATTGACGCATAAAACCACTGTTATAAAATTACACGATGAGATGGATGAATAGGTTATATAATGAGCAATGGTTTATCATAATTTCACCATACACCAGCTACTTCCCGTTATGTAGACCACATGGCTGGTTTCAACTGTAACCAATCATTACCAAGATAATTTCACGCTCTTCTCGTCGACGCGCCGCCTGTATTAAAACAAGATCGATAAACAGAGCGTCGATAACCTTTTGATCGATTCAACGCAATGTTCAACGTCTGTTCCCTTATCTTCGTGATATCCGTCGTTGTGACTCAAACTGAATCACGTGAGTTAATTTTTTTTTAAGATTTTTTTTTAATTTATGCCATCAGCCCATTGCTTTTTTTTCGGCCTGATGGCTTCTTTTAGCCCGAGGGCTTTTACAGGGTTGGGAGGTGACCTTATGGGGCTCAGTCGAGCTCAGCTCTTAGTCCTTTAGATCCATACCGGAGTTTGATCAATTGGAAGAAATATTTATAATGACTATTCGCGGTAGCTGGTGCTTCCCGATTCTTGTCTCACGGAAAGCCCGTGAGACAGTATACTATACTGACCATAAAACGCTCATAATCAAAACCGGGCTGTTCTTAATAAAACTGCTAATCAACCTTCTGTCTAATAAGCATCTTGTTTTAATTACCTACAAATATATGTCAGTAGTAGACCCAAATTACGGTTAATTTTAATTGCTACATAGAATGAATGGGTCGGTTGAATTGGAAAAGGACCACGCCCTCACAGATTACAAGCGTAATACAGCACCATAAAGCTGCTATCTTTCGTAAGGTGTCCTCGATAGAAGATGGATGGAATGGGATGGATTATAATGTATAAACGACAAACTCTGCATACTCCAATACTTTAACAATGTTAAAATCTTTAATGTTCTTCGCTTTGTGAACTTTTCACTAAAGTAATTTGGAGAAAAATTAAAAGGGCACCTACACAACTGATATTTTAAAAAGACAAATCTCTTATATTCCATAGTGGATTCTGAAAAATGTAAAATACCACCTCCCGAGAGACACTGCATAATTGAGTCTGCTGTAAAAGATCGGTGGCCGCACCGCGAACGGTGAGTACCTACATACATATAAAATAAGGCATATATTTATACAAGTTTTGTACAAATATCGATGTAAATTACCGAAATATCGGTAGAGATATAAAAAAAAACATTCGCGTCTAATATAGAACCTCCGTCTAATATAGAAAATTAAATAAAACGTTTTAGGTAAAAAAAATTACCTACAATTTTTTTCATGTCTTATTTTCTACATCTATTAAGCTTTATATTTTTAAATTGCTTTCATAAATTTCTAGTTATATTTCACAAGAAAAACATCAGAACTGCACGGTTTAATTTCTTATAAAAATGTGAGAGGCAAGGTTAATATCACTGACAATGAAGGATTCGAACCTGATATTGAGTTTTGCAAATCGTAAGAGTAACCATAATGCTATTAACGCTATATAATATACATATTCTAAATATTCTGTCGAGTTATAAAAGTTCAAAAGAAGTACTCGTATATATCAAGGTTTCACCCTACATATAAATACAAATACTTCAGGTTACACATAACCTTTGACTCGAACAGGTAAATCCTGGATTTGAAAAGTAATAGTGAAGAGTCATTACTTTTTTAATGAATGATGAATTCGTCACTACTCTCTCGCATCAGGTAAGGTTGAAATATTTCTTTGGTAACCTTTGTACTCCGTTTTTTTTAAATTACAATTTTATAAAACAAAATTACATTGAAAATAAAAAAAGACGAGCACACAGCGGACCTGGCGAGTTATTCCTGTGGCCCATGACATCTACGTTCATCCTTGATAAGGAATCATAATTTAGATGCGTGCTCACCCATGAGGACTGAGATGGAATGCCACATCACCAGTTATAAAGGTCTCCGGATCCCTGCACTCACCACACGAAATACTGCTAAGATATGATATGAGGGGCGTGGACCTACCCCGGTCGAGCTGACACATACATTCTGCAGCTACAATAGAAACAAACTGCAGTATACCTCTACCACTGTTAAACGTCCCTTGTCAGAACTGTGGCCGGTCTGAACATGAACCGTGACAATGCGTTCGCCGAAAGTAACACACATAAAAAACATAGATTTTCATCATCCATCTATACTGATCTGTGCTCGACTTTACATATTTGGTTTCTTTCAAAAGATTTCTCAAACAGATATACCTGCATATGTCACCTCGCTATGTTTAGTCACGGTACGCGAGCAAACCGAGTTTGATCGCTGGTGCAATTTAGTGTCCATTTACGTCCTCGGCGATGAAGGAAAATCGTTAAGAAACCTGCATGACTAAGAATATATATATATATATATATATTTCGAAGAAACGCCAATCTACAATGGAGCAGCTTGGACTATGCTCTAAAACCTTCTCTAGGCCTATACCCAACAGTGGGAGTTATATATATGGGCAGTTACTTTACTTTACTTACTCCTGCTAGGTATTCCTTCGATTGGTATACACAAAAATGTATCCTGATAAGATGGGCGGACCACTGTGGCGCAGCTCCGACGGGCGTCAACAATTTCAACAGCGAAGGGCAATGTAGGAACGAGTGCAGCGGATGGGCTTGATGAATGGCCAATTTGTTTCCAATAAAGCATAACTATTGAATTGTGTTTTACATCAACCTTTAGTACTATCATGTGTAAATCGATAGATACATAGTAAGTCTAATAGCAGCAGCTGTGTTTCGTCTGTTGAGTGAAGGGATCCGAGGATCTTTTATTACTGGTGACGAGGCTTTCCGTCCTAATCATCAGGGGTGAAAACGCATCTACGTGATTCCTTATCGAGGATGTAGCTGCCGTGGACTGCGGTATTTAAATGAACTGTGCTTTTTTTTTATCCTCAATATGATAAAAGAAAAGTCGAATAGCACGAATCTGTTCGACCGAGGTAAACACACTGTCATAGAATATAAAAATATATTCGTATATATAAATAGCTTAGCCCTGCTATGTTTAAGCTTATTAATAAGTGAGAGATAAAAAGGAGCTACTCGTATGTCAGCTGGACAGCCTGGGGCACGGTCAATGCTCCGATGGGATTGTATCAATAAAAGTAACAAAATTCAAACATCTTTAATAATAAATACTAAAAAAAAAATAAGCACATTTTCGATGTTTACGTATTAATATATAGATAATTTAATGCATAATAATAATAAATCGTGTACATTGTAAAAACATTCTTTGTTTGTTTGTAAAAAATGATCATTATTTTTTTTAATTATTATTTATTTATAAAGAAGGCATTTGTCGCTGTGTGATCACATCGCCCCATATAAACATTAATGAAGTGTTCATTTTTTAACAAGAATCTTTCAAAACAAAATTTTATAAACTACTTAATAAAATATATCCTACATTTAATTATGTAGTTTAGATTTCATCACGTTGTCAGAGCACGCAATTTACACGTAATATTCCGCCGCAAGGCAAAAAGCCAGACTAGTAAATCATTTCAAGTTAATATTTTACATTAATAATAATATAAATACCTAAGGCAATACACGAGGGTTCTGTATATTTTCGTATATACGTAAAATATTGAAATACTTTTAAGTATGTACTGACAACCAAGAAAATATTTCGAAGATTTGTAAAATCTATGGTAGAGTAATAAATTATACTTTAATATTCTCTATGACCTTTGTCCAGCAGTGAGATCTCTATAATAAAGGCAATTATTACCTTAATTTTTGTAGTTTTACCTCCAGGCTGTTTCGGTATATGAATTTCTAGTCCTTGATTGAACAATCTAAGCAACGTAGATAATAATCGAGAACAAATTTTCTTCTTGACTGGGTAAATTAGTTTACAAAGAAATTATATTATATGAAGGCAAGATCTCTTCATAATTTCTAAGCCCGGACCAGAACCAAGCTGTCATGGTATTAGCGTATTTTATATTGGTATTTTCAGCGTATTTACCATGCACAAAGTTAGACTTATATATTACCTTTGTTTTCTTAAACTACATCGTTTATAAGAGCATTTGTGGATACAAATACTAAAGTTCGCCATCTGTCCATGAAGAAAAATAACCCAATTCAAATGACTACGGTCTAGACACCGCTATCTTCGTATTCAAAATGAGTAATGACAAAAATAATAAATCTAATATTTTATCATATCTAGAAAATCTTACATAAAATATATTAAGTTTGACATTTGACATTACCCTGTTCGTACACTAGGCGGTGAGAAGCCATATAATATTCTAGTGAAACATTAAAAATAAAAAAGATGTTCTCTTATTGTCACGATTACGATATTCTATCAGCCTCGTGAAGTAGTTACCAAGTACCTGGCTACTGCGTCCCGGGTCCTGGGTTCGATGTAATTTAACTGTGGCAGCGCCACTCTTCTGCTAGTATCTGGTAGATTAAATGGGCGAAATAGCAACATAACGTGTGCGTATAGTGAATGTAGATATTAGGAGACCCAATTACATGTAGCGAGGCATTTCATGATCATTCATCAGAATTAGCATCTTATTTATTTATAATAAATAAATAATAAATCTTGAGAAGAATACACCATCATAGAAAATACAGATTACAGTACACCATAAACAATATCATTTTGCATTTTACATATGGTTTATGTTAACTAAAT
The DNA here is from genome assembly GCA_029286865.1 of Teinopalpus imperialis. Taxonomy (NCBI): domain Eukaryota; kingdom Metazoa; phylum Arthropoda; class Insecta; order Lepidoptera; family Papilionidae; genus Teinopalpus; species Teinopalpus imperialis. The sequence goes on along the minus strand of JAGSMU010000020.1, from coordinate 16,577,761 downwards.
ACTAATGCTTCGCCTTTACGGGTTATACACCCGAACAATAAGAATATCATAATATCTATGTATCTTTATAACCATTAAATTAATATGTTAAATAACATTGTAAATAAAATTAGAAACAATGTAACCAGTTAGAAAAAGTGAATAATTAGAACGTAAACCAGACATTACAAAGGCCTACAATTTTTTTTAAACTTACTCTCTACGTCATTTAAATATCAATATTGCAATTTGTTAATTGAATGGATCTAGGTGTTATGGGCAGCAACTCTTACCATCAAATGAACTGTTTGCTCGATTGCCACCCCTACAGACAGAAATGGGCTTTGCTTATTTTTTTTTTTGTGGTATAGGTTTTTAAAGATTTACGGACGAAAATAAAAGAAGGTCGGGGCACTGGTAAAAAGATGTTTGCTTCTATTGTCGGAAAGATTATATGACAATTTCGATTGTAAATCATAAAATAATAATCACGGTAACTTTCATTGTAACTTTCTTGTAGTGTTTTAAAAAAAAGAACACACACAAAAAGCGCACACGCACAAGAATAGTCCTTTAACACGACTATGCCTCAAACGGAGCGATAAAAAACATATTTGTCGGTCGCAATACTTTTAATGCAAAAACATATTTATTCGATCCACTGCTGTGAAGCAGTTAGTAGTAGCCGCAACACATTAAACTAAGGTTGCGTCCACGGACCAGAGCAGAGCGGGTGATATAAAATGTTTATTTTTCATATTACGACTCCAGGCCCTTATTACTGGTGACGAAGCATCTTAGACTTTGAGTGTGTGCTCGTTTGTCACCCTCAATAAAATAAAAGAAAACATAATTATATATGACCAAAACTATTCTAGATACATAGTCAATCCAACCAGAAGTCCCGAGAACAGTTTTGGCCCAGCGTTTGCAGGTTCTACGGCCTACTGCCCCTTCTGTTTTTTTATTAAATTTTATGCATCTACATTCCTTGACAAGGAATCATAATGCAGATGCGGTGCCAACGTTGAGGACTGATATGGAAAGCCTCGTCGCCTGTAATAAAGGTCTCCGGACCCGTACACTCACCAGACGAAACACAGCAGCATTATGCTGCTATTTGACGGCGGTATTCTGTGAGGGCGTGATCCTGCCCCGGACGAGCTGACCCACTCATTGTGCAGCTAGAAACAAACTGTAGTGTAGCTCTACCACTGTAAATGCTCACTGATGCTCCTTTGAGTTATGTCGGTCACTTTCACTGCGATGTGGATCTGCACCGACTAATCTTTCTGTATAACTACGAGCTTGATCTGAGGGGGCAAGTAGCGCATTTGAGTTGTCAGACGATGAACCAATAACTGTAAACATACAGATATAAACAGAAAATACTTAAAGTAAAAATAAATACAAGTGTTTCCCCGAAGACGGTCGCTACTGCCTTGTTTCTATAACTGCTGTATTTTCTTCGAATTTTTAAATGGAACTATTTCGTCTAATACTTCTCTGGGGAAATATGAATGCTTTTAAACTTGGTTCTTCAAATTAAAGCATTTCTGTTTTATTAATTTCACATTTTTTTTTAAAGAAACACTTTCCATCTCGTACTTGAAGTCATTTTTATTCAACAATTTAAGCCCATATTGGAAAATTAAAGCATTTTTAAACTATAATGATATAAATAAATGTCGCTAATAAATTCGTTTGATCAATAACCCTCACTACCTTGTAGCTTAGTGCGACTTACCTGACAGCTGACTCATCTATCCTGAATGTGATTCCCAGCCAGAAGAATAGTTGTTAACAAATAACTGGTAATCGTTTTTACCTTTCATTGTATTAAGGAAGGGGATCAATATTACATCTGTTTGCGCAAAAATACTTACGACCCTATATAGATAATACTGTACGTATCATCTGGTAATTAGATAATTATGCCGCAATCAATATTGACCAATAGGACATCATGACATGACTATTATCTATGTATTTATCTCTGCTGGAATAATAGAGACAATAATACCGCCATCTATCTGAAATCAAGAGTCTTGTAACTTTTACGACACTTACGAGAAATGTTTGATGGATTATCTAATGCCAATACCAAATAATTGTGTTTCATTTAAATTCAGGGTTAAATTATTAATTACTAACCTAACCTCTTAATCAGTTTTCCATTTTTGTCAAGTGATCACATTATTGCTTGCCAGGTACGAAAGCATGAAAAAACTGATAATTATTAGATCTGACACCAGATGACGCTTTTTACATCTCAGAACTCAATTTTAGGAATAATTATGTAACGGTCATGAACGAGTAAAATAAATTAGGATATAAATACCTTCAAAATGCGTACTACATATAAATAAGGTTTAAAAAGCATATTTTTTTTGCATATGACAACAGATGGATCTACGATAAATAGTAAATAATCCTATCTACGCAGTTATCACAATAGCCACGGACTTGCCATTGCGTACGCATTTAATATATCAATCTTTTAATAATAGTATAAATACATATTCTTGTTTAAATTATTCTTTTCATAAAAATAAATCAACCTGTATTTAGGCATTACAATAAAATTAATTCTTGCATAAATGTACGCTTTGTAACAAACTTAAATTACTGCGATATTGCAATGTCACGTCTTTACTTATGTAACCCCACTACGACCCTTTTCACTTCTCGGCGTACCTAATATTCAAAATCAAAATTTCTTAATATAAAATTATAACATATTCAAAAATATTTGTATATAATAAAAAGGATAAATGCAGTTTGAGAAGTAAAATTATTATATAAGAAATATTTAGTAGCATAAATATGTAATAAATTATTACAATTCTAAAATAATTTATTGAAGAAATGGCGAACATAATAACAGAAGAGCCGTAATTAATAGCGGCTTAGCACTACTGTGTTTTGTATGATTAGTGAAAACGATCGGAAATCCAATTATAGGTGTTGAGAACAGGTAATTTCATAGAGGTTACAATAAATGTTAATTGCTAAGGGAAAGGTATTCGTCCCATCATTCACTATCAAGTGAATTAAAACTGAAACAGTAATATATCGCTTAATTACTATAATTTAATACAAAGTGTTGTTGATGATGTCCTTCTGGTCGATTTTGAACACGATATCTTTTTAGAGTAGTTATTATATATTACAATGCAATCAGCAGTTCAGTGCTATGCAATAGCAACACAAGGGTACTCACACATCGACTCCATCCGTAGCGATCTGATGGAATGGATGTGTTGGAATTGGAAAAAGATTCAGATGGAGTTTCAGAGACTTGGTTGGTTGGTGAGAGTTGGTACTTAGACAACATCACACCCTTAGGTTTGTTGTTAGTATTTCCTTTGTGTTGCAAAAAAAAAAAAATATTCTTCAGCTGGGATAAACTTCAACCCAGGAACCGCTACGCAAGATTTTAACTATAAACTCACCCAACTTTCACTGGTATTTGTACTACCATATATAGTTGAAGATAAAGTACTTGTAAACTAAAAATATTTTATAGTATAAGAGTTAGGTTAAACAGTGCAAAATTAATTTAAATTAGAGAAGGAACAGGATAGTAATTTATGATGCACAACATGACCAAGGATTTCCTAGAATGGACTTATGTCAAATAATTTGTCAAACAAGTCAAACTAAATCAAAGCTAATAAAATATATTTGACATCGAACGTCGTGACTAAAACCAGGCCGTATGTACATAGAAGTTTGTCTTTCCGTGAGTATAAAAATTTTAGCTCTATCTATGGCAACAAAGTCTGTGTTGTCTATAGTTGAAAAAATTGAAGTTGGTACTTTACCTTCGCTTTTGTAGTCGCGTTTTCAGAAAAACCATGGCTAAAATGCTATTATAATTTGTTGATATAGAAATTGTGCCTCAGAAATTGCCACAAACACGTGCAGTGCAAAGACAATTAGATATTTTATACAATTATATGATTACCTGCTTTCATTTGACAAATTGCGCTAGACCGCATATATAAAATGGCAGCCCTACCACGTAGAATAATCAAAGAGACACAGCGACTTATGCAGGAGCCCGTGCCGGGTATTAGCGCAGTGCCTAGTGAGACCAATGCCCGCTATTTTCATGTAATTGTTACCGGCCCAGAAGACTCGCCCTTTGAAGGTGGACTTTTCAAATTAGAACTTTTCCTGCCAGAGGACTATCCTATGTCGGCGCCTAAGGTTAGGTTTATTACGAAAATATACCATCCGAACATAGACCGGCTAGGTCGTATATGCTTGGATATATTGAAGGACAAGTGGAGCCCCGCTCTACAGATACGTACGGTGCTGCTTTCGATCCAGGCGTTGCTGTCGGCGCCAAACCCTGACGATCCGCTGGCCAACGATGTAGCCGAGTTGTGGAAGGTGAATGAAAGTGAAGCAATCCGAAATGCGAAGGATTGGACACGGAGATATGCTATGGATAACTGAGCGGTCGCGCGCCCCGCGCCGCCCGCACGCACCCATCAGTGCCTATCCCACGCGCGCGACTCGAACGGGACGAAAGTAAAAAAAATATCATGATTTTAAGAGTGCAAGTTATGTTTACATCCTACGCCGAGTAACTTGTGAAGAGACAATTGTAAAGAAATTTGTATTAACGGCGGGCGACGGCGCAGCGCGCGGCCGCCGCCTGCTAGTTAACCTCTAGCATTTCTACATAGCCTCGCCCGAAGACGGTTCAGCCTGACCCTACCCTCTCATTGTTTACCCCTCACTTGTAGCTTCGTTATGATATTAGGTATGCATATTTTTTTACTATAATTAAAATAGTGAATATGGAATATCAGGAGACTTAAATGTATATATTTCATGGTTATCAAATTTGGTTAATTTTATACAAAGGATGTATCGTCACAAAGTTCAATGCCTTTGTAAAAATCTTATCACTTGTATTTGATTGCAAGACATGCTGGAATATAGAGAATATAATATTGGTTTGCTGATCTCGTCTGATACTGAACACTTTTTGTTTTATAGAAATTTAAAACATTAGGTAATATATTTTCCCATTATAAAATTCCCATCAACTTGATTTTGTGAATCTTTTGTGTACTGTTTATGTCTTGTATAAAAAGAAGTTATCAATAAATTATATTTATGTAAATTTAATTTGGCTTTGTGAGCAAACTTCAAAATACATAATAAAACAAAAGCTAATTATTATTTTATTTATTTAACTATCTCATTTCCAATAATATACATACATCGAAGATCATTATCAACATTATGATGAAGATCCATTACCAGTTATATAATTAATATATTACACCTATTTTAAACATCAATATTTCTACTTTGGAACTTTCTAATTTTTTGGTGGTTGTTTAATATGCTGGATGGATATTGAATGGGTATCATCATCTTTTTATAAATACCTATGTCGCTTATATGTTGATGGCTGCATGGCATAGTAGTTTCAGTACCTGGTTGTTACATCACAGGCCCTGGATTTGATTTTTAGCCGTGGATCAATACTTGTGTATATGTAAGTTTTTGAGTGTTTTATGCATGTCCCTGACACTGAATCTGACCCCTCCCCCAATCTTATTGCACTAGCAATACAATGGAATAAGGAAGGGTATGACACAAGTGAGTCATCTGCTAATAACCAGAAGATATAAAAAGTCAAAATCGACCGGGCAATCATTTTCAATATATCCTGTGTGAATGATGCTCTTTGATAACTACATGTTGTTATGGTAGAAATCAAAGAAAATAACAGCAGCATTATAATGTACCACTAAACTATAATGATAATTATTATTGAATATAAAATAAATATGAAGTAAATAAAGTGCCTAATACATATATATATATACAATTACCTAATACATAATATATACAAATTTACATTAATGGTCTAACAAATTATTATTTATATAAGTAAAGCTAACAGGGGACATGCATGCATTTTCTGGTGGTAAGTACCTAATTATTATCAATCTATTGCAGACAGAACCAATATAATAATATTTTTTAATTATTTAGTATTGTTGCCAATGAGGTATGCTGTTAATTCAATATTTATCCTTACTCAGTGTACAAAACACTCAGTTCTCAATTAAAAAAATTAAATACAATATTTACTTTGGTGAAGTTCTATTTTTGACACTTTTGTCTACATTATATTTTTACACATGTAAATCCAGCTTTATACCAGTGTGAAAGAGAAGCATATGGCTGCTGTGTTTCATATGTTGAGTGTGGGGATCCAGTGACCCAATTATATGTAACAAGGAATTTTATTTCTGTTGAAATGATTTTTTGTAAAGGATGTTGATAAAACAATGCAGCTCCATTTCTAATAGCATGTCATCAAGGTTCATGAAAGGCAACTCATCAAGTGCATCTGTAATTTATTGTGAGTACTAATATTTTTATCATATTGTACTCTTGGTGACAAGTTTGTTCTAATGGTAACTGGTGACTGATCCAGGGATTGATATCTTTTTATTATTAGCTATAATGTCCTCAATTACTCGTATCTCCCTTGTCTAAAAGTTTCACTCTAGTGTAGAAGAGTTTCAAGAAATAGTAATTACCAATGCCCAAATGCAAGAAAAAGAGGTTATATAGTGTACTGTGTGTAATACTGTTGAAAATGCATAACAATCATATATAAGTCCACTCCTCATAGTATATTTTTGTTTAAAAAAGTTTGTATTGATACAAAATAAAAACTTACTTTGTTAAAGTTGTGTAGCAAACTTTAAAAAGATATTTCATATCAAGACTTCAATTTTAAATTTCTTTTTTATTTAGTTCAATGCAATTGGTTATTGTTTACTTGATACAATTATATATGTTGGTATCATGAAGGTTATGTTTCCATCATACAGTTTGGACATAGCTTGTTGATTTATATCTTAGCTTAATTGCACTCCACTACGGAATACATTCATTGTATATGTAGAATAGTATACATTTCTATAGGATACAACACCACAATGTAGAACAGTAAAATTAGATTTTTTTATTTGTTTAAAATATTAGGGGGTGACAATATAGTACACCTAATGTTGACTAATTATGTATTTGACACATGCATTACATGATTATGTATTGCACATGAATTGTGTGAACGCCTGTTTACCTGTAATGGGGTCGGTCCCTGGATCTATGTTCGTCATACAAAACAAAGCTATGTTGAGCATGGTAAATGTATAATGATAGGAATATGTATTTATTTATATATTTATTTGATAAGATATACCAACAGCTTACATATTTCAAAGTTAGATTTTTTTTATAATATCATATTATAGGGTTATCTCTTAGCTACAACATATAGAGTGGTAGAAATACATGGACATGTAGATACATAAGTACAATTTCATTTTGTAAATGTATAAGTATGGCTTTTATTGGAGCTTTTACGTCAATTAGTATTCTTGCGTTCGAAAAATAGGTTTACTAATGTTAAATATTGAAATCACAGAAAATTAAGAAAAATGCAAAATAACCCCTCAGATGCTTCGAAGCGATTGCTCTAGGCCAATAAGGTTGTCATTTGTTATACAATCTAAAATAAGCATATATTTCTCTTTTTTATAGTTTGTGTGGTTAAAGGGTAATAAAGAATATTTTGTTTGTGTTCAAAAAACTTCAGTGTTGTTTTTATTACATGATTTGACTATATATTGCCTGAGGTAAGTTAAAATTCAGGGTCAATGAAGCCCCTGTTTGACATGTGTCAAGGGATAAACTCTATTGGCTTGTAATCAGTTTGTTAACATAACATCATTACAATACGATCTGCCTGGGAAGATATGGAGCTTATATATCCAAATAATGTAATAATAAATAACATTCAATTACTGTATCATGCCATTATTTATTATTCTATAGTAGAATATTTACACTTAATTATATTAGAGGTATGACAGGACTGGGGTAAGTAATGACTGGCTCATCCTCAAGTTTCATGCATGCATTGTCACCCCCAGATGAGGGTTGAGATGTAATGCCCCATTACCTATTATTGTGTCCTCCGTAGCAGTGTTAAGCTGGTGTTCTGCAAGGGTGTGGTCCTTCCCCGGTCATCTCATGTTATAGCGAAGCTCCACCACTTCCAAAATTGGATAAAATAATAAACAATATATTATAGTTCATATAATTTTGCATACTTTAACATAAAGTTAACAAACATTAAGTAGATTGCATATAAAGTAATATCTAAAGTTAAAGTCCTCTGATATTATTATGATTTACCATGAGTACTGTTCTGAGGAGTTGTTAGGATTAATTCCAGCCGCTGAATTTAAATAAAGTACATCACAACAGAATTTAAAATTTCATCATCATATTGATGGTTGGCAATCCAACACTGCGCTCTTGATACAGCTGCCGCCAGTGGTCTTTCAAAACCGATACGACTTAGGGACCTTCAAGAAAAGAGCCCCCACCATCTTTAAATGCAGGCAGCGCATTTGCGTCCCCTCTGATGTTGTGGATGTCTGTGGCGACGGTAATCACTTACCATCGAGCTGCTTGCACGTTTGCCACCTATTTTAAAAAAAAAATGTTACATCGGACTAGGGACCTAATTCATATTGTAGCCAGGAACTAGCTGCTACTTTACACTACCATTGATTGGTACATACGCCATAGTACTTCCCAACCAATAGCTTTATTTAGATTTTTGATTGTGATTCCACCATTAGTCGACCGCCCCAGCCTTATCCAGAAAAGTTGGTATATCCTCCTATCTTACACCTAATTTTAATTAGGTTTTAATTTGTTAATAATTCTGTCTGGGTGTGTTCCGTATCTTTAAGACATGTTGCTTCCGAATCTTCCTCCGATTATATTGCACATAATCATAATACATACATGGGACCAAAAAAAGAGAACGAGTGAGTGCCTCTGATTGTGCAAATGCTTACGGGACTATACTATAACCCGCCCAATGCACTCCATCTGGTAATTAGATGTATCCATGGTCTAAATGTCATTATATCTCTAATATGTCTATTGCCTAATGGATACGATCTGCGAAACTAAAACTCGGTAAATTCGAATCCGCTATTGAATCCTGAGTCTTCTAGAACAAGTATTGAAGAAGCCTAATTTGAGCGCATAACAGGAATATTTATATTTTGATTTACTCCATGATAATGATGTTTTTGTATAAATAAGCTTGCTAATGGGAAAATCCTCTAAAGACTATTCTGTTTTTAACATATGAGTAAAGGTCTTATCGATATATGAGTGACTAAATAAACTATTAGGAAAAGATTTAAAATAAGAATCCTTGCGGTGCAAAATTGTAAAGTATTTTTTTTTATTATTAAGAAATGTTGGACATTTTTCATTTATTAACTGATTTTTACAGCACGTGGCATCTATTATTGTGTCGAGAGTCGAATCACAAGTACACACTGGTGACTCCTGCGGCCCGTGACATACCTTACTGCAGATTTGTTATCAGTCTGAGTAGTAGTGATTATGGCACTCGGTCGAGACATTTATTTATGGGTAACCAGCAAAAGGATTGCTGAGAGGGTGGGTACCTCGGCTAGACTGTTACGCACGCGAAAGCGTCTCGATTCGTGAGTTATTTCTAACGGATTGAGAGCTACCAGCAACACACTCATTTTTTGTGCGTATGCGCATACGTGTTGGGTGTTCTTATAAAAGCGTGTTATTTCGAAGATTACGCGTGACATTTTTATACAATTTTGTTTCTTAAATTTGTGCTTTCACGATGTTTCAGGTTGATTATTCCTTCTTGATTCAATATAATGTTGTATATTTTTTTCTCATATACCCGGATTGATTTATAAACATCAGTGCGGCCCAGAGCCTTTAAAATTAGCGAACCGGGCACATCTGGTTGGAACGGATACTCGAACTCAAAGATGATTATTTACTCATTGATTCAATTACACTTTATTTAAAATTTAGCGTTAATGTAATAAACATTCGAAACTACTCTATTAAGAAGACATCTGCATTCAGAGCGGACGAATAACTGAGCTAAATTTATATATGTAACTAGCCTAACAGTGTAGGGTCCTTATGCAGAATTTAACGTTGTATGTTCGAATCCGCCATTCGACTATTGTCTGCACAAGAAGTTAATCTTAGTTGAAGCTGTTAACAAGAACGTTATGTTGACAGCATTCTTTTTTTATTACATTGAGAGTATTAAACGAGCACACAGTTCAACCGATGGCGAGTGATTCCTGCGGCCCATCCATTATCTACATTCATCCTGACAAGGAATCATAATGCAAATGTTGAAAACATGCATGCATGCATCCCTTGCAGACAGATGGAATGCCTCGTCACCAGTAATAAAGATTTCCGGATCCCTGCACCTATTTGTAACCGATGAGGAGAAAAACATCACCCTTAAATGGTGCGTGTGTCTCCAATAATTTAGTTTCATTTAAATTAATGTTCATCATTCAGCCACGGAACAATCTCGACACACTCAGACTAGAAATCAAGACCCTGTAGATCTTCACTAACTTAGTATTGTTACAAATAAAGTGGCAACCTTCCTATGTTATCTCACTTCCCCGGGGCGCGAGTATAAATAAATCCAGACGTTGAATATGCATCGACTTCTGTACTGCTGAGTGTTTGCGATGTATGTTACTTAAAGATTTGAGTTTTGGGTGCTAAGTTTCAAGGCATAAGTAAGAACAAATACAAATAATTCGGAATTAACCATTTCCATTTCTAACAAGTTTTTCATCATAATGCAGATGCGTTGTCCCCTTGAGGACTGCGATGGAATACCTCGTCACCAGTAATAAAGGTGTTCGGAACCCTACACTCACCAGACGAAACAGCAGCATTGTGCTGATATTTTGCAATGGCGTGGTCCTATACCAGTCGAGCTGATCCATTCATTCTGCAGCTAGAAACAAATTGCAATGCAGCATTGTTAACATCTTTGAAAAAATTACTCTTGCAAGATATATGGGAATCGACATGTTTTCATTTCAAACTTTTTATCACTCCTATAATAATGTACATTTTGTACATTATACGATCTTTTGATTTGAGATTACCAAAACTTTTTTTTGGTATTTTGACAGCATCTTTGTCGTCACTATTATTTATTATGTAGTTATATGACGAACTAAAATTACTTACCTCATTATAAAACAGTATTCTCATCTCCGGTACCGTGAACGATGAAGTTGTTAATTCCTTATTGTTTTACCACGTACTCGGCGGGGAATGAATACGTCACCAGGAACAGATGCGTGTTTTAGAGAAGGAAAAAAAACTATATGTCAAGACATGTGAAGCCCGCCAATACAAGAGTTGATGACACTATGCTCCAACACCTTAAAGAGGAGGCGAGCTTACTTCTTTGTTTTTAGTATATTCTACCGTCGGCCAATGACTCATAAAATTGAACCTACACGCTAATTAAATATTACGTTTTTAAATGAGCTTATTCCAATAGGATGGTTGGTGATTTAGAAGTATAGACCTTCGTCGCTCGCTAATTGATATTGAAGTTAGAGTTTAACTGTTAGGCGATAAGTGTAAAGTGGATTCGAAACGCACGGAATTCGACGATTTTTTTTGTAAATATATATTTATATATACATTAAAAAAAGTGTATCTTGAGTACAGATTTTAATAACAATATACAAAAGCGCTTTATGTCTGTTATACTAAATAAATATTAATAATGTTTAAACTATAAATAGTTTTCAAGGAAAGAAAGTAGAAATTCTTTTGAAAGATGAGTTTTATCTTTAGGTTAAACTTTGTTTTAATTATATACTCTAGCTCCTAACAACTTGACGGACTCCGTTCAATTCTAGTCTCCTACATGGAAAGAAAAGAAAAGATGTTTTTGGAAATTGGCCCAGGCAGACGGTCAAGAAAAAGTGTTTTAAACGAATTAATGCCCCCCCTAAGCTCGGAGGATACCGCATAAGGTCTGTCCGTTCTTTCATGAAGTTTTTAAATCTCAAGGCGTCGCTCACAGCAGTTATTCCGGTACCAGAGGAACATTTTATTTTAAATTAATATAAGGCATCCATATATATGCTCATCCACAATTCCACCTGCTCAGCAAATATCCATTCACTCTTCTTTTGAAAACACCTACATACTAGAACGGAAAGACTGCCTTAGGCAAATTATTCAATTCATCGCTGTTCGCATTAAAAACGAAGTATTTCGCTTCGTCTAAATGCAGTCAGAAGCAACCGATGAAGCCGATGTTCGGCCCTCGGGTCAGTCGTTCTCGCGCAACAGGGTAACGGTCCCAGCCGAGGCTCTCTCTCAGGAGCCCTTGCGCTGGTTTGTGGCGTGGCCCTGAGGCACTAATAAAGGCTCACCAGTCACCTTTCAAATAACTATAAAGGTGAAACTGTAAAGCCTGCAAAAAAAACAAAGAATACTTTTTTTCCTCTTAATAATTTTACTTCAAAAATATCTCTTATATCTACAGTATCTCTTATATATACAAAAATGTGTACTTACCATAATTAAATTATCTCTATACGCTACATGATTACTTTTCGAAGTACGTATATGTCAAAGGTAACAAGGACTATCGTTTGAACTGGGTTCTTCTTTGTTATCGTTAAAAATAAATATAATGCGCAAATACAAGCACTCCGTATCGGCCCTTAACCGACGTGAAAAATAATTGAGAAAGGGTCGCAGTGTCCTTGACACGGGGACAATAATAATATACGAATATTGTCCTTGAAGTGCCTTGAACATTTAGGTAACAGTAGGCATTTTGAGATTTAGTGCACGTGGTTTTTTAACAGTCATAGAGCCACGATGTAGTTAATTTCTAGTCGCATCACGAAGCCTCAGTTCTAGCCGGGAAGGACAATGCCCTCACAGAACAGCAGCTTATCACTCTTAATATGTATGATGAGTAGGGTTCCGGTGAACCAATTACCAGTACCATTCCATCGTCCTCAGTGTGGCAACGCATATGCATCCTTATTCTTGCGAATGGATGAAGATTTCATGCAGCAGTCACCACTTACCATCATTCGGGTGAACTCTGAGTTCGCCACTCTATATATTACTAGATGTTGCCTGCAGCTTCACATGCTATATTTAAATAAGGCTTGTAATCGAAAAAGCTAAAAGCCGCGTAACGAAACCATAGCGCGATTCAGACACAGTACACAACGCCATCTATCGAGCTTTGATGTTAACTTATAATATTTATTCCAAAACTTTATCTAAGAAGCTTTCATGCTTTTCCCTTCAAAAGTGACGTACTTCCCATATAAGCTTTCAACCCCTAATTCACCCTCTGAGAGGTAAAATTTCGAAAAGCGCCGATATACGGATTCATTTATTTCTAAACAGAAGCAGGTATATGAAATTTCATGTTTCATGTTCATGTACTTTGAAAATGACGGACTTCCATACAACCGTTCATCCCCTATTTTACCCCCTTAGGGGTGAAATTTCCAAAAGTTCTTCCTTAGTGGATACTTATAACATAAAAGGTATCAACTGCCAAAAATATAAGTTTGTAGCCCCAGCGATTTAGGCTCTGCCTTCTGCGTCAGCCGGACAAGTAATTATATATGTATGGATGAAAAAATCTGAATACAATTCTTTTTACGATGAAGATACATTTTACAATAGTTAATATTCAATGCAAATTAATATAACATTGTTCTATCAAGAAAATGGTGAGACGAAAGATGAAAAATAGCAGGAAGCACTCGGAAGTATATTTAGAGAAAGGTTACTACGGAAATATTCGAAGGACACATTGATACAATTGAGTAAACAATATTATATATACATAATTATATATAACTTAATTATATATAGACTTCTATATGTTTATAGAGTGCTATCCCCGACCTACGTTGCTGACTCGCGTAAAACTGAGAAGCCATTGAAGGCCCATACTAGAACTATCCAATGCGTAAGCCATTGAGACAATTATTTACTGTTGTGTTAGTTCTCTACCGAGATTTTATCAAACGTAATCTTTTGTTTAAAACCTTTCTCAATATTAAAAATGTTATCAACCATTATTGCAATCAAAATAAATTACAATCATTTTTTCGGGAAAATAAACAATCATAGAAAAAATTTATATAAGCCCATATAAATCCGAATCTGAGCATTAGTACGTCATCGAGAAGGTTTTGGAGCGTAGTCAATCTCGCTGCTAATTGGCGGACTCCAATTGTGATTCACATGTTTTCGAAATATTTTGTATATCTCTTAAACATGTAGGTTTCCTCACAATGTATTCCTGCATCGCCGAACACTTGAACACAAATCGGCACTTAAAATTGCAATTAAGAATTATTACATTGGTACCGTCACGGGGGATCGAACTTGACTTACTCGCGTGATGTGCATTAAAAGCGAGCGCTTATACACTGATCAATCACGGTTATTAAGAAAAATTAAAATTTATCCCTTCTGCATTCGTTTAAAAGATTAACATATTTTGTTTTGTCATAGATGATGAATGTTGGAATGGACCATTTTAGAGCACAGTGTTATTTTCTCCAAAAATATATTGAAATAATCTCAGTAACTTATTATATAGCATCGGCAATCGAATTCTGGTATGGGGCGCAGTATGCAATTTAAGCGTCAAAAACTACACAACGGCTACAACAGCATTTTATTACGAACAGGTAAAAAAATTACTATCCTTAATTAATTTTAAATGGTTTTATTGTATTCATTAGTAAAATATTTCGCGCTATTCTTCCCCAATTCAAAAACGGTAGCAAGAACTCGGTACGTATCAACAGTGAGAGAGACAAATCATTAATTGGAATATTCCTTAGACGTGGGTTGGAAACGAACGACTATATAGTTTGGGATACCACTCGTCGAGACGGTTGAAATCACCGTGTTAATAGAGGGAAATTACAAAAGAAGATAGAAATACTTGTTAATCTTTTTAAGATAATAACATAAAAGAAGTGAAAAACATTTAATATAAAAAATAAATCATGAATGTTGACATTACTGTTTTTATTTCAAGATATCACAATGATTTCAACTGATAAAGCAATGTCCTTCATTGTGTCGTTTGCTCCGTGCAGAGGTCACTCACAGTTTGTTCCAGTATCTTCTAGTATAAAAGAAGACATTATTCTAACGAAGCTCCATAAAGAAATGTCCGCGGAACATAATGTAGTGAATAGATGAATAGGTTTTGGAGATCGTGTCGAATGGCGGGAGACGTCGTCGATTTTTTTTTATTCGACATCGGTTATTTAGTTTTTTTGTATTTTGTACTTATACCATAAATATATGTAACAGTTTTTCTTAACATGTCCGGCTGTGCAGTTTAGGTTGTCGGTTGAAAAAAGATGACGGTTGGTAAGTGGTAAGGATGACGAGTGAATTAGTAAAATATCTATGGACAAGGAAGACATTGTTACCATTGTTTTTTTATTATTTTTCATCTATAGATTACCTAATAAAAGAGGTTGGAATTAGAAAATATAAATAAATATTTAATATGTAAACAATTTACTTCGTGACCTTAACTACTCAAATAACGTACTACGTAACGACACCGATGAGTATAGATAATATATATAATAATATAGACGGCCGCGTGGTGTATTTGTAAAGAGTACTTGGGTTCGACTCCCTGTCGAGGAAAAATATTTGTGCATAACAAATCGTTGATTTTCGGGTGTGGCTGTAATGTATGTATATGTCAAGGACGACAATGCATCTGCACCTTCCCCGTATTATTGCATGTGCGTTGTAACGGAATAGGAAAGGGGAAGACAAGTGAGCGTTTGCGTGATTACGGCACTATGTTAAATATTCTGCTCAATTGATGTCATCTAACAATAATCAGAAGATGTCGTCAGAAGATGAAGATTGTCGTGATCGATTTCGTCCAGGACTCATCATCAGAGACAGCATCACCAAGATCATATATAATTAAATCGTAAATATACTTTTTGTCTTTGCGTTTATCCACTGTAATCTCAACAATAGCCGAACAAATTTGGTGATTATCAGTGATTTATTAAGATAAACTTGGCCTAACATTTATTGTTTAATTTAAATCGTTTGACAAATAAAAGAAACATGTTAATTTTAAACTTCGTAGACGTGACGCGCACTCAAGTCGTCTGCTAAGTTACGCATATGGTGTCGATGCGTAATAGGGAATAAATTTTTTCCTAATCGGTCAATAACCAAATGTGTTCGATAATGATAATGCTATCTTAACTGTGAGATCAAAGCCCAAATTAATATTGATCATGGACACGATAGACGAGGTGAGTAAAATGAAAAGAAAAAATTTGTTTTTTTTTTTCAACGACGGATGTTGCAGTTTACCCGAAGATTAACAACTATACCGGATTCAAGTAAATTATTGTTAAATTTCGAAATGTCGTTTTTGCCAGCAAATTGCCCTGTAGTTTAGGGGTATATATTATCAACTACATGTTTTCTGAAAACAATAAAAAGGAAGAATATATGTGTAAAGTATATGTATATGTAAAATATAATACATAATAAAGAATTCTAATTGAACAAAGTAATAAAAGGAGAACATTTTTGTTCATCACAGTTCACCTGATGATAAGTGATAACTGTCACCCATAAACGCCTACATCTTCAAGGTGTAGATGCGCTGTGACCTGAAGGCTTACATGTTAAGACGTGACCGAGCGGTTATGGCGTTCAGTAGAGACCTCTATTAGTGGATTACAAGGGCTCCCGAGTGGCAGTCCCGGCCTGGACCGTTACCCAGTTTCGCGAGAGCGTCTGACTCGAGGGTGCCCGAGAGGGTCGGTCTTCTGACCAAGGATTATCTAAATTAATATCGCTGTTATTATTATTAGCTGTCTGTACTTCGGAATGCGTGGGCGCTGGAGAAGAAGTGACGCAAGAAACTCCAGCGACGCTTCTTGACAGATGGAATGCCAATCATCAGTAACTGGGTTTCCCCGATCCCTATACTCACCAAACGAAACACAGCAATGGTCATATTTCATGCTGGTAATCAGTGGGCGTGGTCCTTCGATAAACTCGATCTATTTATGTTGGAGTTAGCAGTTAGCTGAGGTGTGACTCTACTTCAAAAGATAATGAGAATACACTTACTTTATATCCACGTACCAACTTGCAGTCACAAAATGCCAGTGCAGCATGCGGTGTACAATTAGCTAACAAAGATCTAGAGACTAATTGACTTCGGAATATCCATACAAATATCCTGAACCTAAATCTCTCCAGCTATTGATGGAAGATCATTAACACGATGGGGAAGTTCGAAGAATCTTTACTGACCCAAAGAGAGTAGAGTTCAATTTACGTTCAAGTATTACGTAAAGATGTTTCTGGCGAGAAGGGGTGGGGGGAGGGAGGCGGTCAATTTGTTCTTAATTTTGCTGAGATAAATAATAGGAAATTTAAATATTACGTAAGATAATAATATAAAAAAATGTTTTCAAAACAATATTTATAATGCTAATTAATAATACTATATTTATTATGGTATAATGAATTTCTTTATCCTTTTCTATTCTTATTTTGCAAAACAAAAATGATCTTTTGAGAAATGTACATAAAAAACAGGAAATTAAAGAGTCTAATAAGTTCGCCCAACGCGTGTAGCCGTTCGTCGTTCACTAGAATTAATGTGCATAATAAGAGATGCAGATGGGAACGAAGACGCCAGATGGTTGAACGAAGATGACGTTAATAATCCAACCGATCTAACGAATTTAAGACTGAATTGAGTGACGAGTTACCAATTGTTAGTGGTGTAGGAATCTAGGTAGTTCGTGGACAACAAATTATTCTTAATTTGTTGTTTTTGTTAAAACACTAATACTTTAATTATAAAAATAATTAAGTTTTTTAATTGTGATATTTAGTAAAATTATTGAAATATATGGGCAATTCATAATTTTCTTATTTATGCTTATACAGGCGGCTTGGGGGTCTAAAATCATTGAAAGTATGTTAACGTAAAAATTTTTTTAAAATAAATAATGCTAGTAATAACCACTCCAACTTGACACGACAATAGTCAGATGGCGGCTTCCAGCGACCTTACGTTTCGCAGACCGTACCCTAAATCATAAGGCTCTATTGACGCTTCCTTGAACTCGAACGCCCTTTGGTGTAAAATGCCTTTATTTGTTAGCGGGGTCCATATTTCATCTGCGTCACTTTGGTTAGTAATAAATGAAACAACAGAAATCAGTTTGTTCAGTTTATTCTTAACTTTAATGCAGACTAGAATAATACTCTTAGAAATGGGAACAACAATAGTTATTTCACATGTTACAGTGTACCTACCATATACCAGCTTTCACGATAAACGCTATTTATTATCTGTGTTTTTTTTTCAATGTAAATAAATCTTATTCACAACAGCTAGCAATATAAAATTACATATCAGATTGTTTATCTATACTCACTTGAACGAACAGCTCACGAAATTATTATAGGGTTTGGCCAGTGTCATTTTTTTTCTAATTAGGGCGAATTTATATAGTTAAAAAAAAGCAAACAAATTTAAGTACATTTAAATTTTTGTGATATGACATTACTGTGTTTGACATGAGCAAAACGTCATTTAATATCTTCATTTTACTTAAAATAATACGCAAATAAGAAGTATAAAGGTACAGTTTTATTTTTTGTCTTTTATTACAGATTACATTAAAAACGTTTTAGACTATTTCTGAATAATACATTTTAACTGAAATCAAAAAGTAGATACTAAATAAAATGTTTGAAAATCATTCAAATAATGATGATATTGTATGACACTGGCCTTAAGAATGAAGGTTACATAATAATACGAGGAAGAAAGTATAGGTATCTAGACATTTGGAAAGCATTAAAATTTGATAGGATAAATAGATAGAAGCAGGTTTCCGTAAGAGGGATACGTAGTTACATTTCTTTTAATAATAGTTTATGTTTATATATAAATATAACATAAAAACTCGTCCTCAGAGCGCTAAGCTTAGCTAAGAACAGGACATACATACATATTAATATAGATTATATAGTTATGCTATAGCCACACTATAAAATTTACAAAATATGACATATCTTTTGAAACGCTACACGAAATAATGATTTATTTATTATAAATATCTACTAATCAATTCATTTTTATTAAATACGATCACTTTCCACCGCGTTTTCTATATTTCTTGCGAGGCGACTCGCGACATTATTTCTTTTAATTTAACACATTGATAAACTGGTAGAGACACATTAGTGTTGCCAGCATTGAATCTCGAAATTGTCGACAACTTGCCAAACGGACAGTAAAATAAATGTGTTACCAACATTCAACGATTATTGTAGTTTTGAGATTCATTATCCAGCTGTACATTTTCCGCATTGTAGAAATTACAATAAGCTGGATTTCTATATTCAGCTATATATCTTAATTTATGTTTAGCGTGAAATGATTTTGATCTATAGTGCTGACAAATTAATTCATTTGATATCAAAATACACACACATTATAAATAAAAGTTATTATTGTAAACAGAGAAAAGCTAAAACAAAATTATAAACAATAAATTACTAAAATGGAATGAAAATATAGAATGCATGGACGACGAAATGGTAGAAACTTAAAAATATTAATGTATATATGGCAACAATTTTTATAAAATACTTAATTCTACAATATAACACATAAAAATCGAGACAGTCTATGGCAAAGGTGGCGTGCTAACGATACTTATATGTTATAATATTCAGACGATCTCAACTATTGTCCACTTCTAAAAGATCGATGAGAGAGATAATCAATTAATTATACTGTATGTATACCTAAGCAGATATGAGTGGTTTTTATATTTAATTTACACATACAAACAATTATTTAATGGTATATGTGATAACGTCATGAATATTTTTTTTCCAATGTATTTGCACTTGCTATTGAATATTTATATGTTAGATGTCTATCACAGCAAAATAACAGTGAAAAATAAAATATAAAATCTACTGTTATATAAATTGAAAAAGTTTGATTTTAACAAAACGTAGCAAATAGGTGGTCAAAAATAATCATAAATAAATTATCTTTTTCGACATTTATTTTTTAAATATATTTTTAATGATCAATAGCAAATACAAACAATTGATTTAAGAGAGATATACAACTTACGATCTAACTTATTTTTAGCCACGTAAGCATTGTAAGCATTCTGATTTGGACATCACATATAAGTTCCCCGTGGGATTGTTGTTGAGTATTTTGACCGACAGCTGGGCCAATGTGTTTTGTAAAGATATACAAATGTTATTATTGGAATATCGAATACAAAAATAAAGCATCTTTTTTCATTGACACTCTCACTGAAAATAAACGTGAAAAGCGACAGCGGGTAAGTGGTTTTTTTTTTGTATTTTTATTTGAATTTTTAAATTAACTTCAATTTAAGATCAAAATTAATATTCTATAAATCTATATGGTAATAAATTAAAAGTATGTGCATTACGTAGCTGTATTTAGAGATATGAAACACACACAACATTGTTAATAGAGCAAAAAATATCTCGTAAAAAATTGAATAGTGTTGATATTTTTAGTATCCATATCAATAATAAAATTTTGAGTAAATAGTTACTAAAAATTTCGTTATCCCTTTATAACAGCACGTACCTTTAAAGCGTGAGGTCATGGGTTTAACAAGCAAATTAATCGGGAGTGTGATGACCAGATTGGATAGTACAACTAGATCTTGCCTTTCAGTATATCCACCGGCATCGGTCTTGAGCGCTGATTTTGTTCTAGTTAGTTAAGTAGATTTTTATTTCTACGCCTGTTGACAGATTGTAGTAAGGCGCGAGGGCAGTGTCATTATACGATTGGATCAGGCATTCGTTGCCTTTTGTAGTGATTCTTTTCAAGTAGAACTTTCGATGGTAGAGGCGCTTAATTCGTGCCGTCTAGGTATATATCAATGGATTATTGTATTGTTTTAAATTTTAAAGTTTATCGCAAATTTTAACGTTTTGAAATTATATTTGTGTTTATATTTTATATCTTCCATTACGAACCAAACAATAGACTCTTAGACTAAATCGTACAGTCAGCAAAACAATTACTCGTCTACAATTGTAACATAAATCGCCTCTAACATAAAATTGCGTAGACCAACTATGGGTAATATAACAAAAATAGTGTATTTGAATCTTAATACCTACCGTCTTTTTAGTTCCGCAGTAACGTAGTCCTGTATCGTATAGGCTATAGAGGTTGCCTTAGTTCCCCGCGGACAATGGCCCAGCTGTCGCGTGTGACGGAGCGCGTGTAGGTAAGCAGGCACTTTGTATTCGCGGCGAGACGCGCACTTAAATGAACACGGGGTTCTCCTGACCAGTCAGCAGCCGGAACATCGACGTGGGCATCGTCTTCATTAGGATCTGGAACGGTCAATAGCAAATTGTAAGCAGTCCGGATCCTCTATATCATGGGGTGGCCACAACAAGTGGATCTATCTAAGCAACATGCCTCGCTGGAATGCATCTTATACTGAAACACAGTGTATAAACATAGTTTTTTAATTAAATTGAGAGTAACAAACGAGAACACAGTTCACCTGATGGCAAGTGATTCTTAACAAGGAATCATAATGCAGACGCGTTGTTACCCTTGAGGACTGAGATGGAATGCTTCGTCACCAGTAATAAAGGTCCCTGCACTCACCAACAGACGAAACACAGCAACGTTATGCTGCTATTTTACACTGGTGTTCTGTGAGAGCGTGATCCTACCCCGGTCGAGCTGAATAATTCATTCTGCAGCTAGAAACAAACTGCATTGTAGCTCTTCCACTGTAAAGGTGTGTAGTACGTATTTCACACTCCTTCTTCCCCCTTAGACTACACCTGTGACCAAAGACGTCTCTAGCCCATGTAGCGCCCGTGTGCAATCATTACCCCAACGCCGCCTAGTAAGCGAATCCAAAATGGAATAGTTACAAATGTTTACATTTCTATAAAAATGTTATATCAATGTTAAAAAAATGGAAATTGTAAAAAAATATCTACTTTCATACTAACACGATCAGCTGATGTGTCCAGCTGATCACCCCTAAAACACGCCCCTGTGCAACGCACACCCCGCACCATAGGTAAAGCCGCCTCTGCATATGACATCAAGACGGACGCGACACAATTTTAAGAAGAACTAATAGATCTTATATATAGTAATATAAGATCTAATATCATAGCGGTTAACGGTACGGTATGAGAAACTTAACTCGTAGATACGAATCCACCATTCGACTGATGCCGTGAACCATCTCCTAGCACAAGCACTTTCAGCTCAGTTGGAGTTGTTAACCGGAATATTAGTAATTTTAATAGCATTGCTAATGTTCTTTAAACCGAAAAAAAAAAAAGAATTGTTAGTGGCAATCAATGTGTGAGGCGTATGTTCAGTTCAGTGGACTGTCGACAGGCAGGCTGTTGATAGCTGATGATGAATAGAACAGCACCCACCTCGCCCACGGACGTGGCGAGCAGGTTCACGATGCGCTCGTGCGGCACCGCCACCACGCTCTGAGAGTTGATCTCTATGATGCGGTGGCCCACGCGGACCCCGCCGCGCTCCGCGATGCCTCCGCGTAGTAAGCTGCAGATCTGGAATATAATAGTAATAACTCTACATAGGAACCTATTGCTGAACCTATGGCTAAATTCTCAAACTCGAAAGCATTTATTGCAAAACCATTATTAAAGTACAATGACCTTTATGGACCCTGTAGGGCACGCAATATTAATTTTACAATATTATATAAGTTACAATTCAGTTCTTAACTAACATGAAATAATAATTAAAAAAATGAGATCAACATAAAACTTACATATTAATTTTATATCTATTATTGGAATCCTTTTTTTCTGTGTGTTGGTATTGCTGTTGGCCCAGAGATCTTTACTATAATCTAATTAGACTCGCGCGCTGAGTATGATCTGTATAAGTATTTTCATTTACAACAACACTTGTTAATAACATGTCGTTTTAATTTTGATATAATTTTTCCATCATTTTTTCAATTTTTAATGTATCAGGTAACGTATACCTTTTCATTCAACTCACCAGGTTTGGAAATAAATTATGAAAAATAATGGTATTATTCTGCCACGGGCTCTCAATAAAGTGTCCATTTTCAAACAGAATGCGAAAGAAAATTTTCATAATATAACGAAACGCTCGATTATGAAATCGGCATAAGTCTTTGTCATAATCAAATGTTGGGAGATATCCTAACGTTTTGTATAAAAGTGTTTATGTTTTCTAACAAATTTACAGATTTCTAATATGTATAAGGCTAGGTAACGTTAGTAATTTTTATTTTAGAACATAAGTTTGACAACTATCTGTTTGGTTAATGCCATGATTCTAATTAATTTCTTCTGTGGAGTGTACAGTAAGCCAACACTATTGACAGTGGTAGAGCTACACTGCAGTTTGTTTCTTACTGCGGAATGAATGGGTCAGCTCGACCGGGGTAGGATCACGCCTACACGGAATACCGACGTGAAATAGCAGCATAACGCCGCTGTGTTTCGTCTGGTGAGTGAAGTGATCCGGAGACCTATATCACTGGTGACTCAAGGGTGACAACGCATCTGATCATTATGATTCCTTGTCAAGGATAAATGTAGATGGGCCGCAGGAATCACTTAACATCAGGTGAACTGTGTGCTCGTTTATAATTCTGAATGTAATAAAAAAAAACCCGAGTCTACACTGTTACCCCACTAAATTTTACCTAAATAAATTTCATTGAGTGATTCCTGCGACCTATGATGACACTCATCTTCGATAAGCAATCATAACACAGATGCGTGTTCACCTCAGTGGACTATCCTCGTCACCAGTGACAAGGGTCTCCGGAACTCTCCACTCATTAAACGCGACACGGTGACATTATAAGGCAAGTAGATATCTCCGTTGTGTCGTCATTGTTGATATTCAGAGTGAAATTGTTTAATGCGGTTTTTTTATTTATTTATAGAATAGTTGGCAAACGAGCAGGCATCTCAAGTGGTTTCCGCCGCCCATGCGCATCTGCAACATCAGAGGAGTCGCAGATGCGCCGCCGACCTTAAATTGTATTTGTGTATTATTTAAAAGTAATTTTCAGAAGTACACACTTTGTTATTAACAGATTTCTCTGTTTTTTTCGTAAACTCTTTCTATTTATATGACAATATAAAAAAGTGTAAATAATTCATAAGGTAGATAATAGACAAATTGTATACTTACTGGAAGTAAATAAATTAATAAATAAATAAAAAGCTCTCACTGGTATTTTTTTTAATAACCATGCAATCGAAAGAATTAAATGAAGCCTTTAAAAATCAACATATACGTGTATATAGTTACAGTTCAAAATCGGTCCATCAGTTCAAAGGTTATGATGCCTGTGAAATCTTTACAACTCTCAATAAAAAAGTAATCAAATTAAAAAATGTAATGTAAAATCATTTTTTTTTTAATAAAACATTTTTTTGTTTTATTAAGTAGTCGGTCCTTTCCTTAAGCTTCAGCCTTTTGCTTTTTAAGAATTTTATTGAAAAAAGAATATTGTTTCTTTTTTTCTTTTCAACGATCCTAAAAGAAATTAATATCATTCAAGCTTTAGCTATTTCTAAAATGTCCGGAGTGACGACCTATATAAATTTGCGGGAAGTCGATAGATGATGGCTGCGGATCGTGTTTTGTGTCAATCTATTCGATGGTGATGATAGTAATGTTTGATAAATCATCGAAAACCGCGTTTTAATTAAAAAGAAAACAATTATTAACATACCACCCCGTTTTGTACGCTGAATCCGAGCTGGTACTTAGTGTCCGGCCGTTTTATCTTGACCTCCACGACGGGCGCGCACGGCACCACGGTGAGTTTCACAACGGTTTGGTTCTTCGAATTCTTTATGTATGTTTGACAAGTCGACAGAGGCAGCCCTACTAAGCTCACGCCGTTTATTGCAATTATTTGATCACCTGAAGAAGAACAACGGGTTATTAATATTTATTATAATGGATTGCCAGTTCTCCCTGGATTTGTTTGGAGTTATCAGACCCTCGAGCGGTCGATCTGTATCCTCGATAGACAACGTAATAATGGTGATACGTACATTATACATAGACAATAATATTATACAAAAATCTTTATTGATAATATAATAATTCATTTATTGTTAGGTTGGCAATAAAGTTCTTTTCGTTTTTTTGAATTTTTTTTTAAAATAAAATTAACAATTATTTATTCAATAATGTGTTTCTCTTCCTTGTTGTTTAGACCATTCCCCGCCGTTCGTCAAGATTTTAAAATGTCGGTAGATATCGGCTGGTATCAAATCGATAAATTCACCGACCAAATCGCATTTCTTCAAAGCATTTTTCGAAGCACTTTTCAAAGAGCTATATCATCAGCCTATTTTACATATAAAAGATGTAAATAAAATATGGCTTATATGTAATTGTAAATAATAGTGTCCCGTATCTAAAGACAATGTTACAACACTTAAAGCAATTAAAATGAGCATTCGTTTAAGGAAAATCATTCTTTAAATTTGTAAATGTAGTCTCAAGGCAGTGTTCGGAACTGTACTAAAGATGTTCGCGTAGTGTAACAAAATATGAATATATAAAACCGTCCGACTAGCGTGACTACAGTAATGGTACCCAAAATGGTGTCAGAGTGAAATATTTCAAAACAGTTGCACAATTAATATTGCTCATTGCCACTTTATCATATTTGAATAGAACCATTAGTAAGAACACAAGAACAAAGCTCGGATGAGATACTTTTGTAATAAATATAAGAAAACTAACCAAACAACAATACCTCTACCAAGTTCAAGATAAAGTCAAGTAAAACATGGTTTATTGCCTGTATATAACCATTCATTCATGAAAATATAATTAGTATGATGAAAATATAATAAAAATGACAAAATGGTTTCGTTTGTCTTCCATTTGTTTATATTTTTTTGTTTTTCTATTTTGATTAGGTAAATGTTAAGTGATGATTGTAGAACATAAACACTTGTATCGATTCTCAACAAAAAAGCAATATCCACCAGCGCCATCATCATCCCTGAGAAATGTGGTGAGAAAATAAGTTACATATTATTATTATTATTATTAACTGAGATGAATGTCTCGATACGTTCCGCCCGTTTCTATCACAAATCCTCACGAAACAGCAGCTGGGCTGCAATTTTAGAAAGTATTCTGTGAAAAACTCTTAAATATATTTTAGTATTTACCTATATTAAGCTGTCCACACCTCGCGGCAGCGCCAGCCGGTGCCAGGTTAGCGATCACAACAGTCGGCAGCATGGAGCCCCATCCAGATTCCACCACCACCACGCCCAATATCTCGCCCTTCGTCTTCGGCACCACAACTTCCTTCTGCAGCTCCTTCTTAGCGAACATCTGTAGTTCGTCGCCAAAAATCTCCTGGCTGTTTAAAACCTCCTGGTAATCCATCTCTTTCACGAAGCTGTGGTCTTCTATGCCGTTCGCCTTGAGGAACTCCATATATGCTACTTGGAAAGCTTGCCCGATCGACTGAGCTATAAATTGTGCCTGGAAATTGAATAAAATATTTTCCCGTCCAGTTCCGAAAAGTATAAATCAAGTATTATCTTTTATTATTGGTATCGAGTCTTACAAGAAAAAGATTTTTCGAAATATTTTAGATGTATCGGGGGTCGATAAATTATTACTAATCACTTTTGTTAGTGCTTACCTCTTCACTTTCAAACACGTGACATATCATTTTAGGTGTGCGGTTCAATTTCGGTTGGTCGGAGTCGTTCTCGTGGGGGACGAATCTTCTTCTAGCCATCAATACGACTAAGTCTCCTATATCAGCTATATACGAGATGGTCCTCAGTGCGTGATCCATCATTATCTCCTTTAGTTCCGTGTTCAGCACCATGATCTTTTCCGTCGATATGAAGAGGTCTACTTCTGTACTCGGTTGGTTTTCGCCTTCAGGGGCCTGGGAACAAGATAAATTATTTTTCAATACCCTTCACGTACAATATACAACTACATGTTTTTTGTAATTGTAAATGTAGGGTAAACCTTATTCTTGAAGCCTACTAATATTTTTCAAAGAACTAACTAATATCAGTACAATTAAGTTTTAACGAAGGTTTTAAAAGTTAAGGACTTCTTTAAGAAGTATTTCTATTGTTTCGCCTGACAAACGAGCACACAGTTCACCTGATGATAAGAGATGAAAGCGGTCCATGACACCAACATCCGTCCTTAATAGGAACCCAAGATGCTCACGCGTTGTCACTCCTAAGGACCGGGATGGAATATCTCGTTACTCGTGTAACCGGCTCTCCGGATCCTCACACTCACCAATCGAAACACAGCAGCGTTATGATGCTATTTCACGCTGATATTATGCATTTCTAAAACACCCTGTGTTGCTCCCCATCTCTAGCCAACTTATTTGTGTCGCAGCTGCACATTGGCTGGAGATTGGCTCCACCAATATTTCAGTAATGTTCTGCGTGACTGCTCGTATAGTCATGATCATTTTAAAATTGAGTTTACAGCCACTCTGTAATCCATGTCATATAAAAATCATTAGAACATAATTCACAAAGCAACCGATTAAGAGGTAATGATAAAAATATATAATAAATTTTTCTTTTTTATAACAAAACTATTTATAAGCGAAAACATGACATTAAAAAGCAAATATTTTTTTTTTATTTTGGGTTGGTAAACATACTGACATCTACATCCATGCTCCACAAAGATTCAGGATACACATGCGGCGTCAGGACTGTGATGGTATGCTTCGGTACCTGTGATAGGACTCCTAGATTCCTTCACTTATGATACGAAACACAGTAGGCTATTCTGTTAGGTCACGGCCCTTTTCGAGTTCGAGTTCATCGAGTCAACCCAATCGTGCATTCAGAAAATAGTTATAAATAACACATTTTTCCTTTCATTCAATGAAAATAAATATTTATATCTTGATTTAAAATGTTTATTTAAATCATGACAACCCCATCTGATAAAAGAGAAAAAAGTCTAAAATAGTAACACTATTCAGTAAAAAAACACCAAATTAATTAGAAATATTGATAATCAAATATGACTGCGTATTATGGAGGTCTAGTCTCCTTTTAAATTTATTTAATTGCTCTATTATATATACTATATTTATGAACTGTTCTATAATACTATGAAACTTTATTTTATTCAATTAAAATATTTACAGCAGATACATATAAAACAGTAGTAAGTATAGGTCTGACAAAGTAATACTTAGATAATATAACATATAATCGTATTTAGAATCGACCGAAATGCGTTGGTCATGCGAAGAGCAAAGGAGACACAAATAGTATATTTTGTCCCTGTCTTTTTATTGCCATTATCAATGTAATGCAATAATCAGCCCAATCAAACTGTCTTATGTATGCATGTATACTATGATTTTGTATTTGGCTGATAAGTCGCTGCCAACCTTGCGTATACTAAACATAATATACCTTTTATGAATATATATGGATGTCAAATGTGTATTACACTTTATTTAAGCGCATATTCTACATTTAGCACGTTTATTTAGAAGAACACAATAGAATTTGGTTTCGATAATTTTCATAGTTAATTCCAAAAAAAGAAAAACTCATCAAGCATACACAACTTAGATAAAATGAATTACCTACAATAAAATGGCACATACTGTACATAGCTTTAAAATTATAGATTAGCTATCTATGCATATTATATGTAAAAATAAATAAAACATAAAACTTACCAAAGCCTGTTGACATCCAATGATAGCGAAGGGGAATGACATTTGAATATTAGTAATAATTTTAGTCAAAAGAAAGGAGCAAAAACTTTTTTTTAAAATAGAATTTAGAATCAACGAGTTGGAGATAAGTAAGAATAGTTTTGGAGAAAGCCAGTGAGATATGTCAATTGATATTAATTAAACAATATAAAATTTATTTGTGGCGTAATTTCCTAAACATAATTATATTTAGTTTTATCCTTTTATTAAACAATCATACAATTTTATATTACCTTCTACATTTACCTTTATTGCAATCTGTTTTTGTTACTTTTGGTGGTCAATTATGTTTTTCATCTTTTGGAAGATGAATGAAACAACTTCATCTGCAGACTCTTCTTTTTATTTGCTATATCTATTTAATAAACGGTTAAAAAAAATACTGTTTCACTTCGACAGGATATAATAACATAACACCAAAGTTACTCAACTCAAGTACCTGAATATGAGTAACTTATGAACTTTGAATAACTAAAAATGGCGAACGAATCGTAAAGATTTGCAATTTAATATAAATATTCATAGAGATTATTTATCGTAGACTTCCTTTAATTTCTTTTATCTAAATAATTTTAAACCGTGGGTGAATTAACTATAACTAAGATAATTGATATAAAATTCACTTTATATTCTGTCCGTGATGGAATGTTAGGTGATTACCACATTTGGGACTTATTTTTAAGACTGAAGTGGAGTCAATGTCGATATATCATAATTAATCCACTACACAAAATGCGTACATCGATTACACGCTTTCCACTAATAATACAAACTTTATACACAACGTATCAAACATTAATAATAACGAATTTGTAATAATTACGATTAGAATAATTAATAATTTAATGTAACTTGTATTGTAACATCGTTTTTTTTTTAAACTTGTTTTTTTTTATATAACTGGCAACATTGTCAGCGATGTTTACAAAAAAAAACATCTGATCTGTCAGCTGAATATAATCGTTAATATAATTAGCATTTAAAAAATTCAGTTCGATCCGCAACCTTGATTTTAGTGACGGCCTCCTCCACCATGTTCTTTTTGGGCCTCTTCTTTCTGCGTCGCGAGTCCTCGTCCACCTCGACCGAGCCGAGGAACGACAGGCGGAACACAGCCGCCGGGGCCGCATACACGCCCGAGTACGGCCCCTCGCAGCCCCACTGTTGGGACAACACCGGCTAACCTCCTCGCTTTGCCCACTCGCCCACGCTTCTCACGTACGTTTCGTTTTGCTCGCTTATGCTTTTCTTTTTTTTTTTTTTTTGTGTATCGAATTCGTTAAATATAATTTGATTGTGAAATTAGTTTTTTTTAAAAAATATTTTAATTAATATGAGGTTCGAATAAAAAAATGTTACTTTAAATGTATATATATCTGTTTATAAAAAAAAGTTGAGAGATAATATAGAAACCGTCTATTAGTAAGATTTGTTTTTTATAATAACTTCCATGTTCGTTTCCTATAACATTGAAAGGCACAAGTACTTGGCACTTTTTAAAAGGGAAATCGAGTTACACTTTAACGTTTCGTGATACCGTAAATGTCATTAAATCCGACCAAACGAATGCGATAAAGCGCGTTCAGATTATGCTTAAAAATTACATGAGCATTGGCAGTCCTGAAATTTATTTTGGACTTTAATAATTATAAGCTAAGCAATAAATGCGCCAAACAGCCCCAACACACATATCCCTCGTTGTAAGCAATTAAGTTAAATATATTTTATTATTTATCAAAGCTTAAAATAAAAAAAAAAAGTATTTTTAACTCTAAATTAGGGATGTGAAAAATGTGCTAGTACATAGTTTACCATACAACTAGTTATAGAGTAGATTATACTAGATTTAGTTATAATCAATGCAATGCTTATAACGTAGGTAATATAGCTTTATTTCAGTAACGTTTTCCGCGTTATAATTATATTTCATAACAAGTAACATTACGAATAATTCATTATTGTTTATTTTTAAAGATCAACACAAATTTTCCTCATATAGTTCGGCGCAGAAGCAAGCAAAAGAAATCCGAATATACATCACACAAATCGACAATGATGTGAGAAGCGGGCGAGTTCCATCCTTAGTATGAAAGCGGACCTAACAGAAAATTAACCTTAACATTATTACCCATAAGGTCCGTTATAGTGCGCAGGCGTAAAGCTAGGCCCATGTCGGTGCGATCCTGCGTTGTGTATAAGGCCACCTTAGCCGGTGTGAATCGGGTCGTATCATGCTATATACGTGCGTGATATAATGAAAAAAATTATGAGATAAACATCGGGAGCAAGGAAGCTGATGTTGATGCTACATCCAAATTAATATAATATATCAATATTATTACGAATTACGTTTTACCATATTATTATCAAGTTAAGCGTCATATTAGCTCTCTTTTAACACAAAACTAAGAAATGATTTGGTATAATTTATATTAAAATTATTATTAAAATTGTGTACGCCATTAGGTTTATGACATAAAAACAAAAGAAATGTAGTAATAATGTTACGATATATTTGTTTCTTTTCAAATATGTCTTCCTTCAATTAATAATAATAGTTTAATAATAAATGAAAATAATTGATTGACCAACGAGGCGGAGATAGGAAAGTGAAAATATCGTTGGCATGCACAATTTTTTGATCTGGGATGCCGATGATTGTACAACGGAATGCGTTTTCGTAGCCTTTAGCCTATTGCGAACATGCTCAACATATACGAATGAATAGATGTATTCCATCCTATAATTTAACACACTTTACCTGACAATAAGAAAAAAATATAAACAAACAAACACAATACAAAGCATTGCTCAAAGCGGATCAAGCGACAGACAAACATATCCAGAGGAGGCTAGCCGGGCGAATACGGGATCCGACAATCTTCCTGGGTCGGGTCGAGGGGTGAGGAGGACACTGAAAAAAATACTCTAGTGCGATGTCAATACGAGCGTTTACTGTATGGCGGGCGGTCACGCATTTCACACGATTGGTACAAAATCTGAACATTCACTAGGATTCTTGTCCTAATTTGTTTTCTAAAAGTTGTTTCGTAATATTGGCACAAATTTAAGGATTAAAGGATAAAAAGGATATCCCACTAGCATTCTCAATCACTAATCCTAATGAGCATGAAATTACTTACAGATCAACGGGTTCTGTAATTGAAAAGCTTGTGGAGAATGTTGGTTCCACGTTGACGTGTTTTAGTCCTTTATTCATAGACGGTAAGGTTTAAAATGGCATGCTTGCATCTGTGACGTATTTTACGCAAATTGTGCTAACAGTGTTTTATGTCCAATTAAGCAGTGTTAAAAAGATAGTGAAAACATAATAGTTTTTAAAATTAGAACGTATTCGACGGTTGTATTGGCGCAAACATTTGGCGTTTTGGTCCAACCTGGCACAATTTACAGCCATCAGTGCAATATAGGGAGGTAATTTCATGCTCTTAGAAAAAAAAAACAACTACGAAATATAAATGATATTTAGATAAAAGTACCGATCCACACTGGCAACTGGTCATTTTGCCTTTATTGTTATGAGAATGCGTGTACAGTTATTTAAAGAAACCGATTTATGTGTAAAGAGGTAAAAAAAAAGAATAAATTGTAAAAATGTATTTACCTTTTTTTATTTAAGTTATAGTATGAATTATTGTATAAAATATTTTTTTATTTATAAGGTAATAATAACATTTTTTCTTTTGAAAAACATATCAATGTAATTTTTTTTAAATAAAGAAGTACTCAAGCAAAGTACCGACAGATATATTTCTAAGCCACAGTAATAGAAAGAAGAATTTTTTAATGTTTAAAAGTATATGGACAGTTTAAAAAATTAGGCCGCAAATTGGAAGAAACTTTTAAAGTATACAAACTGATAATATATATTGATTATTTATTTATTTATGCATAATGGCAACACTGATACCTCGAATAAAAAAAAACAAATTTATCGTTGATTCCGTTTCCTTACATATGGAAATACGATACGGAAATACTTATAAAATATAATATGTAGAATTCGTTATAAAACTTAGGACGTAAAACGAGCACATAGTTCACGCTATGGTAAGTGATCCCAGCCTATAATAAACAACTATCTCGACCACGGAAACAAACAGCCACAGTGAAAGAAAGCCTAAATAATATTAATAATTTTAGGCTTCGTTCTCCCTATAAACTACCTGTTGTTTTGGACTATATTTAAGTGTTTACTGTGTAACATTCATCCATTTTGTTTTTATTTAATTTTTGCGCATATCATTATTATTATTAAAGACAAGATTCGCATGCGTTATCACCCGTGGGTACTGGACGGCTCGGTCTATCTTTTAAAAAAAAAATCATATATATTGTAGATTTATTTCACTTTCCCCCCCGGATAGAATTCGTCTGTGGCGACATCTTCTTGTTGTGAGCAAATGATGTCAACTGCGCTGGCTATAATTATTTTAGTGCCGCAAAGATTTGATCCAAAACTTATGTACTTGTTCTCCCATTCCTTCTAATCCGATGAACTTATATGATAAGATCGGAGGAAGCTTAGGATACAGTAATATGTGTGGTGCGGAGGGAACAAAATATTTACCTTTAAGACTTTAGCGTATTTTAAAATAATATAAAACTAATCAAAATATATTATTAATAGCGCGGTTGCCTCGAGCATTGTGAAATAATGAAAGTGTTTTTTTAATTTCATAGCGTATTCCTATGGAATCCTCTCTTACAAGCAATATACAGTTTATACACATATTTTTTAATATTTTACAAAAAAACATCAAAGCTCTTATCAAGCTTCTTTAAATTTGTGGCCCCCAAAGTTGTCAGTCTCTTAATTAGATATAGTTTTAAACAATTAAGGGTGGTTTTGATTAATGGAAAAGATGGACATTCTTACCTTGATCCTAGAAACGGCTTCCTCGGCCTGAATCATTCTGGTGGCCTTCGTGGGCTGACCCTCGCAGGCGAGCTGCGTGGAGCCGAGGTAGCGTGCGCGGAACAGTACGCCCTCTATGAGCACTGAGGGGTCTGGAATGAGAGGAATTTAACGTTGCTTAAGACAATCGTTTTAATAAAAAATAACCCCATATATATAATTTTTTTTATTATTTATTATTGTATCGAGGAAAACATTGTGCTGATGGTAAGTGACCCACTTTATCCTCAATAAAAAAAAATGCAGATGCGCTGTTATCGAAGAATGAGATGGAATGTAGTTACCAGTAATAAGGGTCACCCTACATTCACCACACGAAACCCAGCAGATTAATACTGGCATTCTATGAGTCAGCGTGGTTCGTCCACTGTCGAGTCGCGAGCAAATAACTGCAGGCGGGTTTTCGACTATTTATAGAGTCCCCTAAACCTTCTTCCTCTTCAAAGAGGTTTTAGGAGATTTTTTTACGTTTACAAAGATAAACAAACGCTTCACGAGTGGCTAACTTAGTAGATGTGACACAAGAGAGAGCGTTATGTACAGCAGTGTACTAATCTCGTAAAAAATCATGTGGCGTAGTAGTTAGAGCACGTAGCCGCTGTATCCTGGTTCTTGGGTTCGACTCTTAGCGGAGGAACAATAGTTTCATATCACAAATTTTTCGTTTTGTATCCGAGTATGTTGTACGTATCCTTGCCACCGCATAAAAGTTACGAGTTAGAGTCTCCGGGTTTTGCAAATCCTTACGGCACTATTAAGTTATCTTGCGCAGTTTACTGCGATAAGTTATGCCCTATTTATTTTTAAATAGCGCGGTAGATTCAATAACGTAACGTCAATATCTTAAATTGATGATTAAATGATGAATTTAAAAGCTATCAGGCTAGGGCAAGAAGCTCGCAACCTAATAATTGGTAAAGACGCATTCCGTCTTAGATCTATTAGACCATCAACAGACTGATATATCACTATGTTGATGCGTGATTACTCACTGAATGAGATGTGTTAATTGTCATGGTAACCTGTTTATCTTAAAAAAGGTACGCAGCAGTTATTGAAAGTAAATTATATCAATTACACGAAGAAGCAACAGTAATTCCCAGTCACACATGATTACAAATTTTGTAGAAACCGATTTGGTTTTAATACATTAATGTTATGGTACGGATTGGCGGACTTTACATGTCTTCGAAATATATATATTTTTTATTAATTATAAGACATATGTTTTCTTACGAAGTTTTCCTTCACTGTCGAGTAAAATAAGCACTTAAAACTTCAAATAGCAACTTTACTGGAGGTCGAACTCGGTTTGCTTGCGTACCGTGAATTTAAACTCTAAGCATTGAGCTACGGTAGATGGCGCTGCTGTAAAACGTCTACGCAGGAATATTATACTATCATTTGTAATTGTCTATGTAGAGTTTGCTTTAATATGTTCATTACTCACCAACACATCCCAAGGAAGGATGCAAATGAAACAGGAAAAGGGTTAAATCAGTTTGGATTTACAGTTTTCAACATTTTTTTTTTCGTAAAATATTATTAGTAATGCAGTTATAAAAAATATTTGGTATTGATTTTATCTAAATACAAAAAATTGTACTCACCTTCTTTATTCTTGCTTTTCTTTTTTCCATCTTTGTCCTGAAAAAACAGTTATTTTCAAGATATATTTTTATATTAACTAGAAAACATTTAAAATACTAACAATTACTATTACTAGTAAGTTTCACAGGCGGCATATCCATAGTTTTAATGTATCGGTTCTTCTTACAACACTTGCGCATACTACCATTATTAAATGATGGTTCCGTATGAATAAATACATTAATTGTGTATGAAATACTTTTCTTTTGTGCATGTGTATTTTTATTGGTCCTTATAGCCTTAATTGGTTATAAAAGACTCAGTCATTATATGTGTACCGCACCAATATTTAACCAAGACTTAGATCGAGGCACTGAATTAAGACGAAACATAAGTAAAATAGGATGTCTCCTTTCTCTCTAAGTTTTACTACTGGATTTTCCAAGTTGGAAAGATGTTGCTATACGAGTCTCGGACTAGACGCGTGAATATCTGTCTATTTGAAATCGAAAACCGGTGGCAAAAAGGTTTAACTTTCACATCACCTAATCGCCACTTACATATAGAGAACGAGGCGGGGTGATGGATTTATAACTCAGTCTTCACCGCGATGAAAAGACCCGAACTATTTTACGCGCACAGTTCCACCTGACCGGAATTGCTAATATTGTCAAAGGGTTTGTATTAAAAAGGGGAAAAATTGCTTGCATTGCGAGGAAACCAGCCAGCCCCATGTATATTTGTTTATGAAAGTAAAGGTGACAATCGAGCACACAGTTAACCTGG
Organism: Teinopalpus imperialis; assembly: GCA_029286865.1. Lineage (NCBI taxonomy): Eukaryota > Metazoa > Arthropoda > Insecta > Lepidoptera > Papilionidae > Teinopalpus > Teinopalpus imperialis. Next base: position 16,541,608 of record JAGSMU010000020.1, on the reverse strand, counting down.
TAACAAGTGATAAAAACCTAAATCCAATCTCAACAAAGATACAGGATGCACAGGCGTTGTCATCCTCGAGTGGTTGTTACCATCCAACCTATCACACTGCTATTTCACATTGGTATTCTGTGTGGGCTTAGGGCTACGAACTCGACTATCAACTCCAGCTGAGCAAATCTATTCATGCTGGATGCAGTTCTATTAAACTTAAAATCACGATGAAACCAGCTGACAGAAGTTCTTGCATATTTCGTAACGCATGGCGTACAAACAAAAGCTCACTGATATCGAAAGAGAGCACCGAGCAATCACCGATAATGATTGGTTATCACGACGTTAAAACGGCCGACTAGTAACCTAACCTAATCTATACCAATCAATGCTGAGCACCATAATTCACCTGCGTTATGAAAAGGGAGCGTATGAACCAAAGCCAGTACATTAAAGCCACATTGAAGTGCGATGCACGCACGCACCTTGCCGGCGTGCAGTACGTCGTCGTCGGGCGTGTCGAGCGCTTCGTGCGTGTGCGGGGACCGACCCACGCCGCCCGCGCCGCCCGCAACCCCCGCACCGCCCACCGGCAGCACCGTACGCGACTTAGGCTTGCGCCAACCCTGACCGTAGCGCTTACGTTATTATATAAATATAACATACATATATAGGTATATATCTATCCGAATCGACTGGCGAACAGAAAGTTTAAACAAAATACCTAAAAAAAAGTAAAGAGTAGCTTTAAACTGTTGTTTCGTTTGGGGATTTAAAGAAACTGGTGACATTGTTAATGGCCATGAGGATCTCTATTTTAGTGCTCAGGGATTGAAACGTAACTGCATGAGACACAGGAATTGCTTACCATCAGGTGAATCTATTATATTACATTATTCGAAATGATTTATGAAGGGAACGAATAATTGACTCTGGGTTTGCGAGAATATTTACAGTTCTATTATATTTAGCAAGGAGTTGATTCTCAATAACTAAAAGATATCACAGAAGCCATTCATTAGAAGATAATCCGTTAAATATGTACTTTGCTTTAATTTCTTTCTCTTAAATATTACAGCTACAGGCAGATATTTGATGTCACGTCTCGTGCAAGTTCATGGGTAGTTAATGAAAACAACTGACTCACTCTCTGACTCTTCCATCTCATCCGGTTCATGACCCGTGGGATAATTTATGTTCAGTAGTTTACTTACTGCGGGGTTGATATGACAACCCGAGATAATTATTTAGATGATTTAGATATAGTTATATATCTTATAATTGGTACATTCATCAACGCGACTTATGCTTGCGCCAACTCTGACCGTAGCGAGCGTAGAAGTGATTAAATTACGTTACATAAAATAAATTATATATACATACATACAAAACTAAATACTCTCATACAATGAGTAAGAAAGAGAAGGGGCGGTTCTCGTGATTATAGATGGAAATAAGCTTTATAAATAAAGATCAGTGTTTTTACAGCTTCTACTTTTAGTAAATGACATTCGAAGCGTATTCATAATTCACGTAACCAGCACGACATTGTATTCCATCACGGATATACAATTAAATGGAAAGATAAGAAATGGAAAGATTTAATACATAATTTAGATTCAAAACTTTACTGTTACGATTACTCGTAACAAAGTATCTAAATACAACAAAGTCAATTGCACATTTTTAAGATTTGCTATTATTACATCGTCCTCTTCCAGAGCCGCCTTTTAATCCAATCTTTCGCGCACAATTCGACCTGACCTGGAATTGCTAAGATTGTCCTATTAAATAGAAGAAAAATTCGCTTGCATTGCGAGGAAACCAGCCGGCCTCATGTCTATTTCTTTATTTTTGTCATCCTTGAGTGGCTGAAGGCACTTGCACTTTTTTAAGATTTGCCATTATTACTGGGCATCGGCCACTTCCAGAGGCGCCATTTGACCCGATCTTTGATCGCATCCAGTAACTACCAGCCGTCTTCGCATAACGGTCTACGGTTTGCGTCCACGACGCGCCTACTCTAACCATTGTCAATTGTTACTGAATTTATTATCGTGCAAATAAAAAAAAAATATTAATAAACTCTACGACGTTTATTTAGTTGCGTCTTAACGTTACGTTAATTTAAATATATTTACATGAATATTGATAGTGCATTTGTAACATATTATTCTTGTGTAACTAGTCTGGCCATAAATACTGTTAAATAAAAATTTTTCTTTTTTTCAACTTTTTAATTAATTTGAATTTGGAACACGTATATTATTCTAAAAACTTCTTTCGATTTTGCGCCATTTCACATATTTTTTCGTGTTTATTATCAAATTACAATACGGGATGGGGTGTTAAAGAAAAAAGAATTGCAGTGATCGCCTTGCACAAAGTGGGTATGGAGCCGTCGGTCATATTCCAGATACTTCAAAAGCTTGATATCAGCCGTATGTTCGTATATTGTACTATCAAAAGATACAACAAACACTTCCTCTGTCGAAGACCGGAAAAGATCGGGGCGGCCGCGTGCCGTTAGAACTACAAAGGCTGTTAAAGCCAGAATTCGTCGGAATCCCATTAGGAAGCAAAAAATCTGATCGCGAGAAATGAAGATTCCCGCTAGGACTGAAGCTCGGTGCTTATCATCGATATACAGGACATGCCCTAAATCAATCTTTACAATTAAAGAGAGTGGATCAATCAAAACGCCTTCTGTCGCGATACAGCAGGTGAAAGACACAGAAATATCCTCTTTACCGATGAAAAAATTTTCACGATTGAAGAACACTACAATAAGCAAAATGATAAAGTGTACGCTCACAGTTCTAAAGAAGCTGCTCAAGTAGTCGGAATCATCATCCCGCGACAGTGATGGTTTGGTGGGGCGTGTTTTAAGGAGTCACAAAACTACATTTTTGTGAAAAAGGCGTGAAAACTTTAGCCAAAGTGTATCAAGATACAGTCTTGGATCATGTTGTGAAACCTCTCAGCAACACACTTTTTTAAAATATTCCGTGGACTTTCCAGCAGGACGCTGCACCTGGTCACAAGGTCCGAACTACCCAAGCCTGGCTTGAAACCAACGTTCCGGACTTTATAAGAGCTAAAGACTGGCGCTCATCTAGCCCAGACCTCAACCCTTTAGTCTTCAAATTATGGTCAGTTTTAGAGGACATGGCCTGCTCTGATGGCGACGTTGAGTCTCTTAAAAATCTTTGGAGCAAGCAGTGGCGAAATTTCCCTTGGAAACAGTGCGTAAATCCATAGATTCGTGGCCAAATAGATTAAAGGCCCGTATATAAGTCAAAGGTGGCCATTTCGAAAAGAATATATTTTTTTTTTCTGACTGACTAATAAATGTGTAGGTATAAATAAAAATAATATTCCATTACCTCATTAAAAAAAATGCATTTTAATTTGTATCAGGACTTATGGCTACTACTTCATACTAGGTATATTTTTTCAAGTTTCGAATAACAATGAAATAAGCAAGGTCAATTACGATAAGAAAATAATGTTTTACCTTCGTAATTCTTACATACATTTTTGTTTAAATAAATATACGTGTCGTTCTTTGCTTTATAATGAGCATTAAGTGAATATTAAAGGTAAAGCTTGCTTGATTTACCTATATACGAAATACGCACAGAGACGACGTTGTCCTCCTTGCAGATTTACCTATATACGAAATACGCACAGAGACGACGTGGTCCTCCTTGCAGATTTACCTATATACGAAATACCCACAGAGACGACGTTGTCCTCCTTGAAGATTTACCTATATACGAAATATGCACAGAGACGACGTGGTCCTCCTTGCAGATTTACCTATATACGAAATACGCACAGACACACACGACTTGGTCCTCCTTGCTGATTTCTAGGACGAGTATATTTTCTGGTTAACACCAAATGATATCCACTACACAGTATATTTTATAGTGACGTACGCGTTCGCCCAAACACATAGACACTCACTTGTAATTCGATATTCCGATGTAATGCACATCAAGGCTGGAGGAAGGGTCAGATGCAGTATCGGACATATACGGTACACCCAGACTCTAACACTAATGAATTGTGTTCCTCGGCTGGGAATCGAACCCAGTACATGTACAACAAGACATTAAGTAATAGTTACTTAATGTCTTGTTGTACATGTACTTCACGACCATTTTATAGTGTCAAAAGTCAAACGTTATTTATTTCATGCGCTAGAACTTAGATAACAATGAGATAAAAAAGAAAGTTGGTTACAGTTATAAGATGTAGAAATATTAGAGCGATTAATAACTGAACATTTCTACAGAACGACGTGGAACTAACAATGAGAGTTATAATAAAAATATGGCTTTTTAAGATACGAATTCCATTTACGAAAACCTGCGCGTCTGAGAAAATGTAAATTTTTTTTTTTTTATTACATTGAGAGTAACAAACGAGCACGCAGTTCACCTGATGGCAAGTGATTCCTGCGGCCCATGACATCTACATTCATCCTTGACAAGGAATCATAATGCAGATGCGTTGTCACCCTTGAGGACTGAGATGTAATGCCTCCGGATTGGTGGACTTCACATGTCTTCGAATTATAATTCAAATGTTTTTTTTATTTGTTTCTTAGACATGCCTGGTTTCCTTTTTGATGTTTTACTCCACCACCGAGGGCGTTGTAAATTAAAAAAAAAACCCATCGTTAATTATTTTTATTAATTGCTTTCTTATTCTTTATTATTATAGCAATATTTCGGTCAGAAGTTGAGATTTAATATTTTATAAAGTGAATGACCACATTCAACCCTTGATACGAAGTACGAGGAGTACCATTAATAATCCGATCCCTTACACTCACCTTATGAAACTCAGCAGTGTTAAGTCGAGCCGACCCATTCACGCTGAAGCGGAAAACAAACTATACCGTTGCTCTAATAGTTTAAATGTAATTATTCTGATCGTTATGTAATATAATAGTCTAATACGAAAACTAGGCTTAGATACTTTGAGAATGTAGGAAAATATTATTAATTAATATATTAACAGCAAACATACTTTAAAATGTATAATGTACACAAATTAAACATTGTCCAACATATAAAAGAAATATTAAAACAATACTTCTTGTTTATAGCGTTTAATTTAATTTAATGCTGCTTTTAATGGATATCTATAGAATTTAAAATTCATTGAAATGCTGCAACACGCTCTGAATGGAGTGGAGAGAGTGAAAGAGATAGTCAGATTTAAATCAAAAATGTTAGGTTATAATGATACCAAGAAACATATTTAAGTTATGAAATAAAATTAAAAAAAAAAGGAAAAACCTTCGCATTTTCCTCCTTGGAGTATGAATCATCGTGTAATATTGCATCACTCACGGGTGAAATTTTATTAGATATCCCATTACATGTTTCATTTTCCACTTCCTTAGGATTCAGAGAATCTTCAGAGGCATTCACAGTTTGTTTAACATCGACATATTTATTAACGTTTACATCACTAACTTCCACATCCGCACACGATGCTTCACTACTTTCGTCACCATCTTTCAATTCGACAATATTATTTACTTCCGTTATTTCACAACAAATTTCGTTATTTATCACCAAACATGCCGTTTCTTCGCCGCTCATTTTTAAAAAACTCGAGAAAAATTCCGTAAATTTTTTACACATCGCTTAATTAGACGGATTTACGTAAAGCATTTATAAACGTCAATAAACCGCTATCAGACGGCTTGGTCAGTAAACGTGTTATCTGTAAGTAAACACGCCTCATATGTTCACGACGCGTTATGATAATGACAACTGGCCTACCTAACGTCAGGCTGCAAGCTGAGTTAACACATGTGTGTCAAAGAATATTAAAAAAAAATAGAGATGTTCTTTTTAAGTATGTTTTCTTGATTTCTACCTATTTATATAAGTGTTATTTTTATTTTTTTTCTATTATGAAATAGATATTAAAGTCGTAAATAAAATAAAAATATATACAGGATGTTAGGGGACCGTAAGGAGGATAGGAGCGTAAATAGTGCTAATAAAACGTTTTAAAAATATGTTTTTTTTTTAATCAGGGTCAATTTGTTTTCCGTCCCATCATCAAAGGTGTATTTAGTACTGTCGTCTGTCTTCGTTTTCGGAAGCGGTCTCCTAATAACCAGTATAGGTAATAAAATGTGGAAGCAAGCAACAACAGTAATAATTTATCATAGAATAAAACTTTTTCAATACCATACCAATATGCTTGTGCATCATGTTTAAAAAAATAGTCTTATTAGTAATATATAATATAAAATTGTAATTTAATAATTAGTGTTAATACTTAGTTGCAAATAAAATACTTTTAAAGGTATTTTTAATTAAATATAAAATAATTATTAATTTATGATTATAGTAATTTTTTATGACCGAGTCTTGTAAACCCTAGTAATATTTTTTGACCGTGTATACCTTATAACATCTTAATTAATTGAAATAAAATTAAATAAGGTAACGCTTATTTAATGAAACAACAAATTGACCACATTCCAAGGACAGTTTTAAATCTGAATTTCAAAATATTTGTCAGTCTATCGTGTGTTTAATCTTTGCCCGAGTACAATAACAGAGCAAGGTCGCGGCGCTGGCGTCGTATATAAATTTCGATTGCTCACACGCAGTCTACTGTTTATTACACTGTATTGTCTTAATCACCTGGTCAGTTGTAATATTGGGGGACATAAGGTTCATTTTGCCATACATTTGGATTAATTAGACTTATGACTAATGCGAGAATTAATTATTTATAGTTTGGCTTCCTGAGCCCTAATAAAAATGACTGTAATAATGTACTGAAAGTGAAATATGCAATATAGAGAAATAAATAAAATAAAAAAATGTTTTTCTGCGGTTCTACCACCCCACCACTAGATGGAGTCTGGAGCAACATATGCATGTCTTATATATACATATCTTGAGATTAAATAAAAATATATATAAAATACATGTGAATGCAAATTAACTGAAAAAGCAATCCAAACGAAGTGAAAAGGTCGTACGACCTCATTCAATGTTTATACTTAGAAGAAACATCGCAACAAAGAGAAAATCAAACTCTAAAAATAGTTTTATTTTACACGGTTTCACCATACTTATTAAATATTTATTACGGACATACGCAATTTCCCTATTATATTTATTTCACGCAGTTAATTGACAGTTGTTTCATCCGGAGGGCGTGGTCTTATTAACGAACTAAGCCATTATAAGATATGTGTTAAGTGATGCCTAACTTTAATCTATGATCGCCTTCAAAATGTATACAATAACTTGTTTCACGACTTAGACATTTTTAACTCAAAAAAGGACAGTTTTAAAATTATTGATGGAGGAAGTGGTATCATAAGCAAATTAAATGTCCATAAACGCATGTATATAACATAACATGAACACTCTGTAACACGTCTGCAAGCACACACACACTAACAAAACAAAACACAATCACACATACAATCACTCCCGTACACTTTAAATAATAAATAATTTTTGTTTTCATGTTGTAACACTTTTATTTTTATAAATGTTTTTATTAACTGTTTTAAATTTTGTTTGCTTCTCACTGTTGTACACTTATAACCTTGTTTACCCAGATAATGTAAATCCAATCTTGCTCTCAGTTAAGCATATAAGATGTAAATATTTGTATTTATGATCTGTGGATTTTGTTTCAAAATAAAAATAAAAATATTAATTTATTTCTGCAGGGTGCTTCTCTACTTGAGGGTGTGACAATAGAACACAGTTCACCTGATGGTTAATGATGTCTACTATGACAGTCACATTCACCCTAAAGATATATCCTAGGGAATCTTAATGCAGATACGTTGTCGACCCTGAGGACTAAGATGGAATGCCTAGTCATCAATAACGAGGGTCTCCGGATCCTTACACTCACCAGACGAAATACAGCAGTGTTCGAGCCGACACGTTTATGCTGTAGCTCAAAATAAGAAAAGATTTTTTATTTACTCTGTATTGCATTAACATAGTTAAAGGTTCATAAAGGGCGGACTTAATGTCAAAGGCATTCTCTAGCAGTAACCCAAGGTGTGGTGAGATATTGTGTTAAAATTTTTTCAATACCATACCGATATGCTTGTGTATCATGTTTGGAAATAAATTGTTTAATAACTAATACATAATATAAAATTTAAATTTAAATATTAATAACTTGTTAATACTTAGTTGTAAATATAAAACTTTTACAGTTATTTCAAATTAAATATAAGATTTTTTATTAATTGGTGAGATATTGTGATAAGCGTAGCAATAAACAAATAAATAAAAATATAAGACTAAGGCCCGATATTTCAGTAGTCAGATAGGCAAAAGAATTTTTTAACGTTTTTCAATCATCAGACGTCACTTATTCAACGAATAACTCATCTACTTGAGGTATAAATTTATTCATCGGCCAGATAGCGCTTATTCTATGGAAATGTTCAAACAGACAGAGGTGTCATCAGTGCTGCCAATGCTACGACTGGAGCGATTAAATATCTTGTAATTTTTTAATTTTATTTTTTAAAAACAAATAGGGACAATTTGCAAACATTTCATTAATGTTAAAATCGCTAAAATAGCTAATGTTGAATTTTTTTCCTTTTTTTAGTAGTGCTACGATCCACCGTTGATTTTTTTTGGGCAACACTGGGTGACATTGTCAAAAATTGACATACAGTAAAAACTGACAGTGACATCAGGTAATAGAAAAAACCGACGTCCCTTTCTAACGCGCCAAGATAACGTAGTTCTGTTTCAGCTGGCTGAAGTTCACTTTCATACGGAGAAAAAAAGGCTAGATAGCTGTTCCGAGGATAAAGTACTATTCAAAGATTGAAAACTTTTATGTGTCGAATAAACAATGTAATATAATTATTCCATTGGTAGTTATTTAAGCGAATAGCCATGAATTGAAATATCGGCCCTAAGAATAGCTAATATAAAATATACAAATAAACAATAATACATATATATATATAATATATATATATATATATATATAATATATATATATATATATATATATATATATATATATATATATATATATATATATATATAATATATATAGAGATACCAATAAATTCCATAGAGGAGGATTTCTTACTATTTGAATACATTTGAGAGCCGTGGTAGGTCTATGTTCGTTATAATTATAGCGAACCGAATTCGCTCATCCGCGTTGCAAAACGCAACTTTAAGAGTTGCCTTACCACGTGTTTTACGGTGAAGGAAATCATGGCGAGGAAACTGCATTCGCAGTGGAGCCGCCTGGCGGACTATGTCCCCCTCAAGAAATTTCGTAAGTTTATAAAAAATATATAATTAAGATAATTTTCTTTTTTTATAGTTACATCATTTGTTGTAAATAGTAATTATAATATAAACATATAAAATTGAGGAGAATGCACACTAACTTTATCGTCAAAGAATCCTTGATCGTCCGTTCTTTGCTGTCCGAGCAGTCGATCGGTCTCCAGGTCGGTGTCGGCCTCATCTGAAATGTACAGATTTTGTGTTGTTACACGATTACAAGTTAGGAAATACATTTAAATTTATTTGTATTCATACATTGCAATCACTCATGCCCTCATTCTCTTATAGGGTGGACAGTGGATCAAACACTGTTTTTGTTAATAGACTAACAAACGGTATAATATTATACTTAACAATTGAGGGTTTTTTGAATAAAACTAATTTTATTACATTCATTCTATACCCAGGTTTAGAAGCTTTACTGCACTCGGTCTGGTTTGGATGGTCACGAGAAGGTTCGGTGTTAGACTTCCTGATGCAGCAGCTGCCATCAGCTTTTAAATAATTTGTTTTTAGGTGCAATCTATATGCAGCTTGCAGTGTATTGAGGTCTTACAATGGTATATACTGATAAGCCCTATGTTTAACATTTTAAAATAAACGTAACAAAATTAGTTCTCTATGTGCATAAATATAAGATATTCTCTATAACTCACAACCCCCTAAAGCTGTTAGTCTGATTCGTTTATGCACTGTATTATATATATATATATATATATATATATATATATATATATATATATATATATATATATATATATATATATATACCTTTTAACCTTTATCTTTCTGGATCATCATACTGATAAAATATATGTAACAATTAAAACAAATATAGTCATAGGGCCAGATTGTACACAGAATTGAAGAACAATAAATAAGTAGACTTTAAACTAATGTATTCATTATTGCCACTATATTACATAATTCTAACTGATGGTACCTCCGTATGTTACCTATATATTGCAATTACCGATTTCCTTCATCACTGTATTTCTTCGTTTGTGTAATATCACATTAAGATTAAGAGAGGTAAATATATTGAATTATGATTTAGTATCAAATAGAGACCTCAGGGTGACAATATTGCATCTTTATCGAGGATGGATGAAGTGTTAGCAAGGCAAAATCACCGTTAGGTGAACTGTGTGCTCGTTTGTCACCTATAGATAAGTAAAAAAAAAATATTATATACCTTCCTCACCGCTGGCCTGCTTGATGTCAACCGACTCCGTACTTTGAGCTGATGAGGGCCTTTTCCTGAAATTATATAAATACATATTTCATTAGATTTACAGGCAGTACATACACACATTAAACATGGCGTAGGATCATGTCAGCATGTGTTTATAGGTGGTGTTGTGATGTGTAGTTGGCAACACAGAAGATTATGAAGAGGAAGTAAGCACAAACTCGGTATTGGAACATTACCATATTTCAACTAGTAATGATATATCATAAAACGACATAAAATGATCTTTGTCGTAAGAATATTAAATTGCATTTATCAAACTCTATCTTGTTTACTACAATCTACTTTAATTTAATTAAAGATTATTCTGAATGAAAGAAATGGGTAAAGAAGCAATTGTAGAATCCAGCTAGGTGCAGCATGAATGGCTATCCTCGACCGAAGAAGGCTTTCATAGAATTCCAGAGTGAAGGCATTCCTGAGGACTGAGATGGAATTACCTGTAAATGAATCCTAGGATCCCTACATACGCCCGTACGAAACTCAACAGCGCTATGCTGCTATTTCATGCTCGTGTTCCGGTAAGGGTGTATTCCTACCCCGGTTGAGCCGACCCATTCATGCTGCGGCAAGAAGCTACACACAACCACGACGACCACTGTTAAAGATTAAATTGAATATATATATAGAAGAAGCAGTCCACCCACCTCGGGTACACATCATCGTGGGGCGCGTGTAAGTGCGGCGTGTGAGTGCCGTGCGTCACGTGGGGCACGTGCGCGGCGTGCGGCGCGTGCGTCACGTGGGGCACGTGCGCTGCGTGCGTCACGTGGCCCGCGTGCGGCACGTGCTCGGCGGGCGGCCGGTGGGGCTCCGGTGCGGGCGGTGGTGGTCCGGTACACGCTGTGTACGGGTGAGGTATAACAGAGGCGTATCTTTACATTGAATACCCTTTTTAATTGTTATGTTACTTTAACAATGGATACAGTATATTATCTCTCTCTCTCTTTTTATCGTGAATCGAATATCGTCCTTGATTCGTGCCCGTCTAGTATTAGTCATCATTATCATATATATATATATATATATATATATATAAATATATATCCCACTATTGGGCCTATATATATGACTCCTCTCTATAGAGGGTCCACGTAACTTCACTACGTATATTATAATATTTAATATATATTAATCAATATTAAACTTGATGAGATAATTGAATATTACCCAGGGGGTCCAGCGAGTGTAGGTCGGCGTCAGTCAATATAAGCGGGTCCGCGTTGGTTCCATTCTCAAGAATTTCCTCTACGTTAACGGATGAATTCTGTAAAGCGATATATAAAAGTATTAATACAAACGACTCAGGCACAAGCAGAGGTGATTTTTAGCTTCCTGGTCAGAACGTGGTTTCTTAGTCACGGGCCATGTGTTTGATACTAAAGAATAAACAGAGATACATTTTTTGTATCATAAAAAATATGTTTTTATGTCTAGGTTTGTTGTGTGTATTTTCTGTGTTATTATGTGCATTCGAAAATTCCTCCCTGGGGGTAGGGGGTGACGAGTGTATGGCTTTGTGTTTTCACTGAAACTCACGGCACTATAATATTTCCTACTTAGTTGATGTCATCTGGTGACAACCACAAGAAACCGCTGTGTTCGAAATAGACCGATTGATGTTATATTTGTGCTTAGGTTAGGTTTGTGCACAAAGCTTTTTAAACTAAAAAAATTTTTACCTGTTTTTTTTTATAAATAAATTCCTACACCTATCCTATTATTTAATGTGAATGTCAAAGTCATCGCAAAAAACCTGATTTAATAATCAGTTGTCCTCAGTTGACTTTTGAATGGATTCTTATGTTCGTGATTTGTTTTTTTATACCATACAATATGTAAAATCCGAAAGCGTTAAGTGTTCCTGCTGTATTATTGATTAAGAAGGAAATACATTTTTTTTAAATTATTTTTATTATTATTATTAAATAATAATAGCAATGTTATTAAATTAGTATTCCATTTAACCACTGTAACTAATCTGAAAATGCTTGTGCTAGGAGATGGTTCACGAAAATAGTCTAACGGTGGATTTGAACCTACGGCCTTAAGTGTCGTAGATATAATTAAAAAAAATCACGGCTGACAGGTTCACACTTTGATCTCAATGGAATGTTTTTTTAGGTTTCGTACGTATCTTTTAAGATGTGAATAAAAGGTTTTTGTCAGTAATACTAAAACAAATAAATTTGAAATCAATTAATTTATAATTCTTCAATAATAAACTCTCACCTGATTGTTATTGTCTGTGTCGGGGGAGAGCCCGTCCTGGACCATGGGTAGATGCGCGATCACCACGTGGTTCGAATCCATTAGTACTGAAAATGAAAAGGATTATTGATAATTTGTCGATGGTACTGGCTCAATAGATCATAGACAATTACATCCATGATGAAAGTCTGGGTCCTGGTATTTTTTTTAATGTATTGAAGCAGAGGATAATGTCAACCACATACATACTCGATAAGGAATCACAGTGCCGTTGTCACTCCTGAGGAATAATGTGGAGTTTCTGGTGAACGGTAATAAGTTACAATTAGATAGTTAGAATTAGATTGTAATAATTTGTTCTTACAAACTAAAACATAATTACATTACATTCATTTAAAAAATTATTTCTTTTATAAATATCAATAAAACAAAACAAACAAAAACAAATAAATAAATTCGGGCCAGCTTAGGACTTGGAAAACGGGCAGGGACTCAGAAAAGACGTCAATACTGGAAAAGTTATTATTATAAGACTTATACATGCATGAAAAATTTTGTCCAATATTTTGTTCCTATACTTTCTCAATACTAGGATTATGAAATTAAAGTCTATATAGTCTTGCACATATATAAACATATACACTATAATATATATATATATATATATGTATTTATTATATAGCTCACCTTTCATCTCACACAGCTCATTCTCCATAATGGCGAGCGATAGGTCGCTGGCCGAGTCGCTTGCGGCCGACGAGACCGGCCGTAGGTCGAGCGCGTCAAGATGTTCACGCAAGTCCCGCGACTCTAGCAAGTCACGTAGACACCGTGAGTCACGAATGTCACGCGTGTCACGAGAGTCACGCGTGTCGCGAGAGTCACGCGTGTCGCGAGAGTCACGCGTGTCGCGAGCATCACGCGAGTCACGAGAGTCACGCGGCTCTGGTAGTTCCCGGATCGATGATCGCGGTGCAGGCGAGTCCGGCCCGTTGTTCAGGGGGCCCACTCGTAGGGTGGATACGTCCGGCGCTGGATATCGGGTAGTTTTTTGCTGGAAAGGAATCACATATGTTTAATATATATTTATATATAATATTAAGGTTGACAAACGGGCCCACATTTCACGTGATGATCAGTGATTACATTTATATCAACCTTAAACAAAGATTTAAGATGTATTTGAATTGTCACCCATGAGGACAGATATGGAATGCCTCTTTACTTGGTTCCCTGGATTCCTGTGCTCATCATACGGACTGCCTAGACGGTCGCGTGATTGGGTCAGAGTACCTTGCTGCTGCATAGCGGGTTCTGGGTTCGACTCCTAGCCTTAGAATAAGATTTGTGTAACACAATTTTATATATATCCTACGCAGTTAACGTTATAGGATAATGACCGGAAAGATATAGACGTAGCAGTGGTAGAGCTACACTGCAGTAGGTTTCTAGCCGCAGAATGAATGAGTCAGCCCGACCGGGGTAGGACCACGCCCTTACAGAATACCTTACAGTCCGGTGAGTGTCCCTATAGATCCCTACGGATCCCTATACGGAGTCCTTTATTACGCAATATGATTCCTTGTCAAGGATGAATGTAGATGTCATGGGCCGCAGGAATCACTTACCATCAGGTGAACTATGTGCTCGTTTGTTACTCTCAATGTAATACAAAAAAAGACGTAGTCGAAATTCCTCAGTAAAGAACGACACGAGGTATTAGCAATCTAGAATACCTGTAGTCCTAAAAAGTTGGTGTGGTTATGCTCGACGTGGGGCGAGTCCAGGGTGTCGGTGACCTGCGGCCAGTCCGACTCGCTGCCGTCTTCCATGCCGTTCTCCGATGGACAATCTTGGGTTTGACGTCTCAACTCGTAGTCTAAATCCTGAAGTGGCAAACATTTTTTGTAACCGTTTTTATTAGTGCCGTAGTCCTGTTGTAGTTTACGAATGACAACTTCTTTGTAATACGTGATGAGTAAAAGACGGCGATTTTATTCAGTTTACCATTTGACAATGGTAGAGCAACGATGCAGTTTGTTTCTAGCTGCAGAATGAATGGGTCACCACGACCGGGTTAGGACATCACCCTCATAGATACAAGCGTAAAATAGCAGCATAATGCTGCTGTTTTTTGTCGGGTGAGTGCAGGGATCCTTTATCATTCCAGGATCATTTATTACTGGTGACGGGGCTTTTCATCTCAGTCCTCAAGGGTGACAACGCATCTGCATAATGATTCCTTGTCAAGGATGAGAGTAGATGTCACAGGCCACAGGAATCAACTGTGTGCTCGTTTGTTACTCTCATATTAATTAAAAAAAAAACAAAACTTGAACTGTGTGTTTTTCTGTCATCTTGAATCACAGTAAAAAGAGCATATAATTATAGATGAATATCGATTTTTCTCTAACAGTAATAATTCTACAGTAACATAACTTCTTAACCAGACCACGATATCGAAATGACTACCAGAGGGATCGAATTGGTATTAACGATAAATATTATTTCAGTACTCAAGAATAGCAACGTAGACAGTTCACTCGGAACACTGCTCTATGGAATTCATGTCTTTTTTGAATTCATATTTTCATTCTTTTAATGTAATGAAATTGTGAAAAAATGAATGAACATGAATGAACTTGTGTTAATGAAATATAGTTTACAACCTTTCATTCATCGAATTTAACAAGGATGTCAATTCAAAAATATTTTTTTATATAGACGATATTTATTTCAAAATTTCAATTTTAGTTTTTTTTTACAAAATCCTATATAAACTATTATTTGCGCTTAACTATAACGCAATCTAACGAACTAACGTTCATGATATCACAGTCCAACAAATTGATAATAATTTGAGAACATCGCTTAAGAGCAAAATATATTATATTAATTTTGTTCCGTTTGCTAGATGTGCCTGACATTGAACATTCGTGATCAGGACGGAATAGCGAATCTTACCGAACCCGAGGGGGCGTTCGCGTTGTTGCGAAAAGTGTGACACTAGTTGCTTACGAGTAATGTGTGTTATTACGTCACCGAGTAAATATCACTTCGTACAAATTGTATAATATAACTTTACACATGTCTCCAGCAAAGCGTTTTAGCACTTTGTTCTTATCGTATAGCATGGATGAACGTGCTCATGGCGCGCACTCATCTTCATATAAGTCGAGTGCTTGTTTGACTACACATGACTTCATAATTACTATCTTGACTTAACAGTCGGGACCAACAGCATTAAGTGCCGCGTAAGCTTCTAATATATGTATATGCTACTAACGGTCACTTATTTAAATAGACAAAACCACAAGTTGCATATCCTAGCAGATTTATTAAGAACGGCCAATCAAGCGCAGAGCTTCAAAAACATATGTCTTTACGCTCACCTGAAAGTTGACGATCTCATCATTCGCGCTGAGCTGTGTGTGACCAGGCACCGCGGGACAACGGAAGAACTCCTCCAGCACTTTGCGGGTCTCCGAGAACTCGTACAGGTAGTCGAAAGCGGAGCTGGGGGGCGGGGACACATCGCGACCCTCCATCACTACCCTCTGGAAGGTATACCAGGTTTTGAACAACGGTCCTGCCTGCCGCACTTTATGCACACGAACAATATGAATTCGATCCCCAGTGCCGGCACTAATTTTAAGTTCCGATTTACGTGCTTGATGGTGGAGCAAATTCAATCATTGTAAGAAAATCTGCGTCTTGAGGAAATAAATAAAAATATACTTTATTAAATGATAAATGTACGTTCTACAAAGAAGGCCTGTAAAAGTTGGATGTACACACGTATAGGCTCATCTTTTATTACTTTAAGGGTGACAAATCATCAAGGGTGATCAATGCTTACCCCGTACTTATTTTTTTCATTCAATATTTGATATTAACAACTACGAGAACGAGGTTGAAAAGAAAAGAAATCAGAGGAGATTGTAAAAAAACTGGATAATTCGCAATCTTAATTTTTTAGATTGAGTTTTCATAGTGAAATATTATGTGTGAAAAATCATATGAAAGTAGTACGATTCAATAAGCAATAAAATAAACAGAAGAATAATGAATGGAAGGTTATGAAGTACTGTCCTCATTAGAAATGGGTTACTAAGGTTAACGGCAATGATAATAGATTAACCTCTTAAAAGTTTCCAATTGTTATCACTCTATATAAACTAGTGTTGTCCTAATGTAATTATGAAACATCGATATAAAATAATATAAATAATATAAAGGGGACAATGAAGAAATTATTATAATTCTCTACTAACCTGTGGAAACCCGGGCCGTGGCGATCTATTGCTGGTCTTCTGACTCCCGATTCCGTATCTCCTGGGCGAGCCCTCGTACTCGGCTATCGGCAGCTCACCTATCACCCTGGTCACCCTGTGTTTGTCCTCGTCGCCAGACATCCAAACCCCACTAGGGCTCCCATCACTCAGCCTCCCCCCCTCCCTAGACGGCGACGATTCACTGTCATCACTCAGTTCACTCTTATTGTTCAGCAAGTCACTGTCACCGTTCTTTATACTGTCTAAAGTTCGCTTTACACTGGTATCAATATCGTCATCACTCACATCCGGTTCCATCCTCAAACCTAAGGACACAGAATTCAATATCACTGAAAATAAAAGGAGAGAAATACTTCTTATTTGAATTAAGTATTTTACTAGTCGACGGTGATGGAATGAAAATAAGTCGACAAAATAAAAAAATATAAATTAAGTTTGATTACAAATAAAGGCAATAACATTGTCAATGTATATATTTAATTATATACATATACATTGTAAGGTGACGAAGAATAATATAAATAAATTAAAAGTTTACAGTTTACATTGTATTAAGAAACAATTATTATCAAGTCTCAGATGATAAAAGTAAAGTTTATAAGAATTTTATGTTTACACAAATTGTGCCTAAGATTTCATCACAGGTGAACATATGTCGGTTAACCCAGCGATCCACATCGATATACAAAGTATATCATTCACCCATTTAAGTTAAACAAACACTAAATGTTAGGCCAAGTTTATCACAATACATCACTAAAAACCATATTCAAATTGTTTTTGTCATTGTAGAGAATGGTGTGCAACAAACGCAAAGACAAACAGACAAAAAGTCTTTTCACGATTTTATTAGATGTATGTAAAAGATAGACCGTGCAGATGATTATCGTAATCATGACCATGAAATACTTTTCTAATATTATTTTCGCAAAATCATTATAAAGACCTTATATAGTATTTAGTAATAGAGTAATTAAAATGTATGTCACCCTATATAAATTTTAGTTTAGTATTTAATACACGCAATTGTTAATTATGTTTGTTTAATATCAACTCTGATTACCTAACTTACCTTTCAAATAATGTTTATATACTCGTGTATACGGGGTAGTGGTAAAACGTGTGCAAATGGATGAGTGAATTTGAAACATATGGAATATAATTATTATCACCCTATATAAACGATTTTAGCTTAGTACTTACTACACGTAATTGTTAATTATGTTTGTTTAATATCAACTCTGATTACCTAACTTACCTTTCAAATAATGTTTATATACTCGTGTATACGGGTTAGTGGTAAAACGTGTGCAAATGGATGAGTGAATTTGAAACTTGTGGAATATAATTATTATCACCCTATATAAACGATTTTAGCTTAGTACTTACTACGTAATTGTTAATTATGTTTGTTTAATATCAACTCTGATTACCTAACTTACCTTTCAAATAATGTTTATATACTCGTGTATACGGGGTAGTGGTAAAACGTGTGCAAATGGATGAGTGAATTTGAAACATATGGAATATAATTATTATCACCCTATATAAACGATTTTAGCTTAGTACTTACTACACGTAATTGTTAATTATGTTTGTTTAATATCAACTCTGATTACCTAACTTACCTTTCAAATAATGTTTATATACTCGTGTATACGGGGTAGTGGTAAAACGTGTGCAAATGGATGAGTGAATTTGAAACATATGGAATATAATTATTATCACCCTATATAAACGATTTTAGCTTAGTACTTACTACACGTAATTGTTAATTATGTTTGTTTAATATCAACTCTGATTACCTAACTTACCTTTCAAATAATGTTTATATACTCGTAAATACGGAGTAATGGTAAAACGTGTGCAAATAGATGAGTGAATTTGAAACTTGTGGAATATAATTATTATCACCCTATATAAACGATTTTAGCTTAGTACTTACTACACGTCATTGTTAATTATGTTTGTTTAATATCAACTCTGATTACTTAACTTACCTTTCAAATAATGTTTATATACTCGTGTATACGGGTTAGTGGTAAAACGTGTGCAAATAGATGAGTGAATTTGAAACTTGTGGAATATAATTATTATAATATTGTTCAGGGCATCAACAGTTCGAGTTTGTTTCTATCTACATAATGAATAGCCTCCAACCGGAGAAAGAGTATTCCTTCGTAAAAAAAGGTGTGAAATTGCCTCAAAAGCATTCCTGTGTTTCGTATGGTGTCTGAAGAGAAACGGGAATCTTGAATTTTTGTTGACTGCGGATATGGGTGTCTTGGGGCGCGATCATCATTTACTATCAGGCGAACTGTGTGCCTGTTTGTCACCGTTAGACTCGTAAAAAGAAAAGTATAAGTTATACCCTGAATTGAACTACATAATCTTAATAATTATAATCTTAATATAATAATTAAAAATAAAAACACGTATCCTTCCTAAATCGGTTTGCTTTAATTATTACAATTTGAGTAGGGTTTAGAAACTCCTTGGAAACAACAAAAACTAATTCAAGTTCCAATGTACCTCGTGTAAAGTCGGAATAGCGAATATGCTTATAAATTATGTTTACATAGTCTCGCAAGGATCGGGATATATTCACTTAATGGGATCCGCGATGGCTTAATAACGTTTGAGCCGCTTCATTTTATACCCTGACTTAAAATTAACGAGCCCTAAAGGGGAATTTTCACGCAACATCAAAATCAAATAACTTCACGATTTATTTACGAAGATATGTGAGTTAAATGGTGCAAAATAAACATTTATTAATTTTGTAACCAATGAAGCTAAAGATTTAGGGGGTATTATATCTCAATTGGAAATCAGTTTACCTATTCACAGATTCAAGTATCTTCTCGACCAAATTTATATCTAAAAGTTTTACAATTGATCTACATAGATGATTACCGCGACTAATGACACCTATATAACCTATAAACTAAAGGATATATATATATATATATATATATGTATATCCTTTAGTTCATGGCCATCTGAACCATCCTCGTCAAGCGATGGATACGAATGAAAGGCTGTGTTTGCGTAAATGTTTACAGCAATATATACCGTATAAATATAAGTAATAACCAAAATAATTCACCGGTGAAATCGACCAGAAGGATAACGTTTAGATTTCACAAATATATTAAGTATAAAGTTTCAATAAAAAAGAGTTACATTTCAGTATACTGACGTACAACAATACAATGTTTATTACATATAGTACATACATTTTAAATGTTTTAAATTTACCTTTCCAATCATCGTTATCATCGAAAACCATCACCTCCCCATCAGCGACGACGGCTATGGGGCTGCTCTTGGTGCTCGCGTCCGTGGTTTTGTGTGGGTCCAGTATGGGGGAGCTGTTCTTTGGTATCCCCATGGTGTTAGCCTCAATGATCGCTTCTCTGTCGCCGTTCGTGTACGTCGGCGAGGTGTGGCGCGATATCATTTTTTTCGGCTCATTAATAATTCTGTGCAGAGATATCTGTAATAATAATAATAATAAGTTTATTTCTTGATCATAGGCGCCAGTATTATCAGAAATAATATCATATATCTTTATGGTGTACCAATACGCTATAATATAATAAAATGCTGTGTTTCATATGGTGATTGCAGGGATCCGGGACCCAGTAACAGGTGGCGAGAAATTCCATCTCAGTCGTAAAGTCTCTCAGATTAACTTAAGATTTTAAAAAAAAACAAGTTCCGATGTCGCCACTATTTGATGTTGATATTCTATTTTTGACATGGCCAACTTGGCTCTTTCACATATATTGAAATTTTAATTATATCTCCTTTGTTAAACTATCAAAGCTAATATATTAATATTTCAACATGACGAGAAATGTTTAGTAAATAGTCTCATTAATTATTGCGGAATCAAACGGAAAATGTCTTGTTTCTAATTACTAACAACAATGAGCTTTCAATGTATATTTAGACCAAGTATAAGATTTGACTCACTTCAAAGTTTAACAAAGCTTCAGGATAATAAAACACGTCCAAAACATAAACGTCTAGTAAATAATATCTATTCACTAACACGAAAATATTTTCAAACAATTTTAACAACTAGGTAAATTTGTTTTTATTCTCCAACTTAAGAAATGAAGGTTTCTTTGTAATTTTCTAGTATTTTTTATAATTTTTTAGCATACCTTTGTAATAATTAATATGCATAGTATTTTTTATGTTTTGTAATATTATAATGGTTTTATTGGATAACAATAAATTCCATAAAGGCCAGCAACGCATTTGCAACTCTTCTTTGTGTTATAGATGTTCAAGGGCGGGCAACTCCCCTTGGTGTTATGGATGTTCATGAGCGGGCAACACCTCTTGGTGTTATGGATGTTCATGGGCGGGCAACACCTCTTGGTGTTATGGATGTTCATGGGCGGGCAACACCTCTTGCTGTTATGGATGTTCATGGGCGGGCAACACCCTTGGTGTTATGGATGTTCATAAGGGCAACACCTCTGGTGTTATGTATGTTCATGGGCGGCAACACCTCTTGCGTTATGGATGTTCATGGGCGGGCAACACCTCTGGTGTTATGGATGTTCATAAGGGCAACACCTCTTGCGTTATGGATGTTCATGGGCGGGCAACACCTCTTGGTGTTATGGATGTTCATGGGCGGGCAACACCTCTTGGTGTTATGTATGTTCATGGGCGGGCAACACCTCTTGGTGTTATGGATGTTCATGGGCGGGCAACACCTCTTGGTGTTATGGATGTTCATGGGCGGGCAACACCTCTTAACACCTTTCGTTTAAGAATATTCTTCTCAATCAGTAATCGGTTCTACGTGATGTTATGTGATCATTTCAAATTACAAATCCTTTATGCTCTATGGGTCAGCTAAGTTATAATGCGGATGTCCTTGTTATATATGATCCCTTAAAATTTGTCTGTACTTACTGATATTGTTGATATGGTGTTCTTGTAGCCCTACTGGTTTATATATATTTTTTATTATTACATTGAGAGTAACATACAATCACACAGTTCACCCGATGGTAAGTTATTCCTGCGGCCCATGATATGTACATTCAACCTTGACAAGAAATCATAATGCAGATGCGTTGTTATCCTTGAGGACTGAGATGGTCGTGAGGCTCGTCACCAGTAATAAAGGTCACGGGATCCCTACACTCACCAGACGAAACACAGCAGCGATATGTTGCTATTTTGAGATGGTATTCTATGAGGGCGTGGTCCTACCCCATGGTTCGAGCTGACCCATTCATTCTGGAGCTAGAAACAAACTGAAGTGTAGTTTCATGCCTTCGATCTTATCACACGGAATTTGTACTGTATGGTTCGACCGGAGTAGGACTTCACTTTACGGACCACGTTCGTAAAATAATAAGCTCTACTTATTTTGGTAAAAGAGTGAAACCAAACACTCGTAGACGCAGTATAATGCAAATCATTGTGATTCATTATCGGTGACATATCAGATACAGAAACTATTGTATAAGATATATATATTGGAAAAACTAGTTGTTAGAGCCATCAAGCGTCAACAGCCTAATGGTTAAGGGTATGGTCTCCCAAACTTACGAGTCGTAGGTTCGCATCCGTCATTAGACTACCGTCGTAAACCATCTCCTAGCACAAGCAATTAAGATTAGTTGGAGTGGTTAGCGATAATGTTAGTAATTATAGCACTCCTAGTATTCTTTAAAAAAAAAATAGTAATGTCCTCAGGGGTGATTTCTTAGCGAGAATGAATGTGGGGTCATGGGCTGCAGGGATCACTAAACATCGGGTGAATCACTCATAATCATAAATGATAAATTAGAAGCAAAATAAATTCATAATACATAAGTTGAAAATAGTTCGATGAGAACCCGCACTATGCGTAACCATAGTAAAGTAGAAGTGAAAGTTGTATTACACGTGTCTTTTTTATTTTTTTCCTTTATTTCTTAGCCATAGTAAGTTTCCTGACGATGTTTTCCTTCGACGTCCGACGTCACGTGGTAAATGAGCACTTAAAATTGTAGTTATTATTTTCGTTTATGGCGACCGTACCGGGGATTGAACTCTGGTCACGTACCGCTTCTTACTCGAAAACGTAATAAATACCTCGGAGAAGTTATTTTTTTTTATAAAAATCAGTATGCGCCTTACTTATTTGAAGTATTTTAGTCTAAAATAACTATATATGTATATTTTCTTATTACGTCACAGACTGGTAGTGAATGCCAACTGGCAATAACACCGCGCATTGTTACCTTAGCTTTAAAGTAAATACAATAAAGATTAAAGATACTATAATTAATAAATTAAAAGTGAGCGTTAAGACGCTGACGGCTCCCGTCCGTGTAGTAATAATAATTCTTAATTTGTAATTCTAATTATTTTAAAAAAAGCATCTAGTCGAGTCTCTTTCTTTTTTTTTAGCTTTTTCCGAAGCTGTGGCAATTTTGGAAATGCAAAAGTGTTTTGTATGAGTTTATTTGCACAAAGCTTCTTATGATTTGATAACATTATATACGTGACATTACGTTCCTATATTAATAATTTATTTCTTAACCAAACAAATTGTTCACGAAGAAGCTACATACACATTAAAACACTAAAAACAAATCAATCTTACGTACTTCATAATAAAAGACCTTTAAATTTACAATTAATCTTATAATTAATTTGTTTCTTTCTTTAGCAGCCTAGCAGTGCTAGGCCCCTACCTCGGATGAAGCATAATTTATAATAAACTTAGAATTACTGTTACATTCAAAATAGCAAGCGCTGTAAACACATGTACACATATCAGAATTTAAATGTATAAAGATCCTGTAACATTTGCATAATGTTGGTGTGAGTTTTCATATAAATAAATAAATACCTCATTATTGATATTGTCCGTGTAGTCTTTGGAGTCATTGGGCAGCGTGCGCTTGTTCCTGAGATTGTGCTTGTGAGTGTTCTGGTGACGAAGCTTGCGCACGGCTTTCGCGCGGCTCTGCGAATAAAGCTCCCGACCGCCCGCTATCTCGATTATCCTGCATCGACACCATTCACTTACAACATCATACCGATAAGTGTTAATACAATGGGATATTTACAAACACACAATTAATAATAAAAGACGTAAAAAACATAAAGGGCTTGTATCATGTTACACGAAGCGAAAAAAATAATTACACATAGACTACCAAGGAGTTGTCACAATTTATCTGAAAAAACCATGTACGAACACATGGTAGTACTTATTCACTAGATATTTTATTGTAGAATTATTTAGATAAGATTTATAGCTAATTTATATTTCTATAATGGTATTTAAATCCAGTGAACTAGCGATACACAAACCCGTAATATTTGACCATTGCTATTATATTAAATTAATAAATATTTGCGCAAATGTTTAAATCACTATAATATATCATGCCCAGTTATAACTTAAAGATATTGCCGTCGTAGAGATGGACCACGAGGGAATTGATTAAGAATTAATTAATCAAGTGTAATATATGTAGTGTATTATTTATGCTTAGGGAGAATTTATGATACAAAGTACCGCATGCCGTGTACTGCTGCACGACATCTATGAAGTTTTATATAAATTCTGATAATATCCAATCCACCACAGAAAATCAGATTTTACATTAGGGTTTTTTAAGTTAAGCTTTGAATGGACTTTCTTACAGCGGTAGCTTCATGTATGTACGTACTCTCTCTCAAGTTGTGAAATGAAATCTGGTACCGTGTGCCTACGCCAGCGACAAAGAGAATTAAAACAAATTACGAATATTCTTTATTTAAGATAAGCCTTCAACGAACGAAACTGAAAAGAGAGAAAGAGATGAAATACCTGGAGTCTCTCAATTTATAGGTGCCTCCCTTGGAGTTGAGGATAACCAACTGTCCGTCAGTGCCACGCTCCTCGTCCGAGGATACGTTGTTGGCGTTGTTCATTTCGCGGCCCTCGACGCCGGAGCTCAACCTGGAAATCGACATCATCTGTTAGATAGATAGAACGTTTAGATCAAGTCAGTCTTTTTTTTGTGTGTGTGTGAGTATTGCTATTGGTCCAGAGATATCCCTACTAGCGAGCGGGAGGCCCGCTGAGTAGGCAATCAAGTCAGTTATCGGCTAAGCTTTGGTAGTCTTCAATAGTCGAATTGTATACTCGTATATTGATATGAAAACTTACCTTTTTGTTGCATGCACAAGCGTTTATATTTTTCTTTATAATCATAGCGAGAGACAAACGAGCATACACGTCAATTGATAAGAAAGTCATTTTTACGAGCCATAACATCTACACTGTGACCCCTGTGGGTACTGAGATGATATCTTTTACTTGCATAAACAATATAAAATATTTACATACTAGCATAACTAAAAAGCGAGCATCTTTTATTGTGTATTAAAGCTTTAAAACAAACGTCACCTAGGAAGTTACGTATACAAAGCCAATACAATGCTTAGTAAGGTAAGGTTAGTAAGGGTAAGGTATCTACACTTCTCCGCGATGGGAATTTGGTTTTATTTTGCTTCGTGGATTAACCAGTATAAATTAAAATTAACTATAATAACACGTCACCAAACAAATTAACATCTTCTTAATTTGGTTAAGCTATCAGTGTTACGTTCCCTTGTCAATGTCAGTTAAAGTTTGATTCCATCAATCTAACTTCTAAATATAAATTCACTCGATACAGATTTCACCAAAAGTGTATTCTAGCACAATAATAAAAAGAAACAGGATTCGTTAGCAGCACATTTAATTTTTCAGTAAAACAATTGTCAAGATTAGCGAGAGGTAATTAGGCATATTTGAGAAGCTTTTATGTCGAAGCTCTTGGAATAATCACTCTCATTAAGGACGTCCCGCGCCCGAAGCCGAATAAGTTATGATTATGACTTTAATATAAAGTCGATATAGATTAACAATTAGAACCAACTTTCGCCACGTGGTAATAATAGTTTTTTTTTCTTTACTTTATGAATTCATTCGAGTATGATATTCGAAAAATAAGATATATTTTGATTTAATTATAATGAGAAGCTTCTATGTTGGAACTTAACAAGTACATTTATATTAATATAAATTAACTGCATGAATAATAATATATCCCTAAATCAATGATTATTAAATTAATTTGATCCAAAATAATATCCATGATTACAGCTGCTCGGCAGAAATAAGAAATCTACTAAGTAAGAGACAAAAATAACGGTGAAATATAGTTTGTTCACTGCAACACGTCAGTATTTATTATCATACTTTAGTCCGCCATAGACAACTGCTAAACATAATAGAGACATAGCAAAACCATTGAGGAGACGCAATTGTCACACAGATTCTTCTATTATTTCGAGCTCTTGTTAGAATGTGTGATGAAACTATTAGTGGTGGTCTTTTAATAACACGATCTAGTATAATCGGTTATATGTTTTACTTTAAAATATAGTTCCAAAGTGGCGGATAACCTTTTTTTTCACAACCCCTTCGACATGGATATCAAATCAATAGGTTTTTCAAGCAACGTTTGCCATTCTAATTTCTAAAATGCGTACGCCCTAAGATGGGTGACATCCTAAGATGGCGGACTGAATTTCTTCAACGGCCACCAAAGGTGGTTTCCAAAAATATTTTCTCATTACCCACCAGACGGCAATTTCACATAATCTATGTCAAATAAATCTCTCGGGACATATAATTTCCCTTCTCTCTGTGCGCGAATAAGCGAAAACTTTACGGCTTTAACAACCATTTCACGTGTAGAGGACATAAAGAGGGGGGGGGGGGGAAGCGAAGGTACGTTTAATAACGGTAGCGTTCGTAATTAAACGGTGATCACGTGATGGTTCAAAGGCAATAAGCTGGCGGCAGCTCGGCGCAACGACACGCGAACTGGTGATTACGTAACTTACGGACGGGACTTCTGATTGTTCGGGCCAATCGATGTACATTTAAGGCAATGTGACCGCCATGAACTGTTTAAAGCAAACGAAATATTTCAACGTTTGCGCGCATAATAATAAAGTATACCATTATATGTACATACAATACAGGGTCATGGACAAGATATAATTTAACATCATTGTTAATAAATAAAGCTATAAAACATGACTATGACTACATTATTACATATATTATATTGGTGTGTGTACTATATTTTATTCATATTAGACATTACTTTGTTTGTAACCAATAAAAAATAATCAAATCATCAATAAAAATCAAGTAGTAGTAAGTAGTACAGTCTCGTAAGTAAGTACTACTCATACGTCATTTGATTGATTTATTTTTATTGAACGATTTGCTCAGAGTTGTTACTCATTTAAAATTATTGGCGAAATTGATTATTTTTAGTGTTACGAGTTACAATTCAGCTCTAGAATGGGTGGACTCGATCGCGAAACATCACGTCCACACAGAATATGTTTTACATTCATGATATAAAATACAACAGCGTTATGTTGCTATTTCACGCTGGTGTTCCGTTATTTTTTTTTTACTGTCAAAGCAAGTGCTTGATCGCGATCCCACCTGATGTTAAGTGGAAATGCAGTCCTGGATACGCGCACTAGCTCAATAAATGCCTATTCACTCTCCTCTTGAAAACACCAACATTGTAATCGGAGGGAAAGACAGACGCGGGAAAACTATTCCAGTCCTTTTTGCTGTACGAATAATGAAAGTCGAAGCAAAGCGCTTCGTTCGGGTTTGAGGGATGTTCACAACAAAAGGATGAAAAATCAACAGAAAATATTTTCAAGCCTGCAACAATTTTAAATTAGCTCTACAATGCGCCGTCGAATACCTGTACACACATACTCCATGTCTAAGTATAGACTTATCAGCTACAGGTGAATATAAAAAATAAAGTGCATAATAAAATTAAAAATGAAGAGGCCTTTTCTATTCGAAGAAATCAAAAGAAAACAATCTATTACAAATAAAAAAAAATGTATCATAAGAAACTAGTATATATACCAAGTAACATGAAGTGGACAAACCTATCGTAATTAAGTTCCATGGTTAAGCCAAGCTATACATGAGCACAACATAGGAGATACGTATACACAAATATAAGTAATATTTCACCAACTTTTTCTCCATATGCTAACCTCACCATCACGAGATACATCAGACTTAGCTTATTCTAAAAAAAACTGACTGTTCTAACCTATTCTGGATGAGCGAATCCCCCAAGAAGTCGCCGATTTTGCTGGCAACTTTTGTTGGAAAGGGACTTGCAGTGCATTAAAATACGCTGATGAAGTAATAATTTATCCGCTTCTGATTTTCAGAGAAAGTGGAATTAGCTAGTCCATTCCAATAGGCAGTGCGTTGCAATACATGTAAGACATTTTGAAGAAGAGTAGAGGATCATCGTCTTTTTCAATACTGTTTCCTTATATATGAAAAAAAGAATATTGTCCTATCACGAGGGTACGAGTACTGCAGTAAGAAACACTGTCCGATCAGGTAAAAAAATCGACGGTAATTATAAATAAAAGGGAAGTTTTTACGGCGTATAATTTAAATAAAAGAACACGTATCGTTCGTAGTGCATCTTGAAAGCAAGCTACCGTTATGACTACAAGGTTCGATTTTGCCTGTGCAGTTACGAGAACTTTCTGTGGAAGTGTTTCCTGGATCTATATATTAATATTATTTCTTTATATAATGCGTTTTTACATTAAGGGTCGACGGTGATCTTTGACACTGCTTCTTGACATTAAAAACAAATTTATTGAGCGATCATCTAATAAAACAGTGAAACAAAAAGTGATTAATCAGTTATTTGTTGGTACTCATGTCACCTTGCCGGTGGTTCGTTATTACTATAAACAGAATCATTAATTTGATTGAGGAGATTACTGTGCCATTCGAGGAAAATAATTATCATGTTTACGTGTTTGAAACCAGTTGTATTTAATTTGGTCGTCCGAAATTTATCTTCCGAAGTTAATATAGTGGACCCTCTACCATTGCAGACGAGTTAATGCTCAAGCAAAACTCTAGTGGATTTAATGTATTGCGTTAAGCGTTGCTAAAAGCTACTATACCTACGAGTCATATTGGCTATCCTTCTCAAGTGTACCATTGATATTTAATAGTAACGGCCTATATACATATTTCCCACAGGTCTATGTCTCCTTTGCTTGGCGGATTGGCCAACATCATTTTTATTGAAACATTTTTTTTCTTAAACATGCTCGATTCAGCAGCGAGCTGGTTATACAACACTTAAAACAGCAATTTACAATTTCATTGGCGACGATATCGGGGATCGAGTTCGGTTTGCTTCCTCCATCTTATTGCCTGTGAATTATATCCGACTAAGGAAGGGGCCGACGTATGGGCGCCTCTGTGTTTACGCGAATGCCATACGGCATATAATATATAATGCGCAGTTTACGTCATCTAGTAAAAACAAGTAGTAGGATTAAATGAAGGCCAGGAAAGAATACCTTTTGGCCTTAAGCCACCTTTTTGTACGAACAATTCCTGTTTTTAAATAAAATTAAAATAAAATAAATAAATAACAAAAATATCGCCGCGGTTAAAATCGATCAGATGTCATCTCGTAATTTTTGTAATATATCGCCATGGTCAAATTACTGTTGCGTTTAGAAATCTTTTTGAAAATCTTTCGAGTGCTGTAATTATTTTTTTTATATATGCATTTGCACATGTGGATATGCTGTAGGGATATATAATATATCTCTCTACTTTTTTTAAAAAAATCATGATAATAGACTACCTGGCATAACTTAATAAGTGATGAGTTGGTGATCCCTGCAGCCAGTGTCACTTGTCTACGAATAACTGGTATTCTTTGAAAGAGTTGTACTTCCCCGGTTGAATTGATGCAGTCATGCCAGCCAGGTATTAACTGTAGCGTGGCTCAGTACAAAACATAAAGCTCGTTGTAAAACCTGTATTAGTCTTATTCTTTTACGAGAATTAGTAAAGATTTCTAATTTCTGTTAACTATTAAGGTTTTTTAAAACCACGCCCACTTTAAAATAGCTCTACGAAAGCTTCTGTTAAGCATACTAGCATAGAAGCACAAAGGAAATCTTTCCAAGCCCACAATAATTTCAAATTAGCTCTACATAGCGTCTTCACATATCTGTATCCATTTAGTCCATGTCTAAGTTAAGCTTTCACATATTAGTTATGGGTACATATACAAAATAAAGTATAAAATTAAATAAAAAATGAAGTAGCCTTTTTTACTAAAATAAAATATAATGTAATCACTTAAATAATCGGAATTAAGAAAATAATCAGTTAGACAATTTAATCGAATTTACTGTTTTTAGTTAATCTATGATACGAAACGAGTATGTGTACCAAGTGACATGAAGTGGACAAACCTACTGTAATTAAGTCAATTCGACTAATATCTTTCTTAAGCTTGACAAGAAACAATTTATGTCACCAATTACGTACTACATGCCTACGAGTATTCTATTGAATGATAGACTCAACTTGGCTTAATCTTAAGTAGTGGTGACTTCGAAACATCGCTTATACGCTGTCAATACAGATACTTGAGCTGTGACATAGAGCATAATAAGATACGTTTAATACGTTACTATAGTGCCTTATCACGTACGTAGCTCGTGATTGTGTCAATAACAAAATTATATTACTCGAAGAAGTTTTTGTGAAGGAACCTTTTAATGTTAATATTACTTCAACTGATACCGTTACACGACAAAACCTGTCATAATTTCAACATATCTAAAATAAATATCGTCATCATCATTATTCATGCCATATATATGTACAAAAATATACTATATATGTATATATGTATAAAGGACAGATAAATTTAATTTACATTTGCGTACTCTTAAAATTAAAATAAGCCTACAATATATGTGCTCAACCCAAAGGTAGACTGGTAGGGAATGCCTTTTGACATTAATTCCTCCTCTTTGTACAATGTTTGTTTTACTTGTGCATATAAATAATAAATAATAATACCCACTGTTTTCGAAATTTCAATTTGACGAAAGCTTTGCTCAAGCTTGACACGAAACAATCTGTCAGGTATCGTGATATCGTTTAGTGTCAGTATAGCTGCTTAAGCCGTGACACGATGCATAGTGTGTGTATGTGTGTGTGTGTGTGTGTGTTACCTATCGTGCTGGTGCTGCATGTTCCTGGGGCGGCACTTGGCGAAGAGGCGCGTGATCCGCTCGCCGCCGTCGGAGCCCGGCGTAGAGTCGCCCGCGCCGCCCGCCCGAAGAGCGCCCGCGTTCATCGTGCTGCCGCGGTCAAGTCGCCGCCGCCTCTACCGGTACACGCCACCCACTTAGCGATTGTGTTTTGTTTATTTTTATCTCAGTGAATAGTGGATTACGTATCTCTTATTATTAAAATATATCAGAGAACCTTTATAGCTCTGTTTGTTTAAAAAAAACTGAGGTCTATATCGTCTATAACTTGGGTTAACAAATCTCGCCACTAAGATCTAGCCGCCATCGCCTCTACTGGCACACGCCATCCACTTAGCGATTGTGTTTTGTTTATTTTTACCTCGGTGAAGAGAGGATTATGTATCTTTAATAGTAATAGTTATCAGTGAAAATTAATAGCAGTTTTAAAAAAAACTTTGCGACGTATATTGTATTCTATAACTTGGGTCAACAAATCTCACCACTGCGGTATAGTCTTTGCCGCATCTACCGGCATACGTTAACCTCTTAGCGATTGTGTTTTGTTTATTTTTAAAATAAGTGAATAGTGGATTATGTATCTGTCATTAGTAAAAGATATGAGAGAAACTTTATAGCTCTGTTATAAAAAAAAAAACTTGACCTATGCGACCTACTATATCGTATTCTATGACTTGAGTCAAACAAATCTCATATATAAATAATATAATAATGAACATTTACTTCTTTTCCACAAATAAAAATTAATCTTAAACAGTATAAACTTAATACTTATATAGTGCAAAGGAATCAATAAAATTGTTAAGTGCAAAAGTACAACAAGTCTGCGCGAGACTGGAGCCTGAAATGCGTTTCCGGCCTCAACCAAGGCCGGAAACGCATGTGCGACCCCTCGGGTTCTGCGAATATTCATGGGCGGCGGTGATCACTTACCATCCATCAGGTGGGCTACATGCTCGTGTGCCGCCTATACTATAAAAATCTCAAGTCTCTAATTCAGTGATCAATTATAGATATTTCATTTTATACACACTCAAAGCAAATAAACATAGTAATTTACAGCCTATATACATATAAATCCGACTGTTAGGCCTCCTCTCTACAGAGGTTGTTAGAGCATAGACCAGAACGCGGCTTCACTGCGGATTGGCGAACTTCACATGTCTTTAATTTTTTTTTTATTTCTTAGTCATATTTCCATCATAGTTTCCTCAAGATGTTTTCTTTCAACGTCAAATTTCTATTGATGCCGAAACGAAACTGTTTGCTCGCGTAACGTTTAAGTTAATTAAAAGGGAGCGATTGGACATTGCGCTACCCACAGCTCTAATAATACTACTAATACTCAAGTTATAACGTTTAAATTTATTTTTTGTCGTACATAACAGAGATGGAGTATATTGTATTTGGCTTTTAGCCAGTGATTTACATTAGTTAAATATTATTGTATTAACCCAATCGCACGTAGATGTAGTAACTAGATCCTGAGAGGTTGAGTTTCCCTACAGGCAATTTCTTGGTGCAAAACGAATGGGTCGTCTCGACGGGGGGAGGGACACGCCCTTCCAGTATAGCTTGAAACAGTAGCATAACGTTACTGTGTTGCGTATGGTAAGGTCTAGAGGTCCAATTACAGGTAACGAAGAATCCGGTACAGTCCCTAGCAGCGGCAACGCATCTTGTATGTCATGTCATGAATCTTTGATGTCATGGGTAACTTACAATGAACTGTGAACGTTTGTTACCTCTCATATAAAATATGATGGAGTAACAACCCGCGACCGATACCCGCAGCTGTGCGGGAAGAAAATCGAGGCTTTTGAGATGTGGTGTTGTAGGAGAATATTGCGAATACCGTGGACTGTATAACGAACAAATAATTCCATTCTCAACCAACTGAAGATCACGACCAGATTGTCGACTGACCTGTTACCAACGAGGCGCCAGCTACTTTGGTCTCACATTGCCGGGAGACAACCAGGTAGCTCCCATAAACTTGTTGCAATTCGTAAGGTCGAGGGTAAAAGATCACGGGGGAGTCAACATATCCGTTGGTCCGACCAAATCAAATCTATAACGTGACTCACTATTCCAACTGCCCTCACCTCAAACAAGCGGAGGGTAGAGCACAGTGGAAGCGAGTTGTCAGCGAATCGGTTAAAGTATTTAAAGACTGGCACGACCTTCAGCAATGAAGACGAAGATAGAAGAAAGCGACATGCTACGGGAATTAGATAGCAGGCCAGTATCATATTAGCAATCTGTTTAATATGCTCGTCAGTTACTAGGGCTGATTCATGATCTTAACGAATCAGATTGCAAGGGAGAGGTAAGGTAGGTTGTAAGGTGAGAGATCAATAACGTTAAACGTTAACGTTATGTATTTTCTTGTAAACAATGTCTGTTTTTTATGAATAGCTTCATCTTGTATAAACAATTTTTTTTAAATATAATTATAAAAAATATCACAATAGTAAAACAATGCCATAATCAAAAAGTACTTTTTCAATGAAATGGTTATCCTAAATCTACTAACACTGAGACATTATTTAAATGCGCATTTTGTTGTTACTAAAAAAAACGTTTTTATAAATAAAAAAACACATATTGATTACATGGACGTCGCTTTTCCGGTAGCACAATAAACAACTGATTTAATAATATTGAAGGGAATCAAAAGTAGCTTCATCGGAAATACAGGAACCGAAATATAAATGTGTGCTTTGAACAAATGATATCCTTTCCAATTCGTTCGCTCTCTAACATAAAGAACGTCCTCCCACGTTCCCAAACGACCTCTAGATACGATTTGGCATTAGTCGGCTAGTTCTGTAGGCAGGGGGTAAGGCCGATGACGTGTGCCGCATGGCACGGACTGTAACCGCTGCCAAACTACCGGATCGATATCACATTAGCGGCGCGGCCAGGAAGTCTGAAGGAGGCGGAGAGTAGCGGACTATAGAGCGATTTCTCTAAGAAATCCTGACTACATTTGTTTTTTGAAAGTAAATTTGTGAGATATGGTGAAAAATATTATTAAGATTGCGTGCGAAAATTTGTTACGGTAAATTTCAAAGCTGTCCCAAAATATTTTCACTCATTTCCCATGTTAAAATTTAATAAGCTATGACGTAGGATTTTTAGTTTGTTACCCAGAGATACGCCGTAAACATCCCCGCCATTCATCGAAAGCATATTAATAAGGTAGGTAGAAAATTTAACATGTATGGAATGTTCCAGTCAAAAATCATTACATCAATAGTTAGATTGTCGTAATTTTATTATTATATTTACAACAGAAAAATATATGTATATTATCAATAGAATCACTTCAATGATATTTTTACTGCAACACAAGATTTTACTACATTAAGGGTAAGGCCAAGAAATCTTGTAGATATTTAAGCCATGAAATCAAATTGACAAAACAGTGGCATAAAATACAAGAATATCCCTTATTTAGGCGGCATCTTATATTTTGTGGGCACACCACAAAAGCGTCAGCACGCAAGCCCCGGTGGGGAACGGCGCGGCTCCTCGCGAGGGTAGATTTATACAAACGGCTTTATTGCCTCGGACGCCATGCCGGCCGTAGCCACTTCACCACTCTTCATGTGTACATTTCTGTCAGTAAACCTTATTTACTTTATGTTTGTTATATGCCGACATCTGATTTAGAGTTGGATTCTTGTCGTCTTTTCTCACGAACCACATTTATTTCTCTAGTGATTTACTGGTAAAATTTCGATTTTTTTTGTTTCGTTAAACATAAACGAGTATTTGAAGTGTACGGCCTTCGGATTTAATATAAATTACAGAAATTATAGTTGCAGTAGAAAGTTAAATTTCAATACTATTCATTTGAACAGCTGTTTGGATATTTAATCAATGTTAGACTTCTTGACCGGGTATCAGAGCATAGTTCACGGGGCTTCACTGCAGATGGATGACTTTCACGTGTATTGTTATAATCTTTTTTATTTATTTCATACACATGCAGGTTTCGTGATGTTTTAGTTCATGGCGGAGTACAGTTTCAAGCTGTGTTAACAACACAGAAATTATAAACAGTTGAAATTATATTATTCCATTGGTGCAGGTATATGGGATCGAATTCGGTTTGCTCGTGTACAGTAAAATTAATTTAAACTCTACCTTAATTATCTTATTATAATATTTTAGTATAAAAACTGAGAACTTATTCAGTTTAATACAAAATCAGTCATCCTCAAATAATAGAGCCGACCTTGTCACACCCAAAAATATAATTTAGGCAGGAAACAATAAGATCCACTTTCCTTTAATTATCTTTAATTAATGAAATCGAAAGTAGACCTAGCGACGAATCTTTTGAAGGCAGCCATGGGCTTCTCGCCTCGCCAATTAAAACTGTGCGAGTTCAAATTCTAGTTACTTAATGAATTTCGAAGAATGGCCAGCACTTCAGCGTAATTAAAAGCCCATTTATGGAATTGAAGAGGCTAGACATCTATTTGAATAATGTAAAGGGTCAATTTGCAATTGTAATGAAATACCTTTGATTTAAACGAATAAAACGGCAAAAAATTCTGTTTCCTTGGCTGAATGAATTAATCTATATTTTTTTTTAAATATTAAGGTAAACAAACATACTTAATCCATCGATTATTCCTCAATTAAGAATTATAACGTTGATTTACTAGCACCTTTGTTGCTCGATGTGCTTGTATGCTACCCCTAATGTAAAATAAAGTAATGTAACATCACAGGGATATGAATGTGATATTTAGAATGGCCTTACCTTAAGCGTTATATACCTGGGTACAAAAAGGCCAATGGATTTCATGATTTAATATGACATTTAAAGGCCTTAGTATCGATTAGCGACATTTTGCCCACTTTTCGATACTATGGCATTTAAATGAAACATGGTTATGGAAGAATTTTTTAATTTTATTCACAAATTTATCATATTTTTAAGTTTACTAGTTATAGCTCACTGAACATGTTGATGTAATCTTGGAAAAGACGTTACGATTATAGACTGTCAAGAGTAAGATTCTAAAGGTTGTTAATCTTTACCGGTTCATACCAGTTTCCGTTTAAGGGATTATTGCGTACAAAGAATCGTTTGCATACATTTCTATTGAACACACGGCGATGGACTTATCCCCTTATACGTTAGAGATTTAAAAATTTCAAATGAAAAGTTAACATTAAATTCAAATTCCGTCTGTAAT
This sequence comes from Teinopalpus imperialis, assembly GCA_029286865.1. Lineage (NCBI taxonomy): Eukaryota > Metazoa > Arthropoda > Insecta > Lepidoptera > Papilionidae > Teinopalpus > Teinopalpus imperialis. The sequence goes on along the minus strand of JAGSMU010000020.1, from coordinate 16,505,112 downwards.
AGAAGTGGAGCTGTTCTTATTTATAAAATTGAAGAAATTTTATGCAAGTACTATACAATATCCATGTTTATACCTGATTTTAATTTAATTGTAAGTAACAAACGAGCACAAAGTTCATCTGATAGCAAGTGATTCCTGCTGCCCACGACGTCTACATTCATCCTTGACAAGGAATCATAATGCAGATGCGTTGTCACCCTTGAGGACTGAGATGAAATGCCTCATCACCAGTAATAAAGGTCTCCGGAAAGAAGAAACACAGCAATATTATATAACCCTGTATAACTAATAGGTCAACCGCCGTTTCAGAAGGCAGCTGTTAGGAGAAGAAACGGCAAGAAACTAGTTTCTTTTTTTTTTAAATAATAAATTACAAAAAGTCCAGGAGTATATAATGCATGAAATATTAAAAGAAGTATATAATGGTTCTTGCGTATCAACATTTAGAGTATCAACTTGCGGGCTAGACCTGTATGTCCACATTAGTGTCTGGTGGAGAGATCAGTAGCGAGCGATTCCTCGGTCAGGTCACTAGTGTTAACACGGTGTCCGCGTCGTTACCGATCAACCGATTGCACGCACACATAGATACGTATACAGATATGTCTTTACCACGAGATACAATCACACGCGCTCGTGATTTGCATGAACTATAAATAGGAGTTCCATGACACGACACGATTACATAAAGCTGTAGAGGTCTCTGGACCAACAGCAATGCAATACTCATACACAAAAAACAAAAAGAGACTTCAGGGGGGTGATGTTCATAGATGTTGAATCTGTGTTGTATGGATGTAGATGAATATAGATGAATTAAGACTGCGCAGCACAGATAAACCGTAGTGGTTTACGTGTTGTGTTACCATTGTAATGTACATATGAAAAAAAGAAATTGCCGCAGTGATCAGTTATCACAAAAGTGATTAATATACTCGTTTGTCATCCTTTATGACGTGTATAAAAAATAACATTTTTTAATATGAGGTCCTGAGACCATAAATTGAGGTCTCCTTAATAAGCGATTCTACTGTTTGCCATGACGATATTAATAGTAAGAATAAAATCTGCATTGGCCATGAATGCACATAATCGTGGCTGTAGCCCCAAATGCCAATATTATAATAAGTTGATAGCAACCGCTATTGTATTGTATACTATTGTGTGTATATATATATATATATATATACATATATATATGTGTATGTGGTGTAGGTATGTATATATATTGTGTATTTATACATGTATTACGTATTTAATATCTATATACGTATGTATGATTCTTTGCTTGTATTAGTTATTTTTAGTTTTTTTTTTCTTCTTTTATTAATTAGTTTAGTACTACCCTATCATACACACAAATTACCTTGACACACCTTGGGTTGACTGGTAGAGAATGCCTTTGGCATTAAGTCCACCCTTCGTGATTTTTTAAATTTGTTAAGGTTAATGCAATAAAGAGTAAATAAATAAATTATGTATCGGAGTGTCAAGGTGGTCGGCACTGAACATCAGTGGTGCACCGGAACTTTCAGAGGAATACAATGTCGGACTGCCGACCACGTTGATAGTGATCGGTGGTAGAGCTACATCGCAGTTTGTTTCTAGCTGCAGAATTAATGGGTCAGCTAGACCGGTGTAGGACCACGTCCTCACAGAATACCAGCGTAAAATAACAGCATAATGCTGCTGTGTTTCGTCTGGTGAGTGTAGGGATACGGACACCTTTATTACTGGTGACGGGGCATTCCATTTCAGTTCTCAAGGGTTACAATGCATCTTTATTATGATTCCATGTCAAGTGTGAATGTAGATGCTATGGGCCGCAGGAATGACTTACCATCAGGTGAACTGTGTGCTCATTTGTTACTCTCAATATAATAAAAAAAAATAGGCAATACAAGACCTATACTACGGTGTACTTTATAATACATATCAAGACAGACAGACAAGAAATATTCAAACCGAAAGAGTCTATTTATTTTGTTATTCAAATGCAAACTTTATCGCGTGAGATCCTACACCAAACCGCCACAGTCGTAATAAAATAAATGGAATATTCTATCCTCTATAATTTAACTCATACATAAGTAAATGAAGGGATTCGAGGGTTCCAATATATCACGGGTAAGGGATTTAAATGACCTCACCTGAAATCGTTACGTAATTTATGATAAGCGAAATAGTTTGTTTTTTCCTTTAATATTGAGAGTATATATAATATATCGGGTCTGCACTAGCTTGTACGATATCAGGGGGACAAAGGAAAAGACGGCGCACCTGATTCCCGAAGCCTGTTAATCACCATCAACGATAAGGTATCAATTTTAACAATGGTACAGTCACGCTGCGTCTTGTTCCTAGCAATAGCATGAATAAGTCGGCTCGATCGGGGAGGACCACGACCTAGTAGAATACAAAAGTAAAATATCAGCACAACGTTACTGTATTTCGTTTGGTTAGCGTAAGAATGACCCGGATACCGTTTTCCTCCATCTCAGTTTTGAGGGATGACAGAACAATGTGCTCGTTTGTCACCCTTAGTCTCATTAGACAATTTCAGATTTGCGAACCTTGAGGTCCAAAATCAAATGTAATAACCATTATTAAGGTAATACCATTGCTTGTTGTATTAATCCGTTACATTCGCATATTTTCTTTTGCGATACGAATTCAAGGCACGCTTGGTCTAGCTCTGATATCTCAGTAGTTATGATGTCAACAGTAATAATATACATAAATGGTAGATATCATTAATAAATTTGATGTCAACAAATTATCCTGTTCAGTTGATATCATCTGATCATAATATACATAACCAGAACATACTGCCGTGGTTTAAACCGACGGAGGTCATCGTCAAACGCTACATCATATTTTCTTATTTACTTCAATAAATCTATTTATATTAAAGTTCGTCATATTTTTATTACTAAAAATAGTGCACATTTTATATATGTGCGCTCTTTCTTCAATGAGTATATTGAATTTACAAGGTTTATCGTGTACATTGCGTATTTAAGTATTAAATACAAATACATTTTTAATATATTTAGGTCAATCTAGTTTGCTCAAATTAATAGAAGACCGACGTCGTCGCAACATGATTTTTGGAAGTGGATTGAAAGGTTATTTAGTTTAGCTCTTTGTACAGTTATTAGAAGCGTCGATAGCCTAATGGTTAAGGGTACGGTCTGCGAAACTTAAGGTCGTAGGTTCGAATCCACCATTTGACTATTATCGTGAACTGCTAACTAGCAGAAGCATTCTCAGCTTAGTTGGAGTGGTTAACCGGAATATTAGTAATGTTAAAGAAAAGTTATTTTTGATTTACATTTTAAAATGATAATGTACTTATCACAACACTTTTAAATTATAAAATAAATTAAATCTGGTGTCGTTTCACTTTGTATACTATTTCTTTTTTAGCAATTTGATCACTATACTAAAAAATGCGAACTAAATGCTAAAGAAATATTGAAATATTGAACTATTAAAATGCCAGGGATGAAAACCTATATAAACTGTTTTACGATTTACCGAAGAAAAAGAAAAGTTTACTAATTTTCATACTGAGCACGCTACGTCGTCGAACCTTGTTACCTGGTTTACGACGGGTCATAAAATAATCTCATTCCGACCACACGTGACGAAGAAAGAACACAACCTGTGAAATATGCCGGGCAAGGCAATCGTATTTTATGCCTCACTCCAAACCATATATCAGTTTCTTATACGCTGTAACAGTTAGACTTTTGTCGTTACTCTAAATTGAAATACAGAGACCGAGTGTTCGCTGGGAGACGATGTCTTTATGTCACTGAGACTTGTTTAATAGATGTATGTAATTGAGACGTCATTACATAAATTTATTAAACAAATGGTACAAATACAAAAAACAATTTAAGAATTGGCTTTGAAAATAGAAATAAAACTGGTCAAGTGCGAGTCGAAATCGATAAAGGGTTCCATACTTATTCCATGTGTCATGAGAACTTTCAGACATTGGAATTTCAATTAGATATTCCTGAAAAGTATGAGCGAGACCGTATATTTTCTTTTTTCTTTCAAAATTTTAGGCTCAGTAATATTGGGGATATGGGGAAGGGAAGGGCATGTAATAGTTTTACATATATATTCTTGTAGTAACTTTTAAATCATGCATTTTAAAATTACACAAATAATATATTCATATTTCTCATAACGAGACTGTTCATTTGATATGTCACTTAAATTTTTTATTTATTTTCTATCTTCTTTCTTGCCCCCACAATTTGTATTCGTTTATTCAAACTAATTGTCCATGATTAAGTCATATATCTACCACATTTAATCTTTGGTCATCCACAGATTCGGAGAAAATAGGCTGTTGCAGACGAACAGAAATACAGAGACGAGAGTGATTCTACAAGGTTTGACCTTCCATTGGATGTAGAGATCCCTAAAATGAGTAAAATATTATGCAAGGTGGGTTATTTCTGGAAAGACTGATAAGTTGTTTACTTATCTCGCGAAGATATCAGGTGTTTTGTAGTGTGCTTTCCACAGTCGGCCAATGTTGTGATTGAAGTTTAGCAATTGGATGAGAAATGTTATCATTACTAGGAATTATAAGTCCACACCAGTAACTTTGACTAAGACGATTCATCAAAATGGTCGCTTGGGCTGATATTTGTGGGACCAATACTTTACCTTTATATTTATGAAATCCCAGTTTTGGCAGTGTTTCTAGCTGCACAATGAATGTGTCTGAATGTTTGCTGTCAGCTCTACCAGGGTAGGAACACGTCCTCACAGAATACCAGCGTAAAATATCAGCATAATTTTTATGTGTTTCGTCTAAGTGCAGGGGTCCGGAGTCCTTTATTACTGGTCACGAGGCATTGCATCTCAGTCCCCAAGGGTAACAACGCATCTGCATTATGATTACTTGTCAAAGATGAATGTAGATATCATGGGCCGCAGGAATCACCATCAGGTGAACTGTGTGCTCGTTTGTTACTCTCAATTTAACAAAAAAAAATCAAAAATGAAAATGTACCAAAGACAGCGGACTTTTATACTCGATATACAGATGAAAAGAAAAGCAAAGATATGTAGATAAAAACTTGGAAGGAAGATGGGCAAAAATCTTGGAGTTGCTCAACTTTTTAAGACCAATCAAGACAAAGTTTTCAAATACCACAGTGACGTCTTCTAAGAAGAAGGGGTAAGGGACAGCCCGACAATGACGAGGACGCCGATGTTCACCAAGGTATTACATATACACCTTTCTGTTTTGAACAGCTGTACATGGCGGTGATGGAAAACATCGTGAGGAAAACTGGATGTCTAAGTAATAATAATAATAATATATAGAGGAGCCCCATGCCGAACAATCAGATTTATATAAATATAAGTTTTTTTGAAGTCTGGCCACTGGGCGGTAACAATCCATATAAGATTTATGTGATGTAACAATCACAAAAGTAAAATAATTTTACTCTATGAAGCGAACACGCATGCCGCTATTATGGTAAATGGCCTCCGGTATTTATATACATTTTGTTTTCGTACAATACAGTCAAATTGTCGACCCTTGTGCATATACCCGATGAATATTATTGTTCGTCATAATTGTCTTGGGCATGCGCCGCGTTCAACATGAATATATCCAGGTTTCATCCAACATTTTTTTATTATATTCACGGAGGCATACGAGCACGAAACGAGCGTGGCGCTTCCACTGTAATACGTATAAATTAAATCAAATCAAAAGAAGCTTTATTCAAGTATACACAAAATACTGAATCATCAAGATAAGCTAATAGGACCACCGCTTCGTAAGGCAGCTGCTAGCGACTAGAAACGGCAAAACCTCGACTTTTTTTTGTTGCCTTCTCTTTTTTTATTAAATGTGAGCGCAATTGAATTATAATATGTTACATAATGCCTAGGAGTTTTCCAGTTCGATACTCAGACTCTACCCAGAGCTCAAAGCCTAAATCCAAGCACATATTTATTAGAGAAATATTCTGATAAAGAGAAGCGGGATTTTACGACTAGTTGGTTTTTAACCAGAATTGCAAATGTGTTTAATGGCAAAGCGATTATTATTTGGGTATAATTTTATCAAATATGCGTATTCTATAGACCAAGAACGATTTCTGTACCTTTTTTAAACGAAAAGTACACATAACTCATTTTACACTACACATTTAAATTCTACTCGACCAGGTGAACCCTGGAATTGAAGATCAACAGGAGCATCAAGTTTACAATTTTCCGAAAAATATTTTATATCAACGGGTTTGGGGTAGTCTACGAGTTCGGTGTATAGTAACCTCGGGTTTCATACATGGACCAGTTCGAGGTCATACTTGATGACCTTGCGTTAGCTTACTATATCAGAAGTTAATTGATAATTACTGTTTTTATTTTTGTTTATATAATAACAAATAAAATTGACTTTCTTAGGGACTACAGAACAGCGATTTAAAAAATAAATGCGATGTTACATTTGTTAATTCGCTTTAGAATGCAAAATATGTCTAGCCGCATTAGCTAGGGCTCTAAACTCCGGTGTAGAGAATGTAGTGCACACAAAACATTAATAGGTCAATTGTCTTTAGCGACCTTTCGTCTATTGAAGTTGCGCAAATCCAATTACCAGTCTCCTAAGAAATCTAAAGAATGGAAACTGACTTGGTATAATTAACAGTGTATTCGTTGCATTGAATTGGACCCGATAATTTACCCTTCAATTCCACCAATGCTGAAAGTCGCGCCTGGAAAGACGGAGTTTGAGAGAAGGAGATAGAGGGGGATGGCGAGAGAGGGGAGGGATAGAGACGTATAGCCATTTCACGATTTCCGCAAAAAAAAATACTTTAACAAACGTAAGATTTATTTTTTATTGTATTCAGTTCACCTGACGGTAAGTGATTCATGCGGCCAGTGACACCTACATTCGTTCTTGATAAGGAGTCACAACGCAAATACTTTGTCACCCACGAGGATTGAGATGGAGTGTACTGTGATTGTAATGGAATGTGAACTTAACGTGTATTTCCAAACCGATACGACTTAGGGACCTTCAGTAAACGAGCCTACACCTTTCTTAAAGGCCGGGAAAGTATCTACTACTCCTCGGGTGATGTTCATGGGCGTTCAAAAATGCATCATCAACAGTAACAAGGGTCTCCGGATCTCTACACTAAACAGACGAAACTACTCTTCGCTGTTATTCTGTGAGGGCCTGGTCCTTACACGGTCCAGCAGGCCCATAATGCAACCAGAAACTAGCTGCCTAACCTACAAGATGCGTGCGCGTTTGGCCGTGTCGTATGATTGTCCCGTGCCTTTGACCACACCATCTCAACCTTCCTCAGATCCTATCCCATACTTATTTCATTTGTAATTGGGAAAAGGACGGCAAGCGTTTGCCTCTGTGTTCGTTTGAAGCCTTACAGCTGTATATTATGATGATGCGTTAGGTAGCTGCATACATTCATAGGTATATAAATCCTAAAAGATACTTAGGAGAAGATATCAGAGCATAGTCAGTCGTGAGGCTTTTGTGCGGATGTGTGGACTAAATATGACTTAGAAATATTTTTTTATTTTTTACATATTTCTTAGACATTGCAATTAACAATTTCGTGCTGGCGCACGGAATCAAACTCGGTTTGCTCGCGTACTGTTTGTTACTGCTCAAAAATTACTGCCGCGTATTTATCTCATCGCATTTGAATAGAACATTGTCTAGTTTGGTTTATGCCTGTACGTAAAAGTATCTCGTTCCGCCGAACGCCGTAAACGTACGAGCGAAAAGTATAATAAAAAAAAAACGGGAAATTGATTTTACAACTTGCCATAAACATAAATTTTCCTTGTGCCCTTTTTTAACAACGGGAAATTGCGAATTCTTGGGTAAAATTCTACTAACAATACGTACGTACGTACGTTTTAAGTGGTAGTGTCATGCTGCAATTAAAAACTAACTGTAGCATGAACGAACCACGGACCCCCCGCACACGGTGGGTCCGTGGTCGTATCCCAATAAATAACAGACAGTTAAAGACTTCTACTACTACGCCTTCATAGATGTGGCTGCTGTTTGTATGAAAAAAAAACAAGATCGAATTACTCAATATCGTCGATAAGTGGATGGCATGTTGATTCCTTATAGAGGATAGCTGTAGATTACAATCAGCTGTATGACCCTTCGTCACCCTATTGGAATGGAAATTTTTAGACATGCAGACCTTGACAAGAAAAAATAACAACGATTGACTAATTTGCTTTAACTGTGATACAGAAAATGTTGATAGTAATTTAATAGATATTTTATAATATTAAGGATGACGAACGACAACATACTTCCTCCTCAATAAAGATTCAAGAGCCAAATGCATTATCACCCTTGAGCTCTGTGATGGAATGCCTCTTTAGCTTTAACATACCTATGCAGTGGTCGGCCAGTGGTCGAAATTCCGACCGTAATTTATTCATTGTTTTTTTTTAAGTTTGAAAGTTATTTCTTCTATCAAATAGTATACCATGGAATTTTTTTTTTTGAATTTTATTTACTTGGAATTTTATTTTATGAATAGTCTAAATAAACTCACAAGTCACTGCGGGGGGATTAAATCAATTACAAATCATCCACTCCGCATTTACTCCGTTAAGTGTATGCATGTAAACAAGAAATGTTTTGTTTTATTTAACCTAATCTAAATGTATGTATACATTTTATCTTTCTGGACTCCTTCTTATGAACTTTAAGTAGGCCAAATCTCACACACCCAATTCTCCGCGCAATGTGCTTGAAAACACAAAGGGGGTTTTTCTTCACGTATTAATATATGTACATATGTACGTGCCCTTTCCTCACCCTATTTACAACAAAGTATTCATAGAAATTAAATAATAATGAATCAGATCAAATATTTTACGCAAACTACGCGCCACGGCGACGAAACAGATTATTATTATATATATTCAAGGATTTCTTTATTCAAAAAAATAATGGATTTTACAATTAATTCCTAATAAACGGCTATATTGATTGGTTACAAAATTAGTTGTAATAGTTTTGTTCTTTCGAACCCATTCTAATTTTGTTTAAAAATAATTTACAACCCACAAAACAGGTTGAGACGTGTTAGTGGCATTTCAAATTATATGTTAAATATTTAAATTATTTTATAGTTTATTGAAACACTCTTTAAGATGAAGCAGAGGCGATAGAATCTTTAAAGTAAACTCTTACCAAAATAACTACGTCATTCTTTTATGATCTACAAATTACTTGCTACAAAATAAATAAAACCATTCGAGAATATAGACTATACACTAAGTTACGGGGAAATACAGCATGCCCATATAGCTACATATCATGTTTAATTCTAGATCAATAATACATGCGGAAATGTAATTGTTGGTGAATTCGTGGTATTCTTAATAATAATTGATTAATTGTATCAGACCCACCTATGTTACACCTATTGCGTTCTCCAGGCCCGGCCCATGGCCACTTCATTTCATGGCTTATGATTGTGCCACGTGGAAATCTATGGTAGGGGTGTATATTCAACTGAACACTTAAGTACGAACGGAGATGACGATGCCATGATGGGCATCTATTATATAATTACATATGTTAACGAATTCACAAAAGCGCCATCTACTGCAACATTGCAGTACTAAAACAAACTGGGTTCCAAAAATATATTCTAACCATGTTCAACTGAAAGCTACTGTTTTCCCATCATGTGACGGGTGGACTTTTCTAGTTTCTAGGATAACCAGACTTAGATAATTGAGAAATGGAAGACTTGTAGAGCCTTGCCCGTATTTGGTCTGGATATTTTAAATTTATGATAGGGTAAATGTATACTCTAGAGATGTCTAATGGCACGGGAGATTCTCATAACTAAATCATTTTAAAGTTCACTTGCATTTTAATATTTACACGGCCAAAGCGTTACTCTATAATTTAATAACCTATAGGAAATAATGATAATGTTTTTACTTTTTTAGTTAAGTTTTTTAAGAATCTCATTCTTAGACAGTTATTTTTTAAGAAAATAACATTTTTTTTTCTACTACACGATGACGTTGGTTTTTACTTAAATCGCCCATTCTTATGCCGCAGTAAATAAAAATCTAGTTGTCAGGATGATTTCGTTTCAGAAGTGCCAGCAGCTAAGCTGCTCAGAGTTAAAGAGCATCAAGATAAATCCTGAACGGATGAGCAAATATAAGACCGTCGCGTCACTCTCGATACCTATCCACTTCAGACGGCGGAACGAGGAGTGGAGGAAATTGTAGCAGATGTGAAACTTTCTAGAGAGTGTTTGCGGAACGAAGCGAGATTTAGAGAGGCGGATTTTCTATTTTAATCTAATTTTTGCTCTTTTATCTTTATAGGAATTGTGCGTGTGTTTAAGTTCTGCAAGCTATTATATATTCGTGCACATGCGTGTTTAGTTTGTGTGTGTGTGTGTGTTGTCGAGACGCGGGTGTACGGGTGTGTGAAAACATTTATGTGGTATGTATATTTTTAAATGTTTCAAAAACTAACAATACATTACTAGAATTGACTATTTGAGAATAAAATTACATTCATTATACTTTTTTTTCGTTTAATAAATCAACATCATTTTTATATTAAATATATTACTAATTATTCTATGTTGATTTTATTTCAAAAAATAAAATTCTTACTATATATTTTTTAGATACTAACCTTTCTTCAGCATTGCTTCAGCTTTACACCTGCAACAACAAAAATGTAATAATAAAATCTATATAGAAATAACTTTGTGTCAAAACTTTACATTTTCCGATTAAGACAATAGTTTTAATTATTAAAATTATGAATTATTAAACGAACGAAGCCATCTGTATCGAGTTTATCATCATAAAAGATTGCGCAAAACACGGTCCTAAGAGACACCTAACCTTTCCACTGAAAACTCTTTGGTCGTAAAAACCTTACGGTCGCGATTGTATTTCATGTTTTTATTATAAGGGTTCTATTAATCGGAAAGGGTTAATACAAAAAAAACAGAATAACTTATCTTAATAACGTAAAACCGCTACGAAATGGGGAATGAAAATAATAGAAATAATTCACTTCGCCTTGTCCCAATTCCGGATGCAGCCATGACATCATCCCCTTGTTGCGGAGACTGCGCTTTAAATTTAGATGTAAATTCGCCAAGCCGAGCGCTAAGAGAGTGGGCAACTTTGAATGCGCCGCGGAGTAGGTAGTAAAAAGAGAAATGCAGCGCTTTGTGCTTCAAGATACCGTAACAAGAGCCCGAGTGCGACACTTTACTAGTGGAAATTCAGTTTTCGTAGCGCTCTCTCGAAGGGCCCTCGGAAAGGAAACACTTGGCGCACAGAGCACGTGTCAAAGTCTGTACTTATCATGAATATTATTCAAAGTTACGTGATGGCATCGTATTACGTGAATACCCTATGTTATTCTCTCTGCGTTCTCGACCCTTGGGATCATTCCTATAGCTTTCTTAAAACAAAGACATTGTTACCGAAATTGGAATTGAGTAAATGGAAAAGGGACTCGCATAGAGATGATTTCTTTTTTGAATAGTTTGATTTGAACGAAATGTTATTTTTAAATGATTGCTCTTCGTTGCGACATGTTACAATTGTAACAGAAAAAAAAGGTTAAAAGTAATCTGTAAAAATGCTTACTATACGAAAAGGGTTCTTTTTAAGGAAACTAAACAAAGAAGTTCACACTAAGTCCATAATATATGCATCAATTCACAACAAAGATTCGAGGTATACAAGGGCCACCACTGACGACTTAGATGTAATGCCTATTGCCTTGTTCCTTACACGCACCATATAAAACACGGCAGCATAACGCTGATGACATCAAATAGAATGGCATAAAATCTTTTACACTTAATATTCAGGAGAATATTCAAAGGAAACTTCTACAGTAAGAATTGTTTACCAGCTTTCTCCCTAAAGGTTTCCTTTTGGAATTTCGTATTCTTTAAGCCTTCAATAAACAAGAGATTTTCGTTGTATGAATCCTATTGTAATGAAAAAATCTTGTCCCCGCCAACAAGGATTTTTAACACACAGCAAGAAAAATAGAGTGAGGAAACAAAACATACGTAGAAATGTTTATTTGGCTGAATATAATTTACTAGAGACCAGCGTAACACAATAGTTTTAAAACGAAACTTTCTGGGGCGCGATATAAAATTTCAATAGTGAATTTCCGTGTAATGTGTTTTTTGTTTTTATTTTTCATACAACAAATATAGTTGTAGAGCACAAAAGATGTTTCAGTTCTGTCACGTGCACTGAATTGCACTGGGCTCCTTTCTTTTTTTTTAATGTCTACATATATAATATTTTGAATTGGGTATTATCATCATCCTATCAGCACATTACGTATATATTCGGACAATTTTTTTGTGATAGTTAAAATATCATTACTCAGTTCTGGACCATGAAGCAGCCAAGAAGTCCTAATACAACTTCAACTCCTTATGTTTCGATTAAAGACAAGATGCTATCGCTTCTGACTCACGCCACAGTGTTCCGCCCTAATTTTCCGCCCGTTCGCACTCGTTCGCGCCCGCCTTTCTGGTCAAACATAGCTTTATTACACGCTTTGCGGGAACATTTTAATATTTGCCACTGTTCCCGACATTAAGGCCGGATTATTTCCTTGTTTGCTTTGCGAGTACAAAACCCTCAACTATGCTAGTACAAATTTCATATAGAGGCTTTGTCACTAATTAAAATTAAACAAAACAACGTATTCCGTGCGGAGCTTTGATAATAACTTTGGTTACTTGCGATGTAAACATTTTCCTTTAAATACACATTGGTTTATATATAAATTAACAGCCTAGTTTTCCCTTTGTTATCAGAGTTGAGTTTCAGGTTTTCATACATTGTATAATATTGTGGTGATTACAGAACCTAGGCGTTAAGCTGATTTTCTATTCAGAGAATACAGTTCCGAGGCTAAATAAATAGCGATAATTGTTCCCAATCAAAAAAAAACTTACGCAATATTAACTCAGATTTTTATAAATTTTCGTATTCGTTATGAATTTCTCAACATTGCTAACCGTTTAAAACTGAAGGTGAAATTCTAAGTTTACATGTAAGATTTTTTAACCAAGACTCTTAATCCGTAGATTGCTCCCGATTTCAAAAGTATTTGCAGGCGATAAAAAGTCGTTTGAGAAAAGAGAGTTTAATGAGGAGAGCAGTGTAATCTAGGTTAATGGTGCAGTACTGTGCGGAGCGTTTTAATTTCTTATTTCACCTCTCGTTAGCGTGCCTTTAAAATTTTGCACCAAATCCTAACTATTTTTAGACGTTCGGAATTATGTTTACGCTTGAAACCATATTATTTTTCATGATGAAACTAATTGGAATCTGAGTTATATGTACTGGCTTACTTTATTATTTTAATTTAAAATGTAACTGTCACGTTTTGTATTTATTTTTTTGAAAAATATAATTCGATCCTCTTGCAAAATAGGCAGAATAAAAATAATATCGTCATAACATATGACATGTTGGTTTCTCCAGTCGACCGAAATGCTCCCAATTGTCCTCTCCGCAAAAGGGTAAGTTCCAAAAGGTTTTGTTAACCAGTTATATATATGGCTTGAATCTTCGTGGTTAAGATGCAGAAGTCAGCGCTGCTGGATATGGTTCAGATCGTATGGCGGTTTATATCTTTACCGCCCTAAACTCCTAGCCGACGTGAGATTGTCAGGAATACCATTTATTCAAGGGTAAGAAACGGTACGGATATATAGGACAATAATAATTTATTTCCCGCTCATAATCTTTATGTCCTCTACTCCACTTATAACAATTTAAAACGAGTATATATAATATATTCTAATGTTCTAGTAAATTTAAAGTCTCTTTCAAACAAAGAATATTAAAGAGTAGCAATTAAAAGTTCCTTTGAATATAAACTTTTTTTCCCGCATCCGAAGTAGCAACCCGGCCCGACGGAAAATATCCTTGCTTATTATGTCGCCGTAATGTGACCTGGAACCTAGGCGTCTTAAGCTGTTTAATTCGCTCTTTGAACAATTAAGAGAGGAGCTCAATCGAAATTTGTCGTTTTGGTCTTATCATTTTTAATAACTCTAAAAACTGTTCAAGGCTTGAGTGCCGAACTCTTACGCGATGTTTGTTTCGAAAGAATCACGATGTTTATCAATGGCAAGTGATTCCTGCGGCCCATGACACAATCATTTTTGATAAAGAAACAAAGTACACGCGTATAGGTTTCCCCTGACGACTGCGATGAAATGAATTTCTCGTTATCTGATTCTAATCTCGAGCATCGGCATGAAATGATGGGTTCGTGTGCGGATGGACCACGCCCTAAAAGAATACCGATGTAAAGTGTATGGATCCCCAGACCCTTATTATTGGTGACCAGGCATTCCACTAAGTCAGGGGTGACGATGCATCTGCATCATGATCCCTTATCGAAGACGAATGATGTAGTCATCATTTACCATCAGGTTAACTTGCTGTCATTCTGAAACTGACTTTACATTGAAAGTGACAGGATGGAGAAGCTTTAGTTCAAGATCATCATCAATGACATTCTATGATGTTGGTCGGGGTTAGCATAACAAAGTCTAACTAACCATCACATAATTTCGTTCCGTGGTTGTGGTAAGGGGTGACTGTGGGAATATGTTTAGAAATGAGAGATGCAGCTTACGCCACGAATAATAACTTTCTACAATACGACAAATATCAATAGTAACAGATACCAACGTTTATGGATCGACGCGTCTGATTCTGTGTTAATTAAATCACCTACTCGTGGTAAACAAAAAGAAATATTCGTCAAATAAACTTGATAAAGAATTAAATAGATCAATCATTTATTCGACATAGGTAAAAGCGATGGAGGAAAACAAATATAATGCATATTTTAAGTAAAAATTAAAATAAAATAATAAGATTAAAACATTTTATTCGCAATACAAAGATCTGATGTCCAGCAAAAGACCTTTATGTTGAACAGATGAACGAAATTTGGTGGCGTAAAAAATATATTTAACCTTATATACGTCGCAAGGAAATGATATAAACGGAGATTTGATTAAATCCCTAAGGTAGATGATCAATTTACGGAAGATGTTAAAATAACAAGTCTGTGGGGCGATTTCCCTAAAGATTGGTCAAATGTCCGTTTTCATAATTTCCCTGCGACGTATATATGTACCTAACCCTATCTAGCTTACTAGTAAGGTAACAGTTTTTATATATAAATCTCACTGTAATAATGTTTTAAGTCGGACACTATTGGAATGACTGCATAAAAGGTTTGAATGAACAGTGAACGGGGAGTTAATTAAAAAGAAATGCACAATAATACGTAGATAAAAACGGTTCCCTTGCTTTTAACTATATACCCTCTGAACCGCGCACGATAAATAAAATGTACTCAAATTGTTCATTAAGAGAATACCAAAGGGAATGTGTCGTTCATTTATCGCTTCATTCGACAAGTTCTAAAGCAGTTGAGTGCCCCAAGGTGAGGCAATGAAATGATCCGGTATGTACACATGGGACGAGTAACCCAGTCCTTTTATAATGGACTTGACGAGTCTTTTATACCAGTAGATTGTACCCTTTTTAATCCTTCAATTACTTTATTTAGAGTGTACTGTTTTTTTTCCTGCAATATAGAAGGCTTCAAAATAATATATATATATATATATATATATATATATATATATATATATATATATATATATATATGTATATATATCTCTTTATAGGGACCAAATATATATACATACGTCCTTTTCGTGCAATTTATTAAAATTTGTTTTACACTATAATGAAGGTCGAATCTGGTTCAAAATGACAGCCGCAGTTTAGAACTACTCCCCACTAGATGGAGTGACGATCAATGTATGTTTACGGGAAGCCAATGGATACGTCGTACTTTATGGCTATCCATATGAGAGTTCTGTCCAGCTGACTATTAATATGCATAATATATATAGACGATGATGTTAAAAGGTATCTTTTATTTTTTATAGCTGTTTTAACTTTTATGTAATAAACCTAACTGACTTGATTAAACAGTGGTAGAGGCTACAGTACATTTTGTTTCTAGCTGCAGAATGAATGGGTCAGCTCGAACGGGGTTTGGGGCGTAACGCGGCTGTTTCGTCTGGTCCTCAGTCCTCAAGGGTAACAACGCATCTGCATTATGATTCCTTGTCAAGGATGAATGTAGATGTCATGGGGCGCAGGAATCACTTGCCATCGGGTGAACTGTGTGCTCGTTTGTTACTCTCAATATAATATAAAATAAAAATACATATGTATAAAAAAGTGTAAAGAAAGAAAGTAATTTAAAACTTCATGAGTATAATCCGTCAAACTACTATTGGTACAAGTTGTAAGGTAAGAAACTTTGACTTCATTACCTAAATAATAAATTTGGAGCGTACGTTAACATCTCGCCAACTTGGTTGTGGCCTTATGTTGGCAAAGATAGTGTTGGTTGCCTTCCCAGAGGATTGCTTGATCTGCAGAGATTTGCGAAAACTTATTGGTAGAGCACAACTTGTGACAGACAACCTTTGGAATTAATGCTGATCTGTAATTATGTTGGTGCATCAATGTAGTTCATTGAGATTTAAACAACAAAACTGAATGTGCCTTTTAAACATAGGCATTATTGATTTCCTTTTTATTACATACGGCACAGAGCAGCTAAATGAAATATTACCAAAGTTCAAGAAATCTTTGGTTTATATCAGATTTTAGATTGGTTATAAATAAGACAGGCATTTTAAGTAATTATTTATAATATATAATTTCATTATATCCTAGTTATCTACTCCAACAAAGCCAATCTTTGCACTAGAAGATGGTTCACGGCAATATTCGAATGGCGGGGTTTCGCGTATCGTAGCTATTAGGCTATACTATACTGACTCTTCAGAAATATATATCTATATACTATATAGTTATATATATATATATATATAACTAGTCTGGCCATATATACTGTAACATAAAAAAGGATCTTTTTTTCAACTTTTTCATTATTTTGAATTTGGAACACGTATATTATTTTAAAAACTTCTATCGATTATGCGCCATATTTTTTCGTATTCATTATCAAATTACAATATGTAATATGGTGTTAAAGAAAATAGGATTGCAGTGATCGCCTTGCACAAAGTGGGTATGGAGCCGTCGGTCATATTCCAGACACTTCAAAAGCTTGGTGTCAGCCTTATGTTTGTATACCCTACTATCAACAGACACAACAACACTTCCTCTGTCGAAGAACAGAAAAGAACGTGGCGGCCGCGTGCTGTTAGAACTACAAAGGCTGTTAATGCTGTTAAAGCCAGATTTATACAGGACATGCCCTCAATCAATCTTTACAATTAAAGAGAGTGGATCGATCTTTACCAATGAAAATTTTCACGATTGAAGAACACTACAATAAGCATATAGTGTACGCTCACAGTTCTAAAGAAGCTGCTCTAAAAAAAGCTGAAAGCGGTCGGAAAGGTACAACGTGGTCATCATTGTCAGACAGTGATGGTTTGGTGGGGTGTGTCTTATCAAGGTCACAAAACTACATTTTTTTGAAAAAGGAGTGAAAACTTCAGCCAAAGTGTATCAAGATACAGTCTTGGATTATGTTGTGAAATCTCTCAGCAATTCACTTTTTAAAAATATACCGTGGACTTTCCAGCAGGACGCTGCACCTGGTCACAAGGCACGTACTACCCAAGCCTGGCTTGAAACCAACGTTCCGGACTTTATAAGAGCTGAAGACTGGCCCTCATCTAGTCTAGACCTCAACCTTTAGACTTCCAACTATGGTCAGTTTTAGAGGACATGACCTGTTCTAAACGACACGGCGACATTGAGTCTCTTAAAAATCTTTTGGAGCAAGCAGTGGCGAAATTACCCTTGGAAACAGTGTGTAAAAATAAAAAAAACATTTTTTTTTATTTTTGCTGAGCCTAATAAATATGTAGGTATAAATTTTAACACAATTACATTACTTCATTAAAAAAAATGCATTATCATTTGTAACAGTACTTATGGACGGACTCGGTATATATATAGATATATATATATATTAACAATTTCTTACATATCCTATATTTACTATTATTATAAATTCTCATTCCTTACATCCGAGATTAGAGTGTGCATATAGATAGATATGGCGGTATTTCGTATGTTGAGTGTAGTGAAATTGGGACCCAAGTACAGATAATGAGGCAGTTCATCTCAGTCCTTACGGATGCCAATGCAGTACATCTTCAATCTTAGGCCATCCTTGATTTACCAATATACCTATATAGATGTCATGGATCGCAGTTACACAGCTTACCATACGGATAATTGTGTGCTTATTTGACAAGTTATGGTTCTTAAAAAATTTACACATTCGGATATATAGAAATAGATCGATTACATGGTCACGTTTGTAATATTAAAATTTCAAAATGAAACTCTCTCTATATCTATCTACCTAGAGCAAGTTAGATGCAAAATATTAAGTATTTTCTTAATATTTATTTAATTGTATATCTAATACAATATTAAACAAAACTATATTTAAACTATATATCAAAATTCTCTCTTTCATCTGGCGGAAACAGTCCGCTATTTTAGTCCGTCGAACTGAGTATTTGCCAATTTATTGTTCTTAAAAACAATGCACACAACAGTAGACGTTTAGCAAGAAAGATGTATAGTATATCATTCCAAGTTTGATATTTTTAATATATTCGCAAATAATTAAAGCGTAGGAGTCTATGAGCTGGGAGCAAAATATGGCAGAGACATCCGAATGAAGTATAGTAACGCCAGGCGGCGAACAAGATACGATTACAAAGGAACTTTTAATTGCTTGCCACTGCAGTGGTCCTTGTTAAAATAAAATATGCATGAAAAGAGATAATAGAATAACTCCTAAAGTAGAAGGGATATATCTCCAACGCCTGGGCATCACCAAATTCTTAACTTATAAAATTGTTTTTTTTTATAAAGAGATGTTATATATTTGTTTACCATTGACCAGGAACACATACGCTGATGGAAATTAAATACGACAAAAGCAGGAAATTCTATTGTGGTGTAGTGATTATCGACCACACAGTTCTCCTATTGGTGTGCGGTTCCTGGGGCCCATGACAGTCACTCATCCTCCATAAGGAATTATAATGTAAATGCGTTGTGTGTCAACCCCAAAGGATCGTCTGCAATTGTGCAGTGAGTAAAGGGAAGTTATTTAACCTAACGTGTATATTACAAATGAAAATCAATCGTAGTTTAACATTGTTACACAAGTTAATAACACTTGGCAATGCCATTGGTGTCGGGCGCCAATGGGCGACCCGCCAGCCCATACGGCCAGACTTTGACCCCTGAACCTATTTTGTCGTAACAAACGGAATTATTTGGACTTCAATGTATATAGAACTGACTATTTATGGACTATATTTGAACACAAGGAATGATTATGAACTTTAGTATAAAACGATTATAGTCCCGATTAGAATGATGCCTCTTGTACTGTTTAATTGCATTGACGAATTTTCGATGTCGCAATATTTGGATGTTAATCCAATATTATGTGATTCTAAATAGATTTTTAATTAAATTTGGCAAAAAATAAAAAAATATATGGGCAAAATAAAATTTATGTACGTATTGGTGTGTGAATAATTAGTAAATATTATTTCATTTACTACCCGAAAAAAAATCTTAATTATATGTTCAAAATATTTATATTATGGTAACTATTGTATCCTATGTTTAAAATATAATTATTAAAACAAAAACATTAAGATAAATGTTTAAATTATATGTTTTTATCGTAAAAATTAATTTTAACTGTTTATTTGAGTATTATTTTAGTAGAAAGAAAAACTTTAAGTATGGTTTTTCCTTGAGCCCCACGAGGAATAACTGTATTTGGAAGATGTCAAACTTTACAAAGGTTAATTACGTTTTTCCATTCTCTCCGGCATTTTAGAACAAATGAGAAAATTTCAACATTTCTTTTATTTCTTATATCAAGATAATGTAATTTAAAATCCTAAGAGTTACCAACGAAGTACCTATTTATTAGGTAACTAGGCGATCTGACAAATGTTGTAGTGTCCAAATTTCAATATATTTATTTATGTTCGTTTTATGAATTTGTGAAATGTATCCAACCTTTTAATCGAAAAAAGAACATTCAGTTTATCCCGTATTTACCAATTTTCCTGGCAACTTTTCCAATTTCTCTTTTCACAAAAACCTCATTGGGACTATTATGAATATTTAATAAAAAATAACCAAATCGTTCCAGTCCTTCTCAAGTGATTTTAACACTCTTACCAATGAATGGCATTTAATTTTTCTTTATACAGATAAGTTTAGAAAGCTATATAATGTGTAATTAATATGCTAATCTATTTATGTTCATTTATCTATGTACGTATTTTCACATAAGATGTTTCCAGAAAGCCTAGGTGTATCCCTCGTGACTTCTTAAAAGCTGATCCATTATTACTTTTTTGATACCGATAGATATATAAGCAGTCGAAGAAAATGATCACAGCTGAGAGTCGAGGTCAATTTAAGTCCAACACATTATTTTTAGAAGTGGAGACACAAAGCTAGATTCTTACTGCTGCAGCATGAATCGCCTTGATTGGGTAAGGACGACGCCTTCCCAAAATAGCAGGGTGATATAGCAACGTAGCGGTATTGTGTTGCGTTTGGTGAATGTCATAATCTGGGACATATTACAAGTATTGATACAGAGGTGATAAGGTACGTGTGCATCTGGAATCTTTGTTAAGTATGGGTCGGGTCACAGGCGGCTGCAGTCATCACTTCCACCGGGACAAAACAAATATTCGGATTTTGATCGCTTTGCGTGTTAAACTTTGTATACTGTATTAAACAGTATCCTTCCTCTCATTTTATTCCGTAATAATTTAAATTTCGGACTTACAATCTAGAACACTGAATCAATGATCGGAATATCTTGCTTTATTCAATAGTCCGAGCATTGAATAGTTTCCGCCTATAGCCATACGAAGAGAGAATTTCTATGGCATTTAGAACTTAATAAACTCACGGTTATATGTAACTTTTAGGCGAAAAATTACTGAACACATAAAATAGAAAAATCTGTCGTAAAATGACTTCTTGATGACTCTACAAATAAGTTTTTTTGTGTGGATTCGCTTTCATTCTAAAAGTGCAATTTGTAGATAGCACTAGATATGAGACCTAGAAAAAGTTTATTTGTATTTTATTTAGGATCTGATAGAAATCTTAAAGTTTTAACGAGATGTCGCTCACTAATCTGTTCCGCATATTAATATCAACTAAACATCTTAATATATTAAACGCTCACTACCCTTAATTAAGTTACACTTATACCTATTAGCTAGTAATGGTATATTTCAGTATACTTGTATTACTTTATTACTTGTCGTAACATTAAGTAAACCTGCAAGTGATGTGACGCGAAGTGCTCACGGTGACAGGATCTTCAACTTGGCTTCGCGTTTGTGTATGATCTCATTAGACATTCCCTGTAGTTTTGAGTATAATTAAAACTTTAATTAACAACAGCCACGGTTAGTAAAATAACAGTGGTATAAACCAACATACTCCACTAATGTTATATTTATACTAGTATTTCGGCCCGACTTCGGTCGGAGTTTGCAGTTAATATAATTTAAATTAAAAAAAATAGACTATGGTAAAAACCTGAACAAAATCTTTCAGCAGTTCTTGATATTAATTATAATGTACAAAGGTCATATGCGATGGGATGTTTTGTTTTATATTTTGTAAAAAAAATACTTCTATACATTAAAATGCATGTCATTATATAGAACATAGATTCCCAACCTTCTCCGGAACACTGTCCTCGAACTCTTTTACAAGGAATATAAATCGAAAGTTATTTCCGTAATACTGAATTAAACCAAATCATACTCCCGTCACCAATATTTTCATGTCAAGGGCGAGGAGATGTCTCTGAGTTTCCTTGCGGAAGTAGAGTATTAATCGTAAAAAATACACACATTATAAAGCTTTTGATTTTA
This sequence comes from Teinopalpus imperialis, assembly GCA_029286865.1. NCBI lineage: Eukaryota > Metazoa > Arthropoda > Insecta > Lepidoptera > Papilionidae > Teinopalpus > Teinopalpus imperialis. The sequence continues at coordinate 16,482,967 of JAGSMU010000020.1, read as the reverse complement.
GTGACAGATTTGAAGCTTAATTATTTTTCTTTATTATTTTAAGATATATTTAATTTAACACAAAAGTAATTTTGATTAATTAAGTAAATTTATTCACTCGTATATCTTGTTAAACATATATATTAAAATTATATGTTTAATAACATCACAATTATACAGAGTATCTCTACTGAAATTTAGCAACCCAACAACTGGGATTAAGTAATCCTTTTGAAAGCAAACGGGACAGGACCTTTAACATTGTCATACTGTCACTTATGCGATAATATTAGATAATCTGAGAAACGTGTGAATTTAAGGGGTAAAAAATATCAAAAGAAAGATACATTTGTTAATAACTCAGTAAAATAAATTATGTGTTATTAATATTATTTTCACCCTTTTTGTTTGTTTTTTTTTTTTTTGTTAGTTTTTTAATCCATCAAATTTATTCTCAAGGAATTTGACTTCCAATTTATAGTAGTCATGATTCCATCAAAAAATATTAAGATATATACATTGACATTTAGATTTCCTCAAAACATTTTCATCCACCACCAAGAACGTAGAAATTAGCACTTAAAATTGCAAATAACAAATTCACTGGGAATCGAATTCGGTTTATTGGGAGCTAGCGCACACAGAGCTACCATAGCTCTTATTACTGTACTCCACTCAATACCAGTAAACCAGCAGCTTAAAGCTCATACGAATCTTGAGGCGAGAGAACAAGACAGCATAATGATTTCTAAGCTTAGATGATGTGGGTATTATATATCGCGGAAATTATTAACCAAGTTTAAACCAGTGTTTGTGCTTCTCTAAAGAAAAACTATAATGCTGTTATGTTATTTTTCACTGAAGCTTTTGAATATTCGATCAAGAAGGACTTCATACGTATAACTGACAACTGAGTATCGCCTAGCTTTACCTACGCTCGCATTTTTTTGCTTAGGTAATATGTTTTATAAATGATAAATCCCGGTGTTAACTCTGGGGCCTTTATTCCCTTGATAGACTTGAAGACAGAAAGACATTAAAACTACAAAGCTACGAGTATCTTCCTATCATTGACTTTTATACTACGTCAAATATATCAAGGTCTTATTACTTTCCCAGCCCAGCACGATAATGAAAGAAGCGAAGGACAACTTAGTATATTGTTTAGTTTTACGACGTAGACTTTATACAAAGACTTACTCAAAGATCTCACAGAATATCAGCATAATGAAATGGCAGCATACGGCTACTGCGTGTCGTATAATGAGTGTATTCATCTTATGACCCAAATACTTTTAACAGATGCCCTGTCATCACAGACCGACTGACCATCTCAGTCCTTAGGGGTGATAAAGCATATGCCTCTTGAAACTTCATTGAGGATGCCTGTACACGTCTTCACTTACCATCAGTTGAACTGTGTGCTCGATTGCCACTCCTAATATTAAAAAATATATATAATAAGAGAGAAAGACATTATATGCGCTTTTCTTTCTTTTTTTTTCTTCTTGCAAACTTACGTGTAATGAGATATACATTCAATTTAAAATTGTAATATTCTTTAACAGTGGTAGAGCTAAGCTGCAGTTCGTTTCTAGCTGTAGAATGAATACCCATTCATTCTGCTCAGCTCGACCGGGGTGGGACCACGCCCTCACAGAATATCAGTATAATTTATATATTTTTTTCGTCTGGTGAGTGCAGAGATCCGGAGACCTTTATTACTGGTAAGGAGGCATTCCATCTCAGTCCTCAAGGGTAACAACGCGTTTAACAGTCGCATTATGATTCCTTGTCAAGGATGAATGTAGATGCCACGGGCCGCAAGAATTACTTACCTTATCTTCTCAGGTGTACTGTGTGCTCGTTTGTTTCTCTAAATTAAATTTAAAAATAAATCTTTGTGTTATTATAGGCTTAACATAGTTTTTAAGATGTCACATGCGTATTTATAATAAATGAACTTGTAAATTACACTAGTCCATGTTTTAGTAAAACGCTGATATATGGCAACATTATCTTGGAATTATCTTCTTACGTGCTTGCACGACGACATAATATCCTTGGCTTACTGATATGATGGAATTTACGAACTGTAATTATCCAGTTTAACAGTCGCTTCGTCTAGCGTCTGGTGGATTACGGTTTTACTCGTGATAACTACAGCTTTGGGGACTAGAGATGGAAAAGCGTTCACCAAATGCCAGCCTCTTTCGAATGCATGATCACCAAGGCGGCTCAGGCGAATGACTGATGATACCATATCTAAATTCACTGAATCCAATATTACACTCTTAATGAGAAGTGGTATCTATAGCACAAGACTACGCTGCAATTTGTTCCTAGCAGTATGAAGAGGTGGATTCGACTAGAGAAGCCCCGTCACCTCCGCGAACCGACCAAATTCCAGAGTGAAATAGCATAACGCTTTTCTGTTTCGTTTGATGAGTGTACGAATCCGGAGATCGAGTCACATGACGCGAGTGACTCGATTCAAATACTCAGGTATGACAAAACACTTGAGTCTTGAATTGATGCTGAGGATGGGTGTCATTTTAATGGGATTATGTGCGCTCGCCAACTCAATCGCCCATTAATCTATACTAACATTATAAAGCTGAGGAGTTTGTATGATGGACACTAACCTCAGGAACTACTGGTTCGATTTGAAAAAATCTTTTTGTGTTGGATAGTCCATTCATCGAGCAATGCTATAGCCATATATAGGTATATATAGGCTATATAATATCACGCTAGAATCAATAGTTGCGGAGCATCAATGAAAAATGTTGCAAAAACGGGAGAAATTATTGCTTTAGAGAGATTCCGTTGCGTGTGCTGCGTAAACGATTAAAGTTACGCAAATATCATGTATGACGCAAAAATATGTTCCCCTTTAAAAGTTGTGAAAAAATGCTGTAGTCTACGCGAACGAAGCCGCGGGCACAGCTAGACTAAGTATATTCGCCCAAAGTGAACGTCATGGGCCGCACGCACGGCTTACTTGGACATCAGGCGGATTGTACGTTATACCTAAAGGTAATATTCATATAAGATGGTTATCTCCTACTACATCCCGGCGCGAAAATATGTACACAAAACATAATCCCACATATAATAAATTTCGCGTGAAGCGACCACTGTCTGCTTTGCTTTGGATTGCCAACCATCGAGATGATGTGGATGAAACTTTGATGTCTGTCGTGATACGTGCTTAAACTCAGCGGTTGGAATTAATCCCAACAACTCCTTAGTACACTCCCCATGGTACATGGTAAAAAATGCCAAAAGTTGCAACATCTCTTCGCAATGACAGTGAATCAAACCCATCTGAAAGTACCTGTACATCAATGATTTAAGCCGTTCTCCGTTGAATGCGGTTAAATGGAAGTAGCTGGTACTGAGGTGCCCGGACCAGAGATGGGAATTGTATTCGATGTGAGGCCGAATTTGCGCTTTGTAAAGTTGCAAACAGTGGGCGGACATAACTATGACTCTATTTCAAAATTTCACTTAATTTAACGGGATGTCATCAACCGCGTGGTATACTGGTGAGACTACCTGGCTTTTGCGTCGCGGGTTTTGGATTCGATTTCCAGCAGAGAAATAATACTAATATATTTGTACATAGCATATTTTTGGTTTTTAGGTCTAGTGTGTTGTATGTATGTCTTGTATCACTAAAATCTGAACCTCCAATCTTACTGCATATGCAATGCATCAAAATAGGGAAACAGACGATGAGAGAGTGCCGCACTTACAGCACTACAAAAATATTCTTCTCAGGTCATCTCATTTGGCAATAACCAGCCGTGGTTGCAATATACGAGGGGTACCATCGATAGCTTTTTGAAGGCATATACGCACTAGGATCTCCCTACGTGAGCTTTATTTTACTCAATTTTAGAAGGTTATTGCGGCTGTAAAACGTCAATAAGTACCACAGATACTGAAAGTCACGTGATTAAATAAAAAATACGTAATAAACACCAACAAAACTACTATCTGTTAACAAAGGTTATGTTCTATTCACAGTCAGTTATATTACCTACAAGTCATACATTTTCAGGTCCATTTACATCGAGATTGTCCCGTGTCTTACATTGTATTTGATACGATACATTTTTCATGATTTTAATAAAATGTATTATTATAAGTAAAGCAATGGGACGCAAAATGTTTGTATAATATCAGATAACCAGCACACAGTCCATTTGATCATCATGATTCGAGCAGCTGTAGAGCAACACTGCTATTTGTTACTAACTGCAGAATTAATGGATCAGCTGGATATAGGTAGGACGCCCTCACAGAATAGCAGCGTCAAATAGCAGCATAATGCCACTGTGTATCGTCCGGTGAGTGAAGGGATCCGGAGACCTGTATTACTGGTGACGAGGCATTCCATCTCAAGGGTGACAACGCATCTGCATTATGATTTTAAATTTAAAAGATCTTAAATATTTCTCAAGAAAATTTCACCCCTGAATACCCGTAATTGGGTCTCCGTATCCCCCCACTCACTAAACGAAACATAACAGCTTTATGCTGATATTTCCCACTAGTATTCTGTGAAAGAACGGTTCTTGTCACGTCAACGGAGCCCAGTCATATATGCTGCAAATAATTACTAACTGCTGTATGGCTCAACCACTTTTAGGCAAAGATACAAGCAAATCAATTAAATTACTCTTTCTATTTTAAATTTTAAAATCCTTATATACTATGTGGAGACGTATCTAGCTAGTGACCCGTTCGTATATCCAAGACGAAACGAAATAAAAGAAACATCATTCTCGAGATTTTCAATGAAGTAAGAGATAAAGTTGTACCCTAATTTTGAACGAATATACATATTTAGTTCTCAGATCTCAATACACTAAGCTTTGATTCACGTAATTATCAACTACTCCGTTAAATGCTCAACACAATGGTACTTTTTCGTACCAAAAGCCAAGGCTGTTTTACCCGCAGACTCTCTTAGCATGCATAAATAAACAAGGGTTCTAGTTGGTGAATTGAAGAAGTCACTGAAACCTATTTGCCACTCTCATTTACCTTTTTCCCCATACAAGACTTGGTTTAAGTAGTAAGTTTTTAATAAATCAAAACTGTATTTTTTTTTATTAAAAAAAACATACAGCTATTATTTATTACATTACAACTCCATATAATAAAGTACTTATAAAGCCACTAACGTAAGTTTTCACATTTAAACTTTTGATTTATAAAACTTTATTTTTAAAAAATTAAATTTCAAAGAAAAAAAAAGCATAAGTACAACTACGTTAACAAAAATGAAACTAGGAAAAAATATATAGTATATATCTAACAAAACAAAACATTACTAAGATATGTCATAAAAATAAAGTAACTTATAAAGCCACTAACGTAAGTTTTCACATTTAAACTTTTGATTTATAAAACTTTATTTTAAAAAAATTAAATCACAAAGAAAAAAAAAACATAAGTACCACTACGTTAACAAAAATGAAACTAGGAAGAAATATATAGTATATATCTAACAAAACAAAACATTACTAAGATATGTCATAAAAATAGTTACTAGTTAATGTTGCTTTGGGCCGCTGGGGAGGTATGATATCAATGTTTGATTGTGTATTTAAATATTTTGCAGTCCTTATCATAAAGTAATTACTTCTATAATTCGTACGTGTTCTAGGAATATAAAGGAAATCCCTTTACGCTTTCTTTTTTTGGGTAAGGGAACATTTAAAAATACTTCAGATAATAACTCTGGCGAGTTAGTCGATCCATTGGCAATTTTTAAGTAAAAACAAACATCGTTGATATTCCGTCGAACGGACAACGGAACAAAGTGATACCCGCTACACCTTTCATAACAGTTTTGAGACTTTTACGTTGACTTCTTTGAATTATTCTTTTATTATATCTTGTGATTGTCTTTCGTTTAGATTTTAAACGCTATTTAATTTGTTTAATATATTTTATTGTGATTTATTTTATTTTATTACGATATTATTTAATTTATTTTATTTCGATTATTTAATTCTGTTTTTTGTTTTTATTTTGATTCAATAATTGTTAAGTTTTCTCCATGAATTATTTTTTTCATATAACAAGATAACCGTTAATTATAACAATTGATGTGTTCATCTTTAATTGGTGTATATATCATATATTAACAAGGGTCACAAACATTGTTCTTTTCAACAATGTTGTGGTTTCAACGAGAATCACAGTAATTGGATTAAATTTTATAGATTCTGAAATAAATTATATGATTCAACTTACTGATGCTCCTAATTATAAATAAATTATTCCAAGTATTTTCAGAGTTCCGAATATCAGACGGAAAAATAGAACTGTTGTTGGATCAGACTGACAGATTAGATAGACATGAGTATTTAATCTGTCAGTCTGTCCGTCACACGTCACACTTTATTTTCTTTGGATCTACTGGATGGAAAACGCTGAAATTTGATACTTATACATAATTAGATGAATTAGTAACGCCACCCAACCGACCAATAAATATAGTATAAATAAACAAATGAAGGTTTTAGGAGTTAAATCAGAAACATAAAATAATATATCTTTCAAGTGCATCGTGTCACGTATTAAGTTAAAGGTTGGAGATAAGTATTACAAATATATATTAAATTATATATATACGGTATTAGCTCACGTTTGACTATTGTATGAGGATATGTGTTTTTCCCAATTTCGCCCAAACCGTCTACCAGTCTAAAGATATTCGCCCTCGCGTATTATGGTTATTTCACTATAAGAAACTAAGACATTGTTTTCTGATATTTCCCTCAGCCGACATTTACAAGAAAATGGTGGGACCACTTCATGACCACGACTGATATCTCAAAAAGTTGAATGTCGATATAAGAAGGTATACATTTCATAAGTTTCCTAAGTATATTTATTATGAAAACCATTAATTTGTGTAATTACAATTAGTTTACTATAATAAAAACATTATTTAATGTAATTTTAGAAAAAAAATTAAAATGAATTCATCAAGCCCTTAAGCTTATGCACAAAACTTGATATATTTCGCAGTAGACCGACAGCAAAAACTTTTGTTCGACAGGCAGACACCAGTAGTTTATATAAATGTCATACAGTATATCGCAGTAACTGATGCGAGTGTATATTTATTCGATGCACGGCAATGTTGAAACGGAGTGAATAAACTAAATACGAGCAGAGCAGACATCTCTCAGCAAAGTGCGAAATACTCGAGTGTGGAGTATTGTTGCATATGTATGTCAAAGGAGCAATCGGAGACATTACTTGTACATATGCAAGAAGATATTACTTACACTAATGAAAATTCAGATAATTCAACCAATCACCTAACATCGTCTACAGTCGTCTGTGTTTATGTTATCTGCTTTAAGAACTTTAATTTTCATAATGATAATACGAACGGTTTTTCATTTAGGGCTGATGCCACTTTTACCAAGAAGACTTTCACAGCGTCATCGCTTTGAAAACCGGTGACCGAGCAATTGAGCATTGAGCCGAAACCTTTATTTATTTATTGGTAAACAGTACAAGGGTTCCCGTGAGAGAGCCTCTGCTTGGACCGTTACCCTGCACGCGATAGCAACTCACGCGAGAGTGCATGAGAGTCCGAACCGGCACGGTCAGTTGCTTCGGAAAACAAATTGACTGTGGGTTGTTGAAATTACTGAACATTGTAGATTTATTATTGTATTGATCATGATAAACAAGCATTGTTAACATGATAGTGATTCATGCGGTCAATGACACAGCAGTGAAGACTCGTAAACGACCTAAATAAATAATAATTAAGACTACGGATATTGCTTGCAACCAACTTGACTTACATTCTTAATATGCATGTATTTACAACTAAAACCACACTCACTCTCACTCACTCATAACCTTATAAACTCGAGGAATATGTCCGAGTGTCAAAAAAATACATTTTGACAGAAAAGACATCAATCATATAAAGACATTTGACACTTGACGTTTGACTTTCCCTGTAATCTAACCTGCGGTGCGCGAAAAACACCCATCAGAAAAAATATTACATAAAAAGTTGAAGAAAAATCAACCTTAATAAAAAGTATGAAGGGGTCAAATAGAACTTATTTTTATATTTATCTTAGCTATTGGTATCTGCGTCTGTGATCGTTTATTCAATAGATGGTTCGACTTTGTAAGTAACAAATTATATACATAAATCTGTATCTGTAGTACTGCTGGGCGTAGGCCTTCTCTCTAGAGTGGGTGTAGAGTATAGTCCATCAAACGGCCACGCGTTTGTCTTATCGAGAATTAAAAGCGAAAACTTAGACACTGAGAGAACAAACGAGCACACAGTTCACTTGATGGCAAGTGATCAATATGATGCGTTGTCACCCTTGAGGACTGAGATGGAATGCCCCGTTACCAGTAATAAAGGTCTCCGGATCCTTGCACTCACCAGAAGAAACACAGCAGAATTATGCTGCTATTTCACGCTGGTATTCTGTGAGGGTATGGTCCTACACCGGTCGAGCTGACCTATTCATGATGCAGCTAGAAACGAACTGCAGTGTAGCTCTACCACTATTACTAGCACGTTCACTTCATTCTAGTGAATATTACATGACGATGCGTATAGTAAGGCATGTAGTTTTATTTTGGGTGACAGTGGTACAGAGAGAGTGATAATGAGCGATTTCTTGAGTGACTATTTAAATAGATAACTAACGATTTATCAGAGTGATAAACTGTCTAGTAACTTTTGTTATTGAACTATATATGTAGTTACTAGACCTATAAGAGGATTGAAAACCTGTCCCTTAGTGTTACTACATTTCAGTTCTTATTTTCCTGACAAGAGCAAATAATAGGATCAATTTATTAACAATATTTGTCTCGACGACGTTTATAACCTAAATTGCTTTAATAAACCAACATTTATACGCTCGCCTCTTAATTACTTAGAAGGGTGACATGTGATGTGAAGTTAATTCCATTTAACGACCGCATATCCCGTCCGACTGTTTGTGTAATCGTAAGAAAAACGTTTCTTCAAGATAAGGGGGGCAATAATACATCCGGCTCTACAGCATTGTATGTCTTGTACATATATTAAAATCGATTTCTATGTTATGAAACCGCAATCGATATGAAAAAAAAACAATATGTTAGCAATTCTATTGACATTTATAACATATTGTTCATTACTAACTACTGATTACTTTTCTTTATATAAATTATTATTAAAAAACTTTATATATTTTTTTTATAAAAGATTTGAGTTACGTTGTTTAGCACACTAAAAATATAGTTAAGACGTGAATCGAAATGGACGCTCTGTCTAAAGATAACACAGCACTCGTTAATTTTATCTTTGATGTCAGCTCTGACGGGAACCCACACTGCCTGCACACCACACACACATTTACATGAGCCGCTAGCATTCACACAGGCAGCTAAACCGAACTCCAGGGTAAATAAATAACATATAAGCACAGAAATATAAGGTAAAATTAATATATAACATCTACTACTAATCATAAGCATTAGTTAAGGGTTTTGGTTCTAAAGTCTTTGCTTGCACTTCGGCTGATCAACGAGGGCGGTGGATTCAGGAACTCAGCTTATGCATGGCTCGGTGTCGTCAGAGGTTTGACCCTGACCATGCGTTAACAATATTTTTAGCGGGTTGTTATAACAGACAAGTATGACGTATGTCTAATTTTATATTGTGATAATATACGTATCGTATATTCCTATAAGAGCTGCCAACCAACATATATCTGCTATATATGTTGGTTTATGTGAATTATCCTATCAGTGACAAACTTTTTATCAGGACTAGACGAAAGACCACCATAAAGAAAGTCCCCCATTTCCAGCACTTATGGTTAACAGCGGCAATAAAAGGATACATCACAAAAGAGGGATAAGAGCCGTTTAAACTGCGAAAGAATGGGCTTTCATGCGCGGACTATCCCAATGCGACTGCTAATGTCTTTGCAAGAGGCAACTTTCCAAGACCATTTGCTGCTTCCTCGCTATACGAAGCGTCATCTCCTTAGTGCCAATTTTCTATACACGATTGTCTCTTGACTTTGTGTATGTTATCACAAAAAAATAAGAAGATATGAGTCGTTACTGTAGGAGATATTAACTTCGATTTTTTAGACGTTTTTTTAATGAACTGGTGTTACTTATAGAGGCAGATTTGTGCAATCATAATAATTCCCGAATTCTAAATTTCTTACCTTAGTGTTTTGAAATTTCAATACTTCAATGATTTAGTTCTTGATCTTTCATTTTAACGACAGCAGCATAAAAGTTAATAGGAATTAAAAAGTTTTCTAAATAATCTTTCGAACGGAACAAAAATATATAAATATCTTTTCGAATAGTAGTCCATGCCAAAAAAAGAAAAAAAATACAAGCTTTATGTCATTAATGTTAATTGTCATTAAAATTATAATCCAGGTGCGCGCGACAAAATAAATTTTAATTATGATTTATGATCACAAATGGTGCGCGTAGCGGACCCTTTCTAAATAAGAGGGATTATATATTTTGCTGAGGGCCGGTAAATATTTTTATATTACTATGATGCAAAGGTTGGAACGTTATTTTACGTGCCAACCTTTGGTATATAATGTCCGACTGTAAGGTTGAAGGATCACGAAGTCATAGAACACCTGCATACATTAACTGAATTTTGCTATTATTTTGCATGGTAGCTCATTGTCTAAGCTCGCTTTTAATCCACGTGACGCGAAACGCGCACACCGAATCACCGGTGCCAGCATCAATAATGTTATTAGTTGCAATTATGACTGATGATTTACCACGTGTTTAAAGGTGACGGATAATTTCGTGCGGAAAACTGAATGTCTGAGAAATAAATAAAAAAAAATCGACTACTTGAAGTCCGCCAAACCGCGGTAGAAATGCGTGTAGGGCTATGCTCTAAGACCCTCTCCATACAGCAGGCCGCCCGACAGTGGCATTTATATATGTAGCGTATGAGATTCTAGACTCCATTACTCACTCACTCACTTAACTGATCGCAGTGTACATTTACGATAAGACGCACTGTATGCGCTTTTGTTATCTCTCGTGTGTATGTGTTATCTCATGATCGCAGGAATAACTTACCATCAGGTGAACTGTGTGCTTGTTTGTTACTATCGATGTAATAAAAAAAAACGCTCACCATATGAGATACTGCGGCGTTAAGTTACTTTAATCTGGTATTCTTTGACACCGTGGCCGACCCATTCATGTTGTAACGAGAAACATATATTGAAGATGTAGCTAACAGCATTTACCAAAAATACGGTAACCTCTCTCGATTCGTGGCGCGGACTATCTTATTTAGCTATCAGAGAATTTTCGCTATACAAATAACTGTCTAGACGGTCTTGTTTACCCATATATTTACTTAAACAGGAAAATAAACGTTAAGTAGTACATAGGTTTAGCGTTTTTAAGCGCCAAAGCCAAATGGTTTAAGTTACAGTCTGCGAAGCTTAACGCCGTAGATTCGAAGCCGCCATTTAATTTTAACTTCAATATGCTACGTCTTTATAATATTCAAACACGATCAGTTTTAAAATAAAATTTATACTGTATGAAACTGACCGCGATAAAGATCTTGACGGGTCGAGTTCCTCACTACATTGAAACCTGGATTAACTCGTAATGAGGCGATGTTGTGTGCATGGTGGGATTGGAAGGGCATCCATCATTATGAGCTTTTACCGCTGGACAAAACCATCGATCTCTATTGCCAACAGCTGGTGGGATTCAAGCAATAAATCGAGAAAAACGGCTGCAATAGATCAACAGAAAGGGTGTGGTTTTCCATTATGATAACAATAGACAACACACATCTATAGTCACTCAGCAAATATTGAGGGAGCTTGGTTGGGAAGTGTTAATGCATCCATATAGCCCTGACTTTATACTTGACTTACTCTTTAGGTGGTAGTGTTAGGTTATCATCAAGAGAGGAATGTTAAAACTACTTGACGCAGTTTTTTGATCAGATGTCCCAAAATTTCTACAGCAATGGGATAACGTGTACTACCTACAAAATGGCACATACATAAATATTGTTATCAAATGTAAATAAACTATGATAAAAAATATCTTGAATTTATAAATAAAATAGGAAAAAACATTTACCCGACCCATTGTAAAGATTGTAATATATATTATTTATTACGATCTTCATCATATCAGCACATTTTAACTAGTCCACTGCTGAACCCAGGCCTCCCCCACAGATTGATACAAAGCACTATCCTGAGCCACCTTCATCCATCGACATCGAACTCCCGCAGATTAGCACATGTCATCGTTCCAGATGAAATGACATGTGTACGACTGGTTCCTCCTAAGTACCACTTTGGGGGTGGTGGTCAGCCAATTCCCCTTATTATTTATACATTTTATTCTTTAATACCCAAATAATCCCAGTGTCCCGTTTGTAAATAGGTTCATGGATTAAAGCGTATCGAATAAATGTAGCGTCTATCTCCGCCCCCCCCCCTTTCTCCCCCAACGCCTCACACCTGACAATGACACTTGATATCAGAGGTGGTTTCATGCCGTAGGCTGATTGTTGTCAGGATTATAAAATTTGTATTTGCCGTCGAGCCGCCTGTCATTTCCATGGCGGTTTATAAACTATCGATTCACAGGATAATATTATATTGTACCATCCAGTACGGTTTCGGTTTAACCTAAAGTTCTGAGTTAAAAAAAATATTCATCGCCGGCCTCTGCTTCCAACGGATTTAAGTAACTACATCTATCCTAAACAAATGATGCCCGAGCCTTGTCATCCCCTGAAAACTGAGATGGAATACCTCGTGACCTAATACGTTATCTAGTACTCTTTCTGAATACAAACTTATAAACCTACGCAGAGTTACCCTAGTACACGATTTTTTCAATATTCTAATATATATGGTGGAATCCACTTTGGACATCAGTGTTATGTATGATGCATATAGAGGTACGGTCAGCAATACTTAAGCGTAGGTCGTAGCGTCGTAGGTTGCGAGTATTGTAACCATCTCCTAGCAAAAATATAAGGCTTAGTTCGATTGGTTAAAGGGTTATTTATGTTAGTAATAATAACACCAGTAACGGCATTAAGAAGGAAGAAGGAGTGATGCCCATTGCAAAGCTAACACTAACTAAGAACAGAATATATCGTCTAATATTAGATATATTAGACGATATATTCTGTTGTTAGTTAGTATAACATTTTTATTTAGTACAATTACAAAAATACTAACGTATTCACACGTAGAAAATCAGCACTAGCTAAATACTAAAATGGAAACGGAATTGAACATATATAGACCGCAGTGTGAACGATCGATAGTGGTAAACCACCCCAGAATGTTATGACATCTGCGCTATGTAAAAACGTAAATACAAAATATATATTTAGATTAGTCTATTATATTAAGAAATCAAATAAAGATATAAGATATATTTAATAAAATATTCAACTTAACAGTGACTTACATCTTATGAATATTAGAAATAAGGCTAGACTTATAGTACTAAGTTTTCGTCTCCACAAAGTTAGTGTATTCTTAATGCGGGCAAGGCATTTATAATAAGATTCCAGGGCCTCTTATATTTGCCACTTCATCAAGTTAAAACGTAAATTATATAATGTTACTTAGTAAATCATATTAACACAAGACTATATATAGCGACAGAAATGCTAGGAATAAGAACACATATATTCTTAGGTAGAATGACTCATTTTACGTGAAAATAAGAACTTGTAAAAACGTTTAAGTATTCAAAAGAGCGAACAGTTTCTCGCCGGCTCTTTTCAGTAGATATTTACATTGGGAGCAGGGCGTCTGCCAGTAACATATCAAAAGTCTATTTAATATAACTATAATTTATGTTTAAGTTTAACACGTTTGTTCTATTTTCTCGTTACCTTAATATCACTACCACTTGAAATAGTTTAATAAATATTAGTTGTTAACGACATTTTGAAATACTAACTAAATACCATTAAATTGTAAAATGCTAAACTTCTTAGTACGTGAGACTTTGCTACGACATTGCTACGAATCTGTAGTATATTTTTTTCACGTAATCAATGAACATTAAATATACATTTCTACTTTTATGAGGACGAATAATCTGAAAATATATTTTTATTGCTTATTTTAATACTTCTTCGGGAACTACTAAACAAAAATAAATAAACATCTTATAATCTTATATCAACATACGAGAGGACTGGAGGTACAGCTACATGCTGATCTTCATTTGAAATTCACCGCAAGCTTAGAACGGCTCGCATCTGGTTTCAAAGTACTCGATCAACTTAAATGTAAATATGTTTGAACACGTGGAGTGTCCATCACAGCAGGGAAAATTAAAAAAAAAGGCAGCATATGTACGTCATTAACCGTTATTAATAAAACTAACAAAGTAATAAGTGAGACGTAGATTAATAGATTTTTATCGAGAGCAACAAACAAGTACACAGTTCAACCGATGGCGAATGATTCCTGTGGCTAATGTCACATTAGGACTTCGATGAAATGCCTAATCAGCAGTAGTACGTCTACGGATCCGTACACATTATGTTATTATTTTACACTTTGTCTCTGTGAGGGCGTGCTCCTTTCGCAATCACTGGGTGGTGGTAATCTCCTCTTACCGTCAAGTGAGCTGCTCGGTCGTTTGCCACGTATTGTTTAAAAAAAAACATTTTAAATATTTGCGTAAACAACAAACCATTCACTCGTGCCACCTTTATGCGATGTACAGCATATGCGATAAGATCGTAGAGAATTTGGACACACCCAGACTCGAAAAAGTTATGTTATACGAGTGAGACTTAATTGTTATTTATTGTTTTGATTTCAATGATCTTTACTGTGTATATTAAAGAGTAATAAAAGTAGAAATATAGCTCAACAGCGCCACGTTTTAGCAAACATATACGTAACCCATAAAAACCCATAAAATATATTTGGATATATGATCTCGTCTCGTCTAAGATGGAAAATTTATATGGTTATTGAAATTATATAAGTTCATTATAATAGTTACACAGATAAAATTATTTACATTTCCCATAAAAGCTCGTATTTTATATATTCCTGAATAGTTTTCCATAACGCGTTGCAATTGCAATCCATCAACGTCGCATAAATCATTAACGAGGATGGCGGACTGACGCCAGGCAGCTAATGAATAGGCACTCGTAACTTTCAAATAAATCACTTACAATTGCTTTTTAACGGTCCAAATGTTGACGTTAAATGCACGCCGGATTTAAAACGATTTTGTCATAATTCTATTATTTCATTTAAAGTACATTCGGGAGATATTTTCAACTAGTTTTAATTAATTATGGTATATTTAACTAGTACTATGAGAGGTCAGTGGTATTATATTTGTAGTCACTTTTTTTTTGTGTATGAGTATTGCTGTTGGTCCAGTGACCTCTACAGCTTTATCTAAATAGACCCGCGAGCGGGAGGCCCGCTGAGTACGGAGACAACGACAATGCTGCGAAGCGATGCACGAAGAACGCTGCGGCACCACCGCTGCGCTCCCTGTGGACGAAGAACATCGACGACAACAGAGGGGGCGATAATACAATCCGAGGGCCCCTCATAGTGAGGTACGAAACCTCGACTCGGATCGCTATCTAAAGGGAGGACAGGATAACTTTAGAAGCGGCCTAAAATACGATTAAATCGCGTATAAGCCGCTGTACGAGGGAGACGACGTCGCGCTTGCAGTTTGTTTTACATCTGGAAACTACAAGTAGCTGCATCAAAGTTTTACCATTGATACTCGATTATTTTAAGAAACCCATCTCATGGCAGAATGCATTATCATCGTAGTATGTGTTCTGCGTATGTACTCTTCTCTGTTTGAGTAACAAATTATATATTGTGTAATTGTTCAGTATTAATAAAATATCCTATAAACATAGTAGGTTACGTAGATAATAGATTAAAACTGTAACAAATGCGTAGTGTCAAATCAATAACCGAATTATGCACGACTCGAATAAAGGTTTCGAGAAAAAACTGTACTCATAACTATTATTATTTTTAAAGTTAGTCGCATCGGTAATTCAGAGCTTTGGTCTTAAATGTTTTAGAATCAAACTGATAGGATTAATTCGTAATGAATTAGGTCTAAATAAAGCAGGCAACGCAAATTAGAATAACAAATTACGCCTTTAATTATTTACTGCGATTACGTGCACGCAACACTTACAATCACGCAACGTCTTACCAACCTAATATATATATATATATATATATATATATATATATATAATAATCAATATATTACAGAATATAATATTATAAAGGGCGCATTGTGTAGTGATTAAAGAGTGCTGCTGCATCCTGGGTTCGATTCCCAGCCGAAGTACAATATTCTATACATCTGAACCTTCCTCCGATATGATTGCACTTGCATTACATCAGACTAGAGAAGGTGGCGCCAATCGAGTGCCTCTGTGTTTATGCAAATGCTAATGGTGATATAACGTTTGCTCCGACTGCTCCTTCTTATCTGAAAGATAGCTTTAAATATATCTCCATATCTCAAAACCGACAACAACACTCCCCTTCGAATCGAATGATTAGAACTTCCTCATGAATTCATTGATTTTGTTGGCAACTCCTTCACCCTTTAACGACACTTCTCTGGGAACCTTAGCCGTAGATAAAATATAATAAAATAGAAAGAGCACAGAATAAGCTCTCTTTTAAAAAGCTAGTACGGGAGCACTATAGAAAGTCGTCTGTTGTTAATCAACACGGTAAATTACTCTTGTCGTTATTATAGTTTTAATGTATGCACAGGTGCGGTGCCATAATTTCTTTCCACGTCACTAGGAGAGGATGCCTTAAAGCATCAAGTCCGTCCTTTTGTGATGTGTGAAAAATAAATACATAAATAAACAATATACGATTATTACGTGCTGTTGATGTTATCTGATAATAACCAGAAGATATCGCCGCGGCAGTAATCCACGTCACTATTATAACAATATTAGTTACTTATATTTATTATATACACCGGGGAAGGACCACCTTACACAGATAATATCATCGTAAATTCTAGTAGTTTCGTGGTAAGTGTAGGGATCCCGCGACCCAATTACATGTACGAAGCATTCCATCTTAGACCTAAAAGGTTTTCTTAAAAAAAAGTGTGGCTATTTAAAAAACTATGGAGAATATAATAACTATGTACCAAAATTGCCGTATTTAAGTGCACGCAAGCCATTTTAACATTACAGATTCAGCATTCGCACATACAAGAGTTCGGCAATAGATTTAATTAGATTTCGTTGTTTCCTCCGTAGCACATTATATGCGAGTTTATGACGGTACATTTTAGGTTACGTCGTAATCCGTGAAATGAGATTACCGCTATCCTTACTATATACACGAATGAGATATAAATTTGAGCATTTCCACTGATATGTGTACTGACATGCTGTCTCATGTCTATTGTTTATCTCATTCGTTTAACTGTTACAATGAAGAACGTATTATGTAACTAGTGGAGGTATGGTATACGCGTCAAGTGGTGACTGCAGCCAATGGATTTACTTAACCCACATTAATCCTTGATATATATTTAACTGCTTGATTACCGCTTTCTTGCGCTTTTAATCTTGCTTTCATATTTAAAATTAAAGAGATATTATATAGTCATGATTTTTTTTTTAAACCTTGTTACCAACAAATAATGGTAATTATAAATAATTAAATTCATACGGAATTCTATATAGGAAAACTAACAGAATAATCGTAGGACTTCAGGATAAAGTCAATATTTAGGTAAAATACATTCGTATCATCGTTTTCGAGTTTAGCTCTATTAAGAGTCAGAGCTGACTGGTGGATTGGCCGTAGTGATAAATTTATTAACAATTGAAATTCAACTTAATTGACTTTAGCATTCGACTGAAAACGGTGTTCTAACTAAAATCTTATTGGAGAGACTCAAACCAATCAAATCAAATCAAAAAGGTCTTTAATCAATATAACTAGTCTTGCCATAAATACTGTTACATAAAAACTTATCTTTTTTTCAACTTTTTATTTTTTTTATTTGGAACACGTCTATTATTTTAAAAACTTCTTAAGATTTTGCATCAAATTACAATATGTAATAGGGTGTTAAAGAAAATAGGATTGCAGTGATCGCCTTGCACAAAGTGGGTATGGAGCCGTGGGTCATATTCCAGACACTTCATAAGCTTGGTATCAGCCGTATGTTCGTATATCGTACTATCAACAGATACAACAACACTTCCTTTGTCGAAGACCAGAAAAGATCGGGGTGGCCGCGTGCTGTTAGAACTACAAAGGCTGTTAATGCTGTTAAAGCCCGAATTCGTCGAAACCCCATTAGGAAGGAAAATATCTTATCACGAGAAATGAAGATTCGCGCTAGGACTCTGTCGCGTATTATCTTGTTTTAAGACCTGATGTTCCACATATTTATAAGAATATAGAAGCAGCAGTCCATATTTTTACCTCATTGATCAAATTTTTTAACGATTCTTTGAGGGCCACGTAGGTTAGAATCTGCTCAATATTATAATATAATCCCGTATCGCTGATACTGCTTTCGACCAAGGCTTTATGAAAATATCATATGATCACTACTTCAGTTGAAGAAAAAGTAACGGCAAATGGGTGCGAGCTTCTGTTATGGCGAATATATCTATGACTATATAAATATATACGACGCACAAATACAGTTGACATCTAGTATCAATCAGAAAATACGGCAATACTGAAAATGGGAGACGATAACTTAATTCTCCATTAATGCTACGGAAAATTTATCAAATATTAGTATAAAAATAAAATTATATAAACTTTCATATGTATTGGAATGAAAATCCATAGATGTACTGTTGTCAATACATGCTCAATACAATAAGACAAGAGCAAGTATGTTGAAACACATTCAAATATTTCGTCATCACACAATAAACTTCCCAGCGCCGAGAAACCTTTTTATTCAACGAAGAGCCGAGTTGATATCAAACGCGTCTAGTGTTCACGCGACGATACGACACGGATACAAAGTCATAACAAATTTCTCCTCGCAAAACAATTTGAAAGGCGGCACAAAGTTTGATAATTAACACATTAATTCATTAACTTCGCAACAAACAAGCGTAAACCGAAAGCATCGGGCGACGTTACGAGCCGGGACACCGTAAAATATCAGCTTAATTAAAGCCCAGGAAGTGTCCGTATATTTTGTTTTTGGTGTAATGTAAAATGTGAAAATATTCATGATAAACAAATATAAAACATGACATGACATGTATGTATCTCATATGTCTTTTCATAGTTTTAGTTCTATAGCTCTCTCAGTCATAGATGAGTGATACAGAACTAAGGACAAAAAAAATGTCTACATATGAAACGAAATGATTTTGTTTATAAAATTTGGATTTTTTTACAATATTTGTAGTTTCTAGTGAGTTCAACGGATACGTATGTCTAATAACACCTCCTTAAAAAGGAATCACAATGTAGATTTTTTTTAATAATATCAATAGTGTTACCATTGATATTATTAAATGAGCAGTCAGTTCAACTGATGTAAGTAATGCTCGCTACTCTTGACATCTACATCCATTCTCAAAGATCGAGGCTGAGGATTGAAAAGTTATGTCAGCCTCATTACCTGTAACCAAGTCTCTGGGTCCCTATTCCTCACTAAACGAAACATAACAGCAATATACTGTCATTTCATGATGGTATTCAAAATATACGAGAGAATAGACCTGACACCACAAGGCAACTTTTTTCATATACGTTTCACATACGGCAAATGGGATAAATAGTATTATTAAAGTTGAAAAACAAATCATTGTGACTAACATCTAAATAAATAATAACAGACATATTATGAAATACATTTTTAAAAGGATGATGGTTGTGATCACTTTATATTGTTAAAAGGATCATTTAAAGTGCAGGCAGACGATAGTAGACACACCTAGCTACGGTTACTTTTTGTTGATTGAAGAAGAGGCAAACATCTCACCTGATGGTAAGTGATTGACGTCATTCATGAACATGGGCAACACCAGGGGAGTTGCAGATAGAGTCGGCGTTAAAGAAAGGCGTAGGGCCTGAAGGTCCCTAAGCTTACCGTATATACGCTAGTTAGTGGATCATTACAAATAGTTTTATAGAGCATGTATCATGCCCTGTAACGAAATGTAATAGTGAGGATGAATTGTTACCACAATGACTACCTCTTTATGAACCTACTTTTCTTAAATGACGTATTATAAACACTTACATTAATATAAGTTTACTCACTTTCCTGTTAACTGTCGTTGCTTTTTGATTGTTAACACTATTTTATTTTGTTAAGAATATGAACAACTCCAATGTAAAAATTACATTGGAGTTGTTCATAATTACATTCTTCTCTTTCTTCTAATTATAACTTTTGTTATTCAAATAACCCGCAGTATTCGGTGGGGGCACCGTAATCTGCAATACAGGTAAATTTAAGAACACGTCTTGTACAATACCTTCTCTACTTAACAAACACTTATCATAGTTATTATTAAATTATTATTATTTATTTGGTTTACACGAATAACCTCACAAATATCCGAACTGACGTCTGATATGACATCTGCATGCCTGAGAATTTTAAACTTTATAATAGGAATATTATTTTACAAATGTCGACATTTTGATAAGGCATATTACTTATCTTTACTATCAGACTAGATATACAAACTACAGAAAAACAACTAACCGAAAATCGTAAAGTAAAACGACTGGAGAAACAACAGACCAGTAGGTTAGTATTTAAATAATACAAAAAAAAACACACAAAACAATCACAAACAAACATAACATCAATCCGCAAGAACTAACCTAGACTAAGCTGAATTTTTGATACTGCCTAGATGAAACAAAATGACTAAAACTCTCGTATGCCTCTTAAATACAGTACTTAGGTTTAGAATTATTTCACCCATAACCGATATACAGGACCGAAATACTGTCATTTTACGATAACACGTTTGATCGATCTGGTACTGACACTAGTCTAGCGGCGGTGTCGGCCTAAAACACATCATATTACACTTTTAGTTATAATGCATTATAATCTTATTTTAAGAATATATTAGTGCCATTTGAATACTCGTAAGTTAATAAAAGATCTTGTTTATGGTAATTCTCAGTGTTGCCTGCTAGTATAGGAAACAAAAGATCGAAGTTAAAACTTTGGAGAACATTGTAACGTTTTCTTTCAAATATCCAATATACACGTACAATACAAAAAAAGCCAACCCTTATAAACATCCACCGTCGCATTTCGTTGTTCGTTGTCTCAAAGCCCTTATTTCTCATTGTTACATTCTTAGATTGGGAAATATTTTATCGTACATTGCGAAATATAATACATTTATTTGTAAATATATTTTTCAGGAAAAGGAATAATATTAGATCGAAAGCCGTATCGAATTTACAGTGTATTATGAAAAAAACAACATGAGGCATTATACTCGGGGATTACTAATGTTTGTCTTACAGTGGTAGAGCAAGGCTACATGAATGGGTACGTTCAACTGGGGAAAGACCACACCCTGACGGAATACCACCGTGTTTTAGCAGCATAATATATACACACACATATAGTAAAGAGCTCATCAATATCTTGAATTTTTGTTGAGAATAATTAGATAAATTGTGTGTTAGTTTGTAATCTCTAATATTGCAATAAAACAAGTCTCATATTAATACAAGGACTTGAGCTAAATCTTTGTTTGCCTCTTTTATATGTGCGTAAAAAGTTCCATCTTCAAAACACCATGCACACTCGAACGGGAAATATTTTTAATAACGAACTTACCAACAATGTAACGTCTCGCAAAGAATTTCTTACTTTGCCCCTTTATTTCTTTTAATGCGTCCTAATTAATTTTCTTCAACGTAAAGAAATAAAAAGTTTTATTCGTTTAGCCCATTAACCCGAGTGTCGTCTGTAGCCTAAATTGCATTCATAAAATAAAATAACTTCCCCTCACTCTTAATTAAAGGGGAAGGGTTCCATGCAGTAAATTCGTATCAGACTTAAATGTAACAGAAATTAAATAACGCGTAAACGAAAAATGTCTTGCTGAGCTGATGTGAAACTTAACAAAATAAATGGTAACAGAGAAAAAGGTCACGAATTATACTGTTTTAAATAATAATAATTAATAAAAATAATAAGAAACGGTCAATTCTTATTTTTCTATTTATTACAGTTACACAAACGATACTACTCATATGGTATTGTCATAACTTCAAAGGATGGAGAAGTTTCTACGCAAATTTGTTTGGTGATCTTTTTATTTTATTCATCTGTAATTTGTCTATAATTTATTTATTTATGTAAAATAATAAATCATTTTACAAGGCTCAGAATCAAATTCGATCCACCTGCATCTTACAACTTCTCTTAAATATCTAGAGATCGTGGATTCGTCTTACTACATTGCATTTGCCAGTACGGTCACTAATCAAGAATCTTTCTTCTCTATAGGGTAAAACCGATACCATAATATAACCGATGCGGACCCCGAAACTGGTCCACGCTTTTCTTTAATATATAAAAGTCAAGTAACAGCGTATATATAATTTATCCCACTGTTGAGCCGATGCGTATTCTTTAGAGGGATTCTACAAACCCACCGACGCGTCTCCACTGCGGATGAACAGATTTCACATGTCCTCGAAATATTTCTTTGTAATATTATATTCTTACCGTTACCTTGTTAACCTATATACCACACGTTTCCTCACGGTGTTTTCTTTCATCGTCTTCCAAAAACAAGTTTAATCAGTTTTTAATATTGCTAAAACAATTTTATTGAATCGGAGACCGAACTATAAATCGCGTAAAAATAAAATAGCTCAATTTTGTTTCCCTTATGTGTCTAATATAATATCTAAAGTTTATACGTAACAAGTAGATAGATAGCGCTCAAACTGAATGATCCCGTTTAATTGCTCTGTCGCTCAGCTGTCACAACATATGACTACAAACTGTGTGAATAAACTGAAACCAATTTCTGAAGACTAACAACAACGAAATTAGTTTGTACTATTAGTATTATACTGGTAGCGCTCAAACTGAATGATCCATTAGTAAACAGACCAAAGCATCAGGAAGTTGAAGTGACAGGGAACGCTAATTGTGTTGAGAATCTCTAGAAATATAAAATCTACAACACAAAAAAACACCCAGGATATCTCTCTTCACGGCTAACTGAGAGTCCAAACTGGCCTATTTGAAGGATTACGTCTCAGTTCCATATCATTATTGGCAAAACGCACCGAGCTATTTAAGTTTTTTGGGAAATCCTACTTCCATTTGATAATTTATAGAATATTATTAAATTTTAAATATGTTTGCATTATATCGCTTATATAAATATTATTTTGGTTTTAAACATGTGAAATCATTGAACCCTAATAAAAGATTTATGTACAATAGTGAAGCGATTTCCCACACAAAACGACCAAAAGTTACCAATTAATCATCATATAATATGAATGCCTTTTATTTCGCAATTAAATTTACAATTTGGATACGTAATTGGCGTATAATAATGTAATATTGTGTAAAATTGATGATTATTTGTACATTATGTCTTGAAATATTTAAAATGTCCAAACTCGAAATCAATCCATAACAAATGTATTAAACTATTCAAAAATAACAAAACTCTTTTCAAGAATATAAAACTCATAACGTAATGCATATTTTATAAGCAAAAGAACGCTTACATAAATATAAAAGATAAAAGGAATAATACATAACACCGTAATAAAATGGAGGGTCCGAAAACGTTTCTCACGGTATTCTTTCCGAGAGATAAAATATAACGGGGAGCGACAATATGTATCAAGGGGAACCGAGGTGGATCATATTATCACTGACAATTTTATTTTTATTTAACGGTGCATGTTCAGTGCTCAGCGTAAAGGAACTTGTGAAATTTTGGAACAAGAAAATTTTCATATTCTTTTCAAGGAAATCCTATCTTAAGTTAATCTACCGTGTCATTTTGGGTTATGGCTGCTTCAGTGAGGCTTATAAAATTAACAAACTAGAACAACCATCGACATATACAACATCCTAATTCTGTAGAGGACGACCACACAGTTCACCTGATATTAAGTGATGAATCTTAGCATATAGAGCACGTGTTTCACTCCGATGTTGTTCACGCCGAATAAAAAAAAATAGATTATAATTTAATTAAACTGCAACACTTTTAAAACAAATAGATCTTATTCAAAGGGATTATAATCCAATTTGCAACAGTATCGCAAACCCTCCTCCCGCAGGTCGGCGACGTCGTACTTGGCGTTGGTAATCCGCACCAGCTTCACCGTTGATTATTTATTAATTTTTTCATATCTGCCTGCGGCGAATAGCCTTTGATGTCAGCGCGAGAAATGTTATCACATTCTGTAATTGACTTAAGGACGCGTTGGTAACTCGCCCTATTTCATTTCGAAATCTTTTTTGTTTATTGACCCGAAATTAACGCCTTACTGCTTTGCTTTTACTTAATATTTTAAGTAAAGTAAACTGGTAGTTGTTATACTTAGAGTATAGGTGTATTATTATTATTATCTTCAGTGATGGAGCTACACTGTAGTTTGTTTCTAGGTGCAGAATTATTGGGTCAGCTGGACCAGGGTAGGACCACACCACCACAGAACAACAGCATAAAATAGCAGCATAATACTGCTGTGTTTCATCCGGTGAGTGTTGGGATCCAGAGACCGTTATTGCTGGTGACAAGGCATTCCATCTCAGACCTCAAAGGTGACAATGCATTTGCATTATGATTCTTTGTCAAGGATGAATGTAGATGTCATGGGCCACATGATTGTTACTCTAAATGTATTTAAAAATAATAATAATAACATTAGACGTAACAAACGACCAGTTTACCTGATAGTGATTCCTGCGCCCTATGACGCCCATACTCATCCTCCCTAAGGACTCATAATGCTGATGCGTTGTCTTGTCATCCTTGACTGACTTGACTGAGATGGAAGTCCTCGTCACCAGTAAAGTCTCCAGTTTCTCTTCACACCAGACAAAACAGTAGCTTCTATTTTAGACTGGTATTATCAATGGATGTTTTATGAAAACAATGTCATGATAACGATAATCATATGTATATCTGAAAGATATATCAAAATTTCTTACACTAGGGTCACATGAAAAACATACGGCTACGAAACTATCTTTAAAACTCTTTGTAGACTTTACTCATAATTAAAACACAATTGGACTGGATTAGATTTCTTAATCTTATTCAAAAACGTGATCATAAAGTGAAAAAGTGAATTTTATAACGCCAACTTTACCATTACATTAGTTTTTTTGAATGTGTTATACGTACCTGAAAAAGAAAAGCGTATGTTATACAAAACTTATCGAATCGAACCGAAATAGTACAATCAAAACAGTTTGGAATAGTCTTAATTATTTACAAGATAATGTATCAAAAGAAAAATAATACGCCATTCCTTCGTTAAGGTTTCCATTATTGTCTGTTGTGAAATTCGGTGTAACCGAATTCCGAGTATGGATTACCTATAAACGTAATTAAAACAAACAGTATTATTTTCGTTCGAAGTCGAAGTATCCCATCGTTTACAGTGAAACATCAAATTCTTTCATATATATATATATATATATATATATATATATATATATATATAATTGTATTAGATACAAGGGGGCGGAAGTAAGTTCGTGGAATGAAGGACTAGGAGGGGTTGTATGTACTTTAGCTCTCACTTACTATTGACTCACACATCAGCCACATTGGAAGACAATTTACCAGTTAGAAAATCGAGTTGTTTGTCGTCATAATTTAAAAAAAAAAAATTAGCAATTCTATTAACATTACTAATATTCCGGTTAACCACTCCAACTAAGCTGCAAATGCTTGTGCTAGGAGATGGTTCCCGGCAATAGTCGAATGGTGGATACGCACCTTCGACCGTACCCATTATGCTATTAACGCTTCGCTTATTTAATTTTTATTAGAATTATTATTTAGGGGATATTTGTTTTTTCATAAACATATAAAGAAACAAATACATATCAAACAAATTATTATCTGTTTCGGTTTTCGAGAGGTTCTCGTCATATGTGATCGTGATGTCGACCAAAAATATCCTTATTATTTATTATTATTAGAGCGTGGGTGGAACTGGCAAAACACCGGGGGCAGCTTTACATATTTCGCTAAACGACTAGAACGAAGAGGTCTCACAATACGCTATAACATATATAAATATGACATATCGTGGAGAATCGGTAGCGAGTACAAGACGCGATGATAACACGAATGAGTTATATGTAATGAAACTATGCGACACATTTCACTTGATGGCACCACCTACATCCATCCTTAACAAAGATTCAAGATGCAAACGTGTTTTCATCTCTGAGGACAGTCTCGCTATGCCAAACAAACCACAGCCCCGTTAGTAGCTTGCCATACGCTGATATTCTATGGGCGTGGCATTAAAGTGATGTTCCGAGTAAATTGTACCACCCAAATTGTCATATTACTCTACTGATATTCTAGTTAAGGGATAACTCCTCATTTATGTAAGTGACGTGAAGTGACAACCAACTTAAAGTCCTGTATAGGCCATAGTAGTCTATAGACATCGACCTCCGATTGCACTAAAAATGAAGACAGCGATGTGCCTTACACTACTTACCAATAGTTAAATAAAAACATAGAAGACGTTTATATTTTTAATAGTTTTAAAAGTAGTAATTGGTGTTAAACACCGACGTCACTTTGTGAACGTATCTATTGGAGTGTTAATACGAGCTTCCTTTCATCTTGGATTAGACGTTTATTTGATACTTACTAAATATTAAAGAGGCACTGGCGGCCTCTTTACGTAAGATATATGATACACGCATATATACCAGATCGATTCAATACACCCGTCTATATCCCACAAATAGACATCGAAATTAAGATCGATTGAATAGCTGAACCGTTTAAAAAAACAGTTTTCATATCAAAACAGGTCATATGAATGCTACGGGGAATGGGAAGTGAGATCCAATAAACGGATGACCTGTTTAATCCGAACCATCTTTATCCCTATATATCTATGCTATAAAAAATCTAAATATATGGAAGCACAGTTTAATGATAAGCCTTTAAGAATGTGATGCTTATGATCACCACAATATTGCAATGTATACGTTTGTATTATTAAGCCCTGGTTGGAAACAAAAATCTTTTTTAATTCACGGTAGATGAACGTACGGAGTTGCAATTTTAAATGTCAATTTACCACGTATTTCGTGGATAAACTTGCATGTTGTATAAGACATAAAACTTCGTATTTAATAAGCAGCCTAAAACAGCTAATAACAGAACCACGATCTGTTCCATTTTCATATTCTCAATCATTACTTTTTTCAAACAGCGTCCGTTTTTCCGTATCACACCCGACGCAACGAGAAAATAAAAGCGAACTGCCGTCGAATGAAAAGCCTCGTAATACGTGCATTACACGTCACAAGGATTGAAGCGTTTTTATTGCTTCATTTGAAAGATTCTGAACGAAATGAGTGCTTTTAGCTCGCTAAGGGAATTATAATCCGGAGTGTGTACACAAGGGGCGTGAGGGGCTCCCGGTCGACGGGTTTGTCGTATTCGTTTGTATTTTTAGATGGAATTTTTTGATTTCGCTGTTTGTGTTGCTTGTCGTTGGATAAATTTTGTGTCGACGTTTTATTCAGAGTGTTTTTTTTAAAGGACAACTTTTACTTATTTAATGGTATATGTTAATATTAATAACACGTCCGTATTGCAATTGGATGGTTATAATAATGAGAGAGCGTGTGACCCAATAGTCAGTGGACCCGGCTGCGTAATCTATGACTTGAAATGACTCCTGTGTTCGTTTCTCAGAAGAGAACTTTTGTAGATGATTGCCATTGAAATAGTACTATAACTATATCGGAGGTATTTTTGTTATATTTTTATGGATGACAAATGAGCACACCTTTTTCACACTGATACTCTTTATGGGCTTGGTCCTTACCCGGTTCTGCCAACCTATTCATGCTGCGGCTAGAGACAATGTGAAACAGCCGACCCAAGCCGAAAAAACATTTCTCACTTGCAGAGAATGTGATCGTACATTCTCATTATAATTAGTGCAGGGAAGGTGAAAAACGGGCATGCAGTTCTCCTGATTGTATTGAGTGATTCATACGCGCCGTTACAACCACATTCGTCCTTTATATGAAATCAAAATGCAGATGCGTTGTTACCTTTTAGTTCTCATAAGATGAAATGCCTCGTCAGCCAAGGGTCTCCTCCAGATCCGTACAATCACTAGATCAAATACAGCAGTGCTATGTTGTTATTTTACGCTGGAATTATGTGATGGTGTTCAATTAGTATCACAGCTATTCGTGTTTTTCTGTAATATATATAATTGGAAACTTTTTTAGCACATACTAAAAATTCAATTAATGTAATATCAAAGCGAAACGGAATCGTACGATTATCCGTAAAGAAAACATCTGCATTAAAAGTAACCGACGTAAACCAAAGGATTGACATGCTCAAGGTTCATTGAACTGATAACAGCTGATTAGAAACGGTTGTCCAGTGGTAATCTTATATATCTGCAAGCAACCGATAAAACGGGATGTAATCATTTGCTCAGTTTACGAGAATTCAGGTAGATCAAGATGGATTCATCTTGGGAAGCTGATGTTTAACCGGGTATTTATGTTTTTTTTTATTTGATGAAGATAGTAAAGTTATATATATACAATATATAATTCCATATTTACAATATATAATTCAAAACAAAGCCATGGTTATTGCGTAACGAAAATCTACATAGATCTTGAGCTGCCGACCATAGCTCAGTAACGGAAGCAGGCTTCCCGCCGATATTTCGACTCTGACGTCACACACAAACCCCTTGATTGTAAGTGCCGCCACTTACTATCCCATCGCGCATCATAGATTTACCCGCGTCCGAAGGAGACCGAGGCACGCCCTTGACGACCCCGATGACGCGTCCGCCAAGGCCCAAGCTCTTCATAAATCACTACACGCGTACATTGCACCCTCATACCGCCCCCGCCGACGGAGATAATTAAGAAAATTAGATAATTCTTAGTCAGAAGCAACTGACAGAGCCGAGGTTCGGCCCTCTCGGGCACCCTCGAGTCAAACGCTGTCGCGGAACAGGGTGACGGTCCCAGCCGAGGCTCCCTCTTGCGAGTCCTTGTGCTGGTTACCCACTAATAGAGGTCTCGACTGAGCGCCATTAGCGCTCGGTCACCTCTCAACCCGGCGAAACTGTAATAGCCCTCGGGCTAAAAGCGGTCATCAGACCGAAAAAAAATAATCGAAACAAAATACGCATATAGCATTCTTGTGTTTAAATATCAGCTAGTCTGAATAAATATTTTTCGATTATTCAGTATCCTAAAAAAAAAGCAACTCGGTTTGATCTCTGTAATACTATAATACATAAGTTATCACCGCCTCAGAGATAAGATATTAAAATAATAAATTAAATAATATATCTGTTTCGTTCTGAGAAATTTTTCTTATTTAATCTAAACAAGAGAACCTTATCGTGTTGTCTACGAAGCAAATGATTAAAAACAGGAGAAAGTAGGTAGGCACTTTCTCCTGGTATATATAACCTGTATTCATTAATTCCTTTTTCTTAATTAAATACAAAAAAAGGTTCATTCGTAAGTCCGTTTATTACTTAAATAGCCTTAATGAAATAACATTACTCCGTCCGACTGTTTGCCGTGAGGGGGTTATTTACGTTTTATGGTCCTGGAAACAAACATTTATTTTAAAAAAAACATTATGTAATAATCAAAGGGCAGAGAGAGGGCAACAATCTAATAACTTAGTGATAACTGTAAAATTAGTCTTGGCTAATAAAAAAACTAAAGTATACTATTGGTTTACTACTATTGTATTTATTGTCATAAATCATATCAAATCAACTGCACAGGTTATATTATAGTGCTAAAGTTTTCATAGACACTAATATCATATATTCCTTGGACGGCCGATAGCAGATAGGATAGCATTACTTAGGAGGCAGCAGATAGCCACAAGGATAAGCGACCATCAAAATACATCGAAATAAATTAAAACGACGACGAGATGGAGGCAATGATCTACTTAAAATTTACGATAACTCATTGGATGGTGTCAGTATCATGCCTTAACAATATATATAAGGGAAATCTGCTAATAGCAATTTATGACGCCTAGATTCTTAGAAGTGACACAAAATAGCTAGGCAAAATCAAAACAGACTAAAACATCATAACAACCGGATCTAGATTCACGTTTCATATACGGCATATATATCTATATATATATATATATATATATATATATATATCTATATATATATATCTATATATATATATATATATATATATATATATATATATATATATATATATATATATGAGATAATAATAATAATAAACGACATTGTCATTTGTTTTTAAAAAGAAAATACGGTTGAGAAACGAGCACACAGTTCACATGATGGTTAGAGATGACTGTGGCATTATAGCTGTATTTCTGTAGTATTCTGTTAGAGTGTGATCCTTCCCCGATCAAGCCGGTCTTTTCATAGTGGAGCTAGAAACTAGCGGTAGTATATTTCTACCAGTGAGATAAAATTAATTTGTAATTTTAATAAGACAACAAAATATATGTATATATTTTCTAATCTCAGTTTGAGATTCAAACTGTTTAATGTTAGACTAAAATTATTGAAGCCCAAGTTGTACAATACTGCCAATCCATCACCGTCAAATAAATCATTAATACCGCATTCAAGTGGCTCCGACATCGATAAAATTCTAAATGGCCGGAAAATTATTTAGTCATTGTTCATGGATTATTTTTATAATTTATCATAGATGAAAAGAATATATAGTTATATATTGTTATACAACAGTTGTTAATCTATACTAATATTATAAAACTGAAGATTTTGTTTGGTTGAACGCGTTAATCTCAAAAATACTGGTTCGAATTCTTTTTGTGTTGGCTAGTCCATTCTTCAAGAAAGGCTATAGAACATCACGCTATGACCAATAGTAGCGGAGCATCAATGAAAGATGTTGCAAAAACGGGAAAAACTATTCCTTTTGAGTGATTCCGTTGAGTGTGCTGCATAAACGGTTAAAGTTAGGCAAAAAACATGTATGACGGAATTGTTCCCCTAAAGTTCTAAAAAAAAAACGTTTCTTTACATGAGACATACCAAGCATCCTGTAGTCTAAGCGAACGAAGGCACAGCTAGTATAATACAAAGGTTAAGCAGGTGAGGATCCATCGACTTATAGCGCCAGAGGACAAGACACTGAATGAGAATGAAAAACTAGCACATATACAGTTCACCTGGTAGAAAATCATCCTTGCTGAGTAATTCATAATATATAAGGTACGGGTATATTATTGGCACCTTGAGGACTAAAACGGTATGATTCAATACCAATAATAAACGGATATAACTATTATGTCATACAATTTAACGCTTCGTCTTTAAAACACTAAAAGAAATGAAATATCGAGTGAAGCGTCAAGTAAAATTGAGAGGCAAATGGAAAGACAACAGTGGTTGAATGAAACGATTACATAGATGATTTGTAGTAAGCCGTGATAACACAACAACTAACTTGGTCAGGAGGATGAATGGGAAAATATAAAAAAAAGTTTTTGACACCGCTTTGTTGTAAAGATCATTGTCTTGCAGTGGACTTAACAAGGCTGAAGGTAGTAGAGAACTAAATAAACATTGACAATATACAAATAAACATCATTAAAATTATAATATAAACAGAGGTGTGCTAATCTAGAAGTACGGAACTAGATTTGATCCCAAAGTTTGCCTGTAAAACGCGCGAACGGTGCCCCCGGCGGCATCTGCAGACGATGGCCCAACTTTCTTCTCCCTTTAATGTTACTCCATTTGCCGACGTGAATAATTGTAGATTGTGTTTTCTTTTGTCTGCGGTGTCGTTTCACGTGCGTCATATAAGCGAGGATTAGTTTTATCTAATTATTTATTAACTATCATAAACTGATCAGAGTTTGGGAAAAGATAATATATTAAATAAGTGTTTCTTTTGCCGAGTGTAGGGATGTGTATCCTTATTACCAGTGACGAGGAATTCTATCTTGGTCCTCAGGGGTGATAACGAATCTGAATTATGATTCCTTATCGTTGATGAATGTTAGGGTCATGTGCAACAGGATTCACTTACTATCAGGTGCACTGTGTGCTCGTTCATCACCCTAGTATCAGAACTGATACTGACTGTTTATCAAAGCTTCTTAATTATACTTACATAACTACTGCTTGATATCTATCGTCACTACAGCAGCTT
This sequence comes from Teinopalpus imperialis, assembly GCA_029286865.1. NCBI lineage: Eukaryota > Metazoa > Arthropoda > Insecta > Lepidoptera > Papilionidae > Teinopalpus > Teinopalpus imperialis. The sequence goes on along the minus strand of JAGSMU010000020.1, from coordinate 16,450,441 downwards.
ATAAAAAAGTAATCTCGTATTAAAATTTTGCACTAATACAAATCAAATACAGACAAAGACAGTTTCGAAATATGGATATTAGATTACTTCTTCAGAAAACAATATTTTAGGTACTTTTTTAACACACCTAAAATTTTAAACAATATATCAAAACAAAGGATACCTCAATGCAAGTGGTGCAGTAGTCGTCAAATATTTACACAAAAACAGACACCAGTAAAAAAAAACTAACACGGACAAATCACTGATATGTATCCGAACGAGAGACTGAAGATTTTGAATGTACCCACATAACTGCGTGAATGAGTATGTGACCGAAATAGCGAACGATATGATCAGTTATCGGAGTTGACAAATAGAAGAACTACGTCAATAAGATTTGCCTAAAATAGGTAAACATCATACATTGCGAGGGAATTTCATTCTCTACATCTTGATGGTTGCTTATCTATGTATCACTGTGCGTTTTGTACGTAGTGTTTTTTGCCAAGCACGACTATTTTGTGTAATCAACTGTCTTTATTTTATTTTATTTTTTTCCGAAACAAATAGTCCTTACAGAAAAAGGCCTACTCCTTTTGCAAAAACCGGCAAAGCACTTGCGTCGTGTTTGCAAATGCACTTGGGCGACGACGATCACTTATAATCTAAAAATCCACAAATTTCTTTGACATGGATTCGCGTCCATTATAGTTATAAAATTTAAAGTACTGTAGGCCATTGAGCTACCACGTTGAAGGATCTAACGACGTAGACTTTATATTGCGAGCAAATTTGAATCTGGAGGGGGTATGAAGACGAAATCGCCCCAAACTTGCCTCCTGACTCATAAGTAGGCGTCGCGACGGCATCACATGCAGACGATGGCCCAACTTTTCGGCTTAGGCGGCGATATTACGGGATTGACGAACGGGCATAATTAAATGAGTTGGTAATTCCGCCGTCTGTAGTCTAGACCGAGCCGTGAATGTAACGTAACATCTTTTATGTGAATATTAATTGTGTGTAATGAGTAGAATAGAATAGACTTTATTTGCAAGAATATATATATATATCATAGTATAACGTTAGGAACTTAATAGTCAATAGCCTTATGGTTTAGAGTAGGGTTACGAAACATAAAGGTCATACGATCGAATCCGCCATTCGACTATTATTAACGAAGTTGTTAAGTTAGTAATTAGTGAGTAATAATTTGAATATTAAATTTATATTAATAATTTAATTAAACATATCAAATATATTTAATTAAATCAGAAATCATAGTTATCATTTTCTTAATTTTTTTTATTAATTATTTAATATAATTATTTTTGAATATTGTTATGATTATTATTATTCAAAAATAATCAAAGAGGATTCTTTTTGAATTATAATTTTATAATAATTTGAATAATAAGGTAAATAACAGTCCCGTTGTCGTTTTTTGTTAATTAAATAGAATTCCGGATGTTTAACATTATTATCAGTAAAGTTATTAAGCGTGTATTGATAGTTTTTATGCTTTGATGTCATTTACGCACCGCGCGAATTATAATAATAAGGTAAATAACAGCCCCGTTGTCGTTTTTTGTGAATTAAATAGAATTCCGGATGTTTAACATTATTATCAGTAAAGTTATTAAGCGTGTATTGATAGTTTTATGCTTTGACGTCATTTACGCACGGCGCAAATTATAATAATAAGGTAAATAACAGTCCCGTTGTCGTTTTTTGTTAATTAAATAGAATTCCGAATGTTTAACATTATTATCAATAAAATTATTAAGCGTGTATTGATAGTTTTTATGCTTTGGTGTCATTTGCGCACCGCGCGAATTATAATAATAAGGTAAATAACAGCCCCGTAGTCGTTTTTTGTGAATTAAATAGAATTCCGGATGTTTAACATTATTATCAGTAAAGTTATTAAGCGTGTATTGATAGTTTTTATGCTTTGACGTCATTTACGCACGGCGCAAATTATAATAATAAGGTAAATAACAGTCCCGTTGTCGTTTTTTGTTAATTAAATAGAATTCCGAATGTTTAACATTATTATCAGTAAAGTTATTAAGCGTGTATTGATAGTTTTTATGCTTTGATGTCATTTACGCACCGCGCGAATTACAATAATAAGGTAAATAACAGCCCCGTTGTCGTTTTTTGTGAATTAAATAGAATTCCGGATGTTTAACATTATTATCAGTAAAGTTATTAAGCGTGTATTGATAGTTTTATGCTTTGATGTCATTTACACACCGCGCGAATTCTACAGGAATGATCGGATCATGAAGTTAGACACTGAACTGCTTCAATTTGGACCAATGTAACAGTTAACAGCACTGCGGATTAGAATCGTAATCACGATGCTTTTATAGAAGCCTAATCAATTTATGGTTTCTTTATTAGAATCGTTACATACAGTAATCAGAGTAATACGATATTTAGTTTTCATTACTAGAATTTAATTTAGCCGAATCTAATCCATTTAAGGCATTGACACATCAGTGTAGGGTAAACGACGTCGTGTCCTTGTTTTAATATTTATTTCACCACTATCGTCGAAATCCTACACAAATACCTTATCCGAACACTTGTCTTCTTGATATGGAGTCGGGTTACTTACCTGTAACCAAAAAAAACATTCATTAGCCGATTTACCGATTCAGTTTTTGAATTTGTACAATTTACCTTTCATGCGAGAGTCGTGTTTAGACTGCTTATTATTATATTATATTATATATTATTAGTTATATTCTTATTATATATTATTAGTTTTATTTAAAATCCAAATCCCGGCCCCGTTATTAACTGTATTTCACTTACTGATTCAATACGTCCTCGACGGTGGAAAAAGAAGAGGAATCCATAATTATACCGTATTAAAAAAAAATGTAAATCTGCCTATCCCAAGTATTGGATTAAGTTATAATATCCTCTCTTTGGACAAGGTTCATCCCCAAAGTATAGTATACTGTATATTTTTATTATTAATATAATTTTTTACTTTTATATACCTCATTTGGCGAATTTCTTTATGTAACTGTAGATATACGCGTGTCGTGTAAAATTCATAGTATTGAGTTTGCACTCAAAGTCTCTTAAATAATATTACTTAAAAAAGGTCGGCTAAGCTCACATCTAAAATAAATAAAAATGTCAGTCCTAAGACGCTATCAAAAATACGCACACGCTTTTTTACTTTAATGTTAATGTAAGAATTTTATAATAGACTATTAGTTATTGATAAGATTACGGTTTATTTAAATTATTCGAAACCATAATCTTTGCGTAAACATAGTCACATCATTAAAACCAATTACAATATGGGTGTTTTCTAGAGTAGAGAGTGAATAGGCAATTACTGAGCTAGTGCGCCTTACCATGGACCAACCAGGACTGTCACGAATGAATGTGGTTTTTTTATTATTATTTAATTATATTCCCCTAACTTAATGAAATATATGAACATAATGAAGATAAATAGATTTATGTAAAAACTAGGCAAAACTTTATACGACGATATCAAATCGCTGAATGGTGTATTTTGTTGGTATTTTGTTTATCACTGCATGTATGCGACAAGGCGTAGCAGATGAAAAGAAATATTTAGCTTTGTTCCAACTGCATATTCACGAGGAGGAATTCCAATTCTGCTTCATAAGCGAATGCGTGGAGTATAATACACTTGCAGTACAATGAATGCGAAGTGCATGTATGGTGCATCTATTCCACCGCATTGTACCGGGGTCGATGGCCGGGTAACGAATGCCGCATGTCGTGAGCTCGGGCTACGCCACCGTTGCTCGATTGTTTTCAGCTACAAAGCTACGATATGCGACCGAGCTATCCGTGCCTTGTGTTTTCACAGTTACATGACGTGTGTTGTATTCATTACTGTATACGTATAGGAGCAGAGCGAAGTTTTAGAATATTTATCTATCCATAGACTATAATTTTTTTTATTACAAAAGATATTACAAACGAGCCGCACAGTTCTTGATGGTAAGTGACAACTCTTTTCATGACATATATGTCCAACCGCAATAAAGATTTACGATGTACATGCGTGCTACTTTTTTTTTTGAGGATGATAAACGAGCACACAATTCATCTGAGGCTTAGTGATCTCTGCAGCCCATGACCCCACATTCATTCTCGCTAAGAAATCACCCCCGAGGACACTACCACTACTACTAGTTGGTAAATTGCTCTAACAATTAGTTTCTTCAATATAAACATCTTATACAATAGTTCCTTGAAGTAATATAAAATAAGCTGACAAATACTGAATAAAATTAAAATGAACGATGTAATAGTTAAACCCGTAGTTATTTACAAATAATACAAACTGTGTAATAATAACTTGGACACAGTATTCGATAATCAGTTCTAAATATTTGTAAATTTATGAAATTGGTTTCGGTAGTGATAAATTCCCACTGATTGCAATCGGACAAAGGCATGGACACTATGTGAGTGGTTAAAATTAAATTACGCTATGCGTGAACATTGGAATTCTGATTTGAATTTCAGATCACCTGTAAAATATTCAAATATTATACGTAATATTAGCAGACTTTGTTCGAATGTAATGGATTCATCCTGTTTAATTGAAAGCGGGTACAGCCACTCTTCAACTAGCTTGTGACTGCAAAATGAATGGGTCGGCTCGACTAAGGAAGACCCGCTAGCTCAAAGAATATCATCTTGAAATAGCAACATAACGATGTGTTTCGTACGGTGTGTAGGGGGACCATTTACAGGCAAAGGGCCATTCTTTATTATGTGGTTGCAATTGTCACTTATAATCATCGGCTCATTTGAGCTCCTTTTTCATCTCTAATAATATACAAAATAATGTCAGGCACGACTCGTTTGATTACCTGTTTATATTTATTCAGGCCCAATATAATTAGATAATACTTTTAACTTTATTTTTTCTTAAAATTTATTCCAATCGAAAACCCGAAAGAAGAAAAGAAGATACCTTTACCTTTACCCTGCGTAAGGGTATCCATCTTTTTCTTCGATTTCTTATTGATATTCGATTACTTCATTGTAGGTTGAACTGCTTTAAGCACTCCTTTAAAGGCAGACTCTAGATGCATTAAAAGTTTCTAATATATTAGTATATAAATTATTGTTGTTGTCGTAGAACATAGATGTATCGTAGCTTATAATCTCGTTATATATTTTCCAAAGCTGACATTGGGAGCTTCGGTAAGGGCGGCTTATACTTACTTACACATGCATCTGGGTCAAGCAGACTGATGTCTCACTTCTCCGTTCGTTCGGTGTGAAGTATGTCACTAAATGACCATCGTGAAGTGCTTGGGAGCAGCTTTTTAATTTTATTTTATTTTATATAAAGTCGTTCGTACGTAAGAAATTTATATGTACTCATTATCTAAATATATCATAAACAAAGATTTGGACGCACACCTCTACCACACCTGTTGTATGAGATGGAATGCCTCGTTACCTATGATTGGGTACCCGGATCCCTCCTTTCTTATAGAATACGTGGTAAACAAACAAGCAGCTCAACAGATTGTACGTTATTACAGCTGCCCATGGACATCCAGTCGCAGATGCACTGCCGGCCTTAAAAATCCTACCACACACCATACGAAACATAGCAGCATTACGTATCTATTACAAGGTCATGTTCTGTGAGGGCGTAGTCCGTGTCCAGTTGCTGCAGCTAGAAATTAACTGCAGCATGGCTCTACCAACATTATATGTGAGACTTCATACGCTGAAACATGTATCATAGCTTACGCACGCGAGTGGCACTTTAAAAGTGACGCAACTTTTTTATTTGTCCGCTGTCTTAAATGCTATAAGCACTGAATGTAAGGCCAGGTTAATCTCGATACATCACTTAACCAAATATAATTGTTATGTTACGTAGAGGCTCATGAGAGTGACCACACAATTACTTACCGTCAGTTCAGCGTCAGCGTGAACCGTGTCAATCACTCCCAGTTCCATAATAAAAAGTTTAGAATATTTTTTGACATAACATGTATATAAATAAAAAATAAATACTGTTCGTTGGTATACGCATCAATAGAGAAAAGGGTAGACCAAGTTAGAAAACAGGGTTTTTTGTTTGAGATACACTGGAGAATTCCCCGGAAAATTGGCAATTTTGGTAAAATCTAAGTTTTTTTTCATATGGGATTTTTGTATGAGTTCATGATTTCAATCATGGATAAATTCACAAATTCACAAAACGATCACAAATTATAAAGATATTTAAATTAGGACAGGACAACGTCGGTCGGGTCTGCGCTAGTTTTCAATGTAAATATTTATTGGTGATTCAAGGTTCAAATTCAAATAGAATAATTATTTTATGCGTCAATAGCCTAATGGTTTAGGGTGCGGTCCTAAGAATATTACGTCGTAAGTTTGAATCCGCCTTCCACGTATTTTCGTAAACCATCTCTTAATACAAGCATTTAAGCGTAGTTGGTGTGGATTACGGGAATTTTAGTAATGTTAAGAGTAATGCATTATTTAAAAAAAGTTACGTTTCCGTGTTGGGTGGAATGTATTTTTCGCATAGGCATCACTTCGCATTAACAAATACAAACGATGACAAGAGCATTAAGAAAGACATAACCTATGATCTACGATAAATCCTCATATTAAAATCACTTCGTAACTGATCCACGATATTATTGCTCTGTCGGCGTACAGTTCATACCTTCCGTTAAATGCGAAAGAATTCGTTATCGATCAATTTCAATTAACCACAAAGGCATTTGGGAAAAGGTTTACAGCACTATATTTTTGTTACAGCACTATATTCAAAATAGACAAAGACGTTTAGCAACTGATAGCAAACATTGCCACGATCGAAAATGTTTCATTATCATCATTAGTAATTATTAAATATTATTAGCTGATGGGTTTTTAATAATGCCTTACTTTAAAATATTATATAATCAAATATTAAAATCAAAAATTAGAAAAAAATCTGAAGTAAGTCACGACCGTATGACCTGTGATAGATATTCATATAAAATTCAGTCGAGCTCTCGCTGAAACGGATTTCTCCCAGAGCTCTGAAGGCGTGCGGACCTGATCCGCCCCATTAAAATGCATCGCACTAAACAAGGCCACCGGCTAGATATATGAACTAGGCAGCGATGGATAAAAATAGATGTGAGACTCGGAAAAGGACTAGATTATTGATTATTATTGTCGCATAAACATTCAGATTTTATTAAAAAAAGAATATGACAAAATTTATATTCGTTTTGTGATTTTGTTCTTGATAGCCATAAAGGAGACAGAAACGATTCCATACAATCTTGGGCCCAGATGTAACGAGATGAAAATGGTATGAAATAATAGATTCAGGTTTAAAGTCTCGTTCAAAATTTTGTGAGTTTTGACAATCTGAGAGCCGAGTTATTAGAGATTTAGTAAAAGTGAGGTTATATTACAATCTCTATAAATACACAACTTAAATAGGTTACTAAGTTCTCTAAGCTAATGTTAATTATATATGGAGAACGTTTGAAATGTCATATTATAAATGAATATCAATGACCTGAAGCCATAAATAGATAACAGAAATGGATTTATCGAAAAAGTTTTGAGAAAAGAATAAAACACATTTTAATGAAACTAGTAGATGGTTTATTCGTCTTCACCAATGTGCAAGCAAGTGTCGTACAAGGTAGGCAGGTTCGGAATCCATAATAAACAAAGCAGTGATCGTTGAAAATAAAAAATACAACCGTGAAAGCAATCAAACGCATCGGAAAACACAAAACGAATGTAGCAAAAACAATCGGCAAGAATCAATGTGAAAAATGTAAAAATGGCGTCATAAAAAAATGATTTTAATCAAAATCAAATCGATAATCATACCATAATCATTTTGGTATTTCAAATATTATTTGTATTTTTTTTATTAATAAAAAGTGTAATTAAATACACTATATTGTATACAAGTATATATAGTGCATTTAAATACATGGAGTTAATTAACTAGTGTGATTTGTAATCCTTAATCGATTTATTATATCGATAATGTCACGAGATCTTTCTCATTTTTCTCCGTTTCCAAATTGAGAATTGAGCTGATTTATTATATTTTAAAATAAAAATATGACAAATTTATTAAATCACATCGCATCTTATTACATTTGGGCCCACTGTTCTCCATCTCCTTTAAATGTATCGCTCACGTTTTCTTGTGCAATAGATTATCAAGCCATTATCAAGTTTCCGTTGTGTCTACTGGGCAAAAAAGAAGCATCAAATAAAAGCTAACTCAGGTAACCAGTTTATTATAAAACGGATAAGGGGTGCAATTAAATCGTTGCAGAATTTAATTTCCCGAGTATTGACGCGGCACTCCTTGACACGGTCAGGCTCTTGACCCGACAGATGCTGTTCTGTTCGGGCTGTGTTGAGGCACAGACGATTTTAACAAGCTTTTATTAGCTTGACCTGTATGAATGTATGATGTGACTTTTATTCGATTTCAGTTGTCACCTACTTCCGAATTGAGGCATTAAATACACCCACGCATTATCCGTTTTTTATATAATGTATCTCAGAAAAACTTTATAATATGATAAAGAGTAATGCATAATTAGTTTATTTTTCTTTTAGATTTTGACTAATAATAAGAAAAATAATATAAATTGTATTTCTTTTTAACAAAATACGGACTTCTGAATAATCAGAAATTTAACACACTTTTTAGAACCGATTACATTACAACAATTTTAAGTAAAACAATTATATGTATGACATAGTAACAAACTAAAATCAATATTTTAAATTGCATGTGCCAATACAAAATTTAAGTAAAAGTCAACATACAGAGATTCCACTGCTGGGTATCGGTGCTGGAGACTGGTCCATCCCGCGGCTACACCGTGGGATAGCCGACTGTACAAATCCTAGAAATATCTTTTTATTTATTTCTTAGATATGCGGTACAGGAGTAGTTGTAGCACCGTGTTCAAATGCCATTTCAATATCAAGCCATCCCCGGTGTTAAATTTGTTCATTGCAGTTTCATGAAAAAAAATATAACGAAGACATAAGAAGTCCGTCAATGCGCTGGGTGGTATCATTATATATATAGACTGCTACTTTACTTTTTTTAATATTGAAAGTTACACTAGCACGTCCGATTTATCTTATCACACAGATCGTGTAAGCTTGTCATAATTTAAAGTAAAGCTCGTGTGATTAAAAGCAAACAAACATACAAAACACATATCGTAAATCGGCGAATACACCAACTTGATCCCAACAGGCGGACATTAACCTGTGTACCGGTTTGATTAAATTTTGCAGTTCCCCTTGCGGCTGCCGTAGCACGTACAGTGTGCCACAAAATTAGGGGCTTTTGTACAACAGGTTTACTACTATATTACTATATATCATACTAACAAGGAGGAGGTGACCTCTCCTCGTTCGAATGTTATGCAATTTCATAATGCTTCGATATAACGCAACGTTTTAAAACCGTAGAAATCTCCTTTTTGATTTATAGAAATTTATTATGATATGCTTTTTTAATAATTAAAAAAAACCTTATAGATTTGGGGACATTTAAGAAAAGAGCCTACACCTTTCTTAAAGGCCGGCAACGCATTTGCGGCTACTATGGTGTTGCGGATGTTCTTGGACGGCGGTGATACCTATAAAGAAAAAAAAAGTCCACCATCACGAACAGGAAAAAGCGAATAAGCTTGATATCGTGCTGATTGACCGGTGACAGCAAAGGATATTTTTTTATTTTTGGTCGACACCACCATCTGTATGACGAGAACCTCGTGAAAACTGAAACGAATAAAAATATCAAATGTCTGGACCTGGCACATGTGGTAACCGAAATATGGTACCAGCCCGTCGACCCAAATGATCCCTATAGTCGTATCTGCAAACGTGTTTATTCCAACTATCCTCTAGAATGAGGTGAGGCGGTAAGGAATCCGTTACCGAAGTTTAGCAAAACAAAACGGTTAGAAAACTTATCCCTCTATTCATCCTCTTCCAATGACATTCGGAACAAATGAGAAAAAAGTTACGTTAATCTAATTATAAGACTTTTAAGGTTTTATGTAGGTATACTTTCAAGTTGCATCGTTCAGATTAACCAGGTTGTGCAAGGACCAAGAGCCACATAACGGAAGACGCGTCGCAAACCTACAGCTTCCAACTTGTAAATTACTTGATCATAAACTCACGTGCCACTTAAATATTTCTTAAACTAAAACTTTAACATTTAAATATACCTGGTTCCATAATACAAATTATTATATCGTTTTGGGGCTAAGTTAACCTTAACATTAATGTACTTTATTTGTGACGTCGTCGGTCGACGGTCGTTGCTATTTTTGTATGATTCTCGAACGTTTATTCCACAATTATCGTTGGGAGTCACGTCAATTTCTTTTATGTGCCACAAATTTAAACGAGAAAGGTGCTAATAAACCACTTAATTTTTTTTTGTAAAATATTATATTTGTGTTATTAATTTTATAATACTTATTCTTTAGTCGCTTTAGTCTATTATTTAGTCGTTACTCAGTTTTCGTTTACTGATTTTTTTTGTTTAGGTGTGATCGCCTCAGCTCAAGGCCTTTTACAGTCTCACTGGTTTGAATGGTAGCTGAGAACCTAAGAGTATTCAGCCGAAACTTTTATTTATGGGTTAACCAGCTCACAAAGGTTTCCGAGAGGGATCCTCAGTTTGGACAGTTACCCTGCGCGCGTAAGTTACTTATTCGAAGACGCCCGAGAGGGCCGAATCAAGGCTCGCTCAGTTGTTCCTAACGGATAAAGCACCTGCTTCATCTCCCATTACTACTGGGGTTGACTGTTAGATAATAAGACTGAACAGAAAAATCCACCTTCTGTTTGCCTTTTTGTGGCTTATGAATACAACGATATAATAAATAAATAAACTCGAGATTTTAAATTTTCTTAATATTTCGGTGAATATATGTAATTACGCAAAAAAAGGAGTGCGTGCTCATCATCGGCACAGCGTCATCTATTGGTAATAAAAAAAACTGAAATAAATGAATAATAAGAAACTAGGTGGCGCCTCACACAGGAGGCTTCTTCTCCGATTCGTGACAATGAAATGGTTAAAAACGAAAAAAAAATAAACACTGTATTTTTTTGTTTTTAACCATTTCATTGTAACAACAATATTTTTACGAATTAACACATAATTTAAGGTTGCCTTTTCTCTTTTTACAGGAATAATCTATATAGATAACAGAAACCGATCTCATCCATTTTTTAAATATCTTTATATTATATATCTTAGGTAAAAAGATTATTGGAATCAAAGCAATATACTTTTTATTTACAATTAAGGGTTCTCCTGTTCATTTGATGGTAAGTCCAGCAATTCCAACAAAGATTCAAGACGCACATGCGTTATCACCCTGATATGAGGAATGTCACACTTCGAGTGATAGAGTCTTCGGATCCGATACTCGCCGAACGTTGGTATTCGGTGCGAGCGTGGCCCTCCCCGGTCGAGCCTACATTCATGCCACACCTTGAAGCTACTAATATTGCAACTGATAGAATTATACGAGTAGGTACTTATGTCTATATCGACTACAAATATTTTTATGAATGTGACTTGTTGATGAAAGAATATGTTTATTCGTAACAAATTCAACATTATTGCGTTTAATTATATAATTAACATATAATGTAATATGTAAATAAAATTAAATGCTAGTTGTCACTAATCGTACCCAACTCAGCATATACAGCGCTGGTCTTCTTCTTTGGTGATGTCACAATACAACTTCAACACTAAATTGAACATTTCTAACTCACAATTTTTTTTTAATATTCCGACTTACCTGCAATTAAAAGTAGCACAAATAGTAGGTGATTTCGGTGGTGACGCTAATAAATGTAACGGAAACAGCGATAGATTTTGCATACGTAAAGGCAGTGTATATTTTCGTGAATGTCATGTAGCCTACAGGTTTAGTGTACGGTCTGCGAAACTTAGGGTAGCGTAGGTTTGAATCCGCAATTCGACTATTCTCTTGTAACAGCTCCTAACACATACATTTAGGCATAGTTGGATTGGTTACTGGGAATTTTAGTAAGGTTAACCCTGTTAGCTTTCTCTAAATAAAAAAAATGTAGATCAGTAAGACCGTGCGATCTCCATGTTACAACACTGGCATAGATCCAAACGCATCTGGCATTCTCGCGCAGTGAGATATATAATACGTATAAATTGAACATACATAGTATAGAAATATATATACATGCGATACTAATATTTTAAAGCAGACTAAATCAAGAATATATAAATAGATGAAATATTGGTACTTCAAAGCGGTAAATGTATAAACAACCATTCTCAATATGTATTTGGCCTAAAGAAAGCTTGACAAGACCATAAGTATAAACTAGTTACTAGCATACAAAGGTCAGCTCGACGGGGGAAGCATTCAAAGAAAACAAAGAATTCAATAATAGCCTAGCGCTATTGTCTTTCTTTTTACGAATGAAGGAAACCAGAGAACTTATTAACTGATAGCAAGACACTCGATTCTAATCCATCTGCATCAGGAAATAAAGAGAGAAAGGATAGATTTATTCATTGCTGCAAAATTGAAAATGATAAAGTACGGGAGCATCTGTTGGTTGGCAAGCGCATCACTTAGGAACGGCTGGACCTACTTGGTTATTTTTTTAAGTCTTAAATTAATAGTAAAATTATCTCTGTATACGAGTAATTATCGAGGAGACCAAAATAAACCAAGACAATCTTATAAGATTATGATTGTTTTATTAATGATTTTCATGTAGGGTGACCATATTTACTGAAAAAAAAATGTAAAACAATCATTGAAAAGAGCAAGTGTGGTTCTAGTCCGCTCTTGTCGGTGGACATCTGCATTCCGCTGGGTGACAGCTTCTACTAGCTTCGACTATTTACTGTTAAAAAATAGTTTTATAATATCTATTTGTTATAAATCATTTTAAGTTTTAGTTTCAGTTTGAATTATAATAACAAAATATGCTTATGGCGTAGCTTTCAGGCAAATTACCAACACGCCTGGATGGGCGGCACGTATGGGCACGGGGCAAACATTTCAGACGGGATCGCGATGTCGGCACCTTGTGATGTCATAATTAACGAGAGTATTCCCTAGGCAACCAATAGATAGTAGTGGCTTCACGTTGTAGGTCTCTTGTACAATTTTGTTAATCAATTATTATGAATATTGGATCTGGGCGCGTTGTGATTGGTATCAACCTTCCTCCGATCTTATCACGGAGGTTAACTAAGGGTAGGGACAGATAAATTCATATATTTGTGGGAATGTTTGGGGCATTCAGTGCGTAAATGTTTTATATACAACGTAGATATAGTATTAAAATTTTACTTTACGACCTATAGTGTTTAAAATAAATAAATCGGAGGAAACCATTGATAAGTTGTGACGAGGTATTCCATTTTAGTCAATAAACGTGATAACGTATTTGTCTTATGATTCCTTACCAAGAATAAATGAGTATGTAAGGAGCCGCACACAGGTGAACTTTAAGCTCGTTTGTCTCCCCTAATATCATTAAAAAGTTTGGCTACTTTCTTTACTTTTTCTTGGCAATTTATAGAAGAATTTTATATAGAATAGAAAATCGTTCTATAAATTGCCTACTGTTTGGACTACTATAATATATATACCGAACCTGTCCTCCCATTATACCTGTATATACCCATAATACCTGTGTATATATATATATATATATATATATATTTGAATAGACTACTGTTTGATATGGTTGTGAATATATCTTCACAAATTCTCAGTATTGTTAAAGCAAAGTCGTTATAATTGGCATAACAACAATCAAATCAGCAAAATTTGAATTATGCAAAGTACTTTAATATAACAAATTGACAAATTGATATGACTAAATATAAAGTTATCAACCGCCGTATCGTTTCTACAAACTCCAATGATAATTCCCTGAAGTTTGATTTATTACAACAAAGATTAGTGAAATAGGCGATAGAAGGAAGTAAATATTATTCAGATATTATTAAATGTATAAGCCAGATTTAAATAATTTCGTTTGATATTCGCGATAGAGAGACGGTGCAGCTTGTTTCTATGTGCATCAGGAATGGTTAAACTCGGCCGACCGAACCGACCGGGTAAGAATGGGCCAATGGGAAATGCTTTTCTCAGTGGTACCATCGAATGCGAAGATGTATAAAGAGGAACGGAGACTACATCGAAAAACAATAAAAGTATCGGCAACATTCTACATTGAGTCGTTTTTTATTTTCCAAACACTTTCAGTGTGACCTAAAAAAAGAGTAAAAAATATCATGATTTGATAGAGATTGTCCAAAAGATTCAGTAGTAGAGCTATGACGCAGTTTGTTTCTAGCTGCAGAATGAATGGGTCAGCTTGACCGGGGTAGGACCCCGCCCTCACAGAATACCAGCGTAAAATAACCGCATAATGCTGCTGTATTTCGTCTGGTGAGTGTAGGTACCCGGAGACCTTTATTACTGGTGACGAGGCATTCCATCTCAGTCCTCAAGGGCAACGCATCTGTATTATGATTCCATGGCAGTGATGAACATAGATGTCATGGGCATGGCGGCTGGTTGATAGGAATATTGGAGCTGGTTGATAGGAATATGGGAACTGGTTGATAGGAATATGGGAGCTGGTTGATAGGAATATGGGAGCTATGTAGCTCATAGAACCGATTAATAAGAACTATTCTCGAGTGACTACTACTGGAAAACGCAATTTATAAGATCCCCTTCACTAGATGCAATCTGCTAGCCGGGCCGATGGATGCAAATCGTTTAGATTCCCCCTTGCGTCTGTTGTATATGATTTTATAATAATCTTTAAAACATGTTTCCCAACAGCATCTGTTTTATTAATAAAGTGATGTAATGATTACTAAGAGATATAAGTAATCATTACATACACATTCGTATTTTTATGTATTGAGTGTGACAATCAAACACACAGGTCACGAACATGGGAAGTGATACCTGCGGCCCCTTACAGCCACATTCAACATCGATAAGAACGACGAGTCAGTGGCTTTGTATTAGCACTAACGCTTACTGCACCATAATGTTGTCTGCGTATATAGTTGATGTAACAGTTTGAAGATAACGTCGTATTTGAAACCGACAAGGAGAAAAACATCACCCTTAAATAATGCGTGTGTCTCCAAAAATTTAGTTTCATTAATAAACTTACACTTCATGATGAAGAAAACCTGATTCATCATTCAGCCGTTATCACGGAACAATCTTGACACACTCAGACTTTAGAAATCAAGACCGTGTAGACCTTCACTAACTCAGTAATGTTACAAATAAAGTGGCAACCTTCCTATGTTATCTCACTTCCCCGGGGCGCGAGTATAAATAAATCCACACGTTGAATATGCATCGACTTCTGAACTTGCGATGTATGTTACTTAGATTTGAGTTTTGGGAGCTCAGTTTCAAGGCATAAGTAAGAACAAATACAAATAACTCGGAATTAACCATTTCCATTTCTAACTATTTTCATCCTTTGATAAATGTGGTATGATTGAGGAAGCACAGCACATTTTGATGGAATGCGTTCCGGGACGAGAACGTGTTTTGGTCTTTTATATACTACTACTCCTGTCTTATGGATATTCATGGGTAGCGGTGATTACTTACCATCAGGAAAGATGCTTGCTCCTTTGCCACCTGTGTAAAATAAACTAACTCTAAAATAGGCACATAAAGACAGACAAACGTACTCGGAGCCATTGTTTTATACTATTCCTGTTTAGTGTTATTGATGATACTAGGATTTTGTATAGCATATATGGGTAACGTCCACCTGTACCAAAATATTTTAATTTCACACAGTTTTATCGCATATAAAACCTTACACGTGATTTACCAATATACCCGGGGTGAACATTTTAGCCCCTCGTGTGTTTTGAGCTCACATGGTGACGTCATAATTAACATAAACCGCTCAGCAGCAGGTAGGAGCACGTGGCGAAGGCAAAGCCACGAGGGTTGAATCGAATGGAACTTTTAATTGCTTGCCACTTCAATATTCTTTTCAAATACACCCAAAAAAATACAGTCGTACAGTAGGTAATTACATTTTATACTTATACAGTATAATATTGAATTTTTACCTCTACGCCTATGCCGTACACCTCTACGCCGTAGCTATAACTACAGCATTAACAGATAGGCTCAAAACAGGAAGAACCAAGCACTTATATATATAGAAAATATTTTTTTTTATTATATTAGAGTTGACACCATTTATATTATAGTCTACGGGCCGCAATCAATATAGATAATATATTGATTGAGACCCATAGACATCTAAATCTATACTCAACAAAGGTACAGGATACATATGCGTTGTCACACTTGGGGAAACAGATGGAATGCTTAATTGGGTCATTACCTGTAATACGATAACACAATACAATACGAAACAGGACTATAAAAAAAATATTTATACTTTTTTTTAATTGTTTGAGTGTGACAAACGACAAAGACCTTGACGGGAAGTGATTCCTGCGGCCCACACCTACATTCATGCTCGATAAAGATTCATAAATCAGATGTATCTAGAACTTAGACGGAATGCCTCGTCAACACTAATAACGCTTTCCGGATCTCTACACCTATCAGACAAAATACAGCAGCGGTATGCTGCTATTTTACGCTGGTATTCTATGAGAGCGTAGTCCTCCCCGGTCGAGCCGACCCGTCAATATTGTAGCTGTAAACAAACTGCAACGTGGCTCTATCACTGTTGAAAAGAATCTGGATATTCGATATCAAGTTGTGCATTTTGACTTATGAACATTCTGATTTTAGCACAAACAAGCGTAGTATCTCCACCATAAAATCATAACAATACAGCTTTACGAGTCTTTCTGATAAAACGGTATCTAGGTTATGAGATATACATATGGTAATATTGTCGAAGCCCTATTGTTTCCAATAGCGCCGACATGGATTTAGACAGGCGCCTAAAACTATACCCGTTTAGGAGCGTTTTGTATATTACGTCACTTACCTGAAACAAAAGAGGAATAATATTACAAATTAAGATTATAGCGAACGGTATTGTTCCGATTTACATATTGTCGATTATTTATAACGCTTTAGCAACTATATTAATACACTATGTCCGTGCGCGTTTTAACTAATTAAGAACAGCGCCATTGCAGTAGGCAAGTAGAAAGTCAAACTTGAGGGAAAGATATGTTATGTAGAAGATTTGAGGGTTGACGAAGGGCCATCAACATGCCATTACCTAATTATTTATCTAGGATCGATGTAGATAGT
The DNA here is from genome assembly GCA_029286865.1 of Teinopalpus imperialis. Taxonomy (NCBI): domain Eukaryota; kingdom Metazoa; phylum Arthropoda; class Insecta; order Lepidoptera; family Papilionidae; genus Teinopalpus; species Teinopalpus imperialis. The sequence goes on along the minus strand of JAGSMU010000020.1, from coordinate 16,433,072 downwards.
CAGAATCTGGAGGAATCGGTTACCTTAAAGTTGACCGTGTGTTTGTCGGTTTTAGTTTATGTGACTTACTTTTATAATCTTAGCTTTACGTCAGTCCATTAGAAAAAGTCAGCCTATCCAATAAATACTTGATTTTACTAAAGTGACGATGATGACATAATAAGAACAAGGGGAAGCCTGAGTACAGCTGTGGACTGTTGATAGGCTATGATGATGAAAATAAGGACATAAGCACTACGACGCAAACGATATAAATAGCACATATAAAACTTAGTGAACTACACAGTCTTAAGGCGCTCCCTCTAGACTCTATACAAGAAGCAATTAAATCTCAAACAGTGTGTTAATCTCGTACAACTAGTGACCGAGCACGTAAGGCGAACCAATTAAAAGCAGCTAATCGCAAACTTGCACCAACTAACATCGCAAAGTTGCAGCTTACAGCACCGGTGACAGGCTGCCGATAAGTTAGAAATGACAAATACACCAAGAACTTACCACCAAGCACAGCAATTAATCATTGTATTAGCCCATTATTAATTTTGTGACAGAACACAAAATCCCCGATCTAATTAAAAACTCCCCGGAATAATATATATGAAAATTCGACAGTTAGATAGATAGATCTCCTTTTAGAAAGGTACGAACATCGACAGTTTAGCTTTTAATGCAACCGATGGAAGAAAACACTTAAAATTGCGATTAACTGATTCGGTGCCTGCACTGGGGATCGAACTTGGTTTGCTCGCGTACTGTGAATTAAAACCGAGCGCAGATCTAACTACAGCTATTGTTCATTTAATATGTTATATTGCATATAGTATTCACGTGAACGGAGAAGAGGTATCTTCTCATTTCTTCCCATATTTGATAATCCATAATTAAATTTTTAATAAGTTGACAAGATAGAAGGAAAGATTATTTTAAAATAAAAACCGTCAAATTATACATTCAAATACAGAAAGCTCCCCCGCACTGATAACAAATAAAATTACTTTTAGCCCATCTGGGACGATGTAGAAGCTTTTAGCATAATCAGTGTCCACTTTTTTAAACGAAAAACTTGAATATGGCGCTTCCAATTTTGCGTTATTTGGTTTTATTATAATGAAGAACGTCACAATTCACAGAGATTTTTACTGCAATATGAATAGTGAAACAAGGTTATTCGCGATACCGCCATGTCACTGGCCGGTTCTCTCCAGTCCATACAGATAGAAGCGTCGCTGGAGTTTCTTGCGCCACTTCTTCTTTAGCGTCCACGCATTCCGAAGTGGTGGTACAGGTAGTTAATAATAATAGCGATATTAATTGAGATAATCCTCTGTCAGAAGCAACTGACCGAGCCGAGGTACGGCCCCCTCGAGCACTCTCGGTGGTTACCCATATATAGAGGTCTCGACTGAGCGCCATAAGCGTTCGGTCACCTCTCAACCCGGTGAAACTGTAAAAGCCCAAGGCCTAACAGCGGCCATCAGTCCGAAAAAAAAATGAATAGTTCACCTCCCGTGTGCGTCCGAATATTTGTAGATATGGGTTGCAGTCATCACTTACCATCACGTGAACTGTGTGCTCGTTTTTAACCCTTAATATTAAAAAAGGAAACGTAAATACAATATGTGTATAACTTAAGATAATTTTTTATAATATATTTAATTTTAGTTATACTTTTGTATCTTCATTATTATTATTAAACAATATGAAAACTATTTTGTATTAAACGACGGGTCATGGGTCAAGCTCGGAGATATAACTGATATATAAGTTTTGTCTAAATTGGCCGGGATATTTTAATCTGCCCTAAATATCTTCATAAACGAAAGAACACTCCCATCCTTACCTTCCTTAATTAGTCGGCACAGATGGATTCCGAGAGGAAAGGCCCTATGCAGGTAAAAAGACTCAGTCCCGGAAACTTATAATCTATCAGTCTTACAAATAAACGCGGTACAAAGATAAACTTAGGAATAAACTAAGAATAAGCAAAATTTGTACTAATAAACGAAGAATACGTTATTCCTGGTATAACGTTGACGTTTTTGTTCATACAACCGTTATTCCAAAGTTATAACGACGTACACCCTTGTTTAAGTCCAGTATGACATTTAAAATACCATGGTTTGTGTTGGTGTTCGCGCATTTAAATTAACTTATTATGGAATTAAGGGCAATAGAGGAAGTAGAAAGAGTAAATGACTTAATAAATATCATTCAGACTACAAGAAAAGTGAAAATATTTAAAAGGAGGGAAAACCCTTTTGATTTATATGGGGATGAACAGTTTCGATTAAAATATCGGTTTTCTTAAATTGGGTAATGTTTCTAGCCCAAATATTTGGAAGGATTCTTACTATGGACAAGCGTGGAGGTGGATTATCTTCCGTTTTACAAATACTTATAGCTCTGAGGCACTGGGGTCGAAATGAGGTAAGAGTCAAAACCATATAACTAACATAATTGTTAATATTAACCTGCAAATTCTAATTTAACCCAATTCGCTATTCTTTCGAATCTTTGTTTTCAGATGCAAGTTGATGCTGCGGACCTTCATGGTTTGACTCAGCAGTCTATCACTACAGTATGCCGTCGTGTAGCAAGGGCGATTTTTTAAGGAAGATTGCTAGGCGATTGTGGCAATGCTTGCAATCCATATTTATTTACCCCATTACTAAATCCAGCTTCACGTAAAGAAGAATCATATAACTATGTGCACATCAGGACTCGAAATACTATTGAAAGATGTTTTGGTGTTTGGAAAAACCGATTCAGAACCGTTTACTAAATGGATTTAGAACATCTCTGGAGAACACCAAGATGTATATTATAGCTCTTGCAGTTCTACATAATATAGCCATAAAATTGAATGAGGAACCCTTTCCAGGCGATGACAATTAAAAGTCACAGTTAACTGTGATACACCCACAAAGGAACACATTATGTGGAGCTGCAGTGACAACGACATTTAAAGAAGAAAACTTTTAGTTTAAATTTGTAGTTTCAATAAATGATAAATAATTTTAACTAAATATTAAGTTTTATTTAACTGTTTCCTAAGAATTTCTTCTTGTAATTTTAAGTTCACCGTGATTTGTATTTGTGGTCAAGTCTTTATTTTCTATTATATCCATAAATGGTCGAATTATTTCCCTTAGTAGTTGCTGCAATCAAACAGGAACTTTTAAATAATGATACGTTAAATGAAAATATCACACTTGGCTAAATTTATAAAACCTACAATTATTTTTTTAGACAATTTTCTATGGTTTCTCTTTGGTAGCGCTGTTGCCAACTCGTGCATTTTGACGTAACGGAAGAATAGATAAACCATAGTTATTCCGGATTTATTTGTGGTGAACTATTCTAAGCTTATTCTTAACTTATTCCTGGTTTAATTAAACTTAGTATAAGGGTGGAATAAATATGTTAAAACTTTTATTTGTAAGAATGTATGTGAATAAACTCCAAAGCTCCCTAGACAAGTTTTCTGACCTTTAAGCCACTCGGTCAATATTACAGATTTACAAATAAATAAAACAAAATAAAATATTGAAAACTTAAAGTTAATACAAAACCTCTTTTTATCCTCGACACGGGACGATTTAAATACCTTATATATTGGGATATTAATGGAATGTTCGTGTGTCAAAACTTATAATTAAAACGTCAATTGAAAACCTAGGAAATTGAATGAGAGGCTCCTATTAACAAACTTTTCAAGAAAATTGAATTTAGAAAAAAAAAAGGAAGATTCTTTAAAAAAAAGGATCTCTGAATGTAAAATTAAATTATTGGAGGAAATAAATAGTAGAAAAGCTTAATTTCCCTCAACAAACATAATATAATCAATATTGTTCATACGTACAAACTTTTATTTATATGTATTAGTATTATTATCATCATCATTATGATGATATAGCGTTGTATTTCATATCCGAAATAAATTTTTAAATAACCGTGTAACACGCGCATAGGGGGAACAGGCAATTGGATCGGGTATAGATTTAGGGATTCCCCTTTTACGTTCAATTGGCTCACAACAAAAATGACACATACTTCTGCGAATTGCTGATAAAAGGATTTTTTAAAATAATAATATTAGTATCACTGTATATATAGTGTTATAATGAAAAAAAACTCATACATACCTAAATATCCTCCTATCGTATCCTCGTCAATGAACCATAATGCTTTGTCGTTCCAGAGGACTTAGATGGAATGCCTTGCCAATGACTCGATTTCCTGATCCTAGCGGATGTCTTACTTTGTCTTGTTTAGATGTTTTCTTATTACCAATAATTTTTAAGACTTATTTTTAGGGTTACCACATTTAACAGTTGGTAAGAAGCTGCAATCTGTCAAAGTGTGAAGGCGTGGTCCGAACGAACGTGTTCTTCTGCTAGATGTAGCGTTTTTAATATTAAGGGAATAATAGGTTTTTAATATTATTATTTCAAACAATAACAAATGCTATAATATTTGAAAAGTAAGCAAATCGGAAATGATTAACTCAAAGTTTCGAGTCTACCTTGATTAAATAATTTGAAATATACATTTTGTATATTTCCCAACGGGGAGGCTCATAAAAAATTCTCAGGGACAGAGAGAGGACTCATACTTTGACAATTATGTGACTCATTCTAATCTCAAGTAAGGGGACAACAGTAATCTAACTCCGCAGGGATTGTGCATTCGATAAAATGGGAATGAGATAGACAAAATGCGAAAGTATAACTGAAATTACTATAGGGAGGAATTTGTAAACTTAGACGTAAAATTTAACTTTATTAATTAAATTTTAAGGCGGAAAACCAAAACGAAAGTTTTCTCCGAAAATCAGTGTAACACAGTAGCTCTTTTGTGTTGGAGAACTCTTGGTATTGGTGACGAGTAATTTAATTAATTATAAGTTATCGAGGTGAATAAGGCGCTGGAAACTCTAACCATCAGGTGCACTGTTTAATCGTTATTTGATCCCTCAGAAGAAACTGACCGAGCCGAGAATCTGCCCTCTCGGGCACCCTCGAGTCAGTCGCTTTGGCGCCCAGTCTCAGCCGAGGCTCCCTATCGGGAACCCTTGTGCTGGTTAACCATTAATAAAGGTCTGCCCTCAGCGCTCGGCCCTCTTTCAACCCGGTGAAGTTGTATAAGCCCTCGAGCTAACGGCGGACATCAGCCAAAAAAAAATAGCATGTTTGTCACAAATATTCATTTTTTCAATAGCCTAATGGCTTAGGGTACGGTCTGCGAAACTTATGGTCGTAGGTTCGAATCCACCATTAGACTACTGTCGTGAACCATCTCCTAGTTCATGCATTTTCAGCTTAGTTGGAGTGGTTAATGCAATTATTCTTTTTTTTAAAAAAAAAACAAATATTTAATAGCTAGAAAATAATTTATATAAAATACATAGGAATCGTATAGAAAAAATCTTAAAATCAAACTTTTTTATAATTATTATAAATCGAGGAGAAATTTTAATATAATTATAGGAGGCTAAACTGCAAATTTTCAACGGCGTATTTTGTCAATCGAAAATCACATTTATTAATTTAGATAGAAAAAGCTCGTGGCGGTGTTGGCAAATAAAATCCATTACACTGTCTTAGAAGGCAGATATTAGGGGCCATTAGCATAATTTATTCCCTTTTTCCAAATTAAAATTCGAAAATATTTGCATTAATTTTCCGTATAAACAAAAAATAAGAATTAATTATCATAACACAGATTTTAATTGTTATATTCTTCTGCTTTTTTTTATAATATTAGCCTATTCCAAAAATGGCTCATTCAAAATTAACTTTTTTTTATATGCCTTACTAATCCTCATTAAGATTAGATAGAAAAATGGACCGTAAGTTATAAGTGTTAAGAGCGTTATTAGACAATCCACACCTCCCCTCCGTCCGATACATCTGATTGCAACACAAATAAAAGCTGTCCCTTGCAATGATGCTGACGCTTTGTTAAAAGAAATCTCGCATCCCGATATTTACAATTCATTACGTTTCAACAAACATTACAGAACTCTGAAGATGTTTTTTCACATTTGTCCATAGGTTTTATTTCTTCATTCATATATAAAAAAGATGTTGGCAATGCTATAAACATTACTAATCGGACTAAGCTGAAAATGCTTGTGCTAGGAGATGGTTCACGACAAAAGACGAACGGCAGATTCCAATTACGACCTTAAGTTTCGCAGACCGTACGCTAAACAATTAAGCTATTGACGCCTCTTCCTTAAAATTAAGTTTAGAACATTGTCAAGAATTCTAGAAATATTTCAAGAAGACCTCGTCGCTTGTTTTTATAATATTATGAGTGATAAATGGGCACACAGTTTGTGGCGCATTACATACACATCGATCCTCAACTAAGATTCAAAATGCACATGTGTTATCACCTCGGAGGACTAAGGTGGAATGTCTCGTTAAGCCATCTCAAAACACAACAACTTTGCACTATTAATGCAAACTAGTCACTTTCTTCTGTAAGGACGTAGTGCGTAGTAAGTCCCAGGTCAAGCCGACACATTATTCAGATAATACGAGATTTAGTGGTGATAGCGGCAAGAACCAATTGGTTTAGAATATGGATTGTAAAACTTAACGTCACAGTTTCGAATCCGCCATTCAATTATTGTCGTGCATCATCTCGTAGTAAGAGCATTATAAGCTTAGCCATAACCAATGGGGATGTTAGTAATATTAACATCATTGCTATTAATTTTTTAATTAAAAAACAAGAAATAAAATATACCGTTGCTAATCCCGGTCGTCTATTTGAAACCAAATCCTAGTGAAAATCAATCTTTTTTATAAAACCTACAAATGAATTAAGGGTAATAGCTGAAAGCATTCATGTAACATCCAAACATAACGTAGATATATACAGTATACATACGTTGGCAATTCATTCATCCGGTGATTAATAAGGGCTTATCGTGTCGTGTGCCTTTATTTTTTCATAAACTTCAATAGGATATGTACATTTGATATAATGTATCGCCATGGTTCAAATCAGTCAATAAAAAACAAAATATTCGAAACATTTGCTAACTTTAATAATGATAATCGACTGAGATTAAAATTGGCGTTGTCGTGTTGTATTGTATTCGTAGAACCCTTTTTTAATCATTAACGAGGAGATCAATAATATAAAAATGTGTCATGTTTTTTGGTAAAACGATAAAAAATATATGACAAGACTCCCGAACTTAAATAATGGAACCCAAAGTGAGACTACTAGACTTTCCCCCAATGATTAGTTCCCCCAAACGAAGGGGCAAAAGTAATTTCACTCTGAACAAAACTTCGGTTAGCGGGGGACTAAGAATACAACGGGAGAACTGCTCGTGTCGCAAAATAACAGAAATAAAATTAAGGAGGCACGAATTGTATATAATTTCTTCACACATTACCATTGTTAGTATTTGACAGAAATATAATTTTCTATTTATTATTTAATTGAAAATATTTCAGCTAAATACTTTTTAGTTAATTACCGATTTATTTTCGTTTTATTTTAATTTTAATATTCGATCAGAGCTGTGCTGTTTTTCTCCTTTTTTAAAAAACTAAACTAGGGATCATTTGAATAATAACAGTTTTAAATAATTTGATCTCACGATTTTTAAAAATTCTAGATATTACGATTTATTTTAAATATTATTCCTTTCGGATTTTGAGTTCATACTGTGGCAAATAAACGAATTCTATTCATATTAAATCAGTCTTTTATTATGTAATTATATAAAACTATTAAACATACATTCAAGATCAAAGATAATACAAAGATTAGCTTACACAGCACTCGATCTTTTCAGAACGTTACTGTCAAGGGGAATCCATCCATTAGCTACATAGAGAGTTGGGAGTGAAAATGAAATACGGAAAGTCTTTACCCTTGGGACGTAAAGTAAATGAAAAAAACATTAATATTCCACATAAGTAATCACACTTTTCTAGAGAGTTTCGCAGTAGGATTCTGCTAAGAGGTAAGAAAAGAGGTAAGTAAACCATTAAGAAGCAAGTGAAATAGAACTAATAACACGAAGTTCAGTTTCTTATTAACAATAATACACCAAAGTCTCAAGTGTTATATAGTATTGAGAATGTTCATCTGTTTTTCTTTATCAATAACTTTCAAGTGCTGGAGTGCTACCCACTTAATGGTTAGTCATTTGAATTATTGGAAGGTGTCACTGTAACATTATTATTGTTGAGCTGAATATTATTAATTTTTAAACACAGGGATAAGACTCAAAGTATCAAAGGAGAAAAAAAATCGTTTATTTTGGTGGTATAAATATAACAAGACGTATATACATATATAAACAACATATATGTAAATATGTATCTATATTCACTGTTATTAGCATTATATAAAAAAATATACCGTGCACCATACATAGTATAACATTATAAAATATTCCAATATGAAATCGAGAGTAAATTCAGCGCAATATTCTCTTTGAATGTACAAAAGATTTCATCTTAGATTAAAGTAACAAACGAAAGCACTCTGAAAGCAAGCCTAGAGCAATGAAGTAATTACCAATACCACAGGAATTTCGGTGTTATGTGAGTTAACCAAAGCTCAGGGTATGTAACGTGACATTGGGAACAATAATATGCTGGTAATATTACCGGTAAATAAAATTCTTTATTATTATATAATTACTATTCTCGGTTATTAGGAGTTGTTATTAGCTCAATTAAAGGTTTAGTATAACTGTCATGTAACCAAGTAATATAATAACTTTTTATGGTACGTAAAAAATCTGAGAGAAAATACTCGATGTCTATATATGCTAAATAAACAAAATATTTTAAAAACAATTTCGAAATAATCAGTGGCGGACTACGTTTCAATACACTTTTGAAAGAGCCCTAGATAAGATAGCGCATTATCAAATGAGGCCTATACACAGGACCTATATATGAAGCATGTTATTTACTTACCTTAGCCCTACCACATAACGGAAATTTGGCATAAGTGAATAGATCTAAATTTATACTAACAAATTACACGAGACCATGTTACCATAGTAACATAATTAAACAGCATCAGTCCCTCAACAAAGCGACACAGGCAGCCATATAACACGTGATCATGAATTTCCTTGATTTGTGAAGACTATATAGATGATTTTTATAATTGCATGTATTTAATATAAGTTTTCTATAAATAAAGTTTCATATTTTATTTATTGGTGTGTGTACCACCAGTGAAATGTGTACTCGTTTGTTACCTCCAATATTATAAAAAAAGTATAAAATTTATATAGATATACGGCTAAACCAGATCGTGGTTTCGCAAAATACCAGTATAAATTAGCAACTCAGAGTTGCTGTTCTTTTTTACAGGTAAGTGAATGAGAATAGAGACCTTACTCATGACGAGGCATTACATATTTTATTAATGGTAACAACTCATCACCATTACGATTTCTTATCGATCATGGAAGTTGGTTACCTGGGCCGCAGGAATCACCCACCATTAAGAAAACCGTGAGCTCGTTAGTCACTCCGTAACTTCATAAAAATTACTAAAGGAGCCCACATAAATAATTCTAAAGATTAAAAGTAGCTTATAATGCTTCTAAGGTTGCAGCATCTAGATAAGGTAATCGATGAAGACAATCTATAAACTTCTCCGAGTAGTTGCTGAAATTACTCTTGTGGTTTCTAAGTACCAATGTTATGTAAGACCAAACTCAAATACTCCGATTCTAGTAAATTTGTAATCTGGAGAAAAAGTGAAACAAATTCATTAAAACTTCTTAAATGAGAGCACTTATACGGCAGAAGCTTTCGTAATGAAAAAGTTTTAAGTGTTTAATATTGTACTCTTTATAATTTCGAAACGTAACCCGCAAGAAACAGTTTTCCTCACTCAAGACGAATCGCGATATAATTTATAAAAATAAAATGAATTAAATAAAACAGAGAACTGAAGTCGATGCATTTGGACATATGAACTTGAGCCTTACAGTAGTACAAACACGTTGCAGTTAATGTCCGGCAGCAGCATAAACGGATCAGCTTGACCATGAAAAACACGCACTAACAGAATACATAGCTTGGAGCTCTGCATTTGGCCAGTTCTCTTTGGAGAACTGTAGTAATACGGAGCCGAAGTACAGACATTAGCAAAGAATATTTTAAAATTGATATTTTTGTATTAAACAGTTAATTAAATAAAAAAGCTTAGAGCCGTTTAATTGTACTAGTACTAGGTTCGCAGTATTTTTTTATTACAACAGGGTTTGAACTCGGCTTACACACGTACCGTGAATTAAAAGCTACCACTACTCTATCGGGATATTTATTATCAGGATTTAATTAAACAATAACGTAATTAAGACCGTCAAAATACATTTTGCTGTAAACAACACCGAAATAATACATTATATATGAAGATTAGGCATTTATCAATTGGTACTAAATATTTCCCCGTTACAGTGGAACAGACGTCATACAATTTGTCAAAGATTTGTGTTGTTCGAGAATTGAATGAACGCTAGTGTAGCGTTACGGATAATTCCTGTATATATGTCACCCGCTTCAAAACGTAACAGTGCGTGGATTATATTATTTCTCATAAAGTTAAATTTCTTATAGAATATTATGCCCAGATCGCATACATAATTAGTTTTTATCGTAGGGGAACAAACTGGCAAGTACAATTTGTAGTAATTTCTATGATATATATATTGTGGGATGAAGGTTGTACTAGAATATTAAATTATTTAATGAACTTTCTAACGTCGAAGTCAGTAACATCAATCACTTTAATTCAGAAATCCATCCATCGGAAATCGAGCTAAGACAGTCCCATGCGAGACATAATAAAATAGTCAGCCAAATATTCTTGAGAAGCGATTATAGGGAAGGTTTACTAACTTACTCAGACATTTACGGTTCTATATAAGTATAATTATCCTATCGCCATTCGGAGAAAACAATCAAAATAAATTTCATCAGTACACATATATAATTACGGAAATTGTATAATTCGGTTGTTTACGACTCTCAAAATAAAATAGTTAATAAATTGTTGTGACGTAAACATATGCGACACCAATTGACACATAGTGATAGTAATTTTTTTCACGTATATTGTAGAATTTCGTTTTAATGACTCACTATATTATTTTTAGAGTTAATTGTCATGACGCAAGCATGGCATCTTTAAAATAATTCACGCTATAAACTTACGATGAGACATTTGCTGGTATGAACCCCAATAGGGTGGTCGAAAATAATTTTATTCTGCGGAGATCAGTTAATTAGTGAGGGGATGTTAGGCATGTTTACCAAAAACTAAGCAGCGTTTTGTTACAAATACTTCATATTTAGCAAAATGAGAATATATATGTATTTATTTATTTATATGGGTAATATATTTCTTAAAACCCTTTACTATATCCTATAAGAGATTCGTATGAATGTCCCATAAGTCCAACTAGCTAGTGTAACGAAACACATAATTTGTCAAAGGAAAACTTCAACTTGCCCGGGAAACGGACTAACGCTAGCGGACCGCATTAAGCCCAGTTGAAGCGAAATAAATCTTTGAACGTTCACATGTGCGACGCTGCAACAAATTGATACAGATCATATATAATATACCATACTATATAAATACATATTATCATGTATAATATCACAGTATCGTAGTCTGTAGCAGTCTTTGGGGGAGGCCTATTTCACTATGGTGACTAGTAATTGGCTGACATTACGATAATGATACAGAATACATACGATAAAGACAGAGAATGCTACTACTAAATAGCCTAGCACCATTGTCTGGAGATCAATAGTGATGACGAGGTATTCCCTAAATGCTATGAAACCAGGGTTGACACCATCTGCCTTGTGTTTATATATAAAGGATGAATACCGGTGTCGCGGACAGAATGAATAGGTCTTTGGTTTTTTACTTAGGTGAACTGTTAGTCAACGTCGCAAAATATCATAAAAAATAAAATCCTTAATTAATTTAATCTGTTCGTAAACCTAATCACGATAAACTTGAGGACATCAGTGTGACATACATAAACCTTAATAACATTTTCAGAAAAAAAATTGCATATTTTTTCAAAAAAATTAGACATTTTTTAAACAACTCAGTACTGATTTTTTATTACATTGACAGTAACAAACGGGCACACAGTTTACCTGATAGTAAGTGATTCCTGCGACCTACATCATTAACATTCTTGCTCGACGTCATAATGCAGAAGAGTTGTCACCCTTGAGGACCGAGATGGAATGCCTCGTCAACAGTAATCAAGGTCTGCGGATCCATACACTCACGAGAACAAAACACAGCAGCATTATGCTGCTATTTTATGCTAGAATTCTGTGACCGCGTCGTTTTACCCCTGAAGTTCTGAAGCTAGAAACAAACTGCACTGTAGCTCTACCACTTTTAATTTTTAATAAAAGAAAATATTCAATACAATCTTTATAATTAAAATTATATTCATGTTTAGCCAATACAGACATGTGATCGTTTGACTTAAAAAAATCTATGGACATGTGAAATCGAGGAATTTCCCCATTCAACAAATTGTTGGCAACTGTGAATCAATATCGTCTATATGTGAATGTAAATGTAAGAATCTCTTTAAGCTATAGTATTATCACAATTAATAGGTGATTAATCAATACATTTTATATGTTAGGCCGAAATACACGTAGACGTAATCGCTATAAAGACTTCTTACATATAACATATCAACTTATCCGAAGTGACGAATATAATATTTATTTTCAATACGTGATATGTGTCCAACAGAAAGTTTTCGTTAAGAGAATAATTGTTGTATTGTTAATAAAAAATCACAGCCTTTCTATATATGTATATACATATTCCACAGTTGAGCATAGGCCTCTCTAGATAATATCCTTTCCTTCTGTATTGGAGTATAGACCGGCACGCGGTCACACTGCAGATGGGTGAACTTCACATACCTTGTAATATTTATATTTATAGACATGTTTTTCTTCACCGCCGAGCACATGGTAACTAAGCATTTAAAAATGCAATGGAAAAATAGCCAAAAACCTAAAAGAATTTGACTTGACTTAACGCGCTCGCCAGGCGTGCGCGGTGGCGAATTTTGTTTAGTCATTCTTTCTCTAGTTTTAGGGATCTGGGGACCCTTATTGTTGATGACGAGGCATTACAGACCTCAGAGACGACAACGCATCTGTCATATTATTGTTGAGAATGAATGGAATTACTACCCGTCAGGAAAGTGTGTTCTTATGTCAACCTAAGGAGAACAATAATTAAATAAAAGTGTCTGAAAACGTGATGTTGCTTCCCAATTAATTGGCCGTGAGATTTAAGTTCCTCAGCTTCAATAGATTTACCGTCCGTTCTCAATTGATGACCAAAACATTCCGTAGGAGATTTTTAAAAGTATGTTTCATTTTTCTATCCCACTGCTGACTTCTACAAATCTTACAGGCGTTCTTACAATCAAGCAAATATTAATTTTACAAATCTACAGGAGATTGCATTTTATTACCCTACTCCTAAAATCAAGTGCAAACTTAATTTTTTTGCGTGTTTAAGACTGGTTTATGATGCTACTAAAAATCTGCTCCAAACCCTATCCTAAATTAATCCTAAATCAATATATGGAATCAATCATCACATATTTAGACGCTCACTCGCAGATATCTTTGTTTTTCTCGTTTTTATATTTAATTAACTTTTCTTAGTATTTTCTATATTTTTCTTGTAAAGTTTAAGGCTTAACAATAACCGTGTGTCAAGTCGAGGCCTGGTAATCTGTCAGACGGGGAAACCTAATGCAGACACCAGTCTCTCGCAAAGGAATATTTTATATTGTATTTTATTGCTGTATTAACTTTGTGTACTTTTTGTGTTAGAGAAAATAAATAAATTAATGTTACGGCGACGTGCGTTTAGCGTATTACGGCGGTATATAATTACAGAATATCAATACTTTAAGTTACTCCAAATACCGCACTATGCTATACTAAAATTGCGATACTTAAATAACGTAATAAAAACAAAACACCATTAATTGCAACGATCGATTTCCCTAGCCTCGGTTCTAGACTCAACATTGTAAAACCGATCGTTTTGCTTTTTCCATTGTTCCCGAAGTTTTTCTGTTCCATTAAAACTCCAATGTACAATATGAACTGGATAAAAAGGCTTTTTATTTTAAGTTGCTTGCTTTAAAATAAGTGTTTTTCCATGTAGATTGTTATATATAATATTAGGGGCGGTTAGCAGAAATCTAACGGTTAAGTGATAAATATGGTCCATGTCTTTTTGATGTCATCGTTGTCATTCCTGACCTGATTCCTGAGATTGATGTCTGTAATTCGGTCTCCGGGTCTCCTACACTCGCCAAACGAGACACTGTAGCATTAAGCAACTATTTCTCGACGGTATATCTTGGACGGGAGCGTGGTCCTTCCCCGGTCCCAACTAGAAGCGTCTAGGTTAACTACGGCGTAGGGTTAAAATTACTCTATAAATTTAAATTGATTTAGAAAACTAAAACAAGCATTGTTAGTGGCTCATATCAGTGAGTTAGTTTTTTTTAAGTACTTGTTAATATTAGCTAACATATGTTATATGCCCCTGGTACGCCGAAAGGTTTTCGATGTTGTTGTTTAACACTAGTGGAGCTACCCGGCAGTTTGATTCTAACTGCAGAATGAATCGGCCAGCTCGACCGGTAGGACCACGCCCTCACATAATACCGGCGTGAAATGTCAGCATAACGCTGCTGTGTTTCGTCTGGTGAGTGAAGGGATCCGGGCATTTCATCTCAGTCCTCAAGAGTGACAACGCATCTATAATTATGGTTCCTTGTCAAGGATGAATGTACATGTCATGGGCCGCAGGAATCACTTAACCTCAGATGAACTGTGTGCTCGATTGTAACTCTCGAATGTAATAAAAAAAAATACATTTGGGGACGCTCGGTTGTGTTATATAAAATCGGGCAAGCTTACCACCAGTCGTTCCAGTTATGCGCTGTTATTCCACGTTGGTATTCTGTGAAATCGAGCCTTCTCCCTGGTCCTTACATCTGTTAAGCCAACTTGTTAATCCTGCGGCTAGAAACAAATTGCTACGTGGATTAGCACTATACACTGTTAAACAGTTAAGGGACCCACTAAATTTAAGGGGAAAATGTAGCCAGCAACGAGCTTTCTATTGCTTTTTTTCTTAATTTTATTGCTAACATTATATATGGTGGATGTAAAACGAACGAACTGAAAACGAAATACATGTAAGTATGACAAGGGCATACTTTTTATCGCGTTAGCTTTTGATTTACACTCGAACATAAGCGTAAAAACCATCATATGCAAAAACTATTGCCCATATGCAATAGTTTTAGTTCGGAATTCGCTCTACGTTCTTTTTCAAATACTGGGTACATTTGGGAGTCGACTACTAGAATTGGATAGTCTAAGTTACTATGTTATATTGCGCCTACGAATCTCTCATAATATTATTATAACATTAACTATACACGTATATTCTTACACCGTTGTGCATAGGCCTCCTCTCTAGAGAGAGTATTGAAGCAAAACCCGTCGCGCGGCTCCAGTTCGGATTGGCTGATTTTATGTTCAAATACATATTTTTGTTGTTAATCCTCAATATAACATCCTCCTGCTGTGGACGTTGTAAATTATCATTTTAAATTTCAATTAACAATTTCATTGGTGCCGGCACCGTGGATCACAAACTCCGCTCGCGTACCGCGAAATTGTAAACGAGCGTTTCGACATCGACTACCACTGCTTCGTATCATTATCATTTGGATGTCCTATATTCAAAAATATACGATATATTTGCTTAATGTACGTATACTCCGTTACATATGAGTCACATAGTCAGTCAATTTTAATGAAACTAACAATGACTCATAGTCGGAAAACGTTCATCCCCACGTAGAGGGACAGAATCCCCCTAACATAGTCGAAATTAATTTATAGCCGGCATTATAAAATCTATTGATAAGCAAGGGTGGACACCGCACTGTTAGGGTGGAACTAGACGTGCCATGTGTAACAAAGAGAGCATTAGTGAAAAGCTTACTACCTATTGGTTTTTATGATATTAAACGAGATCCCACTTCACCCGATAGAAAGTAGTATTCCGGCGGCCCATGACATCTATATATTCATAAGGAATCATAATGTAGATTCGTAGTTATCCTTACGGAGAAATATGGTGATGATAACCTCACCCAGTCCATACAGATAGAAGCGTTGCTGGAGTTTCTTGCACCACTTCTTCTCCAACGTCCACGCATTCTGAAGTGGTTGTCAAGTAGTTAATAATAATAGTCATATTAATTTAGATAATTCTATGTCAGAAGCAACTGACCGAGCCGAGGTTCGGCCCTCTCGGGCACCCTTGAGTCAGACGCTCTTGCAAAACAGGGTAACGGTCAAAGCCGAGGCTTCCTCTCGGGAGCCCTTGTGCTGGTTACCCATATATGGCACTCAGTCGAGACCTCTCGACTGAGTGCCATAAGCAATCGGTCACCTCTCAACCCGGTGAAACTGTAAAGCCCTGGGGCTAACAGCGGCTATCAGCCCGAAAAAAAAACAAAAAAAAAATGACCTCACGACCGATTTTGGCCATCGCGTTATCTTCCAGTTACAACCAGATGATATCAAATGCGCATGATATACTTGTGTATTGTAGAGACGTAAGTATTCCCGCAGACACAGAGGTATTCGATCGCCATGTTCTTCTCTATTCCGATGTAATGCATACGTTATAATAATAAAATTGATGGAAAGTTCAAATGCTGTGTTCGAAATATGGACTGTAGGTACAACTATTCTACACCCAACCAAAAAACTAACAATTAGTGATGCACAACAAGTGGTACCGCCGATCACGCCGGTCGACTACCAAGTCTCGTTACAAATAATACAATTTCCAGTTTCGTGAAAGTATGAAATATGAAATATACATACACACGAACGGACAAACGGATTAACGTACGTCTCTTCTACTCGTCTTTCCAGTATACAAAAGGTGTTTATCAAAGAGAAGAGTGAATGACGAAATAAAATCCACGTTGACGATGACGAAATAAAATCCACGTTGACGATGACGAAATAAAATCCACGTTGACGATTCAATTAACTTTGAACGGCAGCGAGACAATTCGATTAGTTTTGGTGGAGAAAGGAACCTCTCATAATCGATTTAATCACGCTCAATCACTGTAGGCTGCTGTCATCTGTCGCAACTACTTATTATGAAAAGCGATAAGGTGTGAAAAGGGAAACCAAGTTAGGTTCGTACGAACGGTTCCTAATACAAAAATAAATAAAAAGTAAAAATAAATCCCATTATACCATCATTGTTACGAGAATAGGAAAAAATATACGACATATAAATATCCCACTGCTCGGCACCCTGTGGTCTGGTTTCCATTTGTTTTATTTTCTCCAGATAATTTCTTTTACACGATAAATCGTTGGTTAGAATGACTTAACTTTATTAACCTACCTACCACCACGACTTATTATAACTTTCATCTTTCATTATTCGTACAGCAAAGGACTGGATTAGTTTGCCCGTGTCTGTCTTTCGCTCCGATTACAATGTGGGTGTTTCAAGAATAGAGTGAATAGGCATTTACTGAGCTAGTGCGCCTTACCATCCAGGACTGTATTTCCACTTAACATCAGGTGGGATCGTGGTCAAGAGATCAAGTCACTTGCTTAGAAAGATTAAACAAAAACAGAACTAATATACTTCGAGTAGGAGAAACGACAAACGAACGAGACTGAAATTCCTGACTCAATCATTAAAAAGAGGTTCTGCTTTATTTTTTCAGAATTCTCATGTCATTACCCGTGTCCCATACACACGGGTAATCAGAGGGTTGACGACAATAAATAGAATATGTAAATAAACAAATTAAATACAAATATTAGCAAATTAAATGAAAGGACGATTATAAGAGACCCACCTCCGTCAAACTCGTCCCTCGCCAATTTGTTTATATAACCTAAAAGAGGGAAATATAATTTAGTCATTAGCATACAGGGGGATCCGGCCTCCTCTGATAAAAACACATTTGACCTATCTTTCGTGATAAAAGAAATCTTGAAGTTTAATGGGGGTTCTTTTTTGTTAGGGAAAGTTTTTTATTTACTAAGTATTAAGATTTTTTTATGATATTCTTTTCTGACGGCCGCGTCGTCATAGGCCTTCTCCCTCTCAGGCGGGGAACAATATATGTTAATAACAAATTGTGTGTTTCGCGTATGTCTGGTGCGTCTTCTTGTGTGTTTGACATTGCATGTGAACCTTGCTCAGATCTTAT
The DNA here is from genome assembly GCA_029286865.1 of Teinopalpus imperialis. Taxonomy (NCBI): domain Eukaryota; kingdom Metazoa; phylum Arthropoda; class Insecta; order Lepidoptera; family Papilionidae; genus Teinopalpus; species Teinopalpus imperialis. The sequence continues at coordinate 16,414,699 of JAGSMU010000020.1, read as the reverse complement.
TGAAAATGGGCAACATCGAAGCAACGAAGGCAAAGAGTGTGCGGTTCTATATTTGCGCGAATGCACTATGATATATCCTATCTATCCTGTAAGGTACATGTCATCTAATATGAACCAGAAGATATCGTCGCGATTGAAATCGATCAGGAGGACTCGTTCTTTATTCATCATTTCTTTCTCCCTTTTATTTATTCTCCTGGCTGACTAATACATACATATAATAAAATCTTTATATAAAAAACTGATTTTTTGTCTGTTTGACTGTGCACAAACACGCTAATCAATCTGGACGTGCCGTTCAGTGAGGCGCATCGGCTAATATTTAAGAAACTATCTGACATCATAAATATTAGGTATCAACTGTCAATATCAATATCTTACGTACACTACTCTTTTCCATATATAAAATATTTCTTGCTCTATTTAGCAAAAGAGTAATAGCCACACGCATTAAGGCTTGTGTAGTCAATTTTCCAAGTAGCGGTTGTGTGAAGTTTTCCTCTTAGGAACTCAACAATATCTAAACAAAAGATTTTTTGGAATATAATAGTAGTTTAATAACATAATAAAACTTCAATGGTCTTTTTTATAATATTAGAGAAGTAAACTCTTTTTCTGTATCTTTGTAGATTATCATGTACTCGAAATGTCCCTAATTTGTACAATAAAGTATAAAAAAGAAGGACAGACAAGCACACAATTCACCTGATGTACGAGGTTCTTGTAACCAAGTGGACTTGTACATTCATCATCGATAAAGAATATTCTAGATGCGTGGTCAGCACTGGCGAGTAAACTTTGTTTTATTGCATCAAGAGTAACAAACGAGCACACAGTTCCCCTGATGGTAATGGTGATTCCAGTAACCCAACACATCTATATTCATCTTCGAAAAGGAATCTGAAAGTAGATGCGTTGTCACTCTCGAGAACGGAGATGGAATGCGTTGTCACCAGTAATAAAGGTCTCCAGATCCACACTCACATATTAAACACAACAGAGTTATGCTGCTATTTTACGCTAGTATTCTGTGACGGCGTGTTCCTACCCCGTTCGAGATGACCCATTTATTCTACAGCTACAATCTAACTGCGATCTTCCTTTTCTTACTCTCATCTCTCTCTACATTCCGTGAAAGCGTGGGTCATTAGAAGACCCATTTTGGACTGCCAGTTTATTTCTGCAGAATGGCTTTACAAGATTATGTTCTTATAGAAAAATTAAGATAGATTTATGGTATACTACTCGAATTATAACATATTTAAAATATTACATAATACGCTTTATAAGTAATATATAATACATTTTGAACTCAACTCAAGAAAGGAGTGTTCCATTGCATAATGTTAAACATACTCGTATGTGAAAATAGTATATCGTCTTTAGTAAAAATGTCAATATATCCTTTATATTTATTATTCAAATGATCCTTTTAACGCCAAGTTTGTATAATATTAAGGGTGACCTAACGAGCACTTAATGTTTTCTTTAAGTGAATTCTAGCAATACCATAAACATTACTAGCATTCCGGCTAACAAACTCCAACTAAACATAAAACGCTTGTGCTAAGCGATGAATCACGATAATAGTAGAAAAGTCAATGGATTCGAACATACAACCTTAAGTTTCGCAGACCGTACCCTCAACCATTAGGCTAATGACGCGTCAAACATCACCCGATGGCAAGTGACGTGTGCGGGCCATGTCATGTACATCCATCCCCAACAAACATTCGCGTCGCGGATACCTTGTCACTTACATTAGCGTTATGCTGCTTTGTGACTCTGGTATTCCGTTTTGAGAGTGTAATCCTTCCCCAGTGGACCTACTCATGTTGCACACAGAAACTGTATATATTTTTTTATTTATTACATTTGAGTCATAACAAAGCGCCATACATGAAACCAATCTAAAAATCCATGAAGTCAAATCTGATGCATGCATCAATTAAAGACGAACACATCGATTGTTACATATTTTTTTTTTATTACATTAACGAGTCTTCGTTCGTACAATTTTAAAGAATCCTCTAAAGGCCAAAGTATTGGAATTTATAATATGATTTCAGTCTTAGATTTACCACTTCAACAATTTAAAAGTCAAATTAAAAGATCATTCATTAGTAAATCATTCTGCAGTGTATTTTTTTATTTTTTTGCTATTGCCGCGGCCCTAGACATCTATATTCATCCACGATAAGGAGACCTAATGCAGATGGCTTGTCACCCTTGTGGACGAAGATGAAATATGCTTCGTTACCAGATTTAAGGAGACCCTTACTCATTCGGATCCCTAAACTCACCATACGAAACACAGCAGTGTGTAGCTATTTTACGCTGGTATTCTGTGAGCGCGTTGTACTTCTTAAGTCGAGTCGACCTATACAAGCCGCAACTGGAAGCAAATTGCAAAGGCTCTACAGTGGTAGAGAACAGTAATAGTGGTTACACTGTTATTTATAACTACATAACCAAGTGAGCGAATGAAACTGTTTTTTTTAAACCTATTAAATACATAATAACTTTATCATATCAAATCTTTTTTTTTATTATAGCCTATAAAATGAGGACCGCCAATTCTCTAATGTAGGCTTCACGGAAAATTAGGGTTGTGGCCCTAAGTAAAATTTTATTTTTCGGTTTTTTTATTGTTTTTATTGTATCTGATTTTGCTATGTATTATTTATGGGAGCCAAGAAAGAAAAACCCTGTCAACCCGGTGAAACTGTAAAAGCCCTCGGGCTTGTTTTGGCGGGATTGATTATTATGTTTAGTATTTTTAGTATTTAAGAGTTTCGCCCATGCGTTCGTTTATCCGAGCATCAGCTGTTTTTGATTTTGCGTTTCATTGCTGGTTTTTTTTTAGTAAAGTAATGAATTTTTTATGAAACTATCGTTTCATTTAGCTTGACTTGCTAACATGATGTAGCGTAAATAATGCTAATAAAACGTTTTAAAAATATTATTTTTCTTTGATCAGGATCGATTTTTTCAGTCCCATCATCAAAGGTGTCATTAGTACTATCGTCTGTCTTCGTTTTCGAAAGCGGTCTCCTAAAACCCAGTATATAGAACAAAACCAACGTAAAAACCATTTTGAAAAGAGCAACTGTACTTGCCCGCTCTTCGTAGCAGATAGACATTCTAAGTTTAGCGCTAACCCCAACTATTTGGAGTGTCAAAAGAGCTTTTAATAAAAGTCTAATTGAAACAAATCATTTCAAGTTTGAGTTTAGTAGAAAACTTAAATTAATCAATGTTATATTTTGTTTTATTGCAGGGTACATTATAACGTGTATATATATATATAAAAATCTTATTCGCTTATTGAGAGCTATGCTGAAATATAAATAATTATTATCTTGATAAAAGTGGTGAAAAACAAGTTATCGAGATGACGGGATATCGATCTTTGTATGTTATATAACATCCATGGCCTTTAATGAATAGCGGAGTACCTAGTACATCATAGTATTATAAACTCCACGCCTAACGGTATATAATCCGATGACGCAGAATTTCAAAGAATATAAGTGAAATTAACGTTTTTATGGAACAGTGACAACCAAATACAAATTTCACCTGATTTTAAGTGAACCCTATAACACATTTAGACTGCTAAACGAATAGGAAATAAGACAAAGAAAGAATAAAAGAAGAAGAAAAATGATTGCATCATGAATACCGTGAAGACTAGGAGGATATGCTTCGGTACCTTCAATAAGGTCTCCCGTTTCATTTACTTAAGACGAAACGCAGTTGAGCTAAGCTATTTTACGCAGGTGTTGTGTGAAAACATGATTATAACCCGGTCAAATCAAGCTATTCAAGCCTGTACTTAAAATCCTCAAAAATTGAGAAAATCCAGCTCTTCCCAGTTGATAGGACGTGTAATATTCACACATCTATATAAATATAAAATCTTTTTCCTTGGTAAGCGGATCACTTGAGAAAGGCTGAACCGGCTTGATTATTTTTTATTATTTTTAATGTTCGTAATAGTTCGAATTAAGTTTTTATACAAAGAAAAATTGGTAAACTTGCCCGGTAAATTGGGAAAAAAGTGAAAGTTCTTTTGTCTATGGGACTTTTATACTCAAAACCATAACTCACGATTCGAAGGATGGATAATTTTCACAAATTCACAAAACTATTACAAACAAATTAATAGAAATTTGGACAGGACAACATCCGTCGGGTCAGCTAGTATTTATTAAAAATATTGAGTGTTCAGAATGTCTGGCGATCACAATCCCGGTCGCGGCTATCGAGTTCGATTCCGAGCCAAGGAAAAATATTAAAGCGAAATAAATCTTTGGTTCACGAGTCTTATTAATTTCGGTAACAATGCCGGAAGTACGTGGTTGATTTATTTGAAATAATTGTTTTAATTACAATATTAAATACATAGAAAAGCTTTTTTTCTACTCAATTTCCTTTAACAATAAAAAAATTAAATTTCCTATTAACTATTAATAAATCCTATATATTTTCTAACAACTACATTAAACTAAGCATAGAGTTTTGAGAAATTTAATAGTCAGTACCGATTATACGAGTAGATATATCTATATTGTTTAAAATATAATTTTGACAGTAGTATGTTATGTATGTACATAGATAAAAAAAAGATATTTATTTAAATATACAATATTAAAAGAAGGAACATAATAAAGAGTCGGACAAGAATATATGTAAAAGAAATACCGCATTCGGCTTTATTAGAACTTGTATACCGGCGGCCCTTTTCCGCTCGCGATCGTGCCGCGAACATAAATAGGGTCACGCTCATTTCGCTTCTAAGGCTTAAACTTTTTCCAGAATTTTCTTACGTACAATCCAGTCAAGTTTCCTAATCTGATTCCACTAAATAGCTTAACTCTGTTTCGTTTAAGTGCTATATTTTTGCGAGTCGATATTAAGCATATTTAATGGTATTAGGAGATTTTTTTAATGGTTTTAACATGGATTATAATCGGCGTTAGTTATTACCAGATAGATTTTTTTATGCCAATGTTTAATTATTAGATTTAAAAAGTATAAATGAGACATATATAAAAAGAGATAATATTTGCGCTTTTGTGATCGTGTGTCTGTCGCATATTACATTATGAAGAAATCATTCTATATACCAAACAATTTGGACTAGACATTTAAAATAAATGTTTCATAATACCTAATAACTTATCGGCAAAGTGTTACGTGACACTGACATAGATAGTAAATGCATAAAACTAACGTCACGTCACTCTAATCGTATGCGATAACAGTCGGAATTAAAAAATTTAACGCGTTATTGCATACCGTATTAGATTTTCAGGTGACCCGAATATCGAACAACTTACATCACAAGGCTGTACGAGCTACGGGGGCATCCATCAGCGCTAAGCAGTCACCGCATCACTATAGCACTGCTATTCACACGTTATAACACGTTAAAAATAACTCGTTTAACGTCACTGCGGCGTTGGGCACGGTTATAGGGCGCGACGTTCGTCCCCAAGACTGTAGGGCGACGGACTGCGGAGGGCGGTGGTGGTGGAGTGCGCATGCGTGTCACCCCTGCGTAGGGGATGGATTCGCATAATGGTCGTGTCAAACAGTTTCTTTTTCCAACGGTTTCCGAATATGCGAAGGCCGAATATTCAATGTTTAATAACCGAGTTAGATTTTAAGTCTTTAAAATGTTATGAAAACACTCGCAATACATGTAAACTTTTAAAATTTTGTATGTTTTAAAAGGAACGTTATTAACGGAACTATAATAAATACAATTCTTTGGCATACAGTACCTTCGATACAAAACCGACACAAAAATTTATAATTTTAAAAAAATTATACAAGTTTTGTTGATTCCGTTCATGAAACAACTTTAAGCCTTTAATAATCAGAATAACATTCATTTAATTACGATATTTGACATTTCATTTTGAAGGTCAACGACGATTATAACGTGATACGTGTGTGTAATTTTTTCTTAAATTTTGAGCGATTAGTTTTTTTTATTATATAAGAGGACAAACGAGATCATATTTCACACATAGGTAAGTAATGACAGCGGGCCATAACATTTACATCCGTCTTCAATAAATATTCAATATGCACATGCATTGTCTCCCCTGAGAACTAAAAACTCTTAATGAGGTCGCCAGTTCCACCACCGTACAAAATACAAGAGCGTTATGATAAAATTTCACGCTGGTATTCTGTGAGAGTGAGGTCTTCCGATGGTGGAGACGATCAATTAATGTTGCTGTTAATTAAATTATAAAAATATAAGTAGCTAGGGAGTTCCTATCAATGGTATAAAAACAATTTATATAAATATTTAAATAACACGTATTCTAACGACCTAACATATTTGAGACAAGGCGCGATCAAATATATTCAGATTTTCTGAGGGCAAACAATTGGCTCGTGTGTGAATTATAAAGACGAGTAAGCGCCGCTCGAACGAGCTCAGTGGAAATATTTTTCTCACATTTCTTACACGTCCAACGTACAATGTACGAATTCTACGCACCGTCACTTCTAGACACGTTTTTGTGAGTGCGAAAACGTTACACATAACTCTTTTCTGTATGTTCTATTAAGCGTGAGTTATAAAGGTAAAAAAAATCTATGTTCTTTTCATTAAGATCATGAACTGTGTTAGCCCAGTGTTTAAATAGACGCTTTATATTTACACAGTACGCTTGTAAACCGAATTAATCCCCGGTGCCGACGGCCCAAAGAAATTGCTAATTGCAATTTTATGTATATACATATATATATATATATATATATATATATATATGTATATACAATTATTTGTTAGGTGATGACGTACTTATAGTCTTGATTTTACAGCCTGCGTAAATACTTAAGCCACTATAATATATCCCACGAAATATTTAACATCCGCTAATTACCAGAAAATCAAAATTTAAATGCTTCATTTAAATCATCATGATAATCATGAAAAAGGTAAATATATTTATATATAGATCATCTTGGATTGTGATGATAGAGAGATTCACCATGAAGATTGTGGCAATATATTTTTATATTTATCTCCAAGACATAGATTTCCTTACCTCACGATGTTTCTTAATAAAATCAGTATTTAAACATTTTCGATTATATATTTATAAACAGTTTGGATACTATTGCAGTTATAGAATTTTATTGCAGATTTTAATAACAACGTTATTGGAAATTGCAAAGATTAATAACGTTCGGTAAGTAACGGCTTATCTATCGGCAATCGTTTCAGTTAAAAGTAACTTACTTCATCATTATTTCCGATACATTCAACGGTATATCATCACCATATTTTCATGCCATCACCACTTCACTGTAGAACACAATCAATGTTCACCACACATTGGCGCGAGACATAATATTTATATTTCTTAAAAGTGTATTTTCTAAATGAAAATTCGTTTTTGACAGTTAAGATCGAAATAAGGCAATATAAGTAATGGTAATGAAGTGACTAGGATGTCCAATTACGAACTAACGGTCGCAAGTTGAATACCAGACTTATAAAAAACAGTTCTCGTTTTCGGAGTTTATTAAATAGAGAAGTGAGGTATTATTTTTTCTACAAATATGACCAATAAAATTCCTCTGTATTCAGAGGATTTAAAGGTTTTATAAAAATCTTACAAGTTTCTTACAAAATGAATAGCTTGTCTCCAAAGTATTAAGTTGACAATTGACCCGGCATCTCATTGCATTTAAATACCTATAAAAAATAAAAGGAAAATTGGAAATATATATAGCTAAATATAAATAAATGAATATCTGAAAAATATACGTATATAGATTTTAAATAAATAAAATGTGGTTTTAGACACTTGAGCTGAATCACGAGCATTAGGACACAATATAGACTAAAGACACGGATTTGGTAGGTTATACAACTACATAATAAGGACACACTTTTTTAATGATATAATTCAGTGCTTATCTACAATTACACCTGGTATTATACTTTATCATCTTGATTCCTTATCCAGCTGTAATATAAGCTGGATAAGGTATCAAGATTTAACTTAACGCTTCGTCGTAAGCAGAATTAAATCACCCACTCCCCTCAGTGAAATGAGTGATGGACATCCCACTGACATTCTGCGGAAGCGTGGCCCTTCCCAAGTCAGGACCCTTTTGTATTGCATGACTATTTTTTTGCTAATTTAATTACATTTTTTCGTAATCAATTTTAAATATCATACATAACTTATTTCACCGTTTATGAAACTCGGAAATAAAAGCCATTAATTGTCACATTGAAACAATTAACTACCACTACCTGAGTTTATATTAATGGCGACAGCGTAGCCACTACTAGGCCGTAACAAATTATATACATTATTATTTTATAAATTGAAAGTAACAAACGAGCACACAGTTCGCCTGGTGGCAAGTGATTCCTGCGATACATAGTGAAGATACGTTGTTACTCTTGAGGACTGAGATGGAATGCCTCGTCACCAGTAATAAAGGTCTCTGGAACCTTAACCAGAACATTAACCAGACGAAACACAGCAGCATTGTGCTTCTATCTTATGGTGATATTCTGTGAGGTCGTGGTGCTACCCCGGTGAAGCTGGCCCATTCATTCTGCAACTGGAAACAAGCTGCAGTATAGCTCTACCACTTTGATGATGATGTAAATTAGGAAAGCGTCTATTTAATCGCTGGTTTTTTGTTTGGTTTTGGGACAGTATATGTAATAGTGGCATAATATCCTATGCCACTATTACATATACTGTCCCATACATTTCTCTTGAATGCTCATCGCAGACTATAAACACTGATGCGGTGCAAATACTGATACGATGAAGATACACACCGCAGATTTAAACTAGCTATAGCACAAATGATTCTACTTTGGGAAAGACACAGAAACATATCGCGAATCCCGGATCCGTGAGCCCAGAATCCGATGAAGATTAATAAGATGCATAAATAAGAAACTCAGTACAGCTGTTTCTTCTGGTGAGCGATAGAAACTGTAGACTTTATCATTGGTGACGAGAAAAATTCTATCTTAGTACTCAGAAGTGATAATTCACCTGCATTATGATTCCTTATCGAGCTTGGATATCGCGTTTTTGCGCCGGAAATGTGACATATAGAAACGTTGCACTCAAATTCAACCTTGGCATTTTTCTTTCATCGCGGCCATAGAAGTTTCCCTCTACAACTATTATATACCAAGAAGTAAATGCATGAATGAATGGAAAAAAACATGATGAAAAAATATCATCAAGAGTTCAAATACGTTTTAATGGACATTTAGAAAAACTGTTTCGCTCTATAAAGTTTCGAAATCCCTCTGCACGTCGGGTCGTTAGAGTTGAACAGAAATTAGGCGCTGGACGCGGAGCAGCGAGCTTCCGATTTTAAAAACTGTTCACGAACCGTTTGAAACGCAACACCCATAGCAACAAAAAATATGACAAAACAAGTAATTGATGTTGAGTACGTGTTACTTTCGCCGTAACACTTTGGAATAACGACTTAGACAAAAACGTAGCAATTTTTTAGCGATAAAAAATTGTGTCTATGGAAACTGTTATATTTTTTCTTTTTAGAATAAAATCCCTTGCAAAATTTGTTATGCATTCGACAACAAAAATTATTAAGAAATCATAACACTAATACCATCAATTCATTTTTTCGAAGCTATAGAACACAGTTCATCTGGGCATGTGATGACTGATGCCCTTACACGTCTACCATTCATCTTTAACAAAAGTTCCAAGATGCGTGCATCCACTGAGGACTGAGATATAAGGATACCCTACTCTCTTCATACGAAACATGTCAGCACCAAGCTGTCATTTCACGCTGATATAGTAACTCATCGTGCATGTCAGAAACCAGCTACAGCGTAGCTTTACTCCAATCTTCACTGCTAGCTTTATTCTAAATAAAATTAAAACAGCTTCTGGTTTTTTTTATCATTTACTATTATTATTATAATTATCTTTACGTGTTTGCTCATCTACGTGTAGGCTATTATCATCTATGGGTGAGGCCGATGTTCAACGTTAGACTATTTATAAGCTGTGACGAGAAGGAAGATGATGAAAAACTATATTTTGGTTACTATTACCTACTAATATAGTCTAATAATCATACTAGCTGTTGCCCGCTGCTTCGCATGCGTTGATATTACTACATTAAAATATTACTCGTAGTTTGAGTACGCCATCTATCGTGCTTAGATGTAAACTTAATAATAATATTTTTTTCTAAACTTTATATAAGAAGTTTTCATATTGAATTTCGTCTTCAATAAACTTTCAACTTCTTAGGGGTAAAATTTTGAGAAACGTCGTACACATTAATTTGTAAACAGAAGCAGGTATATGAAGGTATATTTCGTGTTTCTTACTTTGACAATGACGTACTTTCACACAATCCGTTCATCCCATATTTTAGCCTCTTAGGGATGAACTTTCAAAAATCCTCCCTTACGACATCAACTGCGAAAATGTTTGTAGCCCCAGCGATTTAGGCACTGCGTTGATGAATGAGTTAGTCGGTCAGAAAAAGTAATTATATATGTATATATGAGTGGCTTAGTGTTAAGTTACGATATTAAATAATGTTTGTAATACCGAATGATCAAGATGCACGAATGCACAACAGTCATGAAACTTCATAGCATTTTAAAACGTAATTGTCATTTCTCAATATTTAAATATTCGGATAAAAAAAATGTTTAAAACCAAGTGTATGATTAATCCCTTAATTAGAGTGACATAAGCTACGTCTGCATTCAACGGACAGCAAATAAAGCATATCCCCACGTCATTTGTCAGCATCTGTTAGTCCGACAATAAACATTACCGATCTCTCTGGCTTGATGTATTGATTTTATTTATAAAAGCATTTTACATTCTTGTACCATAAAATTAAATTGTATGAAAATTCCAATATTATATTATTTTAAATTTATTAGGAAAAACCAACAGTTGTACACTTAGAAGTTACAAGAGTAAAACCAAAAATATTGACTATATGTGTACTATATAAACGAACAACCAACGACGTCATACACAAATTTGCTTGAACACGTATTTTATACATGATAGGGCCTTCATATTGTATATACACATTGTGTACTATATGCACTGGTTGATAATAATTCTCTTAAAACTAATTCGCATGTAATATAAAGGAGTAAAATATATAAGTTATAAATATATAAGGGAGCCGGATTTGAAGTTCTATTTAAAAAAAACATTTCTTCCAGTACCCAAAACTTCAGTTGATTTATTTTTCAAATTTTAATCATTTACAAAAATGTGTCGCTCGGTTGCTTGAATAAAAAAAATACAATTACCACCAATTGCGTGTGTGAATATACTGCTCGGATTGCACAGTCTCTAATAGCTTTGAAACATCGCTTATATGTAAAGAAAAATAATCAAGTCAGCGCTTTTTAACAAATTAGAAAATGGATATAACAATACATAGCATTTACATTATGTTTAATTTCAAAATGTTTATTGTTATAAGAACCGAAGTTCCTAATTCCTCACAACATACAAACACCATAACAATGCTCGTTAATTACATTGGATAATTAATACATTAGATGACAACTGTTTATGAATCTTGAGTATTATATGACGTTAATTTAGCTCTCTCTGTTTATGTTACTATACTTTGACTAGTTGTAAGGAAAGGTATTTTAACAAGACCATATTTTTTTAAATAATGTTGTTCCCCGAAACAACAAAAAGCTTTGTAGGACAAGTTCTTTTATATTATTAAGGGTGACAAACGAGCACACAGTTCACCTGATAATAAATTGCTACGGCCCATGACATCCATTATCAACAAGGCTTCAAGATGCACATGCGTTGTCAACTTAGGGCCAAGATGGAATGCCTTGTAAAGATGTTAGACGTATTTGTGACGCCAGTTATGGGTTGGAACCCCAGTTTATCTTATACTAGTAAATTTCTATCGAATTAACACTTGCTAATCTTTGTAGAATTTGATTACCTCATTGTTCCTTTGAAACCTAATCTATTTCAGGGTGCAATGTTGTTTAGCACTTGCTAGTTCTTTCCATGTACCGCAAATGGGGTATAAATGTGAATGGTTATTTATTAATATTTAGCAAGCGAGTTTATCGACTGCTATAATGTTGATATTATTTTATTACTTTTTACCATTATATTATTACTAATTCTGATGACGTCCTCCTGGTCGATTTCGGCCACGGTGATCTGGTTCTGGTCTTCTGGTTATGGCCAGATTACATCAACTGCGCAGAATACTTTTTATAGTACCGTAAAAATATATCATTATAACTATCATTAATGACGGAATCGTTAAATTAATAAACAACAGCAAAATTAAGTGCCGAATTTTAAATAAGTCTGTAACAAAACATTCCCGGAGCACAAAACATGAATCAAAAACGCAAAACATTACAAAAAAGCCAAAATCAATCGCCGGCTACAAATTTCGGTCTAACGAACAATGTAATATTCGTTCCCTTAGGGCTTCACAAATATTGATTGAAAATCCTGACCGCAGTGTAGGCGAGTAGCCTTCACTTGGCGACGGGAAATTATGGTAAAAATAAAATTGAGTTCCCAGCCCCTTCAGTATAAGTCATTAATTGTGTGGAGTTTTAATAGTATTAGAGTCACGCGGCAACTAATTTGTAGATGCAAAGTGAATGGTACGGCATAAGGGGAAGGACAACCCCTCACAGAATAACAGCATGAAAATGCAAACGTTACTGTGTTTTTAGTGATGAGTGTGTTACTGTGTAGAGGAATCCGGGATCTCAATTCCAGGTAAGGGGAATACCAGCTTAGTTCGCAAGATTGACTACATCTGTGTATCTTGAATATTTGTGCTAATATGGCCCGCAACTATCAGGTGAACAGTATGCTCGTCGAACAAAAAATTTGCCCGCTCAACATTACCTGTAATAATGTCATACACTGACATGAACGTTCTATGCTGAATGTCTTGCAGGAATTTGAAACAATAGGTTGATGACGCCGCTAGCCCCAAGCGAATGGAGGGTTCGACGACGAGACAGGATAAAGTTTCTAAAAGTTCAAGTAATCGGGCGATCAGGTGTCCAAAAATAAAGAGTGTTCTTCTTTTGGCCAAATTTTATTTTTCACACGTTTCCACACTTTGCTGATTATTTATCAAAATGTAGATCATGTAAAATGTACATGGTAAAGAAAACTGCATATCTAAGAATTTTTACAAAAATATTACTTAAAAATATTCCCAAGACTTAAATTCATACATATAGCCGCTGCAGCTTATTTATATATTTATATATGAGCTGCAGCAGATATATATATGAGCTGCAGCAGATATATATATATGAGCTGCAGCAGATATATGTATCGGCTGTTACTTTGTCCGGACGGAAAGTAGCCCACAAAAGCTCTGATTGTGAATTTCAAAAGCAAACGAACAGCACCGGTGCAAATACTGCGAGATTTTTCTAAAGTATCTTCCGCGTTACCGCACAATGACTGAAATGCACGTTTTATATTTTTGCACATTTTTATGAATATTAAAAAGTATTCTCCGTATATCTTACATATGGTGAAAATTTATTATTTAAATATTTTTTGAGCTAAACTCACACATTTATGGAATTGAACTGTATTTATAATTAACTTTTACCCGTGATATAATTTATATACGCTGGTAATATATTACCAATATACTCAACGGTGTTAGAGATCAGAGAGAGAGGGACACTGCAGATTGTTTGTTGATTGGAGAAGTGTGGTTACTTACTTACGCGAATAGGGCAGACCCTTCATTAATTTATTTAACCCGGATTAGGATATGGTCACGATAATGCATCATTATTAATTGCACTTAACTGCGTGACAACTATTTTTTCATTGGGGGATAAATCTTCAAAAGATACTACTGGGAGAAGATGTGGGATTTCTACAAACCAATCGGTGAATTAAAAACGGCTCCGGAATTTTGCACCCATTCCCACTGAGTAGAGAGTTACTCTCACCCCGTCACAGGGAATGCGACGCCTGCCCTAGCACTAACGTATGGTATACCATCAACTTAAGTGTCACTGTCCTTCAAGGCTACGATGACCTGGCGGACGATCAGGGCCACCATTCTGATCACCCGTGAACCCGAAATTCCCATTCAGTCGCCTTATATCATAGATGTATGTGCCCGAGGTGACAGAGCTAACGTGTAGGGCGTAAGTTACTACTCCCCATCTGCGAGCGGGATCGGCCTTCTCTCGATTCCTCTCAGCGATCTCCATCTGGACCATGATGGTTTCATAGAAGGAGACTTACACTATCGAACTGCGTGACGACTTACAATTCTTTTCCACGCACTGCGCCCGATCCCAACACGGACGATGAAATGACCTAATAATAAATATTAATAGAATTTTTCCGCCCTATATCCTATAATTTTTTTTTATACATTGAGAGTTACAAACGAGCACATAGTTCACCTGATGTTGAGTGATTCCTGCGGACCATGACATCTACATTCATCCTTGACAAGAAATCATAATGCAGATGCGTTGTCACCCTTGAGAACTGAGATGGAATGCCTCATCACCATTAATAAAGATGTCCGGATCCCTTCACTCACCAGACGAAACACAGCAGCGTTATTTCGCTGCTATTTCACGCCGGTATTCTGTGAGAGCGTGGTCCTACCCCGGTCGAGCTGACCCATTCATTCTGCAGTTAAAAACAAACTGCAGTGTAGCTCTAGCACTGAAAGGGTAGCTACCTATTCCCGGGAGGGTAGAGCATATATCGTTATAGTGTTATTATTTCATCACTGATGCATTTGGGTACTGCTTATAAAGCCTTTTTTTACTTTATTTTTATAAGGATGTGATAATAAGCGATGACTGCAACCGATCACCAATTTTGATCAAAACTTCAAGATGCATAAGACTTGTCACTCCTAACGCCTGAGATGTCTTGTTAACAGTTACCACTCTTTCCAACCAGGTCAGATCTGTGAGGCTTGCGCAGCTCGCGTTTCACTCCCGAAGACTTCACAACACGCACTGAGATGTGTTTCACTAATCTTAGCTTTGTTGATGTTGTATTTATACAACTCTGTGACAGCAAACTCCATTATTGTGTGACATGAATTAGGATCATCATTGATAACTATGTGCGAACGTTTCACTTTACAACAATTAGGTCCTTTTTCGATTGTATAACGGCTACCCATTAGACCGCGTTGTAATTTTTTAAAACTATGGGAGACAAACGAGAGCACAGACCACCAGATGGTAAGTGATAACTACGAAAGCGGTTCACCTGAATATATTGATGATGAACACACATATATATTGAATGAAAATACACACATATATTCTCTACAAAGATTCAAGATGCGCATTCGTTGACGCCCAGGAGAACTGAAATGTAATGCACAATAAACAGGTCTCACGTTCCGTTCACAATACGTAATGTTGCCGTTGAATGCTGATGTTCAGTGTGGTCGGTTCCTTTGAGCCAACCTATTTATATTGCAGCTAGATACTAAATGCAGTGATGCTCCGCCAGTACATGAACGTACAAGACAAAAGATAGTTGATAAGCCGCTACTTATTAAGAATGTCAATAAATTAAATATAAAAGATATGAGGGGACGTATTCAAGTGCGAACAAAACCATTCGACCCCGTTGTCAAATCATTCACATAGAAACTTACATATTAATCAGGTTTCATAACAAGCTTAACTTTCACTAGGGTCGCGTACTGTACTTCTTTTTGTTACGAGAAACTGGTTGCCGAGTCGCGGGCTCTGGGTTCAATTCCCAGCCTAGGAAGAATATCTGTGTATCACAAATTGTTGGTATTCGCCTTTGGGTGCGTCATAGGACACCTTCCTTCGATCCTATTGCACATGCGTGCTGCGAATGCCAGTGCATGCGCGTAGGCACTATAATACGTTCTGTGTAGTAGTATCATTAGTTGTATTACTCTTGCCTAATGAGTTCATAGTACAGGGTGAAGAAAAAAAAGTTCATATTCCTGTAATATGAACTTTTTTTCTGTTTTGAAGACCTAATTTAATATGCCATTTTGGTAGGCATCAAAATTTTTCTTACTTCGACCTTATGCCACTCTTTTTTAACAATACAGTTCAAAGCCCGTCCTCTTTTCCTCAACAACTACAAAGCTCCATGACATGACTTTAATTTAAAAACATTTTGCTCGGGGATATTCCAACACTGCTCTAATAGTACAATAATGAACTGAGAGAGAGAGTAGGTCAAGAAAGTCTTTTAAAATGTCTCATCTCGCGTCTCGATTATATACAGTTTTTACACTTACGTTCAACAAAATGATTTCAATTGAAAGATATAAGATTAAGGTTTAAATTATCTTATTTATGGTGACACATATAATGTTGTGAGAAACTCATACAGGATAACATAGTGTAGGACGACTGTTCTATTGACGACAGAAGGACGGCCCTAGTTCGTTTATTTTTTTTTATAATAGACTGACCCTAGTATCGACCGCCTACGAGTATTTTCAGTCAGTGCCTTGTCGGCTTTTAAGGTGATTTCTTGGCCTGGCCGGCCACGGCAATCAATATCCTCTAGTTATTGATGCCAGATGATATGAACTACGCAGAATATTTTTATATTTGCGTAAACATTGAGGCACTCATTTGTTGTCTCCTTCCCTATTCCGATGCAACTTTTAAGGTAAGAAGTGAGTTAAAAAGTAAATTTTGTAGCAAACTTTGTCCATCAGAGGACTGAACGAGTTTGATATAACGTATTAGTTGCTTTGTACCTCTATATACACCGCTTACACGAATCGACAACAGCCTAATGGTTTATGGTACGGTCTACAAAACCTAACGTTGAAGTTTCAAATCCGTCATTCGACTATAGTCGCACAAGTGTTTGAGCTTTTGTAGTGGTCAAAGTAAATTTTAGTAGTGATAACAGAACACTTAAAAGATATATGAATGATTCGAATATCATACTAGTATCCTATGTGACCTTAAAGAGGCCGACGTATTTTTTTTAAATATTAGAGATGACAAACGAGCACGCAGTTCACCTGATGGTAGGCCATGACTGCAGCCAGTGATCTCTACATCTAATCAAGACAAAGATTCAATATGCACATATGAATAATAATAATAATATGCATTTATTCCTTTTTGGCACACATAAATAGCAATCGGGTAGAGTAAAAATAATTTAAACAAACAAGTAAAATACTTTTACCCAATCAAAAAAGAAAAACAAAGAAACGCAAAAAAATATAAATAAATTGAAGACAAATGAAAACCTGTTTCGCGAGTCTAATTAGATAAGGTTGTAGAGGTCTCTGGACCAACAGCAAAACTCATACACAAAAAAAAGGTAACCTGTTGTGCGCCAAATAAGAAAAGGATCTTCACTCAGGTACCCTGATCTTCCGTGAAGTTTCGTCGTAGTATTCGTTATGTGTAGTACCAGTAGTCGCTGGATCCCTACCTTCACTATACGAAACACAGCTGCGGTATAATACTATTTGAAGTCACTGATAGGATTACAATTAATTTGTAATCAGTTACTCGATTTGTAAATCTAGAATTTCCAAATACTTTGTTTACCGTATACAAACTTACAATTACAATCCAATTTACTCAAAATGGAATCTGTTGCTTTTAAAGTTTGTTGAAGCAACGCAAACTCGGTTAGTATAACCTTACTAATGAAATCACTAATGTATTCGTGGAATTAATACGGCACGCACGCGAAGGGGTGGCTGGCGGTCGTCGCCCTGGCGCCGGGGCATCGATTCCAGCCCGTTTCCGTACCACATCATTGACCTACCTGGGCATACCAGATTATTATTTAACGTACAACATTTGAAAATAATTTTTTTCACAATATAAGGTATGACAAATTAGCACACCTTTCATCAGAAGATATGGCACTGTGTCCCGCGACGTCTACATCCATCCTCAACGAAGATTCAAGATGCACTGTCATCCCTAAGGACAGTGGATAGATGTCACGTCTGTTTTTAACAACGGTAGAGCTACACTGCGGTTTGTTTCTAACTGCAGAATGAATGGGTCAGCTAGATCGGTGTAGGACCACGCCCACACATAGTGCCAGCGTAAAATTGCAGCATAATGCTGATGTGTTTCGTCTAGCGAGTGTAGGGATCCGGAGACCTTTGTTACTGGTGACGAGGCATTCCATCTCAGTCCTCAAAGGTAAGAACTCATCTGCATTATGATTCCTTTTCAAGGATGAATGTAGATGTCATGCGCATCAGAAATCACTTACCATCATCAGGTGAACTCGTTTGTTATTCTCAATGTAATAAAAAAATAGGACTGAGATGCCTCAATATCTACAATTGGGTCTCCGTGTCACTGACTAGTCACTAGGCCATAAATACTGTTACGTAAAAAAAATCTTTTCTTCAACTTTTTAATCATTTTGAATTTGGAACACGAATATTATATTAAAAACTTCTTTTTATTTGCGCCATTTCACATATTTTTTCGTGTTCATTATCAAATTACAATATGGAATGGGGTGTTAAAGAAAATAGGATTGCAGTGATCGCCTTGCACAAAGTGGGTATGGAGCCGTCGGTCATATTCCAGACACTTCAAAAGCTTGGTATCAGCCGTATGTTCGTATATCGTACTATCAACAGATACACTTCCTCTGTCGAAGACCAGAAAAGATCGGGGCGGCCGCGTGGTGTTAGAACTACAAAAGCTGTCAATGCTGTTAAAGCCAGAATTCGTCGAAACCCCATTAAGAAGCAAAAAATCTTATTGCGAGAAATGAAGATTCCCGCTAGGACTCTGTCGCGTATTATAAACAAGACCTGAAGCTCGGTGCTCATCGTCGATATATAGTACATGCCCTAAATCAATCTTTACAATTAAAGAAAATGGATCAATCAAAACGCCTTCTGTCGCGATACGCAGGTGAAAGGCACAGAAATATCCTCTTTAACGATGAAAAAAAATTCACGATTGAAAAACATTACAATAAGCAAAATGATAAAATGTACACCATCACAGTTCTAAGAAGCTGCTCAAGTGGTCGGAAAGGTACAACGTGGTCATCATCCTGCGTCAGTTATGGTTTGGTGGGCCGTGTCTTATTAAGGTGTCTTAAAAAGGCGTGAAAAGTTCAGCCAAATTATATCAAGATACAGTCTTGGATCATATTGTGAAACCTTTCAGCAATACACTTTTTTAAAATATACCGTGGACTTTCCAGCAGGACTCTGCACCTGGTCACAAGGTACGAACCCAAGCCTGGCTTGAAACCAACGTTACGGACTTTATAGGAGCTGAAGACTGGCCCTCATCTAGCCCAGACCTCAACCCTTTAGACTTCAAATTATGGTCAGTTTTAGAGGACATGGCCTGTTCTAAACGACACGGCGACATTGAATCGCTTAAATAATATTTGGAGCAAGCAGTGGCGAAATTTCCCTTGGAAACAGTGCGTAAATCCATAGATTCGTGGCCAAACAGATTGTAGCCTGTATAAAAGCCAAAGGTGGCCATTTCGAATAGAATGTTTTTTTTTTTGCTGGCTGACTAATAGCTATAAATTTTAATAATATTACATTACTTCATTAAAAAAAATGCATTTTCATTTGTAACAGAACTTATGGCCGGACTAGGTATATGTATTTGTTATTTGAGGCTGGTATTCCGACCCATTATCTTGCAGGTTGAAACATGCAGCAAGCATTTTAAAAATGTACTAGACACTAAAAGTTTCTGTCGTATCCGCAATACTGATGCTAACAAATTTAGCCGTAATATGCATAAATTTAAAAACTATCATATAACTGAAGAATGATATAGAGTTGGAGATGAGAAAAAAAATCAAACGTAACAAGCACGTATTCAGCTATTCAAGCAGCCGAAACGTAATTGAAAAATGAACAGGTTCAAAATTTCATTTAACCCGATAATATTAGTTTTGTTATATATACATATGTATAAAAAAAAGGCAAAAAGCGTCACTTATAATCAATATAAAGAATCAACCTTTGTAATTACTACTTTAGAAAATCCAGTTTTCAAAGAAATTACATTTTTCAAAATCTTTAGCAATATCTACTACATATACCAACTTTTATCCACAGTGTGATTATAATGCGACTCAATCTTAACAATAACAAAACACAATAAATATACAACATATTTATTGTGCTTGTTCTCTCTTCGTAATGTATGTACATAATTCACTCCGCAATATGACTCGAATACCAGTTGTACATACCTATATCGATCATGAACAATTTTCCCCTAATTTGCATACATTTAAACGATCACAAATGAAGAATGAGAGTACGGGAAAGAACACACACATAACAAACACTTCATTAGCTTTCCCACAGTATAAAAATTCTGTGAAATAGTTGTACCGTAACAATAGTCCAAAGCGCAATTATTTTATCGCTTCTTCCTAGAAATTATAAAAAAGCTGCCGAGAACCGTGTATACAGTCCGAGATGAGACTGTTCAAAAGCATCCCTCGACCTACTCTTGCTGTTCATTACAGTAGCTGGAAAAGCGACAAAGACGTTAAGAAATTTAAAAAAAATGTCATTTTATAGTTCTTTGTAGCCAAATGGGATGGTGTCAGTGCCGTCGGACTTGCCAAATGGTTTTTAATGTTCTACTTCTTTGTCATTATTTTTAATCTATTTTTCCTACCTATTATATGCTTTTCACTCGTTGACTTTTTGTATCAGATAGATATTCCTTATATTGATAAGTCTAAAACTTTTTGTGTGCTATTATTATTATTTTATTTTTATTACATTGAGAGTAACCAACGAGCATACAGTTCACATGTTGGTAAGTGGTTCCTGCGGCCCATGACCCATTCATCTTTGACAAGGAATCACAATTCAGATACGTTGTCACCCTTGAGGACTGAGATGGAATGCCTCGTCACCAGTAATAAAGGTCTCCGGATCCCTACACCCACCAGACGAAACACAGCAGCATTATGCTGCTATTTTACACGGGTAGTCTGTGAGGGCGTCGTCGACCGGTCGGCCCGGTCGAGTTGACGCATTCATTCCGCAACTAGAAGCAAACTGCAACGTAACTGTAAGAAAACACTGTTTTAAAATGAATAACGAGAATTCCATTTTAAATAGAAGTAATTGTACAGGAAATAAATGGTTCTGCAGTGACAAACTAATATTGGCCACTGCAGAGTAGGATCGACCCTAGATGGAGTGACGACCTATGCAAATCTGCGGGAAGTCGACGTACCTCAGAATCGTACTCAATGGTAGTTCTGTGGAAAGCCTGTGATCAGCAGTGGAATAGTGCTAGATGAAATGGCGATGGTGACGAATTTTAAGGATTGTATCGCTCTTAATATCTGACTTTCGAATGCTTTACTACGCCCACGGTCACTGGGGGACTGAGGTGTGTGTCGAACCGGTGTCATGGTTAATCCGAACTACAATTAGCTTACAATTACTGTATTAAACTAATAACATATTTAAAAAGAATATACGTACCTATATTCATATCTAATTTGTTTTTATACTATTTTTCCTACCATAATTAATTTCTACAATATTCTTTATAGTATAATAATAAATATTTTAGCTTATCATTAAAAAAATAGTATATGACCTAATACATAATTTAATAAACGGCGATTAAAACGTCTAGGATAAAATTCTGCTAACCATGATCATCCAGCAACACCAGAGTAGTTAGTTGCAAGTGTTGCCGGCCTTTTTTTTTGAAACCCCTAAGACAAAGCGGTGCGGTAACACCGCTGGCAACACCTGATACCACATAGTGTTTTTGGGTAGCAGAAAACTCTGCACAAAACGCTCACTGATCGAGTGCCATCCAAAAAAATTGAGAATGAAGTTCAGAACAGAAGTACATAGTACTTTCGGTCTTAATGTCGGGAATATATTTAGTTTTTACTGAGAAAAGACTTTTAATGTCTCTAACTGCCAATACGTACTCAACATCTTTGAGAATGAAATTCAGAATTCTGCCACGGTTAATCACCGCGACTAGAATTAATCCGAAATTCCTCAGAAAAAATAAGTTTATTAACAGTATTTTTATATTAAGTAACACAGTAATTGTTAATATCGATAGTATATTTAGTTTAATTATATATTTAGCACTTTGCTTTGACTTATATCATATTTCGACCGCTGAAAAATGCTGTCTCTATCGATTGTCGACTCTAACCTTTTCTTAAATTGTGTAAATTTATTAGGGATTAGATTCGTTCTTTGGGTTCGGTAGATAATGATAAAACAAGTCAGCGCTACACATTGGTACGGTGTACAACGGCTGAATGGTCGAACAAATTACGTACAGATCTTCGTCTTTGTGAATGATATCCGACTTTCACTCTGTCTACTTAGTTACAAAGTACATTGTTTTAATTAGTTTTTCTTTCATGTCATCTCTATTACATGAATATTCAAGTTTAGAGATTAATTAATAAAAACGCCAAGATTTTTCACCTAATAGGAGTAAAGTGCTTCACCGTAATACACATTTGGACTATTTATTTTTTATATATATTTATAACTACAATTGCAAGAATAATTAATGTGATAAAAAGCGGGAATGGAGCCATGGTATACCATCTGCGGGAGATGCCTTTTAATTTTATAGCACGGGAGCAACGTGATGAAATTTATAAACGCAACGTTAAGTACAGATTTATCACGTTCCTGGCGGTGAAATAGAAATATCATAAGTAAACGTTTCTCAGAAGAAAAAAAGTTTAGGACTTCGAATGTCGCTAAACCCACGATGGAGCCGCGTGACGGACAGCCTTTAGAAGTTCCAATCTACATATTGATTGTAACTTTAGTTTTCTAAACAAAAATTAATTTGTGAATTGTCCCAACAATTTGAGAATCCACAACCGTGGAACTCAATACTAACTTCTAAACTGTGCCACGATGTTTATGATATACTATATACATAAACAAACAACATAAACACATACTCTAATAATCAAAATGAGAAGGTACGAATACAGTAAAAACATTGTTTGTGAATTGGACTTCTATGGAATTTCTTTCCGTTTTCTAACTCTCCTTTCACCTTTGCACTAAACGTGTTGCGTACAGCATTTTCATATATAGTATTCAACACATAATTCATGAGACGATTCCATTACATTCCGTGTTCCGTATCATTTGAACCGTTTCATTCTTCATCAAACATTCACAAAGAACAACAATTCTTTGGAGCGGTCCCGTTTGGAAACAATCGCCGCTAAAACTGCCTCACAAATCATTGGAAAAAATTTCCGTGTCATTGACCTGACAAATGGTCTCGATAAGATTAATCCCGGACCTATTTACTGCGGATTTGACACCAAATCGTTGCTATTTTGCCATAACAAATTGCTTTTTATCATTAAATAAATTTACAATGATTTCAGTGATGTAGCTAGGAATTGAGATCCACAATATATCGGCAATGGGTTTGAATCTCAATCGATTAGTGCTTGTAGCAAACGTCGCTAGTCAATCAATATTTATGTTTCGTACACGGCGGTAGGTGAGTGAAATGAGCATACTAATTTATTAGTTATATATTTAAATCAGACCTTTTACTTATATCATATTAATTATTCATTTCTTTTTCGATTATCTTGCGTATTTATATTGCTAAATTTTGCCTCGCAAGTTTCTTTCAATAAGGGTTAATTATCCAGTGGATGGATGATATTCGTTTTATGTACATGCAAGCAACGGTTACCAATACAGTCTGTGAAAGACAACGATGCCAGATAAAGCATTGAACGAGGTTTCAAAGGGAGCAGCTTTGTTCAAAAATAGATCAATAGAGTAGGCTTATTTAGCTAAAATTTTTATGCCAATCGAGGTAGACGGAAATGGCAAACACGGCGGCGCTGAGGGTGTCAGATTGTTCTTTTTCCACTATATTAGCATGCAGTTCTAGATATATAAGGATCAAACATGTGTTCGGCGGAAGGAAAATACTTTTATATAATTATTTTTATTAATTTATATATATATATATATATATATATATATACGTATATGTATATATAAATAATATTGGAGGTGACAATCGAGCACACAGTTCAGCTGATGGTAAATGTTGCCCATGACACCTACATACTATGTACATTCATTTCCTCAAAACTACAAGTATTCAAATGCGTTGTCACTCCTAAGGCCTGAAATTAAATATTTCGTCAGCAGAACTGGGGCTCCGGCCTACAGTCATCGAAAGAAACCGTAAACTTATAAGATGATCATTTATATCATAGAGACAAAACGACATATGTATAAAGAAAAAGAAAAAGAAATATCTATCAATCAATCTATATATTAATTAGATATAGATCATAAAATAATAAGTAAGATGTTATAAGAATAGTAAAATTAGATCTCCATATCCAAAGTATGGAGTGCAATTTTTTTATTATATCTTCCACTTATATACCCGCTTCTCTATATTATAAATCAAACATTTCACTTCCAAAAAAAATTAAGTAGTATTGAGTTAGTACATCAATAGATTGTGTTTCGAGTAATTAATATAGCATTGGTTACAAGAATAGTAAAATTAGATCTCCATATCCAAAGTGTAGCGTGCAATTTTTTTATTATATCTTCCACTTATATACCCGCTTCTCTATATTGTAAATCAAACATTTCACTTCCAAAAAAAATAAAGTAGTATTGAGTTAGTACATAACTAGATTGTGTTTCGAGTAATTAATATAGCATTCGTTACAAGAATAGTAAAATTAGATCTCCATATCCAAAGTATGGCGTGCAATTTTTTTATTATATCTTCCACTTATATACCCGCTTCTCTATATTGTAAATCAAACATTTCACTTCCATAAAAAAAACTAGTATTGAATAAGTACACCAGTAGATTGTGTTTCGAATAATTAATATAGCATTGGTTACAAGAATAGTAAAATTAGATCTCCATATCCAAAGTATGGAGTGCAATTTTTATTATATCTTCCATATATACCCGCTTCTATATTGTAAATCAAACATTTCACTTCCAAAAAAAATAAAGTAGTATTGAGTTAGTACATAACTAGATTGTGTTTCGAGTAATTAATATAGCATTCGTTACAAGAATAGTAAAATTAGATCTCCATATCCAAAGTGTAGCGTGCAATTTTTTTTTTATATCTTTCACTTATATACCCGCTTCTCTATATTGTAAATCAAACATTTCACTTCCATAAAAAAACTAGTATTGAATAAGTACACCAGTAGATTGTGTTTCGAGTAATTAATATGGCATGCGGAGGGGAGGCATCGGGGGCTGGGCGGCCGCCCTGGCGCCGGGGCATCGATTCGAACACGGCAACGTCACCGCCGCGCGCTCACCTACGTTCGATGCACCTACATGCGAACTTATTTATTTATTTAACACAATAATCATACCTTGTAACAAATTTAACAGAGCAATGTTCTATTTATTGATTTATTTATAATTTATTGGTCACACCTTACAAAAAATGATACAAAGAGCGGGCTTAATTCCGTAAGCCATTCTCTATCAGTCAACCCGTGGCGTGGAGAGACATCGTGGTAGGTGTAGTGTCTACATTGTAAATAAGAGAAAATATCTTAAAACTTAATATATACTATATACATACATACACAAATATATATATATATATATATATATATATACATATATGTAAATATATAAATATATTATAATAATGAATGGAGATAATTCTACTAAATTTACATATAAATAATAAACATAATTAACCATATAACAAACAAAGTAATTTACCATATTAATTAGCATCAGTCGTCTTATAGCGTTCCCGTATCAGTCTTTTAAAAGAAATGTTATTCGATGCTCTTCTTATATCTTCTTATATCTTATGACTTATGCAATGTTGTAGTTGTAAATTTTGTAAGTACATAAAACCTATCCATTTATTAAAAATTTGGGATTACGAAGATAAACACACTACTACGCCTTGAACTTCTTAAATGCCATGAAGCATACTTATATAGCGAACGACAATTAGCCTAGTAAGAATAGTAATTTAAGCAAATCTAGAAGGTGGGCAAGATAAATTGTAAACAAATTGTAAATGTATTATATTAAAATACGAGATACCCACGCTGATAAAATAACTTTATGATTCGTGGCGACAAACGAACAAGATTTATTAAACGGTAATACCTACTGCCCACGATACCCACATTTCTTCTAAGCAGTAAGATGAAGTGACTCATACCGGTAAGGTACAAATCGCTAGTAACTTCCATAGGAATTACTTATTGAATGAAACATATTTTTTGTATGTTTGTAGTTTGGATGGGAGACAAATCTGCTACATACTATACTTTCATTTTGTTGACTAATCGAACCTAGGTAGATTTTTAACATTGAAAGTATCAAACGAGCACACAGTTCACATGATAGCAAGTGATTCCTGCGGCCCTTATACGTCTACATTCATCTTTGACAAGGAATCAAAATTCAAATGCGTTGTTACCCTTAAGGACGGAGATGGAATGCCTCGTCACCAGGTTATTAAAGTCTCCGGTTCCGAGTGTAAGGATGGAGGACACATCAGCGTTATGATGCTATTTTACGCTGGTATTCTGTGAGGGCGTGGTTCTCTACCCCTGTCGAACTGACCAATTAATTCTGCAGCTAGATACAAACTGCAGTGTAGCTCTACAATTGTCAAAAACATCGTCAATGTTGTTAGATATGGCTCAGTGCATCATCATAACTATTATATTTATACATAGTCTGATACTGCTGAATATAGACCCACCCCATAGCCTGCCATAAGAAATGATCCTGAGATATCTGCATCCATTGACTTTCCGCAAACTTCTCGAGGTTCTCTTAATACTTAAGAGTATTTCTTCCCCATCGGTAATCGGTTCTACAAGCTATATGACCAGCTTACTGCTATTTTTGCTTGCTGTTCGTTTGAGATATATAATTTGATAGATAGATAGAGACATTACCTTTCCTCAAACCGAAACGCCGAGCATAGTATTCTTAATAGCTCGCTGAGAGACTCCGAGTTTTCCAGAAGTACAGTCAAGTAATAACAAATAAATTAATTGTATATTAGAAGTGGATCCTGGAAGATGTTCCAGAACGAGGAAGTTGTGGAAGACATTTGCATTCTATATAAAGTCAAGTTGTGGGCAACGAGTCAGCAATATATTAGCGATTCAAACAAACAGATGAATAATGAAGTAACGTAATAAAGTCAAAAGTATTGTATAATGATAAAATAATTGGAGTAGTGTGTGACATTGAAAACGATAATGTCTTTTCAAAATAATCTATCTATAAGCAAGCTGAGCATTTGCTTTCTTTTTTTAGTGCTTTTAGTGTTTAATGCACTACCATGTTTATTTTTTTAGTGCACTTTAGTGTTTAATGCACTACCATGTTTTATTTTTTTAGTGCACTTTAGTGTTTAGTGCACTACCATGTTTTATTTTTAGTGCACTTTAGTGTTAAGTGCACTACCATGTTTTATTTTTTAGTGCACTTTAGTGTTTAGTGCACTACCATGTTTTATTTTTTAGTGCACTTTAGTGTTTAGTGCACTACCATGTTTTATTTTTAGTGCACTTTAGTGTTTAGTGCACTACCATGTTTTATTTTTTAGTGCACTTTAGTGTTTAGTGCACTACCATGTTTTATTTTTTTAGTGCACTTTAGTGTTTAGTACACTACCATGTTTTATTTTTTGATAAATTAACCATTATTAATATTACCAAGCTGTTTCTATTGTTTTTATTTTTTATTTTTAGTGACACATTTTTGAATAATAAAACATATTTAAAAAAAATAAAAAAAAACGTTTTTAACCAAAACAATATAAATCATTTAGACTCAAAATATCGTCAAAATACAACAGAAATGCCATAATTAGATTTTAAATGAAAGCTCACACGTTCAAGACCGACATCGCAGTGTTCGAGAGCAGACGAGGAAGATCTAATTCAATAGTTAAATAATGAATGAAATATATATAAAATAAAATTGATTTAAATTTCAAGAAAATGGCACGACTTGCTTACTAGCAAGTTGTACGCGACGCATCTCACGCATTTCGTAAATATTCAGCGTTGGCGGTACGTGAGTAAATTGCGTCCATGTCGATGCTATGTGAGTTATTGCTTATGAGATAAATGTTTATTATGTAGACGGTGTGCGTCGATTATTTGCTCATCCAAGTATATATTAACACTATAACACGCAACGACACATTACGTTATGAGTGTGTATAATTCCATTTTTATTTATAATTTTATAGTTAAACGAGCATAGTTCAACACCATTGTAAGTGATGCGTTGTCGCATGTTACCGTCGTAATTGGGCCCCCGGACCCCCTGCACTCACCATACGAAACACAAAAGCGTTATTCTGGTTATTTCTCATTAGTTTCATACGTGGACTTTTACCCACTAACTGGTACATCTGCTTTTTGACACCTCGTTAGGAGTCATGAACCGCAAGGTTCATTTACCGAAAGGTTTTATATATCGAAGGGAGGTGATACGGTTGTCCGTATGATTTTTTTTTAATACAACACTAAGAGTGACAAACGAGCACACAGTTCACCTGATGGTGAATGGTCCCTGCGGTCCATATCATCTACATTCACCCTTGATAAGGAATCACAATACAGGAGAAAATATCCATATTATGCTGGATTGTGATTCTGTGTGGATGTATTCTGTGAGGGTGTGGTCTTACTCTGGTCGAGTTGACCTATTCACTCTGGAGCTAGAAACATACAGCAGCGTAGCTCTACCACTGTTACTACCGTATGATTTATGACATAATATCCTGATTTAAATGTAATTTTATACCATAGAGTTGTAATATATATTTGAATAGTAAGAAATAAATGTATATAATATATTTATTTCTTACTATTCAAATAAACTCAGACCCATGCTGTGTTTACACTATGACAGTCGAAGCTTAAGCTAGCCAACGGGGCATAGTATAATCCTAACAATGTATGTATGTTCCGTGTCTTTGATATATATGATGATACATATGAACCTTCCGCCGATCGTATTACACATGCATTACATCCGAATCGGAAAGTCGTTTATGAGTGAGTTACTATAAATACACTATACACGCAGGATATATATATATATATATATATATATATATATATATATATATCTGCACACATGTCCATATTTGGTAATCATTAGAAGTAATCGCCTTGATTGAAATCGACCAGGAGAACATCCTCTTGGTAAATGGAGATCCTACAACTTGTAACAAGGTAGTTGATATAAGAACTCACAAGTGAGCAAAATTTACTAATACATTAAGTATATAATATGTACGTGCATATAAAAATGGTAATTTATACATCATATGAACATCCTTACTTCCATAATAAAAACCCTTCATACCGCTCCCTAGAAAAGTATTTTTATTTGATTTCATTGTAATATTATATACCGAGTAAATAATTTATACCTAAAAATCTTAATAAATTATAAAAATTCCACGAAATACTTACGAGAGTTCTTTATCCCTCCAATTTCTGAAGGTACAGCTTGATGTTTGTAAGCAGGACAAGGACGGATACCAGATGCACATGAAAAAATTATATTTAGCTCGATATCTAGTTAGTTATTTAATTAGTCTAGTCCGTTATATCTTAAAGCAGAAGTTCAATCCCTTTTCCTCTGTAGGCCTCTTGGTGATGCGGTCTCCTGTAAAGATACTATATTCGTTGCCACCGGTATTCCTGATATTAAATAATCATAAACTTTTCCACTTCACAAGTTTTACAGCCGGCTCGATAGAATTATAGGTAAGGTATTTACTAGAAACGTACATTACGTCCACTTTAGTGTCCATCCATGCCACAATGTAAAAAATCTATTTATTTTTATGGATGACGTGAACCAGTCGGAATCGATGCCTGGGGTTCGATTTAGATCAGTTTGGCATGCCTTAAAGAAACAGATATTACTAACAGAAGTTTAACCAAGTCAGAACAAATATAGATTAAATTTATAAGGGTTCACCGTTTTAATCATCCAGTAAACATAATGTATGCTTATAGAGATCAATATCCATGGTCTATTTATCGGTTGCGCAACGATTTCAATACGAAGCGAAGGGAATTCTGACGTAGATTGAATTTTCATGAGTAGCAAACATAACAAGTCGAAGCTCTGCTTGTTATGTGCTGCCAATAAAAACTTTCTCTTGCCGGGAACAAACATACAGTTCTCTTTTTACCAAGTAACGTATACATAAGTATGTAAACGTGCTACGTTGCCCTGTTTTTTTTTTTTAATTTTGCCCGATGACATCTGATAGGTAAGTAATATAAGTTTCTAAGAATTCTGTTCATGAGTACTTGTTTAAGACTCCCATAGTCAGATAAGTCCACCTCCACGTTTCTTGTATGTTTATATTTATTTATGTTTCTTACAGACACCGACCATTGTGCCCTTTCAATTTTGTTTAGATTTATGCAGTAATTAAATGAACTAAAACAATGACTTTGTACAATAACTTATTCGAGATCTTTTTATTAAATTAGTTTCGATATGTACAAGAAATGACATCGGAAAATGCCACTAAAATCTCATTGGCTACGACTGATTGCGAAATCAGTATATCGTTTATGTAACACGTCAAATGCTAATCGGTGTCTAGTGTGTAAGGAGCGTGGTATCTATTACTGCGATAACAGATCCGGTTCCAAATCGCAGCTATTACACTAAATACTACCAACTGCGTTCTCGGTTAAGATTCCCTCATCGGATTGATACCTATAGATTATCTACAACTGTAATAGTCGATAATGTTCATATAGAATATGAATAGGATCGTGACCCTTAGATGCCATCGAGGAAACACGTCCGCATAATATAGGTGAGTACCGATCAAATTATTGTAACGGTTTGCCTTTTACATACCAAAGACAATTACATAGACGAAACATAGAAAACAACATTGACAATTCGGTGAAATAAAAGGAGTAATTTTCTTGATGGTTCATCACACTGGCAATACTTTTTGAAATTTGGCGGCAAATTTGTTTTATTATGGACGTGTTCAGGTGCCCGTTGTATAATTTTGATTATTGAGAAAAATATATATAGATTAAAAATATATTAGATCTATTATCACGTTGATTTGTGTGCGTGTTGTTGATGCGTATGATTTTTTTCATGCGTTTTACTGACAACTGATGAAGAACAAAGTTTCTAGAGGTTTTATTGGTTATTACGATGACGATAACAGATTATGCCCTCACCCCTAACAGGATTGAGTGATGACTTATGCGTTTGCAGCAAGTAGAGATAATGATGACGATGATGTCAAGCGTAATTGTAATTTACACATTTTTTACAATTTTACATTTAAAAATTGTAAAAACAACAAACATTACAAGGCAATAACTTTAGGTTATGCAGATAACGAATTGATAAACAAAAAAGCCAGCAGCCGCGTTCAAAGATCAACCAGGTTAGCAGCCCTTTGACTGCCGCAGGCAATCACACGATCCCTCCTTTCCGACCCTCGATCCCTTATACAAAGTTAAGCTCCGCTTCATTAAGTGTACGTCGACCTCACATCGCCAACGTAAAATATTCACCACAAACATACATGCGATGCTGCGCTTCTGTAGTGTGAATCCAGTATCAATATTAAGCGAATCAATGTTTGCGACTAAATTAACGTAATCACTTTGCACCGGCGTCTACTAGCTTCGAGTACCTATTGAGACCGAATTTGCTTAGTGGCAGAAGGTGATTAAAGGTGTAATAGTATGTTTGTTTAGGTTAGATTATATATATATAGGATATATTAGGTTAGTTTTTCTATTTAGTATTCAATCGAATTAGTAAACAACAGTAGCCATTGACGATATTAACATCCCAATTTATTATTATTTATGAGTATAAAAATAAATTTAGCGGTAGTACTCATTTTATCATACTAAACGTAATACTAAATGTTGTATAGTAAATACGTCATGACAAAATTTGATGCTAAATAACTATAATGATCACAAACGATCACAAATCTAATTCGAAATGCAACAATATATGGTACTACATGCAAACACGACTGGTATATCGAAATCACACTGGGCGGTAACTTTATTTCCCCGTGCTAATTTAAAATTGAGTTGAATTTCAACTGGTATTATATAAGTTTCTTCACCGCCACTCCGTCTGTCTACTCTCGATCCTAACACAATACTATCAATCATAAGTATTTAATTATAACGGAAACACTCAAGACAAAATTAATAAATGAAACATAGACCTCTATTTGAATACTAAGCACCGACTTGTCGTTCGTCCAAAGACATTACAGTCGAGAGACACTGCAAAGTTCAGACAGATCCATTAAAGGGTCAAGGCCCCCAGACGGAAGGGAATGTTTTGACAAAATCATAAATAATGGTATCAAGACTACTTACTAAACTTCTATACGAAGCCTTTAAGGCCAACAAAATTGAACGACTAAGCGGGAGAACGAAAAAGTAGATTATTAGCTGCGGCAAGAAAATAAAAATTTACGTTAAATATTGTAAGTTACGTAAACTATTATTGAAATTTTGAAGTAAACATATAGTCTAAACCTTTAAATAAATATATATGTAAGAAATATTAAGAGATTTTATAATATAGTAATAAAATTTGCTTAGTACTGAGCCACCAGCCGCTGAATTTAAACATCGTAACTCACGACAGAATTGAATATTTAATCCAAATCATCACGATGATTGGCAATCCACCACTGTACAAGAAAAATGTGTACACGAAATTTTCTACCATGCACTACTACTCTGGAATCAGCTGTCGCCAACAGTAATTCCGAGCTTAAACTACTTGGGCTCTTCAAGAAAAGAGCGTAAGTACACCTTTCTTAAAGGCCGACTCCTCTGGAGTTGCGGATGTCCAGGGGTGGCGGTAACCGCTTACCATCAGGTGATGCTTGCTCGTTTTTATTTAAAAAAAAATAGTATTTAAACTTTTACCTTTTATGTATCTTTTAATCGTAAAGGGCTGACATGCTACTATACTCCAACAATTTTATGAACGTCATAAATTTTTATAAAAGTTATTTTTGTTTACTTAAAATACCAACTACACTTTAGCTCAATCATAAGTGAAAATTTTGGTTACTTTATTGAATTTCTTCTCGTTACAAGTGACAATGGGGTTTTGAGCAATAGTTGGTTTTCTTCTCCTTTACATTCCAAAATTTTTCTTTTTTAACTCAATTTCTCCTACCGGTTTAAAAAAAAACTGAAACTGCAAGAAACTGAAGTCAAATCTTTATCTGTTATTTTTTAATTGCAACGATATATGATTAACAAGAATAAAATTCATTAGATAACAATTAAGTTGAATCGGAAATTTATATAAAGATAGATATATAGATATATTGCCAAGAATACAGATCTCTATGGAACAACTCCCCAACAAAAGATCCTATGCTTTCAATTCAAATCTGTATTAAAAAGTACTTTTCTATACAGTAACTGTAGACACAGCTCTACACCGATATCGCTTCGACTCGGGACAAAGCCGACGTCCACTTCATTATGCGTTTGTGTCGAGTCCCGCGATTAACTTAGGCATTAACGTGAGCTGCCCCGCTAAGTTTTATAACTCTTTTTTTAATTATAACATTTATTTTTTATTTTTTGCGTACATTTACATCTAACATAGTAGTATTATATAATAAATTAGTTAGTTAGTTTATCGCCACAGGAAAGATAAACAACTTTACATAATACACATATGCTGACACTTTTGCTGACACAGGATTAAAGTCCCGCGCAACGCTGTTATTCAGCAACTCTCATCTCCCTTAGATGTAATGCGGGAGTCGTGAGGATTGAGGGCTTTCCGATCACCATTTAAAAGTTATATTACACAAAGTGTTTATACGCAACAAAGGAAAAGAAAAAATAGTATAATATAAATGCCGCGAGAACTAATGGTTGGAGTACTTGGTTGCTGCGTCGCGAGTGTGGAATCGATTCCCAGTCGACTGCGCTACAATGCATGTTGTGAACCTTCCCCGATCTTATGGCATATACATTACATCGGAATAGGGATGGTGTCACGAATGCTTACGCCACTATAAAACATCCTGCAAGATTTATGTATTAATACCTAGACTGTTATCGTCGTAGTCTCAATCGGCTAGAACATCATACTTTAGTGGAATTGAAATAGCACTATCAATGTTTCCGTCCGTACACGATATAGCTATCGACGTTCAAGGGAAGAGTTTAAAACCAAAATCTTAAATATTACCTGCTGATAATTTTTATTTACGTTCGTACGTTATAAATTACGTTCTCGGCGCAAATGCGATTGTGGTAACGAATTATTCCATCATATCACTCAAGAGTAACCAAGAGTAACGAGCTCTTAGTTCATACCGTATATCACGTGGTCGTTTGTAGTTCCATTACAAAAATAATGAGGCTCGAAACATAATATAATTATTTAATATCACGCTTATAACAGAATTGTTTTAACTGACCAACAAAAAATCGATTACTAATCATAATAGAGAATCCCCATTTATGTAGGTTGGACGATGCGAGAACAAAAGAAATTCAAAATTGGCGGAACAAACACTCATATACCAACGTGAACCGTGTACAGTCGCCCTCAGTAACACGTTTATATAGTATAGTGTACGTGAACTTTATGACGTAGTTATAACGTTCACAAGTGTATACATATATTATTGGTTACGGACTGTACCTAACACAATAGTTGTCAGTAACTCAGTTATTTTCGGTGTATCTCTGAAAGTTATGACTTGGGTCATTTATTTTGTTATCGCAGTACGTGCGGTAAATCGTACTGCGTCAATCATAGATCGAGCGACATTTCTGGGGAAATAAGCGCTAGTGGATAACGCGCGTTTCGTTTCTACTGTTATGGTAGTGACAAAGTGATACCTAAATTTCTCTTTACGTTAATAGGCGTCGCGTCATC
Organism: Teinopalpus imperialis; assembly: GCA_029286865.1. Taxonomy (NCBI): domain Eukaryota; kingdom Metazoa; phylum Arthropoda; class Insecta; order Lepidoptera; family Papilionidae; genus Teinopalpus; species Teinopalpus imperialis. Next base: position 16,379,625 of record JAGSMU010000020.1, on the reverse strand, counting down.
TATTCCGAAATGAAATTAAAAAAGTCAGAGCTATATAAATATATATATATATATATATATATATATATATATATATATATATATATATATATTTATATATATATAGCCTTAGAAACCACCTACTGTAGAATTCTGAATAATTCAATGTATCATCATATTGAATTACATAAATCAATAGTATTTTTCGTTACCCAGGTAACTGAAAGTAAATAATGTTTCTCGTTCCACCATTGAGGTCTCCAAATGGAAAATGGCGGTGTTGTTAATATAAAATAATACAATTTCAGGGTTTCTCCACATTCGAGTTAACGAAGTCATTTGAGAGAAAAATCTCTGGAGTAAAAATTTAGATGAACTCATTTGCAGAGTTAGGTGTATCAAATATACTTCGCATTTCATTCAATACTATTTTTTTTAAATCAAATCATGCTATAGGTTTATTCGATTCGACGAGTAAACTCTCATAGAAATGCGTGCTAGTTTTTTTTTTCTTTGACTATTCGTACAGCAAACGACTGGAATAGTTTGCCCGCGTCTGTCTTTCCCTCCGATTACAATGTGGGTGTTTTCAAGAAAGTGTGAATAGGCATTTACTGAGCTAGTGCGCCTTACCGTCCAGTTACTGCATTTCCGCTTAACATCATGTGGGATCATGGTCAGACTTGCTTAGAAAGTTTAAAAAAAAACTAAATAGCGCAAGTTGAAACCAATATTTCCATTTCACAGGCGCCGCGTTTTGTTTCCGGCTGACAAATTAACCACTTCGGATGGAGAAGTTTCCAATATCGAAGCACTAAATCTAGCGGAACTTTCTTATAGTCAGATACAATTTCCGGTATGGTTACAATCGTCGATAAAAAAACTTCTTTCTTCTTTATGAATGATCATGATATTCTGGTTGATTTCAATCGCAACAATTTCTTCTGATAGTTGATAGATAATGTCATTTGCTGAAGTAACATATATGAAATATTCACCTAAACACAATGATACTCGTTTCGCACTACACTAGACTATACTACTATACGGTGGCGTGATATAGTGCTTAGCTACTGGCTAGGCTGCTACATCGTAGGTCCTAGGTTCGATTCCCAGACAAGGAAAAAAAAATGTTTGTACATCACAATTTATTGGTTTTCGTTATGTATGTTCGGTATTTACCGTGTCCCTGACACAGCATCTCCAATTTTAATTACATCGGATTAGGGAAGGGGATAACGAGTGAATGGCTTTGTGTTGTGTCATTTCTTACGGCACTATAAAATATTCTGCGCAGTTGATGATGGCAATAACCAGAAGAGACACCGTGGTCGAAAACGATGATAACATGGGCAAGATCGGAGCAAGATGGGACTGCGGTTTCAGAACACGAAACGTACATACAAAGCACCCAGACACTCGCTGTGACAATCAAACCAAGGAGATGTATACTAAATTGAATTAATTTAGCGATCCACTTGAAACTTGCTTAAGTTTAACTTATACTTGAATACCGAAATGTTACTTGCTTTTTTAACTTAATGTTTGGGACAACAAGTAACCAATGGTTACTTCAATAATGTATGTTGTCCCAAACATTAAGTTAAAAAAGCAAGTAACATTTCGGTATTCAATGGATAACTTGTTATTTCATTCATAAATAGTTATAGTAGATATTTTAAAGTTAATTTTGGAATATGGCTTCAAATGTTAATTTCCTTTTGCAAAACGTAACATTTCCGGTTGATTTCACAGCGTATTTGCGTGTGCTACGTTATTCAACATCGAAATATGAGATATTATTTTTGTATTTATCTACTGGTATTTTTTCTTAATTTTTTCTCAGTATTTTTAGAACTTGCGTATATTCGATTACAATAATATTATGTTATAAGAGAAACATTAGCTATAACCAACTATGATCTATAACTAAGTTTTCAGTATTTTTTAATTTTTAAAATGTTTATTTTTCAATAAAAAAACAATTGTTTAATCGCTATTGTATTCTCCCTTGTTTATAACTTCAATAAGATTTTCAATACCTCGTTGGTAGAATTCACTAGGTTTCGAGTTGAAAAATTCATTCAACCAAGATCTAATTTCTGCAACAGTAATAAAAGAAACAACGCGCATAGTATTGGAAACAGATCGAAACCGGAGGAAATCCACGCAAAAAACAAAAGATAGATCCCGGTAGAATTTTGTTGTTCTCCCCTTTCAAACGATCTTTATCATTGTCCCAAAAACATTTAATAACATGCGGATAAAAACTAAAAAAAAAACGGAATCAACTTACTTGTATGTTATGTTATATATTTTATTAGCTGTTATTTTGTATTTATTATATGATATATTATATTGCTGTTTGTTTTCCAAATAAAATAAAATAAAATAAAATAAAATAAAATAAAATAAACAATAATATTATGTTATAAGATAAACATTAGCTATAACCAACTATGATCTATAACTAAGTTTTCAGTATTTTTAGAACTTGCGTATATTCGATTACAATAATATTATTACAAAAGTACATGTAATATTTTTTTAATTATATAATTCAACCTAACACTTTCATTTACAGTAATTACAAACAGTCCGCATGACATTTAAGAATATTGTAAATTTCTTTGGCTGTTAGAAAAAAAAAGTCAGTGATTTGTCACAATTAAATAAATAAAAACTTTACATAACGAATACGCTGGTATTCGTCGTGTTAAGTTTTTATATATTAGTAAGGATAGCAGATGACTCAGCGTTATGACGTCTACACTATTGAAAAAGTAAATCAAATCCTTATTTCCGCACAAAATGTTAGTAAAATTATTAGTAAGGAAGTTTGTAGTTTATGTCAATAGATATAACAGTAATTAAAATGATACATCGAACAAAAATAAACACATTTATAATTTCAGTATCTCTATTCAGGTTTGTCGATACTGCCGGCACAAACTCGAACAAAAGAAATTCTAAATTGGTACAATCCTTCGTACGTCATCTTGGGTAACATGTACATATGTATACACGTTTGCGAAATGAACTTTACACTATTGTAATAAGATTCAAAATGGTATACATGTGTTAGGTTTCGACTGTACCCTAGAAAGTAGTTGAAGGTATGTACATACATCCGTGAGTTGTGGTATATCTCTGACTGTTAATATGACCTTCTGAATCTGATATATAAACCTTCCACCGCTATCCTTGTATATGCATTGAATCGGATTAGAAAGTGAGTGCGTATTTGTATTGCGTGTGTATTTACGCAAAAGCTTACGTAACTATGATGTGACCTGCGCGGAAGATCATCCTGGTTTTTTTTTGTCAGAATAGATGGCAAACGAGCAAGCAGCTCCTCAATGGTAAGTGATTACCGCCGCCATGACCATTCGCAACACCAGGGGAATCACAAATGTGCTGCCGGCCTACCTTGTTGTTTAAGGAAGGTGGGGAGAGAGTGGGCCTCCGTCTACTTCAATCAACTGACTAAACGCAGAAGTGTCATACATTTATTTTACGCCGATATTCTGTGAGGCGGTGGTACTTCCCCGGTCTTGTGGCCCATTCATGCGGTAGAGCTACACGGCAGTTTGTTTCTGGCTGCAGAATGAATGCGTCAGCTGAGCCACATACGCCCTCACAGAATACTAGCTTAAAATAGCAGCGTAACGTTGCTGTGTTTCGTCTGGTGAGTGCAGGGACCTTTATTACTGGTACGAGGCATTCCATCTCAGTTCTCAAGGGTAAAAACGCATCAGCATTATGATTCCTTGACAAGGATGAATGTAGATGTCATGGGCCGCGGGAGTCGCTTACCATCAGGTGAACTGTGTTCTCGTTTGTTACTCAGTTTGATATAAAAAAAACATTAAAAATTCATGCTTAGATCTACCACTATAATATCATCATCATAATTTTATATGTGGAGTAAGTAAAGGTCTACGGATCCCCACAATCACCAGACGAAACACGATGACGACAGCGGGTCGTTGCTATTTACATTTCCTGTAGTAAATTAGTTGTAGAACGGGGTCATTGTCAAAGTGATGAAAAATTTTGACTAGAAACCTGAGGAATAAAATGGAATGCCCCGTCGCCAGTAATAAGGATCTTCGGATACTATTTTAAATTCTGAAAGTTTTCTTTATTTAAATGAACAATACATTATAAATTCTGTATTATAAGGAAGACAAAAGACTCATATGTTTTTATTACATTGAGAGTAACAAACGAATACACAGTTCACCTGATAGCAAGTTATTCCTGCGGCCCATGACATCAACATTAATCGTGGACAAGGAATCATAATGCAGATGCGTTATCACCCTTGACGACTGAGATGGAATGCCTCGTCACCAGTATTAAAAGATCCCTACACTCACCAGACGAAAAACAGCAGCGTTATACTGCTATTTAACGCAGGCATTCGGTGAAGAGCGTGGTCGTACCCCGGTCAAGCTAACCTATTCATTCTGCAGCTAGCCGCTAAACTAACTGCCGCGTAGCTCTACCACTGTTAAACTTCGAATCGATTCCCTTTCGGGGCAAATGTTTATGAAACAGCGTAACCGTTTTCTAGTCTAGGTCTAGGACAGTCACTGAATCGAAAGAGGGAGGGTAAAGACAAGAATAATAAGCTCCAGTTGTTAGCACACGTAGGTATTTACGGCACTATAATATATGCTGGGCAGTTATTTATGAGTGTAGGGATCAGGAGAACCGATTACAAGTAGCAAGACATTCCATGCCGGACTGTCGCTGGGGTGATGGCGAATATGCATCTTGAATCAATCTCTATTGAGAATGGATGTATGTAGATGTCATGGACCGCATTTTAACTTATCATGAGGTTCCAACAGTCGTAGAGCCATGCTGCATTTAGTTTCTAGCTGCGGCATGGATGGCTCGTCCAGGAAATAACCAGGGCGATATATATATAAACACAGTACACCATGTATAGATCCAGAGACCCTTATTACTGGTGATGAGACATTCCATCTTAGTGGTGACAGCGCATCTGATTACTTATCGAGGATAAATATTGGTGATATGGGGCGCCAAATATATATAGTGCCTTAACACAAACGCACTAACCCTTTGTTCCCTCCCCTATCAAGAAGTATGTGTGATAAGGAGCAAAGTTTAGGTGAAGCTTCAAAGACACAATACATTCAGACCCAACAATATACCTAAATATTGTTCGTAAGAATCGAAGCCAGGACTAGCATCCCGGTACTCTAAATTAGTACAGTAGTAGTGTTTTAGTGGAATTACTTTTACACGTAACACCTTAGAATACTTACGAGACAGTCGACTGATGAAGAAGGACGGAGGAAGTCGATGAACAAAACTGGATTAGGAAGCCAGCGAAATTATTTCTGTAAGGAAAGAAACATGGCATTAGGTATAGATTACGCAACAAGATATACGCGCAATATTACAGCTAAAAACCAGCAGTATACCGACCCTGAATACTGAATTCTTTAGAAACAAAACGTTTCTTTATATTCCTCTTGAATGACAAAGTATATGATTCTTGTTTCTTTTACCAGTTAAAAATGTCGGTGTCATTAGAACTGGTTAAAGAGGTGCCAGTGTTCCTTGCTGTGACAATCACTATAGGATGAATGTGTGCTCATGTGTCAATTTACCTTGTTATTAGGTTATTATAGGCTTTTATAGATAATATATTAGTCAAAGAGACTTTGTATCGTTCGGTATGTTTGAATAATTGAATACATTGACAACTATATGCAAACTATACGACATTGTCGAGAGCTTGTAAATAAACATATATGTATAATTATAACCGCGTTACATAGTAATCAGAGAACTCGGCAGCTGTTTTGCTGTTGTTGTTTTTTTTTTTTATACCATTGTGAGTAACAAACGAGCACACAGTTCACCTCGTGGTAAGTGATTCCTTCGGCCTATGACATATGAATTCATCCAAGGACAAGGAATCATAACGCAGATGCGTTGTCACCCTTGAGGGCTAAGATGGAATGCCTCACCACTTGTAATAAAGGTCTCCGGATCCCCGCACTCACCAGACAAAATATAGTAACATTATGCTGCTATTTTACTCTTGTGTTCTGTGAGGGCGTGGTCCTACCCCGGTCGAGCTGACCCATTCACTCTGCAGCTAGAAACAAACTGCAGTGTAGCTCTACCCCTGTTATCTACTCCACTGTTGATCTGTTTTATATTAGAATTTTAAATTTTCTTGTTCATCTTCTGGTAAATCTCTCTATTGCATGAAACATTTATTGGGTTACCAACTACAGAATATCATAGTGACAAAAGCACTAGATCGGCTAAGGCCCGTAGCAACTGGTCGTTCTCTTCCGTAGTCCGAAAGTGTGATATGTAATACGATCGGAAAGAAGATTCAGAAGCAATGTCAGTGACACTGGATATGCAACGTCCAAAATCTACAATTTGTGTTACTCAAATATTGTTCATAGGATAGAAATCGAACTCAGAATGCGTGATGTAGCAGCCAAGTACTCAATACGCCACTCCGCCGCCGTGTCGTAATTTATAAGGTAAAAGTAGTAAAGATAATAAAGGTGAAAATGCACGAAAGTTTTAATTTTTAATGATGATTGATGGATTGACGATTATATCTTCTTTCTGTATCTCACTTTAAATAACATACAAAAATTAATTAAAACAGATTCTGAAAAACTAGCATAAAGAATAGTTTTTTTCCAAACCACTTCCTACAAAAACAGAATAACATAAAAGCTTTATTTGATCTAAGCTAAGGTCAAGGACCCAGACGACCGGAATATCCCGACGCTGTCATAAATAACAATGAGTCTATTTTCAGACTTCTTCGCAAACTCGGCGCGAACAAGGTTTTTTTTTGTTTGTGAAAAATATCCATAATATACTGCTTTTGGTGGTGTACATACAAACATAGTATACACGTGATACACGTATGTATATACACGTGACTCGTCTCATCATCGACTACGACTACGAATCATCATCATCATCATTACTTCAGGCCATCACTAGGCCTCTGCTGAACATAGGCCTCCCCCAAAGACTGTCATTGATTACCATCCTGAACCACCAGCATACCTCGACTTCCCCCCGAAACTTGCATAGGACGCCACTCCATCTAGTTGAGGGTCGTCACACGCGATTCGATGGCCAATCCGAGATTGCCACTCGAGAACCTTCCTTCCCCGTCGGTTCAACTAGCTATACGACCGGCGCAATGCCAATTTAGCTTACTGATTCTTTGAGCTGTATCAGTTTCCTTAGTTCTGCCGCCGATAATACGAGTAATTTATCAATTTCGGATAATCCGCAAAGGTAACATAACCAAATCCAACTAATCGATAGACCTTTGGGTTCGCTAGATAAAATTGAGAAAGGTCATTTACCCTGCTCTATTACTCTAGTTTACTACATGAAATATAAAATACTTTGGTAACTGCCTTAAAGAATACCGGAGACTCTTATACTTGTGACGAGTTATTCCAACTTAGTCCATAGGGGCGACGCATCTGTGTTAGTCGCAGGAATCATTCATCAATCAGGTGAACTGTGTTCTCGTTTGTTACACTCAATACAATAAGAATAGCTACGACAGCATCTTATTACCTTTCCAGGGTTTGGCAAAATGGTAAATTGTAGGTTTTCAGGTATATGTCCCGAGTTCCTGACATTGCATGGGCACCCTCCATGTTTTCGAACGACCAGGGAGACACAATTGGGCCACCGGTTTCTTCCATTCTCTAGGCCATCGTTTAACATTCATTGAGAGAGCGGTCCTTCAGCGTACAGAGGATCTATTCTTGCTTCAGCAAAAATGTGTGTACTACTGGTGTAATAGTATACTCGTAAAGTATAGGGCCTTGCTTATTGTCTTCGAGACAAATTGTTATTATATTGGTTTAAAGAAACAATCGCTACGAAATAATATATTAACTGTAGAAGAGTCACTATACGTCGGAAGTTGAAGAAAATGAAGCACATTATTTAAATTACTGTAATGGGATCTATACATGTATGGGACATATAATTAAATAAAATATACGACTGTTTTTCTGTGCGAACGTGCTATGTAATATCCACAACAAACAAAAAATACTTCAAATTTTAAAGTTGTTTCCAGTAGTGTATGTATGTAAAGTACAGATAACTTTAAGTATATTATTTTTATTAATATATTAAATATTACATGTATTTATTATTCAAATTAAAATAACTTTTTGATTGCACCCACAATATATTCTCTGTTCAACCCAAATGTACAGTAGAAAATGCCTATAGATATTAAGTCCGCCTTACATACAAAATTTATTTTACTTATGCAAATGAGAAATAATAAATAATAAATATGCTTGGGCTTACAGAGTGGTTGTTTCATTTAAATCAGTTGACAAATAAAATAAAACTAATTGAAACGTAATCCTCTATGTGTTGTTGGCTGCTTTGGATTTGCGCAATTTAGAAGATTTCGAAATTTACAACGTTTATAGTGGCATTAATTTAGAGCCACACTTTAGTTGTCTCAGGTGTTGTTTCTATCTCAGCGTCAAAGATTTGGTTCAACCGGGGAAGGATCACGCCCTCACAGAATGCCAACATAACGCTGTGCCGTCTATCGTATTGTGTAGGGAACTGAAGGCCAGTTAATTTTTGTCGACGATAAATGCGAATGTCATTGGCCGTATTCTACATTAACAAAAGTGAACTGTGTGCTCGACTGTCACCGTTAAGTTTAAAAAAAAAGACGTCAATAATTTATTTAATTTAACTATATTTTTGTCACGTAAACATAACCTATATTATTATCTACAAACACTTAAAAATTTAAGAGCCATGATTAGCTTAATGTCTAAATAATTTTAAGTGCTAATATCTACGTACTCTGCGGTGGGAAAAAGAGCATAGTGAGGAAAACGACATGTCTAAGAAATAAGTGAAATAAATATATAATTCAGTGGAGCCGCATGATGGACTATGCTCCAACTTTTTACATTGTAGAGCCACGCTGCAGTGTTTCTAGTTGCAGAATGAATGGGTCAGCTCGTCCAGAGAAGAATCACGCCCTCACTGAAAGCCAGCGTAAAATAGCAGTACAATGCTACTGTGTTTCGTCTGGTGAGTGTAGGGGATCCGGAGACCTTTATTACTGGTGACGAGGCATTCCTTCTCAGTCCCCAAGGGTGACAAGGCATCTGCATTATGATTCCTTGATGACCAAGGATAAATGTAGATGTCATGGGACGCAGGAATCACTTAGCATCAGGTGAGTTTTGCGCTCGTTTGTTGCTCTGAATGTAATATAAAGAAAAACAACCTCTCCAGAGCTTTTAACTTAATTACAATTATATAATAATTTTGATAGAGTTTTATTATTTTAGCTTTAACGTTAATATTCAATCCTAGCCGTATATATCAAAAACGTTTCCTAAACATTCAAGCCTAGCCATTTTTATGTCGCCTTTCAATTTGCAGTCCACGTGCCTCACGGGTAGACACATTTTATGTACAGTCACGTGCATTAACATTACTTTTTAACATTTATACACCTTGTCTCTTTCCGTGACAGATACATACAAATACACAAATTTTACGAATAGAATGTACGGAAGTGCTAGCGACTGTACTCGGCACCCCGCCGTGTCGCCGCACGACTTCGATATTGACGCCGCTTATTCAAGATGTCCGCCCCTCCTAGTCGATTTCGTCTACGACCAAATATTTTATTTATTACCAGAATACGTCGACTGCGCAGGATACATTATAGTGCTGTAAGCATTTGTTAGTCATAGTGGCTTCAAAATTTCATCCTCATCATCCCGATGGTCGGCAGTCCACCACTGTGCGTTCTTTGCGTAATTTCCTGCCAAGCACAACTCTGTCGAATCAGCTGTCGCCAACGGTGTTTCCGAACCGATACGAATTTAGGACCTTTAAGAAAAGAGCCTACACCTTTCTTAAAGGCTGTTAACGCATTTGCGACTCTGGTGTTGCAAATGTTCAAATGCGGCTTTGATCATTTACCATCGGGCTCGTTTGCCTATTTTATATTAAATAAAAAAATAGTGGCACACCAACAAAATCAACAATTTTATATACACAAATATTATTCTTTGACTTTGAATCGAACATATAATACACGTCATAACAGCCAGTGACATAAAATATTACGCCACATTACGTCAATAAACTACCAAATATACTGTATAACTGAATAAGAAATGAGAGAGACAGAGAGAGATATATGTATATATATTATAGTTCACATTGCTGGATATAAGCCACCTCCCTCTAGAGAGGGTAGTCTGGAGAACATAGTAAACTGTGGATTGGAGGACTTCACATATTCAAAATATTTTTTTTTATTTACTTCTTAGATGTACACGTTTCCCCGTGATGTTTAACTTCACCGTCGAGCACGTATTAATCAGCACTTAAGTAATTTTTCATTTCATTATCAGTAAAAATTAAGAATTTCATATTCACCGCGGATCGAACTCTGTTTGCTCAAGTACCGTAAATGTAAAGCCAGCACTTAGAAACTGACCTACCAAGTGAAATATAATTAATGCAATAATATAATTAATACAATGAGTAAATTCAACGATGATGATAACTCCAACCCTTATTCACCCACAGAGTATGCAGTTTTGATGAGGCATTACATCTCAGTTCTCAAGGGTGACAACGCATCGGCTTTATGATTCCTTGTCAAGTATGTAGGTGTCATGGGCCACAGGAATCACTTATTATCAGTTGAACTGTGTGCCCGTTTGTTACTCTTATGTTATGTAATTTAAAAAAAACTCACCACTAATACGTAGCTATTTTACCGTTATTTTCTAGTCCAAATAAAACTGCGTGTTTTTGGAGACTATTTTTTTTTTAAATGTACACTCATCTTTGTGAAGTCTCTGACTTCTGAGCTATGCTCTAAACCCTCTATCTAATGTATAGATTACACATGATTTATGTAAATAAAATTATAGTGTACATAAAAAAGATAACGTATTTATTAAATACATTTTAATAACATTTATACAGGTTAAATAGGTAATTAAAAAAAAAAGAAAATATGGTTAATCTCGCATGCATAATGCGGTTCTGTCGACACTAAAGCTGGTAATCGCCCGTAAGCACTAACTCACACCTCGCTTCAGACGCGTGTGCTTTAATTAAGTGCTCGCTTAATTTACAATGTGCTTACAGTGCACTGGTTCAGCATTGAGCAGAAACTTACACGTGTTCTACACACATTCACAATTTTAGTGTGTGTGAATGCACTAATCACAAACACTGAGAGGATTTTATTTCCGTTTTCACTAATAATGTGAAAATATTCGTTAAATCCATATAAAATCAGGGTTATAATACCAAAAGCAGAGTGGGACTTTCATTAGAAGCGTCATAAAATCTATTGAAACAATAGCAAATTTTAGTGCAATAGTTGTTTTGTAGATTAACTGTGCTATAAAATAAAATCATGAATAAAGCTATACTATAAAAGATGCAGTCCAACTTAACTAAAATATTTAGGCTAAGAACTTAGTTGAGATTGAGGGTAATAAATTATATAGGAGTAGTCATATACTATTTTACACAGTGGTAGAACCACGTTGCAGCTGGTTTTTATCTGCAGCATGAATGGCTCCGCCACCCGCAGAGGATACGACCCTGAAACATGTGCATTGTTTTGTATGGTCAGAGCAGGGATCCTGAAACACATTTACGGGTAATGAGGCATTCCCCTCACTCTTCGAGGGTAAAAACGCATGTGCACCAAGAATCTATGTCGAGAATAGATCTAGTCATGGGCAGTCAAAACTTGACATCAGGTACGTAATTAGAACGTACTCGATATCTCTGTTTCCAATGGCGGAGTATGGTAATAAAAAACAAAAGAAAACCGTGACGGACATTTTTCATACGCCTTTACAAAAACGAGAGCTTTATGGAGAACACAGCCAAACGAGTGGATACAATAAACTTTTTTCTTTAAAAAACAACCCTGAGATCACTATGCGGAATTCATCATTCTAACGGGGAGTGAAAATACGTGAAATTTTTGCCAGACTTTGCACAGGCATTTTTATCCAAAAATGTATGTATCAGTTGTTTAAATTTAATTTTGGAGACAAACAAAGCTTTTTTAAATGCCAAATATATATAACCAAATAAACGCATACTATAATATTACTTAATTTGGAGAAAGCTATGACAATAATGATCATTCTCATGTTATGACATTACTATTAAATATATACAGTAATATTGTAAACAGGCTTTTGTCTGTTGAACCGTGTGTTTATGTACGCAAATCTCCTCTATGGCTGAACCAATGTGGATGTGGTATTCGGTGATGTATTGAGATAAGTGTGGGCAAACATTTTTGTTTAATTTAAATTATTTCGCAGATAAAAGAGATATGTTAATTTTAAAGTACGTCCCACGCGTAGAAGTTAGATGTTTACGAGTATCACGTCGCAAGCACAGCTTGTTAAAATATAAGATTTTAGAAAGCTTTAACGCTAATGGTAGTCTTCCATTCCTATGGCATATTCCAAACTTTGTTATATAATGTATTTATATCTGTCATAAAAAATATATTTGCTTCAAAATAATTGAATATCTAAATGTAAAATTATAATGAACTTAAAAATTATTTTCATCTATAAATTAAATAAAACCGGATGAAAGTTCGGAACGAAATCTCCATATCCAATCAATTTCAATTAGCACAAACGGGATGAATGCAAACTTGCTAGAGACGAAGCCGCTCGGTTCTAAGGGGAAAGCGATTGGGAATATCTTCCTTGGAGAATATTGTGGCGGGTAACGAAGCCCGTTTTAACCCAGTTACAAGATGCAAGGGATACCAAATTGATTACTTGCCCCCTTGTAACGAGAAGACTGATATCTAATGAAACTAAAGCACGATTTTATGTTATCTTTTTGGTTTGTATTTATACTCACTTGTATTTTATACTACCTCGGTCCTCCTTGTGACCATGAGGGCTATAAAGAAATCGAAACGTCCTAGCCGAGATACGATATATGTATTTTGTGATATTCATATATCGTATTGGTGGTTTTTCGACACATGCATTACTTTGGGTCTAGGAAATGGGGACGAGTGATTTTTTTGGGCAATGATTTCTTTGTTTGGGCAAATTTTCAAGGCACTATAATACATCCTACGCAATTTATGTCATCTGGTAATAACGAGAAGATACCGCAGTTGTCTATTGACTAGGCATATATTTTATAACGAATATAGTTTTAATAAAATAGTTTCTTGTTACTGTAACTCATGTGATAGGTTTTATTACAACTTAAAAATCCAATACACAGAGCTAACAATTCAGGCAAGATATTTTGCACACACAAAAACTACTAAAGCAAGCAATTCCATACGCTATCTTCGAGGAGTGTTCCATCAATCTTAAAGCTTATCGAAATTTATTCAAACACACCATACTGATGTAAGCAAACGCTCGTAACGGGCAGACTGTACAGTCAATATTTGCCGTCTGGAGAATATCGAACTGTATGATCACGATTTTACTAGTCTTAGCAATAGGTGATCACGGAACAAAATGTTTTAGTATAGGTGTTTATTTAGCGTAGGAAGTGGCTACTGCTGGGCCCTGGCTCGATTAGACTGGTCCTAACGATACGCATAGTATTACAAAGTACTAGTTTTCGTGGTCTGAGTGTGTTGTGTGTAATCATTCCTCCGCTCTTATTGTGTATGTATTACATCGGAATAGGGAAGGGTTATATCGAGTGAATTTTTACGGCACTACAATATGTATGTGTAATTTAAACAATTTTCATAATAATATAAAAGTAATATAAATCCTATTAAACATGTAAGTACACGTTATTGAGATTTACTTCTACGTGTTACTTAAGCGAGACGAGTATCGGTGTAACGCTCAGTGTCCGTAATTGCTTTGCTAATCAACCCGATTTGCCATCTGCGCTATATTGCTTTAGACTGTGACGCTATAGGATTCACTTTATTGTAGATATTTAAATTCCTATACTTCCGACGTTTATATTTAAAACATATTTTAACCCGATGTCATAGTTATCTATTAATGTGGTATATCGTATTATATACGAGTATATACAGTTTTATAGTTCTTATCTCTAAACCATCCAGTAGGTAAAAAAGATACTGCAATACATATTCTTTCGTAAATCGTACATCAAACCAAATTATTCTGTTATCTTTCTAGCGTTCAGGAAAATGCTACGTCATTCATCTCAAGTTTCACCTCTGATAAGAGTAATTTTTCATCTGTTTCATTTTTTTTGCTATAAATATATGCTAGGACTGTGGCATGCATCCTATAGTAATACAATTACAAAATATACACTACGAGATCCTCAGGCAAATCCCAGAATAAAGCATTATTTAAAAAAAAGTTGAAATTAGACTAAAACCACATAAGTGGTGAAACTAATAAGAGTAACTATCTACACATATTTATATCGTAAATAGATTTTCGTCTGTTTGTCTGTGCGTGTGTACGCTAATCTGCACGATAGCTGAAATTTAAATATTTATATTAACATACGCTGTGTGCTAACATTTTGTTTCATTTATAATAAATAAAATGAAACAAATAAAAAAAAAACCATTGCGTAAAATATAGTACCGATAATCATATATAATAGTACATACATATAATCCTAAATATTTTAAACTAAGATTGAGAAAGAAGTAAATTAAGCGTATACAATATATTATGTGCAATTGAAAAATATATTAAGTGTATACAATATATTATGTGCAATTAAAAAAAGTATATTAAGTGTATACAATATATTATTTGCAATTAAAATAATAGGCAGTCTTGTTCGTTACAGAACGTGTCTGGATCTTGGGAAAGAGAAAACCGTAATATCTGCGCCTATCCCTCTATATCCTTGTTGTTATTGTTATTTATAAAATTGTTTGTTCTACAGGAACCTATGTTTTGTAATTTTGTTCGACTTAATTTATGTGGATTTATACCTCTATCGATCTCTTTCAAACGCGCGTTTCGTTAATATTAATGCAAAGATCTTGGTTTGATAATATTTTTTGAGTCGAAGTCAATTAAAAAATAGTTAATTTTTATTAAAAAATAAACGTTTTCATAATTAAAAAAAAAACAGAAAAATTGTAGTTGACAACCTATTACTTATGTGACTTATATGAAGTCAGGACAACGTCTTACAATATTTGAGCAAAACTCTTTCCTTGGCGTTACGGCTCAGGGTCGACTAACTTCGTGGTCTCTACCCCGCGGCGTCGCTGTTAGCGTTCAGAGCACGTGCCTCGTGGAGGTTCCATTTCTTATATTGAACACCCCGCTGCGCCGTCTTCCCACAAAGATATTTTGCTTTAACGTGATAGAACTGAAATAATAAAAATATCTTAATACGGAAATTGAATAACCTCATCTTGGTCAGGTTCGACTACGTTGATCTTTTGGTCGATTTGAATGGTAGTTGAAACGGTAGAGCAACAATATTTATTTCTTAGACATGCCATGTGATAAACAGGTACTTTAAATTGCAAATTTACAATTTCATTGCTGCCATCACCGAGAATCAATGTCTCGGTCTCTATTGGACTGTCTCGGACTCATTTAAAGAGCAATTTAATGACAAACATGATACGATGAACCCATATGAAGCATGAAGATGTTTACTTTGCATCAGAAACGAACAATTATAAATAATTGTATTTCTATACTATGAAGAAAGTTCAATGCACGATATTCTTTGGACAACCGTAACTAAAAATTAGACGTAGTAGTACACGAGTGCATAAGCGAACTAACAAACTGTGTTTGAAAGTTTCATTAATACGGGCATTAGAGAGGAGTAATTGCGGACATTATCGGCGTGGGTCGCTGCGGTGTCGCTGGTGGATTTATGTGTCCGATGGAGTTTATTGGCTGGAGGCGGACAGGACGCTCAGGAATATAGCGACGTGCGAACAGACTTGTTTCTTTTGTTTTACATATATATTATTTTTTAATAGTCCACTGTGTGAGACATTACCTGCCAGGGAGTACGATCATGAGCCTCCAACTTGATACTTCGCTTCATGACAAACTTACGTATATCGTCTCATTATCTAGTGGGGTGTCTTTCTACAGTGGATATAATGAAAGGCTGAGATGGTAACAATGTTTAATGGTGACAAGGTGAAGACATGATTGGACAAGAACAGTTACATCCAGTATAGAAAAAAAACTAGATAACAATATGTGTTAATAAGGAATCCAGTTGAAGATGCGTTGTCATTCTATGTGCATTCTATATACAACGAAGTCATATAGCAGGTCTCCCGTTGAGTGCGGGGAAGGCATGTGCATCCAGGTTTTCCTTGCCCTTATGTTATTATGATGGAGGCTCCACATGTGGTTATGAGGGGATTTGCTTAACTGGAGAGGGGAAAGGAAGGGATTCTGTTCTGTGTACGACTATTACATTTGTTTTGTCTTACTTATTCCACAGTTTTGTTAAATCTATTAAAAAATCCGTATACAGTTAAACAGTTGATTATTCGGTAAATCATATCAATTAATGCTTGGCTGCCCTCTCAAATTATCACTCCAGAAGCCACATTTATGTCATTGGTTCCAATCTATCTAAAGTTAAGCTAAGAAAAGCATAATAGTAATTGGATGCTTTGAATCTCATTACTATACATGATAGTGTTGTAGGCGATCCGGTCTTACAGATTTGCTATGTTAAGCGTCGTTCAGCGTGGAATCTTGGATGGGAGACCGTTCGTGGAATTTACAATTGCGTGCTTCCGTGCTGCAGTTGATACGTTAAATCGTTAGACTAATATCGATTTTGGTTTACAACAATCATTAAGGCATATCGGAAATTCTAACGGATTATTTTATATTAAGTATTCCGTGTTCAGGGGCCGCGGAAGGCCCGGTCAATTTGCCCCGTTTAAGTGCCTACGTTGACAATATTATATAGCTATATTACAAAATAGTTTTATATAAAAGGAATGAAATATACTAAAATATTCTTTGAAGGTGCTTCTAAATTGCTTTTATATTAAGTAGCACGCGACATGAAAAGTCACGTAATACTTAACGGTGGATTGTTTTAAATAGATTTTTACAATATTGAAAGGATAATGGTACTTTAGTACACAATAATATGTTATAATGAGATTTATAAGATCGTATCAGTTAATTTTATTGATTTGTTTATAAGAAATTAATGAAGAGTGTCTGAGAAACTTAATTTATGGTAATATATATATATATATATAGAGGCCTACTATATTTATAGGTGTTAATGACATATGCTTGCTGCGCCTATTCCAGAGCATACTGTAAATCAATGAAGAGAATTGAGAGATAAAGTTAAAAAAAAAGCAACACCATAAGAAGCCTTATACAAATAGATTTATATTTACAAAACACTTTGAAACGTCAAGATAGCTAATAGAAATACCGCTTTGGAAGGCAGCTGCTAGCGACAAGAAATGGCAACTCGACCAGTCGTTCCTTTTTTTTAAATAATAAATTACAAAACGTCCAGTTTTCCAATATTGAACCCAGAACTCAAAATTTAAATGCAAAAATATTTGTTAGACAAATATAATGACAAAGAGTAATATGATTTTTTGATTAGTTGGTTTTTAACTAAAAAGTCGTGGAAATAAAACGTTAAAAACGGTCGCTACAAACCACTATACGAGTAGTTTTAATCTTGATTATCATATGGCCATCATAATTGGAGAAAAAGCCCTCGCAGAATACTAGCGTGAAATAGCAGCACAAGGCTGCTCTATTTCGTATGGTGAGTGATACGGATCCTAAGAGTCTATTACAGGTAACGAGACATTCCATCATATTCCTCAATGATGACAACGCATGTGCATCTTGAATTGTCGTTGAGGAAGGGTGTCGATAATGTGGGCCGCAATCAACTTACCATCTAGTGAACTGAGTGCTCGTTTGTCAACCCTAACATTAAACTTACTTACATAAATTAATTTATTATTTATCGAACATATGTATAAGCATTATATACTGATATGTTACACAAAGGAGTAATATTTACAGATGTGGTGGCATAGTGGTCTGAATCATATAAATTGATATGAGATATGCACTATATCAGTAATGAATAAAATATGTTTTTACAAAATTACAGCTGTGGTGGCATAGTGGTCTAAGTCGTATAAATTGATATGAGATATGCACTATATCAGTAATGAATAAAATATTTATCTAAAATTTACAGCTGTGATGGCATAGTGGTCTAAGTTGTTTAAATTGATGTGAGATATGCACTATATCAGTAATTAATAAAATATGTATCTACAAAATTACAGCTGTGGTGGCATAGTTTTCTAAGTCGTATAAATTGATGTGAGATATGCACTGTATCAGTAATGGTTAAAGTATTTATTTACAAAATAATGCACGTCTGCACGTAATGCATCAGGATAAAACAGAAAACACAGTTTTCACCATTTAAAGCTAGAATAAAGTACCAAAAATTCTCTGAAACCATTACTGTCTTTAAAGTTGCGAGTGCCGTGATGTTCGAAATTTCTACCTAGGCTTTGTTAAATTCCGAAAAAAACCCATTACTTGGCCATTGTATCCATTATGCTCTCTTTAAATCGAGGAACAAAATATCATTCCTTTTTCTAGATGTCATTGCAGATTTTCCATATTCCTCTCATCATCGTGTAATGCATTTAAAAAACTATATTAATTAATAAACTATATTTTATTAATAATAGATATATGTGTAGATAAATTATGGCTAAAGCTATATCATATATAAATACATAATATATATTAACAAAAAGTCAATATTTAAGTTAATATATATATTACATATTAATAAAAATAATGACTTTTAGGTAGCATTGCATAAATATCAACAAACCTTTCGTCAAAGCATGGTCTTGCGGAACCGGTTAATAATTAGACGTCTATCAGACTTTTAAAACCATTCAGTCTCAGAATTAGTCTATTCAGACTCTCTACAAAGTTAGACTAACACTTTAGGGAACACAAATAGTATAATTCTAGATCTTTCACATTTATCAGTACAAAGCATTGCAAAGGTAAAGTTATCTGATTCATCTTCTTAAACAAAATTGGAGGGATTAGTGGTTAACCGATCATGCACTTGCTTGTAACATGGTGAAAATTATTATACAATTGTGTATTCCCATAGGTGATAGCGTTTGGTCCAGTGGTCATTTTATCTCATTTCTAAATAGGCCCTGAGTTGAGTCCTTGCCGAGCACAATATTTGAGAACACAAATTTTCTGTTTCGACAGTAGTCAATCAATATATATATATATATTTATATACAGTGGTGGTCATATAATAAGAAACACTTCCTATGAATAAAGAAAGTTTATCTTTAACGTACAAATTTCATTAAAAAATATACACATTCAATAATTAATAATCATGCAATAATATAGCCACTTAAATAAAAAGCTAAATTGTTTGGAAGAATTTCTCGAAAGGTACCGCGTCTTACCAAGCAACACCGAGAGAAGCGATTATTATTCGATATAAAATATGTTAATTGAACGGTACGAGAATGGAAAAAGTGTTATTTTCAGATATATCAATATATATATATATATATATATATATATATATATATATATATATATATATATATATATATATATGTATGGTGTAATTTTTAATATTTGTAGAATTATTTCAACACTAAATAAATAAATAAGTTAAATTGATAATACTATTTTTATCATTTTATTATGGTGTACCGAATTTCTTTTCATATTTCGTATTAAAAATAAATCAATATTTTTTCCATGAATTGACTTAATTCTACACTACTGAGCATAAAGTTTTCTTATATTTAACAAATCATTGGGAGATGGGGATGGTCATAATTATTATATTTGTTTATGAATATGATATAAGATCATTGAAACTTTGCTTACGTAATAGTAACGCTCCCGTACATACATGGGAAACTCGTTAAGCGAACTCGTAAGTGTCGACGAGCATAGAGTACGCCTGCGCCTTAGAGATTTAGATTCGATGTTAGCACGACAGGAATTGATAACAGCGTTTTGTCCCCCTTAATTGCCATGTTAATGAAATTCCGTTTGGTTAATTGCTCTGAACACTTGTTCGTAATTACCTTCGCTACACGTGTTACTACACGTTTCATGTTATTTCCAGGACGAGTAGTATGACAACTAAAATAATGTCTGCCCACCGAGTTCCGGACTCTTAGTTCGATATCTAACGGACGTCGATATTTGTGAAACATATCTCTTATCAATCAGTGGAGGTTAATTGCAACGAATATATTATAATGACTTAATAATTGGGAATTTTAACAAGTAATCATAAAACTATGGCAGCTGTTTATAAAATACATACTCATATGATTTAGTATTTTAAATGTATTTTCCCTTTAAGGTTGATATTAAGAAATAAGATAGAATTAAAAAAATATATACAATAAAATTACAATGACACAAACTTTTTTTTCACACGGTATTCTATTTTATTAACAGCCTGTTTATCTTTTAAATCCATCAGGATATATTTCAGTGCACATTATTGAAAGAAACATGAGTACTTTACATTCGAATGATTTACTCGAACGCGTCACCAAAATATAAAACCCGAAGTCGCTTAATTATTTCCATACATAAAATGCCTATATAAAAACGATTAGTTATTTACGATGGACTTTTAATCGTGTGCCAGTTGTAATTTTTTAATATAAGGGGTGGCAAATGTGCAGTAAATACTAAACAAATCTATATAATAAAAACATAATAGTGTTACGCTGGTATTCTATGAGGGCGTTGTCCTTTTAAATCAAATCAAATCAATAAAACGAAACATTATTCAAGTAGGTTTATACAAAACACTTTAGTATCGTCAAGATAGCTAATAGGACCACCGATTCGGCAGGCAGTTGCTAGTGAGAAGAAACTGCAAGAAACTCGACTAGTTTCTTACCCTTTTTCATTTTTAATTTACAAAAATAAAAGGAGTTGTCTAATACTGCAGCTAGGCACAAACTGCAACGTGGCTCTACCACTATCAAGATATTTAATAAAAATATCTTGAGTTTGCAAAAAAGGACATACTGACAAAGTTTGCCGTTTATTTTCTATTCAGTTCTCCGTCTCTTTCTCTCTCATAGGTTCTTAAAAGCATTATTATAACTTTCCTGCGCGTGCACACCTCCTGGGTGTAAAGAGAGGCATTGCAGTGGATGTACCTACAGATGAATATTCATATTCCCCGCCGAGCGCTAAAACGCGTACAGCAATTTTGCTATAATGAAAACTCTATTTAAAAATAAAACATTGTTTTTTTTTAAGAACAATTTTATTTAATTTTTAATCAAAATTAATTAAGTTACAACACCATAATCTCCAACGGTTAATGACATTTACGACGCAGGTTTACCATTGTAAACGTGTTTCTAGATCGCCCAGACTAATCCCCCGTCCCCTACGTGAACAGAATACTAGGATTAGCAAAGTCTGCAAAACGTATTTGAATATAGTACTTATTCTTCGTTACGTTCAAAGTGTTTCTAGTGTGAATAGTCTCTCCAACTAGACTAATGAATTGAAATCCAGATAGTGTCCGTGTTAAGAGCCCCGATAGGTGTTAGGTTAGTTTATCGTCAAAAAAATCTTAAGTGATTGGTCCAAATCTAAATAGTATAGTTTAATAGTAGATTCGGTCTCGGCATTCCACCCTCTACACGGTAATATCAATCACCTTTAGGACTGGGGAAACAGTTTATGAAACGTTATGCACACCTGCACATTTCTTTATTCTTACAATTATAGTTCACCAGATTTAATTAGGTTAATAATTCCTACGACCAATGACACCCGCATTTATCCTCGATAATTATAAAAATATAAAAAACTTATTTCATGTATCTACCACGAGAACCAACAGCGGTCAACGCGCACCTCTTTATAGAATGTGTACCCTCCACAATAAAATGCTCAACAGTGTAGATATGTTCTCATTGGTCCAAATCTAAATAGTATAGTTTAATAGTAGATCTAAAATATATATACAATACTCCGTAGAAGGATATAAAGCTATTTAAACGTCGTTTCGGTCTCCGTTTGCTCGTGTATGATCAATCACCGACAGGGGCACTAATAAAATCGTAAATTATAGATATAATAAAAAATATGTCGAAATATATAGAACGAAATTTTACAGTAGCGATGTAGTGTGTTCTGTGAAAAGAAAAGCAACGATTTAACAGTAGTAGAATCACGAAGCAGCAAGTCCTAACTGGTGAAAGACCGCTCCGTCATAGAATACCAGCGTGAAATAGCAGAAAAAGACGTTAAGTGAAGGGTGTACCCGATTATTGATTAGGATTATCCATTTTGGGTACAGCATAGCAGCAAAAAAGATGCTAACAAATATAGCGTCTTTTTTAGACTAACGCCATAAAATTTTAAGCGTACACGATAAATCATGTATTAATTTTTTTATTAAACTTAAATCAAACAATTTAATTTAGTTAAGTTAATTTTATTACATTTGGTTTATTTTTTTTTATTTTTTTTTTATTTTATGAAAACATTTCTTCAATGTGCATAGTCCTCTTGTTATCGAAATAAAAGAACCCATCGAGCAGACAGTTACGAAAGCAAATAAACACATCTCCATATCGAATCCAATATGTGAACGTGAATTCGAAGATTGGATTTTCAAGATTATTGAGCAGCTTGCTCGTCCGCCATTTATTCTATAAAAAAAATATAAGAATCTCATGAAAGTACCATGGGGATTTTACTTACGAGAGTGCTTGAAGGAAAATTCTTTTACACGTTTCAGTGATAACCGAATGCATACGTCGGATTAAGCATTAGGAAGAGCTTTTAAATAAGGCAATCGAGTGTGTAGCGCTCGTTGACGGTTACGCTCAGCGGAATACTCAAGGAACAGGTTCGACAAGACGTTACGTACACCATCGCGTTAGTTTATAATATCGGGGGTAACAAACGAGCACATAGTTCACCGGAATGTAAGTGATGAGTGCCAAGTTTATCTAGATGATGCATAAAGAATCTCTCATCGACCGAGGAATCGCCTCGTTACCAGTAATTGGGTCTACCAATCAACATACAAAGCACACCAGTATCATGATGCAGTATAGTTAAGTTTAGTCTGAAGTGAAACACCTCGTTACCGACTGTTTTTTTATAATAGCATGACAAAATCTTTGAAGTGACGAATTTAACTATAATTTACCAAATTCGCAATATTAAACGCAATTGTAAGAATAAAAAATGCGATATATAAATATACAAGATATATGTATATTTTTAGTGTTAGAAATGCATTACGTAACGCAAATATAATTTGACAACGTGCGTGTCTATAACAGAGGAGTAAATACAAAAACAAGTTGATACAGTCAAATTACTCGGCTCAATATAACCAAAGTAAGAAGCCATCGAGTAAACGCTAGTAGATTAAAATGAAAAGCACTACCTGGAATGTTGTATACACGTAAAACGCCAAATTTAAAGAAACCGTGGCGAATTACAGACGGAGCATCCGACATTGATTTAGCCGAGTGTTGTCTTCTCAAAAACAGCATATATAAACTTGTGCAGTTTCTCACTTTGAAAATGATAATACTACACAGGGATGTGTGAATTTACTGGACCACATACTAAATACTCAAATGGAAGACAACTTCAGAATAACAACCAATTACAAAAAACTACGACCTACATTATACGGCCGCCATATTATGCGTCCACAACTCGAGTAATAGGCGCAAAATCCAGGATATGTGCCGCCAGCAAAAGAAACCCAGACCAATATGAATAAACTTATTAAACAATGACAAGAATAATTCCAAGCTAGCTCAACTAGGAATGCTATATCTGATAATGGAATTGGGCAGGGTAGAGAGAGTGATAGAATGAGAGTGTATGAGAGAGACCGAGAAAGAGTACTTTTATATCAAAGTAAAATAACTATTAGTGTAAAATATGACTGAACATTTAGTCAAAACTTCAAAACATAACGGTATTTTAAAAAAAATACTATATTGGTAACTATGTAAAATAGTTCGTCACATAACAATAAGCATTTATCTAAATGCTCACATAAATCATGGTGATTAAATTAAACGGCCTAGTTCTAGACTCCAGGTTTCGTATTCATTATACAAAATCCAGATGTGTTAATTTGCACTTTATGTTGGCATATTAGCAGAGACAAATCCTCCCCCGATCAAGACTTTCAAAGTTAGTATCAGCTAAAACCTGCAAAATATTTCCCACGAATTTACTATACAAATAATGTAACCTAACTCTACATGAGTAGTATTCTACTTAGTGTGTACCTAACCTAACTGTGTTTATGTGCAATGCATTTAAGATAATGTTGCCTGCTCCCAGGTTTATAGGAAATTAGTTTACAGCTTTGAATTGTAAGTCCGTTATTTATACTTAATGTCGTGGGATGAGAAAGGAAAATGAAAGTAATTTAAGATCGAATAGAAATGTAATGTTATTAGCCCAGCGCCCGCTGTACAACAAGGGTCCGAATGAAGGGTTAGTCTAGACTAGACGTGAAATGTACTTATATTGCATTCCACCCTCTATACGGTAATGTCAATCACCTTTAGGACTGGGGAAACAGTTTATGAAAAGTTATGCACACCTGCACATTTCTTTATTCTTACAATTATAGTTCACCAGATTTAATTAGGTTAATAATTCCTACGACCAATGACACCCGCATTTATCCTCGATAATTATAAAAATATAAAAAACTTATTTCATGTATCTACCACGAGAACCAACAGCGGTCAACGCGCACCTCTTTATAGAATGTGTACCCTCCACATTAAAATGCTCAACAGTGTAGATATGTTCTCATGCTCTCGCACCACTTATAAATCCCGTGTCAAAATGTTGCTCCATAATTTATTAGTGTGTCTTTAATTTAAATATTCTTATTTGAACACATATCATTGCTTTCTGTAAACTCAAATACCCATGATTGCTTTGTTTGTTTGAACTCAATATACAAAATATGTTCGAAGTGAGGCATTTTAAAGGGAACAATTGTAATTAGTTTTATATTCTACATGTTGTATTTTTTATATTATCTTTTGTTTCTGGTTGTCCTCTCTCTCCAAGTTAAATAAATAAATAAATAAACAAATCGTCCCTGAACATGAAGATATTATATATAACACTCACAATCTACTGGTTAGAGAAAGACACCGAAGATCACTATGAAATCTTCGGTTTGTTTCATTCATCAGTCGCAATTTTTTTTCGCTGGCTTTTACGATTTTACGCTGGTAATATGAAAAAGGTCATTTATCGGTCAAGACGACATACTCTTGATACATCTAGATTATAACTGCAATGTGTTTTACCAAACATGAAAATAGTATTTTATAAATTATATGCAACATAACTCAATCAAGGTTCAAGAGGCACCTGCGTGTTCACTCACTGATTTTAAAGCCTCATAATTGGTTCAGCAACCAACCCTGCGGCCCATCAATAGAAATTTATGTTCTGTACATTCACATAGATTTTTTATCCGTATCTCGCTCTCCAAAGTGTCATGAGTTTGTTAGTTGAGCGGCGTACAGTATGTTGTCATTTGAAAAATGTAGCTTTATTTCTCATCACATCTACACAAAATACTTTAAGGGTAGCGTGGTGTAGCGGATTGAACGTTTGAGTGCATCTCGGGTTCTGGGTAGGATTTCCCAGCCGATGAACAATATTTGTGCAAATTGCTGGCTTTCGGGTCTGGGTGTTTTGTATGTATGTCCCGTGTTCATGATACTGCATCTTAACCTTACTTCAATCTTATCACATATGCGTTAGCATTACATCGAACTAGGTAAGGGTATGACGAATAAGTGCGACTGTGCGCCTCTATATGTAAAAATGCTAACGGCACTATAAATATTTATTGATGACATCTGGCAACAACCAGAAAATATCACAGTGGTCGAAATAGACCAGAAATTTCGAAATAATTTGTAAGATATGCCTGGGCTAACCTCTCAGACACTTCTCTCTCCACCCCTCTTGTAGCGAGGGGACTATTCTCTTCAAGTTTATCTGGATAATTTTCATCCTTAAGGATTTTTTAACCTGACGCAATGTAATAGGATATTGAGGCTTTCGCAAATTTTAACACAGATATTTAAATTAATATTAGCTAGTCAACAACAGACGGCACTACATGACAGATATATCATGGCTTGAAAGAATTCGGACGAAGCTTGGCCCAGGTTTATCAGTGTTAGAGTTACGCTGCAATTTGTTTCTATCTGCAGAATAGGTCATAATGCTGCTGCGAATCATCTATTGAGTGTAGTAATCCGGAGACCTTTATTACCGGTGACGAGGTTACCGTCTCAGTCCTCAATGGTGACAACGCATCTGCATTGATTTCTTGTCAAGGATGAATGTAGATGTCATGAGCCGCAGGAATACATCAGGAGAACTGTGTGCTCGTTTGTTACTTACTCAATGAAATTAAAAAAAGTACAGTAGTAATAATGCATTACAATACACTACTGTTAATAACTTCCGGTCCTACTTATAACAATTCACAAAAAATTAAGTTTATTATTTATTAATTAATTATTTAAATATTCCAGTTTTGTTAATCAGGAAATTTCCTTAACTTTTTACTTGATTTACATTAGTTTTCAAACAGCAAACATTTATTATAACCCACCTCCCGCCTATCGACTTCTGGCTAACTATTTATTATAATTTAATGAAGTGTAGATAATTGGTGATATTCAATATATAATTATTAATTCTTGTTACAATATGTCGAATGCTACATTAACATTTCTGTCGTTCTGTCGTGAATTTCAAATGAGTTTTGTTTACTCGCCACAGAATAACAAAGTGTAGGAGAAGACTCTGCCGGCTTATTCAATTAAAATATAAATTGTTGTCCTGCGAGTGTAGAGGAATTGTTGCTACACTACAAAACCCCCTGTTACACTACTATGTCGTGTCGTATACATTATATCTTGATAATGTATACCACATGACATAAACATTATGTTCGCATGAATGATTTTTGCTGATTTTTTGCGTTGTTTTTGTAAACGGGCAGAGTTTGAAATGATATGGATTTGCATGCCTACGCAGCTACGAAATCCATTTCAATCGGTTATCGGCGCGGGGCGGGCGGCTGGCGGCGGGACATGACGTTGCCAAACGAGGGCAATCGGTGCGGTTGACGTTTTATGAAATGCTTTCTTTACGAAAAATTTGTTTGAATTTTACTAAAAACTTTTAAAGATTTTTTTTTAAATATACAACAGCTTTTAATTTTGTTTTAGGTTATAATAGTTTGTGATAAACAACGAATGGATCTAGGTTAATTTCTTTTGATACAATCTAGTGACCCGCACCGACCGCTTCGGCCGGGATTTATTATGTTTAAGGTTTTATATTTTTTTATTATTTATCTTCAACTGTAAATCTCAATGTACAACGTTGTTTTTTATTCAGAAGAAAAAAAATCTAAAAAATAATATTGAAGGAAATTTACAACACCCTCCTTGTAATATGCAATGAAGTTGCCATTCCGCCTCCTGTGTTATGACGCATAGTCGTCTCAAATACTATGAGTTGAATGACACAGATATAACTCATAAGTATATATTTGTCGTACAGACACGATGCAGTTTGTTTCTAGCTTCGGCACGAATGAGTGGAGTCGACCGAGGAAGGTCCCTGACAGAATACCAGCGTAAATTAGCAGCATAACACTACTGTGTTTTTTCTGGTGAATGTAGATACTCAAGACCCTTATGATAGGTCACGATGGACGCGGTGTTCCATCTTAACGGTGGTTCTCAGTGGCATTTGTTCTACGATTTTTATCGAGGATGAATGTGGGGTTAAGAGGCCGCTGAAATCACTTATATACATGAAAAATAAAATCTTTAAATTTCTAAACAAGGAACTTCATTGAAAATCTCTCTTAAAAATCTCTACTTACAGAACTCATAATACGGGTTCTTCATAGTCAATTATAATAGTGATATTAATTAAGATAATCAGAAGTAACTAACCGGGTTGAGGTTCGTGTACCCTCGAGTCGGTCGGTCTCACGCAACAGGGTAACGGTCCATGCCCCCTCGGGAGCCCTTGAGAGACTGAGATGGAACACCTCGTCGCCAGTAATAAAGGTCTCCGTATCCCTACAGTTAACAGACGAAACACAACAGCATTATATTGCTATTTCACAGTGGTAAGTACGTAGTACTTCCCCGGTCAAGCTGACCCATTCATTCTGGAGCTAGAAACAAACTGTAGCGTAGCCCTTCCACTATTAATTAAATTTTGTCATTAAATTGTAAAAGTTCACACACAAAGAAGCGTAAATAGCCCTAATGGTACAGGGTACTCTTCGAAATTAAACATCAGAGACTCGTATTCGCCATTCAACTGCGGTCGTGAAACACCTGCTAGGTCGAGCATTTAAACTTAGTTTAAGTAATTAACTGTTATGTTATTCATGTTGTAACAGTACTTACTGCTAGTATTCTTTCTAAAAAAAATAAAAAAGAAATATTAGACGTAAACTCAATGGGTGTGTTTTTTAATAGAATGGTGAAAGAGATATCATCCCATAAAAGATAAAACTGACGTCAACGGCGGAATAGTACGGCGCGATAAACCGGTTAAATGGATTACGCGACTCTTTTGTGGTCCCTGTGGTGTGAACGAGCGTTCGCTTATTTAATCTGTGTATATCCCATACAGTGTATATAACATATACAGATTCGTATATAGTATATGTAATTAAGCTTTAATATTCTTACTATATTTGTTTTAGAGATTGTTTTAAAAGTCTTTTTTAATAGTTATTAGTACAAACACACAGATGAAAATGGAGTATACAGTTCGGTTGAAGGTTTTTTTTTATGAAACCAAGAATTACCAAAATATGTATTAGTATTGATAATAGTTCACCTTATGGTACGTGACGAGCGCAACCTAATCAACGAACACCGACGCCCATCCTCAATAAAGATTCAAGATGAACGTACAGTCTCACCCACTCCTGAAGACTGATATGAAATGCTTAGAAACTCAGGCTCAAATAAAAAGAAGACTCAATAAACAAAACACAGCGACAGTGTAAGTTAATAAAAAAAGTATTATATGTCGATGTGAACGTTTCTAGGCCAAAGCCTGCACACAGAGGCTATATCGTGCGTCTACTGTTAAGTAATTCTTGTGAACGTACACATCCCACATACACATCTGGATTAGGAATCAAGATATACATAGGTCATCCCTGACGGCTGAGACGGGCCTTGCCTGTAGTAGGGTCCCTACACTCAACACACGGCGGGAATACAGCAGTGCTGTACTGGTATTTTACCTTATGTTAAAAACTCCGGTCCTACTCATGCCAATTCACCAAATAATTGAGTTTATCATGTATTTAATAATTTAAATGTGCCAGTTTTTTTTTAATTAGTAAGTATCTTTACTTTTATCTCGATTTATTTTTATTTAAATAGATTATATTATATATATAACTTTATTGGTTACACCTTACAATAAGGGATACAAAGTACGGACTTATTGCAATAAGGCATACTCTACACTCTACTATCCAGTTAAGCACTATAACACAAGCTACATTGTAAATAAAAGAAAAAAAATAAATCTTAAAACTTAAAATTTAAAATATTTAAAATTATTTTCCAAACAACAAACAATTATAAACAGCTTTTCGATTTTCGGCCTACTGAGGTATTAATTTAATGAAATGTTTTTTATCGGTGATAGACATAATCAATACTTCTCTTTATAATTCGTCGTATACTATTGTAACATTTCTACGGGTGAATAATATAAAAGGCGTATCGTGAATGTCAATTCAGTTGTTGTTCGCTCGCCATAGAATAACAAAGTGTGAAAGAAGGCACAGCCGGCTTATTCTATTAAAATATAAATTGTTTTACTGCGATTGTAGACTGAAATTGTAGCTGCCCTGCAAAAACAACACTTGGTATCGTGTGGACGTAGTCCTTACTAAATTAGTTGCATAGTGAAACTACTACTATTTTATTATTTGACGGTAACATAAAAATGTTACCGAGATAAAAGAGTAATATAATAACTCTGTCTAGCACTTAATAGATGACGTCTTTTAAATAATATAACTATTTTAATATTTTATCTTAGCAGTTTCTAAGTGAAACATTATCGATTTTGGCTGGCTGCATACGAGCAAGAACACCCGATGGTAAGTAAATACCGGCGCCCATGAACATCCGCAACACCAGAGGAGTCGTGAATGCGTTGCCGGCCCTTCATGTTACCTTAATCTTCCAGTTTTATTTAACTGATTTATTATTTGAAAAAATATTATCTTGTGTAATTTTTCGTTTGTATTCAAAATTGTTTACGGATCTTTTATGTGTAGGAAATGTTTTTTTGTACTTTTACCGTTTATATATATATAATCAATTTAAATCAATTCTATACGAACAAGCATTTCACATGTTTTTTTATTACATTAAGAGTAACAAACGAGCACACAGTTCACCTGATGTTAAGTGATTCCTGTGGCCCATGACATCTACATTCATCCTTGACAAGGAATCACAATGCAGATGCCTTGTCACCCTTGAGGAATGAGATGGAACGCCGCGTCTCCAGTACATATGAACATGTGTATTTATGTAGTATACATATCAAGATTTTTTGATAGATTGATAGAAGCAATTGCGCTAGATAAATTTATAATCGTTTATATAAAAATGTACCTGCAATTGTGTTCATACGACCTTAATGCAGTAGTAAATATTTGTCAATTACAGAAGACTAGGCGTCTGCAGGGGGCCAGCTGATTTGTGCGTTCCGCCCCATTATTCTTGAACGTGCGCGCTAACATTGCAACTTTGAATTAAAAGGAGAAACAAAAGGAAAGAGTTACTTTATAATACTTTGCCTTTTTGATAGATAAACGATTTCCTGTTCTTTAAGCTCAATTACATCAACATAAATAAGAATGGTTATATGTAATGTATT
Organism: Teinopalpus imperialis; assembly: GCA_029286865.1. Taxonomy (NCBI): domain Eukaryota; kingdom Metazoa; phylum Arthropoda; class Insecta; order Lepidoptera; family Papilionidae; genus Teinopalpus; species Teinopalpus imperialis. The sequence goes on along the minus strand of JAGSMU010000020.1, from coordinate 16,348,507 downwards.
ACGTATACTTTGGTATCAATAAGAGTATCTGATAAATATAGATAATCTAGGTAGTAGCGCTAAGTTGAATCTAGTTGGCTAAAACAGGAATGTTTCGAATGTACATACTAGGGAAAAATATACTGGGTATTAGGAGACCGCTTCCGAAAAATAAGACATCATTGCCGGAATTTTTTCTTAGTAAAGTAATTTATATTATGTGAAACTATCGATTCAGCTGTACTAACATGATGGAGCGTAAATAATGCTAATAAAACGTTAAAAATATATGATTTTTTTTTAATCAGGATCGATTCCCGTTCTTTTCCGATTTTCTCCGTTCCATCATCAAAGGTGTCATTAGTCTACACTATCATCTGTCTTCGTTTTCGGAAGTATACACAGCCAACCGGGAAATAGCCTTCCGTGTTTGCCATGATGCGTGTACAATGAAACTTTTTTTCGATAGCGACTACTTCCCATGAGTAAACTTAGTGATTGTTTATATCACAGCTATTAATAATAGTATAAAAAACTTAGAAATACATATACTTTTTTTTAGATAGCATGAAGAGGACAAACGTTGCCGTGATCTCTTTCCATCAAGTGAGTCATCATCACGTCATCTTGATGGTAAGCGATCACCTCAACACCAGACGAGTTGCAAGGATGTTTTCGGGCTTTGAGAAAGGAGAAAGAGGCCCTTTTCTTGAGGGTCCCAAAATTGTATCGCTTCTACAAATTATTATGAGATTTAGAGATTACCTTTAACGAATAAATGTGAATGAAAACTCTCAAGTTTAAATAAACTTATGTCAGGCAACAGTTAGTTGAAGCGCGAAGGTAGGCTTATCAGTGCCAAGTGGACACGAGAACACACCGTAAAAATCAATAATCAAATATTAATCAACTATGAGTCGATGCCCAAGTCGTATCTGTTACTGCAATCGTAGAACAATTATAGAACATATAGTTTATATAGCTTAACATTTTTTTTACATTACATTGCACTACGGCCATAAAACGTTTGGAAGTTTGAAATGCAACAAATTGCACAAAATGTAAGCATTCATCGAACATTTATTCGCACACAAAACGATCGTAAAATTCATTCATAACAGTGCACCCGTAAATAGCAACATCCCACCGTGCTCCTTCCAACGTTCATCTCGTTCCATGCGCCGGATTAATTAAAAAGCAGCTTCATTGTGCGCCGTCTGTTGTTCTCGTTTATTGCCTGATGCACTGCCATTGATTACAAAACGGATCATTGTCGTGTGGGTGTACACACCTCCAACCCACCGCTTTATAAATGCAACCAAAACAAAAAAAAATGTATAAATAATTCATTTATGTTAAGGTGTTTACAAACTGCAGCTTAGCTCTAGCACTGTTATAAAAGTATTTATATAAAAGTAAAAAAAAGGGACAGTCTATATACATAAATCCCACTGCAAAGATATATGATACATAACCACCATGCGGGTCCACGGTCATCGAAATATTTATTATTATTTATTTCTTTGTAAGTTTGTCAAACTTGTATGTAAGTTTGCTAGTTACGTCATCCTTTACCGTCGAGCAGTTGGTAAATGAGTTCTTAAATTTGCAATTAACAACTTCATTTCATAAAAAAACGAGTGCTTACATACTGAACTTCCACGGCTCTGTCCTAGCGCTCGCAGTATTATACAAAAAAAAATATTTCCATTACATATAGACACCATACAAATAACAGCATATAAGGTACTGTCATTAATTCCATTACTATATATTTAAAGTATATTATCGTCAATTAAGCACATTGATGTTTTGCATTATACTGTTGGCCCTTTTGGACATTACAAACTCGTAGAAAGCGAGTAGGGAATAAGACGACGATTCTAATTACAACGACTCGACACTGCCTGAAACAATCGCTGCTCTCTCTCCGACCTCTTTAGTTGAAAAATAACAATATACAGGATAGGTCTCGTAGCGGATCAGTGCCTCTCTTAAGATTTTATCAGATCGGAACTCTATTAATAGGGATGAATGGGTCGAATCCAGGTTCACGAAATATCTCGTGTAAGCACGCGGTGCTACAGATAGGTTAGGATCTACGTAGTTTATCAGTACATTTGTAAAACTACAGTTTGAGAAAATCGTTACAAAGTATAATTTAATTAAAACCATCTCTGAACGGAGTATAAATTTAAGGAATATCTCTATTAACTAGATAATGTCTAGTATCAGAAGACAAAGATTTTTAATCAAATCTAATGAAAATTGTGGCAGTTAATCTTTATAACTCACGCAGCTAAAATACACAATAGCTGATTGCATTTTAGTGACATAGTAGTTTGGTGGTTATAATGATGTCCTCCTAGTCGATTTTGAGCCGAGAAAAATATTGTGATTATTATCAAATGCCTGACTGATAGTATGAAATTATTAGAATATTATAAGCTTTGCAAAGGCATAGGCTATTATGCTGCAAATAAAAAAAAAATATCTTTATATATATATATATATGCAGCATTTGCTCAAACACTGATACTTATCGTCCCTAGTACAATGTTATGTATGTGGAACAAGACCAAAAGAAGCTTAAGATGAAGTGTCCAAGACACGGGTCTATATATATACATCCAATACGTTCAGACTCTTAAACCAATAATTTTTGACCCCTCGTCTACGCTAATCACTACGTCACTTGCCTCAAACAAACTTCATAATAATCTTTTACAATATTTTTTGTTATGAAGTGACGCAGAAACACTATAGCACTTGACAGGGTAAAGACCATAATTTCGTATATTACTACCGTAAATGTACTACCCGTACTTTGGATCATCTATATTTCGTCTGGTGAGTGAAAACAAACTAGACACCATATAACGGCTGACAAGACATTCCATCTTACCGTCACTCCTTAGGGTTGATAAAGCATCTGCATTATCATTATCTATATTTTAGAAAAGCAATATGTGTTTCCATTGGTGTCCATGGCTGACAGGAATTACTTACCAGCAAGGGAAGTGTGTTCGGTTTTTGGATATTAAAAAAAAAAAACAACAAAAACAGAATGAGTATATATGACTGATTCTCTAAATCAAATTATATTTATGCTGTCTATCAATTGTCGGACGATGGAGATACAAACAGTTACTAATTAAGTAATATATTACTATCGCGTGCCATATTCACGTCATGTGTCGTATGCATATGCAAATCTGCGTTATTAATTATACAATCGCTGTCATCTGCACTTCGTACGGCGAATGTCGACATCGGGTGCAGCTGCAGACCAACGCCGACTTCATTAAGTCGACGTATGACGTGTTTTATCGATTTCTGATTATGAGTCGACTTTGAATTCCGTTTACTTATGTTTATGTTTACACAATTATTTTTACAATTATTCTATAATATACAATTTATCGAGCAGTGATAATTACACTTTTGACAGTGGTAGAGCTACACTGCCATTTGTTTCTAGCTGTAGAATTAAAGGGTCATCTCAACAGGGGTAGGACCACGCTCTGACAGAAAACCAGCGTAAAATAGCAGCATAATGCTGCTGTGTTTCGTCTGGTGAGTGTAGGGATCCGGAGGAGACCTTTATTACTGGTGACGAGGCATTCCATCTCAGTCCTCAAGGGTGACAACGCATCTGTATTATGATTCCTTGACAAGGACAGAATGTAGTTGTCATGTGCCGTAGGAATTACTCGCCATTAGGTGAACTGTGTGTACGTTTGTTACTCTCAATGTAAATACATCAGTGTCTATGCTCTCGCTTTTAATTCACGATACGCAAGCAAACAGAGTTCGATCCCCACTATGTTTACGACACCAATAAAATAGTTAATTGCAGTTATAAGTACTGAATTACCCCGTGCTAAGCGGTGAAGGAAAACATCTTGAAAAACCATGCATGTCTTAGAAATATATAAAATATATATTTAGTCCGCCAATCCGTCTTGGAGACCGCATGGTAGACTTTGCCCTAACGGCCGCTCTAGTAAGGAGTCCTACGATCCACCAATATGAATTTAGGGTGTTATACTTTTACTTCATTAAATAAACCTTAATTATATGCTTTTTATCACATGTGCATAAAACCGTTGTCGATCAATCTCCAATCGGGCGCCCACTTTTAATTATACGATACACAAGCAAATCGACTTCGATCCCCGTTGCCGGCAGACTGGCACCGAAGAAATTGTTATTTGCAAATATAAATGCCGATTCACAACGTACTCGATGGTAAAGCGAATCATTGTAACAAAAATATGTTTAAGAGTTTAAAAATTTAATTATAAATTATAGTTTTTTTCAGTCTGTTGGTATTTTGACCTCTACAGTTCTAACGGAATAGACCCGCAGTCGGGGACCCGCTGAGTAAGGAGACAGATGCTGAAGATGCTGGCATGATGAACGAGTACAGAAGGGGGCGAATACGATCCGAGGGCCGTTCAGAAGGAGGTTCGAACCTTGGATCGCTATCGAAAGGGGAGGAATTATAATTTTCAAGTCAACTCCAACACACATAATTACATACACACAAACATACATCGAATTTGGTACATTAGTTTAGATTGGAACTTGAATATGATTTTGTCTACCTCGGAACTGAATGCCATGATGAATGCGAGAAGTCAAAAGAATATCTCAAATGGAGGAAGCTACAATTAGCAAGCTGACACGTGTATGGCATATACTTAATATGGCGAAAGTTTCCAACGTCAAAAAATAAGACTAGTTGGGACATTGGTCTTTTCAATTTTAATCTATGGATCTGAACAATGGCCGATCCAAACATCAGAATGCTAGATAATAGATGTTTTAGAAGTACGGCCTTGGAGACGGATGAACCGCATACGATGGGAGAGCCAAAATAACCAAAAATCCTATTCTGAAACAACTCTGTATCAATGTTGTATAACTCAAAAATTTGTTACTAAAACTCTTGAGTTTGTTATTTCGGTTATAGTTACTTTGGTAAAATTGTCCGTCGACAGTTTGATAACTTTGACAAGCTATATAATATTGTGATATAAGTCATATAATATACACAATAATAAATAAATAAACCAAAACTCAAAACGACGGTATTGCGCATCTGTTTGGGTACATTTAATACAAGATAAATACATATGATAATATAGTATGAGTTCATTGCGCAAATCAGTTGTTTTCGCGCCGCAACAATTGTAAACATTAACAAACAACTTTTTTTATTACATTAGGGGTGGCCACGTGGTAAGTGGTGGCCGCGGCCTAGGTCTCCATCCGTTCTTCACAAAGGTCCCAGATACACACGCGTTGTCACCCCAGAAGACTGCGATACAATGTCTCGTTACCTATAATTATCTCGTACACTCTCACCATACGAAACACAGCAGCGTTATGATGCATGTTGGTATTGAGAGTCTTTCTCCGATCGAACCGACCCATTCATAATATATCTAGAAACTAGTTGGAGCGAAGCTTTACCTTTATTACAAAAACTCTTGTCGATACAGATTTCAATATTTAATTTACACAACATATGTTTCTGTACACTATATTCCAAAATTAAAAATACTCATTTGAATAAAATTTTAGTCGAAAGAACAAAAAAAAATATTACGTACATATATGGCAATATTGTAATATCTTATAAAATGTGCACGAAGAACTTTTTCATGTCACATGCATGACATGAAAAATATAATTACATCGCCTACCCCTTGCGATGTTTAAAAAAAACAAATACATTGCGTGCCGAACGTGTCCTAAACAATCGTGGAGACTTCCTATAGGCAATAAATTAGTGTCACGCCACATTTGGTGTTTTGAAGTTCAGTGAGTAAGCTTAGTATTCCATTATGATGATGATGATCGATGATGTATCGTGTTCCCTAATCTCCACGCAATAGCAGCTTTATGCTATTACTTTACGGTGGTATTGTGTGAAGAAATTCTCGAGCCGAACCGATCCATTGATGACCTAGAAACTATTTATTAGGTTTCAATAGATATTAAACTAAAAGTGTATAATATGACGAGTGTATTTAATAAACCTGAAAAATATTATAGGCACGTTGAAAAGTTTTGAGCCTAAGGTTGACATTTAAATTCAAAAGAAAAAATAATACTGGCACGTAATAGCCACTTCTTTTTTAATTATAATCTGCTGTCTTTTATTTTTCTTCTGACAAAATTGCAAAATTTGTGATCCATTTGACATACGAAATTCGCGGTTTCGTAGAAATGGATGGAAAATGGAATGGAAAAATTGAGCACCGTTCCGTCATAAAATATTTACAAAAAAAAGGATTAACACCAAAACAAATTTATGAAGATATGTACGAGACTTTGGGGGAATCAGCTCCATCATATGCCATTGTCAAAAGATGGGTAGCGAATTTCAAATGTGGCAGAGAAGCAGTGCAAGATGAACCTAGGAGTGGTAGGCCGCCGACGGCTACCACAGATGAAAATACCAATAAAATATTAGACCTAATTTTGAATGACAGGAGATTGACGATTGCAGAGATAGCAGAAGCAATAGGCATTTCCTATGAACGAGCACAGAACGTAATTTACAACGATCTTGGATTTTCTAAGGTCTCTGCCAGATGGATACCTGGACTGCTTTCAGACGAAAACAAACGCACCCGCCAGGATTGTTTGGATCTGTTCCAAAGTGATCCTCAAGATTTTCTTAACCGTTTCGAAACTATGGACGAAACTTGGGTTCACCACAATACATCAGAGTCCAAAGTACAATCCAAGCAATGGAAAAGAGCAGGGTCACCGCCCCCTAAAAAAGCTCGGGCCGTTTTGTCAACCACGAAGGTAATGGCTTCAGTTTTTTGAGACTGTAGAGGGGTAATTATGGTTGACTACTTTGAAAAAGGTAAAACCATAAATGCGGACTATTATTGCAAATCTTACAACGTTTGCGTGAAGAAATAAAAATAAAAAGGCCTGGTATGTTGTCTAAGAAAGTTTTGTTTCACCAAGATAACGCTCCTGTCCATACTGCGGCGAAATCAATCGCACAAATACACAATTGTAGCTTTGATTTGTTGCCGCATCCACCCTATTCGCTGGGCTTGGCCCCGTCTGATTACCATCTCTTCCCCAATCTAAAAAAACACATGGCAGGACGAAAATTTTCGACGAATATCGAGGTACAAGAAGCTGTGACCGAATATTTTGATGAAATTGAAGATTCTTTTTTTTTAGAAGGAATACTAAAGCTAGAGGCAAGATGGCAAAAGTGTATAGATCATTCTGGAGACTATGTAGAGAAATAAAATAATCATTTAGAAAAAAAACGTTTTTTTAAGGTCGGGCTCAAAACTTTTCAATGTGCCCTCCTATCTTTGAAAGTAATACAAAATTATTGCCAGCTTACGCTTGTGTGCAAGCTGTAAGCGCTGGATTAGAAAACTGCATAATGAACAACGTATAATTCATGCTACCGCTGGCAACTAGCTGTGTGTTCTACCCCTTTTACAAATCTATTCTATATAACTACATTTAATTCTGGGATTTCAGTTGATGTACGAGTTCAGATAAAGCAACTGAGCCATAGTTTTAACGTTAGTTAAATTCTCTTCTTCCGTAGTTACATATATATAAAAGTATTAAGAAAAGCTAACATTACGTAAAATAACCTCGAAGAAATGACGTTAATTAGCTTTCCTTTTTTTTTCGGACTGATAGCCTCTGTTTTTCCCGAGGGCAACGAGCACAAGGGCTCCCGAGAGGGGGCCTCGACTGACTCAAGGGTGTCCGAGGGCCGAACCTCGGCTCGACCAGTTGCTTCTGACTATGGATTATTTAAATTATTATTGACTAACTGTACCACCACTTTGGAATGCGTAGGCACTGGAGAAGAAGCGGCGTATGTAACTCGAGGAACATCAATTAGCGACCTTCCTTTAGATAGCGATCCGAGTCGAGGTCTCGTTCCTCCTTATGAGGGGCCCTTGGATCGTATTATCGACCCCCTCTTTTGTCGTCGACACTCTTCGTGTACAGGGGTTGGAGTGCAAATTGTGGTGCAGCATCAGTCTCCGCGCCAGCTTCGCAGCATTGTCGTTGTCTCCCTACTCAGCGGGCCTCCCGCTCGCGAGTCTAATTGGATAAAGCTGTAAAGGTCTCTGGACCAACAGCAATACTCACACACACAAAAAACAATTAGCGAAATGCAGCAAAAATATCCGAGTTATCGAACTGTGATTCTCTCTTAATCTATTTCACGATTGTGTCAACTGATATCGGCTTCATAGTGTAAAATGTTAAAGACGTCGATCCACTTACTCATCGGTTAACATATGGGCTACAAGACGAAGCATTAATTCTTTAATATTAGGGAATTATATTTATAACGAATTATATAATATTAGGGAGACAAACTAACACACAGTTAACTGATGGTAAGTGACGACTGCGGCTCATGAAATCTACACCCATCTTCAACAAATATTCAAGATGTACATATATTGAGTGACTCCTAAAGATTGAGATGGAATGTCTTGTTAATTGCGTCCTGTCATTATTTTATTTTACGGTCAATTTAACTTCTCTCGAAAAATAAAACTTATCGGTGGTCATTTTATCTCGTTCACATAACTTGGCATACCAAGGTAATTATATATTTCCGTTTATTAGCCAAGAAATAAATTGAAAGAGAAAAGAAAGACCCATTATAACTTGATTGAATTCACCACAAATTGACCTTTTTATTTCTTACTTTAATTAATGCAAAAACATGGAATTCACAAGGTAAAAGAAATCAATATTTATTATGTGAAACTTTCGTAAATTAGGTTTGTATGTATTAGTATTAAGTTATGACGTTTATTTATTATTAGACAGCTCAAACTTATTGGTAGTTGGGGAATATTAGGAAAGACAAATATTTACTCACCGGATTTGGAAGCGAATACATACGTTATTTACACCCCTATCTTACCTGAAAAATTAGAATATGAAAATTGAGTGTTGAAAATTAGGTGAAAATTAAGAATATAAATAAAATATAAATAAAATATAATTTTACATATTTATTTATTTACTCTTTATTGCCTTACCTTAACAAAGTTAAAGGTTCAAAAAGGGCTGACTGGTAGAGTATGCCAAAGGCAACCCAGGTGTGGTGAGATATTGTGACAGGTGTAACTAATTAATAAAAAGAAAAGACTAAAAATAACTTAGATACAAATACATACATATATCGATATTAAATACATAATAGATATATATTTAATATAATATAATGCAATATATAAAGATATACAATAGAATACAATTATGTGAAAGAAATATTTTTGTACTTTCTATTAATAACGGGAGGATGCATAGCCCGCCACGCGGCTCCACTGCGGATAGGTGGAGTTCACACGAACGCCGAAATATATTTTTTTTAATCTATTACTTATAACATGCAGGTTTCCAATCGCCGAACACGTGTTAAATCAGCACTTAAAATTGCAATGAACAACTTCGATCTTCGAGATCGAACTCGATTTAATTGCGTACCATGAATTAAAAGCGAGCGCTCAGATATTGAGCTTTCTTTACCTCGGCTAACGGTTCTAACTAGTATAGTATAGATAAAAAACTTGTAATTCAAACACAAGAGAAAACGAAGTAGATATTCTAACAGTAAAGGTTGAGTGAAGCTTTACTTTGGACAAAGTATAAAATTGGACCTAGTTTCAAATGGCGGCGCCTACAGCGCAATTGTTCTGCCCAACAAACCGGCTAACTCGATTGCTTCTGATTTGTAGTTTCAGTTCACTGCTACGCGAGAAATCTGTTCAGAATTGCGTCCGTATTTCGATCTTTGATCATGTTGTTTTGATAGAAAGACTTCTAGACATCAGTATTGTAAATTTACATGCTATGATATTATTAATATTTTTATAAACTATAGTACCAATGTTACTTTTTAATAATGAAATAGGGCAAGAATTAAAATGATTACATGGCATTTATAATTACGAATTTTGATTAAAATAATTTGCCCATGAAGCGCAAATATTTTTTTATTTTTTATTTTAATAGAACCTAAACCTATTGTCGAAAAAAAATTGGCAAAGGTTGCTAAATATACATAATTCCACTTACAAGTAGTAACATCATGCTAATTAAAACTAGTTGTTCAATAATTTAAGATTAAGAGAAAATTAACTATGTATACAATGTTAGATAAATATTAATCATTTAAATAAACTAAACTAACTAATTAATTATCCTTAGATAGGAGTATTGAGTTATAATAAATTTAGCCTTATAATAATATTTATGATTAAGTAAATAAATTGTTTATATATATAATTATGGAAGCAATATATGACCTGTATTTGGGAACTGATTTAGACATAGGCTACAGAAGTGTGTCTTTAAGGCAACCTCATAACTATTGTGACGGGCAAAATCAAAATGTAGACCAGACACAAACGTATGAGAAGGAAACGTGCACAGTTATTAGATAGTGCCCAGAGATTAGTTATTATATAGATAGATAATGTATCCAATGTCTACCAGCCGGTATTAGAATCCTAAGATTGCTATGGGACCAAAAACCAACCAAACAAAATCTACTCTTTTGTAGGTTGTACTGCGTCCAGCACGCTCAAAATTTTGTTTTATTTTAAACACTTTGAATTCTAAGATAAAATAAGGATTATAGAATAAGATAAAAATAATAATAGTATAAAAATATGTAACAAAATACACAACAAAACCGTTATAAAGTTTAAATGATATATTGCTGTTTCAGTACAATTGACTTCTACACGATTTTCATAACTTGTTACTCTACAAAGATGGCATTTCTTTGAACCAACAGTAAATCAATCTCCAAAGTGTATTCGTCACCCGCGATATATTCCGTAGAATATCCGAATAGGGCTATATAAATTTATGAAAAAAAATAGAGGGAGTATTTCTTGTTACCGTATTAAATTACACGGAAATTTCGAAGAAGGGCTTATAAAATGTAATCAAATATAAAAGCAGTGAAAGGACCTTCACTCGAATTTTTGATATTCTGTTTAGGCTTGATTTAATATCAACAAACAAAAATTAACAAAAAATTACAAATATAAAGACAGATTTATTATAATAATTCAAGGTAAGTGTAAATTATTAGAGATTAAATATAACGTTGACATATTATATTCCATATTACAGAAAGTCGAATGTAGATTATAAGTAAAATTAAAACTAAGGTATCTTTTTTACGGTAAATAAATAGTCAGTTAATAGAATTTATATAAAGATAATGATTTCTTGTTACAGAGCCGAGTTAAAACAAACTGGTTTCAGGATGACACACATCGCGAGCGGTGACGGAGACGCTGAGGCCTCTTCGTGTAATAATTTTTTTTTAAAGTAGATTTCCTCTTCCCTCTTTGTTTGTCTGAGTTTAAACACGTACATTATGACAGAATTCAAAATCTCAACCTTATCATATTGACGGTGGGCAATCCACCTCTGAGCACTTTACCCTAAACTTTCTGCCGCGCGCAACCACTCAGTGGAATCAGTTGTCGTCAGCGGTATTTGCGAACCGATACGGCTTAGAAGACTTCGAGAAAGAGCCGACCTTTATAAAGTCTCTGGCTCCTGAATATTTTGGAATATTTTTGGGCAGCGCTGAGCATTTACCATCAGGTGATATGCTTACTCGTTTACCACTCAATAAAAAAAACGTTATACCATTAATCCTATCCCGCCCGCGCATTTACCACGGATAACGGCACCCCGCAACACCGCAAGTACCCACCCTCGTAGTCCACCTGAGCGCTCTAAGATCGGTAAAACGATATAGACATAAAAACTTCTTATCTTACCTTGTTCATAAGGCCCGGGACTTTGTTGGTACTCGATTTCACTACGACCTCAGCATATACTTTCTTGCATACTGCATGCACTTTCTTAATGATCGCCAATGTCGACCTGACGTGCGTGGCGATGCATACTAATGGTAAGAGCATTTAATTCTGTGGTAGCCTTTAAGTGTTTTCCTAGTAAGGGCGTTTGCAATCACATAATATATGTTTAATTCTATCAACGGCCTCTTTACAGTGTAGGATAGTTAAATAAAGCGAAACATTTCATCCTAGGTCTGAATCGGTCATGAGAATGTTTTCGTAAACCATCTCCATGCTTGTAAATAGTACTTAAATTAATCGTAATGTCAGTATCGTTAATAGAACTGCAAGAATTCTTTTGGTCAAAAAAAAATGATGTACTCCTGGTAGCTCCTATAATGACTTAAACGCATCCTCTACCGTATTTCCAGATGATATTTATAACTTCCTTCAATGCCTTTAATAACTTCCGTTGAATGGAATTCATTTGGAGAGCTCCATTTTATGCTTACCGATTAGGATCTTTGAAATAGTCTGTTTTGAGAATTTTTATTACAAAACTGATACAAAACTATCTGGCACTCCAAGCCTGTTTTGAGAATTTCATAACGTTCATAACACTGATGCAAAACTTATCTGGAACACCCAATCGGTATCAACAAAGGTTTCGTATTAATCATCGCAATGCACTCGAAAGAGGCAACATTTCACCGTGCTCCTGCAGCAGCATCACGTTCCATGCGCCGGATTAATTAAAAAGCAGCTGCATTGTGTGCCGTTCGCTGTTCTCGTTTATTGCCTGATGCACTATCATTGATTACAAAACGAATCATGTATTACAAACACCGAGCGCTATAGTGCTGAAGAAACGTAACATCCTTATTATAATAGCATGTTATTTAATTCAAATATTATTAAAAATAAAACCAAAGTATAATAATTTGTGAAATAATTCAATTTGTCGTTATTCGTTTAATATCCATTACATAAATAAATAACAAGACACGCTGTCGTCAAAAAACAGACAAAATATTAGTTAAAAGCAACCTGGTTAGACGGACCAGCTTTGAACCTAATCGAAACATCTGGTGAATACCAGTGATGAGTAGCATAAATTGATTAAGAAATACAAGTGAGTTCCTGAAGTTATTTTAATACAAGATTTATTATCAATGAGCTAAGTAAAATTTTATATTCATTTTATATTTAGTCATCACATTCATTTTGCATTTCCGAACGAAAGTGATGATCCAAAACCTTTGCCTATCGTGCAAAAGTACACGACGAAACTACCCGGCGGTGAATGACGTTAAAATTTTATGAGGCATGAATAGGTTATTTGTGTCAATTCTCTGCACTGTTTAATGGTGCAAATAATAAATAAATCAACACAATCCTATTTCAATTTTAGATTTACAACACTCTCGTCTGATGCTATAAGCTTCACTGTATATTCAAAATTTCAAACAAAGCAACATTGTAATATAATGTAGCGTGTCGCAATATGCAAATTTGCATTATTAATTATACAATCACAGGCTGTCATCTGCACTTCGTACGACGAATGCACTCACCAACATCAGAGCTGATACCGGAGTAGACGTAGTAATTAATAGAGCTTTTACCATTTATTGCATCCAATGCTATAGATTTGTGATTTTAAAATAATAAACCGAATCACGTGATACGTACACAGTACATCTCATTAGGCAACTTATAATTCTCATTACCTTAAAATTTAGTTAAAATTAAGTTATTATTGTATCAGTGATGTCTAATTACTAAGCGAAACATCAAAATAATTTTCAAAGGGATAAACTTACTTAGAGAAGTGCCACCAAAATATTCCAAGTTATCCTTTCTCAATCCAGTTTAAGCCTTTTGATTGCGAAGACGGATTTTCGCTTCGTCAAAACTGTATTGCCTGCAACAGGAATCGCTAGTGTCTTGTCAAGATTTGAGACAGAATTTGGGAGATATCAATTTCATGATGCCGGTCGTGTTTAACTTTTGCAACTGGAATAACGGGCCGATGATATAAAATTTAAAATGTTCACTTATTTTTTGATAAATGTATTATTGTGCTCATATCAAAGCATCCTATCTGTTACCGCTTTTGCCTCCTTTTGCTTGAGCATTTTGATGTCATATAGTCCGGAGGAGTGGAAACAAACCAGTAATTTTGTTTCCACTCTTTCATTTTTGTTATTCAGTCTACATCAGGGTAGGTTACGGTTGTAGTTAACGGTTACGTAATTTATTTATTAATTTTAATTTTAAATATAAGAATATATATTGTTGAGTCTACATTTCCTTGTTTATGTACCAGGTAAAATATGTGTTCATTTGTCTATTGTATTGTATTGTCAATATTAAAATTTACGACCGTACATAAGATGTTGATGTCCAGCACAATAATACTAATCTGGTCACATTTCCTGTTCATACAATAACTGAAAACCAGACAGATATAATGTCTGTAATTACATTACTACCAGAACCACCATATGGGTCTGGTAGTAATCTCACTTCTATGTATTTTAGCGCATTTCATTATACACGATGACGAACCGTTATACCGAATTAAATAAATTTATTCCTGTGTCGATGTTAATCTACCAATTACCAGAATCTCCTTAGCGTATTAATACCACTTACTAAATATTTTTACCGTATTTAAAAATTATTAATTTTATATAAGACTATAAAGTGCAGACTTAATGCCTTAGGCATTCTCATCCAATCAACTTTAGGGTTATGGAGAGATGAAATGAGGTAGGTGTATGCTTAAAACTTTTCGTAATCAAAATACTATTATATTATTTATAATATATACTTAAACAACATATGCATAATTATAAAATACATATATAACAAATACAAATGTACATAATTATATATGATGTATATAAAAATACATATAAATACATAATCATTAAATTATGTAAATTTTGACATGATTCTGCCAATCTGTTGAGAAATAGCTCGCGAACTTTCACTTTAATTGCGTAACGATTTGTAGACTTCGGCAGGGAGAGCATTCCAGAGAGGAACGGATTCAACAAAGAATTAGGAGTGGATATAGTTGGATTTATGAAAAGGACACAGAAGTAAAATGTTGGTCGAGAGAAAGTTTTTATCGTGGTAATAGCCAAGGGTAGGTAGGAAGGAAGAGTAGCAAAATGTCTTATCAATTAAACAATGTTTTTAATTAAAATAACTTAATATCGTTATATTTATTTCCTCGCCCCGTGAATACTTTGACTAACTTAATCCACCCACAACCAGTCACAAGTAAATAAATGCATACAAAGTAATTAGCATGACACATTGCTAGTTATTTACAGAATGCCGCGTCACAAAGCTTCATCGCGTCACATTACAATTCAATCAACTCCAATCAACATGCATCAAAAAGACACCAGCGAATGTTGATAATTAAGCAGGAACGCCGAAAAGTTTGATATATGACGAGTGTACTATAGTCTACTGTGGCGCAGCGGTGTAAATAGATGCTAAGCATAATGAAATATGGAAAGTTGTTAGTAGTTTTCTACAAATGTAAGAGTCTTACATTTGCCGAGAGCAACCAGGAATTCTACATTAGTGTTAGGCTGTGAGAATATTATTAGCAACGTAAAGCAGCATTTAGGAAATTTGTTTATATTTTAGTAAATTAGTTTTATACAGTATAATAATGACGTAGTATTCAAAGTTATATAGGCAGTGAATGAATAGTGTTACGTGACTATATGTATTACATACAATTTTCAGACATACGTGATATTTAAATTTATTTATTTTCTATATTTATATACTAATAATAATAAAAAAAACTAAAATAATAAACAAATACTAATAATTATTATTGTTTTATAAGTAAATAATATTAATAAATCAAAACTTATATATATTTATAAATGTCCATAGTCTAATGGTTTATGGTACGGTCTGCAAGTCATTCGGCTATTATCGTGAACCAACTTCTAGTGTAAATATTTAAGCTTAGAGTGGTTTACGCGCATCTATCTTATAAAATAATATTTGTTAATTATTATATAATAACTTTTTAGTTTCTTGTCAAAATGTAAATATTCAACCGCGCGCAATACAACGCACAATGTACAGAGAAAACACACAGCACTCCTAACATTATTTCTTATAAAAATTATTATTTATTGATTGTCTTTTAGTATAGTTACTAAGTTTTACTTCAACCGGGCGTAAAGGTTACACGCACTCTTTTTATTATATTTGTGTCACACTAATATAATCACATATCAATATTTAAGGGTGCCAAACACCCTTAACGGATTTGTGTACATGGGAGTATATTTATAACACTTTTATATTTAATAAATACAGCAAAAACTCTCGTTGATTTGTGGATGTGAAAGTAATGAGAATCGACAATTACGATATTAAACGAAAATACGTCATGTGGGTGGGGTTTACTCTAGTTTCTTAAGGAAATCACTTGTTGGCAGTTCTTATTAATGCTTTCTGTACTATTATTGTATTATTCATAGTGTGAATATAGCTGTACTTAAGTTTTTAATTTGTCATCGTCAATGTTAGACCGAATTAATGGTAATGTGGTATATCAGCATATTACATATCAGCCCTCGGGGATGACAATGCAATATTAATCTTTGTTGAAGATGAGATGATGACTGTATGTGATTATAAAACACATTCATCATTTTCCATCAGATGAACTGTGTTAATCAAAATAAAGAAACAAAATCACAGAATGAACGAATTGATATATCACTCAGTTTAATTTAGACAAAGTATCGAATGTACAGAATGTAAAAAATATACACATATTCAAGTGTCGGTGTCGGCAGTCCAATTGTACAACGCGACAAACCGGTTAACTGGATTGCTGTTGATTTGTGGTTCCCGTTTACTGCGATACGAGAATCTGTTCAGAGCTTCGTCCATGTTTTGATCCTTGAAGTGTACAGGCAATGTACGTGATGTTGTAAATTTATTATTAACAAAACAAATAGTCGTTTAAAAAACTATTTTATTTGAATGATTTTATAAAGAACTATATTAATTTATTATACTATTATTTATTTATATAGCTTACACATAAGAATAATTGACCACGCACAAATTTCGTTGATTTCTGGACGGTCAGTGTTATGTTTTATTATTATGCTATATTAATAATAACATTTTACTAATATTTATTGATTGATTCTTTTAAAATTTATTATTATGGTATATGTATATTATTTATAACATTTATGTACTCTTAATATTAAAATAAGTTTTTTCTTGCACCCGCAATACATTCTCTATTAAGCCGGTAGAGAATGTCATCATGAAGTGCGCTTTTGTGTACAATATTTGTTTTACTTGTGCAAATTAAGAATAAATAAATAAATACATTTCACCAATTATAACAAGTCAGTGCAATATCAGTATAATTAGACTGCCGCTGTCCATTGCAAAACTAAAGGTTGTTTTAATAAGCGAAACTTTATATATATTTGAATTCAATTGCCGCCCCCTGCTGTCTTGCGGATATCGTGACTCCGTTTAGGCAGGGGGCTTCTCACGCACTTTGGATTATATGTTATTATTATTGACCAATAAAGCCGAATATAACTCTAAGTTCTGTTTTGCGAAAACGGTGTCCCTAATCTAGAACTCTGCTATTACAACAATCGTAACATTGGTGTTGGATCTCATGGCCACTTCAATATTTTTTTTTGGAAATGTTTGTTGTAAACCATAGACATTCCATTTGTACTCTCTAAAAGCTCATAACCAAAAAAATAAAATTGTCTATGGAGTTCGCTTGAAACTTCCGAGGGTTTGACGATAGTCTAATAACAAATAATTAGATTGGTCGTCCCCTTTTATCATAGGAAAACCATTAAGCTTTGAGTTCAAGTTAACCTTATAGTTACTTAACATTATACTGGCTAAAACACTATACTTGGAATAAAAAAAACGCTATTTCCATCTTTCCAAGGTTTTTGGTTGCGTTTTAAAGTAAACACTGAACCCTCACGATTTTCAACATCCGCTTATTTTAAGAACTTCGCATTTTTTTGGGCCAACGTTAAATAAATCTCCAATAGTGTATCCGTCACCCGACAAATTTCCTAGCATTATGTGGCCAGGGCTGCCGCAAAGTATATTTTCATAAATACAATGCATATTTGATAATTTTTACAATAACAATTGTCATATTGAATATTTAATTATACATGAAGTTCAGTCTAACTTGAAAAAATCCTAGCATTATGACGCTAGGGTTGTTACACAGTATCATTTCATGGATACTACTAATATTACATTTGATAATTTATGCGATAACTCTGGTTATCATGAATATTTCTTGTATTCAAATTTATTCACAAATTAAGCTCAGATAACATACAGTATAAAGTAACCTAATAAAAGTTGCATTGAAAGGCGACCTCGAGAAGAGGCACCGACATAGATTTCTTTCGCTTTAGACTTATATTTTAAATATTCCAGTCTTGGTCTTTAGTAATAAACCGATTAAAATTACTGACGGTCTGTTTTTATTTTGAAATAATTAAAATTATTTCACAAAATAAAATATTACAATGTCGTATTAAAAATCACGATGAATGGCTCCAGTTTCAGCCAGGAAATAAGAAAAGACATAGCTTACGATTGTTAAAATAATATGCGACAGTTCATTGGTCAACCCTACAGAGGCGAGTATAAAATATATTGGCAACATAAACTGGATTCAGCGACGACACAAAAGGGTTGCGAGCGGTGACCGAAACGCCCGTGCATCTTTGTTTTAAGCCCTTTACATAAAATCAAAGATAAAAGAAATCTGGAACGATTACATTTACCGTAGCGCTAAAAAGGCCCTATATAAACATATACTCGTAAATGTAAAAATTAAACCTAATTTTAATATTCTTTTTTTTTTTAAATAAAAGACTGAAGAGCCGTGGTCTGACTGAAGAGCTTAGTATCTAAGCGCTCACTTTTAATTCGCCGTACACGAGCAAATCGAGTTCAATCCCTATCTCCGGCAACAATAAAATTTTTAATTACAAATTTAAGTGATGATTAATAACGTACTCGGCGGTGAGGAAAAACATCGTAAGGGCCGGTGGAGTGACCCGCATATCAAAGAAATAAATTAAAAAAATATTGCGAAGACATCTGAATTCCGCCAATCCGCGCAGTGGACTATCCTCTCTCGAGGAAAGGCCTATTCCCAATAGTTTGAATTATTTATTCATTTATATATATATAATATATATTGAATTAATATCGTTTTCGTCTCGCATTTTTAAATGTGGACGATAATTGTTATTTTAATATTGATAAATAACCAGTGTTTAATCGTTTTTATAAATCAGAAGAAAAAATGAGATTTAAACTGATACTTTTTTTATAAAATTTTTGATGTTGCATTATTGACTTATAATAAAAGCTACAAAATATGATAATTCAAAAATGGTTCACATTTGCATAATACATATGGAAGTTAAAATTATCGCAAATAGTTACCCCTATCACCTCCTAACGGGAATACCTCGAATTAGCAATAATATATAGTTCGTAATTTTACTTTCTTTATATATTGAAGATAAACATAAAAATGTTAATTTAAGTCGCCACATTCACAGTACAGTTGAAACCGACCTCCCGAAACAAAGTAAAATCTACGACTTGCTGACATCCCGCTATATAATAAGCTGGCATTATAAAGGAATTATGAGGCAATTTGTTTCATTTGCTTTAATAAGCGCTGCTTTCTTGATACCTTTTATTATTTCCCTTTTTTAAACAATATGAGTATATTTCTTAAGTCATTGTTTTGGCTTTCACAGAGAATACTTTCTCAAGGGTTGGAAGCTACAGTGTGAGAATATACTACTATTCTATTTATAACATACTATAATGGATTAAAATATTATAATATAAATTAGTGCACATATATGTAAACGGGCTTTATAACAGTCTGTGGGGGAGGTCTGCGGAGGGACAGTGGACTAGTGTTGGCTGCAATAGAGATGAGATGAGATAATGATGATAAAAAGGGAATTAACCAAGAAAGGGGGTGTGCAAGGAAATGGAGCGGACACAAAAGTAATGGAAAATGAAAATAAGACTTTGGGCTCAAGGAACTCATCCGAGGCAAGAAACTTGAAGATGATAGCCAAGTGATGGCCGATAGTAGTACAATATTAGGAACGGAGAATACCTGTAAACTACTCCTACCTTTAAAATTACGAGTACGTTTTAAACAAATTTTGATGGTTGGCAATAAAACAATATAAAATAGTTTTATTTTTAAACACTTGTTAAAATATCCTCATTAGACTACTGTGGTCAGGGCAGTATTGCCTTTCATTTATTATTACACAATCCACCCATAATTTCTTTGGTCTTCCTTTCAATTCGCATCTCATACATCACATTAGTATTAAATCACTTCCCTAATAAGTATTCCATTCCTTTACATTTCATTTCCAAACTAGGCTGCCACCATCTCAACTATTACATCACAGATGCGCTTTCAATCTTTCTGAAATTAATTAATTCTTAATCTTGTTCATTCTAGTAACTCCACACATCTATCTCAACAATCTCATTATTCACTTGTCTCAAATTAACACATTAGTTTAATTTTAAACTACGATTTCCACCATAACCTTACGAGACATACATCACGTAGTCAATCCCAAAAAAGTGATCCATAAGAAGTAGATTTAAAAGAATTTTTAAATTCAACCAACGAAAAAATTATTTATATTTATATTTTTTATGAAAAGGTATTGTTTTTAGCTTTGTATTTCACGAACGGCGGAGCTTTGGCGGTTAATTGTTCATATTGTGAGGCTGGAACATTAAATGGGCTGCAAACGAGTACTTCATTATTATGTGATCATTAAGCGTAGGTTATTATCAACGAGATACCTGCATAGTTATTATATACGTGTAATACAATAATTATCCCTGTATCGTGAGTTTTTGGTAGGTAAAAAAAAAGCTAAAGAAAACTAAAGGACCGATTTTAAAAAAACATATGCTGCTAATAGGTAAATATTTCTTTTAGATAAGATGGGTAAGTATTGTGAAAGGTGATAATCTATTTAAGAGTGGGTTTATGTTGATTAAAAGAAATTAATAGAAAAGTTACGAGATGCCGCGGCGACACCGAATTATCAAAAAATTAAGATGTTTCGATAGAAATATTAGAGAGAAGATATTTTACAGTTAAAATAAACATATTCTTTCGATAATTCATTTTTTTATATATACCAATAGCTTAGTCAAACATATTTATGTTATAATATAATAATATTACATAATTAATCTTAAAAAGTATTAAAACACAAAACACTTACAAATTACGCAAGAATGTTAATAAGCAAATCACAAAAGAATTCCAATTACTTGTTGGTATTAACAAACCAAATTTATTGAATAGTAATATCGTTCTCGTTGTTAACATCGTTGTGGCCAACGAAATCAAAGATTCGTGTTACACAAGTTTTGTTCCTCGACTTAGAATCGAATTAGAGACTAGAAATTTAGAAACCTCACCTTATTAAGTTACTCTGATCACTAAGCCTTAAGCTTACAGCAAAATATTATACCCATAATGTAGCTGATTTTACGCGCGCACCTTACCCTTAGTTTTTTTGTCAATACGATTAAGTTGGTTTAGATATACGAGTATAGATAAAGAGTTGCTGGGGTAATGCGAAAACTGAAATCGTTAATGTGAATCGGTTGAAAAGAGACACACACACACGCGCCAAAACTCTATTTTAAAACTTATAGCGAATATTGATAATATTTTAACAGCTTTTTTCTAGCTGTAATATGAACGAGACAGCCCAACAGGGGAAAGATCATGCCCTCACCGAATACCAGCGTGAAATGGCAGAATAACTCTCTTGTGGTTCGTGTGGTCTCTTCATTCCGATATCCGTGAAACCGATTACGGGTTACAAGACATTCTATATTGTTGTTTTTATAGTATAGGTAGCAAACGAGCAAGCAGCTAAAGTGATGGTATGGTGATTACCGCACCCCATAGAAATACGCAACACCAGAGGAGTAGCAGATGAAGAGTTACTGAGCTGCCGGCACCAATCCTGAGACGTGACAACACATTACAGTGGTAGAGGTAACATAGAGTTTGTTTCTAGCTGCAGAATGAATGGGTCAGCTCAACCTGGTAAAGACCACGCCCTCACAAAATACCGGCGTGAGAATGCTGCTAATTGACAGCATAACGCTGCTGTGTTTCGTCTGGTGAGTGTAGGGATCCGGAGACCCTGATATTACTGGTGTCAAGGCATTCCATCTCAGTTCTCAAGGGTGAAAACGCATCTGCATTATGATTCCTTTTTAAGGATGAATGTAGATGTCATGGGCCGCAGGAATCACTTACCATCAAGTGATCTGTGTGCTCGTTTGTTACTCTCGATGTGATAAAAAAAATCTTGTTTCTTGTTGAGGATGGATGTATCTCTGTTGTATACATATGTAATCTGTAATGGGTTGCCATAATCATTTACCATTAGGTTAACTGTGTTTTCTTTTATCACCCAAAAAAATTGCAACAATAACATTAATAATGATCGTCGTTAGTTCATCATTGTTACTATAACAGTTATTTACTTGATAAACTTGTAAATGACAATTCAATTTATTATTTTTATACAGTTTATAACAGCTTTGTTTATTATAGCAAAGCTAATAAAGCGATGAATTCAAGAGTGCTCTGTAACAGAATTACTTTTTGCAATTAGCTTCCGGAAATGCTTTTCATTGAAGCAAATCCAATAAAACTTGATATATATCGGTGATTCACTATGCCGCTTCATTTCTTCTTCAGTTTTCGACAAACTTTGACAAAAACAAGTTTGGACTTGACATTTACTGAATTAAAAGAAATTATTATATAAAATACCAATAAAAATGGAAACAATAATTACCGTAATATTTATATATTATGGTATTTTTTGTTTCTGATTTAGTTTGGGAAAGATCAAAGAAATAATTTATTCATTCTTTTTTATACTTCATTTTATTGGAGAAAGTACAACGAACACAAACAGAGAGATAATTTACCAGTTGAAGAGTCAAGAAGAACCCATGGCATACGAATCTTGGGCGATTAAAAGGACGAGATACTCTGATATGAGTAGTATAAAGATGAAAAGAATTCTTAAGATAAAATGGTAAATTAGAATTGTTCAAAATTGAGTATAGGACTTGTAGAATTCTGGAGCTATGCTTTTGGAGCAAAGCTTAGAGCGATAAAAGGAGCAATGGTCATACTTACGTAAATCTAATACAGTTCAATCTAATAAAGTCAACATAGATAAAGTTAACAAGTCTAATAAAGTTACAATTCTTGTTCTATCCGACCAAGTTATATTAATCTTTAAACAGTCATGAGGGTGGAGATATGGTCAATATCATCCAAAAAGGCAACAGTTTATCATTGCAAACTTTAATGGAACATATCTCGTAACCTGTCAAACATTTTCATCACAAACATCTAGGGGTACTTGAAAGCATGCCAAATGTTGTAAATAAACATTCGTATTTCTTAATAGACACTCTTCGATTATATTATCTAATAACAAAAAATATATTTCTTGACATAAACTATTTACACAATCTTTGTGAAGTCCTTGTGCTAAAATCTAAACCTGTGTTTCAGAGGTTAGAATCTTCGCCCATTTATAGATTACATGTTATGATATATTTAAATAATATAAAACCAGAACCTAATGAGTGTGCTTGTATGTCTATGTGTGGGTGTATGTTGGTGGTAATTCTAAATACCTTATATAAAAGTCTCAAGTACGCAGACAACGCAGTAAATGCAATCACATACACCAAATGTTCATTAAAATTGTATATTGAGACCTAGTACTGCAGTTTTCTCCAAATGGTCTGACTCATGTTAATTTTTATGTTACGCGTCACAATAGCCTAATGGTTTAGGGTGCGGTCTACGAAACTTAAGGTCGTAGGTTCGAAACCGCCTTTCAACTATTATCGTGAACCATCACCTAGCACAAGCATTCAAGTAACTTAGTTGAAGTAGTTGGAACGGGAATTTTAGTAACTGGCTACCAGTTGTTATTGTTTTTTTTAAAATAAAAGAAAGGACTCCAGTTATTGAGGATCGAGCCTTAATAAATATGCAATGGCAGTGGAGTAAGAACGAACTAAGATATCAATTGCAAAGCAATATTTAATATAAAAGCAGACCGTTATTTGTTTCATCGTTAACACGTAGGACAGTTCTAAATTTATTTTCAAATATTAAATACATTAACATTTAATACGTTATCATTTTTAAAAGACGATTCGACAGTTATCTATGCAATAAATTTTAACGTTGTGGAACGGAACCTTGTGTTAGGATGACTCTCTATATCATGACAGAACAGTCATTTCCTCTATCATTGCATCAGCGAACCGATTTTTTACCCTCAGTTCAAAACAAAGGAGTACTAGATAAATGACTATCACGATGCGTTCGCAACTGAAACATAATGAACACTTCACTCTCTCTACACTTGAATAAAATTGCAAATGAAAATGGAAATTTCACCTCATCATAGAGCAGGTACTAGATGTTACAGCGAGTGAAGTGTTTGAACTACTTTCTAATTAAGTAGAGCTCTCTAAAGGAAGTGACCCGTTTTCAGCCTTGAGATGAAAAAGGAAACTGATTACTCTGTTGGTTATATTTATATGTTAATATTTGTTTTTACCGTTGTCTATATTACAAAAATCGTAGAACAGAAGTATTAGTAATCCAATTTATTATACGTGTATATATATATATATATATATATATATATATATATGAAATATTTTGTATTTTAAATACTCTTTAACGCTACAATTAAAGCTATTTCGCAAGGCTAATCTTGATAATTTATTTCAATTTGTAATTGGATCTAAGCTATCTACTATCATATTTCTTACGTTGTCTGAAATTGTTGGATGTATGGAATCTTCACGAAGATGCACATTCTTTCTATACTTCATGTATTATTATATAAAAGTAGGTATGATACATAAAGTACATATGTCTTTAAGTTGTACAGCATTTAATATACCATTATATATTAAATATATAACATTTTCTGTACATATTTATTTATAATTTCACATATCGAAGACGGGTAATCGTCACTCTGACGGAACTGTTTTACTGGTATGTCTTAAAGTTTCTTTTTATGGCTGATGGCCAATGTTAGCCCGAGTGCTTTCACAGCTTCACCAGGTTGAGAGGCACCGAGCGCTTATGGCGCTCAGTCGAGACCTCTATCAATGCAACCAGCAATCAGCACAAAGGTTCCAGAGAGGAGGCCTCGGCATGGACCGTTGCCCTGTGTCTTAAAGTTGTCTCTTGTTATATAGTGGTATTCTTATGATGATGATGGTCCTGGAGCGATTTCTACCTCCACGATCTGTTCTAGTGGTCGCACAGTATATATTATAATGCTGCAAGTATTTGACCATGAGACAGTTAGTTATTAAAGTTAGTTACCAAGTTTATATTTGAATATAGAGACAAGAACCCGTCGTCCCCTTTCCTAGTACGATGTAATGCATGTAAAATAATAGGGAATTTAGCGCAATTCTTTTTCTGCATATATCACGCTCTACGTCTACTGAGTAACCCCTATATACAGGATTATAATTAAATATTTCTTTATCTATACGGTTCATTAATAGTTTGTGTTCATATCATTGTTTCAAAGAAAATAAAAAAAGTGCAAATAAAATTTTTGTTGCATCGTATAACAGATGTACACCTCACTGATTTATATTAAACAATTTTAAACTTAAAATTCAATCATATACTATAATATATAATTGTATCCCTATATATCTTCGACAAATTGTTATTAAACTCATTCTTGAGTGACAAATTCCTTCATATATAAATTAAGGAAGTAAATCATGTTCTTCCATTCCGCCCACAGAAGATTCCGGTGCTCTGCTACAAGTTGCTGACAGGATATGATACGAAAATGACAGGAACACAACACAACTTCCCAAATAGATGTTTGAGGGATCCGGACACCGTTAATACTGGTGACGAGTATTAACGGTGTTGTTTGTTTAAATGACATTGCATAAACAAAAAAAATGAGATTGTCTATGTGGACATGTCACAATTTATCTGAATTATTCATATCTGTTCGTCCCCAAGTTAAATAAATAAATAAATACTCGACACTGATTTTTATATATGATTGATGATAGTTTATTTACCTAAAGTTGAAAATATTTACCATCAGTCTTAAAGCGTTAATCAAGGACACTCCATAAGAATTTTTCGCCAGCTAAACCGATCCTATGATAATAAACAGTTGGGTACAATATAAATGACACAACGTTAGACAAGTTATAAATATATCACAAACGCCGCACGAATCTCGTAATGCTTTCCGAGCACCACGAGGGCTATCTGTGCGAGCCAGCTGCGAGAATCGGATTTCACTTCACGGTACAACTGACAGGGCTAAATGAAAACTGCAATTGTCGGGCGGACAGAACTCGGCGGCTCATCTCGACCACTTTGTGCCGGAATTTGAGTTTAAAATATCTTATCTCGAGGGAACAAAAAATACCAGGTGTTTTTGTTAAATCCAAATAATAACGTGATTATGATTCTTTTTATTCAAATTTGACTACGGAAAGATTTGTTTTTTTTTTAATATAGAATATTTGATATAACTAACGAGCACACATCTGATCCCTACTCAACAACGATCCACCCCTGTGGACTGTAGAATAATTGCCTCAAAACCTATACCTATAATTGAGTCCCCGAATCCCTACACCCAACAAACAAACAGAGCAGCGTTAAAAACACACTTACATAATATTTACCATCTTCAGACCAGTATTTTAAAAACCATTGCACAATTTTACCATGTCGAAGCACTTTGGAATGGATACTTTAACAAAATATATTCAATACGTAAAACTAGATGAGAAAATAAAATATGTACTGTAAAAAAATATATATATTTTAGTGACAGTATTAAAATTAAAAAAAGAAAATTTTAAAATAACCCAAAACAAATTCGAACCACAGTTAACACTAGCAAGATACCTCGTTTAGGTTTTGACGTGACCACGTCTTATAAATCGGTAACGCCTCCTAGCGTTTCGCAAAAAAAGTATGACTCATTGTCCCGTTACGATCGGTATCCGAGCCGAGAGTAACCGAATCAAGCCGAGTTAAATATTACATATGTAATTATCATTAAATGAATAAAATACTTTAATTGTGATTTAATAAATTGTGTTTTAATAATTGTTATTCTATGGTACATGTATATTGTTATTCTGTGCAGAGTGCTCATTGTTTTAGGATTCGTTGTCACGAATTTAACGTCCGAGCGCCTTGCGCCCAGACACCTGGGATTTTTTTAAAGAATATGCAATACACACTGTAAAATAAATTTAATTGATAATAGTTATAATAAACTATTATCAATTAATATTTAATAGTGTATATATTATGCGAAGCGAAGGACATGTAAATCTAATTTTTGTTTTTGATATACCGATACTAATATATTGTACGTGTATAGACTTTGTATTAATAATAAAAAAAAAATCTATATGTGAGGGTGTCGTGGGTCATCTCCGGTCGAGACGACGGATTAACATTACTGTTATAAACTAGCTGCGACTTGACTTACTGAAAATATTACTGTCTCATCCAATATATCAAGACGCGGCGATAATTAAATTTAGTACAGTGCGCGCTCTCTTCAATTACAAGCGCATTTCCAAATCTCATAATTACATTTTAATTGAATTTCAGTGAAAACGGTCACGTAATAAAGTAATATGAGAGTAAATATGAAAACAAAATTGAATACCGTTACACACTATATGAAAGTAACTGCTTTATAAAAATGCAAATGTACATTATATAATATAATTAAATTTTTACTAAAATGTTTATTCTCAAAGTGTAAAAACCAACACTCCTGTGTTTTCACACATTAAAAAAGTTGTTCTCACATTCGATAAAGCGCATAGTATTTTTCTTGTTTAGTTTTCCTGCTCGAACTGATCCAATGTTTATTTTTTCTTATACGACACACCTTTTCTTGAAAAAAATATTTGCACAATAATATGTAAACGGAATCTTTATGAATAGTAAGTAATAAGAATGTAACAAATAGAATGATGCCTCCTTTATCAGTGGTAAAGAAGCCTCGTTATCAAAACACTTCTAATTTGCATCGGATCGAATTGTTTATTGTGTGTGCTGGTATTTAAAAAAAATGTAAAATCCAAAAGTTTACATTTTAAGCTAAACAAAGAAAATGGTACATAATGCACATTTTAAGTAAAAAATCCGACAGTAATTACTTTCAACTTTTATAACTTATAAACAAAAAGTAAGTTACAGTGGCGAAATTCAATAGGGTTCGTACTAAATTCTCAACGTTATTAAAACTTGTGACGCGAAACGTCCGACAATTGACGTTCACAGAAAAAACCAATTAGCTTTTTTTATATAATAATCTATTTTTTTTAATAGGTGGCAAACGAACAAGCAGCTCAGCTGAGAGGACTGCTGCCCATGAATATTCGCAACACCGGAGGATTTAGATTAGCGCTGGCGGCCATTAAGAAAGGTGTAGGCTCTTTTCTTGTAGGCCCTAAGTCGTTTTCGTTCGGAAACCGTCGAAATTATGAGAATATAATTGTGTAGTGTTAATAAACTTAATTTTTACATTGCATCACTCCTCACGAAATTACTAGTCTTATCTTAGGGGACAAAAACAAACACAGTTCACCTGTTATACGTGATAAATGATGTACGTGACCAGTGACTTCGACATCCATCCTCAAGTTTCGAGATAAGGATTGAGGTGGTATCCCTCGTTACCTGTAACCGGATCCCTTCCCCCACCATACAAAACACGGCAGTATTCTGCTCCTATTTTAAACTGGTATTCTGTGAGGGCACAGTTTTCCCTTGGTCGAGCCGACCCATTTACAGTGCACCAAGGCTCTACGACTATTAAAATTTATTTTAAACACAATATTAAATAAAATAAATACAAATGATTTAATCTGAATCCTCAAGGAAATCGGATCGGGCCGCTTGAAATAAATATGAACAAAAAAGATTTTATTTTTCACGTTAGGTAAGTGTAATTAAATACATTAAACATAGGCCAACCCGTCCATCACAGACAGATGTAATCATTGTAAGGACGTAAAACAACATTTGTTTTATCCATGGTATTCCGTGAAAAATGACCAGGGTCAGGTGAAATCAAACATATATTTCATCAATCTTCCAGTACCCGGCATAAAGGACAAACAACGTAACAGTTTCACCGTGTCACAAGATACAGCCCCCTTCCGGGACAGAGTAACTAATGATCAGGGAAGGTGAGTGTTAGCATAGTGTTACTCTTAGAAATATTTTTTACATTTTATTCTATTTATAAAAAAAAATATTACTGTAAAAATAGTCACCAAAATTTTTGGGACGCCCGGAAGTATGCGTAAAATCGAACTTGAATAACGTACCCCGCACAACGACACAAGGATGCAAGCGGCTGTAAAAGGACCTATGATGAGGAATGTTTTTCATAAAGTGTGTAATATTTATTTTTACAATTGTAGAGCCAGACTGCAGTTTGTTTCTGGGTGCAGAATAAATTGATCTGGTGGTCTATCGGGGAAGTCTAAGACTACGGTTACACAAAATACCAGCGTAAAATAGCAGCATAACTCTACGGTGTTTCGAGGGCATTCGATCTTAGTCCTTAGGGTGACAACGCATCTGCATTATAATTTGTTTTGAGGATAAATGTAGGTGTCATTAGCCGCAGAGGTCACTGACCATCACATGAACTGATGCTCGTTTGTCTACTCGTTCGTTAACTACAATTAAAAAAAATCAAATGGACACAGAGCAATTCAAAGCCGGTGACTATTTGTCACCAGATGGAAATAACTCTGCAGGAATAACGTAGACACTCATTTGTTCAAAGAGAAATGAGTACGTTAGATCATTAGTCAGCAATTCAATCTCCGTCCTAAAGTTAGACAAAGCATGTGCGCATCTA
The DNA here is from genome assembly GCA_029286865.1 of Teinopalpus imperialis. NCBI lineage: Eukaryota > Metazoa > Arthropoda > Insecta > Lepidoptera > Papilionidae > Teinopalpus > Teinopalpus imperialis. Next base: position 16,318,530 of record JAGSMU010000020.1, on the reverse strand, counting down.
CAATTTTCATCGTGAATGGATGTAGTACGTCTACATATGCTGTAGTCACTTACAGTAATGTGTACTATGTGCTCGTTTGTCAGTCTTTGTTTCATATAAAAATATGCTCTGTAGCTGATTAATGATGGGCCAAAGTCATGATTATGATTGACACAGTATTAAATACAAAGTAAAGGTCACAAAATCACTTAAAGATTTATTTCGTACCTTATAATTTGATCACTATCTTTAAATATATTTATAATAAAAATAATCTTACTTAGTCACTTTGAACACAGCCCCTTGAAAACCCCTTATAGAGTAGTATTGACGCCAATAAACTCAATCTATCCTGACGGAACAGCAACCCTTACTGTCAATGCATCTTCGAGCCAATTACTGGCACATTCAGTCTATCAAGACAAAGAAGTCATCGTTAAATTACTCTAAGGAAGCGTAACTGTTTTATTAAAAGCACTCTTCCTTCATATTAAATTTCAAATGAAAATGGAAAAGTCTAACAACATCTCTGGGACGAAGTGCTATGTTACTACGAATTAAGTGTTTTAACTTATATTCTAATTAACTGAGCTCTATAATGGAGATGAAATATTTTTTAAAAACTAACTGAACTGTCACCTTTGTTCTTTCTTTAGTCGACGTAAAAAATATTTATTGCGAAAAAAAAAGCAATTTTTATATATAAAAAAAGACGGGTACCAACCCGTGACCTGTTACTTAGTTATTTCTCTTTCATTCAACTCAATAAGCATTTTATTCTAAATATAACATACAAATCATATATATCAAATATACATTAAGGAAGTACGAGTAAATTAAGTTGGTCGTATTCAAAGTTCTTTGAATTCCCTTACCGAAAGTTCCGGCGCTCGTGTGATAAGTTGCCAACAGTATGTCATATGAAAACGACACGTACTACGGAAACAATACACCTAAGTATTTTATTATTACGTCGACTCATAAGCGAAGGGAGATAAATGTTTAGAATTTAATCTTTTCACAGTCGTATATATCTTTCACGGCCGCGTAGAGTAATTGTTACAGTATCTGGCTGACGTGTTACAGGTTTGATTCCCAGTCGAGGAAAATAATATTCGTGTATTAGAAGTCGTCGATTTTCGGATCAGGGTGTGTTGTATTTATGTCCAGTGTCCTTGACACTGCAATCGTTCGTTCTTTCATTCTACTGATTTCTTATATTTATGCGAATACTGCACATTCAATATAACTAGTTTATATCTTTATTTTCTTTTTATCCCTACGATTCGTGTGCTTTATAGTATCACTGAGGTGCTTGACCTCCCGATGTCACAGTTAACTATCGTCAGCTTTCAAATATTTCATTTTTCAATTGTTTTGGTACGAATTACGCAGAAAGAGCTCAGTGTCCTGAGGTCTCAATTGAGAGATCAATAAAATCAGTAAACCTATTTTTCAACTTAGATGAGTCGATGAGTGAGTGCGGGTATTTGCGTTAATGCTTACATCACTACAATATCCTGCTCAAGTTATGTCATTTGATAATAAACGGAAGTGAGTGAAAGTTCTTTTACCCTATCAATTCTGAAAGATTGATTAAATGAATTAAATGTCTATTTGTGTCGTGTAGTAATTTTTAATGACTTGGGAATGGAATCGAATTCATCAGAGTTATACTGGTCTAAACAGTTATCCAATAGTATTTGATAAATGAATTTGTATGATGAAGTTTCCTGGCAATATTTTTTAACTAAGTAAGTATTTCCTGCAGCCCATGACAGCCACATTGATCGTCGATAAGAAATCATAAAGTAGATGAGTTTCACCCCTAAAATAAAGTCTCCGGTTTGCTTCTTTAATCAGATGAAAAACAGGAGCCCTAAACTACAATTTTACGCTGGCATTCCGAAAAACGGAGTATCCCAGTCGAGCCTAGATATTCATGCTACAGTTCATTACAGCGGTGTGACTTTCTACCACGTTGAATCCGTGTAGAATGGTCCTATGTTGAGATGTGAAGCTGAATATATGATAAGGATGGTAATTTTTAACGCCAATTAAGCAAGCAGACGCATTGTCGTTAAAAATACGTTTATGTTAAATTTAAATGACTTTGGAGCGGTGATAGAAACATTACAAACAGGGCACGAATCTCGCAATGCTTTCAAAACACCATGAACGCTATCTGTGCGAGCCAGCTGCGAGAATCGGATTTTACTTCACGGTACAAATGACAAGGTTAAATGAAAACTACAATTGCTGGGCGGACAAAGATCAGCCGATCATCTCGATGACTTTGTCCCCTATAAAGTTAATAGTTCTAAACTATTAAATTGAATAGTTCCAGGGTTTGGTTTGGATTATAAGCAATTTTTGTATAAAAAAGGAGTTAATATGATGTCATTCCCGTTAATACCGGGTTCAGGTATTTTTTATTGTATTGAGGACAAACGAGCAATAAGTTCACCGGACAGCAAGTGATTCCTACGATCCATGCCACCCACATTTATCCTCCATAAAGAGTCATAATGCAGATACGTTGTCAGCCATAGAGACTGAGATGCAATGCCTCGTTATCCCTCTCGCTCACCATGGTAAACACATCACTTATGCTGGTGTTTTATGCCGGTATTCTGTAAGAGCGTGGACCCAACCGTGCAACTAGCTGCAGTGTGCTTGCCCTACAAGCCCCGAGTAACGTCTGTCTCCTTCGAAATATCTATTCGACGCTCAGCAGTCGCCGAGAACGGTCGCCAGGCGCCCCGCCGCGACCCTCGCGAGCTACCTGCCCCCGAGCGAGCCACCTGCGCACCCATTGTTCCGAGAACAATACACCGAGCAATTTTTATTGCGGGTGCTATTGTAATCGGAAATTAGTTTCCAAGAAAGATTATTGCAAAGCCATCTGGGTGGTTACACTAGTGGATACCTTGCGGTGTTAACTTAGCTAGTGTAGGGCTAGCCCCGTACGCCCGTGGTTCCCCTTCTGGGAAACGCGAAACCGGAAGGAGTCGACGCAAAACTTGGCCTTGGGTAGTGCCCTAGCCAAGGTTGACCAATCCGCTGAACTTATAATAGTCCCACGCGTAGTTTTAGTTAGCTCTAAGCACACACCCAAGTGCACAATAAGACTGGCACTTGGACGCACTAGGGCTACACAACTAGGCACACATCCTCCCTGCCTATACCCGGCAGGGAGGGAAGTAGGCTATTCACCCCGGCATCCCACCGGTGGCCACACTTCCCACGAATAAAGTAGGAAAAAATAAAAGTGAACAAAGTGCACAATGGAGGACTCTTCCTCAGAGTCGTTGCTGCACTTCATCAGCATATTAAAAAATAAATACCCCGATGTCTTCCAGGACATAATTAAAGAAAGATCGCTCCCAGATAGACCCTCCTCAAGGGCCTCCTCCATATTCTGCACTTCATCCGCAGTCTCCGAAATGGAGCTGGATAACGCAGCGTCCCCTGAGTATCCCCAAGCCGAAGACACCAGCGATTTCACGATGGTTGAAAAAAAAAAGAAAAAAGGGGGCTTCACCCGCCCCGACGCCGCCTCCTAAGGCGAAAAAACGGGAAATGAAGGCCCCCTCTCCCCAGCCATCTACGTCGGCCCTGCCCCAGGGCCCCCTCACAGCTGCCCCACAGCAAGCCCCCGCCGCTCCTGAGCGCGCCCTAGCTGGCTCAAAGAAACCTTTGGCTGTCTCACAGCCATCGAAACGCCCGCCTCATGTCTTCATTCAGGCATAAGACAAGTGGCCGATTGTCGCATCGGCCCTATCCAATCGCTACAAATATCAAGCGATCCCCACCGCTGTAGGTATTAATCTGCAGCTAGAAACCACAGACGACCATAGAGCTAACTCGCTTCTTGCAAGACAAAGGTGTTTTCTTTCACACCTACACCTTGGCGGAAGAGCGCCAACTCAGAGTAGTAATTAAAAACCTCCCGCGGGAAATCCCAGCTGATCTTATCAAAGAGGACCTTCGGGCCCAGAATCTCCCCGTCCTATCTGTACATAGGATGTACAGTGGCCATAATACCGAGACCCAAAGACAAGGCCCTTCTGGCCACTTTCGGGCCCCCCGCGTGTGTCCTGTGCAACACAGAGGGACACACAGCCAATTACCTTGGCTGCCCAAAAGCCCCCAAGCCGTAACGTCCGGCACTAAAAATCGCGCCCAAGGTCTCTACCCCGACCGCCGCCCCCGCGCCAATTCTCGCTCCTGTCCGACCTCTACGCCCCGCATGGCATACGCCGAAATTATAGCGAATTTAAAGAATCCTCTGTCAGAAGCAACTGACCGAGCCGAAGTTCGGCCCTCTCGAGCACCCTCGAGTCAGACGCTCTCGTGAAACAAGGTAACGGTCCAAGCCGAGGCTCCCTCTCGGGAGCCCTTGTGCTGGTTACCTATATATAGAGGTCTCGACTGAGTGCCATTAGCGCTCGGTCACCTCTCAACCCGGTGAAACTGTAAAAGCCCTCGGGCTAACAGTGGCCTTCAGCCCGAAAAAAAAAAAATCGAAATATCTTGATACAAGACCATTACGATGTACAAATTAAGTAAAGTACTCGCTCTCTCCATTCACAATTGTAAAGTGCATTTTTGCAAATGCAAGAAAAGTGAAAGAAGTAATTTAGATTTGTCACCATATCTAAATAACTTCTCTATTGAATTACAGTGAAAATGGAAATTCTTCTTCGCTCTACTCTTCGCTTCATTAAAAAAAATGTACAAATATAAGAACAAACTTTTTACGTACACAATACATGAAAGCTTTTGTTTCATAAAAATGCAAATACCTATTTAAATCTTTTTTTAAAGCATTGAGACTCCGGTAATACGTAGTAAGTGCTTAAAGTAATTTCGCCATAAAATATATAAATATATATTTTATGGCGAATAATATATTATAATATAAAATTGCCATATTGACAACTTGTAAGTCAAGCCAAGTTATGAGGGAAGATCAAAAAGTCCGAGTTATTAATTATAATATGTGTTTATACTAATTAAACTCATTAATATAACAAATATCAAATTAGCATCGGGTTTTACCAAGTTTATCCTTTCATTCCATTTCAAATATAGAGTTTCACGCCGTCGTTAAGCTTCTTTATGAGCAGGAAAAAGCTCCGCAAACCACTTCGGAAAAATTAATCCTCAATACTGGCCATAATTTACAAGTGGCAAAAGCTCTTCAAGTATGGAAGAGATTCCCTTTACCTCGACCATTGAAGAAAATGTTGAAAATATTTAAATACCAGTGTCGGATGGTGACAACTTGCTTGTTTGAAGAATCACATACAACCACATAATATATTCTACATGATCAACTTTGCATGTCAAATTAATACCGAGAACACATGGGTTTTTTTTTTAAGTTATATTAAGTTTTTGAACATAGAAGAAGTATTCAGACGAAGCTTGGGTTCATCTTTATTATCATTTGTAAGCAAGAATCGATGCCGTGGCACAAAAAGCACACAACTCTTCCATCAGTTCAATGTATTCGAATCGGCTAAAAAAGTCATAGATAATTTTTTGAATTTTAACAGAAGACTTCTTTTTGATTGATTACAACGAAAAATGTGTTTCCATAAAGGAAGAATCCTTGCGTTGAAACAATTTAAACGTTATTAAAGCTGTTAGGGGAAAAAAGGCAAGTATAATTAAGCAAAGGCGTTCTTTTTGATGCGTTTTAAAAAGTCTTTTCTACATTCACAAGGGGCAATAACGTTATACTGGCATTTTATGAGAGGGTATTCTGACACTCTTCTGCGACACCTTTTCGTCTAGAACTTTCAAATTGCGTTGTAATCGTATTCAACGGAATTACTATTATGTATTGTATGTCTATATAAAATCCATTACACATATCTCGACTGGACATGTAGGAAAATAAGACATTTTGATTTCTTGACTTTTTTAATCTGTCTTTATGACTAAATGCCCTAGCCTCTTGATTTATTACATAATATTTTTTTTCCATTAAGGAAAAAGGAATGGAATAAGTCGCTACCAGTAATTGATATCCCAGTTTTCTACATTCATCACACGAAACACAGCAGTGTTATACTGCTATTTCGCGCTAGTATTCTTAGAGGGTTGTGTGTACCCCGATCAAGCCAACCTAAACATCCTGTAGCTGGACACTAGTTGTAGCGTGGCTCTACTACAATAGACTGAAGTACGATACGATACCAGTTTTACACATATTTACAAAAGCAAAAAGTACTTTTGTTTTTTCCTCGGTATTCCATGAAAGATAAACGAAAGGTAAAATAAAACGGGTATTCCATCAATCTTGCCGTGGCCGTAATAAAGAATAAATATCGGGACAAATTTTCGAGTCACTTTCTAGTGAACTGAGTGTAATGATTCTTCGGACAGGTTAACTAATGATGAAGGAAGGTAAGTGTCAGTAAAGTGCTCCTGTTAAAAAAATTACATCCATTTTTAATATAATTTTTTATCGCAACTCCTTCTATCCAATAGTACTTAATCTTATTACAGGCAACATTATAAACATAAACTAGTCTGTAAGGCGAGGCCGTGTCATTCTATCTATCATACTGAGCATCTTAGTATAGAATCTCTCACGAAAACTGTTTTGAAACAATAAATATTATTATTAGTGGGAGAGATTCATTTCTAACTCCGCCTGATTGGTCAATAAAATAAATAAATAAATAAAATACTATAAATATATTGCAGTATTTTATTTATTTATTTAAATATCGTTATTCAATGTCTCATTGAACTGTTATGTATGCTTCGATAAACGTTCATGTCTGTGGAACAATATCGTGCTATATGGCAGCTTGGCAACCAGCGTTTAGCATTGGCTTCATGATTAGATTCAAATTCATTCATAATTACATTAGCCGATGCTAATGTAATTATGAATGAATTTGAATCTATACATTTCATAGTTTAAGTATTCTGTACTTATTACGGTCGCATTTCTTACCAGTTAATATCATCGAGTACTCGTACTCATACGACTCAAATTAATTTTATTTATTATCTTGTTATATGTATTAATCTTATATACTCCTAAATCAGCCAGGATGCGTTGTTGAGGTTGAGGCGATTATTGTGAACTTAGTATATAGTCTTACTTATTTATACATAAATAATTTATAAGCATTTTACTGACTTACATAATTACATATATTAAAATATATTGTTATATATTAGGACGACTGTGTTAGTAATACCGTGTTGTGTTACCATTGTAATGAATAAATGAATAACAAATAAATAAAAAAAAATACAGCGTTCAAGTTCGAATTCAATTGTTACTATGTTACTATGTTAGTCGTTTCTCCATCAATCCGTGGGTCTTCGTTCGACCGCTCCAGTATTAGAAGAGTATTTTAAATTTAAAAACATTGATTAGCTATAACCTGACGTAGAGCTCTTGAGAAGAACCCATGGCCCATGATATCTGCAACTGTACTCAAGAAAATTATAATATGCAGATTCGTAGTCATTCCTGAGTCCTCACTATACGAATCACAGCGGCGTTATGCTATTTCACCCTAGTATCACGTGATGGCGCGGTCCTTCCTGGTCGCGCCAACCCATTCATGTTGTAACTAGAAACTAGCTACAGCCTAACTCTATAGCTGTTAAAATATTCTATGGCTAACCTGTAATTTATTTTAGGTTGGAACAGGCATATGGTAAAATTTCCCTTAAATAAAGACAACAAATATCTCTAAAGGCACGAGCATATATAAGAGAAAGGACTATGGTCGTATTAGAAATTGATCTTACGTAGAACAAAAAACCAATGTATCGGTAAATGAGATCCTAACACAATATCCTTACCTCGACGTTTTTATTAAGCGACATTTCATACACTTTATTAGGGTTGCGTTAGACTGAAATATTTCCAATATCATTATTTTACAATATTATATCAAAAGCTATATTGAAAATTAGCGAATATAACAATATTAAACATTTTAATTCAAGTTAAAAGAACAGCTATGATTACGCCAGGCAATTAGGAAGGGTTCCAATGACAAGACCGTTAAAAATTACTTCTTTTTTTTAAAAAAAAGGTTACTACGTTGAGTTTTACAGATTGTAGCCTAAACCATCTACGCCCGATACGCTTTAGTTATTTTTATCTGAATTGATGATTATAACCAAGACGACATCTTCTACTTATGAGTAGATAAAATTAACCGCGCAGGATATATTATAGTACATACCGAAAGCATTCACGCAAGCACAGGACTCGGCCCTCATCTCCTTTTCTATTCTGATACAATGCATGTAAAACAAAATCGGACAGCCGTACTAGAAAACCAACAATTTGTGATACATACCCAAATTTTGTTCCGCGTAGACGAAACAAAGATATCCTTTATTATAAGGATCATAGGATCACTGAGAGTAGAGGCGAATTGAATGATAATCATCACAGCTTATCCATAGTCCACTGCTATAGTCGACGCATTTTAAACTGAGTCGTCAGGCAATAAATGTCACTGACAGTAGGAATATGCACGCAATGCAACCCGTTATCGATACTTAGCTACCTGCTTACGCGGGGTTGATGCGACATCGTGACCTTCATCAGCACTCTGACTCCTGATTGGTCGTTACAAGTAAGGGTTGTTGATTTTCTATTAATATATTTTTTTTTGTTGTTACACTCATTACATTACTTACGCTTCGTTACGCAATACGCACAATGGAGAATTTATTTTCTAACCGTAAATGGTGACATCAACGCTCAAGCCTGTTCAATTCCTGTTTTTAAAAGAATTGAAAACTGACCCCGAGAAAAAAGCCTCAATTTCAATAATCCACGAGAGCATGCACATTACGATCTATATAGTTTCTCTATGATTATGTCGAAACAAACATTTTATCTTACAAATTAAAAACTTTTATTTTCAGATAGCGAAATATTATTCCTATTAATACTTAACATATTTCAGCATATCGATCGTACCTATCCCGTTATCGATACGCACCTCTACAATTCTTACGCACATCACTACCTCTTCATAAGACCTGTAAGTGTGAGCGAGACTGACAGATAAATATGATTTATGACCCGAATCCTCAGTTCATAATGCGTCGACTATAGGACTCCCCCATAGACCACAAAGCAAGTTTCTGAGCCATCTACATCCATCGAATTGCCCCAAACTTGCATAGGTCGCACACACACACAAACAGTGGGTAGTCGTTATACAGTGCAATTGCCAGTCCGAGGTAGCCACTCAAGAACCTCAAGAACCTTTCTCCGTTCTCGGTTCTATGGGCTATATCGTCAGCGAATTGCCACTTCATCTTGCTAATCCTTTGAGCTATGTCGGTCAGCCTCTTTCTACTGCGTTGTGTATTCTATCACGCAGATAAACACGCTGCAAAGCACGCTGATTAACTGTGAGCTTTCTCATACGGCTAATAGCAGCGAAGAACCACGTCTCTGAACCGAAAGTGATCACTGGCAACAAGCACAGGTTTCTTTTTGCGAGCATGTGGTAAGTCAGTACTTGTAAAAAACACATCTCTTTACAATACTTTTAAAGTTTTGGTAGTAATTTTATTTCATAGCATAGATATAGACATGGCGAATGTCCCAATATGCGAATCCGACTCATTATACGTCATATTCTATAAGAGCTTCGACTAGGCGGGTCCAGACCTGTATAATAATGTTAAAAACTTCGCATTTTATAAAGTAAAATCAATAAAAATATAACAGTGTAATGTCTAACGGCTGTCGCTTTACCGGACTGCATTGCAAAGTACATTAGCGACACTTTCAACTTGGAATGGTCCATAAGTGAATTTCACAATCCGCTCTACCTCGATACATAGAAATGTCGTTCTTTATTCCAGGAAGTCTAATTGTAAATGGATCACTTTTCATCATAAAACATAGCCTCACTATATTTTTTCTCGCTCAAAGGTAAGGTAAAGTTTATTAGGGCTTTATCATTTTAAAAGTGGCAAATAATAAAATACATAAATTAAAAAAAAATGAGTTCATAATGAAACGAATGACGATAAATAGAAATGTATTATTTTACAAGTTAGATTTTTTATTTTTTATATATATAAACTACTCAAAATAAAATAGGGCCCACTTTAAGTTTATCTTTGAATTTCGTCTAAAAAAATTGTTTGGTGGTAAATAGTGAAGTAAAACATTTCGAAGTATTGTTGACATGTTTATCTAACGTTATCAATGTTTCATGTCAGGAATTCAATGGTGGCTAGACATAAAAAGTGAAGCACTCCAAAAAACGTTTGTTACTCAAATTCTCAGTAACTTGTACCCTCAGTCACATTCTGAATGTTACAGTCGCACGTCTACTTTTTTCATTTTGACTTGATTTCGGTGTTACTCGCGATCATTATGCCTGGTTCTCAGCGTCATATGGATGTGGAAACAGCAACAAGAACAGTGTCTATGCTTCAGGAGGGAGAATCAGAATCAGAGATCAGTGGCAAGACGTCTTGGTGTGTCGCGACGAGCTATTCGAAACGCGTGGGAACACTTTCTAGAGACAGGTAGTGTCGCGAGGAGATCTGGATCAGGAAGAGCGAGAGCTACAACCATCCAGGAAGACCGGTATATCAGATTGACTGCACGTCGAGAGCGTACGATTCCCGTCCGCGTCTTACAAAATCGACTGCGGCAATCGACTGGCACACAAATTAGTGATCAAACCTTTGAAATCGGCTCCATGAAGACGGGCAACGTTCCAGATCTCGTGTTATTCGTCTAAAATTGACAAGAGCGCATGCAGCACGTTTGAGGTTTGCACGCGAGCATGCGGAGTGGACAATGGACAACTGGAGAAATGTACTCTTTTCGGACGAAAGTAAAGTGAAGTTTTTCAACGATGATCGTCGAGTGCGCGTGTGGAGAAGAGAAGGAGAACGTATTTCAGAACCTTGCATACATGAAACGGATCATTTTGGAGGTCCAAATGTTATGTGTGGGCTGCAATAAGCTTGCTCTGTAAAACTGAGCCGGTAATTCTGGAAGAAGGCTCCATCACTGCCTCCCGGTATGTCGATCGAATAATTCGGCCCCATGTCATCCCATTTTCACAAAGAGTGGGTGAAAACTTCGTCTTTATGCAAGACAATGCCCGCCCACATACAGCGCGAACAACCCAGAGAGCTCTCTCTGAAGCCAATATTACGGTTTTACCGTGGCCGGCCCTGAGTCCCATACTTAACCCCATTGAACATTTATGGTACCAATTGAAAAGAAGCCTCAAATTGAACTTCAGCAATGTGACTAATCGACAAGAGCTCGGGAGCGAATACCCGAGGAAAAATTCACCCACTTGATTGAAAGTGTCCCAGATAGATTCAGAGAGTGCATAGGGAACAGAGGAGGGCCTACTCGCTATTAAGCACCATCAAACTCATTGATTTCGTCAATAATAAAAATCAAAATCAAACTTTACTTAAATCAATAATTTCTGTAAACTTTCCTAAAAACTGTAAATTTTGACTAAATTCCATAAAATTGGCAAAACTAACTCTTGTTAATGTTCACACACTTCCAAAAACCTTAATTTATTCATTCCTAATCATAAAAACTGAAAAAAGAAAAAGAATGTGTAAAATTCATTTATAAAACATGGTGGGCCTTATTTTTTTTTGAGTAGTTTATATATATATATATATATATATATATATATATATATAAATAGTTTTGTGTATAGTTATTTCTATATACATTTCTAATTTTTACAGATAAATTTATTCGCACGTAAAACGTCCATTCTGGCCTATTATCTACATTTTGCAGTATCAAAATGTCTCGCTTAATTTTGATAAACATTGTGAGTAATTAAGTTTAAATAAAACTCCACCACAATCTTGAAAGTTGTTTAAGCAGGACAGAGTATTCTAAAATTAACAGTTTAAGAAAATTGACTTTCAGTTTGTTTGGTTTGTAACTTGCAGTATGAACCGTGCGGCTCGACAAAGGAAGGACCACGTCTTCCCGGAAAGCCCGCGTATATAGCATCATAACTCAACTATGTTTCGACTAGCGAACGTAGGAATCGTTATTACTAATGCTGACGTGGAATTTCATTACAGTCCTCAAAGATAACAACCCATTTGCATATTCATCAGATTCGATCGCGCAAGTCAGAAAAATTATTGAATACTTTTTTATGATACGGATAATCCACAACGGGTAACAAATCAAATGAACACAATTCTTATGATGGTAAGTGAGATGAGCATTATACGATAGCCGGTTATTTCCAGTCACCAGACAAAACACAGCGGCGCTAAGCTGATATTTTGATATATTCTGTGAAAACATGGTGCTATACACATCGAAAATTACTGAATACTTGTAATGACGTTACATTATTCAATATTGTTACAACAAAATACTCAGAAATAATAATTCCAAAGGCAATTTTACAAAGGATCGCATATTGATTCCAGTCTGTGGTGTGTATAATTGTCACGGGCCCCAGAGAAGTGGTTATCAGATGTATTGTGCGCTCGTTTCTGATCCTGATTTAGAAAAAGATATCCTGATATAAAAAAATCTCTGGCCTCAAGAGAAAAAGAACTATACAGCATCTTGAATCTTGTTTGAGGTCATTGCATCACAAACCATCAGGTAAGCTGCTCGTTTCTCACCAAATTATTAATGATTATTATATAAACACAAAATATTATTATTATTATTATATATATACACTACAGGCCAAAAGTTTAATACCACCATAATTAAAGTAGGAAAATATGTGAAGCAATCTCACGTTCGGATTAGCCTTCATTATGTAAAACAACGATGGCAGAACGCACTTCACTGCTAATTTCTCTGGCTTTTCCCATTTTATGACATCTTCACTGTAGAAACCACAAGTTTAGACTAATTGAGATTGTTTGTGAACAAACCCAAGTAAACTCGGGTAATAATAAGTCAGAAACACGTGTTTTCAGGAGTTAAATCCTAGTTATTGACCAATATGTAACAAAAGCAAAGTAATTAGTAATGAGGACATTATCAAAATATTATTACAACTCTACCACCTGGCTCTAGCACAGCGTTTGTCGGTGTTTGAAAACAATTGATGTTTATTGTTCAATAACTTGAAAGTAAACAAAAGAATGAATTCTTTAAATATTCGATACTAACAATAGAATAGGCAGATATGCATTTCTTTTATTTATCCTATGGGATTTTACTACAATTGATGGATAATTATGATGTTTATGTGTCTTATTATATATATATATATATATATATATATATATATATATATATATATATATATATATATATAAATGTTATGATGTCGCTATTTAACCGTAGCAACCGTTATTTTATTACAATTAAATTTAATTATCCGTATATTTACGTTCGAGTTCAGGCCTCAGGCATTTTTGGATCTAATAATATCAACGTCAAGTAATACATTAGATAATGCTCTGATTTTTATGCTTGTCATCAAAAACTTCTTTTACACTGTAATAATATTTAATGTATAATTTTAGAGACTTATAACACATTTTTATGAGAAAAAGTAGGAAACGTAGATTGAAGAAGTTGATGATCGAGTGAAAATTTGTTTGAAGTCTATAAATGAATATAATACCATTCGGTTTTTTCTAGAAATTACTTTCCCCCTTTTGTAGTCAGACAAACTATATAAGGCGATATTTTAATATATTCTATTTATTATTATGTAGAACAAGTATGTTACATATATTATTAATATTTACGGTTGATTGGTAGAAGATGACAAAAAGTGTTAAGTTCGCCCATTGTACCTTTTTTTTAAAAAAAAATATGTTTACAATTGAACATTAAATAAATAAATTAAATATTTTTAATTCTCTACCTCTATCTAGCTGTCAAGTAAATAGGGTCAGTAAGACAAAAGCACAACGCACACCAATCCGCCTAACGGGGTGATGAGGATTAATGACCAATACCAACTGTTTTCAATAGCGTCAAGCTGTCTGACCTTTTTTTGGAAAGGTGTTTATCGTAAAATAGTGTTTAACGCCCGAGAAAATAAATTTTAAAATATACTAAAGTGCTATCTACCTGACGTTCATTCACTGACAAAACTTTTTCAATTTTACTTGAAAACCATCAGAATCTACTTTGTAAATGCAATGTTCACAATTCCACAAAGAATAGAATGTTCCTTAAAGTCAGCAAGTCAAATGAAAGGGAGCGAGCAAGTAAACCAAAGGTCGTAAAAAGACTTGCGATAGCTCATAAAAGACTGTCATTCCTAAATTGGAAAATTGGTGAACGAATACCGGTACACAATTTCGCAAAAGACAAACTGATTTCATTTAAAATTTTGAACTGCCGTATCGCTGTATATTATAGAGTAGACGAAAAAAGTTTAAGAAATTTACACCAAAAAAAACTAAAAAAGTAATTTTGAACCAAAAACCTGCGGTGTAAATTATAAGATACTTCAAATGGAAATAATGAAACGATGGTGAGATGGACAGGACGTGTAACTGGGGTACAGCTATCGCCAGCACCACACAACTCAAAATACGAAATGATGTTTCTTACACATGATACCAGGCCAGTATAAAATAGGAGCATAACGCTGTAGTGTTCTGTTTTCTGTGTAGAGATCCAGAGAGCCACTAACCGGTTGCAAGACATTCCATCTCAGTCCTCAGGGTTGCAACGCTGCGTTATTAACTATACGTCGCATTATTATTGTCATCTGCATAAGTCCCGTGTGCGTCAGCTTTTTGACGCATTTGATACGAGAGGAAATTATGAAATCCTTATAAGTACGACAATAGCCCATCAACTTAATGGACAGTGACAAAATTACTCATAAATTTATCAGATTTGTCTTTTACGCCGCTGCATCACCGAGATCATTATTGACACCTCTAGGCAACCGAGCCAATGGATTCTTTGATAAATGAATTTCACAAAGAGCTCGCTGCCAGCATTTCTTCGAAGAGCATCTCCGGATCGGAATTAAATTCCTGCAATTGAATTTAAACAAGTTTGGAAAGGAAAATCTAAGTTGATGTTAAAATTCAATATATTTATTTTTCATTATTAGATATTTTACTATTATTTAAAAGAAATAAAAAAATAATTATAAAATCTGGCGGGTAATTATAAGATGTTCTTGTCCAACTTCCTTTAATATCTAAAAACAAAATCTTTAACTAGTGCGTGTTGCCAGTGATGATTTACGATACAGGGACATGGTCCTACACTGCTGACCGTGCGAGAAAGCTCAGTCACTCCGCGAGCTAAGGAGCGGGCTATGCTCGGTGTTTCTCGTGATAGAATACGCAACGTAGACACCCGCAGTGGAATACGGGTGACCAACATAGCTCAAAAGATTGGTAAGCTTAAAGGATAAAGGCCTGGCCATATAGCTCGTTAGTTTCCTACCTACAAACGGAACTTGGTATGAAAACGTGTTATCTTTAAATAGATGAAAGCACTAACATAAATTAACATGACAAAAACATTGCTTTGGTGCTTACGTTTACAAGTTTTCCTTTCTTCTTGAAAGAAATCTTTTAAAGGTCATAAACTACAAAATTATAAATACAACAACACATTTTGTAATTATTATAAATAATTTCCATAATCATTATCGATCCTCGTTCCTCTGTTATATCGTTCGAGTTAAATAAACGATTTCATAGTATAGACAATATCTTTCAAAACTTCATCCTGCCGTAATTAGAACTGCTCAAACTGCACAAAATGAAAACGTTGAAACTCGACGCTTCTGGGCTTTTGTTTGCTCTGTGGCGCATTTTAGCTCCGAGAGCTTTCAAGCGCTTTCAGTTTCAATCTGTTAAAGTAGAATTTTTTCCCGGCAAGATGGTAATCTGAGTCTTCAGTGTTCAAAGTGTTAATGGAACACACTCGACGTCGCCTGTTTCACGCCGCGTTGCAGTAGATAAAGCTTGAATATTAACCTCCTAAGCATGTAAAAGATCAGTCACACGAATGAAATGATATGTGAACATTTCTACTTATGAGCTTTATTTTTTTTTAATGTGGCTTAAAAAGCTTTTGCAATAAAGAACTTAACTCGGTTCTTTCTGTCTTTAGGGTGACGTAGTAATACGCAATTCACCGAGAATAATCCAAGTGCGTCATAGAACACCCACATCTCTTGTCGAATCAAGATGAAGATATACCGGCATTAAGACACGGATAGAGGGGTGCCTCTAATAATAAAAAAAACCCACCGCTCTCCGCTATATCAAAACACATGATGAACGAACAAAGAAAAAACTTACAACTTAATAAAAGAAAGTTGCTATAGTTTTTAAGTGGTTTATTTAAAAAAAAATATATGAGACACCTTAACACCGATATTTTCAAGATATAGCATATGAATAAGCCGACCAGGCCGGGGAAGGACTACACCTATACAGGATAGCAGTTCCGTATAATGCGTGCAACAGACCTGGGACCCATTGCCTGGTAGAGATGCATTATATCTCAGTCTTCAAGGGTGACAATGAAGGTGAATTTTGAATCTTTGTTGTGGATGGGTGTATTATGGTCAACATCAAAAAAAATCTTAAAAAAAAAGTATTTAAATATTTTATGCAGATATTTTATGAAATCGTCATCCCACTCCTATGGAGCGCAGAAACTACAAACAGGGTAGTTCTACCAGCAATTGTCATAGAAATGGGCAACACATCGCCATTTAAGTTAACATACCCATTTTGATAACTTAAAAAACTTAATTGGCGAATATCAGGAAAAACTCAGATGGCCTCTTTTTATACGATATGTAATATTTTAGTCGCCTCGGTCGCCTTTAGTGTCCACGTACGAATGAAAGTATCCAATTTATAAGTCGACAATTGTCACCTTTAAATTATGACATATGCAAATGGTCAAAATTAATACATATATACACATATATATAATTAAATTTTTATCTAAAAGGTGTGAAATAAATTATTATTATTATCAAAATTATTAAATGTATATATCTATGTAGTGCAATTTTCTCTTATCCAATATTACGCCATTGCAATTTGATAATTTGTACCTATGTACTTGATATATTTTTTTTATCTCGAGTACTACGACGAAACGCTATCTACTTATCACAATTACCGTCACTTCGCAGATTGTGATAAGCCAAAACAAGAGTAATAACCGAAAAAATATTTCCCCCACTTTATGATAATATTCAATATAGATTATTATAGATTACATAATTTGTGGGGATGTATACCTTGAAAATACAAATAAAAAGGTTAAAAAGGTGGTTTTTACCACGTTGCAACTCGTTTTTTTTTTCATACGAACAATATAATCGTGAAATAAAGGTAGTTGTCTATTATACATTAAAACAATGGCTAACAAAGCAATTGCTAGTTTTGATACTTATAGCAGCATCCATTCAAGTCTACGGTATTCCATTATTTTCATATACGGACATAGATTTCCTCTTAAATACACCATTGTCTTATTTATTGTCTTATTTTAATTGCTATTTATAACAATTGCAGACGAGCACAATAGCCTCAGCCAGGACGAAAGGATAAAAAAAAACCACAGTTAAAAAATCCATTATAATAAACAAAAGACTTGATTCCTGTATTGCAATTAAAAGTAAAAATAACTGCATTTATTAATGTACAATTTTATTAAAAACATTAATTCCTATAAAAACTATATGTGAAAACAGATGTATATAATAGGAAGGAGACCGCTATCTCTAGCTCCACATAGTTTCCTGATGGCTGATGAAGGGATGACTACTGCCCGTGATCACATCAAATCGACCTTCAACAATGTAACCGCTGAGAACTTAGATGTATTACTCCATTACCAATAATTACGTTCCCCGGTCCCTACATTTATATATATAAGAAACGCAGTAGCATACTGCTCTTATTTCAAGTTGGTATCCTGTGAGGGTGTGGCCTTTCTCCTGTCAATCCATTTTCATTTTCATGTCGCAACCATTCATGTTGCATTCAGAACCCTAGACGCATCGGGGCTAAACCACGGTCAATTTATAGCATTGTTTATTTCAACGTTAATTTTTGTCCAATTAATATGGTAAATTACTCTTATCGTTGTTTATTATATGTATAAGTATTTATGTATATTATAATATGTATTGGTATTTATATGTCAATATATTTATATGGTGTATATTTACTTTTATGTATATGGGTATGTTATTTATTATAACATATTTTTAGGTTCAAGTTTTTTTACTTTCATCTTTTTTTTACAATGTAAGCACTACACGTATCACAATTGGTCCACACCACGGATTGACTGCTAGAGTATTGAGGATTGCCCCCTTGTACCCCTTTTTGTACAGTGTGATCAATAAAGTTTAAATAAATAAATAAAAAAGAAAGTTATGGCATGCAATTTTATAATGAAACAATAAATTAATACATTGCAATAATATATACAGGTTTACTTTCATTTTATTCCTTTCGAGGTGTTCGGAATTAGCAAAATCTGCGCAGTTTCACAAGAAGTTTTCAAAAAATATTAATTATGAGTGTATATATACTTTTACCAGTTATCTCGAAATATTGGGTCCTTACATATGAAATTGGCTTTTTGTCGAACTGGTCACTTTGATCTCAAATAATCTGGCGATTGGTTAGGAATTCCAAATTCAAATGTATTTCAATTTTAGGTTTGTGTATTTGTGTTTCGAATTTAGTGATTAATTAGTTTTCGCGCCATTTGTTTTTTTTTTGACATCCTAAGGTTATCAAAATGGAAAGCTTTAAATATCCTGATTATTTAAGAATATGATTTTCACCGTGGCGCAGAAACAGCTCGAAGGATGTCTAGCTAATAATGTGTATAGGGAAACTATTGTAAAATAAAGCACGGTACGTTTTTGTTTCCAACGTTTTCGTTCTGGAGATTTTGATCTTCAAAACAAATCCCGCGGACGGACAGAGACCCAAGTTGATGATGAAGAATTAAAGGTAATCGTGGAAGCGGATCCATCGTTAATCACGTCAGAGTAAGCAGGCTTCGGTGTGACTGACAAAACAAATTTAATTCACTTGAAACAAATTGGGAAAGCAATAAGAAAAAAGCTTGAGAAATGGCTACCGCATGTATTGAGTGAAGCACAACAACAAACACGCATTGACTGCTGCGTCATATTCGTCAACCGTCATCTTAACGAGGGAATTTTGAATCCCGTACGACACTCGGAAATGTTCATGGCATGACTATGAAAAAGATAATGGTGAGTTGTTGGTGGGCCAGTGCTGGTGTCATACACTACAGTGTCCTAAGATCTGGCCAGACGATTAGAGCAGATCTGTATTATCAACAATAGCAAACCATGATGGAAAATCTAATCATTAAACAACCAAGACTGATAAATTGCTCTAGCCCACAGATGCTTCATGACAACGCTAGACCCTACCTATACTTCAGGACAGACGGTCGCAAAATTAGAGGAGATACGATTGGAATGTCTCTGATACCCACAATACTCCCCGGATATTGCTCCAACAGAGTACAACTTGTTTCGGAATTTGGACAATTTTGCAAGAAAAAAATTCAATTCCGATGAGGCCAGTCCCCAAACCGCTTTCATAGATTTTATTGATTCTCGCACCCAACATATTTTCAGCAATGGAATCAATGAACTATCTATAAAATGGCGAATGCGCTTTGTGAATAATCGTACATACTTCGATTGATTAAATATATAAATTCATAAAAAAAAAGTTTTTTACTTTTTCCATATATTACACTAATTTCATATGTAAAAGGACTTAATATTAAACTATTTGCTAAACAAACAAAACTATTTTGTAAAATAGACGACGAAGTAACATTTACTATAATATATTCATGGCCCTTTTATTATTTATAATAACCAAGCATTTAGGAATTAATATATTTCATTAGCCTTACACCCTCAATATGTAAATTCATAAATTTCAGTATTTTTGTTACCACCACAAAACAATAAATAACTTTGTCTAATGTACTTCTTTTCAATAATACTTTCGTATTTTATTTTACACTTAGTACAGCCTATTTACTTCGTTTACTAGATGCAGTTAAACATTGAGAAGACCTGTCCATTGGTCAATTTTCATTAATGAAACCCTAATAAACCATCAGAAACTATATTGGCTAGTTTATGTACCTTACGGATTTTTTGATTAATCTGAACAAAATGCTTTTCGCCACAAAATTGCTACATTGAGCGCCGCCCAAATGACCGGAACGAAACCGGAGATTGTCTTTTTCTGGATTATATGGATTCATTTTCTTCAAAATAATTTAGCATTCTATAACTTGTAAAAAAATAATAGAAGTAATGGTTCTATAGAACAGTTTAGACGTAAAAAGAAAAAATTAACTGTAAACGAATGCATAAACTAGATTCTACAGGAAAGTCTATAGGAAAAAAGATGATGTCGAATAGGTTGCAAATGATACCAGGTTACACATATGGAATCCACTATCAGCTATTGACTTCCTTTTTTGCAATAAAGCTCGCCATACATATAAGTCAATTACCAACTGGCGATGATAAATATTTTATATTTTATAATTATATTACTGAATACAATTCTAAATGTAATTAAATTGCTTACCTTATTTATGAGCGGATACGTCTTAAACTTCTTACCAATCGTACACAGTACCTAAAACAATAAAAAAAAATGTAATTTAGTTGTCGTAGATTCGAGAGCAACAATATTTTTATATCTTTTACACATGTATAAAAAAGACTGAAATGCTGTTTTCATTGTTGTACTTATTGTTATAATTATATTAAAGTTTCAGTTCAATTCATTACTTTCAGTGTTTGTTTCGCTACCCATTTTATTTTATTATTGAAGTGGTCATTCTAAATCTTCTTCTTGTCTGTCCGTCATCCTATTATTTGACGTTGGGTTACCACCACGACCAAGGCGGACTTCCTTTATCTTTCCTTGGTTCAAGCAAGCTCAAAGCGGTCGTCGATGTGATCAGTGTAATGGTTGGATATTATATACAAACTCCCTCGTCTTGATTAGACATACTACACATGACTTTCACAAACACATCCCAGATCCGAAAACCAACAATTTTCAACCAAAAATATATACCGAGTACCACGAACCGTATTCGTGGACTAAACAATTAATTGCTCTAGTCATTATAGGCGACGGGGTCGACAAAGTAGTCGTCCTTCTAGCAACGAGTCCTACAAACAAGAATAGTTCCACGGTCGGGCACAAAATGCTATCGTGAACTAGCAGCATAACGCTGTTAGGTTTCGTATGGTCAGTGTGAGGTCCGGAGACATTATCACAGGTAACGAGGTATTCCATCTCAGTCGTCAGGGTTGACAAGGCATCTAGAATCTTTGTTGAAAGATCTAAGTGTCATTGATCGCAGTCATCACTTACCAGATGAACTTTGCCGTTTGGCCCCTAATATTGTAAAAAAGTAACACGTACAAGTAAACGTAACTATACACATAAATGGAGTACATTTCTCCCTAAATCGGACACGCTTCCTTGCGAGGAAAACTTGCTGATTAAACTACAACTATTTCTCGGAACAATGCGGACCATTATTTTCACTGGAGCTCACGAATGATGTTAATGTGTTACCTGTTCGAAGTTCCGCTTAAAATACAAATTCGATAAATTTGGTTGCTTATTTAAGTGTAGTTTTCGCAATAGATTTTTGACTATTTGTTCAAAATATAATTCACTCGAAAGAAAATTCTAAAACGTATTCTTATGATTAAGAAAATTAAAAAATACTACGGACGGATTAGCAGTACCTATTTTTTTAAATGAAAATATATTTTTTTTAACTTCCATAAACACTAACATTTATTAAACCTATATCTTTTACCTCTAAGCCAATTTATAGTCTTCCGTAATTAACAAGACGTCAAAAGTAAATGACAAGTGCGTCACGAAGATAGCTAAGATCTTGAAATTGGCATTATATTAAAAAACAAGTCAACTTCACCAAATTGAAGTGGAAAGCGCTTAAATATTAAAGCCCTCTGTCATTACGGCCCCTTGCAGACAAAAGCGCCGCGGCACCGGGATTTTCCGTTTTCATTCTGAGTCGGGTCATTTCGTTTGCAATTATTATGAAGAGCGTTTTTTCAAAATCTATTAATTATACACTTATAGTTAAGTAAAATATCAATTTAAAAAATATTTTATGTAATAACATAACACGTTTTATACGTAATATATAATACATTTTGAATTCAACTCCATTGCATATATTTAATTTTGAATCAAATACTTTTTCATATATTTGTTTCACTTCACTCGTAAACGTATATTTGAGTTAATTATTAATTACATGAGTAATTATTAATTATTAGTATTAATCTATCAAATCTAAAAATGCAAAACAGCTGTAATAAATATTTTTTTAAACTGAAATAAATTATTCGACGCCTAGTGTGTGATCAACTTCTTTGTTCTTGCGAAATTGTTTACGCCATCGTCTTCGACACATGAATATCATGTGACGGTAAAAGTCGATGTGGAAATGCCTGGAAAAACACATTGCGCCATTCCCATAATAAATGTAGTTAATTATTTTGTATTTTTTTAAATAAACTAAAACATACCAAATAAATATATATACATAATAACTATATGATTTATTAATAGACAAGTTTTGAAACAATTTCTGTAAAATTAACTAAGAAAAATCACCGAATGCAATCATTCCATTACACAAAACACTTACACCCCGTACGATGCCCTGTTTGTTAACAATAAGAAATTCGGTTATTCGCATCGCTTTCAAGTGGTTGTCGAAAAAGGAACGAGGGTAAATATAATTTATCTTCAATTTCCTTTTATATTATGGTGAGTTCTTACAAGTTTCTAGAGAGGGCGGCTATATACAATACGTGTAAGGTTAAAAATGTTAACTAGGGCGGTTTTATTAAAGGCTTTTACAAAATCGGAATATATATATTTGAGTAGATTTCTTTTCTTTCTTTGTCAGCTAGCCATGAGGTCCCATCACAATGGACTAAAAGTACTTTTTGTGTTTTTTATTTCTTTCAATCAATATAGTAGGTCCGTCTCAGAAATAAGTAATACAATTTCTGAGGCCTGCGGTTAAAATCTTAATATAACTCACCTTCGAAAGGTTCCGCACTGGATAGTTAAATTACCTAACGTCAGACTTTCACCGTCAACCCGTTTTAATACTGCCTCGCGTGTCAGTAATCACTTTCATGACTGATAGGGTTATCGTCCGATAGTACATTCTATTTCCATCCATTTTATAACTTTTCTTTTAAACAACACGCAATAAGTTCGGAGTGGATATTGCTGACGCAAAGTATAGTGTGTTTGAATTAAGGAAAATTTGTGAATTTTTGTATTTGGGACTTCCAATACATTTGTCAATATATACAACTTCCATAACTATGCATAGGAATCTTTGGAGAAGTTATTAGAGAATAGTCCACCATTCCACAGTCTTTACAAAACTTATGTTTTTGTAACATATACTGCTTTTAAAAACCGTGTACATATAGACAGAGAATTTTCATAGTACTACTTAATTTGTTACGCGGATTGTCAATAGACCGCAGTCTTATAGCATATATATATATATATATATATTTAAGATATTGTTCTTAACTTTGAAATGCTTAAAAAACTAAGCAACGAGCCAAAGTATATCAAAAAAGCGTCTCTTGCGACTGCAAGTACTTATCAGTGGGCAAAAAACAAAGGTTCATATATGTGTATTTTATAAATTCAATTACTTAAGTTGAACAACTAAACTAACTAATTCGGAAATAAACTAAATAATTCCTAAACTCTAACTAATTCGGAATCGAAGTTTTATTTTAATTAGATTGCTCAAATATCAAAAAATTAAAAACGGGCGCGTACACTGAGGTACCCGTTGTACCCACCTTAAAAAAAACTCTATTTAATCGATACACGGTCTAAATTTAATTTATATTCTGAGCCTGTAAAGAGAGATAAAAATCAAATACCACATAAATTGAAGTTTTCATAGAGTTTTCTCTGAGATAACTGCATAAAGTATTTTAATAACGGGAAGAGACGACGGTCGCAGTCATTTCATTCTGGGACCCTTTTCAAGAGACGCGGCAGGATTTATTTTATTTTTAAATAGACTATAATACTCTTTGCAACCCATTAAAACGTAGCTCTTGTCTATTGAAACTGTGTGTATGTTTTGAGCTATATTCTTAGATGGTTGCAAAAAACTAATTAAAAAAATAATTATATAAAATTTAATAGATTTGATAGATAAATTAGCAGTTCGTATATTAAAAACATATTTATCATCATAGCCCAGTAATAAAACAATTAGAACTACGTTGCTGCATCAATAACCCGTTCACCTCCAGCTCCACCGCGAGAGGACCACGTCCTCACAGAATCGTATCGTGAGTAAAGGTAACTGATTAGCGATCCGATATCCCATTATCTTAAATCATCCTGTACGTAAATTCTTTTATGTTCATATGTTATATATACTGACTCAACAATACTCAACTCAATATACTACCTGCTATATATATATATTTAATTATTACGGTAGACAAACGAGCACACAGATCACCTAGTGGTATTTAGTTACTGCGGACCATGAAACCAACATTCATCCGCAATATGGAATCGTAATGCAAATGCATTGTCACCCTATTTCTATTTATGTTCGATCTGCCCTGGAGGAAAGTTCGAACGCCTCGTAACCCAGTATTAAAGGTCTCAAGATCCCTACAGTCAACAAATGCAAGAGATGAGTTATTTTTAGCAGCTATTTTTAGTGGTATTCTGCTGTCCGGACCTTTTCCCGCTCTAGCCAACCCATTCATGTTGAAGCTAACTGAAGTGTAGGTTTATCTCTGATAATTTAAAGTAAGGCTTGAAATTTCTAATGGTGAAGTAAGTTTGAACAAGTAATTTGCGTGTAGTGTGAAGTAATGCTATAATCACAACAATAATTAGTTTCAAGAGCTACTCGGTCATTACCTATTAAGCTTGTCCTGATTAAGGCGCAGTTAGCTTACCGATCCTATAAAGTCGGTTACAATAATTTTCAATAGCTCACGCTAATTTAATTCAACTACATCTAATAGTTAATACGGTTAGTTTGTTCTAGCCCAGGTACAAATTATAGAGTCTGTTGTTCACAGAAACTCGTGCTCGTTTAGTCGGCAAGTTTGCAGTGCGGCGAGACCGGCGAAATTAACAAAGTTGTTTGTCGGATTGCGCGCCGCCATGGAGAACTCTTGCGCGCTAGATTTCACTATTTAAATTTACATTTACAATAGTTTAAATACGATTTCATATAAATTTAAATCATTAACTGCAATTATTTGATTCATAACGATTGGGACAAAACAATTTTTCTAACCTTTGTTGGGCTTGTGGCTAGGCTTCATATCACTTGCCTTAAACTGCTACTTTTGAATATTTATAGTAAAGTGATACCGCGCATAATGGTTCCTTATCGAGGAATAATTTGGGTGTCGTGGGCAGTAGGAATTACTTTCATATGAACTGTATGCTTGTTTGCACAACCCTTGATATAATTAAAAAAACAATTTTTATGAAGCTTAGTTCCATAAACACTACTACGCCCGACACAATCAAACAAAATATGCACATGCGTTGTCCTTCCCTAGGAATGGGATAGAACCTATAATTGGGTTTCCGGTTAGAGAGCCATTAGCAGTATGATGCTGTCTCACTATTTTGTGAAATGTTTGGTCTTACCCATTGACCGAGCCACGTATCTAGAATCAGCCTGCAATGTGACACTACCACTGTTTTAATAATGTGATATAACGAACAATGTGTTTGTAATATCACGCTGGAGTTATAAACTAGATGCAGAGTGGGTGGGTATACCACTTATTAAAGACATTTAGGTCGTTATCCACCGGTTAGAACTGTTCTTCATCTCTGACATTACTGAAACTTATTGCAGCTGATGGACATGACACAAATCTCTTATTTCAAACGGCAATAGTATTTGCTAATGACCCTACGTTGTCAACAATCAAAGCGTCCTTGAAGATACTTAATTCTTAATTTTAATTAATTTTTAATTTATATTCTGAGCCTGTAAAGAGATAAAAATCAAATACCACATAAATTGAAGTTTTCATAGAGTTTTCTCTGAGATAACTGCATAAAGTATTTTAATAACGGGAAGAGACGACGGTCGCAGTCATTTCATTCTGGGACCCTTTTCAAGAGACGCGGCAGGATTTATTTTATTTTTAAATAGACTATAATACTCTTTGCAACCCATTAAAACGTAGCTCTTGTCTATTGAAACTGTGTGTATGTTTTGAGCTATATTCTTAGATGGTTGCAAAAAACTAATTAAAAAAATAATTATATAAAATTTAATAGATTTGATAGATAAATTAGCAGTTCGAAGTTATATTAAAAACATATTTATCATCACAGCCCAGTAATAAAACCATTAGAACTACGTTGCTGCATCAATAACCCGTTCACCTCCAGCTCCACCGCGAGAGGACCACGTCCTCACAGAATCGTATCGTGAGTAAAGGTAACTGATTAGCGATCCGATATCCCATTATCTTAAATCATCCTGTACGTAAATTCTTTTATGTTCATATGTTATATATACTGACTCAACAATACTCAACTCAATATACTACCTGCTATATATATATATATATATATATATATATATATATATATATATTTAATTATTACGGTAGACAAACGAGCACACAGATCACCTAGTGGTATTTGGTTACTGCGGACCATGAAACCAACATTCATCCACAATATGGAATCGTAATGCAAATGCATTGTCACCCTATTTCTATTTATGTTCGATCTGCCCTGGAGGAAAGTTCGAACGCCTCGTAACCCAGTATTAAAGGTCTCAAGATCCCTACAGTCAACAAATGCAAGAGATGAATTATTTTTAGCAGCTATTTTTAGTGGTATTCTGCTGTCCGGACCTTTTCCCGCTCTAGCCAACCCATTCATGTTGAAGCTAACTGAAGTGTAGGTTTATCTCTGATAATTTAAAGTAAGGCTTGAAATTTCTAATGGTGAAGTAAGTTTGAACAAGTAATTTGCGTGTAGTGTGAAGTAATGCTATAATCACAACAATAATTAGTTTCAAGAGCTACTCGGTCATTACCTATTAAGCTTGTCCTGATTAAGGCGCAGTTAGCTTACCGATCCTATAAAGTCGGTTACAATAATTTTCAATAGCTCACGCTAATTTAATTCAACTACATCTAATAGTTAATACGGTTAGTTTGTTCTAGCCCAGGTACAAATTATAGAGTCTGTTGTTCACAGAAACTCGTGCTCGTTTAGTCGGCAAGTTTGCAGTGCGGCGAGACCGGCGAAATTAACAAAGTTGTTTGTCGGATTGCGCGCCGCCATGGAGAACTCTTGCGCGCTAGATTTCACTATTTAAATTTACATTTACAATAGTTTAAATACGATTTCATATAAATTTAAACTGTAATAATAAAAACTGCAATTATTTGATTCATAACGATTGGGACAAAACAATTTTTATGAAGCTTAGTTCCATAAACACTACTACGCCCGACACAATCAAACAAAATATGCACATGCGTTGTCCTTCCCTAGGAATGGGATAGAACCTATAATTGGGTTTCCGGTTAGAGAGCCATTAGCAGTATGATGCTGTCTCACTATTTTGTGAAATGTTTGGTCTTACCCATTGACCGAGCCACGTATCTAGAATCAGCCTGCAATGTGACACTACCACTGTTTTAATAATGTGATATAACGAACAATGTGTTTGTAATATCACGCTGGAGTTATAAACTAGATGCAGAGTGGGTGGGTATACCACTTATTAAAGACATTTAGGTCGTTATCCACCGGTTAGAACTGTTCTTCATCTCTGACATTGCTGAAACTTATTGCAGCTGATGGACATGACACAAATCTCTTATTTCAAACGGCAATAGTATTTGCTAATGACCCTACGTTGTCAACAATCAAAGCGTCCTTGAAGATACTTAATTCTTAATTTTAATTGATTTTTAATTTTATATCAGAATGTCCATACTGCCGAATTTTAAACCGTAAACCGTAGTAGTACAATTCCCTATAAACTCCTTGACTAAGCAATCTAACGTCCAATCCGAACTTTGTTTAAACCTTTAAACTCCTTAGCGTGTGTATACGTGATTTGTAAAAAAGTTAAGCCATTTCGTGTCGTGCTTGCATAGCAGAAAGTAAACGAGTCAAGAAGTTCGATAACGAGCTAGTAGACTGCCGGCTGAGTTAATCTCGGACATTATATAATGTTATCTGGAACGAGTTATACGGGTTCCGTATAAACAATTTTGCGAGTACTGTTTACAACATTATATTTTAGAATAGCGAGCGAATAGCCTTGGGGTCGACAAGAAACAGACATCGATGGCATAATTAAATTTACCAATGATTTTTCCATGCTGTGACGACAGAGGATGAACTTATTTCGCACGTTTTCAAGTTTACAAAATAAAATAAGTAACGATTATTGGTTATATGGGAGAGGGCAATGCTAGTGACGAAACAATAAGTACGTCAACAACATTCACAAAAAGCTATTGGAAGGGTTAATAAGGGTCTACGAAACAAAGATATTCACACCAATGGACATGGCAGTGAGCAATGATTACAGTATAACTTACTCTATAGAATTTATTTACACCTTACGAGATAGCATGCGTGCTTTCCCATGAACTGTAGCTTAAGCTTGGCGTCCTAGTTTTGTTGATTCGTAATCTCAATGCACCGCGATTGCGCACTGCCACCCACGCTACGTGCCACAGAGCTGGGGAGGTATGTCATAAAGGCCACTATTCTTACCGGAGCAGTTAAAGAAGAGAGCGTGGCGTTTCCCCGAATCCCAATTATCCCAAATAGTTTGCCATTCCAATTTAAGATACTGCAAGCCCTTAAAGTTGGCATTTATAATTAATAAACCAGGGCCAAATGGCAGGGATTCATTTGAACGATTCTTGCATCTCACATGGTTTGCTCTGTCGGTATGCTCAAGAGTATCGAGTGCCCTTAACTTAGACGTACAGACGGAAAATTATGAATCATACAAATTTCTCATTTTTCTCTAGACCCGATTCTAAACTCCAAACAAGCGAAGTGGTGGGCATACGCTGATTATAATATAAATTGATGAACAGTGGTTAAGTCGTGAGATGGCTTAACCACTGTTCATGTTATGTTTGAAGTACCCTATGTGCCAATCCAGGTTTACATTGTCTGTGTGCTAAATTGCATTCAGTCGTTTTTGCGTGATTGAGTAGCAAACATCCATACATACAAATTTTCACATTTATGATATTAGCAGGATGTATGCTGTTGGAATCAAATAAATAAATAAATTATTAATATATATCAGAACTGTGAAATAAAAATATCCTCCTATCGTCTAGATAGCATTAATTTTTTTATTGCCATAAGTTTTATAAAATTTGTAGAGAAGAGGAAAGCTGAATAATTAGCATGTCATTTTTTTAAACTCCAGAGGACAACTTCCGAAATCCAAGGTGCGCAAAAACCATACTTATTTTCTTATTTTATTTTATTACTGGGAACTGCGAAGGAAGCACTTAAAGAGTCAATTGCACGCTACACTTTAACATCAACATCAACACAAACATGTAAAGTTAATTAGAGTACATAAACATGTATTCTAATTAACTAAACTAAGTAAATTAAAACTTTAATAAATCACCGGCATAGCTTCATAACCAGAGCTGGGTTCGAGCACTCACCGGTAATTACCTCTCTTTCATCGGCATCGTTCATCGATACAGATCTTGTGTACATACAACATATAGCGAAGATCCCGCTATTCTGCGTGTTTGCTACAAGCTACAAAGCTATACATTATTGTGAATATGTATTATCTATGCAATTTTATGTTATTATGTATATCTCTAAGATAATAATATCAAACATTTTGAAAAAAGAAAAGTAACACCCTGTATAAATAAATCCCAATACTGAGCATAGGCCTCCTCCTTAGTTGAACACCCTCTGTGTTGGATCACAGACTACTATGCGGCTTCCTTGACTACTACTTGAGTTAGCGGACTTCTCGTTTTCAAATTATTTTTTATACATTTCTTAGACAAACAGGTGATACCGAACATACCGTGAAATAAAAGCGAGCGCTTTGTCACTGAGCTACAACGACTCTACCATATCCTCACCTTTCAAACGTCTCAATTCCTGAAGATAAGACTTTAACCAGTGCCTTTTCCACTATGACCTACGGTGCGGGTATGAGAGCTTATGGTCAACCAGCCCTGCTCTCAACCTGAGGTTTAATGGCGTCGGAGAAAGCTATTCTATTATTTTTAACATTTTTCAATGGCGTAAAACTACAGGAACGAGGAATTTTGAAAACAAAAACGATTGATCTCAGAATAAGTGAAGTTGCAACTTTTTTTATTTAATAGAATACAGCAAACGAGCATGCAGCCCACCCGATGGTAATTGATCACCGCCGCCCATGAACATCCCAACACCAGAGGAGTCGCAAATGCTTTGCCGACCTTTAAGGAAGGTGTAGGCTCTTTTCATTTCCCTAAGTCGCCTTAGTTCGGACACACCGCTATCGATCATATCAAATCAATACATCAAATCAAAAAGCTCGTTATAAGATGTATATTTATTTATAATTAACAAATGCATAGATCAAACTATATAAAAGTAAATATACGAAAATCATTTGGTTTAGATAATTCATTTTATTTTTCCTTGTACAAACGAATTCCTACTGGACCCAAACAGAGATAGAAAGATTAAAACATGGAATAAAAATAAAACGCCGCACGTATATGTAGCACATCCAAATGTGTATTCAAAAAACACAATTCGCCGTAAACCCTCTTTAAACCAAATCGTGAGACAAAATACTGGTAGCGACATCTAGTAATAACTTTAAAAGTAATAATTCATAATTTTTTTATTTTATAAATTCTAATAAACATTTTGGAGGTTATATTATAAAATAAACAGGTAATTAGTTATTTCTAGATGTCGCTACTAGTACTTTGCCTCGCGATGTATAATGTATGTGATAAAAACACGATGCTACGGTGTACAGCGTGAATATGTCACAGGGACCAGGATGAGAGCATACTTATGCTGTTGTTTCGTTTGGTGAGTTAGTCTAGAGGAATAGATAAATAGCGAGGCATTGTACTCTATATTCGCAAGCACGTACCCGCATTACGAGTTTACTTCTTTGGAGAAGTGAAATACTTTGTTAAGATTTATAACATATTAACTGAATAAATATCAAAATAATCGTGTTCATTTACTTAAAGTGGTTTGAGTTTTAGGAAAATAAATGTTGTTCGTATTATTTCAGCTCTTGTAGTTTACTAATGACAACAGCTTTTGTCGCTCAGACAGTTACCGTTAAGTACCTGTGTCGGCCGATACCTAGAGACGGAGAGGTAGAGGTAGACGGATTCAAGGCACAGATTCACTCGATTCCTAGCCAGAGGATTAATATATTTGCATCACAAACTGAAAATTTTTGCATTAAGGTGTTCCGTATAATGCCATGTCATTTCCACTGCGTCTTAATCTACTCCAAATCTTACTACACAAGTATTAGATTGAAATAGGGATGGTGGCGAAGAGTGAGTGAATGCATACAACACTATAATATATTCTGCGCAGTTGATGTCTTCTCATGGATGATTAACCGGAACATATCACCGTGGTTGAAATCGAGGAAGCGGTCATCAACATCAACGTCTTTCGTCATTATGTGCCGCGCGAACTTCGTACTTAATTTTTAGTATCATAAGTAAACGTAGTAGCTCAATGTCTAAGCGGTCATATTTAAATCCCGGCACGCGAGCAAACCGAGTATAGACCGAGCGATACCGGCATCAATGAAATAGTAAATTGCAATTTTAAGTCATTTACAACATCGTAAACCTGCATGTCCAAGAAATAAATAAATTAAGAAAATATTTCGAGGACATGTAAGTACGCCAATCTGCAATGGAAGCACGTGGTGGACTATGCTTCTATACCCTCGATGGAAACGAGGTCTAAAGTCCCAATAGTGGGATTTATTTAAATAGGCTGATACTTAACTTCTTTTTCATGGTGTCAGATTTTAAAACATGCTGCATCTACAATTAATATCACCTTCTAAAATTTTACCCACAACCCTAAAAGTATAATTGTGGACATAAAAATCGCCACAAAATAGTGTATGGATACTATATCACAATAGCAAAACAGCTTTTAGTAAAACGTTTCTAATGACTCTCGCTAGTAAACCGTTGCAATTGTCCCGTTGAAGGTGGAAATGGAGCATTCGAGAACCGGACGTGGCAGCCTCCTATTGCGCAAGATAACTTTCCGGATGCCAGAGCTGTACCGTCATTCTGTGTACATATATAAACATAAAATAAGGTGAATGGATAAGGTAAGAAAACCTCTGAATTTCAAGTTTATTGAGCGTCTGATATCAACGGTCTTTCTGATAAGGAATTGTATAAAATTTTGATACATAATTACGTCATTTAATCTAAAGTGAGTCACGCAACACGCGGAATATTTTTGTGTGGTGGAGCAACGTGGGAGTTATAAACTGGCAAATAATATGTCGGCTCGACCGGGGATGGACCACCACAAAATACTAGTGTAAAATAGCATCGCTTAACGTTTCCATTTGATCTGGTGAATAAAAACATACTGTCGGTCTCAAGACTCGGTATTCAATTTTAGTCCTGAGGAGTCTGTTAGTCAAAACATGTGCTTTTTTATCTATGTAATATGATTCCTTATCGAAGGTGAATGTGTATGTTGGGGCCACAGGAACAAACACCGTATGATTGTATCATACATTTGACGTATCAAACATTTCTCATTTTTCTCTAGACACAATTCTAAACTCCAAATAAGCGAAGTGGTGGGCATATGCTGATTATAATATAAATTGATGAAAAGTGATTAATCATGAGATGACTTAACCACTGTTAGGTCACGAAGACGGAGGAAAAAACGAAATCTATTAGGAGCAGTTCAAAATAAAATAATACGACTAGCTTACCCGCAACCGGGATTCCCCGTACCACATGTCGTACGGGGAATCCCGGTTTATACTCTAAACCTGTTTGAACGCGTCGACGGTGCTTCACCGCCTCTTATGTATGCTTCGACCTCCGATTAAAACCTCCGGTTCAATATTACCGGATCCGAAGTCGAAATCGGAGGTGTAATACAAATCGGAGGTGTAATATCCATCGGAACCTTTCGGAATCGGAATCGAACCTCCAGAACATCCCTACATTGTACCAGTACTCACCATCAGTTAAACTGTGCTCATTTGTCACCCTCATCTACACAAAAAATGATCACGCTCTTAAGGGCTCCCCCCTGCTTTAGAGGCTTCAAAAAAACGTTTTTTTTGCAGAAATGTCTTCCCAAACTATCCAAGAATGTTTCCCTCAAATTTCAGAAGCAAATTCAAATTATTTTCGGAGTTACAGAAGAAATAGTGATTAAGCGTCGAGCAAGTAGGTACGAGCGGCCGGATCGCTCGGAGTGCCCGCGCTCAGCCCCTCAATCTATTGTTTGTATTGTACCTATTGTACGTATCCAAAGGTCTAAAACTATTCGTAAAAGGTCATTATGGAACTATGGTTGGGATAAACGTATGTATTATAACGGGTTATATTAGCTGGCTGTGTTGGCTTGAGCAAAGCTATATTAGCTAGCATTTAAGTTCAGTTTTGATTTGTTTTTCGGCACGTGAACATCTTCAAATCATGCAGAGTTATCCAAAAGTGCACAAATCTTCAAGTGAACGGACTGGAAAGCCACGGAAGCGCAGATTCCATGGCAATCATTTCGATGTTGGAAATGTTCGCAAGGTCCATCGAGAAATTTGGAGTAATATATAGTAATTATATTGGCGACGGCGACACCAAAATATTTCTTGGCATCCTGAACAGTGATCCATACGGCGACAAGTGCACAGTGACCAAAAATGAGTGCGTGGGACATGTACAAAAGCGTATGGGTACTCGCCTTCGCAAGAAGAAAAAAGAAGAGAAGCTCGGTGGAAAGAAGCGACTCACCGAGGCTTTGATAAACAAATTAACTATTTATTACGGTCTGGCGATACGGAGAAACTTGAATTCTGTAAAGATATGAGAAATGCAATAATCGCAACACTTGATCATTATTGCTCTACAGATGAATTACCTCGCCACGAGAAATGCCCAGAAGGCGTCGAAAGCTGGTGTGAGTGGCGCAAAGCTGAAGCAACAAACACCTGGCTGCTTTTAAACATCCACCACGTTTAATTGACGAACATTTTGAGAAGCACATTCGTCCTGTGTACGAGGAATTATCTAAGGACGATCTGCTAACGAGGTGTTTAGGTGGACACACACAAAATGCGAACGAGTCGTTCAATTCCACTGTGTGGCGCATCGCACCTAAACAGCACGTCGAGATTGCTGCTTACATCGCTGGAGGAATGTTCAATGAAGGCTACAGTGCAGTATTGAAAACCATGCAGTTACTAGACTTGAAAATTGGACAGCAATGCAAAGAGTCTGAAGGGCTACTCTATGGACCACGAATCGCTGATTAGCACAGATAGGAAAAAAAAATAACGTCCTATCGAAACGAGACAAAATTGATTGTATTCAGAATTAAATTCTCTTCTAGTTGAACCTAAAAAACCTTAAAAAGGTAAAATTAACCCACTTTTTAAATAATCTAAAGTGATTTTTTTTTTCCAAAAAAATGATTTTTTTTTAATATGCAAAAAATTTTGAATTTCTCACTTTTCTTTTAATTTTTTTTGTTTAACTAGAAGCTATACTATTGAAAATAACATTTTTTTTGTTTTTTTTGTTTCAGATGGAAATTGCGACCTGCATCTGCGAGGCGCCTTGGCGAAACCTTGTACCAGGCATAATATGACATGTATTTTAATGAAAAAATTTGAGAAGACTGTAGAAATATATAACAATAAAACCTGAAAGTTTCGTTTCAATCGAATATTTATCCATTGAAATATAAAAAAATCCTCGAAAATTAGATTTTTGAAGCCTCTAAAGCAGGCTCTCCCCTTAACGCGTCAAATAGCAACGGAATACGTCTGACCCAATTACTGTTAATGGGGTATCTTCAACGTCGATTGATTCTTCGAGCTCCATTGGTTGGCGATGGTGAAGAAAGGCTCTCGAGGGGCAACCATCATAGGTATATTGACCATCGCTATGTAAATCCACAGACACAGGTGGCTCAGGTTCATTGTCGGTGGCGAAGACCGATGTCCAGCTGTGGACTAGTGGTGAGCGGGGCTGCAGCATCTTATGACTACTTATTACTACGTGAAATGTAAACAAAAAGAAAAGTTCATCATATCTCATCAAAAAAGCGATAAAACTCGTTAAACTACACAGAAGAATGACACGCATTTCATGGGAAATTAAAGAATACCCAAAGACTGAAAATATACTTGAAAATGAAACAATTAAGTTACTTAGCAATTACTGGACAGCAATCTAAAGTAGAAGCTCCAAATGTAGGAAAACCTTACATACAGTAAGAACATACAGAACGCATGTAGTTAACACAAGTCGCCCGTGAACATTGTTAAAACGATGTTCACGAAAGACCGGCCATTACAGTTAAGTACCCTCGCCCGGCTTCTGTTCTGAAACTGTGCCAATTGTTAAAGATTCCAACATTCACGTGTGGAGATATATATATATATAAAAATATTGTTTTTTATACTTTTTTGATGTTGTTTCTAATTAGTTGAACATTATTGTTCATACCTTAAAACTGATTTAAATGTTTGTCCGTAATGTAATATTGAAACTGAACTTGTGTAATGGGATTAATATTGTTTTTCTAATAAATGATAAATCGTTGAACATATTGTTGTCCTATTTATTATATGTGTATATATATATATATATATATATATATGTATATATATATATATGTGTATATATATGTATATATATATATACACCCTCACAGAATTCTAGCGTAAAATAGCAGCATTATGCTGCTGTGTTTCGACTGGTGAGTGAAGGGATCCGGAGACCTTTATTTACTGGTAACGAGGCATTCCATCTCAGGCCTCAAGGTTGACAACGCATCTGCATTAAGATTCCTTCCCAAGGATAAATGTACATGTCATGAGCCCCAGGAATCACTTAGTATCACTTGAATTGAGCTCGTCACTGTAACATAAAAACTCAACTTTTTAATAATACTTTTCTCTTGCATAAACCGGATAATAAACTTTCAGGTAACTTAGTTCGTCCCCTTCAAGTCTACTTCGAAACTCTCCAACAATGTTTTGCGACATTACTAATTAGTTTGCGTAAGTTGATTATCCAAGGGAACTCTTTATGCATAAGAAAATAAAGCGGTTCCTCCAATTTTATATTCCTTTCTCTTGAACAAGTCGAGTCA
This sequence comes from Teinopalpus imperialis, assembly GCA_029286865.1. NCBI lineage: Eukaryota > Metazoa > Arthropoda > Insecta > Lepidoptera > Papilionidae > Teinopalpus > Teinopalpus imperialis. The sequence continues at coordinate 16,282,005 of JAGSMU010000020.1, read as the reverse complement.
AACTAGATAAAATGCGATTAAACCGCCACTGGAGTGATTGCAAGTGACGTGAAGAGGAAATTAAATAATCTATCTCCTTTTTCTGGTGTCGTTACCGTATGCAATAAGAAAATATTTTTGTTGAATTAATCCTTGGATGTTATAACAAATGATTTGTCGGTAATCATTAGCATCAAAGCACAACCCAACCAGTTTATGACATGTACATATATCATTCAGATTAAGATATTAAAATGATTTATTATATTTAATAATAACAAAGGATATAACACATAAAGACATGTTAAGGATTTTATCGGGTTTGTTTTAACTTTTTTTTAAAATATATAACATAATTTTAAAAATAACAATTTATGGAAGCTACTATGATTAAGCAGTTAAGAACTATTTACTATTGAATATTCATATATTTCCTACGTTCTTATTATAATGACGAGACAATCTGAATCCTCAAAGGTGCCAACCCATCTGTATTATGGTCCCCCTATTCAGGAAAATTGTGGGCGTCTTAGGCTGCAGGAATTATTTACCATCAGGTTAACTGTGAGCTCGTTTGTCGTTCATAATAGAAGTAGAAACATGCTTGATGCTCCAATTAGTGGAGGGTAATTCTATGCTCAATTACCACGACTGGATTACCACAAAAGAACACTTTTTTCTATTATTTTTTTATACTTATAATAAAATATTTGCTAAAAAACCTCATCCATCTCAAAGCTTGGTCACCACACACCACAGCAGCGTTATTATGTTGTTTCACGCTGTTATTCTGTGATGGCCCGATTCTTCCTTAACCAGGTCGACTCATTCATGTTGCACATAGAGGCAAGCTGTAGTGTTGCTATTATACTCTGAATACCGAAGTGAAAGCGGAATTCAATTCAGTCAAAGTCGGAAAACTTGTAGATTTCAAAACTCAAGTGCAGTTAAAGCAAATATGTGTTAAAAACAATTTTATAATCACTTCGAAGGGTAAGTGCCAACAAATAAACGAAAGTTTAAACGAAAAAAGTCTAGCTTTTTAAAACATTAATAGCGGTTAAAAATTATGACATTTTGACAGCCAACTTTAGCCGAAACTTCTTAAAATTTATTGTAAAATATTTATGGAACTTTTTTAAATAATAGTTAAAAGAAAATAATAGAGTGATTTGTGCACTTCAATTTAAAGATTTTTTTGATGAAAATTTTAGATGACGAACCATACCATGACATTTATACTACTTTAAATTTAATAATTCCCACATTCTTCAACCAAATACAGCCGATAGGAATTAAAAAAAAAACGTTATTTTTTATTACTTTTTTACTTCTTTAATAAATTACTCTTCAATCTTATAATCAGATGTAAAATCTCGGTGACTTCCATTGTTCCTTTACAAAAGGTAAGCTTTATACTCCGGGTACATTAAAGCTCTCGTGAACTAAGAGCCCTCGGAGATTTAAAATCCTTAAGCGCAAAATGTAAAATGTTGAAAACTATTTCGAATTTATTCTCAAGGTTTAGCATTATGTAGTTCATAATTTCTCTACATCAAAATATAAATGCACACGTTGAACAATTTAATAGCAAGGAAATTTACAACATTGATACTTATTGCGACCCGACAGAAAAACCTACAGTCTTTTTTCATTACGATGACAGGGCATCACAGTCCTCAAGGGCGACAACGCATCTATCCATCATGTGAACTGTGTGCTCGTTTGTTACTCTCAATGTAATAAAAAAATTATAGTTTGCACACTATAATAGATAGAGGAGGTAGTACTTCACTCAAGTAGGATTATCCATTTTATTGCCGCTACGCAGAGAACCAGACCTTTCTCATTTCAAACCTTCCTCATAAATCTACTAGTTAGACTAGTCCACCATCTCAGGATTTTTGCAAGTGGGGAAATAGCAATATTTTGAATATTATTACTAACTAACAATTTAATTGATTATTATCACTATCGCCTAGTACACAACTGAACACGCGTCCACCTTATATGGTAACCCCGACCGGAATCTTGTAATCTTGTTTTCACCCATCACCCATCGACTTCTCTCAACTCATAGGTCGCCCCAGTAAGCGGTCGTCGTACACTGCGTTTGCCACTGTGACATTTTTTCACATAATTTTCAGAATAAAATCCAATTTACCTCAGTCCATTCATTGAACATAAAACAAAGTTTTTGGTACATATTTCCAATGGCAATACTAAAAGTAAAGTACATTTAAGAAACGACTTGAAGTAAATGTAAAGAATAAATATTACATTTTAAATGCTTACGTATTGAATATATTTTAAACAGTTACATGTACAATGCATGCCTAAACATATTTATCAGACTATTATCAATGTTAGTGAACTGTAACTGTTCTTTAAACCTAAAGTATTATTTACCTTTCTCTCTTAAGAGGAGCCCTTTACTTACTTTTGTTCCTCTTTCTAATGAAAAAACTCCCGTTAATCTACTTACCTGCTTATCAAATTCTCTAGTTTGATACAGATACGTAGATCGTACTGTTAAAGAAGCTACGTATTTGAGATTCAGGTTAAAGTAATGGACATCGTAGACATGTGGTAACTGAGCTTGATGTTAATGTTAGACAAAACATATAATATGTTATATCGAGTGGCAGCTGTAGGGTAATAATAAACAGCGATAATAACGTTGATGACTAATTAACTTGTTGTTCTAAACAGGTGAAATATTTTTATTAGTAAACATTGTAAATTAATCATACAACGATGAAATGATATATCATAATTTTTTGTTTGTTTCTCTCTCAAATTACAAAAAACATCAAAAATATGCAGCGTGTTTCATATTTTTTATACTGCATATAGAATTTCATTAGCGCTCGATATAGGGTTACATTTCAACATGATTGCTTCTCGAGGGAGTTCGCCTTCAATTTCTTGGAACGCCAGCACTCCGAGTTCGAACCTCCGTGCCGGCAATAAATTAAACTGCGAATTTGCAAAACAACCTTGCGTGTTCCCCGTAATCACTTTTTTGTCTGGTGGAGGTAGATCTTCAAAAATAATCGTTCACTCAGGTACCACATACTACCACTATGGTAAGCCACCTCCAAACAACGTACACGACTTCCAGCAAAATTAGATGCACTCCAATGGCTCAAAGAGGACTCACTATCTATACATGCTTTTAGCGAAGTGTTTCGATATAAATTATTGCCAAACAAATGCTATCATTGTAGGCAATTGGACATAGTGGAACGGAGACGGCCAAACAGCGGCGTAAAACGATTCTAAACAATACGTGGACAATTACTTTTTGATAAATAAATATATTTCTAATATAAAAAAAAAACGTGGACAAGCAGATTTCGTGTTCAGATAACTGTTTTATTTGTTATACGTATGAATATTAACCATTTTCACCAATATTACATACAAGAGGGTAAAATTCAAAACTCCTTTACATAATTACATAATCCTTTTTTATGCTGGTTAAAAGTGAAGCATCACTAAATGTTTCAAGCATAAATGAGAAGGAATATTTTCAAATTTAAAATATAAGAACCATTTGAGTTACAATAAAACGTTTAAAGCTTTTCTTCATTGAAGAAATAAAATACGAGTAATTTCATTCTATATTGCAGCAAAGAAATCTCAAAACAAATGAAGCTTCAAACAGAAGTAGTCTAGTAAAACAGGTTTTATTAGCAAGTTATTACTTTTTCAATGTTGCAGCATAAAAAAGAATTAATGTTCTTATATTTTTAGTAATGACGTCGTTTGCTTACCTTTTATTTAAAGCCAAATCCGAATGAGCGCCAACTGTGAACAAAAATGTACGGTTATTACAAATGGGTGAAAAAAATATTAACAAATATTTTAACCAAATATTTTTTCTATAGCATTTCTATATATTTCTGCACACTTTTAGAGCGTCCATATCTAAAATCAAGTTTATGTTCTTTTAAGCGGATTTTATTTGCTTATTTTGTTTTAAAATTAAACCCGGAGCAAATAGCAAAGACGTATATCAGATAGTTAAGAAAATAGATAAAGAAAGAAATTGTTAAAACCCGCGTAGAAGAAAATCTACCTGAACTATGACACTAGGACGTCAAAGATCTCAGTCCTACGTGATCATGAATGCTGGAAAGCATACGAATTTTGTTTATAACTTATAGAATAAGCAAATGGTAAGCTCTGGTCTGAATTTTAAGAATACTAGAAAGCAGACGTTGTCAATACAACAACTACCATAGCAATTGTCAGGACTGAAAGGTTTACGTATTCGTTACGAAAGCAATAGTAATGTCACTTAGAGATAGTTCAAATAAATCAGACAGAACATACATTACTTAATCTAGGTCTAAGGCTAGTCTAGCTCCGCTATGAACATTTCGTCGTTAAACGAATAGCTAAACTTTTTGTTCAGATATTTATCAGATGTATCTAGAAATAATTATAGATTTATTAAGTATTCATAGTAGCAATCAACTTAATCCAAGTATTGCCGAAACGCACACAGAATAATAAAATCCACATTAAATTTCGATGATACCGCCTTCCTATTGTACTTTGAGACCAGAAGCCTTAGTACCCCATAAATTTATGTTACATTAACATGTCAGTTGCAAGGACAAATTGCTTCTCAATTTAGAATTTATGAGTACCCTCATAAATAAATATGACTTCAACAGTCTGCTTTTAAAGAATCGTTTTTATTACACCTAGTACTAACTTACAAATTTTCTGTTTAATATATGTATGAAATCTAGACAAACTTCTTCATAACGTCTATTATACGGGTACAAAGAAGACGTAAAAGTTAAAATACCAAGACAGGCGACGGGCGGGCGGGTAGCATTGAGTTAAAATAGTTTATTTTCAACGAAGAAGGATATTTAAATTAATATTTAAAGATCCTAAGGTAAACAGCCATAGTCTCTTAGTAAATATAAAATATATTAAACATGAAAAAACACGTATCAACGGCAAAATTTCCAGTTTCAGTATCATCAAATCATAAACAGTACCATGAGTATTTGTACAATAATCAATATCAAATCAATTTCTAAAATCGTATAATTTTTTTTATAAGCAATGCTCCAACTAAGCTTAAAGTGTAAAGCAGTGCTAGGTGATGTTTCACGACAATATTCGAATGGCGGCTTCGAACCTACAACTTTAAGTGTCACAGACCGTACCCTAAACCATTAGGCTATTGACGCTTCATTGTATTATAATCAATCAATTATCTACAAAAACTTTGGATGCACGGAGTAGTGTAAAAACACGTGACTACTAAAATAAATGTGGTCCAGATAACAGACAAATAATTGTTGGCTTAGATTTTAATCGATGTCCATAACATCGACCCAACAGCCTATACACAAACCTACAACAGTACCGGTCAGCTGTACTGTTCCCTGTTACTATCGTGACTCGATCGCACACTCGAAACAGTGCGGTCCAACGAGCCATATCTAGGCGCATGAAAGGACGTAAGCTAAGGTTCGTCGTCGTCAAAAATAGAAAGGGACGACAATATATTTGTTATTACACTGAAAACTGAGTCAAAACATTGTCAAGACGTAGTAGCAAAAGTGAATACGTAAAAACAACAACATTAAGATGTCTTCCTTTATCTGCCATGCATTCATGCAAAGAGTTCCACGCAAATTACGGAGCGTTATCAAACAGGTGTTTATCTATTGGCATAAGGTTCTATTAGCCATATGGCCTGACCCATTGTCACTTCAGTATAATTTAAAGGTTCTATTAGCTATATAGCCATTGTCACTTCAGTATAATTTAAAGGTTCTATTAGCTATATAGCCATTGTCACTTCAGTATAATTTAAAGGTTCTATTAGCTATATAGCCATTGTCACTTCAGTATAATTTAAAGGTTCTATTAGCTATATAGCTATTGTCACTTCAGTATAATTTAAAGGTTCTTTTAGCTATATAGCCATTGTCACTTCAGTATAATTTAAAGGTTCTATTAGCTATATAGCCATTGTCACTTCAGTATTATTTAAAGGTTCTATTAGCGATATAGCCATTGTCACTTCAGTATAATTTAAAGGTTCTATTAGCTATATAGGCATTGTCACTTCAGTATAATTTAAAGGTTCTATTAGCTATATAGCCATTGTCACTTCAATATAATTTAAAGGTTCTATTAGCTATATAGCCATTGTCACTTCAGTATAATTTAAAGGTTCTATTAGCGATATAGCCATTGTCACTTCAAATTGATACAGAATACAAATCGAATGGCATGTTGATGATATTTAGATTGTTAATTACTATTATCGTACATACTAAGTACCACTCAAGGTAAATTGATGCATAAGGAATGACTTATTCATATCTAATAAATTATAAGTCAGTTAGTTACCTTACAGTGCAGCAATTTTAATAGGTATCGCCAAAGCACGCGATCTTAAAATACTAGTCTAGTATTTAACGTCTTTGGCGACAGTTTTACCTTATGATGTGAGACATATAGGACGCTAAGACGCATATATCAGGTTCTATTCCAGCTTAATGGTGGATTGTTATTTAGTCATATCATATACCAATGAGCACATAGTTCACCTGATAGTAAGTGAATCTGGGCATCGAACTCTGAATCCGCGACGGTTTGCACTTTGATCACTTTACCAATACCAGAGGGCTAACAGCGTTATACTTAACTAGTATCAGGTTATTTAACAATAAACCAAGAGATAAAAATCCTAAAAAAAAAGCAATACTTAGTTTTAAATACTTTTAACAAATAAAATAAAAAAATTTAATTAGTGTTAATATAATACTAAACCAAAATCTATGATTCGATTCACGAGTTAATTTCTTTAAATCCATAATATAACTTTTTAAACTTTTACCGGAGTTGATAATTTTGGATGTAGCTTTCTTTTTGATGAATTTTAAATAAAAAAATCCTCATGAAAACCCATTCAAAACTGTCAGCACCACAACACATAGCCACAATTAATCTTGCGGAAGTTTCCTGTAGGTCCCGACGCAACGCCACTGTGTTAGGTCGGAACGCACCAAGCTCCCGTCTAGATTAAACCATAAAGATCTTTTAAAATATACAACTGAAGATATATAGTGAAATTAAAACGAATACTAGATCTATTTTTTGTTCTTTAGCCTAGAATTTACTCTTTTGATTTATAGATATTATATGCAAACAACTTCCGGATAAATGAAATTCTTAATTTTGCAAGGTTGTCATTGCAATGTCAAGAAAATTGTTTTCGAAACTCATAAAACGTTATACTGGTATTTCACGATGGTATTGGGTCAAAGTGGCCCTTACCAGGTCGAGCCGACATTTATGTTTCAGCTCGAAACTAGCTACAGATTGGCTTTAACTCACTATTTTAACATTAAAGAAGACATCGCGATATATGTTCAGTGTGAAGAGAGTAGAGATATACTCAGCTTACTTAGCACCACTTACTTATAGACTTGAAGAGGTAAACAACTGCTTCCTCGTTTGTCATACCTAACATTACTTATAAAACTACTACCTAAATCTAATAAAGATATACAATTAGATATTACCAATTTTAGCGATTACTATGTTAATAATCAAACTAAACAAAGCGGAGGCAAAAGACACACACACATCTTTAGCACTGGTGTTGAGGCATTCCGTCTTAGTCCTGAGAGGTGAACGCATTTGCATTACGATTCCTTATAAAGGATAAATATGTGTACATACATGTGATAATGCTCGTTCATTTTCCATAGTGTGTTCGTATGACAACCCTAATTTTATAATAAAAAAAATATATAATATACTTTTTATATGAACAGAACTAACACCGCGGAAATAAATAGAAAATTCCCGCTATAAATTTCGATTTCAAAGCATTCATTTCGCGGCGACAGTGGGTGGACTTGGCTGTATTAAAGCGGATGACATTATTCGGTGGAACTTTTACGACGGTGTTATTTAGACGTTATTTATCACGCCATTCGCCAGGAGTTACGGTACCTGCTTTGTGCAATCGCATGGCATCATTCAGTGGTTAAGTGACTGGCTGAGTCGCCAATCCAGTGTGATTCCCAGTCGAGGTAAATATACGTTATAAAATAACTTTTGGTCTTTCCTCTAGATGCGACAATAGCCCGGTTTCAGAAAAAAAAGCAGCATGATTGTATAAGGGACACTTGATAATAATTTATTTCTGTAGCAACATTCATCCTGGATAAGGAATCATTATGCAGATGTGTTGTCATCAGTAAAAAACAATGTAATTATTGTTTTGCTTGTCATGCTTATATCGACGCAAAAGTAAACACTATAAGAAAAACATTGTAGTTGATTGTCTAATTACTAGTACACCTAGTTGTAAATTGAAGAATTATAATGGTTAATTTGATAATATCTCGTTAAAGTGGGTAATTCAATAATAATATATCGATAGACGTAAGATAAAATTACAAATGCATAACGCAGTATGCACTTGTAATTACTTGTAATACTGAGACCAATAACAGTGCTGATACGTTATTTATATTCACGACGATTTTTATATAAAAATATTGTCAAATAACTAATTATTACTATTTCACTTAAATAGCATTCAGAAGAAAATTGAAAAAGAGAAAATAATATATTATATATAATAAAGTAATACTAAATTCAGACCTCCTAATATAGGTTGTTATGAAGTCTAAAATAATTATGTGTAAAAAAAACATTTCACAGATATATTACAAAAATATATATTTTAAAATAAATATTTTTAGTATACAGAAAAAGAAAACACGACTGGTGTTTTCGTTCAAAAGTACAATCCAAAGAAAAGGAATATGCAGTTATCTAGATACCCAAAAGATTTCGTGGATGAAAGTAAAGTATGGACACTTTGTATTATTCAAACATATTTTTTACATTTTTAGTAGCGACTCATAATTTTGATAGGCCAATTACAAAGACATAACATTTAAAATCACATAAACCGATGTAAAACGATGAATATACACTATTTTCTAGATTCTAGATTTAGTTTACGAGACTAAGTGACAAACAAGTCAAAGGGAGCTCAGATGTGGCTATGGTAGGGAGCGACGAGTGAGTGTTTGTGTTCGCAGAAACGCTTACAGCACTATATATTATATATAGATGATGTCATCATGAAGATATCAACCCGATCGACCAGAAGGACAAAGGACACATATTTTAAGTTACCACATAAAATCACATTAATCAATATTGGACACACAAGGTTGCCTTAAGAACCTTCTTTGCCTATATCGTTTTAATTTCGTATATCAAACTTTTAAAAATCAAATCCAAGGAAAAAACCTGAGTCGAATATCTTAAAAAGTCCCTTCCGAAGAGGCGATTAAAACACAACGAAGAGCCTTTAAAGCGGGTGACCTTGTTGAAACGCCCCTTAAATTATGCAAACTACAAGAGCCTTCTCGACTTAACTAACGCATGTCAAAAGCTATTCAATTACATCTCATGAATGGCTTAACAAAAATCCATTACGACGTCAAGAAAACGCAACCGTTGTCACTATTCGAGCCACGACGATTGGTCATTGTACCTTTAGATAGGGATCTTAGCCTCTGTATCTAATATTAAAATATATATCTGTCTCATACAGACTTTTACAGTCTTATAGCAGGCCGTGACATATGTTGATAGGTCATATGAGAGCTTTGATTGTTTTAGCAAAAACATTTCATCACTCATCATTTGAAATACCATATTCGAATCTTTCACTATAATTAAATGCTTTTACTTGATAAAGTTTCGTGTTTAATCTTTGAAGTAAAATAAGTTCCCAGAATTCGACTACATTACTTTTTTAATAATAACCTTTACATATTAAAAAGTGGTAGTTACTCTGCAGTTTCTACTTCCGACATGAACTTGTCAGTTCGGCCGAGGAAGAACCATGCCCTCACAGAATACCAGCGTGATATAGCAGCATTGCTGTGTTTCGTGTGAGTGTAGGGATACAGAGAACCAGTAATAGGTATGGGGAGGGAACGAGGCATTCCATATCAATCTTCAGAGGGAGGCATCGCATCTTGAATCGAAAAAATTGTTTAGGGGCTACAGTCATCACTTACCATCAGATGTACTCGTTTCTCACCTCTTTCAGTAGGATGCTAAAAAGAAAGAATAAAGAAATAAAGAAATCATAAATTACTTCTATGTACCAATATTATAAATCCTTAACAATAATGTAATTATATATTACATAATTTAATAAAACTGTGACAAATTAAAAACACAACGACATAAAAATACTTAAAATTACATAAAAAAGCTATATCAGCGGAAAGGTAGAAGCAGATGAAAATTACAATTGCCAAGCCAGCTACGTTTAAAACATATTACGATAATAATGTATTAAATTGGTCCAACCAGTACAGTTTTGTTTACACAAGCAATTTATTTTGTAAATTATTGCTTATAAACTCGCATTTCTATATACGATTTGGTGAGAAAGCGACAAGTTTCTGCACTCAAGCAAGAATGATTAACGTGGATAAAGGGAGCAAAATATAAGAAGTTTTTACCCTCTAGCCATCTCTCAAAATAGGCGACATTTATTTAAGTGCGCAATCTATCATATTTGTACTGTCCATACCTTCTTATGTTGTGACTAAGCAAACAGTAGGCCATTACGATGCACATAACTTCAACGATAAAATACATATCACCATCAAAATATTCTTTTTTATTTTATCAAAGGTGACACGCGGGCACACATTTCAACTGATGGTAAGATGTTCCTGGGTTTCATGACACCCACGCAAGGAATACTCGATAAGGAATCATAATTTAGATGCGTTGTCACCCACGAAGACTAAGATCGAATAAAGCAATAAAGGTCCGCCGAATATACCATATAAAACCATTAAGTTTTGAATAGTGCTGAGTTTCTCGACCGCTATTCTCAGCCGATATCTTTATCTGGGCGGTGACTTGTAACGGTTTGACGTGTCAAAATGATTTTTAGTAGTATTTGAAATAAATTGATCCGAGTTTGAGTATACTTTTGTGTTTTCTCATTCAAAAAATTATTATAAAAGTGTAGTTCGATCGGCGATCCTGCACGGCGATGGATATTGGCCAGCATTGGTGCCGAATGAAAAGTGCCTCTCCACTCGGCTTATATGAGAATGTTAAAATTGATGTGTTAAGTTAATATAATCTAACAAGGTGAAGAATACATAAGAACAAGTTTAACAGATGTAACAACATATTTCTTGAAATAGACAGATACTCTATAATCCTCGACGTCGAAGGGAAAATATGGCGAGTAAAACTAAAAATAAAAAATTATTATTTCCAGGACAAGTGAATCCACATAACCCTTGCAGGAGACGTGTGGCGAATTGTGTATATTATATATTATTTTAAAACAAGATTTTCGCAGACATTTCGACAAGGAGACGTATAAAGTCATTGCATTTACACCATCTTGATAGATAACAATAATTCAACAATATCTAATCATATAATTTAGCACCAGTATATTTTTGTTTATCAAGAATTCCAAGAATTTTAAGAAGATTGAAAAGCCACTCTCACGCCGGAAACTAATTGTAGGATGAATGGGTCTGTCCAATTTATCGCTACTGTATTTAGCAGGTACTTAGGTGTGTGAAATAAATTTAAATCCTCAATTACTAAAGCATATAATCTACAACGTGATTTCTTATCGAGGATGTATAAAGTTAGTAGAAAACACGTGCCATCAAATAAAGTATGTGCTTAATAATCATCCAGATAACACCGGTCAACCAAAGAAACGGCGATAGTTTATTAAGCAATTATTACAGATAATAAAAACGAATCTAAATATAGGAGAGACACTTACAATATTTGTATTTACTAATCTGCGAGTGACGGGTGGATTTCGTTGTAATAAGCTAAAAATTATAATTCAATCAAATCTTGTATTATATTATAGACCTACTTCACACATAAATGTCAGGCGAAGCACCATTCTCCGAGAGGAATATAATCATAATGGGATCGAAAGCGCAGAATTCCTTTATGCACTTTGTACACACTTGGCCTATATCTGTGAAATGTAGAACGTCGAAAGCACTTAACATCTCGACTAACAAGCGTTAAATTTATCTGGAGGTTAACCATAGTGGCTTAAAGTTGGTAATAAGCATAGATCCTACATATAACTATTAACCTCTCATTAGTTTTCTGTTTAACTATAACGGAAACAAAAAACAATATAAAAATTTGCAGAGAACTAGCACGATGGTGTAAACATTATCTTATAATCATAATGTTTACACCATCAGCTACAGTATATACATATAGTTTTCACGAAGAACAAAGCCGCGGTAGTGCCCGCGCTATCATTGTGAATGGGCCTTAAGGTAGCATTATTTAGACGTTATTTATTGCCATCGCCCCGAGCTACGCCACCTGCCCTGTATTTCTCGCCAATTACTTAGAGCCTTATTCGTTACGTAGAGATAACCGGCGAATGGAAATTCTTAAGATAAATTAAGATAATGGCTCCGCGCTACCTGCGAGAAAGTTCGACGATTACCATTTTCTTCTTGCATACTAATAAACAGAGGAATTTGCGTAAGACGGTATCTGTAGGATAAATACGTGGACTGTTATAAAGACAATTTATATCGTGGAAGTACTAAATTCAGAAGTACATTTATTTTTATTATACACCTTTATTAGGCCCTTGCTAAACATTGCCTACAATGAGTGACAAATATTCCCCAAACTAACATCAACCGAGGTCGCTAGAGACAGTGAAGAATCTTCTTATAATGCTTATACGAAATTGTCGGACACATATTGATTTAACCGATTATGAATTGATTTACGAATCGAATCTCGAATTATATCATATGTTTTATTGAGTATATTATACACTATGATTTCAAAATTCACCAGACATGTAGTTAAGAGAACTTCATTTACTCATCAGAACATTAGTTCACTTATAGCAAATAAATATACTCATAGATATTTTTTATAAATATAGTTTTATCATATATGTATTCAAAATATTTTTTTATTTTTAATTTATTAAAGTGTGACCAACGAACACATAATGACATTTACATCTATTCTCTACAATTATTCTAGATGCACATGCATTGTCACCCTAGAGTAGAATTCAGTAAGAAGATTTCCCTAGTCATCTATAATTGGATCCCACTAAACACAGCATTTCTGCTGCTATTTCATTCTGATATAAACGGCAATGTCTTCCTTCCCCGGTCTAGCCGACGCATACTTTTTAACCTTGTAATCATAAACATGCCTCTCTCATATTATCAAATATTGTAATACAATGCAATAAATAAAAAATCTTTAAAATTTATATAAAATGAAAAAATATTTGAAGAATTATGAGGAAAAAAAACATGAAACGAATATTTTTCACAGAGCGTTTCCTTCAGAAGCCTCAGGGTACAAGTTATTTAAGGATTCCAAATAAAAGTTATTAAACATATCGGCAGTTATTTCATTCATAGCAAAACGGTATTGAAGCAATAAAATATCGGTTCTGAAGAGCCGACAAAAGCTCACGGAGCTTTCAAAATTCTTTTCAGTTTGTTCAATAATTTCAAATGCCCATTCTTTAACGTGAGCTCTCATGCTCTTTGACTATAAATTTTGCGGTCAATTCTAGTCTATTCATACTCCACAAGGAATTCTATTGAAATACGTTAACATTTATACACTTTATTTGTATATTAGATAATTATATGTAGAATGATTCGTGAATTTATTTTGTTTATACACATTTTAATAATAAGCAAGCAGGTGATTGTAAAGAAAAACTTTACATCAATGGGAATGAGAAGTTTTCGTAACTAAAGAAATATACACTGAACTAATTTAACCTTACTGATCAAATACTGGAAAGTGTCATAAAAGACTGATAAAATTAAAAGACAAAAGATTTATAACCACATTTTTACATTATTAAACCGGGAGGAAGTTAAACTAATTATATAAAATACTATACTAAAATATTATATATTTAAATTGAGACATTATTTAACGATTAAATAAAAAAAATATGTTTTATAGAATCGTTTTGTTCCTAGGGACTCCACATTATTAAGTTAAAAAAAAAACAATATTAAAAATAAAAAGTACACCTTTTTTATTTTCAATTACTCAATCATTAAATATTGACATTATTTTAAAATTTTCCAAAAGCCACTCAATTTGTCGTCAAATCTTGTGGCTCCTCCACTTAAACTCGTATCGGACGTCGCAAGAGTTGCACATCCATTAATCTCCCGGACGATTCCTAAAACAATTTATTAGGAAGTTAGGACACAGACCGCTGCTGCATCTAACTGAGAAGCAAAGATCGAGTCGCCGTTACGACAGCTTGGAAATAACAATAAAATTATTTAACAGCCGGCAGAATATTGAAATATTTATGACATATTATACTTTTTATAGAAGTAAAGGTAATAAAATATTCATTTTAACTAATGCTACGACGGGACACCATTAATTTATTGTGGATATTCCTAATATCAGAACGAAATTTCACCCGGTCCTTTCTGAAGCGTGCAGCAAAGGATTTAAATAATTTCACCGCATCTGTATTTCGGTCCAAATAACAACTCTCTTGCGTGATCAACATGGACATGTCCGAAGGGAACTACACCTACGGACATTTCCATGTTGATCACCAGACCCAAGGCCTCACCTCTGAGAAAATACCTCATAACATAGGCAATCTTGTGAGTTACAGTAGTCGCCCATTTTAAGCCGTCCATTATTCTAAGCGTCCCTCAAAAAGTGAAAGATGAAGTGGTTGAAGAATGTTGGGACGCCTCAAAGCATATTGTAAGTTTTACATTTAAGGCTACAACGTCACTTGGGTAGGTAGGTGGAATACTAGTCAGCACTAGCCTGTCTACGACATAACAAACACCCATTTAAAGTAACTTATCTTAATGAAGTTGTGATACTCACCCCAGGGGAAATTAGCTTCCCTACTAACCCTCATGACCACCTATCGTGTCTTACTTATTGAAAACTTTAACTTTAACTTTTTTTCACTTTAATTATAAAAAAGTAAGAAAATTGACTACAACGAACGACACTCAGTAATATCTATGGTAAGGATAAATATACTACAGCACTAATGTTCAAGTGTACTACGTAGTAAAATTACTGACAATTACGTAAATGGTTTCTTAATAAAAATTCCATTACTCAGAAGTTTTTCAAGAAACTCACATTTAATTTATTAAACTATGACGTCGACGACGTAAAAACTCGATACGTCGAGAGTTAAAAAGTTTGAGTTAAAGTTAGTAAATTTTTGACAGTGGTTCTACATTGCAATTTGTTTCTAGCTGCAGAATGTATGGGTCGACTTGCAGTTTAAAATAAAGGCTATAAAATCCTAAGTGGACTTACGTTTCCTTAAAATATCTGTAAATACTATCCACAAAAAAAACTGTATAATTAGAAAGTATATAAAACGAACAATTATCTAATCCGTCGTACCGGAATGGACTCGATACCGTACTCAGAGGCCACGGGGCGGCGAAGGGCAATACTTATGGAATTGAGTAACGCGAAATATGGTTAACGCATAATCATCTTTAAAAACCTTCTAAAAGCTTTCCGAGAGGTTTATTAACAGTTACAAGTTACTCCTCTGGCCGTAATTTATGGTAAGATTATTTGGGAAGAGGAAAATGAAATGGGCTGAAGGCTTAAGTAAAGTTGTTTTGAATTTATATAAATTACATTTAATAATACAGTCGGCATTTAGCTACGGCATGAATGGGTCGGCATAATTACTGGTACGAGGCGTTCCATCATAATTCGCAAAATCCCTAAATTATGATTAATAAACTAGTGGATTTTATTAAAAAATAATATTTCAGTTCTTAGTGCCTAAATACTAAAACCAATAAAAACTACAAATATACATATGTTACCGTTTAAAGTATATAAATACATCCCACAGTTAGGCATAGGCCTCCTCTCTGTTCATACGGTATTGGAACATAGACCCCCTCGTTGCTCCACTGCGGATTGGCTTACTTCACGTTTGCTTATGAAATATATATATATATATATATATCTATATATATATAGATATCTTTTTTATTCCTGGCAATAAAAAAGATAAAAAAAGCAAGGTAACTATAATTTGGTACAACTGAGTGGAACGTTATAGAACTATTATATTAAAATATTCCGTTTTAATAACGTATCGTATCTGGATTAGAAATATTTAATAAATATTGCAAGGAATATACAAAAGTTATAGATGTTTCGTGATGCTTTATTTCTTCCATACGCAGATAACTAAAATATCGTAATCTGAAAACTATCATCAGTCTTCAGATTACGATATTTTTTATTCACTGTTAGTACTTTTCGCTCTTTATTTACGAACAGTCAAGGAAATATTGCCAATATAAAATCGTAACGTTTAATTAATACTAAAAGAGGTTTAACACTTGATGAAAATCCATTATTGTTTAAAATACATTTTTGAATTA
Source organism: Teinopalpus imperialis (assembly GCA_029286865.1). NCBI lineage: Eukaryota > Metazoa > Arthropoda > Insecta > Lepidoptera > Papilionidae > Teinopalpus > Teinopalpus imperialis. The sequence goes on along the minus strand of JAGSMU010000020.1, from coordinate 16,265,494 downwards.
GGAAAAAATTTGCTATTTCTACTTCATTTCGCATTATTCTTATAATTTAAAATTGCTATAACCCCACCGAATGCAGAGTTATAATAGCAGCATAACGCTGTCGTGTTTCATCTGGTAATCAAGGTTGAACACAGGACGGTCATAGGATCACTTACCATCAGGTTATCCCTAGGCTCGTTTGTCACTTTCTAATCAATAAAAAAAAATCATCAACCATACCTCCCATGAAAAACCACCCTGAGCATCCACTTTCCCCGAAAGCTTGAAAAAGTGTTCGCGACACTCTGTGTGGAAACTTCCTATACTGCGTTTGTTAGTACAAAGCTCCCACTCGAGAACCTTTCCTACTGAGCAGCTACCAGTATACACTTTAATATTATTATCACTATTACATTTAATGACGGCGTAAGCCATTATACGCAACAAATCGTAATGAATGAAAGATAGCGCGCCCTTTTAACATCGTCCACGATAATATTTTATGGGGTATATTCAGGAGCCGACATAGAGAGAACATTAAAAAGTTTAACGGCGAACTTGAATATAAACATAGAAATTGCCTGGTGCGGTTAAACGCCTGTAAAATGGAATAACGAACGAACGGTCGAAGATAAAATAAACATAGCGGAAGAAACGATAAAAACTACGCTACATACGTGTACATATATGCATACATGTGCTATTCAAAATACAAATCAATTAATGCATCCTGTATATTTCTAAAGTATTTTTGTTCAATTTGTCATCAGATGAACTGTGAGCTCGTTTGTTACTCTCAATGTAATAATAAAAATATATTACTTATCGGCCTTTCTATGAAAGTGCCAGCGTTATTTTTAACACTTCATGTCAAACTAACCAATGACACTGATGAGCTTGGTAGAGCTTATAAGATAGCGTTACAGTATTACCTTCCTGTCGTATAAGATAGACTAGAGGGTGTACATATATAAAAGTGATGGCAACGCAGCGTAGGTCCAGGTTCCCGTATCATAGCGAGGGTTCTAGGGGAGGCATCTCCTCCCCGGGACGTGCTTGGACTGCAAACGATCACCATTGCGTTCTGTAACCTACCCAACAGAGAGTTGCCAACGAGGAGGTCTTAGTGGGTAAAAATCCCACATAACTCTGTCTACTGGGAATATTTAATTTGCAAGAACGTTGTGGATACCGTATATATAGACCGAGAGAGTTTATATAGAACAACATTTTCTAAATTTAAATTTATATTTAGAAGTTATTTATTTAAAACGACCTGTCCTACTTGACTGAGTTGCACTTAAGTATAGATTGAAAAAACTCAAAAAAAAGCACTAACCATTGCCTCACCGAGGCAAAAATTACGCGCATCACACCCTAAAATAGCTGACAACGCCGAAAGAAATTCAGTTGGATCTCATTAAATATTATACCAGAGAGCTCCAAATTATACACAACATTTATATTCAAAAAAGATCCTATTCGAAAACAGTATTAAATAATAATTGGAATCTACAAAGGTTTAAAAAAATATTTAATGTTTGAAGAAATTTTTTTTAGAAAAACTAGACCAATTTGGTCTAGTTTTTAGTAAAAGTAACGATAGATGAAAACGACAGATAATAGATATAGAGAATAGAAGTTATCGTGCGCGATTAGAACTAAAGAGAGAAGAAGACTAAATGGTATCGATAGTACTAAATTAATCAATTATTATTGGATTCATCAGTATCATACGTATCATACTTATCAACAACCTTAGTCGATAGTTACAAATTTCTAGTTGCAGAATGAATTGGTCAACTCTACCGGGGTAGGACCACGCCCTCACAGAATACCAGCGTAAAATAGCAGCATAATGCTGCTGTGTTTTGTGTGCAAGTCTGGTGAGTGTACATCTACATTCATCCTTTGCAAGGAATCATAATGGAGATATGATGTCACCCTTGAGGACTGAGATGAAATGCCTCGTCACCAGTATTAAAGATCTCCGGATCCCTGCACTCACCAGACGAAACACTGCAGCATTAGGCTGCTATTTTACGCTGGTTTTCTGAAGGCTTGGTCCTATCCGATCGAGCTGAAGCATTCATTCTGCAGTTAGAAACAAACTGCAGCGTACCTCTACCACAGTTCAGAGCTCCATACTACATGGCATTCTATTTTAGTACTCAGGCATCGCTAACACGCATCTGCTTAATGATTCCTTATCGAGAATGGATGTGGGAGTCATGAACCGTAGCCATCACTTTCCTTCTAGTGTGCTGTGTGCTCGTATTTAAAACATTACACCCCCAAACATTAAATAAATAGCAACGAAATAAATAGCATAGAAATATTTATTTCATAAACGGACAAGCATACAGATAGTACTTGAAGAGAAGAATACACTAACACTTATCCCTAACAGCCTGAATATATTCATATTGAACTTATATAAATAAAGCGCGTCAAGCTCCAAGCAGTCGCCACAATAATTACTCAACGTGTTTCCGGGAATTCTTACTTAGTTAAAAGTCCATTCACTATATATACTTCTAACTTAGAATTTTACGAACGTGCAACGAGGGAACGAATGTTCATAATAATTTTAGTCTCTATGGAGGTACAGCGTAACTTAGATTAGGAAACGTGAAAGAGGTATAAATTACAAGGTTTAATTATATATATAGAGATTAATTATACATAGATAATTTTGTATACCTAGAGATTATATATAGATAGAAATAGTTACGTTATAGATATATTTTTGTTACGTTAAATAAGTATCTATGCTGGATTAGAAGAGAAAAAAAAACAATATGCCGGCTGTTTCCTCCTCGGGCTAACTATATTGTTTGATTATAAAGCAGAAATATACATTAAACACATTCATCAATATATTCTTTAATTGTACAACAATAGAGAAAAAAAAATAGAACAGAATTAAAGCTGGTACACCGGACGGTCGTATCGCTTTGAAAAGGATTTCTTCCAGACAACCAACGCGTAGAGAATTAATGTATCTTGAGAGTGAAGTGGAGAGTAGTGTAAGATTACTACCACTTGGATTACAAGAAGACTTGATTGTTTTAGATAAAACATAGGATGAAACAGATAAATATTATTATAGAAATAGCGATTAGTAGTAGTTGTTTCATTTTCTTGTGCTAAGCTTTAAGGTTTTTAAACTTTAAACAGAAAGGAAATAAACACCGCTTATATAAGGTAAGGACCTTAAGCGGAAACAGTAATGGGTTTACTAAAGAAAGAAGAGAATTGCACGACAGTTCCGAACTAAAGGTTGGAATAAAAGCGAAGAAATCGGTCTTGGGAAATTAACATACTCGTATAACGCAAATGGTATTTTTAAGTATATAAAAAATGTTCATATAAAAATATTATACCAATAATGAAATACCAGACATTTTTGATTAAATAAATAAACGTGTTATATTTTAACCTATTATAAAAAATACACTATTTGTATACTGAAATGGAAAATTTCAATGTTATAATATACGAACTGGGACTGATTATATGTTCATACTATAGATATTAATACTATCAGTAATTTTTATATACATGACCGATGATATGAGGTGACATGTTTTCTTCTAGTACCTCCACGCCGTCACAGAATACCAGCGTTAAATAGCAGCAATATGCTGTGATGTGATTCGTCTGGTGAGTGTCTGCAGATAACTATACATTACATACTACTGGTGCCGAGGCATTCCTATCTGCAACAACGCAGCTGCATTATGATTCCTCGTCAAAGATAAATGTTGATGTCTAGGGCCGCAAGAATCACTTGTCATAAGGTGAAGTCACCCACTTCACTCGTTTGTTATTAAAAAAACTAAATAATAAAAATTTACATTTACGTTTTGGTCAGAGTGCCTGACTGCTGAGTCTTGGATTATATTCGCAGCCGAGGAACAAAATTTGTATACCACATATAGTTCATTTTCCTTTCTAGAGTGTTTTGAATGTATGTTCCTGTCTCTGATAATCTGAACCTGCGATCTTATAACACGTTTATTACATCTTACTAGCAGGAGATTATGAGCTTCTGTTTGTGTGAATGCTTACATCACAATATATACCGATAAGGTTTTTTCTTTCTACCAAAAATATATCACCGACTTCGAAATCAGTCAGGAGCTCATCATTTTTACAAAATTAAAGCAATTATAGTGTGTAATGATTGTGCAGTTAAAGTTAATATAAAGAGCGGCGAAAGTTTGTGACCGCAGACTAACTACTTCGAATACTAGGCCGCCGTAAAAGCTGCCTATCTGCATGGACTATTTCTAGTTTATTGGCCTTTTCCCTTGTGCTCTAGACAAACTTTCACAACTAAAGCGTTAAATCAACTTTAAGGGAACTTTGATAGAATCCATGGGATAAGTTTCTTGATGATAATATTAAATATTGAATAATACAAGCATACAAGTTAAACTAATAACAAAATGATTGATGTCGAATCCGAATAACGCCCTGTTTACCATCGGATTTTGCCTGGAACTTTATATAATTATATGCATTTCAATTATTTTATAAATGTATTGTAAATGAATTACAATGTCTTTTGCACTTTTTTAATTTTATATGCACAACTTTGTCTCATTAACGTCACGTTTGATACTTATAAAACGCCGCCTATCTCGCTAATTAAATAATGAATGATATAAAATATCATTCATTATATTATTTAGATTCTTCCTTCCATACTTATAGAAAACTAATTTTCTATATTGATGTCAAAGTCATAAGATGCTCTCTGGATCAAGAACTTAAGACTGAGAACTAAATAGCCAAATAAACTTTAAAAAAACGCCAAAAGCATACGTGCTGAATATCCGTTACGCGTGATCATAAATCATGTAATATCATAAAAATATAACATTCTAAAAGATTAAAAATACTCCTAATTTCCCAAAGGTTAAAAATAATATTTTCAACTGTCGACAAGGGAATAAACGTTTACATTAGATTTAATAACTCACACCTCATGCCCCCAGTGACCATGAGTGTTTTAAATCATTCCAAACATCGGAAATTTAAAATAGTAAAAATTTAAATCCGTAAGAATACCTTATTTTCATTTTACACTAGTGATATAACGTAGCAAAACTAAATTTAACGGTATTCCTAAATCAATGTTCTCTCTCAACACGCGTCAAAATCTTCACAACTATTAATCTCGCCAACGTTGGCAACAATTAATCATACCGCCAAGAGAGCCCTAACCGCTGTCTGATTCATTCTAGTGGCAAAATTATAACAATACCTTCAAGGAGTACATTGTGGAATCAAAGTCAGAGCTTTAATCAAATTTAATAACTCGAATAAATGTTTAAAATATTGATAAAATTCAAGGAATCAAAGTTTCCGATATGTCAGCAGTGTGGTCTATTATTTTATTTCTTTTTGCAAAATATATTTAATTAATAATAATGAATGTAAAATGGTATATGTGCCATTATTCTTCAAATTTCACGAATGATATTCTGACATCCCAGCTGCAAAACAATCTATTGAAAGTCTGCCCGAACCCAATCAGTGCTTGTTGGGAAGCATCATTATTAGCAACCTATGAAATTGCCGTTCTTCAGTATTGGCCATTTCAAACCAAAAAAAAGTTTTGATTGGCTGTGAATTCTAAATTCAAATTCATTTTGTTTTAAAAACATGACGTTCTTTTCACAAAGTCAGTCTTTTGTTTATTGATTAGCTTTGTATTTATGGAATATGAGTTCCGTCGTGGCATCAACGCGGCACAAACGGTACGTTACATCAACAACGTTTATGGAGACAACTTTACAAACGAACGCACACCCGTTATTGGTTTGCCCGGTTCCGTTCTGGAAATTTTGATTTGAAAAATGAACCTCGTGGTCGTCCGGACACTGGTTAACGATGATGAATTAAAGGCGATTGTGGAAGCTGATGATATTGAGTATCTACAGCCGAGCTAGCAGCAGCTTTTGATGTTAGCATCAAAACAATATTGGTCCATTTGCGACAAATTGGCTAGGTAAACAAGCTTGATAGATGGGTGCCCCACGAACTTAACGATCGCAAGCGCAACGTACGCGTTGAGACATGCCTCACGCTGCTCAACAGGCACACAAATGAAAGAGTTTTGAACCGAATTGTTACGTGCGACGAAGTGGATTCTGTTCGACAATCGAAAGCGCTCAGCTGTTGGTTAGATCCTGGTTCAGCACCAAAGCTATGCCCAAAACGAAAAATGACCTCTAGAAAGTTGATGGTCACTGTTTGGTGGTGTATTACCGGTGTGATTCATCACAGTTTTTACCAAACGGCATGAGCATTACTGCAGATGTGTACTGTGAAGAACTGAAGACAATGATGGAGAAGCTCGCACATCTGCAACCAGCTTTGGTCAATCGGTCGTCCCCGCTGCTCCTATACGACAACGCGCGACCCCATACTGCACAGCAGACAGTCTACAAGCTGCAAGAGTTGAGGTTGGAAGCTCTGCCTCATCCATCGTTCTCACCAGAACCCCAGACCTTGCACCCATCGACTATTATTATTTTTCCAAAATTTGGACAACTTTTTAGCGGGAAATAAATTCAATTTACGAGAGGCATTATGCCTCATATTAAGAGTTTTGTTGCCTCCCGTCCAGCTGATTTTTACAAGAAGAGCATCAATAAACTACCACTGCGTTTTGTATAACAGAAATTAAAAATACATACAAAACGTCAATTAAAAGTAAAGACCTATTATTCTCAAAAATCATCCAATCTCTTTCTTGGAAAGGAAAAAGTTCTACCATTCCAACGTAGGAGAGGATTGGATAACATGACAAAAAATACCATATCCGTAATTTAATTCCGAATTTGTTTATCTTTCAGATGCACCTATTTATAAATTTGAATGTTGTGGATTTTGACGTCTGATAAACAAAATTAACGAGTGCATTGATTTCTCCATACTATCATTTGCTGACAATGAAACAGTTACTTAGACGATCGCCTAAGAAATTCATGTGTGCATATCTCCTGTGTTAGACGGCTGCGTGGTGTGGTGATTAGAGTACCTGGCTGCTGCGTCGTGAGTTGGATCCAGCCGAGTAATAATATTTCTGTATTACAATTTGTTGATTTTCTGATATGGATGTGTTGCATGTACCGCATCCCGGACACTACATGTGACACTTCCTTCGATCTTATGGCACATGCGCTACATCGGAATAGGGAAGGGGATGACGAGTGAGTGGCTCCGTGTTTGCTGAAGTGCTTACGGCATTATAAAAGCATTCTGCGCAGTTGATGCCATTTGGCAAGAACCAGAAGATATCGCCGTGATCGAAATCGACCAGGATGATATTGCTACCTCCTGTAAGTTTGTATGTACTATTTTTAATAGGATAATATTTTTAATAGGTTTAATATTTTTAAAAGGTTTAATACTGGTATATTAGTTTGTAAATTTTGGACTAAAAAATAAAAATACAAAATACAATTTTCTTAAACGTTCTTCTGGGTAGGTTTATTTGGTCCGTATAGGTCGGTAAGTCGGCGATAGTTTTTTGTATTAACATATGTAAGTTTATGTGTTTATTGTTCCATATGATATATAGTATTAGAGGGTTTGCAAATCACATAGCAACTTTAATTCCATATGCATGACTCGCAGGAAAGTCACGGCAAGTGTTGAAAGGGGAGTGTTGAAAGTTTAATTCCCTTTATGTTGTTGAAGCTTGAACGACACAACACGCCACTAACATTCATCGAACCTATAAATCATGTAACTATTGAGTTAATAATGGTGGAGAAAGCAACATCTCTGCATCTCTGTCTTATTTTATTAAGAAAATCTTTGATTTTATTATAGCAAAATAACTGTGGTCAATCTTATCCTCTTACATCTTACTTTATGTCGTATGCATGCTTTCAATATAACATCGAATATTGGCTCTGGCAGTCATACATACAATATTATGTTATTTTATATAATAAATAATTAGTTAGTTATTTTTATAATTCGTTTTGTGTAAAATTTCAAATTGTGGCTCTTCAAACGCACGTTATGTTTGTACTACTCTCATTTAAAGAACATACACTGACATAGTTAGTAGTGACCTAAATAATAATTCCCGACTTATTTTCTAAAGAATGACGACCCGTATGATAAAAAAAGCTTATTCTAGCGAGTCTAGCAGGATAATGGTTTATTTATATTCATCCGGATAGCCGTTTGGAAAGCTATCGCGGCACACCGCACCTGCGACCAAACTTAGAGCTCATTTAAATCCCCACTTTGTACGAGACGTTTCCTTTTTATGCTTAATAAATATATTCCAACGGGTTGTTCCAATTTAAGGGTTGTACTAACAAAGAGTGATAAAAGTAAAAATATTATTCTAGTCTTTACAACTATCAAAACACGTATTATTATACGCCGAATAAGTAACCGGAGGGCAGAATATACGACCCATTACCATAGACGGAAGTCCTGTGAAATTTTGCGCTTTATCGTTATATGTAGATGGCCTAGGCCTTATAGTGTAACGGTGCCATTGAGCAACAGAGAAGAAAAGAATGAATAAATAGCGAAGGAACACGCCTTCAGAGAATACCAACGTATTTAACTGCATAACACTTCTGTGTTTCGTACGGTGGCGATGGAACCGGAGACCCAACCACAGGAAATCATTCCAATCCAGTCCTTGGGTTTGATAATGCTATATATATATATATCTGGAATCTCTGTTAAGGACGGATGTCGGTGTTTATTGGTGTGCCTTATTGCCAGGTGAAGTAAGAACCTATTTCCCAATTATATTTGAAATAAAGAAATCTTCTGCGTGCTAAAATTTCAATACTAACTTTTTTTTACTTTTTTGCACAACATTGAGAGTAACAAACGAGCACACAGTTCACCTGAGATGTGTATGTTATATAAGTGATTCCTGCGGCCCATGACATCTATATTCCCATGATAAGGAATCATAATGCAGATGTGTTGTCACCCTTGAGGACTGAGATGGAATGCCTCGTCACCAGTAATAAAAGTGTCCGGATTCCTAGTCACCAGACGAAACACAGCAGTATTATACTGCTATTTTACGCTAATATTCGGTGAGGGCGTGGTCCTACCGCGGTCGAGCTGACCCATTCATTCTGCAATTAGAAACATTACGCAACGTAGCTCTACCACTGTTGAAAGGTAAGCCTCTATCAAAAATAATTATAGAAGGGATTAAGTTCGTAATATAGCAATTTTAGTTGAATAAGAATCATTAAAATGGCTAAATATTTATAAATCATTACTTTATTTATAAAATATGGACGATTAGACATCCATTCCAATTTCACGAAAGTCAGATTATTTCTTAAAATAAAAAGTAGTTGTTACTTTATACCATTATACCGAAGTTTTGTTGGAGCGTGCTGCTAGCCAATGAATGTCCACAGTACTTTAAGTTTGCGCTGAAGTCTCAAGAATTTAGATTAAGAACTAAAATAGTAAGAAAAAGGTTTTTCATTTTCAGAATAAAAATTAAATAAAATTTAAACTGTTATTTCATATAGGTATAGATATATTATATATATGTGTGTTGTTAAAGTGTGGCTGTACGACGTATCTACGTGCTTTTTAATATAAAAAAAACCACTGAAAAATAAATTCAACAAGTGACTTCAACATCCATCTCAAAGAAGAATTTTTATGTAGATATTTTATCAAAACAGAGTACTAAAATGGAGTGGATCTAATTACGTTTAATTCTATTATTATTAATTAGATCTTAAGTTTCAACCGCAAACCTTATCCTAACGTTATCCTTGCAATTACAACCGATTTCTAATAATATATAATACATATACGAGGTATACCGGATATCAAAATTAAGTAGCCTATACGTAGTATATGGTACTACATATAGTATATATATATATATATATATATATATAGAAACTTAACACATTACTATTAACCTCATCTAAAAACTTATTCAACACAAGTTTTATAGATGTGAAAGAGCCGATTTAACTCTTTTACTTTTAAAAGGTAAAGTTTAAGGCGAATGTTATCTTTCTCACATCCAATTAGGCTTTCCAGTGCATCTATTATTTAAATAGCGTTTTGAACATACAAATGTAACTGGATTATCGCGCCTATGAAGTTAAGGCTGAATTCAAAATCAAAACCTTACATCGTCACAATCGTAATTATTATCATCATTTCGTTGCATTATTAGCACTGATTATAGTCTTCAAAAAATGTATTTTCATACATTCCAACAATACATTAAGCCGCCTGTTAAATGTGACGGCGACCTTCAACGTCGTTTACTACGTTACTTCGGATTCCAACAGATGGAGATTATTTAAGTAGATAATATTTACATTTTGTTAGGTCATTCGTATCTTGAAATTTAGATCTATGACATTAGATCACTCTAAAAAAACTTATTCTAACTCTTGTCAATTAGGGGCACCAGCGTCCACAGTAAAGCCTAATAACATTTTATCAAAAACTTTTGCCAGCTAAGCATACTTCGTTGTGCGAGTCACGCGCATGCAATTAATGTTGGTATTTGAATTGCGAAAACTCTAAAACACGGGTCGGGTCTAATATTAAGCCGAGATAAACATTCTATGTGAACTTTGTTTATTTGCTGCGCTATGTTGGTTGGTACAATCAAAATAACCCAGCTCACACATCCACATCTCTGTAAATTCTGTTTTGTGATGCAATATATTTTTCTTATCAACTAATTGCCTCAAGCTAGTGATGATTGAAGGTCTGGTGATAATTTTACACAATTCGTTTAGGATCTCCATGCAAACTGGAAGTTAAAATTAAAACCTTTTTAAATATAAAATCTCTCATTTGTATTTTTCTCCAAACCCAGCCTACTATAAAAGTTACAGGAGCATGCAACTAGTTGATTAATCCAAACTTTAATCCCGAAACTTATACTCGAATAAACTTTGACAAAACAATAAGAGAACATATTGAGAAGCTTTTTGCAAAACTGAAAAACCTTTACAATTAAGAGTTCAGAAGTGGATATTTAAATTTATGAAAACAAATGGACTATGATGGTGTTGACTTTTTAACATATTTTTATTTTTTTATAATTAGATATACGGTCTAAGAATTTACAATTTTCATCTTTTGATAACAATATTAATTTATTATTTAACGTGAGTTCAATGCAAGTTCAAGTATATTTTTTGTATATAGTACAATAAAAACAAATTAAAACAAAATAAGCATGATAATGAAAATCCTATTATTATAGAAGACATTATTACTGATGACAACAGATTTCATCTTAGTCGCCAGAGTTCAAAGGATAATAGCCGATGTCATGAGCCGCAGGAAACACTTTCTATTAGGTGAACGGACGCCTCTAATACCATGAAGGCAATAATGAACCGTGGGAATTGTAAAACAATAAAACAACGCATGATCTAGACCAGAGGTTCTTAGAGTTCTTTTCTCATAGACCACTTTAAAAATTTTGCTGACTCCGGTGAACCCCCTGCAGCTACATTTCTACCATATTCCCAAAACTCGACAAAAAATGTAAAGATTAGATCTTACTATGGAAATTTTCGTTGCGGTGTAATAGTTTTAGAAAAAAAAAGTGAGAATTGATTGGTTAATTAATTAATTGATTGTGCTGTTGTGAATGGATGTCTAAAAAGTAAAGTTGACCCATGAAAAAAGTTATTCAATCCAACTTTACTTTTTTGACATCTACTCACAGCACAAGGAACCAAGCAACTCTCACTTATTTTATTTAGAAAACTCTACATTCGGAGTGGTATAAATAAAAAGAAAAATAGTATATTTTTTGTGTTGTATTTATCCAAATATGTAATACTTACACCATTAATTATTATTGTTATCATATTAAATTGTAATTAATTTTAGTTCATTTTAATTATATTACGACTGTTATCATTTTACATTGTAATATAATAGTCGTAATAAAATTAAAAGTAAACATTAATAACGTAACGTAACTTCTAAAATACCAATCACAAAATAGTCAATTTTAATGGGAGGGATGTACTTGATGGATTGACAGCAAATATATATATATATAAAATTATCTGTCTACATTTCTTGCTAGGTGAAGTCAAACCAACATTTTAGTTCTTCACTATCGAAAGCAAATAAATTTTTGTGGACCCCCGCTTACGAGTTGTAAACCCCAATTTTTTGTCACGCCAACGACCCCCGTCCAGTCTCTCGTAGACCCCTGGGGTCCCACCTGGACCACTTTTGGAACAAAGGAGCTAGACAAAGTCTTGACTATACATCTATAATTGCTGTAATTCAATCAACCATCCGAAGTTTTTACTCCTATATAAAAGTCTCCAATAATCCATGAGAAATGTTATTCCCTGTCAACAAAAAACTACTTCAAAATAAGCAAATCAACAAATTGAACTAAACTAATAAGATACTTAGTGAAGGCAGCATCACAGAAATTTGATGATATTGTAGAGAGAAACGCAAGGGGTCCGTACAGTGGTGAAGTTTGTATAAGCGTGAAACGTATTTCGTAACGTATTCCCATCCCTCTTTCGATTTACTCAAGACTCACGTAAGATGACGATTTAGAGAAAAATATCTAAAGAATATCTTCACGGTACAGCGCGCCAGAAGAGACACGAATACAACATTGTAGTTGTGTAGGGATGTACCCTATTTCGATATATATAAAATTATAGTTGCTCCGATACGTATATAGAAAAATTAAATAAGACTTGATTTAAATTGAATACCGGAGATTCGTCCCGGAACCCTACCCCTTGGGTGTTGGGTATATATTTATATATATATATATTTATATATATATATATGTATATATATATATATATATATATAAATTTGTATGTTTAGATGTTTGCTACTCAATCATGCAAAAACGGATTTGAAGAAACAGAAAGTTTATAACCTAATTTAATACATAGGATACTTTTAATCCCGCTAAATAAGCCATCTCCTTAAAGAATGTTATCAATTTATCTTAACATTGTTTGCCCACGACTTCCTTTGCTTAAAATTAACGTAGTGGCGAATAATAATAAATCATATATCGTCTCACACTTTTTAATTTCAGTCAGAACCCAATTCTGAAGTTCACCCAATCGAAGTTGGAGGCAGATGCTAGTTTTATATTTCTCGCGGCCTTGAGATGCCATCATGACCGACCGTGGTATATCACCACAAACTTCACATAGAACGTATATAGTAAAGTATTTTATTAGCATTTTATAGCAATAAGTTCCACCACGGCTAAATCTCAAATAGGTAAGCCTTATTTCGAATAGTACGTAATATTGAACACGTGTTTGATAATATTTATATGATTTTATAATCATAATAATCAGTTATAAATAAAAAAACGATAAATCGTAGAGGTACGTCACTATTCCTAAATATAGACAGGGAGTTGATTTTGTCGGGAAATTGAAAACGACGATAGTTTGTGAACGCTATTACAGATTAGATTTAAGGGATCAAAACTTATATTAAAACTGATTAAACTCACACTACATATCTGTGGTCATAGACCAGACAATGATAAGTACATTTTTCCTCAGTATGGCTTATTAATATAGGTATAATCGCCAAAAAATGCTCTTTCATTTGGTCATATCAGGATAACTACATGCAAAATATTACTGTTGTATTGAATACTAATCAGATTATGATAACTTTTATATTTCAACTTTTGGCGATTATACCTATATTAATGTCATACTGAGCAAAAACTGTACTTATCATTGTCTGATCTATGACCACAGATATAGATGATCAACAAAATAAAAGCTTAAATATGGTTTCATACTACCCTATATACTATACAGCGATATAGCTGTCGATCGCGTGGCTTAGTAGTGAGATTACTTCCTGCTGCATCGTGAGTCCTGGGTTCGATTCCACTATTATTTTTTTCGTTTCGTATAGCCGCTCTTAGCCCTAGGGCTTTCACAGTTTCACCGGTTTGAGAGGTGACCGAGCTCTTATGCCGTTCAGCCTAGACCTCTTTTAGTGGGTAACCATGATAAGGGCTCCCGGAGCTTAGCCAAGCCGTGACCGGGCCGAGTTGGCGGTGTCCGAGAAGGCCGAACCTCGGCTCAATCCTCTGACTCGTTGCCTGTGACTATGGATTATCTAAATGAATATCTCTATTATTATTGACTGTCCGATTCCCAGCAGAGGAATCAATGTTATTTGTTTTTGTTTATCATTATTTGTTAGTTTCCTTATTTGTTTGTATATCTTATTGTCTTTGATGCAACATTTGAACCTTCCTCTGATGTTATTGACACATTTTTAACATCGCCTTTGCTTGCAGAAATTCTTACACCACATATTGATACGAACCAGAATATATTGCCGTGATCGAATCGATGACCAGGAGGAACCTTAGCTCATCACGGTAAATAACCTGTTAAGTGTCATATCCCATACAATTATGCGAAGCTTACGATAAGATTGTGAAAGCTTGATGTATATGAGACTATATAAGTACGTGCGTATATTTTTTTACTACATTAAGAGTAACAAACGAGCACACAGTTCACTTGGTGTTAAGTGATTCCTGCGGCCCATGACATCTACATTCATCCTTGACAAAATGCAGATGCGTTATCACCCTTGAGGACTAAGATGGAATGTCTCGTCAACAGTAATAAAGGCCTCCGGATTCCTACACTCACCAGACGAAACACGGCAGCGTTATGCTCTTTATTTCAAGCTGGTATTCTGTAAAGGCATGGTCCTACCCCGGTCGAGCAGACCCATATATTCTGCAGATAGAAACTACAGCGTCGTCATACCACTCTAAATTCGCTTATTTTTTTTGTACTATACAGCTACATAGTATAGTTAAGTTTGAAATTAACTTAAAACACCGGCATTATGTTGGTGTTCTTTTTATTTCTTTGATATTCAAAATAGGAAATTTATTAACTGGCCTATATCAGCCTTAGTAGTTAAGGCAACTTTTATGAGATATGTGAACGATGAGATAAAACAGCGATCGTAAACATGTCATGTAAATAAAAATGTTTTCATTAATGAACTCTATCCGCCGATCTTCCCGGAGTAGGCTATTTGTGTGACATCTTAAACTTGCGTCAAATATTTACAAAATATACATTTTAAATATATCTCACAAACACTTTTTTCATATAGAGGATCTGCGTCGGCAGCCTTTAAATGAATATTTACGAATTTATATTTAATCCTATAAATATGACACATATTCATATATCTTCTCTTATTTATCTGGGGTTGGGACAGTGCGTCATGTACTTCCGTTTGTCTTTCTTTTTTGTCAACCGTACATCCACTCCCACTAATATCACAACATTCACGCAATCATTACATGTTTAGTCTTCATGTCGCTTTGCGTTCCGTTCCGTTCACATTAATAGCCATAAAACCGATCAGAATGAAATAAAAATAATGTTCCGTAACAATATTGAAGTTTTCTCTACACAAAATCTGATATGGAATAATCTGAAACAATTCGGTATACAAATTTCGTACAAATCAGTGCGCGGTACAATTGACTAATCGAAACCTTGTAATATAATCAGTTGGTCTGCAATTGTCCTTGATCAAAATGTAGAAAAAAACAAGCAGCATGGATTTAATTTGAGTCACGAAAATCATAATACAATTAGCATAAATACAACAATTAATTAATTAACATTCGTTAAAAATCACGACGTAGTTTCATTAAGACTGGACACTAACTGAGGATAATAGGTCTGCTTGAATTATAACTTAGTAATTCAACATTTTTAATTCACAACAGAATATGGACATTACAAAGGATAAAGAAACAGGCACTACTGAAAGGATCGTCGGTGGTCAACTTGACCGTCTCTTTTGTGGCTATATTTATTAACAGCCATTTCATTTTGTGAAAAAATTATAAACAGATTAAATTTAGTTTTGTACCAGCCATCATTATTGTTAACAAAACAAAATCATCGTCCAACATAAAAACAAAAGAAAATCAAGTTCATAAATATTACGTCTATGGAGACATTCTATCTCAATTTTCAAGTGTGCATTTTTATTCCTTATTATCCCAGACTGTCGTCATAATTTATTACGTCACTACAACACAATCTCTCCCAACTACATTATAATGTCCCACAACAATGATTAATCAATTTCAAAGCGTACGAAAACCGCAACAGATATCTATTATCTAAATATTTTTTGTCAATAGCGTCGACTCAAACCGATGCCATTTCAATGAACAGTATTTTGTTCAGACGTTCCAACGAAATGGAATCCTCATTTAATTTCAATCGAAATATTTGAATAGTTATTGATAATAAAACCGTAAATAATTTGAACGCTACGCAGTCTTCCTCTTAAATTAACAAAAAAGCTGTCCGCTAATGGTTGGAATCATTAGGAGCAATTAATCATAAAGGGAGGAATACAGATATTCGTTGAGAGCAACAAACCCCCGACAACCATTCACAGAAAATATTAACGCATTTCATAAGGACTATTGGATGAAAATGAAGTTACGATCAATGCCACGCTACGAGCGCTCTTTGAATATTTATGAAACTTTCATTTTTTTCTTATTTTGGTTGTTACATACAGTATTCCTCGATAAATAATTATGACGCAGTGACGTAGATACGTTAACAGAACTGGGAACTTGGGACAAAATGAACAGGAATTAGCTATTGGTAGCTTATATTTTAGAGAATAGTGTTTCACAGCACTCGAAGTAACAGTGGCCTGGATATTCGATGTCCTGAAAGACAACCTGAACTACCCGTCAGGTTAAAATTATTAATTTTTAGTTTGACATTCACTGGATACAGCATTCGGTGTCTACAGATCTTCTAATGAACTATACAGCTGTAGCCCATCACTCCACCTACCTTCTAAATTTCTTCGACCTTCTAAGGACAATATGGATGGGTCAGTTTGAACGGGGCAAACACCCTCGCAGAATAACAGAGTGAAATAGCAGCATGACGCTGCTGCTTCGTATGGTCAGTGAAAAGACCTGCGTTATAGTTGGGGTAGGCCTAGTTACAGTAATAGAGCTATTACGGGTACCTAGGCATTCCATCTCAACCCTCAGGAGTCAAAACAGATGTATATTTTTACCCAAGCCTGGCTTGGAACCAACGATCCGGACTTTATAAGAGCTAAAGACTGGCGCCCTATCTAGCCCAGTCCTCAACTCTTTAGACTTCAAATTATGATCAGTTTCAGAGGACATGGCCTGCTCTAAACGGCATGGCGACATTGAGTCTCTTAAAAAATCTTTGGTACAAGCAGTGGCAAAATGACCCTTGGAAACAGTGCGTAAATCCATAGATTCGTGGCCAAACAGATTAAATATAAATAGCTGTATAAAAGCCAAAGGTGGCCATTTCAAATAGAATATTTTTTATTTTTTGGTAACCGACTAATAAATATGTAGGTATAAATTTTAATAATATTACATTACTTCATTAAAAAAAACGCATTTTCATTTGTAACAGAACTTATAGCCGGACTAGGTATATATACTCACTATCATTCAAGTGTCAATTTATAAGTAGAAGTAAATTTAATACAGTAAATTTTTGGTAAAAAATCCCACCCTAATAATAATTACAAAAGATACACAGTGCTGAAATAAAGGTTTCACCCGCAGCATCCTCTTTGACTGACAATAAAATTGTGTAACTGTGATAAAACAGAGTAGTGGTGAAGGACCAATATTTAAAACAGGTTTTTAGCTTTCTTCATAATTGATCTCCTGATAAAACTTGACAAAAAGTTGCCATGGTCTGAATAAACTAGTAAGAATTCATCACATTCAAGTTGTAAATTTATAGTAATGTATCATTAGATATTTATTGTACAGGGTATAAAGGTCTAGATAAAATAATTTAATTTAATAATTCATCACATTGTTTGGGGATAAATAACTAAATTCATTAATAAGATACCAATGTAAATAGCAAGTAATATCCAAACTTATTCTGGAATACAATAAGACCCATTTGTAAAAAGGGAGCCTTTAACCACAATCTTTTTATTATTCTAGTGGTGACTAATGAGCACACAATACTCCTCATGCCAAATGAAACCTGCAGCACCCTGTATTACTCACATTCATCCTCGCTAAGGAATGACATTGCATATATGTAGTATTAGTAATACTGCCTCCAATTTCTTACTCTCACTAGACCAAACATAGTTAACTATTATTCTATGCTCTATATCTTTATATATCTTTGTTCCATCCAGGCCAGTCAATATATTCCTGATAGAGCTGGTTTTGTACAAACTGCGGGATAAACTACCATATCATGTAAAATCAAATATTATCATTATTTGTAGAATACAGTTAATATCACCATGATATGGAGAAAACTACAATATAGTACAAAAGATTAAATGTTAACATAATTTTGTTTTTCATTTTACTTTATGTAAGGTAATGCTTGACTCATTGCCCATCTGGTGTTAATGGCAGATAGTCTAGAATGGGAAAACAAACTTTTTGAAGATACAACATAATTAAACAGAAATACACACCAGCTGAATATTCCAGTCCTTTGCTGTAAGTATCAATGACAACAAGTCAAATTGTTTTGTCAGAATATATAGAGATATTCAAAAAAAAATGTAAACCTGCAATACCAATGGAAGAAAGCAGACAAGTAATCAATCAATTACACTAATTAGCTACCAGTAGCAGCACTTGTTGATGATTAATGCATTGTATGATATTTTGTTGCTATAGTAACAGCATCTTTGTTACCAAAAATGACAAGCCTCTTGTATTTGTATTATAACTAAATTTTAATAACCAGTTAGAGATACCTGGGCAGCAGAAGGATTTAATCTATTTATCAGACATACAATTTTGGGGTAGTCGTATTTCATATGCCAATGTATTTCTTAATATCTCATTCAAATTAAATATGTTGAAAATACCATTTGCACATGAATTAAATATATATAGATATAAGTATATTTTGAGTGGAAATGGATGATCTTAATAAAATATTTATCATGAAATAAATAGTCAAGGAAAGAAAAGAGAAATAATTTTTAAAGATGAGTTTTCACTCTCTATTTTTTTAAACTTACTTATTATAATCAGTTAGTTTTTAAAAGCTATTTAATTCAAAAATTTAGGTAAAAACAGGTCACAAAGATTCTAAAAATATTTACCTCAATTTATTTAAGAAGTTTTAATAATTTTCCACTTTTTTTTAATAATCTGGAAGCTCAAAAGTTCTAGAGCTAAAGAAAATCCTGATATTGTTTTTAAAAGAAGTCTAATTTTTGAACATATAGCTTAAATTCCAATTTCCAGATCATACATTTTCTAATTTCAATCTTGGATTGTGTAATATATTTACATATAATACTACATAATATTTTATGATAGATTATTGAAATATCAATAAACCATTAGATGACGAAATGAAACAAAAATCTATCATGTTATAAATAGTTAAAATTTACTCAAACATACCAATTACAAAACAGTGACATGTCCTAAAAGCTTGGAAAGCACATCAAAAGCTCTTAGAACATATGCATGAGAAATGTAATATTCGCTGTAGTCACGTTATAAAGAACTACACTTACAATAATAAGCTTTTTTAGAAAATCTAATTAATAAAATAATACATTTATATTCTTTCATCGATCGATTGTTTCTCAGTGCGCTAGTATATGTCATATGTAACTTACTTTCAAAACCTCCACTCCGCAAACACTTAAATAATTCACGCTATATGTCTAAAATGGATATTTAAAAAAACAAAACATAAATACACATAGCACTACTATGTTTCTAAAAGTTTTTTGTTTTCTTGTAAAACACGGTAACATATCGCGAAAACGAAAAGTTCAATGTGATGGCGCCACAGTCATCAGGCATATACATTGCTAAATGCACACAAACACAAATACATTGACAGCCAAACATAATATATTACCAGTAAAAAAAATAGTTCTGAAAGGTTTCCAATACATTACATATAATTTAAATGTTATCTAAAGGAAAATAATAAAATAGTTCATGTCTCCTCTGTAATAAAAATGTTGTTCTTTGTGACAAACTATTGTGGAAGTTACCATGAATGGTATCACAGGACAAGTTACACATGGTTCCAGTAGAAAGTTTTTTTTCATGTAATTAATCCAGATTTGAATTTTGCTCAATCTCAGTTTCGCTCATTTTGTTTCTACTACGTAATGCCGAATTCTTTCAAAGACATTGTAATAACAACTTTACAAAAACAATTTGCAAAACTTAGTATTCGACACAAAAGATGCTTAATTTTTCCGTATGTTTTCTTACTATATAATTATTAACATTTAGTTACTCTTTACTGTCCAACTGCGTAGAATCAAATGTTATAATATGCTTTAGAGCTAAGTCTAAGTCGACATTTAAACATGAGGTAGATCCTTCCACGCAATCTTTTATGACTTTACACTCTTAGGATTTTGTAGGGTAATAAAAATTAAAACGAAAATTACACAAAAATATACAAATTTATTATTATTGTATTGTTAATAAATCTTAATAAAAAGCAGGAACAATGTTTTAATATTACACTTAGATTACAAATCCCGTCTAAAAATACTTTTAGGTTCTCTTAAGCCGTAAATTAAGTTATAATACTTCTGGCTGGTTTCACAATCATCAAGTAATTAAACTACTTAGATAATAAAACTTTAAGCAGCTGCTCTCACCAGCAAGTGTCGAAGAAGTGTAATTGGTTTTGCTGCATTCTACAGATTTTACAGAAGTTTTGATGTCTACAGGTCTGAAATGTGAACTATGTTTATTATGTGTAGTGAAATTGTAATAACGTCACCCGGCCCTTAGCCTTTAATCATACCATAATTTGGTGATAGGACTAGAGAGTAATAATTATTTTATACTAAGGAATGTTACAAATGTTTATAAAGGTTACTATATAAATGTAATATGTTTAATATTTATCTTCAAAGTGATTCAAGAATTTACAAAATTTATTTCCAATTTAAATTTTAATTTATCTAAAAATGTTTTGTATTACATTTATTAAAACTGTCTTTAGCTTAATATAACCTAAAAATATTAAATTGGCTGATTTTTATCACATTACATTTGTTATTAACTAACACCTACTATTTTCTTGCTTAAATAGTAAACTGCAGTTGTCTGTATTTTACAACATTGAAAACAATTAATGAAAAATTATAAAGATAAATAAGCTAATAAATTTTGAGTGTAATTTAACATTTGAAATGAGGTATGTCATGCCATGTCATGCCATGTCATCAAACTGAATTCAGTTCTTTGTTAAGTTAAATTTGGATTCAGATGGATACTGAAATAATGTGATGTTTCAGTATTTAGAAGTCTATCTTTCAAATTGATTTAAAACTCAAACTATGAACATTCAGTTTTCTATGTCATATACAATTTAAATAAGACAATTGATCACATATATTTTATAAGATGCCAGTTCAAAATAATCTTAGTTCCTGATCTTGATATATGTACTAAGCAAAGTCCACTCCTGTATCAAGTAGATCCCTGATAAGCACTGTCGCTTTTCTAGGGAGTATTCTGAGAATATGGCCGAGATAGAGCAAATGTTTGGGTACAGATGCCTCTGGGTAATTGCGTCGTACACTATCCAAGATTGACTTAGCCGCGTGTTCTGGTGTTATTGTTCCGAAATAACTTGAAATCCTGCAAATATAAAATATATAGTCACTAAATAAATTGACAAAAACTATTAACTTATTTTTTATGGGGATCTTTTTTTTTGAACTAATCTGAGGTGGAAAACATCCTGAAGGAATGGTCCTCTCTTCTTTCTTATATTATTTTGAGTGATATCTAGATATTGAAATATCAATACATTATCAGCATGCCCCATTATTTAAATTAGATATAAATGAGTCTCGCCATTTTACCCAAGATTATCCTGTGTAAAACATCTTTCAGTTGTGATGAGCTTTCACAAGTTTAGTAAATTTATGATGCATATAACTAGCATGTTTGGTCAACTCTTATTTCCATTTGATATCATATGCACAATGTTGTTAATGACAGTTATGTATAATTTACCTTAATCTTAAATCTGAGCTTTCTTCCACAATAAATGGATATATATGAGTCAGAGTAACATATACACCATCAGTCTTGTTGATCCTTAAATGCTCCATCAGTGATTCGGCAAGGCCCTGGACAGCAAACTGCGCCACACTCAAAGGCATCTGATCTTTGATGTAGCTTAAGCCAGCTACAGAAGTAAGTGCTACAATGTGGCCATGATTCTTTGCTTTCATTTCAGGCATAAATTGTTCAATAAGCTAAAAGATAAGATATATCATCAATGTATTTAACAAACTACTATATAATAAAAAAATACAATAGCAATGGTTTTTGGTCTAATCTGAGAATAATCTAATCTGAATTAAAAAGAATATTTCTTAATAAATGTTTTTATTAAGTTCCAAAAAAATTATAACCTGTCTGTCTATATTATAATCCTTATCCCAAAAGGGATGAGAATAGATAAAAAAATCTACCCACAATTCACATAGAACTTAGAAGTTTCATATGTTACAGTAGGTAACTCATTGTGGTACTAAAATGTCTTCATCAATTAGAATTATAAGATGCCATAGTTGCCATACATGACAATTTAGCATCACAAACATACTATGTGATGAATGGGAGAGTGGTATCATTTTTATTCTTTAGTGTACTTTCATTTTATTTTACATTTAGTATCTCTATAGATAGTCTTAGGAGTAGATGGTATAAAGGATACTTATATTTGTTTAAGTGTTTATGCACATTAAAAATTTAGCATAATAAATAATTTAAGGGATAATGTGCATGAAAAAACACTCATATAAATAATTACCCAAAAGTAAGAAGTCAAGGTTAGGTCCAAGGTTTCATGTATGTCTTGTGGAGGCTGTGTCATCAATGATCGGGGGCTAGGAATCCCACAACAATAAAACAGCATGCTCACAAATTCAACATCTTTTTTCACTTGTTGAGACATGGTAGTAACATTTTCCTTTTTTATTATATCACACTCGTAAATATATGCTGTGCCGCCTCTACTCTTTATAGTTTTTACAGTGTCTATATTGTTAGTAACATTTTTATCAACACAGAGAACTATAGCCCCAAGATCAGCTAACTGTATTGCTATTTGACGGCCTACTCCTCTTCCTGATCCAATAATCTGAAAAAATATTTTTATATATTAATTTACAGGTTATATTTCACCTAATTCATTTATTGAGCATGGCAATCCTATACCATGATAAATATAACAAATTTTATTATTATGGGGATATTTAAATATATCTCCGACTGGTTGGTTAATAAAATTAATAAACAATTGAAATAAAATTTATATATAAAATACACTTCTGTATATTTATTTTTTAACTTTCAAAGCATGTGTTTGACCACATTCCACCTGATGTTAAGCAGAAATGCAAAATAGTAAATGAATGGAAATGTATTAAAACAAATATATACAATAGAATAAAATACATATTAAAAGCCCAACCAGACAGGAATCCCTCAACAAAGGAGTCCAAAAGGTTGAGGGTTAGGCCAAAAGGCAAGAAATCTGTGGACTATATGAGCGGTGTTGAGGAGCACTGCATTCTGCATGAGCCTGGAGCTGCCCATTTTGGAGTTCCAATAGTCCCAGGTGATTCCAAAGGCTAGTTGGGATTAACCCTTTGCAGACTGATTTGACTATAGGAATAAATCTGGTTGGGTCAATCACCCTGTGTGCCAGGTCCAGATATTTTGTCTGCTTCGGCTTTCACAAGGTTCATGTCATATAGGATGTTGATATCAACCAAAAATATTCTTGGCAGAAGAATAGTCCTGTCTGTGATGATGTCCATCCAAGTAGAGCCTAGCATGGTTATTTTCGAATATGGCTTCAAGTGCTTAAAGCAATACCTGGTCCACAAGACCTAATTTCTGAGTGAGCTCAAGTTGTCATTATTATTATATACACTGAACAGGATGTGTATTAATGATATGTATTAGTTAGATACATAAATAAATTGTATTGTGTATTATAAATCAGATAAAATAAATAGTACATTTAACTTAAGTATGCTATGAAAGACTTTCTCAACTGTAAGAACATTTTACATCATCCTTATTAAATAACAGGAAGACATTAAGTAATTTGAATTTAAAATTTATGTGTAAACAGTAGCTTGACAAATAAAACTTTAGTCAATTTACCTGTATATATTTTTAACATGATTATGCTTACCAAAGCTGTCTCCATCTGTAAAGATTTCAATGGGGGAGGATTAAAGAATCCATATATAGCTTGAAGTATTGCATAATTTGTGTTAACCACAACCCATACAAGATCAACCATTAATATACACAAGGAATAAGATTTCAAAAGCATTTTAATGGGAAAGAGAGGGTTGAAAATAGATCCAATTGTATTCCCCATGAGTAGTGTTCCCTGAAATTGAAAATGTAAAAAATTTAAAATAATCTGGATTTGATATTAATTTTGGCACACGGCGTTAAACTGTTAAATTTATATTGAACAAAAGTATATTAACACACACATGTACTTATATTCTTGGTATTCTACAAAAGCAGTGTAAATTTGTAAGCGTATGAATATTTTACCCTTTCAGCACTATTCATAGCGGAAATTTATTACAAGAATACTCACAATTTTCAATAGAAATTCCATTTCCAATAAAATGATGCGACTTCAAGCTAACGGAATTGAATGAAAAATTAAACAAAAGATAACTACCTTGTCTGTGTATAAAATATAAGTGAACTTTAATTATATCGCCCGGAACTCGGTTGCATCACAGCGACAGCTAACATTGCTGATAACAGTGAAGGGATTTTATTTTGATAACGACAACAAAATTTCAATGTTAATCATTATGACAGATCCATTGACCACATAAACAAAATCAAAATGACAGAACAACAAAAACCAAGATGATAGGGCCATTGTTGCCAATCTTTTAATATAATTAACAGGTTGATATATATATATAACAATTTATACATATTGATGGCGGCCCCGTGGTGTAGTGGTTGAGTGCATGACTTCAGTAGTCGTGGGTCCTGGGTTCGATTCTTATCAAGAAACCAAAATATTTGTGCAGCATCAATTGTTGGTTTTCGGAGATGTTGTATGTACATCCCGTGTCCCAAACACTGCATCTGAACCTTCCTCCGATTTTATTATTATATATATATGTGTGTGCGCAAACGCTTACGACGCTATAAAATATTCTGTGCAGTTAAGGCAATAACAGAAGATATCGCGGTGGTTGAAATCTATTTCAACCATCGAACGCTTACCAATAACGCTTCTGGATTACTTTTCTGCAAAACTTGTATCAAAATATCCATGATTTGGCCGGAACTTGATAGGCATTTATTATTTTTATTTTTTAATCAAGGTGGTATAAGTATATATTTAAAGCTTTATTATGTTATTTCGGCAGGTTTTAAGCAATATTGCTTTATTCTTATATTTAATGTATTGAGTGTTCTCTAACATACAGTGACTTTGAAATAATAATATGAAATTATTATATAGTTACGGGGATTTTGAGATGTACCAAATTATCCTTAAAAGCGTGAGTGAGGTGGCCACGACTTTTCTACTCCAGCTCGTATTATAAGTGCTAACTTTGATACAAAGGAATAGGAAGCAATGGTAATTTTAAATTGAAGATAGGGTAAAAATAAAGGAACGATAAAAGAACGAAAAAGAAATTATTGTATACATAGAAATAATTTATGTAGATACTTCACAATAGAATATATAATACATTCAATAGAAATGCCTGTATGGCGTAGTACCTTGGCCTTTTCTGATAAGCACAAACCAACGAAAAATATCTTGTAGTATAGTATAGTATGTCAAAGTCTGAGATATATTGGCAGTATTTTGTAATAAATCTATTTAGAACAACAATCGATTTATAATTTGTTTCAGTCTGTTTTTGTCCATAACATGTTTTGATTATCGTTCTATAATATAATATATTCTAGCAAAAATGGCTTTTGTATATCAAGGTGACTCGGATTTGGAAACAAAAGCTAGAAAATGTAAGCTGCGCAGATTATCTAAAATTGTGTCATTTTTGCATTATAATTTTTAAAATAGCAGCTAAAAAATTGCATTAAAAAAACCCTATCCATATATTTATTTATACAATAATATAAAACGAAAAGAATTGGATTTTAACAGCTTAGCATCTTAGATTTGAGTTAACAATTAATTTACAGCTGCTGAACGAATCTCAGAGAATATGCATATAGTGGCAAATGAACCTTCCCTGGCACTGTATAGACTTCAGGAGCATGTAAGGAAAGCTCTACCTCCCATGGTTGAAAGAAGAGTTGAGGTCACTAAATTACAGCATGAATTGCAAGGAAGATGTTATGATGTTGAGTATGCACTGAGGTAATATATATATAATAATATGTATATCTTTATGTATACCAAGATCACACTGCCGAGGTTAGGTTAGATTGGGATCTGCCTCAGGGGGCTTGGATTGTTTATCGTTTTCCTAGCTCTCATGGACTCTAGAGGGTGAAATGGAGGGGGGGGGGTCTACTTCCTATGTACAGAGAAAGCTGAGTAAGAAGGTGTGCTCGTCTTCCAGCATGTCTTGCCTGGAGGAGTGGAGAGGGCTGGTCGCAAAAAAATGCCTATTAATATATACACATACTCAGCTGAATGCCCATTTGAGAACTGTGGGTTTGAATCACAATTCAGTTATACTATTATTTTCTGTATTCTTAAATACAAAATAATAATGTTAATGTTTCCCTGTTCTATAGTAGAGATAGGTCAAAATAATTATGTCATAATACTCACTAAAAAAAAAACAAAATTTCAGTGCTGTCAAATCCATGGATGGAGCTGCAAACAGTTTCAAGAACATACAGGAGTTGTTGAAGCAATCCATTTATCTCAAGCAGCAATTAAAATATGAGGAGAATAGGAGAAATAAAAAAGATACAAATTCTGTTTATAAACGTCTCTCTGCCCATATAGTTTTAGACTTGCCAGACCTTTCCGATTTCTCTATGGTACGTGAAACCACTAATAGGATAGAAAACATAATGGCTCATGCAAGAGGTTCAAATAATGAGCTACAGAGATCACACACCACATTACATTAGCATATTTCACAGGAACTATATTTACTAATCAGTATTTGTTCAGTTTCATATTAAGATGCTGAATACAACAGTTTATTGTTTGGTTCTTCAGTACTCATGTATTTCAAAAAACAAGCTTAAAAAAATTACTGATATCACAATCTAAAACACATGATTGAAAATAATTTATGCAATTAATACAAAAGTAAAGTTGGCGTCAACCTTGCACTAATCTTTTTAGTAGTTATGAGGTTAAATTAGATTGAGAAAAAAATCTAAATCAGATTGGTTTTATTCATAAACAAAATCTTGATATTTCTACTTGGTACATACTTTAGAGTAGACATTTAAAATATGGAGATGTATTTAGCTTATTTTTGCTATATTTGTTGAATTAGAGTATGTCTCAAAAATACTCGCATCTTGACATCACATTCCATGAAAAATGTATGTAATTTCTAGAAATACTAGTTCTGTAACTTTAGTCATAATGACATTCATTATTGCTTTAGAGTATGGCAGAACATGTGAAAATGCATGTACAGTCATTAACAGTGGTGTATCTTCCTGATAACTAAATTCCATGGTATGTATAAATTTAATAGATTTCATGAGCACTGATAAAGAGTTGATTGAGTTTATTGTGCTTTTAGTGCATATTACATCATATCACATTTTTGCTTTTTTATCATATCATGCTATACCAATGCTTTAGTATAAATCACATCATCTTTTAACTTACCCATTACATGGAGAAGGATACTTCTGGAAATAACCCTTAAAATAAATTAGAATTACAGCTAGGTTTGTTTAAATTATGTTACTATGGGTATAGTGTTTAAACTGTGCATTTCAAATTTATTAGTTTTGACTTACTAGCTTAACTAAAGGGACACTTCTTTGCATTATTATATATTTATACAGGAATAGTATTATATGGTGGTATAAATGGGTATATATGTATGTCATATTTTTGGGCAAAATCTCTGTAGAAATGAATTATTTTGCTACACAAAACAATTTGTTTGCAGGAATTGATGCTATAATGTATGTCAAGTGGACAGTTTTGCTTACATCAGATTTTTATATATGAGCACCCTGTACATAATTATATTCCTTTTGCTAATAAAATTCATGTATATATTATCACCAACTCAGCTTCAATAACATAATATAATAACACAATATTATTGTATGGATACAATGCTCTATATTTTTGGCATCTTTTTTATTGTTTGTGTCTAACAATGCAATTAATATTTTACCCATTTTTTTGTGATAAATGGGGTAAATGTTTTTTTTTATTGTTTAAATTACATTTGATACCTTTTAGTCTTTTCTACCTCATTAATTAAATAAACTAAATTTCCTCTAAATTTGGGATTAGCTCTAAACCAGCACTGTGGCTCCTAGTCATAAGTCAAAGCTGAGTTGGGGAACCCTTCTGGCTGTTTAATAGTAATATTCTGTGTTGTACTTGCCAAATTTTCTTTAGTTTACAATGACAATAAAAACATCTTTCTTTCCTAAAACAATTTATAAATTAAAAACTTATTAGCATCTCTAACGTGTTCCATGTATAATTTTTAGTATTCCGTGAAATATTGCTATCATTGTTAACACTGAATCATTATTTAATATCTAGTCAATAAGGGCTAAATTAAAAACATTAACATGATATGTATATCTTTATTTAGAAAATAAATAACTACGACAACTGCTTGTTTTCTTTGCTTTGGGAAAATAATAAACATCTTAAAAATAACTATAAGCTTACGCGACTTAATGCATGCTAATCTTCTTTTCCTAAAGTCTTTGGAGCTGGTTGTAGGCAATAATTATACTTCAGAAAGACTAAAACCATGCCTCTATGTTCATGTCATTTGCCTTCTGGCTCACAACATTATATAACTATCATTTCTATAATAAAGCATTTATTTGGTACCAGGTAAAATTTCGCACCTCGCACGAGGGTAATGCTCAGACGGTTAGAATTTTTGTGGAAAAGGTTGTTTGTATTAGTAGTGCAATGTTGCAATAGATGGTGTTATTGCAAATTCGTTCACACACTGACGGACCAATTAATTTATATAGTACATAAATCATGTAATTTTCAGATATATATCATTATTTTCCAAAGATAAATCAATATTTATCTTTGGAAAATAACGGACCACGGCAGCTCCTTCAACTTGGTTATATCATATTTCTCCTCGAATGGTATCAGTTTGCTTAACGCTCCCTGATTTGGTTTTATTTTCGGTTTTCGTTTCGGCAATAATTCCTTTATGGATGAGAAGGGTATGTGTTCCTTCACAGCGTGGCAACTTTTGGTCGCTAATATCCAATTGTATACGAAATCGATTGGAATAGCTGATACTATATATGAATAAACTGTTTGGTTTTCGGCTACGAGTCTCTCCAGTCTTTCGAAAATAGTAGTCCAAGAAAGTTCATTTTCTAAAATTTGAACATTTACGAGAACCTAGAAGAAATTAGTAAATTTTATCAGCATAATATGATGTACTATATGAATCTTTACTAGAAATAACTCAACTAAAATCCTTTAATGGTAGGAAATCCTCTTGTTCTATCCAGTTTACTATAAAACTACGAGGAGATACGGAGCTACCGCTTCGTTTTTTTTTGTATGAGTATTGCTGTTGGTCCAATGACCCGCTGCGGGAGGCCCGCTGAGTAAGGAGACAACGACGATGCTGCGAAGCGAAGCACGAAGAATGCTGCCGCACCACTGCTGCGCTCCGATCCCTGTGGACGATAATACAATCCGAGGGCCCCTCATAGTGAGGTACGAAACCTCGACTCGGATCGCTATCTCAAGGGAGGACAGGATAATTTTAGAAGCGGCCTAAAACACGATTAAATCGCGTGTAAGCAGCTGTACGAGGAAGACGACGTCGCGCTCGCCAGCGAGCGCGGTGTGGCGTGTCTGATACCGCTTCGAATTAATGTACTTATATACACTGCAGGCCATAAGTTTAAGACCACCTTAATTAAAGTAGGAAAATAAAGTAAAACTCCAATAAAATATCAAATGTTTAACCTGTAAAGCGTAAAGAATTTCGCATAAAGCATTCCACATTCTACTCGCGAGAATGGGTCACGATTACGGACGTTCCTATCAAGCTCTTCCCACAAAAGTTCAATGGGATTGAGATCGGGGCTCTGAGGAGGCCAAATCATGTTTTTAACACCCTTGTGCCTCTTTCTCTTCTAAATATCCCCTACGTAATTTTGAGCTATGCTTTATGTTTTATGTTTAATTAACCTGTTTATTCATCTAATAGAACATTGACTGACAAACAATATACTTTAAAAGCGTAAAGAAATATTACATTACATATACAGTCCATGGAAAAAAAGGCTATAGTTAGCTAAATTAATTTTTCATCAACAAAACCTCCTTTACATTTTATGACTTTGTTCACAAGTCTCGGCATACGGGCAATCAATTTTTTAATGGTGTCTTGTGATATATTGTTCCAAATTTCGCATATAGCATTCTACGTTTCTTCTCGTGATCTCGGGCCACGATTACGGACGTTCCTATCAAGCTCTTGCCACCAAAGTTCAAAGGGATTGAGATCCGGGCTCTGAGGCCAAACCATGTTTTTTAACACCCCTTGTGCCTCTTTATTACATAATTTTGAGCTTTCCTTTGGAAAATTAATAGCTATCTTGTTGGAAAATGAGTCTCCAATTAATCGCAACCCAGAAGAAACGGCATTTTGTCCTAAAATGTTTTTGTACTGTTCCTTTTTCAAAATTCCTTCAACTTTAATCAAATCGCCAGTTCCTATGCTAGAGAAGCAACCTCAGACCATAATTGAGCCACCACCATGCTTGATTGTTGGGACTACACAATCTGACATCATCTTTACTTGGACACTGCGTCGAACGTAAATTCTACGTTTTGAACTGAATAGTTCAAACTTGGATTTATCGTTCCAAAGCACCTTTTTAAAATCTTCTTCAGTCCAATCTGGATGGGCAACAGCTTACTGCATGCGTTTTTTCTTGTTTTGCGGCCTTAGCAGGGGTTTGCGAACAGCAACGCGACCAAGTTCGCATCTCAGTCGCCGTTGTACTGTAGTCAATTATAAAGGTTTAACTCCGGTTTTGTTGACTTCAGCGCGGATTTCTGGTCCTATTAAGCGTCTATTATCTTCACTAGACGTGATAGCTCTCGGCCTTCCCGAAAACTTCTTGAAAACTGCCTGTCTCCCTGTATCGAGTTATTGTGCCATGAACGCAAGTCTTCGATAACTTCAGTTGTGAAGCAATCTCACGTTCGGATTTGCCTTCATTATGTAAAACAACGATGGCACAACGCACTTCACTGCTAATTTCTCGAGCATTTTATGACGTCTTCACTGTAGAAACCACAAGTTTAGACTAATTGAGATTGTTTGTGAACAAACCCAAGTAAACTCGGGTAGGTCAGAAACACGTGTTTTCAGGAGCTAAATAATCCTAATTATTGACCAATTCGTAATAAAAGCAAAGTAATTAGTAATGAGGACGTATGGACATTATAAAAATATTATTACGACTCTATCACCTGGCTCTAGCGCAACGTTTGTCGGTGTTTGAAAACGATAGATGTTTATTGTCCAATATATATATAATATATTTTATAATAGATAATTATGTTGTTTATGTCTTAATCTTTTGGCCGGCAGGGTATGCAAACGTATATATATATAGTGATAGGTATGATTGTATTCATTTTCTTTTTTAAAATTAATCCAGAATAATAAAACAATTACTCACTTCGGACACATCATTAATAATAAAGAACCTGAAGTATCTGTTGAGCATTGTCTTGACATCCACCTCGTCCTTGAGGTGGAGTACGACAGTGTAGCCGATTTGACTGTATCGGTCTACTAGAACATCCACATTATCAATATCGTAGATGAGACCATGCACCAGAATACCCAGGCGATCAGTCATTGGCATATGAGGTTCCACGCTAGGGTAAAACAAAGCCATGTTATTTGGTGATTATATAGTAGTAGGTATAGTTATTATAATCAAGATATAGAACAAGACCACCTTTTGCAACTAAATATAACTTACTGCAAATATAAATCCCTTTGGAACAGGTAACACTAAGAGAGAACTGTTTCTTTTTTTTGATTATTAAACTAAGCGTGTCAAACGAGCACACAGTTCACATGATGGCAAATAAACCAAGATACAATAATGTTAAATACTCCAGACCTTTGCCCATTTAGTTCACCTTGAAGACTACGTCATGAAAAATTAACTATTCTTTTTCGTAACGAATGTTATTAAGAGATTGTGCCCATACCTACTAGAGCTAATAAAAATAGCATGACCCCGTTGGACCAGTTGACGAAGTATATAGTACATAGCACGACGGACGGAATACTTCTGATGGGCAGTGAATTCGTCCAAGACCAGAATGGGTGGGGCGCCTACTACGGTCGCAGCAAAATGTACCTTAATGCGCTCCATGGGCTGTAGGTCGTTGATGATCGTGTTTGATTTATCATGTATTTCTGAAAAAGTAAATAACCCGTCTGTTTACTCTTTACCTATATGATTAAAATAACATAAATCTCATAGTTAGTCTTTGATGTTCAATTTGCACAATGCTTATTTAAACTTTGTAAAAAAAAATTATTAAAAATTACAATAAGAACTAAACTACAAACGGCTGAAGGAATTTCGTTGAATTTATGCCGTTACCAAAAACTAAACTCAATCTGTATATATCCTTATGATATATTTACCGAGGGCATCAATGTAAGTCATAACTTCCGATTTTACGCGTTTAATTGGTACGCCACGAAGTATAGCAATTAATTTCAGAGCTTCAAATATTGTCATCCAAGGAGGTAGAGGAGTGCGTTCAGAACAAAGAGCCACTTGCCTCGCATACTGAATAATGGATCACAATGTTGCAATAAAATCCCCAAAAGTAATTAGTAAGTATAAGAAAACTAAGAGTCATAGAGTAACAGTCTAAGTATATAGATATCCCACTGCTGAGTATAGACCTCCTCTGAAGAGTGTTATTGGAGCATAGGACTTTATTATTTTTGAACGCTCCACATAGATATAATATTTAAAGTTAATAAAATATTCACTGCTGCAGAATAAATAGGTCAGCTCGACCGGTGTAGGACCACGCCCTCACAACACAAAATAGCACCATAATGCTGCTTTGTTTCGTCTAGTGTGTGTAGGGATCCGGTGACCTTTATTACTGTTGACGAGGCATTCCATCTCAGTCCTCAAAGTTGACAACGCATCTGCATTATGATTTCTTGTTAGGTATGAATGTACCTAGATGTCATGGGCCGCAGGAATCACTTACTATCATGTGTACTGCGTGCTCGTTTGTTACTCTGAATGTAAATTTAAAAAAAGTCAGTACGTAATTAAGACAAAAGTTTTAGGGCTTAGCTCTTTCAACTACCATATATTATGTCTTCTATAAAGGATTTTATTGAATTATTGTGTCGCGTCAGGTTTTCCAACATTTTAACAGTACGTAACAATCACGAGAAATCTCTAAACCTCACAACAGCCCCATTATAGTTTCAAGTTCATCTTTATTAATAGTAAACATTGACAACAAAAAGTATTTGTAAATACAAACCGGAAGGACAGTTCATGCACCAAAGTATCGGGTAAGTCGAAGTTTCATCAAATTATTGGCCGAAAGCGAAAATTAAAATACATACATTAAATTATTAAATTACATATATTTATGGAATTTTCAATATTTACGTATTTGAAAAGCTTTTAAGTCTTCAAACAGTTCACTGCTCTACAAACCTCTCATAATATTGGGAGCATTAACCCTTATCACTAGGATTGTCAATGGTCATATAAGATGCCCCGCACCTTAGGAATTAATGCAATTTATGGGTGCATGGCACGAAGTTACTGGATGTCCTTGGGCTGGCCTGTCCCTCATTTATCAGTCGAAATTATAAAAAATCGTATAGGCCTTACGACATTCGCTCAAGGAAAAGAAAAAAGATCACGGTTCCTCAATTATGGATACGAAGGCCAAAGCTATTGGAGAATATTTTAGGAATAATCAATTTCCCATTCGAAAGGAATATCAATAATAGACATTACGTTAATAATTAACCTTATGCGGATGCTTCCGCACTTCCCAAGTGGACATTGCCCACAATTTACCCTTTCTAGGAATCTTATATCCAGCCAGCACTTCACAGAGGGCGCTCCTGCCGTGGGATACCAGTCCTGAAAGAGCCTTCACCTGACCCTTCTTTATGCTCAAGTACACGTTGCGAATTATGCAATCGCTTATATTTTCTTTTCCAACATCAGCAGCAAGTATATATTCGTCGATATTTAACTTTGCCTCTATAAAGTTATAAATTTATGTCGTGAAATTGTTGTTTAATATTCTTTGAAGCCTTAATTATTGAAAAGGCAGGACTAAAACTTTCGATATTTAGTTGCAAAAAGTAAAAAGCCTATATTATATGTACTATTATTAGGCACAAGCCTTTTCCTATGGGATGGGATTGGACTTCTCATATGCTGTAGTTTTTGGCTGCGTGACATTGAGCTTCCTAATACGGTTTGCAGTGAATCACTACGTCTCAATTCCGTAAGGTCTTAACGATTACAGACTTTTGTCGTTTTGTCATCGATTAACTTTTGTTAATTCGGACTTTTTGCCCGACGTAAACATTCTCGTCATCACCTTCCGCAGTAATCGCAACAACAACCGGTATAAGTGGATAGACATGATCATGATCTGTGTGGTAGTCTGTACGCAAGACCAATGTTTAGCAGTAGATTAGGGATGAGTTGAGATATCGATGATAATCATTATATTGATGTATTATTACTCAGCGATGAATACCTACATGACATGAAATCCAAATTACTTGTTAATTAGCACTTAAAATTGTATACAACAAGTTATTATGTGCAGGCATCGGTATCGAAATCAGGTTGACCGAGGAAGTAAATTGGACACAAACCTTCACGTCAAAATACTAATGTTAGTAAACTTAGTGTTAAAAAAGCTGTCGTATTTACGTAATCGCTGAATGACGGTACTAAATATATAATACAAAGACGCATGTGTAAATGCCATGTTATTTGTTACTCTTTTTTGCTTTAATACTCTATTCTCGAATTAATTAGTAATATTCGCCGAATAAGGATTAATAAATTGGGCCCTTACTAATTTAGATAGAACAGACTAACTCTTATCCAGACGTATTTGTCTATGTTTCTCGATAACATCTGCTTTTTCATTTTGAACTCCCGGTGTTTCGGGCACGGGTGCGTATTTAACTGGGTTTATTTTCTTTACCGCGTACATCCATACAAACTGCACCCATTTGTATTCCCAAAGCAGCAATATGGCCATAAACATAAAAGACGTAGTAACAATTGCTACCAGCTCCATTACAATTCCAGTCTCTATGTTAAGTAGATAAGACTGTCTTTCGAAACATTCCTGTAGGACACCACATTTATCTGTAATTAAAGTTTTTTGTTTTTACCTTGTTAAGTAAAAAGTAAGTATGATAAATCAGTATGTTTTTAACACTAGAAGTAGTTAATTGCTATTTTTTTTTAAAAAAGGGATAAGGTAAATAAACATGACAATATTTTATTTGTATATTTGCTTATGCTATTGAGTAGATGGACATTTTATTATCTTTTGTATCTAAATCTATTTTGGAACGTGTATACAGCAAGCATCCACATAGGTGTCCGCGTTAGTAAACTGGTTTATCATCATCTTAGTCTAACACTATGTATGGTTTCCAATAATTGCAACTAATCACATGCATGCGTAGAGTTCCTGCAAACTTGGTGGTCGCTCTAGTTTGTGGAGTATCATTCAAAATTTGGTATGGTAATGTAAATATTTACCACAACATCTATGCAGTGCTTTTGATGAGCAAAGGTTCTTTTCCTTAAAAATACCGCACTCCATGTTATATAGGAATATTTTCTTTATTTTAGTAAATGCATAGGCCATGTTAAATTGTGGCGAAAAGCTCATAAAGTTCAAAGCGTAGTTCCAACCTTGGCCGTAATGAAACTTTGCGATGATTGTCGTTTCACCTGCATGCAAGTACTTTTTTTATTATTAGTAATATATAAATATAAATTTATTTTTATCTTATCAGAGCTCAACGTTCATTTCTTATTTCTTGTAAAAGAATAAGGGAAATAACTAATATATTACGAATTATCTCGCATAAACCATAATGACGATCTTCTGGAATCGACTGATTAATATGTAGTTTTTGACTAGCACTAGCATCACGGAATATTTTACTGACGCTCAGAGCGGGAACGCAACAATTTGTGTAGCGATTTTGATTTGATTTGTTTGCCCGCGTCTGTCTTTCCCTCCGATTACCGAAATTGTAATGTGTTTTCAAGAGTAGAGTGAATAGGCATTTACTGAGCTAGTGCGCCTTACCATCCAAGACTCTTCAAGTCAAACATTTGCTTAGAAAGTAAAAAAAAAAAAGACTCGGTAGCCAGATGTCCTAATCACTAGAGGATGCGACCGTCTAATAACTAAGTACACTAATGAAGAAAGGCTAAGTAAATAAAAATTTAATTTCTAAATATAAAAAGAGTTAAGAATTTTTGGAAAAAAAAAAAAGTAAACTTACCTAACATAATGTTGGCTATAACGAAAATCATAGTGTTAAGTGCGGCTTGGGGGCCCAAACTAAAGAGATAGGCTTGCGGTATGCATCCTAGTCCGTAGACAATCAGCAAGAGTGGTAATATCGCTAAAATCATACATTACTATGAAATATATATTTCGGTAAGTCCTACAAATTGACTACAAATCGATACCAGTTATCTAACGATATCGATTACGATAAATAAGCGACGACATATCGGAGTTATAACGTTAATAGGCTAACTTAGCTAGCGTGTGTATATACGTTTATTTTATAAATATTTATTACTTTAAATTAATTTGAAACTTATTCTTCTATCCTTGACAGGGAAAAAAAATCGTAAAAAGGATTGGCTCTATCTTTTTCCAGTCATATGATTAAGATTTCTGAAAACTTGTCAAAACAAGACAGTTCATCTGTACCTAACCAATGTTAATAGACACGTTAAATGGATATTATTTTTAAAAATAAAAGTTTGATTGAAAGTTTTTTCACAATGAATTTATTACTATTGAATCGACTCACCAAAATCTTCGAACTGAAAGTAGGGAGACGGTATCAACAGGTATATAATGGCGACGACGATGGCCGTCATTAAGCACACCAGGATGGTATGTAAAATGAAGTCGCAAATGAACATTGTAAACCAGTAACACGCTGGTGAAAAGTTCATGGCGTGACACTGGAAAATAAATTACGCAACTACCCGTCAATGTATCGCTTTTCAATAATCTACATGAATTACTATTTAAGAAAATACTAATAACTTACAGACAGACATTGAGACAGTTTTATAATTCAAGTTTTTTGAGTACACTCAGCGACACTCAATAATTATAGCAATATTTTATTTTATATGGGCTTATAAATAATAATTTTCGGCCTGATTTATTATTTCATTGATTCATGATCAAAGAGTTCAGACTTTTGAGGCATGGTATTGGTTTGGGATTTACTTTTATTGATGACAGGACCAGCCACCACAGACATCTTCCCTTTCGAAATTAGGTTTTATTTAATTTTCAATAGCCTCACGAATCATCCATGATAGGTAACGGTATTTTATGTAAATCTGATGAAAAATGGTGGGAAAGATCTAAGGTATAATTGAAGACCATGTCTAAGAGAACACATTCACAATCTAGCTTATATGACTTCTTAACTTGTCCGTTGTCAGTGCAACATTCAAACTTCCTCTTATCTATTCATTCCGATCTTTTAATAATATTTTATTAATGTTAAAAAATGGGTACCTGCATATGTCTTATCAGTCCGTGCTCTTTTGACGGTATGTGGGTAATGTGTAAAATGGTAAGAATGAGTAAGAATTGAGTAAGCAGGGGAGGTTTTCCCGCGTATATCAACCACTGAAAATTATAATTATTAATAAACTTTTTATTTTCAGAAAAAATGCTAGACGTCTATTAACTTTACTAAATTCCGGGTCAACACACCAATTAAGCTTGACTACAATACCCGAATGGAAGATTATAATCTAAGCTTAAGCTTATTGACGCTTTATAAACTTTTTTTTCAGTGCTCATTGAGATCCATCAAGGCTTTGAAAGCAAAAGAGTAAATTAAAGAGATTTCTTCCTTTTTCTGAATCATTCCTTTTGAAGGATCTTGGGCATACCTAATGGTATATCCTTGTATATCATATTATACAACAGCCAAATATTTATGTTTGGTGTTTGCTGATGGTTGCTTTCCATGGTGACAGTAGTTTCCATGAACATAATACTGAGGGTGGAAGAGCAACGGTCGTTAGTATTTGAATGCCTCACCAGTAATAAGGATCTAACCAATAATCACTGGTGATGAGACATTTCATCTTAGTCTAAATTGGGGCTGCAAGAATCACTTACCATCAGGTGAACGTGCGTGCTGCGTTTTGCATGGTGAATGAAGAAAAGTGATTCAATAACCACTTTCGTTCTCAGTAGCGACAAAGCATATATATTTTGACTATCATTATCTTTTGTTCGTGAGATTAAGACAGACAAGGAAGCATACTATTCATCTGATGGTAAGTAATAACTATCCACAAAGACCTACATCCATTCTTTATAAAGATTCAAGATTCCCAGGCGGTGCCTGAGGACACAGATGGAATTCCTTGTTACTAGTAATTGGATTCCTGAATCCCTACATTTACCACACGTAACACAGCAGCGTTATGCCAATATTCTATGCTGTTATTCTGTGCTGACCCATTCATTATGCTGCGTGAAACTAGCTCACAATGTTTCTGCTATCATTAATACACCGAATTTAAATATTCAAGTGTTTATGCTTTCCATTTCTGATGGTCTCTGCCTATAAAGTGAATGCTAAAAAGTTTACCCTTGTGAAATCTAAGCCCAGGGGATTATCGGTAACTTGTATGGAGGCGTCGTGCACGCCTGTGTAGTGTCGGACAAGGGCCAAGTAAGCGCGGGCGAGCGACCGCGGTGCAGTTCTAGTGTCATCGTGAAAAGGGCTGTACAGGACACGCACCTGCAATTTTATTATGTGATTTATTATGTAATACTGTAAACTAAAAAAGCTAATCCTTCTATGAAATAAGTCGCCTTCTGCTACGATTGCCATATTTTATATATTTTTAAAATATAATTCAAGCGATTGTATTACTAAGATTCTCGTTCACCACTCCAACTAAGCTGCTGGGAGATGATTTACGACAATGGGCGATTGGAACTTGCAACGAAAAGTTCCGCAGACCGTAACCTAATCTATAACAAGGTTGCCCCTCGAGAATCTTTCTTCCCCATTAGTTATTGGTTCTACAAGCTATGTGGCTGGCCCATTGCATGATTGATAATTACATGTATTTTTTATAGAATAGTTGGCAAAAGAGCAAGTAGCACCTAATGGCAAATGCGCACCGCTGCCCATGAACATCCGCAACACAAGAGTAATTGCAGAAGCGATATGTTGTAGGAATCTCCATCGGTTGAATAATATGCATATTCGTACACCACGTAATAAGAAAAAAGAAAGGTGTGTATTCTCTACCTATTGCGCACGTGACAGGTGTATCTAAAATGATCATACGTTTAGGCTGCCATTGTTTTGGGTTAAGATCTCGATGCCGTAAGCGAACTGCTTCATGTAGGTTTGAGGTGCGTCGATTGCCCGTGTTACAAGGTATTCCGTAAGTCTCTGGTAACAAAATGAAATTAAAATGTAATTCAATTATCATAAACAACTAAATTTACCTATCATAGTTCTTTGTTTATTTATTGT
Source organism: Teinopalpus imperialis (assembly GCA_029286865.1). Classification (NCBI taxonomy): domain Eukaryota; kingdom Metazoa; phylum Arthropoda; class Insecta; order Lepidoptera; family Papilionidae; genus Teinopalpus; species Teinopalpus imperialis. The sequence goes on along the minus strand of JAGSMU010000020.1, from coordinate 16,225,333 downwards.
AAATATTTGAGATATTATACAAAATGTGAAGTTATTCTGAATCAAAAATTTGATTATCACTGCTGTTTAAATGGACCTTTTGACGTTTTATTATTCATATATCAAATTTTATTTTTTATAGACACAAATAAACGAAATAAAGTAAAAAAATATATATTTATTGGTACCTCTTTTGCTGCTAGAGCTGTATAACCAATTCTTTCAATTTCCTTCAAAGTCGAATTTGTTTCCGATAGAACGTAGCTGAAAAATTTAAATAGTATAAACAATATAAACACAAAAATGTCTTCGATTTTATGGATTCATTACCAATTTACGAAGTTACTTGTTGTTTTTTTTATTAAATTGAACGTAACGAGCATACAGTTCAACTGATGGAAAGTGATTCCTGCTGCCCATGACATCTACATTCATCCTTGACTTGAATCATAATGCAAATGCGATATCACCCGTAAGAACTGAGATGGAATGGCTCGTCGCCAGTAATAAAGGTTCTTTTTACTGTAGGATTTTCGTATGAAATCAGGACCATAACTCGGGACTTGAACGATTGAGAATTTTCACATATTCACAAAAGATCACAAACAGATTTATAGAAAGGTGGATAGGACAACGTTTTTCAGGTCATCTAGTATACTATAAAATAAATCTAACCTGTTTGCGATAGAAATGGCTGCGCTCGAGTTGTCTATGCGAAGAACTAGAGTAGTGTTCTGTCTCGTGGCTTCTACTGTTAACAGCTAAAATAAAAACGGAAACAATTTTAGTTTATTGTTTATTGTTGTCATTATCGTATTCACCATCACAACGATAACCAAAAACCAATCACATTTTTTGTTTATAATCAAAATAATTGTGAACGATCCTGCATTCTCGTATCCTGATATAGTCGGAGAATTAAAGTTGTCGATCAAAATCGGTAAACTAAATTAGCAATAGGCCGATTACATCTGTCGAGTCAGTGATGACAGATAGGTGAGGAAAATGTAGGAATGGAGGCCGCAGATGGGACCGAGGATAGTGAGGGGCGTCCGCCCTCCAGATACTTCAACGACCTCGTATGGATGTGGCGGTGATGAGATTCAAAAACATAATGAAACACATAATATCGTGATTATATAGAGAGTAATGCACCAAAGGGATGAGATAAACGGAGGGCCGCACTGAAGTATAAAGGTATTATTATCAGTAGTGGGTAGAATATTTTTTTATAATATTAAGTATGATATGCGGGCACACAATTCACCTGAAGGCAAGTGCGGCCCACGACATCGACAACCAACTATAACAAGGTTGAGTTATCAGTCTTGTGAACTGAGATGGAATGCCTATTTACCTGTAATTGGGTTCACGAAACACAGCAGAATAACGTTGCTATTTCAGAACCTTTATAGGAGCACTCGATTAATTTTTATGTTTTAACGACACACATTAATAGTAAATAAGCATAGATCATAGACCAAATATTTTATATAATGAATTGTTTATGTAAAGGCATTGAAATCAATCCTTATTATTATTATTATAACGATAAAGTAAACAGTACTAACTTCGCCCTGAGACGTCATGCTTGCAGAGTGGTCCTGTTCCAAGTTGATCAATAAATAAGATTGTGTTACTCCTATCGTTATTCCAGCAACCACCGCAGACATTATCTGTTCATTTGAATAAGTTAATCTATAAAGGCTGATGATTTAATATTTACTAACTATCACTAATACATCGGTAATATTTCCGCGCGTTGATATAAATATTAATCAGGCATATACCACTCTAACTTTCTATACTCCGCTGTGGCTTTCAATATCCCGCCCTTACACCAAAATTTCCTTTACAATTTTTGTTAGTTTTTAAAAAAAATACTCTTCTCTTATCCAAATAATTCTTCTTTTATCCAAACCGGTGTTAAAAGAGAAAGCATCTGTAGAAAGATTTTAACTTAAGTTTATCAAGTCCCAAAAATAATGGGAGGATAATAATATCGTCGTAGTTGGACATAAATATATATGCACCTGATGTTTTGTACCTATGTATCCAGATTTTAATCGGTACATGTTAACAGGGTATTCGAGCCCCCGACTGTTAGACCTTGAGTCTGACGTCCCAGCTGCTTGACTTGTAATACAAATAATAATAAGAATGACATACGTTACCATCATAACGAGATAGATCTTATAGTAGCTGTAAAATGTAAAATATTTTCTTCCGAAAACTCTCAGTTGTGATCCGCATAAGCAACTCGTTGTCTTTCTTTTCCAAAGTGGATAATCTGAATGCAATTTAACTTTCAGTTAGACACTTGCAAGGTTTTTTTTATAGTTATGTATTCTTTTCAAAGAGCTTCAAACGTAAGATAAGACAGAGTTTTTTTAACTACTTATCCTATACTATCTTGACTGTTATTGACAAGGTATCTAACGGTTCCTCGATGAAAAAACGATACAACTGTTTGTGTTCTGTGAAGGAATAAAGAATCTCACTTAAATAGTTTATTGTTATAACACAAAGTAACAAACAAGCACACGACCCTAGTGTAATCAGTGTGGTCGTTATCATCTCTCATCATCATCGTCATCTACAACAAACATTAAACATACATACATGTATATATGCATGTTTTATGTGAGAATTGATATTAATTGGGTTTCCGAATCTGTACACTCAATTACGAGGACATACGAAATAATGTAGTAATATGTTTAATTCAAACAAATAAATAATTATAAAATGCTTACCACCGATCTGGTTTAAGGCGCTCTTCGATACGTTGTACGGTACAGCTGTTTCGAACAACTGTTGCCTGGGTTTTGACTCATTTATTGCCCTTGGTAAAGGTGTCATTTTTAATATTTATTATAATACTTAATAAAAACGATAGGAATAATAAAAATGATAGGATAAAGGGGGTCCATTAGATGGAGCGACATTCTATGCAAGTTTGCGGAAAGTCGAAGGATGCAGGTGGTTCAGAATCTTGCTATGTGGTAATCGGTGGGGGAGATCTATGCTTTATGGATTATTAAGAGGCTGTGATGTTGTTGGTGATGAAAAAAACCAATCTAAAGTGATTTTGCCATGAACACATATGATAAGTAGTAATTCACTTTAAGCTTCTTTTTTTTTTCGTGCTGATGTCCGATGTTAGCCCGAGGGCTTTTACAGTTTCACCGGGTTGAGAGGTGATCGAGCGGTTATGGCACTCAGTCGAGACTTCTATTAATGGGTAATCAGCACAAGCCCTTGTTCCGAGAGGGAACCTCGACTTGAACCGTTACTCTGTTTCGCCAGAGCGTCTGACTCGAGGGTGCCGTCGAGGGCCTTAATTTTAAGCCGATTTCAAAAGAGAAGGAGGATTTCGATTCTATGTGTATTTTTACTAGAACTGACATAGAGTGCCACATTACCCGTAATTGGGAATCCCGGACCCTTACACGAAGCCAAGATCCAGGTCATCTTTCAAAGATATCTGGTTAGTTTCTTTTACCAAATGAAACACAGCTGCGCTAAACTAATTTTACCTACTCGTGCAACATCTAGTTACAACGCGTGTAACTACGAGTTCATTATCCTGTTCCCGTTATTGCCCTCTTCAATACGTACTTAGATGCACTTTCTAGCTTCCTACAAAAATCCAGCCAAGTAACTCAACTCACCTATTGCATACCTCTTCAGAGTCTGGCACGCTAATATTCATGGAGGTTATCCCATATTCTTCAGAGTTGTCAGTAAGATCTTTGATCAAAGCAGCTACGTTGGCTGTGGGGAAGGCAGGCAGCCTGAGTATAAGCAGGGAGCCCAAATGAGCTCGGATCCTTGCGCCGGCAGCGTGGGCCCTCTCCAGTATTTCCGGCATCGCCTCGTTTTCTAGACTGCCGCAGTTGAATGTCAGTCGTACACGGTATTCCCTGCCTGCATTCATATATTGGAAACATAAATGTTGAAATGGCAACGTTACGTTGTTACAGTTTTATTCAAAAACATTGAAAACTAGCCTAGTAATTTCAATGCAAAAATATTCTTCTTTGACCACTTCAATATGGTAAGAAATGTACATCGTAAGGATTCTCGATATATATTGATATCTCTACGAAAGTTTGAGGCGTCATATCTCTGTTCCTGCACACTATAGGTGTGAGAGTTTTAGAAAAGCTACAGAAAACATAGTCAACGTCTACAGAAAGTTTTCGAATAAGAACTCTAATGCTCATATAAATATGTGGCATTAAGACTGTACTTAGGCCTTATTTACGTATTCACGTTATCATTTTCAAGCACTTTTATATATGCCGAATTGAAGTGAGTTATTTTGAGTTTTACAGTTATACGAGTTTTATTGAGAGAGAGAGAGAGAGAAAGCTCTCAATAAAACTCGTTAATATAGATTTATTAAATATACATTTTATAAAATAATTTATATAAATACTTCAAAAAGTATAATTAACAATATAATAAATAAAAATTAATATATGAGTGTAGTCATTTCTTCGCGTTCGCGCATCATTCATCCGATTGTGTTGACACTTTGTATAGTTATTGTTACCATTTGAGTGAAAGTGTCCTAACATCGTATCCTCGATGTACAATAGGTGGTGCGTGAGTCGAGAGAGTTTTAAGAGTTAGAAGAAGAAAGAAGCAGAGCGAGGAGTTGGGCGTTTGTTTAAAAAAGAATGAGTACCATATTTAAAGAACATGTAGGCAGGAGTACCGCCGAAAACGAGGACTTTACTGTCGAACAAGAAGACGCGGTCTGCGAATTCCAGCTTTATGCTGGCGGAGCAGAACTTCACGATTGTAATATATTTCTTGTAACGCTGAAATAATAACAGAATTCATATCACTTTATTATTTAAAACAGTTGTTTTGACAAAACAATAATCTACTGTTGATGCAAGGATAAACAGAAATACCTATTGGTAGAGTCGCGCCGTAGTTATAAACTACCTGTAGCATGAATAGGTTAGCTAATTTAGGTTGTTAAAGAAGCTGTTACTATTACCGATTATGGCCTATGGCTAGTATCATAATAGGTTATTCTAGATTGTTATACACCCGAGAATCAAATAGCAAAGATAAGGAACCGACCTTTGCTATTTGATTCTCGGTTAAAAAATCATATCACATTACATTATTTTTTGTAGTACGAGTAAATCGTTTACCATTATCTTATCTTTAATAACCGCCTCGTAGGTTGACGTATTCGTGAGACTGTCCACTATGATAATCTGAAATAAAAAAGTTTGATTTATTTCTTAAATTTACGATCGCAATTAGTGCGGATGAGGTGAGTCAGGGTCGTGCTTCGTAGCTGGCTGTGGTGAAAGTCTTTGTTCTGTAGTGGACTAGTAATGGCACAGACCAATTTCATGCTCATCATTTTTACTCAGTATCACCCAGCTTTTAGATACTTCTGCGTTATAAATTGCTTGCTTATTTCGTCAGCTAATTTCCTTGCAATAAACCTTTAAAAGAAAGACTGGCACTTGGATGATTTTGCTGTACATGTGAGTTAATTGAATTATTCATTTTGTATGATTTTATTTTATTCGGCCAGTATGTATGTTTTCGTGTTTTATTATTGTCTATAATTTCATTTCTGTATTGTATTGTGAGATCCAAACACTGTAATTTCATCGTACTGTTCAGACTCACCCTGGATAATAACAACTTTTGTTCTAGTTTAGGCGTAATAAATCAAGTGAATTGTATTTATGTCTATCATTTCATGAAATAATAAAAAACGTACGATACCAACCCTTGGCTCTAAAAGTAGTGCAATCGCCCAGCACAACTGCGCCTGATAATATACGTCCAGATTTTTTACTTTTATCTCCCTCACTGCCTCAAGATCTCCTTCTTTCAGAAGACGTCGCATGCGTAATTGACTATATTCAGTGATATTTTCGTCTCGCTCGTTCCAGAGGCAGATCTGATCGAAAATTACGTAATATAATGGTAAACCAACTATATATACTGGAAAAATATTAATTTAACTGCTACCTACCAATTGGGTCCTAGTGGTCAGGGTACCAAGCAGTTGAATTACGGGTCTTGAGTTCGATTGCCAGCGGCGGGCAATATTTGTGTTATATAGATTTTCGGGTTTTTGGTAAGGTTTGTTTGTTAGTATTGTGTCGCTGACACTACATTTGAGCCATCCAACTAAAATTCGCACACAGTTCCGTTTCACAGGTTAGTAAAAGATCTCTACGTCCCCATATTCTGGATAAGCAATTATAAAGGTATATGCGTCGTCGAACAATGGTTATCAAAACCAGGGACAAGTCTCCGGTTTCCTACTTTACCCAGATGAAACACATTAGTTCTGAACTATGATTTTACACTGGTATTCCGTAATGATGAGAACGAGTTATTTCCTCTGTGTCTACGCAAAAGTAAAATTTACCGTGCGATTGAAATCACGTGATCCACAGAATGGCTCTGCTCTGTAATTGAATCTCGATCAGGCACCTAGTGTCGATACGCATAAGGTAAAGACTCAAGATGCACATGCGTTGTCACCTCTAAGGACTGAGATGTAACGTCATGCTATTACATTATATAACCGTGTCTCCGGTTCCCTACACTAACAGCTTTATGCTACTATTTTACGCTGATACTCTGTGAGGACGTGATTCTTCTCTGGTCGAGCTGATCCAATCACGATGGAGCTGGGCACCGTCTGCAGTGTGAATCATCCAGTGTTAAAAAATGCTTTGTTTAACCTCAAGAAAAAGTGTAAGATGTTCCTCCACGGTGAGGTCTTCGATGAGGGACTCGCTGCGATGACAATAGCCGGCCATGTACGGAAGATTCAGGCAGTTGTTGTTCGACTTCAGCTCGTGGCCGAGGACATTGATCGTTCCCTTATCCGCAAAAGTTAGACCTACAGTACATTCACGACAAATAATTATGCACAGTATTATATGCCTTTTGGTTTACGGTACGCTCTTAAGGTTTCGCTTGTATCTACAATTCGAGTACTGTGTCGTGAAACATTTAAGTGTACAAGCATTAAAATTTTTCTCTATTCTTTTTTTCTTTTCTTTGATATTGTGCAGGTTTTGAGAGAATTCGTTAACGTGTGTAACCTGACAATAGAATTAATTTGAAGAAACCGTTATTTTCAATGCGAGAAGGAAGGCGTCATCCCTATAAATCAATAAATGCCAGGAATACATCCTGGTGTTCACCTTAGATATTAAAGTTCTCTTAGTCAATAAGGCCTGGAGCTACAGGGACACAGGTAATATTATAATAAAAGTATTGAAATTAGGTACTACAAGAAATAGAAATAAAGTAATAAACTATTTTATCTCCAAGCAATTACTTTTTGGTTAGGTTCTATGATCGTTGCCAGCACTTATGCTAGTCTACGAGGAGGGTGGATAAGACTTTATATCACGTGGTCTCAGCCGAATGCGTTGCAATTGGTGAAAAAGTTGTATATTCTCTCTCCATTTGGACGCAGACATTACCTGTAAGTAAATCTCGTATCGTGGCGATCATCTTTTGATGAACTCTATCAGCAAACATCATTGTAAACTCTCCACGGTATATGTCAAAAGTCAAATTACTCAGTACAAGTGTTCCCATGATGCTCTAAAAAATATTATGTTGTAAAAATAATAATCACAATAAAACAGAATTCGATGTATTCAGGGAATGATAAACGGCTGTAAAAATTCAGCTGAGGATAGGTGATTCCCAATTGTATGGGTCAGATGCACAGTCAGTTTTAAGGAATAGGACGGAATCGCGGTTTCTTACTACATTTTTTTTTATGGCTGGTGAGCACTATTAGCCCGAGGGATTTTACAGCTTCACCGGATTTAAAGTTGGCCGAGCGCTTGGGGCACTCAGCTGATATCTTTATCAATGGGTAAGCAGCACAAGGGTTGCCTCGACTTGGATCGTTACCCTGAAAGCGCGAAAGCAACTGACTCGAGGATGCCCTGGAGGGCCGAATCTCGGCTCGGTCAGTTACTTCTGACAGATTAAGCCTCCAATCATCAATTGCAAAAAGTGATAAGTAAAGTTTCTTGAAAAAGTTTCTTGCTTAATTTAAGGTGGCGATTGATTACAGTTATACTTGGTGTTAAATGGCAAAGTACCTATTCTAGAATAAGATAGACTAGCTGTGAAAACTGAAAGAGGAACTTTTCATCCTTTTTTGGGTGTATTGTTTATTTCACGTCCACAGTATAATCGGATGAAAAAATTGACTTGGGCAGATTGTTACAATTCTTTTACGTACGTCTAATTTTACGGTACGCGAACATTACTGAGCTTTATCCTTGGTACTGGCACCAATGAAATTGTTAATTGCAATTTAGTGTTGATTTTAGACGTGTTCTGCGAACAAGAAAGGATGAGAGAACGTGCATGCGTTAGAAATAACTAAAAAAAAAAGATAAAACACATTCATTCCACCAATCCTCGGAGAAGAGTCGCGTGGTGCATTATGTAATAGAATAAAGAATAGAACATATTTTATTGTGCACCATAAATATCATATACAAATAAAATGAGATATTCAACAAATTTATTGAAGATTTTATATTCCAGACACCCTCAAGTCGGTAATAATTGTTTATAATTTGTTAGTATTACTTAAATTAACAAACAAGCATACAATATAGATATATTATGCCCACTAAACCTACTTTTAGTGAATAAAGAACTTTCTTACCTTTGAAACATTCTTAAAACTAATAGCTTTAGCAACTAGTTCGTCCACCTCCTGAAGTTTATCTCTATCGTGCACAGACAGCGATTCTATACGGTGTAATGTGTTCGTGTCCTAAAAAGTTAGTTCAGATATTTTAGATACATTTCAAAAGTAGTACAGCTACGTAGCAGCCAGTTTAAAAGTGCAAAATGAATGGGTCCGCTCGACTTCGTAGGAACCGTGCCCTCGCAGAATATCGGTGTGAAATAAGCAGCATATTGCTATTGCTTATCATATGGCGAGTGTAAGTATCCAGGAACCCAATTATAGGTAACGAGACATTCCATCTCAGAACTCATTGGTGACAACGCCTAAAGATGTTTTACGGTGCCATTTTCCTCCTTCCTCCATAGAGCTGATCCTTTAATGTTGTTGCTAGAAAGTAGTTGCAGAGCGGCTCTAGCAAAATTTTCAATAATTTAAAAGTTCCATCTAGACTCCTAATTTCTTTAAGAGATCTTAGTCATATGTATGCGGAACGGATTTGTGATATACGATAACTTGGGTGTCTTCTAGGCAAAGTGTGAATAAGCTTTTACTGAACTAATATCTAGGGCTACATCAACACTTACCGTCAAGCGGGATAATAATCAAGCACTAGCCAGATGTTATTAAAAAAAAAAGTGTAAATAAAGAGAACCTCATCGATGTTTTAATTCGACATAGATACTTACCACGTATGGTTTGAAAATAATCGACTTCCACGAAACCTGGCCTCCTATTGCCTTCTCATAGCCGATAGTTCTTTGTAACAACATCAATATACCGAAGTAAAATAAAATCATCAACATCCACGATATAATGGGATACATTAACGAACTGAAGGCATCAAATTCACCTGAGGAGTGTATTTTATTTTAGTACCATAACTAACATTCCCGTGAAAACGAACTGAGCTTCAATGCTTGTGCTAGAGGAAGGTATAAAACAAATGTCGAATAATTCGGACGGTACCCTGAATCATTCGAGGTACCGTCCGAAGTAACAACATCCGAGTCTATCAGTCGCCTCTATTGGTACCCTAAACTACCTACATCTGCCATCATCACGTCATCATCATAATCACTCCACACGCCAAGACAAGGACACTGATGTCCTATTTTGTAAGAATTTGTACAAAACTCTGTAAAAAACTTTTTGTGAAAAAGCTAGAAAGGTTTTTTTTTAATACCCTTCTTGGGGTTCTGCCGATTCTATTTATGCAGCATATTTTTTATTGAGGGTGAACTAGGGTAGGTTGTTCAGTCTGCGTTTTGTTTTTTTTTAATAAAGTTAAAAACCAAAAAAATAAAATCTAGTAAAGTTAGGTAACTGGCACTTCTTAGAAAAGATCCACATTATTCTGTTCATGCGAGTGGAACGCGGTAGATATTTTTTCTAAAGGTGAGGTGACGAGAGGAGATAAACGAGCTTTCGGAACATCGACTAAACACACCGACAATGTTAAAGGAGTTGTTGGCCCATTTCTGGCCTTTACGGGAATCATAGTATCCTTTCTTTAGAGACGGCTACTTTGTGCGTCCCAATGAACTTCTGCGGCTAGGTTTTCATCCGCCATCCGTAAAGTTGTATACGTTCCACCCTCGTGCACGGGAACGTTAGCATTGCAAAAAGTAGTTTATTTGAAAAATGTCGTGAAGAATGAAAATAAATATTTCTAAGAGAAATGGAGTCCGCCAATGTCCGCAACGGAACCGCGTGGCGGCCTATGCTCCAATAGCACTCTGTAGAGAGAAGGCATATGCCCAGCGGTGAGATCTATATAGACTATAACTTTACTTCTATACACCCGTGATTGGACGTACTTTGCCTATGACACGACAGTAGTAACATATACATCTTAATTTTCATTCATACACTCTGTCAACAGTGTGGCGTACCATTGCTCCAATACTGCTTACGTTTCAATACCCAAAATAGGAAATTATATTGAAAATTAACGCAATGAGTTAGAATTTAAAAGATGTGTGGATACCGTCGCAATAAATGTTGAATCGAGAAATCATATCTTACGAGTAGTTTGCAATAAAGCAAATTCGTTGAAAGCGTGTACAAGTCCCAAAGGCGGCAAGATCACTTGCAAAACAAATGTCAAAGCTTTGTTCTCTATATCGAACTTGTGATGTACCAATAGCTCTGATATGAATGTCTGCATTAGTGTAAAAAGCATGGTCCAAGCGCATGCGATCCATGCTGAAATTAAACAATATATTTATAAAAACATGTTACAATATTCTTAATATATTTCAAAAGTAAATAATTCTTTACATATTTGTGGACAGTTTGCACCTTGTTTTTATTAATAGCAATATTTCAAAATGATAAAACCAATTATTTTTTCAAGCGTTTATCGATGCGTCATATATACTTTGGTCTGGTTCTTATAGTGGAGAAAAAAATTGCTTTTGAAACATACATTTATAAGAACAGAGTAATTTTACCTTTATTATGAAACAAAGCCATGATCAGTGCGAGCATAATCAGAACGGTCTTGTAAGCGAGCACGGTGATGAAGGCGAAGATAAGATGGATCCAACGAAATATGAGGGTGAGCGTGATGCCAGCCAGAAGGCAGATCGGCAAAGCCGTGAGGTAGGCGTACATTATCCAACCAAGGTATATGGAGGAGAACGACACGTTGCGGATACGTAATGCTCGCTGTAAACAAACGATATTGGTTATAATTATAGTAAAAAATCAAGTCTTTTATAAAAATATTAAATTGAGATAAATTTGAGTGCGTGCACAACGGTCATATATAATACAGATGCTTTACGCTTTTGGCGATTTGCACATCGAGTTCTAAGTATATAATAAAAACATAGTAAGGGGATAGAACGGCAGAGGAAGAGAGAAAGTAGAGAAAACGAAAATAGAAACCAACCCAGCGACGTAAATAGCACAGTTCTTTCTTTTTCTCTCTCTTTCTGCATTTTTATTCAAAAACTGGGACGGATGTATAGGAAGCGAATGATATATTTTACATATTAAATAAAGAAGCATCACGCAAGAAAGTATCAGGAATTCCATAGAGCACTAGAGTATAACATACAACAACATAACACAGAGTTAAGTATGTAGAAATAATTAATAGTCTCTCACACTATACCTTGAATCGTGACACTGACTCCTTAACGACGAGCGCCTCGATTTCCAGCACAGGCGGCAAGAGGGCTATCGTGAAACACAGTAGTATATCGGCCAAAGCTTTCTTCACATCCGGCTGGCGCATCAGTGGCGACACGGGCATCGAAACCAAAGACAACTGTGGACCGAGAAATTATGAATTGAATGAATATGCTTTTTTAGGACAACACAGCGGGCACCTGTCCTGTTCCCGTAGTGACAAAGCGAGGCTAAGGACCAAACTAGGCACGAAAACAAGATACAAAGGCGCTGTCAGCTCTAAGGTACAAATTTCATCGTATTTTATCTATCTCAGCTTTATTTATTCCAGTTATACATTATTATTGATACGAGTTTGTAGATATAAGAAACTTCTTTATGGTTGTTTAAAATATCTAAGGAGGCCAATATGAATGGATTAACCGGTTTAGATTTCAGGGCCACGACACGTCGTGATAAAAGTTCCTAGGCGAGCAACAATATTTGGACAATGTTGAACAATTGTTGAATTTCGGGTCTGGGTGTTTTCTATGAATGTCCCATGTCCTTGACACCTCCATTTGAAACTTTTAAAAAAGTTTATTGCGCAAGTATTACATCGTACTAGGAAAGGGGGATATTATATCGTACTACTCGTATCCTCACCTTTTTCGCCAAGGGGAGGTGGCTATTAAGCGACTTGTGGTCCAGGGAAATATTGAGGGTACCTATGAGATGGAAAAGCGGTAGAAAATGGCTCATCACCACTACATGAATGCACGAGGAAGACGGCCATCAAAGAAGAGTGGCGGCGTATTGTGAAGCTTGCCACCAACACCTGAAGTGATGACAACCATCACTCTGTCAAGAGTGATACCGACAAAGAAGAAAAAGGAAAGGGGACTTCGAGTGAGTGCCTCCATATTGGCGCGAATATCCTTTCGGTGCTATATCTTGCGCTGTTGATTTTTAATTATAGGAAATGTTATTTTGGCTACAGGTTTTACGTCAGTGGCCTTGTGGGCCGTGGGAGATATTTTATTTCCCTCCAACCCCATGACGAAGCACTTATTTTCGCCAGTTAATTATCCTCTATCCGCAACCAGGGGACACGGTCTCTAGGGAACGAGGCTACCCCAAGGCGAACATTCATTCATTTAAGTGCAATAAAAAAATGTTTATTGTCTTTTCTCTTTGAAGCCGTTGCTACTCATACCAAGACACATAGCGCAATTTTTTTTTGACTATAATAAAAATATTACACGGTCAAATACGTCCGGATGTAGATGACATGGTTGCTATCTCATAAAGTATAAAACGCTAGCAATAATATTCGACGAGTAAGGCCATTTGTGGTCATTCTGTAAATTAGCACTCTCCATTTTAGGGTTAATTAGTTTTGTACATTTGATGGTCACGTGTTTATATTAATATCAAGTATGTAAAATTAATAACAAATTATTATTTGTGCAATATATAACCGGTTCATTGAATTGATTTAGATTGATTGAGTGATTAAATTATCGAACAGAAAGTACAAAAATAATGTAAGGGTGTGTTAAAATACGAAAAAACGTAATTGTGCACTACATAGCAATATTACAAAGAGGATGTATTGCTGTCACAAGTTTATAAGGCGTTTTGCATAAATAGTACTTGTAATACTTTTCTATGGATGCTTATTAAGAATATATAATAAATATTTTCAAATTACTATTTTGAAATCTTTTATATTTTTAAACATTAATAAGTATAGTTTTACATAAAATAGGATGTAAAATTTCGAATTCTAAATATCAGCCGAAATAGCTCAGTTGGGAGAGCGTTAGACTGAAGATCTAAAGGTCCCCGGTTCAATCCCGGGTTTCGGCAATAAAAATTTTTTTTGTAATTTATTTTAGAGTATTATATAAATTTATATACATAAGATATCACAATGTTTATCAGTTCATATATTTGTAAATCCGACATTTATGCATTCAAATTCTGCTTACTAGTCATTTTTACTTTTGTGCGAAGTCACTTCACTGATGAATAAAAAAAGTTTTATTTGGTTAAATTTGGCGCATATGATAATTGACTTAGCTTTAAATATTTTTTCTTTATTTTGTATCCATTATTATTAGCTTATATTTCTAAGGGAAAAATGGCTATAAGCCATGGGGTTACCAGATTAAGGCGGCTTTCTTCGTGTTATAATGCAAAATAATAATTCAACTACGTATTAACTGCAATAAAGATGGCAATTCACCTGAGACACAAATTTGGAATTCAGGCCGTAGTCGACTAGTTCATTAAATCTTATCAGATCGGGGACCAAATTAAACATAAAAATAAATTGTTTTTGTATAACGTGTCTTGATATGTTCATATAGTAAATTATAACTAAAATATTTTTTTATTTGATCTATTTGTAGCGATTGTTGTAAAACCACTTCCGCTTGAATAAGTTGTATCCAATTTCCTTGCGGTTGTAAAACTAAGGGATCTACCCTTAGTTTTACAACCGCTATATATATACTCTATGGTTGGCCATATAAGTTTGTCTATGCATATAATTAATAATTTAGATCAAGATCCGTGCCGTGGAGTGGAATAAGTCGCATAGAAGAGGTGAAGATTTGTACTGTGCTAGGTAGATTTTTAATTGTTTGATAGTTTCGAAAATGTTGGATGTTTTGTCTATTTATAGGAATAATGTAGAATCTATTATGTATGAAGATGGGTAATTTTGGAAATTAGACAGTCCAGCTTGTCCTCATTGCTTTTGTTGGCATTGTTAAGGGTGAGGCTCGATTGCCAATGATTAGCGGACCTAATCTTTATGTCCAGGGGGAGGGCCGGGCGCCGTAATTATGTTTATGGGCTGGGTAACATTCGCGCTTTCACTCTCTTCCGAATTGCTGATAAAATTATTTCAATTGGCGCGTGCGCACAGTTACTCGTTCACATATTTATTAATAATAGTACTTATGTTAGGTGACTGATAAAAAAATCACCATTCACAACTGAAAATAAAAATCATGTATTGTGTTGATTTTTTTTTAATACTCAATGAATTTCAACGAATTTTCAAATGATTTTTAGCTTCGTGTACAGCATTAGAAAGGGAGGGGTTCGAAATCCGATTACGGGTAACGGCATTTGGTCTAATGCCCTTAGGGCTGACGAATGAGCATCGTGAATGTATTCACGATGGATGTAATTATCATGGGCTGCAGTCATCACTTACCATCAGGTGAACTGTGTCTTCATTAGTCAATGTTGTTATAAAATAATAGGGTAACCACAAAAGACGACTATCCTAAAACAAAAACCGAGGTCGATAGCGTAATTCTCGTAATATTTTTTATAATATATTATTATTTATTACAAAGAAGGCTAATGCCGTCACAAATTTAAATATGGCGTAAAGAACGTTACTTCGCGTAGAAAACCTCTTCAAAGCTAAAAGCTTATAGCCGCTACTGGAAAGGGAGTTCGTGTTCTAGTTATGACTTACCATCAAATGAGCTGTGTTAATGTGTTACTCTTACTTTTCAAAAAAAAAATTGTTGTGCTGATTACGTTAAACTTGGGCGGCGTTGTTGAGACATGTTCCAGAATAGCTTGACTGACAGCCATCTGGACACCAAGGAAGTCATTCATGTGGCACCGGTGTGGAGACAGGCTGCGGTCAGACTCGCTTACAAAACGAGCCCTCTCCGTACTCTTTATGCTGAACTTCCATTGATCTTTTTCCTATTAACAAGTAAAAGTAAACTAAATTTGCTTAAATAGATCCCAATGTCAATCTAAAGTAAAGTAAAAAATATTCATTACAGCGCTAGAGAGATACACAGAGAAAAAAAACGAGTTCATATATTTAGATGAAAAAAAAAATCCAACGCCTTTTTTATTCACACTTATAGTTTTAACTGCAGCCTTCGCACTAGGCAAGCCTGTACCGCGATGGCTGGTTACGAATACATTTTTTTAAACCTTTAACACCTGCACGACTATTATATTGTTAAGAGTAGTAAAAATAATCTTATAACTCTTTTTTTTTTAATCTGGCATCTGAAGAGGATGTTATATTTCTTTTTATTTACTTCCAGACACAGAGGTTTCTTCGTATTGTGTTTCTTCACAGCGGAGCACGTGATAAATCAGCACATAAACAAGCATATAAGAATTTCATTGGAGCTGACGCCGGACTTCGAACACTGTCCGCTCGGGTACCGTGAAATTAAAAATGACCGCTTAGACATTAGGGTACCAACGCACTATCTGTTAACGGTTATTTGTATGTTATATTTTATTAAAAATTAGATAAATAATACTTATAACCCCATATTTAAATCGTAATAAGTTCTCATATCTTCTATTGCTATCGGGGTAGACGGAAATAGCATTTATGATCCTCCACTAATGCAAAACTTAAGTTTCAAATGGTTGCAGTTTCATCTTATTACAGACGCAAGGATCCGCAATACGAAAACTAATCGATACTAGGAATATTCAAATACGGACGGCCGCGTAATTGTTGAAGTACCTGGCTGCAACGTCGCGGGTCCTGAATTCCGATTCCTAGCTCAGGAACTATGTTTGTACAACACAAAACGTTTCTTTTCTGGTCAGGATGTGTTGTATGTACGTCCCGTGTCCTTGACACTGCATCTGATCCATCCTCCGATTTTATTGCACATGCATTAAACCGCTATAGGCAAGGGAAGACGTGTGAGTGGCACTATGATATATTCTGCGTAGTAAATGTCATCTGGTAATAATCAGAAGATATCGCCGTGGTCTAAATCAACCAGGCTTTCAACATCACCGTCAAAACTATAAAGCATTATGAATCATTAATATACACGACTAGATCGCGAGTCCGATATCGTAGCCTCTAGAGTCCATTATTATTTGGTGGATGATCTAGTCTAGACCTTAAAAAATGTACTGCATTCTCATTTTCGCTCGTTTATTTTTTTAATTTATATACAACAAAAACTATAAATGTAAAGTAAATATCGATACACCAAAAACTAAATGAAACTTGTGTGTTCATGTCGATTCTCATAATAATTTAATTATATATAACAGTATTGCGTATGAATTAATATAATTATATTTAACCGGTATAACATTAAAAATGTTTTCACTCACTTTTGGCTTCCAAATTATCCATATCACAGAGTTATTTAAAATTGAGCCCTTGGAACGATTATACAGCTTATCGTTCAGATCGTCCTCTGAACCACCGTCAAGGATTTCTGCAAAAATAAATCACTAATTCATAATAAATACAATACATAGATAAATAGAATGACTTAAAAACTAATGAACGACAATTTGCTATACAAATATAAATCCCAAAATTAGAAAAAATCATTACATAGTCTACGACAGCGGTAGAGCTTCACAGCAGTTTGTTTCTAGCTCAGCTCGAGCGGGATGGGACCACGCCCTCACAGAATACCAGCGTAAAACAGCAGCATAATTCTGCTGTGTTTCGTTTGGTGAGTGCAGGGGTCCGGAGACCATTATTACCTGTGACGAGGCATTCCATCTCAGTCCTCAAGGATAACAACGCATCTACATTATCATTCCCTGTCAAGGATGAATATAGATGTCATGGGCCGCAGGAATCACTTGCCAACAGATGAAATATGTGCTCGTTTCTTACTTTCAATTTAATAAAAAAAAAGACATCCTTCTCTCTGATTTTTCCATATTATGGATGACAAAGAAGTAACTAAGTTGCAAAATGCATATTCGTTCGAACTCTACGGACTAAGATGGAATGCCTCCTAACCAATAATCTCTCGTCTCCGGATCCCTACACTTACCATTCGAAACACATCATCATGTTGATATTTGACGCTGGTATTCTGAGAAGGCGTCGTGCTTCCTCGGTCGAGTCGACGCATAGATGTTACCAGAAGCCATCTGCGGCGCAGCTCTACTGCGCAAACTAATTTGTGTTATTGTATTAATAAACACTGTCTACCCTACTACCGGTATAATGTTGAGATTTTCATCTACCTATATTCAATTGAACTGTAAGAAAGGTTCATACGTGTATCTCATTTATGGATGTCGATGATATATTCTAGTTACTACCAAACGACATTAATTGCACAAAATATAGTATAGTGCTGTAGGCATTCGCGTAAATTTGGTAACATTTATTTCTTAGATTTTTATTTATTTGATTTTTAACAACACTACATTAACTCAACTTTAATTCGATATAAACTCTAAATTGTATAAAATGAAGAATAAAACGCTCTGATGTGTCCGTTTGTGTATCCTTACGCGATGTGCTTTTAACATCGTTGGTCCGAATCCGTCATTCGAGTATTACCGTGAGGTAATCTCTTGGTCCATGGAGACGGTCCTATAAATTTTATATATTGATTTGCTCCCCCAATTATGTAAATATACAATTAACATTTTAGAAAATTATAAGATATTTTTGGTATTTCAAAATTCAAAAACGTATAATATATTGATAAATGAGCTTCTAACGATCCTTACCAAGGTTCAACAGATTTGCAGTTTTTTTCATGATCTCGTTAAACGGAGATCTATTGGGGGTATATCCGAGAATGGTTTGGCTTTGTAGTGATGCCAGGATGTCGGCCGTAGTGAGTGGTGGTTCAGGTTCGGCGCTGATTTGGGTTAGGAACACTGGCTTAGCTATAAATACGGACAACAAGAAAAATATCCCCGCAAATAATGTCTCTAATACGAGAGTTGGCCATCTTCGTCTAAAAAAGATAATTGTATTTAAACCTCAAATTAAAGATTCGTCAAATATGTCTTATTTTTATTGGATGACATACTCTGGTAACCAGTCAACTGCATCGATGAGATACTCAGGGTCAGCGGAGACTGACGGAGTGGTGAAGCGACTAATTTAGTAACAATTAAAATTTTATTTAATTCACTTTAGGATACGATTAAAATTGGTAGCGTAAATTATTTGGTAGCGAAATGTAATCACACTGGGAGGCTGTAAGCCATAATTTATTTCGCCGTATCATTGTATAATTTTATCTCGCTGTATCATGGAATGACGGATTCTTTTTTTTATTACATTGAGAGTAACAAACAAGCACACAGCTTACCTGACGGTAAGTGTTTCCTGCGGCCCAAGTCATCTTCATTCATCCTTGACAAGGAATTATAATGGAGATGCATTGTCACACTTGAGGACTGAGATGGAATTAGTAATAAAGGTCTCGCTGCACTCACCAGACGAAACATAGCAAAACTATGCCGCTATTTCACGCTAGTATTCTGTAAGGGCGTGGTCCTACCCAGGTCGAGTTGATCCATTCATTCTGCAGTGTAGCTCTACCACTGTTAATCCTTAGTTGGGTTCATGCAGTGCGTGACATTTTATAAGCAGACAGACAAGAAAATCAACAATTTGCGTACCACAAATATTATCCACATTCGCGTCAAATATATCAACGATGGGGTGATGGGTTCTACCGCAACGGTGTTTTGGCTGTCATCAGATAATTCCAACTTTGCAGAATATGTTAAAGTGCCGTATATAGTGCAGTGCGTATTTATGAATACAGAATGCCCATGAACCAACCTCCCCTAGCACATGCCTTATGAATTCAATTTGTTAATGGCATTGTTAGTAATACCGAAAACATTGCTAGCGTTGCTAGGCTTAACCGTAGGTATTATTTTCGGATTTATTCAATGCATTTGAATTCATCCCTTGTGTTCTCTATAAATCTAAACTCGGAGCATTTCCATTCATCACCGCGTCAAACGTTTATAGAATATATGAAACGGACTCACTGTCTTTGTAGATAAGATTTCCAAATAAGTAGATTTAGGTGCCGTTGGAAGCGGATGCGTATTATTTTATGTTTCATGAATATAATTATAAAATATATCAAGTATTAGTTTGTTTGATTACCTATAACCGAACTAATATTTTGACAGCTGTCAGCTGTCACTGTATTTCTTTTTAAATATATTAAAAAAGGATAGGGTACATAAAGATGTATAAAAATTGTATTTCTTTTTTACGGTTGATGGCCACTATTAGCCCGAGGACTTTTACAGCTTTATCGGGTTGAAAGGTGGCCGAGTGTTAGGGTACTCATCAGAGATCTTTAGTAATGGGTAACCAGCACAAGGGTTTCAGCCGCGGCTTACCTTGGGCGCGAAAGCAACTGGCCCGAATGTGCCTGAGAGGGCCGAACCTCGGCTCGGTCAGTTACTTCTGACGGATTAAGAAAAAAAATGTAAATATGCTTTACAATGTAGGAGGTTTTCAACTTGACTGTATATATTATTTATGTAACCTTATAACTACGCTGATTTAAAATCGATATAGATAATTATTCTTTTATTAGGTTTAGTGCGATGGCCGTATGAAAAATGTTTGAGGTGTACGAAATAATGTAGTAGTATTTTTAAATTCAATAAATACGTGTAATGTTCCTATTTATATCATCATTTGGAAGATGACAGAATATAAATATGATCTGCGTAATTTTCTGAAAGGCATTTCTTTCATTCGACTTACAGGAGAATATTGTCATAACATCAAGTTTTTAAAATAACCCAAACTATATTTAGATTTTTTTAATTGTATTTAATTTTATGACTTAATATTATTGTAAATTAAGAACAAAACTAAATGTGACTAAATTATTTATTTTTCTTTATAAGTAAAACAAACATTGTATAAACAGGCGGCTGAATTCTCTAGCAGCCAACTTTTGGGTTGAGCTTAGCATACATTGTGGGTGCCAAGCAAAAATTATTTTATTTTTTAATTTATTATTTGTCCTATATTGCTAATTAGAAACCGTATCATTGCTTTTATATTATAATTCAATATCTTACTTTTTACTTACTTACAAATTACAATTCTAGTGAATTGTAAATTGTGTTATTAAGCGATAACTTTGTACAACGAACTTTGCAGATTTATATAGCAGACTTTAATGAAATGTTCCGTGATTTCTATACATTTATTGGAGCCGATGACGATGAATGACGCGGTAAAATCCAATCAACACTGCGGTTATAGCGTTAATGTAAAAGCAAATATTGTTCCAAACGTTAGGTAATCCCCCAATACCGTTTGAACGGAATGTACAGTGTAGGTATATATTTTTTTTCATGTTTATCTTTAAATATTTTGTTTTGTCTTTTGATATAATATAACTCTAGTAGTTTTTATAACAATATTTTTAATATAAATTTCCTGCAATAATTAAATGTTGATAATAATTAATAAAACCATTTTATATTATATAGTTTAATTTTAAAAGTTTCTTCGCTTTTAAGCACATAGCTTCCAAGAATGGTAGAGCCAGCTTCATGTACGTATGAATATATAACAGGAACGGACGGAATAAGGTCTTCACAGAATGCTTGAATATAAACGGCGTGAAATAGCAACATGATATGATATAGCTGTAAGACTTTACTCGCGGCTTTACCTACGTAATACTATCTACGTGTGTGAAACAAAATTTGGTGCCAGATTACTAACCAGGTACACTCACCGCGCGTCAGTTATTTTTACAATAAATTTTATGGAAAGAAATCATATAATAGCCCTCTGTAAAAAGACTTGAGGCTAACAGTGGACTGTATATATGTATATATGTATATATATATATATATATATATATATATATATATATATATATATATATATAACACAGCAGCGTTGTGCTGCTACCGGCATGTATCACGGTAGGCATACATGCCGGTATTCTGTGAGGGCATGGTACTACCCCGGTCGAGCTGACCTATTCATTCTGCAGTTAGAAACAAACTGCACTGTAGCTCTACTTCTCTAGTAGCATCACTGTTAATTTTTGTTATAAGTTACCGACTAGCACACAGTCCTGATGGTAAATGTTTCCTGTGGGCTATGGCACCCATATTATTTCATTATGATAAGGATTCATAATGTAGATAATCATACGGTAAGCTTCTATACTATAATGCTTCCTGTACTATAATGATATGAATACAGTAGATGTCAAACGACAATAGGATCGACGTATAGTATGTACATTGCAGGGAAACAGGGTTTGCCCGTTTGACCGGACAACTTAAACCATTAAATCAATCGACTATAAATACCAGTGGCAGGTGTTGGAAAGAGCAATGTACTGTCATAAATTTCATGCTACATACCGTAAATTCTAGAATAAAAACGTTGGTCAACAGGTGTATGTCTCGATAGTTTTCTAGGATTTTGTTGTAAAAACTTATACTATATTGAGCCATAACATTTTTTACTTATTATAGACCATACAGGTTGACTTAATTTATCTTTGTTCTTAGTAATAACAATAAATTTTTTGGTGATGTTTTGAGGTTTATAAACTGCTTGATAAGTTAGCTCTCTTTTGAGGAACAAAGATAATTATGTCACTTACGTTTCTCCGAAGCTGATTGCATAAATCATACCCTGCCAGCCAAAAGTTTAAGACCGCACATAAACAACATAATTATCCATCAATTGTAATAAAATCCCATAGGATAAATAAAAGAAATGCACATCTGCATATTCTATTGTTCGTAACGAATATTTAAAGAAGTCTTTCTTTTGTTTACTTTCAAGTTATTGGACAATAAACATCTATTGTTTTCAAACACCGTCAAACGCTGCGCTAGAGCCAGGTGGTAGAGTCGTAATAATATTTTTATAATATCCTCATTACTAATTACTTTGCTTTTGTTACGTGTTGGTCAATTATTAGGATTATTTAGCTCCTGAAAACACGTGTTTCAGACTTATTATTACCCGAGTTTACTTGGGTTTTTCACAAACAATCTCAATTAGTCTAAACTTGTGGTTTCTACGTCATAAAATGGGAAAAGCTCTAGAAATAAGCAGTGAAGTGCGTTCTGCCATCGTTGTTTTACATAATGAAGGCAAATCCAAACATGAGATTGCTTCGCAACTGAAGTTATCGAAGACTTGTGTTCATGGCACAATATTTAGCTACCACATCTAGTGAAGATAATTTCATTGTTGTTACCAGCAAGCGAATAGATGCTTAACAGCACCACAAATCCACGTTGAAGTAAACAAAACCCGAGTTAAACCTTTATCATTGACTACAGTAAAACGGTGACTGAGAGATGCAAAGTTGTATGGTCGCGTTTTCGTTCGAAAACCTCTGCTAAGGTCGCAAAACAAGAAAGAACGGATGCAGTGGGCTCTTGCCCATCGAGATTAGACTGAAGAAGATTTTAAAAAAGTGCTTTGGATCGATGAATCCGAGTTTGAACTATTCGGTTCAAAATGTAGAGTTTACGTTCGAAGCATGGTGGTGGCTCAATTATGGTCTGAGGTTGCTTCTCTAGCCAAGGAACTGGCGATTTGATTAAAGTTGAAGGAATTTTGAAAAAGGAACAGTACAAAAACCATTTTAGAACACAATGCCGTTTCTTCCGGTTCCGTTCCGTTAAAAAACATGGTTTGGCCTCCTCAGAGAACGGATCTCAATCCCATTGATTTTTTGTGTGGGAAGAGCTTGATAGGAACGTCCGTAATCTTGGCCCATCCTCGCGAGAAGAAATGTGGAATGCTTTATCCGAAATTTGGAACAATGTATCTAATGTAAATGTATATAGGCAAACCAGGCAAAGTATTGCACTAAAAATAAAGTAAAAATAGTGATATTCAGGTCGCTTGAAGCGTCATTAGAAACGGTCTGCGAAACGTAAGGTTCCTTAATTTTACTATTGTCGTAGGAACCATCTCTCGGCAGAAGCATTTTAAGCTATAGTTGAAGTGATTGGCGAATGTTAATGCTGTAAAAATATAAATAATAATTAAAACAGATGTAAACACAAAATATGAGCCCCTATTCACCAACTACCTAATGTGTATGGGTTCATTGTGAAAACGGTATCCACTTTTAGAATAAAGTACCTCTTTATCTAATAGATTTGTTGTTAGCCGCATTAATTGCGTTAAAAGTTTGTATACATAACGTATATATACGACTATTAAAACAAGTTGTTCAACGCAACATTGTGAGGTTTCAGATCTTTTAATGTGCCTGGTGTTTTGTTATTGACATGATATTTGTCTATCTTCAATATTGTTATGATATAATTATAAAATAGTTATATTTTTTACATGCTTCGTGCCTGTAGTTGCTATTTAACGAAAGTTATAACTAGAAATTTGTTTTTACTATATTATATAAACTTAAATTCTAACACCAGGAAGCGATGATAGGAGAAGTATTGGTGGTCAGTTTTATGTGATTTTAAAGTAAAGAAATAAGTAAGTAAAGAATTTAAATAAATAACTCTCTTTAAATAAATAAGTTTTTATTTTGATTATATTTTATTTGCTTATGTCAACCAATAATTGGCTTTGATGTCTCTGTGTATAGAGTAGTCTGTGTTCGCCATAAAAGGTTCAAATTGTGCTAAAATTCTCATAGAGCTACAAACTGGGAAGTTTGAACCTCAGTTTGTTTTGTATAAAATGGAATCATGTTACGCTAGCGACAGTATTGGAACAGTGTCCTATCCGGATTGAAGATGGTTCGAAAATTTTGTCTCCTTGGAATTTTACTCATTTACCTAGGGTGGGTCAATGCGGGTACGTTACTCTGTGTTTCACGCATAAATAACATATTTAGTTTAAAAATAAAAACAGTATGAAAAAAATATAAATCGTCAAATAAAACTATTTCTATGAATCTACGTAATAACCAAAAGATGTTTCTGTGATGGAAATCGCTAAATACACAATTGCTGAAGACCTCCTTCATATATTGGCGCAAAGTTTCTCACCCATTTGCTCTCCTTAAACTTGGCAATGTCATTGAGACTTTTTGGAACCTCTTACATTAAATAATATATACTAACTTATTTTTTTTAGGGATCCGTGTAGTGCGGTCACCTCAATTCGGGTTTAGTGAAGCAAACGCACAGGCAGGATCATTTGGAGGTGGTCCATACTATCATCGCCATCAGAGACCCGATTATAATGGATTCGGGGGCAATCAAGGTTTCGGGGGCGGTGGAGGATTTGGGGGCGGCGGATTTGGGGGTGGTGGCGGATTTGGGGGTGGCGGTGGATTTGGGGGCGATGGTGGTAGATTCGGGGGTGGCGGTGGATTTGGGGGTGATGGCGGTAGATTCGGGGGTGGCGGTGGATTTGGGAGCGGTGGATTCGGTGGGCGCCCAGGTGGATTTGGTAACGGCGGCAGGCCTGGATACGGAGAGATACCACAAGGATCTATCAGTATATCCAAGAGTGTTAGCATCAATTCCGGCGGCGGTGGCAGTTCTGCTCAATCTAGTGCAAATGCCGGTGGATATGGATATCGAAAGTGATAAATCTTTATATAATTAAGTAAACACTTAGATTAAACGTCAATTAAAGACTTATATTATTTTACGCCCCTAACAGATTTTGTTTTTTTACTTGTTAAAGGATGATATATATTTAACTCACCAAACGAAACTGCAGCATTAGTCTGTTATTTAAAACTGGTATCCTGTGTTTACGTGGTAGAGCTACACTGCAGTGTGTTTCTAGTTGCAGAATGAATGGGTCAGCTCGATGGGGTAGGACCGCGCCCTCACAGAATATCAGCTTGCAATAGCAGCATAATGCTACTGTGTTTCATCTAGTGAGTGCAGGGATCCGGATACCTTTATTACTGGTGATGAAGCATTCCATCTCAGTCCTGAAGGGTGTATCTGCATTATGATTCCTTGTCAAGGATGAATGTAGATGTCATGGACCGCGAGAATTACTTAACATCAGGTGAACTGTGTGCTTGTTCGTTACTCTGAATTTAATAAAACAAAAAAAAATCTGTGAGGGAGCTGTCCCCGTTGTGAACAAGTAACAACGTGGTTCTACTACTGTAAGATTATTAGAATTCAATTCAAAACTATGTTTGTAAGTGTTTGTGTTTCATCAACAGTCACGGGTTATGCAAAATGTTGTTTATTACAATTGTATAAAGAAATGTTCCTAAAGTAATAATAAAAGTAAAATTTACTTTAAATATGTCTTAAATTGTTGTTAAATTGGTTGATAAATTGGTTTGAAATAAATGTGCCAGTTTTAGGTCAGTTTTAGCCTTGTTATTTATTTATTAAATATTTATTGCATTAACCTAAACAAAGTTAAAGGTTTACAAAGGGCGGACTTAATGCCAAAGGTATTCTTTACAAGTCGACCAAAGTCGTGGTGCGATATTGTAATAGATGTAGCATTAAACTAAATAATAAAAGGAAAAGACTGAAAATAACTAATATACAAATAAATAATAATACATACATATATAGATATTAAATAAATATACACGTATAAATACATAATATCTAAATACATTATACATAAAAAATATATAAGATCATCATCCACATATGGAAGTTATTGATAGCTATTGCTCTTATATTGTATTCTATCATGTATGTATATATATATATATATATATATATAAATGTGGATGATGATCTTATCTAACTATAGCTAACTTAGGTAAGTAGTCATGAACCAAACTTTTTAAGCTGATTTTATTATTGAAATTCCTGATGTCATCGGCTAAGGTATTCCAGAGTAGTGTAGCTGGGACAGCAATGAAGATCGAGAAAATGTGTCATGAGATAAAGAGAGATATTGGAATTTATCTTTAAGATAAGGTTTTATCGCAATTAGGTTATTATTTTAGAATTCGTGTCAATTCATAATCACTTGCGCGTTTATATACATATCCATTAACATCTAGAAAGCTCAGAACCGAGCTTTGTGTCCGTGGGGCATACCACTCGGATGAAATGCCTCGTTATAAACATTAGTATACCAACACTCAATATAAAAGACACGATAGCGTTAGGCTGTTATTTAAGTGGTCCTCTTTCTTTCGTAGTTCGTAGGTTATTTCTGTTATGCATAGAAACCGGCTACAATTTGGCTCTATCATTGTTAGTATTTATTTAATAAGTATATATTTATTAGTCATGCTTATACAATTACTCATAAATATCTGTAATATTTACAATTTTAAAATTTAATATTTTTAGGATTCGTAAATCAAATATTTTTATATTTAAACTAAAGGTTATTAGAAAATGTCATTGAACTGTACGCACAGCGAAAACCAATGTCAATCATTGTGTTATTGACATTAGATCATTCTTAGAATCCTAACTTGACTACATCGAAGATGAAGTAAGATTCCAACGTGAAGGAGGAAAATATGTTATTTCGCATGTCGTACATACATACATGCGTATATAACTTCGATATACATATTCTTTAGTTGTGGATGCAATGCACTTAGCATTTATTGACACATAATAATTATTAGTTAAATAAGTACATTATATTCCTCATAACAATATAGATAGTACATTAGGAATTATAGATTAATTTAAACGACACATTTAATGTAATATTTATTAGTTAAATAAGTACATTATATTTCTCATAACAATATAGATAGTACATTAGGAATTATAGATTAATTTAAACGACACATTTAATGTAATATTTCACCTAAAATAAAGCCAAAATCGCTCCCCCTATCCGTTGTTTTTGTTTATGTGCTATTGGTCTAGTCACCTCTACAGCTTTATCGAACAAGACTCGCGAGCGGGGGTCCGGTTAATAGGGAGATAACGACAATGCTGGCACGAAGACTCCTGCTGCACCACCGGTGCGCTCCGTCTCTCCCATGGTCGAAGAACGTCGACGACAGCTGAACGGGAGGGGGGCGACATACGAGGGCTCAGGTAACTTTGTTATCGGGGAGAATCTTCCAAAGATACCCTGACTCCTTGGCGAGAGTCAGTGTTATGTTGTATTTCTAACCGCTAAAACCCCCCTGGTATCGTCAGTGAATTGTCAGTCAGGTCATCCTCAGTGAATTGGGAGGGGCTCCGGGATCTACCATCACACAATAATAAATAAGACTCCTTACCAAATTACATCAAAAAAATAATAACGAACGCTAATAAAACTAATTAAAGTATGTATTTTTACGAAATTAATAATCTTATTGGAAGAACTTTGTCTAACGTTAAGTTATCCCTACAGGTGACATTAATATTATATTAATTTCACTGTCACTTATATATTATTTGAATCAGTAATTATAGAATCATTAATAGCCTAATGGTCTAGGGTGCGGTACTGGGAATCTTAAGGAGGCGGTAAATTCGAATCCACCATTTGATTATTGTTTTGAATCATGTGTTAACAAGTTATTTAAGCTTGACTGAAGTGGTTTACGGGAATGTTAGTAAATAGTACTGCATATCATTTTTCTTTTTATAAATTATTTTTGTTACTGTCTTTCTGCATATATGGCACCTTTATGACGAATACGACTCGTGTCAAAAATGCAATTATCTGCGTATAGCATGAGATGAATACCTAAATGTGAAAACAGCAATAACTCAATGCATCACATAAGTTTCTGTACACATATGTGTGTAATTAATATTTGATGTGTGTAATAATTAGTATTTTTTAACTAAAAAAATAATATCTTTTTAGAAAAAATGCATTAAATTATTCTTGAATACCATCCATCGAGAAGTTTGAACGATAATTTTAAGATAAAAGTTCTAACTTAATTTGTCTCAAAATCAGACACGAAAAAAGACTCAGATGATTAAATACCTAGGTTTTTAGTAATTAGGGACCTTATCACTTACTGTACGAAACTCCAAAGTGCTTTTTTTATTACATTGAGAGTAACAAACGAGCACCTCATTCACCTGATGTTAAGTGATTCCTGCGGCCCATGAAATCTACATTCATCCTTGACAAGGAATCATAATGCACATGCGTTGTCACCTTTGAGGATTGAGATGGAATGATCAATTTCAGAGTAATATGTGTGAAACGCCATCTGAATCTTTCTCCAATATTATTGCACATGCAAATTGAGAAACAAATTTTTTAACCATGTTTATTTGGTTGTTCTTTATTCCTGCTATTTGTAATTATAACTTTTTTATATATACTTTGAATATTACAACACACTTGTTGGCTGATGCTCTTTAGCTGCAATGTGTCTCTATCATAATTTAAATTGATGTGAAATTAAATATTGTCCAAATTGGCTACTGTTAATGTATATATTGGTTTT
The DNA here is from genome assembly GCA_029286865.1 of Teinopalpus imperialis. Classification (NCBI taxonomy): domain Eukaryota; kingdom Metazoa; phylum Arthropoda; class Insecta; order Lepidoptera; family Papilionidae; genus Teinopalpus; species Teinopalpus imperialis. Next base: position 16,196,371 of record JAGSMU010000020.1, on the reverse strand, counting down.
TCAGTATAATATCTACCAAATATTATAAGCAATCAAATCACGATGTAACCAAGATAAATAAAGTTTCTTAAACACTTCTTTAATCGATATTAGTTTCTATGGCAGAAAGCTTTAGGTTATTCATTCGCGTGAATTTAGTATGATCGTCGTTTATTGTCAAAATATTAATGCTTAGTTACGTTTATTTATATTGTCACGTTTGTATAAACATTGGCTACAGTATATATCGACTTCCATGACTACGATGGTCTATTATGACTTGATATTTCGTGTGTTCACAATGCTCTTAAAAGTTCTTCTCTTCGCAACTCTGGTGGTGTGTGTTGTCCAAATAAATGCGGGTACGTTTTAATTGTTTTAATTGCTTTTTAATTCTCTATTATTCCTTTGAGTGGTACATGCAATTTAATTTTTACACTAGTTTTATTTGTATCTCATATGAAATGATAAAAGAAGGAGGGAAACCCCATCCGTGTTGCTTTCTATCTAAAATATGAATGGATCGGCATGAATTGAACTATTAAGTTTCTTTCGCTGATATGGGGAATTAGCACATCACATTCTAAACGATGATTTGTCATAGTGTTATCGTTTTTTTTTTAATATTATATATCGCACCTCAAGCCCAATATGAAGGGCTATTGAATTGTTCTAAAAATTAGCTTGAAATAATATAATATTATGAATGAAACATTTAATAATAATAATCGTAAATTTGCCTAAACATATGCTGAAAAGTAATATTATATAATTATTTCGGAGAATTCGGGATGAAACAGCCCTTGATATTGAGGTGAGAAATATTATATAAAGGAGATGAGTAATATTATATATAAAAAAAAAACGATATCAACACTGTGAAGTAATTTTAGTGTATTACATACAACAAGTACAACAAATACTAGTACTTTAAAATATTAATTACAAAATAATCGGAGATAGATTTTTTGTGCAATATAATTCGACTTTAACACTTTTAATTAAAATACTTTAATACTTGTAAATACAAATATTTAATCCATTCATATTTTAGATAGACAGCAACAGAAGCTAGGGTTGGTGCGAGGACGAGCGAGGACGGTGTAAATCTACGCGCTCACAGCGCACATATAGTGAGTGTAGGAATAGGGGGACGCAATTAAGGTATCGAGGCATCGAAGAGATCTCTTTGTAGAGAACGGATATAGATATGATGCCGCAGTCATCATTTCAGGTGAATTTTATCCTCGTTTCCTACCCCTAATATTATAAAAAAAATCATGTGACAATTTAAATTATTCACAGGCATTCGGATAGCACGTTCACCGCAGTCTGGTGCATTCAGTTCAGCGAGCGCTAAAGCCATTTCCGGTGGATTTTCCCGACCCGCAGTGCAGCCCTTTATTATTCCCAAGCCCTTTATCATACCTAGTCAAATTGGAAAACCCGGCTTCGGTGGGCCCGGATTTTCAGGTCCCGGGTCCAATGGCCCTATCTTCGGTGGCAACAGGCCAGCTTCTGGCCCCAACATTAGCATTTCTAAGAGCATCAGTATAAGTTCTGGAAACGGTGGCGTAGCTCAATCAAGTGCAAAATCTTCTTCTGGTTAATAAAAACGATGAAAATTACTATACTTGTGGCAAAATGGCAACAGAAGCTTGATTTATGAAACTGTCAACACATTTGTTTTTTTTATATAGGTATCATTTTATATATATATATATAAATAAATATATATATTTAAATTGTAAAGTGTATTAAACGTCTATAGAAACGTGTATTTAAATTACGGTCTGCGAAACTCAAAGTCGTAGGTTCGAACCCGCCATTCGACTATTACCGTGAATCAACTCCTCGCACAAGCTTAGTTGGAGTGGTTCACCGGAATGTTACCAATCTTAATACCACTGCTAACGTACTTTTAAAAAAAAAGAAATTGCATAGTCTGACATATCAATCAATTTAAGGTGTTGAAGATGATTTCGAAATATGTAATACTTAATATATGAGTAAAAGTTTTAAAACATTTCCTTGTATTATTTTTAATCATACCTGATAAAACTGAGAGTTTTATTTATACATTTTTATCTTAACGTCCCATGCATTAACGAAGTCAGTATGTTTCATATTTATTATCTACTATGGATGACCGAGGGGCGTAGTGCTGAGTAAGCTTTTGAGAGATGGATACTGGTTTCAATTTTAGGAAATGAATGCAATAATAGAACATACAGACAAGTCTATTCCTAATATAAAAATTGTCGCTTATCGTATTTAGGCATGTTGTATGCGAATTATATGTTCTGCGTCACTGGCATTGTATCTAAATTTTTTTACGAACCAATTGCACGTGTGTTACATTGATTTAGATAGATAAGTAGGAATTCGTAAGCATAATAAAATAAAATAGGTACAGTAATACAGTTTCATAAATTAGTTGTTTATTTATTATGATTTTTTACAACATGATGGGCGAAAGTATTCATTTTGAGTAGTATAAGAATTAGAATCTACAATGGATCTAGGATTGCAAGAAGGGAAATTGGGAGGGTAGTCCGCTCCTCCTTGTGTTCCATCTGGACTTGAAATGTGAACATCAGTAAAAGATATTTTATAATAATAGTATAATAAAAAATTTGAGTAAATCTAGGATTTTTTAATTAAGGATGCTATGAGAAATTTTATTCAGCAACTATGTCCCGAAGAGCTAAGGTAAGGTTTAGCGTTTATTGAGTAATGTCTGATTGAATAAAGAAACCGGTGATATTATTATTGGCGACGCGACATTTCAGCAAAGGTGACAACGGATCTGCATTATTCCTAAGACTCATCAAGAATGAATATTTCATGAGTGGTAGGAATCACTTACTGCTATATACTTAATTATATACACTATACTATACACGTAATATTATAGCAAATATACACATATGACTCTCTCCCACTCGTCTTTTCATCCCTATATCGGTAATAAGATAGGGCGACCAATATACTGTCAGCAGCTTGGGACATGTTCGATGAAACTCGAATACGAATTTGAATGCGGATTAGGATCTAGATAGAACCTGTATCTAGTTTGTCAGATAATTTGAATTATCTCTCATCATCAATCAATTTAATGATTATTGCGAGTCCCATATATATATTTAGAGTTCTCTGTTCTATTACATTGGACCTCATCCTCCATTGTTATTCAATTTATATGCTTCTGTCGATCCTGGTTTATAGGACATATACTCTTACCGTCCACTCCACGGTAAGAATGGTTTTGTCATTAATGGGTACGTAACCCATAGACAATTGAACTACGATCACTAGAAGAAGACAACAACAGTAAATAAAACTTTTTAGAAACATCGTAACTACGTGAAATATCAAATACCAGCTTGCCTTATTCCTGGAAATCCATTTATACTGCACACTTTGAATGTTTGAACTAACTCGACATAGCAAATACACGGTCGGACAAGAGTTATGATTCACACTAAACGTTTAAAAGAAAAATCTGTTTGTAACATAAAATGACTCTTATCTAACCGCTAATAGAAAACTTTTCACGAGATTCGAGGATAATATTTTTATTTACTGTTTAATTTATTAGTAACTCCCTTATGTAAGTAGATATCAAATGTTTACCTATGAAACAAAAACGTTAAGTATTGTCATATGAATAATAAGGACACATTGAAAAGTTTTGAGCCCGACCTTAAAAAAAAACGATTTTTTTCTAAATGATTATTTTATTTCTCTACAAAGTCTCCAGAATGATCTATACACTTTTGCCATCTTGTCTCTAGCTATAGTATTCCTTCTAAAAAACGGCCCGAGCTATTTTAGGGTGCGGTGATCCTGCTCTTTTCCATTGCTTGGATTGTACTTTGGACTCTGGTGTTTTGTGGTGAACCCAAGTTTCATCCATAGTTACGGAATGGCTAAGAAAATCTTGAGGATCACTTTGGAACAGATCCAAACAATTCTGTGATACTGTTTGGCGGGTGCGTTTGTTTTCGACTGAAAGCAGTCTAGGTACCCATCTGGCAGAGACCTTAGAAAATCCAAGATCGTTGGAAATTATGTTCTGTGCTCGTTCATAGGAAATGCCTATTGATTCTGCTATCTCTGCAATCGTCAATCTCCTGTCATTCAAAATCAGGTCCAATATTTTATTGGTATTTTCGTCTGTGGTAACCGTCGGCGGCCTACCACTCCTAGGTTCATTATGCACTGGTTCTCTGCCTCGTTTGAAATCCGTTACCCATCTTTTGATAGTGGCATATGATGGAGCAGATTCCCCCAAAGTCTCGTACATATCTTCATATATTATTTTGGGCGTTAAACCTTTTTTTTGTAAATATTTTATGACGGAACGGTGCTCAATTTTATCCATTTCTACGGAAACTGCGAACTTCGTTTGTTAAATCGATCACAAATTTTGCAATTTTGACAGAAGAAAAACAAAAGACAGCAGATTATAATTAAAAATGAGAAATGGCTATTACGTGCCAGTATTCATTTTTCTTTTGAATTTAAATGTCAACCTTAGGCTCAAAACTTTTCAATGTGCCCTCGGTATTATTATGGTACATAATTAAACCACCTAATATGAGGTCATTGACTGTTAGTATTATTTTGTAACGTCATCTGCTAATTCTTGTATATCATTACGATTTTTTTAACTTACCTATGTACATTTCAGTGCAATCAGAGTACTGTGATAGATTCATAGGTAATTAAAGCTAAAACTCGTTATAATATCCCGATTTCTTTTCTAGACCTGATTCATACGATTTTATTTCTTTGAAGACTTCTAATACAGATAATAATTGATTATGGGCCGCAGTTATCACTTACCATCTGGTAAACTATAAGCGCGTTTATAGCTAATATTAAAAAAAAAATACACAAAGCTATAGCTCATTTTGGTTTTTCGGCTTCTTCACATAATGTTGCTCAGTCAAATCAAATTTCTAAAATACTTTGTTAATCGATTATCGTTTCTATGGCAGATAGCCTTAAGCTACTCTTGCACAATGGGGTCGACATTTAACTTCAAAAAAATTCGTGGTAAGTCTGGTTTATTTGTATTGTCGTGTTGGTATTAATATGTCAATATAAATACCGTTTTTACCTGTGCAGTATAAATTGACATCCATAATTACAGCGGATTATTAAGTTATTGCTGTTTCGTGTATTCACAATGTTCCTAAGAGGTTTACTTTTCGCATATCTGATGGTGTGTGTTGTTGAAATCAAGGCGGGTATGTTTGGATGGTTTTTTTTAATTTCACCTATATATATATATATTATACATTAGTATATAATAGCGAATTATACTATATATAGTATAATTAGCTATTAATTCTTAGAAAAATATAATTCATAGAATTCTATTTTTGTTTGACATTTATGGTAAGTTTGTTGTTTAAATACTGACACAATTATTTAATAATAGTAATAATAATTACAGTCTGCTAAGATTTATAAGAATAAAAAGCACTTATTACAAAATGTTTGTTAAAAAAAATAGTTATAATTAAAAAGATTAAACTATTAGAATAACAAACAAACAATAACTCAATATTTTAACGTCATAGAAACGTTGAGATATTCTTATGGATAGAATGGACGTTACTTTATTGCACAACATAAATGACATAAAAACAAAGTGATATATTTAACAAATTTCGAAATATATACATGCGCAATTGGCGGTATTGACAGGGCCTCAAGAAAAAATTCTGGTATGGGCCAGTAATAATTTAATTAATAAATGAGTATATATATATAAATATAAGTAAATATATTTTTAAATATGAGATATAGAATCAAAAAGCAATATAAAATTACTATGCAAAACAAGCGTTTTGAATGTTTGAACGGACTGCATGTTATTGCTAGAGGGCAAGGCATTCGACAGTTGGACTGCTTGTACGGAAAATGACTAATCCTGGGATTTTGTGCTATGAGTCGGAATTTTTTAATTGCAAAACATATTTATATTTACTTATATCAGCAATCACATGCTCATAATTAAATAACACACTCTCTAATCTATCATAATGAGCCCAATCATATGTAAAATACAGTGTAAAATATAAAATAATTTTATCGAACCATCTCCTTTAGACTGGCTATATTTTTTTAATAAAATGGTATTTTCAAATATTGTGGACTTATGAAATCTATAGGCAATTCATTTATTGAATTGTTTACAGCTCTCCTAGCACGCTCACCCTAGTCTATTAGTTTAGCGAACGCAAAAGCCATATCTGGAGGATTTTCTCGACCGGCTGTGCGACCCGGTTATAGAAGACCCGGCATCGGTAGCAAGCCCGGATTCGTCGGTCCAGGATTTAGTGCACCAGGGTTTGGAGGTCCCAGCCTCGGTGGTCTGGGATTCAGTGGCTATGGATTTGGTGCCAACAGGCCAGGAACTGGGCCTAATATCAGCATTTCAAAGAGCATCAGCATAAGCTCTGGAAACGGTGGCGTAGCAAAATCAAGCGCCCAGTCTTCTTCTGGTTAATGAGATATATTAAAGACATTATATATAAATGAAATCTGAGATATTAATATACTGTTAAGAGAAACATAATGCTTTTTAAATATGTACTGTCATAATTTATTTGTTTCGATTAATATGAAATACCGATTGAAATAACCATATAAAATTGTTTTTTTCTCATTCCTGTGCTACTCCTTACGCACACACATCATCAGCCTGTCTCAGTCCACTGCTGGACATAGGCGTCTTCCATAGCACGCCACTGAGCTCGGTCTTCAGCTCTTTGTCTCTAGTCTCTGCCCTCTGCCCTACGTATCTGCACCCCACCTAGTCGCCCTACAGTGCGCCCATTTGCTATTCCTTGCTGCCGTTGAATATTTAAATAAATTTATTTATTTTTGCTATAAATCTTAAGGTTCAATGTGACTTTTGGAAAAGATTATTTATTTGATCTGTAAGTAGATCTGTAGTTTGATCTACAAGTAGAGTGAGTTATAAAGCTGTTGTTACACTAAACAACAAATTACTTTATTAAAAGCTATTATAAATATGAATTTTGTGAACTTGTTTGGATTACGAGCATGAATGTTTTCTTACCTATATGATAAACTCCACTAACTTAAGAATACTTATCCGAATAAGCCAATATTAGGTTTGTGTCACTTTTTATGAGGGCAAGTACATAGCTCGAAGTGTTGCTACTGCCCTCCCAAATGCTTGCACAGTTTGTTGAGACCCTTGTGACACAAAATAAAAAATAGTAGAATTAAAAATGCTGGAAAGGAGTATGTAAAAATATTTTGAAACCAAAATTTTATCAGTCGGGGAGAAATGTAGGTTTTTTTTATGTGTTTAAAAAAATATTGAAATTTAACCCTAAAGTAAGTTGGATGTGTGAACGCGGGGTAAAAGGCATTGGAGATACAATTTAGATAACTAGGAATTCCATTCCTGTTAGTTCCAAGGAGTAACGAATATGCGTTGTCTGAATCTTGCGGTCGAAGTAACGAATATTTCGTTCTTAGTTGGTGCAACCCGTTATCCGTAAACTTAAAATATATTAGTGTTCTAAAATAAAAAGATTTTTATTTGATAAAAATATAATCTCGACGTTAATTGGCTCATACAATATTACTAACATACAAAATACAATCTCAACGTTATACAAAGCGGTCCGCAACATTAATTGTCATATAGTTTTCCTTTTTAAGCTCAAATTAAAATAATATTTTCAATTTATAAATAATAAAATAAAATAATTTTAGCTTAAGCTGCTTGAATAATAACTTAAAGAAAAACAAAAACAACATTATATTTAATTTAATATTTATATATGTATGCGGACCAGCCCGACTTTTACATTTTAAGTTAGCTAATAAAATAGTTTTGTTTGTTGTAGAGCCATACAATACGTTGTGGCTTATTGCTGGATGCAGCCTGAATGGGATGGTTCGGCCGGGGAAAGACCACGCCGCCACAAAATACTAGTGTAAAATAGTATTATACCAATAGTGTGACTGTGTTCCATGATTAATTACGAGGCGTTCTATCTGAGTCCTTAGGCGTGACAACGCATCTGCATCTTGAATCATTCCTGAGGATAAATGCCAATGTCATAGACCACAGTTTTCATTTCATATATTTTCAGTCACACAGACAGACATTGCCTACCGGGGGACTTCCTTGTATATAATGTATTGATTGATGGTAATGATGATTTAAATTATCACCGTAAACACGTTTCTAAAAATAACTTTTCCACATATACGTCATTGGGAAAAAAGTGCGAACTAAAAGTTTAATTGCTTAGTCATTCATTTAAGCATTATAAAACGATAAGCACTTGCAGGAGCAAACACGTGGGTTTTAGCTGAAGGCTCTTCCTTGGCCTTGGCCCTCGTTACCACCACCGTAGCCATTGTTTCCTCTATGATTTAAATCATAACCACCATTGATTGTCCGGCCTCCACCGAGTTCACCTGCGCCTCCTTGGACACCACTATTGCTACCCACAAAGCTGCCAGAGCCAGTTCCATGCCCTCCACATCCTCCGGAACCAATTTGCCCTGCTAACATATCTCTATCCGACCTAACTCCGCCGCCGAGTTCACGCTCTCTGTTTCTTCCCTGATTGTAAATTATACCCGCTCCATTTCCATTAATATTTTCACCGTACCCACCTCTTACACCACGGCCGCCATTGCCATAACCTGTAGGTGCGCCAAAACCACTGCCGCTCTCTTCTCCATTTCCTCTATAAGCACCTCCACCACTTCCTTCAAACCCAGCTCCGTTACCAGTACCGCGGCCTCCAGAATTGACATAGCCTCCCCTTGTACCCTGTCCATTTCCATTTCCATTTCCATTACTGCTGTATCCTCCACCACCTCCATATCCACCTCTTCCATCATTAGAACTAGTGAATACAAATCCACCAGACAGGCCATCATCAGATTTTATACGTATTATATTATATTTGTCTTGCCCGTCATAGACTGTGCGACGGAAACCTCTGGTACCATCTCCAAAAGTAGCATCATTTTTTGCTCCTCCAGCAAAAGTGGCTCCTGCTCCTCTTTCCGCGCCTATATCTAAACCTCGTCCAATATTTCTTGCCATGCCGTCGAACATTCTCGAAAACCCATTACTAAATGTGCTCATAGTATCTAATCCATTGCGAAAAAAATCTAAGCTACCGTTTCCAAAGCCGCTTCCACCACCTCCACCCCCGTAACCGAAACCGCCACCTCCAACCCCTCCACCTCCGTTTACGAAACTTCCTCCCCCACCGTAGCCGAAAACTCTTGCGTCGTCGTCACCTCCACGTACACTATGGGCCACCCAATCTGTAAATCAAATTTTTATCAAATGGGCGGACTTAGTCCCATTTAAAGGAATTATCTACCAGTCAACGCAACGTGTGGTGAGATTGAGTATGATAGGTGTAGCAATAAACTAATTAATAAAAGATAAAAATAACTAATACAAGCAAAGAATAATACACACACATATATATATATATATATATATATATATATATATATATATTCAATACATAATACATGTATCAATACACAATATATATTCATTCAACCTCATATACATATATATATATGTATATATACAATAGCGGTAGCTACCAATAAATACCATATGTGGAATATAAATTTATCTGACTTCAGATAACTTGAGTAAGTAATCACGCAAAACCTATGTATATACTAGACTATAAGTGGAAGTGAGAGATGTATAATATTCTAGATAGTTACTTATATGGGTTTACCCACTGATATTGGATAATGACTAATGTATAAATACAGAGATAGCTCGACATAACCGTTTCGTAGCAAAGGGTCAGCTTGACGAACGACGAAGAACGTCGACGACAACAGAGGGGGCGATACACGATCCGAGGGCTCCTCTTAAGGAGGTTCGAACCTCGGCTCGGACCGATATCTAGTATAGAGGACATAGACATAGCCTCGATCATAAGTGAATCTCGTGTAGGCCGCTGTAGGGCTCAAAACAATTTAAGCTATGCCAATTTCAGTCGTATTTAGAAGTAAATTAAGTTGAATTTCAATTATTCTAAATATGTCGCTTAGTCACTCTATCGGTTCACCTGGTTTCTCTTCGTCTGATCTGGTTAAATCTTTCCAGTTGTTACTTAGCGAGGATATACGGTCAGATGCGAAAATGGGAAATCGGGAATTACTTTTAAACATCTTTTTTATAATTATTATAATTTACAGTATCTACATATTTTATAGTGTTATGTGTATCTAAGGGTTTGAATGCTTCCCTTTTAAATAACCGTTAGGTCAACTTAGATTATAGATAACTTCGATCTGCAATACCAATGAAACTGTTAATCACAATTCTATATCCTCTTTTTTCCACGCGTTCGTCGGTGAAAGAAAATATTGTCTTTTTATGATGTGTTTAGTGATTCCTGGGGCCAATATCATACCACATTTTTTGTGGTTGTCGTCAAAAAGAATCATAATGCAGATGATTTTTAATCTCAGAGGTCGGGTGAATCGTCACCACTAAGTTTCTTTTACCAGACGAAACACAGTGATAATAAACTACTGCCCATTTAATTTTTATAAACGGTTTCATTGTAATCACAAAAACAAGTCAAGAATATTTTGTACATCGCTTCAATAAATTAGGTTCTTTGTATTATTTAAATAATATTTTTTTGATACTTTATAGTATTTTTGATAGGTGCGAAGGCAAGACATGTGCACAGAACGTTTGCGCTTATCGCGCGTAATTGACTGTTACCAATTAAATATTATCTATTTCCAAAGTTCATATAAATGAAGCATGCGCTTCAAAACAAAATTAAATATCATTCGATTCAAATTATAAATCCAGGAAATATTGGCAAAAGCACCACCGATTTTCGCAATCGATTAAAAATAAAAATAAACTTTTATTTACCTGATGCTTGGCCAAAGCCGAGAAGGGAGATTAATCCAAAATAGCACAGAGTTTGTCTCATGACTACTCTCATTCAACTGAAGATAGCTCAACATACTAACTTATCTTATGTATATTTCATATATATTAAATACGACGTTATCGCAAACGGGAATTCATAACATTTCATTTGGAAACGATTGGGTTTTTACTAGACTAGTTAACATAACAAATCTAGTGAAACTTGACTTTGTTTCAACTTTGATAATAAGGTGCTTTGTTAGGCTGACAAATGAGCACACAGTTCATCCGATGGTTTTGATCACTTCAGTTTATAATATCTAAAGTACACACATCCGGGATAAGGAAATATAAATCAATAAATAGAATGAAAGAAATAAAATTAAATAAATCAATCAATACCGTTTAGCTTTTTTACGATGTATTCTATGAAAAAAATATATAAACCGGTCGGGCAATCGCAGTGTTTGATTTACACACCGCTAGATGGAGTGACGAGTTCTGAGAGTTTGTGGAAATTCAATGGATACAGGGGGGTTTAGGATCGAGCTTAGTGGCAATCTGGGGCAAATGTGGGGAAGCGCTATGGTCAGGCTAGTGTTGTTTTTTTTTTAATTTTATTGAAAGTGATAAACGAACACACATTTTACATCACGTTGAGTCGTGGATTTACCCGTGGCCCACGGGCAAAGGAAACCCGTGGCCTACGGGATTTCCGTTGCCTTGCACATGGGATGAGGATGCAGATGCGTTTACACCCTTGAGGATTATTCGTTTACTTCGTTACCAGCAATTACGTTCTTCAGTCTCCTACACTCACCAAACAAAACACAGTAGTGTTATGATGCTATTTTACATTGGTATTCTGGGGGACGTGACCCTCAACCTGATGAGCTTCTTGTTCGTTTGTCACCTATGCTATAAAAAAATATGTCGGCACAACGTTTTGATCCATTGCCATACTTAACTGCTAAATCATATACAACAAGTAAAATATCCTTTTAATCGTTACAAAATGTAATTAATAATTATATTACGGGTTGTTTACATATATTATTTTAAATATAGACAACGAGTTAATAAACCGTATAGACATCCAATTATGTTATCTCGTATCGTGAATAATAACTTTAAAGTTTGCTCAGATTCATAATTATCAGTTATAAACATTAATTGGAAATAACATGTCATATTTTTCATATATTTTGCAAACAATAAGAAGATAATGTTTTATAAACTAAACTGAACTTTTTTCTGTATTAATAAATTAATTGTTCTTTATATTTTTTATGATAACACAGACGATGTCCTTATGGTAATTGTCCAGATGACATCAAATGCGCAGAATATTTTATAGTGCCGTGAGCATTTGCGCAAATCTATTCAAATACAGTGCTAAGAATGCGCAATATAAATTCAAAAACTAAAATTTGTGTTCACAACATTAATATTGTTTCTCGACTGGAATAATTAAGTCGCGGGCTCCTGTGCTCGCGAGACTAGGTATATAGGTGAGGTTGTAGCACCATCAGGGCTGGGCCAACAGCAATAAATGTACTAAAAGAAAAAATACTAGCATTCGAACCCATGACCTACGTCACAGAAGAACTTTAACCACTACAACGTATAGCACAACGCAACATTGGTATATTACGTACAACGGTCACATAATTAAGGACACCTTTTATTTAACTATACTTACAAGTTTATTGATAGTATTATCAATCGTGAAGATAAGTATTAATTCTACTCTAGCAGCTGTTAATCTTTAATTAACTAACTTCATTTTAATATTTATTACTTTTAAATATAGACAACGAGTTAATAAACCGTATAGACATCCAATTATGTTATCTCGTATCGTGAATAATAACTTTAAAGTTTGCTCAGATTCATAATTATCAGTTATAAACATTAATTGGAAATAACATGTCATATTTTTCATATATTTTGCAAACAATAAGAAGATAATGATGCGTCAAGTGCCTGGGTGACCATGGCACCACCGAATGTCCGAGACCCAAGGACAAGGCCCTTCTGGCCACTTTCGGTCCCCCCGCATGTGTCCTATGCAACACAGAGGGACACACAGCCAATTACCTTGGCTGCCCAAAAGCCCCCAAGCCGAAACGTCCGGCACTAAAAATCGCGCCCAAGGTCACTACCCCGACCGCCGCCCCCGCGCCAATTCTCGCTCCTGTCCGACCTCTACGCCCCACATGGCATACGCCGATCGGCGTAGCGACCGTTGCTCAACCGGTTGAGCAGCCTCCTCCATCAGCCGGACGGCCGGTTATCGAAAGCGACCTCGACTTAGTGTGTCGCTTCGCCGCCGTCTTCAACGGCGCCGACGTCTCAGCCCTAGCAAAAGCGTTAAGGGATTCCAATGGCAAGCCCGAAGTCAGAATTGCCGCCACAATGCGCTACCAACATGTAGTGTCAGCCATCGTCAACTTTCAAGCATAGAGGGCCTTTACAACGGCAGAGTAAAACCGCGTTCCCTTAACGTCGCATTTTTTAACGCGAACGGTATTAACAATCAACGCGACGAAATATTTAATTTCGTTCGCGATCACCAAATCGACGTGCTTCTAGGGCAAGAGACATTCCTCAAACCGTACACTCGCAATCCCAACATTGCGAATTAACATCATCAGGAATGATAGAACTTCTGCCGCTAATGGCGGAACTCTCATTTACTACAAAAAGTCCTTGCACTGCGTGCCCGTCGACAGCACTCACTTTCCTAGAAGCCTCAGTCTGTCAGCTAGCCATGACCGGCCATGCCCCCATCACAATCGCGTCCGTCTACCTGCAGACGTGATGCACAAGTATTACGATGCGACTTCGTGGCACTCCTTTCCCTTGGAAACTCAGTCATTTTGGCAGGAGATTTCAATAGCAAGCACACTCGGTGGAATGCAATTAAAATCAACCCCGGGGTTGGCTTTAGACTCGCTAAGCGACGCACTCGACCTCGACGTCGTAGCGCCTACTACGCCTACCCACTTTCCATATATATTGGGTCACGCACCAGATGTGCTTGATATTGCCATCTGTAAGAACATCAACCTCGCCTTCCAAGGAATAGACGTAATCCACGAGCTCGCTTCCGATCATCGCCCTGTTCTTCTTCGGTTAGGGCTCTCCGCCCCAACCTCACCCTCCACCAAAACCATCGTAGACTGGCACCGACTCAGGAACGACCTGAAGGAAGCCACATCACCACACCTAGATGCTATTCCTAGGAACATATCTTCAGTCCACGACACGAAACTCGCAGTTCATGCCCTCACTAGGCACATCCAGACAGTCGTCGAGGATTGTTCGAGGCGGGTTCCCTCGGTGGAAGACCACCGATGGACCCTGCCAAGCGACATAAAGGACCTAATGAGGCGCAAGAATGCGGCGACTCGTGCCCACGACTTATATCCCACTGAAAGTAACCGGCTGGTGCTACGTACCCTTCAGCGTGAAGTCCGGTCACGCATAGCCCAGTACAGGAACGATCGGTGGGATAATCACCTCTCCAATATCGAACCTTCCCACCTCGCCTTCTGGCGACTTCCCAAATCCCTAAAAGGGGGCAACGCCCAAACAATGCCTCCCTTAGCGCGTCCTAATAAACCACCCGCCTTCTTAGACGAAGAGAAAGCCGAATGTCTGGCTGACAATCTGGAGCTCCAATGCTCACCGAGCACACTACCGATCGACGCCGCTCACCTTGCAATGGTTGAGAGCGAGGTCGATCGGAGGAGTAAGGAACCACCTCGCGATTCCGTTACCCAAGTCACATGCACCGAAGTTGAATCCATAATTAAAAACCTGCGACCACGCAAGGCTCCCGGCCCCGACGGCATCACCAACAAGGTGATGAAACTCCTACCCATGTCCATCTTACACCTACTGGTAATAATCTACAACGCGGTTATATACAAAGGCACCTTCCAGAACGCGTGGAAGGAAGCCGACGTCATAGGGATTCTCAAGCCCTCGAAACATCCAACCGATCCATCAGCCTATCGACCCACTACTCAAAGTCTTGGGTAAGGTATATGAAAGGCTCATCCTCGCCCGCCTCAAGGACTTCATGCTGTCCCGAGGGCTACCAATCAATGAGCAGTTCGGGTTTCACACCCAACACTCATGCACACATCAAGTGCACCGCATCACGGAGCACATCCTCAGTAAATTTCTTCAGGGCTACCAAACTGGGGCACTTTTCCTCGACGTGGCGAAAGCTTTCGACAAGGTCTGGCACAACGGGCTCATATACAAACTATATGAGCTCGGTGTGACAGATCGAATCGTACTTATCATACGAGACTTTTTCCGAAATCGAACCTTTCGTTACCGCGTCGAGGGAACGCGCTCCGAGGTTCAATTCTATTTGTGCCGGAGTACCACAAGGCTCCGTCCTAGGTCCTATTTTGTACACACTCTACACCAACGACATACCGCGCACTCGCGGTGTAGAGCTAGCCCTTTTCGCCGATGACACCGGCCTCTATGTGTCTGGTTTCAAACCAGACGCTATTTGTAGACGCCTCCAATCTGCAGCCAACACCTTAGGGAAATGGTTTCGGAAATGGAGGATCGAGGTTAACCCTACCAAAAGTGCAGCCATGTACTTCTCTCGGCGCAACAAAACGCCGCATCTCCCAACTATAGAGTTATTTGATCGTCCAATCCCCTGGGAACAGACAGTCAAATACTTAGGCGTTACTTTAGATGAAAGACTCACCTTCGGTCCGCATGTCAACCGCGTACGGAATCGAGCAGCGTTCGTCCTAGGTCGTTTGCACCCGTTACTCATAGCTTAATACTTAAAAATAGCAAAATGTCCCTGCGTAATAAAATTACACTATACAAAGCATGCATCCGACCCATAATGTCATACGCAAGCCCCGTCTTTGCGCATGCTTCCCCGCGTCACATTCACCGACTTCAGGTAATACAAAATCGTTTCATGCGCAAGGCCACCGGTGCACCGTGGTTCTTGCGTAATGAAAATCTACACATAGATCTTGAGCTGCCGACCATAGCTCAGTACCTGAAGCAGGCTTCCCGCCGATATTTCGACTCTGCCGTCACACACTTAACTCCTTTGATTGTAAGTGCCGCCACTTACAATCCCATCGCGAATCACAGAGTCACCCGCGTCCGAAGGAGACCGAGGCACGCTCTCGATGACCCTGACGACGTGACTACCAGGCCCAAGCCCTTCATAAAACACAACACACGTACATTGCACCCTCACATGGCCCCGCCGACGGCGAGGGCGTCACAAACAAGGATATTCGCGATACCGCCATGTCACTGGTCGGTTCTCTCCAGTCCATACAGATAGAAGCGTCGCTGGAGTTTCTTGCGCCACTTCTTCTCCAGCGCCCACGCATTCCGAAGTGGTGGTACAGATAGCTAATAATCATAGCGAATTTAAAGAATCCTCTGTCAGAAGCAACTGACCAAGCCGAGGTTCGGCCCTCTCGGGCACCCTCGAGTCAGACGCTCTCGCGAAACAAGGTAACGGTCTGGTTTATACCCCCTCCGGGAGCCCTCTTGTGCTGGTTACCTATATATAGAGGTCTCGACTGAGTGCCATTAGCGCTCGGTCACCTCTCAACCCGGTGAAACTGTAAAGCCCTCGGCTAACAGTGGCCTTCAGCCCGAAAAAAAAAAAAAAAAAAAAAAAAAAGAAGATAATGTTTTATAAACTAAATAACACAGACGATGTCCTTATTGTAATTGTCCAGATGACATCAAATGCGCAGAATATTTTATACTGCCGTGAGCATTTGCGCAAATCTATTCAAATACAGTGCATGTATCGGGGCTAAGAATGCGCAATATAAATTCAAAAACTAAAATTTGTGTTCACAACATTAATATTGTTTCTCGACTGGAATAATTAAGTCGCGGGCTCCTGTGCTCGCGAGACTAGGTATATCGGTGAGGTTGTAGCACCATCAGGGCTGGGCCAACAGCAATAAATGTACTAAAAGAAAAAATACTAGCATTCGAACCCATGACCTGCGTCACAGAAGAACTTTAACCACTACAACGTATAGCACAACGCAACATTGGTATATTACGTACAACGGTCACATAATTAAGGACACCTTTTATTTAACTATACTTACAAGTTTATTGATAGTATTATCAATCGTGAAGATAAGTATTAATTCTACTCTAGCAGCTGTTAATCTTTAATTAACTAACTTCATTTTAATATTTATTACTTTTATTTTTGTGTCTAATTATTTGGTCATACCTTTTTTCAATTCATACAGCTTCTAATATATTTAAACCGAATAAAAATGTGCGACGTCCTCAACTTTATTGAAAATATTTTAAATATTTATCACATAACGCCTACACAAATGATTTAAATATTGTATTGTATTAAAAATAAATAATGAATAAATCTCAGGTAACATAATGTCCCTTGAGTTTCTTCTATTATATGTTCGCTACTGTTTAGACGCAGTTCGGTTTACTCGATCTATTGTCAAGAGCAGCAATCCAAGTTTACCTCACTGCTACCAGTTCCGGATGCATATACTGTTTACTTTGCTCTATAAACAATTT
This sequence comes from Teinopalpus imperialis, assembly GCA_029286865.1. Classification (NCBI taxonomy): domain Eukaryota; kingdom Metazoa; phylum Arthropoda; class Insecta; order Lepidoptera; family Papilionidae; genus Teinopalpus; species Teinopalpus imperialis. Next base: position 16,178,847 of record JAGSMU010000020.1, on the reverse strand, counting down.
GGTATGATATCAGGGTACCGTAGTAAAATTTATCTCGTTATTATTTATTTATTATTATTATTATTATAAATAACGTAATAAAATAACGTTTATTTAGTTATTTCGTTTAAAATTAACGAATCTATATTATTTACTCTAATATACTCGTAAGTATAATGTTTAGATATTCGATGTTATAAAAGTCGTAATGTTTTCAGTTTCACTACTTCATTTTTGGGGAATACGTATATAATTGCAAGCAGCGCAATAACAACGATGTGTGTGGACCTTTTATTTTCAAAATATTGATTTTTTATTTATTTCTTTGATGTTTCCTCACCATGTGTTCCTTCCTTAACCCGCCAAGCACGTTGTTAATCACCATCTTATTTAAAAAGAGCTCCTAGACATTGAGGTACTACTGTTCTTTCTTATCGTATTCATGGGCTGTAGGATTTATTAACCATGGCCATAGCGAAAGACTTGCTTGTTTTTCATCTCCTAATTACCTTAATTTTTCTAAGTTGGTCTAGGAGAAAATGTCGAAGAAATATTTCTTTTTTTTGTTAATATGCGAAACCCGCCAATCCACATTAGAGCTATGCGATGGATCTCGCTAAAGGAGAGACCTATACCCAGTTGTGGGGTCAATATATACATGTATATATTATATATTATATTGTATATATATGTATATATTATATTGTACTTAAGATGACGTATTATGTAAGTTTGTGTGAAGTCATTTCTTTTATTGGTTACTATTATAAAAGATTATAATATCAAACCTATATGTACATAATAAACAATCCACGCGAATTTCTTAAAAGTAGTGCTAACTTTTCTGTTTGCATTTGCAATTTGCTGCTTCCAATAATTTGAGAATACTATTCTTGGAAGATAACTTTACTACATGTTGCCTATATAATGCTGGACCGATACATTCCTCAGCAGAACAGGTCGAGTGCTCCAAGATGGCAAAAGTATTCATACTCCTAATAGGAATCTACAGCTTAGCACAAGGAGCTGTATTGAGAAATGAAGGTAATTCAAATAGTTTATCAAAATGAGATTTTTTTGTCAAAAGTAATTAAGTTGCATATTAAATGCTAGAATATAAATAATTTTATGTAATATGTTGTGATATATATTTGAAACTTAATTTGTTTTACTACTCTAGTTTTATTTGTATTCAATTTATTGTTACAGTCGACTATATTCTTGGGTGTGTGTTGACAAGGAAATATTTTACATTATTTTAGATGCAGTTCTAAGAAGGTTAGCACGATCTCCGTTTCCTTGTGGCGACTGCGATAACTTACACGGTGTGCCACCACCACCGCTACCACCGCCTCCGCCACCGATGCCACCAGGTATCCCACCAATACCAATATTTCATACACAACAATGGAGTGGACTGACCCGTAGCAACGGCGGGGGACAAGGAGTGTTTAGTGGAGCGTCCGCTGCAATAGATGGAGGTGAGCAGTCTGGAAGTCAAGCCATTTCCATAGCCTCAAATGCTGTTGGCACTGATAGCGGTGAAGGATCAACCGCACCACAATTATTATCTAATAGATTTGGTAGTCAATATTCTGATAGTTTTGGTCCATCATCAGGTGGCGTCGGCGGCTTTGGCGGACAAGCCATTGGATTTGGAGGCGGTGGGAAATTCAGTGGAAGCAAGAGCAGTTTTAAAGAAGCACATTTTTCATATCAAAGCGGGGGTGGCAGAAGTTTCGGATCAGATTCCCACGGTGACGGTCTTCGAGGTTTTGAAGGACATGGGCAAGCCCAAGGGGGTTTCGGTGCAGGGTCCCGAAGCTCCTTATTTGGTTCAAGAGGTGCCAATGGAGGTTCAGGGAGCGATTCAGCGATACATTTTGATGGTGAAGACTCAGGATATGGTCAGAATGCTCATGGACAACTGAATTCAGGATCCGGCTTTGGATCAAGTTCAAGTAGTAAAAGTTCTGCATATTCAGGAAGCAACCAGCAACAGCAACAACAATTGCAGCTTGGATCCCAAGGAGGCTTTGATTCAGCCGCTGGAAATGGGCAGAAAGAATTTGGATACGGTTCAGCGGCGCATTTTGGAGGCGTAGATTCGGGATATGGAGGTCAGAACTCTCATGGACAGCTGAATTCAGGATCCGGCTTTGGATCAAGTTCAAGTAGTAAAAGTTCTGCATATTCTGGAAGCAACCAGCAACAGCAACAACAATTGCAGCTGGGATCTCAAGGAAGCTTTGATTCAACCGCTGGAAGTGGACAGAAAGGAGCTGGATATGGTTCTGGAGAACATTTTGTAGGTGGGAGCTCCGGGTATGGAAATCAAAATGCTCAATACGGTCAATCAAGCTCAGGGTCATATGGCAAAAGCAATGGCTTTGCTGGAGGTGAACAACAACAGCAACGATTACAATTAGGATCTCAAAACAGTTATGAGTCAGGGGCGGGAAGTGGACAGGAAGGATCTGCATCTGGGTCTTCTTCATCAAGCTCTAGTCAATCTGGTGGTTCAGCTGCAGGTGGTAACGGTTCAAATCAGCAAGGATATGGTGATCTTCAAACCGGCTTGGGTGGAGCTCTTAACTTAGCTTCTCAGGGCTTGCAACAAGCTCAACAGCAGCAAAGTGGTTGCAGCACTTGCGGTAAAAGTAGCTATGCTCTCAGCAATGCCAAGAGTCACAGTGGTTCAGCTATTGCCCTCTCCGTTGCCGGTTAGGCGAAATAATGAAGAAAAGTTTTCAATAGACCAGAATGCCCAGACGATTATAATGTTGTAAAAATATCATTTGATTTATTGAATAAAATCAACTTCTGAAAACATTTCAATTTACCTTATTTACCCATTTTTACCAAATTTTATAGAAATTAACCGAATAAATAAAACCAAACTCAAACCTTTGTTTGATCGAAATATCAATAAGAGAAAAATGAACAGACACAAAACATCATCACCTAAACAAGGGCTCCTTATCCTCGTCATAGGCAACTGAGGAGGCCCAAAGTCATCTACATTCATCGACTTGCTTTGAAGCAAACATATTTTTAGAGTTTTAAAAAACTTAAAACGCAATAATAATATTGGATTGTCTAATAGAAACTTACGTCTGCAAAATTTCATATTATTCAGATGTTGGGATACGCCTTACGATTGAATAAAAAGATTTTATTAAATTCATGCATATATATTAACAAATATAGATACATGCATACAGGTCAAGTTAAAAAAGGTTAAGGAAGTCTAAAGGAATAAAAAGCATTTTTCTTAAATATCACTGAAGACGATACAATGCACAAAAAAGACACAGTAAATGTAACATATGCACTTTAAACATCTCAACAAATAAACTATAAAGATGTTAAATTCTATCTATTAATAGTATGAAGTATAATAGAGTCGTTCCTCTTGATTACACTGCTTAGGGACATCTAGGGAAAATATCAAAAAAAATCATGGCTTTTCCGCGCTTCAAGGCTTTACACATATTGAAAAGGTTCCAAGCTAACTTTCAGGGTTTCAGTATCAATGAAAACCCATTCAAGTTCAAAACAAAGATAATTTTAATAAATCTCCGATCGATATATCATGAAACATTCGAGAATCTTAATACCGTGATTTAAAATGCGTGTAGCGATATCTAGCGGTGGCGCGTGAAAATAAATATGTAATATTACAATAATTTTGAGACTTCATTGATCTTTTATAAATATGCCGGACACATATAACTTTATTGCCGCAAAGAGGATAAACATTTGGTGGCAACTTAATCCCTGCATTAGCAAAATATATAAACATATATGGGGATACGGAGACCTAACTACATGTAACGAGGGTTTCCATATTAGTCTTCAAGGATAACGACGCATGTGCAGATTGAATCTTTGTCTACGATGGACGTCGTGGGTTGCAGACATCACTTATTATCTGTTGAACTATGTGCTCGTTTGTCAATCAATATCAATTAAATCAAACAATATAAAAATTATTCTATACGTAGGAATACATTATTTATTATATATGTAGGAATTACATGTGAATATTATACGTAAAAGCTGAAAACGTAATACACAAGTTATATTATTAAAAGGTATTCAATTCTTAAAATAAGAAATAATATTATTAGTATCATTTTAGCCTGTTATAAATCTTCTCCTGTACCTCACTCACGGGTGGTCCCGAAGCATGATCCTTCGTATATTTTGAACAAAGACCCCAATGAGCAGAGAGAATGTAATTCAAGCTTATCATAATAATAAATGAATTTTTATGAAGATAGTGAAGTACTCTCAAATATGTATGTAGTATGCTATAATTATCTTAGCACTTCTATTATTTTCCTGAAAGCCTTACAAGGTGGTTACTAAGCTTCTTTTTAATAAAAATTTGTTTCATGAAATAAGATACTTCTTGTCATTCCAAAATATCTAATAAGTGATCGTAAAAGGTACTAATCATATCTCGGAATACAATCATTATTACCTATATAGTTTTAGTTCATTTCTCAACATTGCCCTTCACCTCGCCACCAAAAAGCATCATTTTGATCCATCCCTTATTAACTTCCCGCAAACCTGCACTGATCACCACTTTTGACGGGTAACCCTACACTGTGTTTGCCAATACGATCTCACAATAATTAAGAATATGATATCGAAATATGTAAGGAAATTTAAGGTAGTTAATCAATGTATCATGGTCTTAGACAAAAGAAGCTCTGACTTAGACTTAGACCCTGGTTAATCCATCTATATATTTTGTACGCTAAATTTTAAAAGTTATTGAAGCATATTAGCATCTCTATTTTAAGACTGCGCTGTGCTCACCAAATTATATTATCTATATATGATATGCATGTACATTCTCAAGAAGGTATATATTCCGCAAGACTTATGACAATGCTTTAATGATAATTGCGATTAGCTAAGAGGAAGTTTCAATAACAACGACATTGGGAAAATATCATTTGAATAAAATATTTGTGATTCAATTATCGATTCAAAAGATAGTACTCAATGATACTGATGATTGAGTAACTTTTGATTTTCAGTACTAAAAAGCAAAAACAAAATTCACACGTGTTAAAGTAATCCCGCAAAAAAAATATCATGTGATTTGAAAACAAAATTGCGTAATCGAAATTAGCATGGAGACTGTTCACAGGGAATAACCTAAAGTATTATCAGCATTTGACATTGATTTCGCACCTCACTTGTAAGCACGTCTCATTATCACCTAGGTCCTATTCAGGAACTAATTCTCGGTATTTTTGTACAATGTATTTCGTATTGATATACGGCAGGTATAAAATTGTAACATGATACAACAGGTGTCATTAGATTTAGCAAAATGTGGCGGACGGCAGCTATTTTGTTTGCAGTTTTCATTTTCGTTGCGCATTCTGCAGCTTATGTTCAAAGTAAGTATTTATTGTTTAAAACTAATTATATAATCATAGATCAACAAATTGAAATGGGACAAATATTAACAACTAATTTTCGTTTCATGAGACGGAATTTCATTTGAACATACTAATGATGCTGAAATTGTACCATTTATTTTTCCCAATGTATTGCTACTATCTCTAATATTAATTTAATTGATTTTTCTATAAGCATCTTGAGTTTGAATTTGTATTATTCATTTTGAATATTTTTAGGTATTATAAATGATATATAAATATGCACTTAAACTAACACAAATGCATACAAGTAATGGTTATTAAGTCATGCCTACATCAAGCAGCATTAAAATTTATTTATTTTTTTAAAATTTGCTTCTGCTAAATTTGTGACTTCTGCTAATTTATTTTCAGATGATTTTACTAGAGTAAAGCGATCACCATATTATTGCGATTATCCCCCACCCCTACCACCACCTCCACCACCACCTCCACCACCACTATTTCCACCACCACCTCCACCACCACTATTTCCACCGCCGCTATCACCACCACCACCAGGCCCGAGATTCTGGTATCCACCACCTCCACACGACAATCTGCACTGGGAACAGTTCATTCAACGTCAACAGTCCAACGACAGAATCTTACAGGATCAAACGGGTTCTATTTCTCCATCTGACCTTGCTGCAAGTGGAAAACATCAGTTCGATAACTACAATGAGGAAGGTTCCCCTCCTTGTGAGAAGTGTGATCATAAGAATTTAGCCGTCAGTAACGCCGAGAGTGACACCGGAGCGGCGGTTGCTATCGCCATTTCCAAAGGGAACAGCGGATAGACAACGTAATATTTAATACTTTAGTAAAAATAACACGCTGAAAGTTTTTCATGTTTTTGTACATAGTGATTTTTATTTTTTAATGTACATATTAATTTTTCATAAATATAATGTCTTCAGGTTTGTTAATATTTATGAATGCTCCTAAAATATACAATTATTGAGACGATGAGTGACGAAGACCTCTTATTACTACTATATAACGTTAGTTTGTTAGTATATAGTGTTGCTAGCGTGGAATAGAAGTTTATATATGTGTACATTAGTATTTTCTGGGTTCCGTGTGTTGAAATAAAGAATCCAACGAACTTATTGCCGGTGTTGTGGAATTCCAGATTAGGTCTCAGGTGACAACGCATTATTTTTTATAATTGAGGACGGATGTGTCTTGGGCCTTAGGGATTACTTACGCATGAATGGGTCGGCTCGACTGGTTAAGACCACGAAGGATAACCTCTAAACTGAATATAATAAAAAAAACTTCTTTAATGAATATTGTATAAAATAAATTAATAATTAGCGCTCTATTCAAAACTGGACGCTCTATAAAAAAGTGAGAACCGTTAGGATACGGATAACCGTACTAATAATTCATCAACGTATCTATAATTTTTTTTCTTAGACCTTGAGAGTTTTATTTATTTATTTATTATATTCTTTTCGGAAAACATACAGTGATATATTTCTTAATTTAGGTATAAATCTTAAAACACCATTTAAACGTTCGTCTAACCCACTTACTCGAGAGGACATGCCTCATCATCCAGCCTTAGAACTCTCTTTATGCGACGTTCGTTTTACTCCACATAAAGATCCACCAAAGAAAATTTTCAGTTTTAAAAAAGCTGACTATGACAAAATACAAAATCAATTGTCACAAGAAGACTGGGAAGAGGCCCTACTACGCGATAATGTGGATGCTTCCGTGGATCAATTTTATATTATTCTTTACAATATTATTGAAACCTCCATACCTTACTTCTATAGTATACCAACTAGATATCCTCGATGGTTTTCTAAACGTCTTATAAAAATAATTAAAGAGAAAAAGAAGTTTCACAGAAGATGGAAGAATTATAAAAATCAATTAGACTATGATACATTTTCGTTGCTCCGGCGTAGGCAAAAAATAGAACAAGATATCTGCTGGGCTAAATATATAAGCAAATACGAAAAATTTATAAAGATTAATCCTAAAATTTTGTGGAATTTTGCCCAAAATCTTAAGATGCGAAGTAGCATTCCCAATCAAATTCTAAAAGACCAAGATTTAATTATTAGTAGAAAAGGTATATGCGATAAATTCCTTGAATATTTTCAATCAGTTTATAACTCATGTAACTCAGCACATTTATTTGCCACCACTAATAAACCGAATTCGCATACCCTTTCATCTGTCCATATAACTCCTGAGGTTATGTTTAAATATATCCTTGGAATAAATACCAACAAGGGCGCCGGTAGCGATAATATACTACCTTTATTTTTAAAAAATGTGCCAAAACACTAGCTTTTCCTCTGTCTTTAATATATAATAAATTTTTAAATGAGGGCGTTTTTCCTAAGAAATGGAAAGATGCTTACATAATACCAATCTACAAAAGTGGATCAAGGCAGTTGGCAGAAAATTATAGACCTATCTCAATTCTGTCCACCTTTGGCAAACTTTTTGATAGTATCGTATATGGAACCATTTATACTCATGTATCTTCATTTATTCCCAGTGAACAACATGGCTTTATGTGTCAAAGATCTACGGAGACAAATCTATACACCTTAACGGATTTCATCTCCTGCAAAATGGATACTCGCGTTCAAATAGATGTGGTATATACAGATTTCTCCAAATGTTTCGACAGAATTGATCACAGCTTACTAGTTTCAAAGTTAGAAAATTTAGGGATACATGGAGATTTGCTGAGGTGGCTTAACTCATACTTAAGAAATAGGTCACAGTGGGTCAAAATCGGTAGTTACTGTTCGGACAAAGGTCCAATTCCATCGGGGGTTCCTCAAGGCTCTTTATTAGGTCCCCTGCTCTTTAACATTTATTTATATGACATTTCAAACTGCTTTCATCACTCTCGTTTTCTCATGTACGCTAATGACACTAAAATTTTTTATCCGATCCGTGATGTCGAGGACTGTCGTAAATTGCAGGATGATCTTGACAGATTTTCAAGCTATTGCACAAAAAATTTACTCAATCTTAATGTCAAAAATGTCAAATAATTACATGCAGTCGTCAAGTACATCCATTACAATGTAAGTACATATTAAATAATTGTTTGGTAAGTCGTGTTATGAAAGTAAGGGATCTAGGTGTTTTGTTAGATTCAAAGCTAATATTTTCAGAACACTACAATTACATCTGTCATAAGGCTCTTAGAATGCTTGGTTTTATCAAGAGACTTTCAAAAGTATTCCGGAGTTCAAGTCCGTCAAGTACTACCTCTATATTTCGCTTATGTCCGAAGTACACTTGAGTACGCTTCACCCGTTTGGTCCCCATCCTACATAACCCACACTCGTAACATTGAAAACATCCAAGTAAAATTTCTAAAGTTTTTAAATCATTTTACCAAAAAATCCACGCGTGACTATAATATCTCGCTAACGGAATATAAACTTCTGTCTTTATCTAATAGACGAATTATTTCCGATATGCGGTTATTATTTAATGTATTAAATGGCCACGTAGACTGTCCTACCTTGATAGAAAAATTGCGTCTTCGTATCCCAACACGCCGCCTACGAAGTACAAATTTATTTTATGTCCCTCTTACAAAAATGAAATATGCCCAGAGCTCAGTCTTATATAGATGTATGCAGGTCTATAATGATATGTTTGGAAATATTGACATATTCCATCTTAAACGAAATCAGTTTCTAAACAATGTTTCTGGAGCACTCCTGAATTCGCCTTAATAAGATGCATACGCACACACGCACGCACATACACACACACACACACACTACACTACAGATTAAATAAATAAATAAATAAAAAATAAATAAATAAATGTATTCGGTTTGCAAGAAGAAATGGAAACTTTGCCAATACAAAGAGCAATCGATAAAGTCGGAGCAAATTTGATATAGTGCTCATATTAGGCGATTAAAATCCTCTTCGATTATATCTGACATTTAGTCTAATCTAGTAGCGGTCATAGTGCCAGAGTGCCCGCACTTACGGAACCTGAGTTCAATTTTCAACCATTTTTGTCATTAAATTTACATTACCCACAGACGTATTAATATATTAGCAAATATATAAGTGTTAGTATGTGTGCACTTATAATGGTTTATCATCATTATCACATACTATCAATAGTCGATTCCAGAATATAAGCCTCCCCAATTGATTGTCACAAAGCACGCTACCACCTGCATTCATTTACTTCCTATAAACATATGCTAGCGCTTTACGGGCTCCATTATGTGGTGTCGTCCTATTCTCGTCTTGTAATGGTTGCGATTTTTATAATATGGTAAGAAATAATTTCTATATATAGATAGATATAAACTATAGCAACCAAACGTAACAACCAGGTTCCGACGGTTGCCTTCATTCTTGTGTATTTTCTTTCATGAGCGTAACTAATCATCACCATCTCAGCCGTTGAACGTTTGTGACAAAGCACTGTCACAAAAGGTCATTCCTCCCAGTGGGGGCTGTCTTATACTGCGTTTCTCCGTATATGATCGCCGCTTGAGAACCTTTCCGAGTCTATTTAGATAAAGCTGTAGAGGTCACTGGACCAACAGCAATACTCATTCACATAAAAAAAAAGAGAACCTTTCTTCCATAACAATTCTACAAGCTACTCGTATATCGTCGAACCACTAGCCACTTCATACTATGCTATTGTACATGCAGCTTCATTCTGCTGTCCTCATTAACTCTGTCTGACTAATGCCTAAAAACAAATAGGCTAAATTGTCCCGAATATAAGATATTTAAATGTCGTGTAAATAAAAATCCCACGACAATATCGAACCGTTATCCATTTTGACATTTTGACCATCTATAAGACTGTCACCTTATATGTGCATTCAAATTGCGTTCTTTATCTGTATTGTTATTACCCAATTAGCATGTTTACGATAAACATACGAATAACAAAATAGATTTTATTAAACTGTCCGATTATGATTCTATCGCAGAGAAATTTGCAGATTTGAATTATAAAATAACGGCAAATTCTACACTATTCCCATTTTATATCCGAATATATTATGCATAAAATATACTTAAGCGATGTTAGGAAAACTGCTACTGAAGATTTAAATTATGAGGCTGCTGTGTGTAATTTGTTCGGTACACCTACATAACCAAGCATATAATGATAGTTATTGATGGAATAATATTGTACAGCTATACTATAACGATATAACTGCAATTTAAATGTCTGGTGTGAATAGAATACGTACTGTTTCGTTTTAATTATTTTATAACGGGATGTAAGATGGCTCTGTGTCCTTGTAATAAGAGTACCTAGTTTTTAAGGGTTAGATTTCCAGTCGAGATCGATATTTGAGCACCGCAAATGGTTTAAGAACATTTCAGGCCATCAGTGGTCAGGCTTATGTGCAGCACTCAAATTATCTGATCGGAGATGCTTGGACATATTATAATTTCTTGGGTATTATATATACATATATACATATATATATATATATATACATATATATATATATATATATACATATATATCATAACCCGTTAGTTTTGTACTTGTTCTCACCACATCAGTTAAATGAAGGTAACCCTTGTTTTAACTATCTACTCAATAAAGAAATAATGTACAGTTATTATTACGAAACCTTAAATTATTCTGATCCTCGTTCTGATCTACCCAGATCGCGCGCTGAGTATTCTTTCTAGTGTTAAGTAAAGTGAAAACTTTTAATAGTGGTGGGGTCTCGCTGCAGTTTCTAGACCGGTCGAAGGACTACGCCTAACCAGAATACCAATCTGGATCTGCTCTGCTGTTTTGTTTGGTGAGTGTAGGGATCCTGAGACTATATTCAATTACTTTAAGCTCATCCCATCCTATTTCTTAGCGGGGAACAGGATGTATCTTTGTTGAGGATGGATGTGTATTGCCATCAGGTAAATTGTGTGCTCGATTATTATTCGGAGTTGTAAAAAATTAAAATATACAGGGTATTAGGAGACCGCTTCCGAAAACGAAGACAGATAGTATTTGCCGCATTTTGTTTCTGTATTGTTTGTAACAAAATTTTCAATGTACTATGTACATTACAATTACAATGTGGGTGTTTTAAAGAGTTGAAAGTGAATAGGCATTTACTGAGCTAGTGCGCCTTACCGTCCAGGACAGCATTTCCACTTAACATCAGGTGGGATCGTGGTCGAGCACATGCTCAGAAAGCTTTGAAAAAAATAATTACATATTGATTATCGTCTATCACTTACCGTGTTAAGCTCAGATACCGGTTATTAAAAACGGTTTAAAATATTCACATTAGGTTCATTAACAATAGTGATTAGATAATTAATTCAAATTAAGAGAAAATTGTTAGACCAATGTTCAATACATATTTGATGGGTTTATTAACTTGACTACTATTAACTATAATTACTGTTTTATGATAATCCCATGAAGGTTTTAATTGTATTTGCGTGTTTTTAACATCGTTCTGATACTTAATTAGAAATACACATCCATTAGTTTATACATATTTTTTACATCAATGAAGTATACCATATAATGACTATTTGATTTTTTACGCACATATGTTTGAATTAAGTAAGGTAAGTAACGGCTAATAATTAAATAAGATAAAAATTAGTCATAGATAATTAATTATGCAGACGTTACATAAAGGCTGTTGAAACAATGAAACATATACTATGCGACCGCAACGCCCTTGCTGATGTCGACGCAATCATTAAGAAACAACAGAAAGGGATGGTTTATATACAGGCAAGTCTGCAGAGATTAAAATGCTACCGAGTACCAACAGAGTCCTGGCCCCTATGAACAAGTCATAAGACTAATGATGAATATCACGTCATGTAAAGTAATTTACAAAAAAGTGTTATTGTATCAAAAAAATACTTTTTAATCTTTTTTTGAATTTTTATTTATGTCAAATACGTCGTTATTATATGACGCTATAAATTATACAAAATATATTTATTCATACCACATTTGTAACCATTTCTATTAGAATTACTATGTTGATGAGCTAAGCCCCACACAAATCTTTCTTGATTCCATTTTAGGCAAAATTGCTTCTAATAAGCATATCATTGGAAATCCTTATAATATAAATAATCCTATTAATAAATTTGTTATTCTTATTTCCGCGAATTATGTTATTCGAAGGTTGTTTGTTGTTACAATCCCTAATGTTACTACTATATTTCCATTTTGTTTAAAATTAAATAATATTTCTATTTATCATTATAGTAATCTATAAATGCCACACATCAGCATGTTTCTAAAGACAGGTATGTGAGAAATCATAAGCTTTAGGTAGCCTTAAGTAAGTTTACCTACGGCTACCTAAGCCTTAAGTAAGTTAGGACGTAGGTTGTCGGAGGTAGCGGATGAAGCCAAAACTCATTTTTGGTCACAGTGCCATCCTAGTTAGTTATTTCAGTGGATAATATACACCACAACATAATATATAATACAACTAATAAATCTTGAGGATTCTAAAGACGACCAGTCCTTTCAATCAGCACCTTTGAACAAAAATAAAGAGCAGTAGCTTCCTCGACTTAAGAAACATCGTCCCAGGTTAGTGAACACGATAGTGATTTTTTAAAAAGAATACTAGCCATGCTATTAACATTACTGACATTCCAGTTAACCACTCCATCTAAGCTTCAATGCTTGTGCAAGGAGATGGTTCACGGCAATATATGGTGGAGGTAGTAGGAAACTAACCTACCACCACGCAGTCTCGCAGACTGTACCCTAAACCATTAGGTATTGACGCTATTATTTTCATGCCAAGTGACAATTAGCACATAGGTAACTTACTGATAATTGATTCCTAGAATTCGCTGTACCTAATATAAAATATGCAATCCTCAAATAAAGCCAGAGTGGAATTGTCACGTCTAAGTACGTTAAGTTGGAATATTTCATCAGTAATTTAACATGGTTTGGCATATTTGCATTTAGGTGATGAGAATGACAAAGCATTACACTGAAGATAAGTTAACAGTGGTAGAGCTACACTGCAGTTTGTTTCTAACTGCAGAATGAATGGGTCAGCTCGACCGGAGTAGGACCACGCCCTCACAGAATACCGGCGTGAAATAGCAGCGAAATAATGCTGCTGTGTTTATGCGTAAGGTGAGTGTAGGGATCCGGAGACCTTTATTACTAAATACGAGGCATTCCATCTCAGTCCTCAAGGGTGGCAACCCATCTGCATTATGAATGTAGATGTTATGGGCCGCAGGAATCACTTATCATCAGATGAAGTATTTGCTCGTTTGTAACTCTCAATTTTATAAAATAAAACTTTGGTGTTATTAATTACAAATTTAATATATGACAAAAGAAATACATGCAATTCATTACCTCTATTTTATATGTATAAACTAAATAGCAAAATGTTATATCTCCAGCCAAAGCTCACTTGACAACGGCCAGCAAAACTTTTACCATCTCTGAGTATTGGCATGGAATACGTCATCACCAATAATTGATGTTTCCGGTTTCTATCACTCTAAATTTCTATCACATAAAACACAGCACGATAAGCTTACATTACGCTTGCGTTCTGGAAAAGCAAATGCCTTCTCCGGTTGAGTGGATCGATGAAAAATAATTCCAGGAATGATTATTGCATGCGTTATATTTTTACAATCAAACGTGTTTATATAGTGCCATTTAAAAGCAAATGAAAAAAACTGCAGTATATTATTTCTTAGCTTTGTCAACAAAATCATAATGCCTGCTACAGTATTACATCATATTTAAACGACACACTAATTTTATACAGGTCATTGAACCCGCTGGAGTACGCTGTGTAGTTGAAAACAAAAAAAATACTATAAAATAAAACCGGCACTACTTCTGTATTCAAGAAACAACAAAATCGGACATATTTATTATCTATTCTCTTACTTTACTGCTTCTCTTAGTGCAGATTTCTTGGTAATGCTTTAGCGGAGGCTTCTAAATTTAGTGTTTAGTTTAGTTCTCGAAACTCGACGGACTTTCCAGCGCATATAGCACATAGTAACAGTAACAATATAGTATTAGAAATCGTTATTCATCAAGTGACACAAATTAAAAAGAGAGTTTAGTGCTGCTTTGTACAAATATTTTCGTAACGATAGAAGAAAAAGTATGTAAGATATTTACGCCATTTATGATCTTGAAATTGAAAAGTACTAAATAGTTTAATACTCTATCTGCACGATTGATAAATTAAACAAAACAAAAAATAAATGTAATGTAAGGTTTTGAGGTATTCTCTTAACTTTGAAGAGATCACCAGTAATAACTAGGCAATGGTAAATTGTATTAGTATTCTTTGGAACAATTACAACTTAGATAAAATAAAATTAGTGATTGACTGTCAGAGACAGTGCTACTAGACGGAACATCAATTATGTTCCGTCTAGTAGCAGTTGGATGTGAATCGTTATAACTCCAATATTTTACAAATAATAAAATTATAAATAGACTTTTTGCTTATTTCTCTGTGTTTTGGAGCAAGCTAATTTTGATTTAGGTTTCAATGATGTTATTGTATTTTATTTTTCCATCTTAGTTTGGGCTAACATTTTTAGCGATTGTTTTATTTAAATCGGTTGACAAACAAAAAAGATATGTGACATACACATTTGACAGTTTGCACATGCATCTTGTGTACGAGTATACAATTATTTGAAATGTATATGTTATACACGTGTATAAAACGTTTTAGCACAGTGTTGTAAAGCTCATTCTTAATCCATGGTAAGATCTCTGTTGCTGGCATCGATAAAATTATTATTTGCAATTTTAAGTACTGATTGACCACGTGCACGGAAGTGGAGAAAAACATAGTGGGGAAACCTGTATATCTAAAAACAAATGAAAAAAAATATTTCGTTAAAATTTATCATTCATAACAAGTCCAACAATCCGCAGTAGAGCCGCACGATGAACTATGCTCTAACATTCTCTCTAGAGAGGATGCCTACCCGCAACTGTGGCATTCATATATAAGCCTTTAATTTATTTTTATTTTATTTTTATTTTTATATTATATTGTAATAAGAGATTATATGATATACAAAACATATTTCTATGCTTTTAAAAAGCTTTGATCTGTATCTAAATCTATAAATTATATTAAAAAAATATCAAATTTAGGTAAAGTATAATTTAGAAAGGAGCATATAAAGCATTTTTCCTCCTGACAAAATTAATGGTTCGCTCGTAACCATTTGTCTTCCACATAACATTAATTTAGTGCTGCCGTTTTATTTAACTTAATATATATTACATGTTTATTTAGATAATGAATAGTTTAAGCTTTATTTTTTTTATTTTATTTAATGAACGCCCTGAGTTTATTTATGAACGATGTGTACAATAGATTAGCGCCACTATAATTATAGGCGAAGACATCATGCAAATATAATGAGCATCAATATAATAATTATTAGAATAAATTGACAAAATATAACAAAGCCAAAATTTTAATATCTAAATTTGAGATTAATGATTATTTGTAATTTAAATGAAAATTTCGTTTATTTATACTTTCGTATTACATCTTAGCATATTGCGCATTAAGATTAGAAAACGTGAAATAAGATTTATTACGAGGAAATGGGATGGCAATTATGATAATTTTAGTCACAGTGTATCGAAAAATGATGATGCCGATTTTCACCACGGCTATATTTTGTTGTTACCAGATGCCAACTGCTCAAGATATATTATAGTTTTCTTGATTTGTGTTGTAGTGCTTTTTACATTACTAATATTCAGCAGCCAGGTCCTCTGACAGTTAAGCCGATACAATGATGACGCCCATTTTGACCACGGTTATATTTTGTTATTGTTACCAGATGCCAACTGCAAAATATATTATAGTTTTCTTGTTTTTTGTGTTGTAGTACTTTTTACGTTACTAATATTCCTTTGTCAATTAGACCGATAAAATATAGTATGTGTATGTATGTATATGTAAGGCGGAAATAAATAATTGTGGTAACCTTTGTTTCTGATGTATTTTTTTCCATCATTTAAATTTTATTTATATGTATTTACCAAGTCAATTTTTCTTCAAGTTGATTCGGTCGGAAATAACAGGTTATTATATACCTATATATATATATACAAACAAAATAATATATATATATATTATTTTGTTCAAAATGGGCGAAAATAAAAGTTGTGACGCGTCAACTTTTAAGAAAGTTTTTAATGTAATTGATCATTATAAAACACATGGAAGTGTTGAAAATGTTCTTAGAAAGGCTCGGCTAAGAAAAACCTCTCCCAGAGAATAGTATATTAGTATAGTAATAGTATAGTAGAGACAGTAATAGAAAAAGCCAAGAAAGAAATGTTATTCGCCAATTTCAAAAAAAGAACGAGCTATGGATACTTTTTTAAAATGTTTCTAATTAGGCGTCCAAGCGACCAGTAACAGAAAATAAACTCCTACATGTGTAAGACTGAATTTGTAATTAAAAGTAAGATATGTTTTATATTTTATGCATTTAATGAGTTTTTTATTTAATGAACGCCCTGAGTTTATTTATGAACGATGTGTACAATAGATTAGCGCCACTATAATTATAGGCGAAGACATCATGCAAATATAATGAGCATCAATATAATAATTATTAGAATAAATTGACAAAATATAACAAAGCCAAAATTTTAATATCTAAATTTGAGATTAATGATTATTTGTAATTTAAATGAAAATTTCGTTTATTTATACTTTCGTATTACATCTTAGCATATTGCGCATTAAGATTAGAAAACGTGAAATAAGATTTATTACGAGGAAATGGGATGGCAATTATGATAATTTTAGTCACAGTGTATCGAAAAATGATGATGCCGATTTTCATCACGGCTATATTTTGTTGTTACCAGATGCCAACTGCTCAAGATATATTATAGTTTTCTTGATTTGTGTTATAGTGCTTTTACGTTACTAATATTCAGCAGCCAGGTCCTATGACAGTTAGACCGATACAATGATGATGCCCATTTTGACCACGGTTATATTTTGTTATTGTTACCAGATGCCAACTGCAAAATATATTATAGTTTTCTTGATTTGTGTTGTAGTGCTTTTACGTTACTAATATTCAGCAGCCAGGTCCTCTGACAGTTAAGCCGATACAATGATGATGCCCATTTTGACCACGGTTATATTTTGTTATTGTTACCAGATGCCAACTGCTCAAGATATATTATAGTTTTCTTGTTTTGTGTGTTTTTTTGTGTTATAGTGCTTTTTACGTTACTAATATTCAGCAGCCAGGTCCTCTGACAGTTAAGCCGATACAATGATGATGCCCATTTTGACCACGGTTATATTTTGTTATTGTTACCAGATGCCAACTGCTCAAGATATATTATAGTTTACTTGTTTTGTGTGTTTTTTTGTGTTATAGTGCCTTTTACGTTACTAATATTCAGCAGCCAGGTCCTATGACAGTTAGACCGATACAATGATGATGCCCATTTTGACCACGGTTATATTTTGTTATTGTTACCAGATGCCAACTGCTCAAGATATATTATAGTTTTCTTGTTTTGTGTTGTAGTACTTTTTACGTTACTAATATTCCTTTGTCAATTAGACCGATAAAATATAGTATGTGTATGTATGTATATGTAAGGCGGAAATAAATAATTGTGGTAACCTTTGTTTCTGATGTATTTTTTTCCATCATTTAAATTTTTATTGATATAAAATCTTTATGATGATTAGTCACTATGAATATTAAAAAGTATATAGTCAAAGATATAACATATGGTACATTTACATTGCAAATCAAACATATTATCACTTCCGTAAAACCATATAAGGGCATTGATTCTAAAATTCAAAACGTCGTGACGTATTATTTCCGTAGGAAATACTTTTTTGTGGCTACCAATGTCAAAGAGCGTGGGTTAAGACCTCGGTTTGACCTATAAAATGCTTTGAACCGTGCAAAAAATAACACATTTGGTAACGGAACACGCACTAAAGCATAGCAGAGATGAATTCGATAGTTGTTGCCCTCATTATCTTCGGTCTGAGCCCAGCCCTAGCCGAAGGTTGTAATTATTTTTTTTTTGGCCGTAATGAACGGTTCTATTTTCTATAGTGCTGTGCTATCGATTTAATCGAAACATCGGTACCGTTATGTTGTTAAGCGAAATTTAAAATTTATTATGTTAATTTCCTTGTTAAAAATCAGTATCAAGTATTATTTTTATTGATCTATGACGTTCATTAGTTTAAGTTTCATTTAAATAAGTTTGTTTTCCATCCAGCTCTGCTCCAGTGGAAGTGATTGGCGAGTGACACTACATACCTATACCCGTCAAAGTCAGATCTTAAAAACATTCACAAGGTTTTATTATAGTAAAACCTTCATAATTATTGTTGACCAAGATTAACAGATGATTAAATTACAGAATCTGGCGGCGACAGCAACACCAGAGTAAAGCGTACTTTGTTGAAGAAGACACTTTGTTACAAACTTGGATTATGTGGTGGCGATAACGGTGGTTATGGGGGTTATCAAGGAGGGTACCAAGGCGGTTACCAAGGTGGATATCCTTATCCACCAATAAACATTGGCATAAGCCAATCACAGTCATCAGCGAACGCTGGTGGTGGAGGTTTCGGAACGGGCTACCAACCGAATAACTATCAGTATAATGGAGGCTTCCCTTACCAAGGAGGATACGGAATCCACGGATCTTATGGCGGCGATAGACAAAGACCAGGTTACTACAACAACGGTTATGGTTCAAACAACAACCAGTTCAATGGAAACTATTACAATGGAAATAGAAACCCTAACGGAGGCTATGGAGGTTACCAAGGACCCTTCGGTAACTTTTATGATGAGGGTGATAATAGTAAACCAGTACATGAAGATACCAACGAGTCAGATTACGATACATATGGGTACGGTCGCGATAGTAATGGAGCTGATCAAAGCAATCAATAGAGTAATATAGTTGTTTAATTTCTACTGTGATAAATCTACCTGACTAGGATGATGCAAAGTTATGATGCAGAAATAAATTGTTTTTTTTATTATTAGTTGTTTGATTTTATTTTTTATTTTATTTAATGAACGCCCTGAGTTTATTTATGAACGATGTGTACAATAGATTAGCGCCACTATAATTATAGGCGAAGACATCATGCAAATATAATGAGCATCAATATAATAATTATTAGAATAAATTGACAAAATATAACAAAGCCAAAATTTTAATATCTAAATTTGAGATTAATGATTATTTGTAATTTAAATGAAAATTTCGTTTATTTATACTTTCGTATTACATCTTAGCATATTGCGCATTAAGATTAGAAAACGTGAAATAAGATTTATTACGAGGAAATGGGATGGCAATTATGATAATTTTAGTCACAGTGTATCGAAAATGATGATGCCGATTTTCATCACGGCTATATTTTGTTGTTACCAGATGCCAACTGCAAAATATATTATAGTTTTCTTGATTTGTGTTGTAGTACTTTTACGTTACTAATATTCCTTTGTCAATTAGACCGATAAAATATAGTATGTGTATGTATGTATATGTAAGGCGGAAATAAATAATTGTGGTAACCTTTGTTTCTGATGTATTTTTTCCATCATTTAAATTTTATTTATATGTATTTACCAAGTCAATTTTTCTTCAAGTTGATTCGGTCGGAAATAACAGGTTATTATATACCTATATATATATATATATATATACAAACAAAATAATATATATATATATATATATATATATATATATATATATATATATATATATATTATTTTGTTCAAAATGGGCGAAAATAAAAGTTGTGACGCGTCAACTTTTAAGAAAGTTTTTAATGTAATTGATCATTATAAAACACATGGAAGTGTTGAAAATGTTCTTAGAAAGGCTCGGCTAAGAAAAACCTCTCCCAGAGAATAGTATATTAGTATAGTAATAGTATAGTAGAGAAAGTAATAGAAATAGCCAAGAAAGAAATGTTATTCGCCAATTTCAAAAAAAGAACGAGCTATGGATGCTTTTTTAAAATGTTTCTATTTAGGCGTCCAAGCGGCCAGTAACAGAAAATGAACTCCTACATGTGTAAGACTCATTTTGTAATTAAAAGTAAGATATGTTTTATATTTTATGCATTTAATGAGTTTTTTATTTGAGTGGCTATATTATTGCATGATTATTAATTATTAAATGTGTATATTTTTACGAGCATTTGTACGTTGAAGTTATACTTTTTTAATTCATAAGAAGTGTTTCTAATTATATGACCACCACTGTATATATATATATTGGGGTCTGGTTGTCTTGTATTATGTTCAATGTCCTTAGTATGCCGTCTGATCCTTCCTATGACCTTATTTCTGATTAATGGAACGTCGAGTGAGTGTCCATGTGTTCGCGCAAATGGTCAAGGCACTATGATATATCCTGCATAGATGGTGTTGTTTAGTAATATCCAGATTGATATGATCATTGATTAAATTACATAATTATTGGAATACTATATACATATTATAATTTACTGTGCAGCATGTGGTGCTCTTAAGTTCCTATATAAAAGTGCTTATTACTTTTAGACTATCACTATACTATTTTAGACTTCACTATAGGCTAATGTGAAGCTTTTATAGTGGTAAGGGCACATTGAAATGTTTTGAGCCTAAGGTTGACATTTAAATTCGAAAGAAAAAATAAGACTGGCACGTAATAGCCATTTCTTTTTTAATTAAAATCTGCTGTCTTTTGTTTTTCTTCTGTCAAAATCGCAAAATTTATGATCGATTAACAAACGAAGTTCGCGGTTTCCGTAGAAATGGATAAAATTGAGCACCGTTCCGTCATAAAATATTTACAAAAAAAAGGATTAACGCCAAAAAAAATTTATGAAGATATGTACGAGACTTTGGGGGAATCTGCTCCATCATATGCCACTGTCAAAAGATGGGTAGCGGATTTCAAACGTGGCAGAGAAGCAGTGCAAGCTGAACCTAGGAGTGGTAGGCCGACGACGGCTACCACAGACGAAAATACCAATATAAGTATAATTACATCTTGAAAATATTTAGCATTATGAAATATACATTGACACTTCTTGATAATCGTTCTCTTTTTAGTTAGTTTTACAAGTTATTAATTATCCTACATTATTTATAATAAATCAAGTATAAATAACGTTACTAATCAATGAATTATAATAATTATATCTATGACAAATTTAACAATTATACTATAATAAATTTTATTTTACTTGTATAATCATCACCGTATGTCTAATGATAAATTACGACCATTGTTATGTAAAATCAGAGATATTTCACAAATATAGCAAACAATAAAAGGATTTATTAAGGATAAACGGTGGACATCCTTAATTAAAAAAATCACAGTTCTATGACCTTATTAACAGGATCACTAGCCAATTTATGGCTTCTAACTTTACCTATATCAATAAAATTAAAACTGGATCACAACTTTAAATATTTTTTCTTAATTTAATGGCGGCTTAAAAATGTTAATGACCTCTTCGTAAGGTATAATTTAATTAATATTTGATATCTAAATGTAGAGCGGTATTGGACGGATACTGTTCGAGTTTTCGAATTTTGAATTTTATCAATGAACCCCAAATTCTCACGCCTGTTATCAATTTTAGGGTTGTCAAAACATTAGTCACATTTGATAATTTGGGAAGTTAAGTTAAGATGAAGTAAACAATAATTATATTACCGTGTGCGATAGGATTTATGTATTTTATTTTGTCCTAAATGAGACCTTCATTTTCAACTTTTAATTAAATTTAAAATAAATGTTTCAACCTTGTACGGACACACCAGCAGTTCCCCTAAAAATTCGGCGGCGTGTGACGTGTTTAATTCTCGGCATCATTACAAGCAGCTTTTTAAATTTGCGAAAATTACGATTATCATTATTAATATTAATATTTAATAAAGTTATGTATTTATTTTTGCTATATCTTTATTATTTTTTGATTTATTTATATATTTTTACTCTTTAATAAAATATTTATTATTAAAGAAATATAAATATTTGAAAAATTTATATATGTGTATATATAACATATATACTAACCAAATACCATAGACAGTCGCTAACTTTATAAACGAGGAAACAGCGTTAAAACGTTGCTACCGCCCGAAATAATGGATCTCATTTAACCTGAATTCGGGGCAAATATTAAAAAGGTTTAATTGAAGAAAAAACTATACCAGCGTTTATTTAAATATATCGTTTTGGAAATATTAGGAGTGGTCAAGTTGATGGCCACATAACGGGGTCAACGGTCAAGTCCTCTGTCTAGCTGTGGACATAAAATGCTGAAGTGACTTGAGACTAAGGAATATAATAGATAAGTTTTAATATTTTTTTTTATGAATTAAGATATTTTATTATGAATAATAAAACGCGTGCAATATCGATATTCAAAAACAACGACGAACTTTTATTTATTACTACTGTTTTATTTTAAAAGCGTCAATTGTTCCGAAAAGCTTAACTCAAAGAATATATAGGTAACGTTGAAGTTGTCATATTTATACAAGCTGTATACACGCCACTTCAAGAAAGCACCCACAAAACTGGTAGTCCTTGTAAGAACGAGCACACCGATGGCAAGAGATTCCTGCGGTCCATGACATCTACATTTATCCTTGACAGGGAATCATAATGCAGATGCGTTACCCTTGACGACCGAGATGGAATACGTTGTCACCAGTAATAAAGGTCTTCGGATCCCTACACTCAACAGACGATTACGGTAGAATGTTGTGGATACTATGTTACTGTAAAACACTTTTACAAATAAAGATTATGATTCCTTATCGAAGATGTGGGTGTCTTGAGCCGCAGGAATCACTAACCATCAGGTGAACCGTACGTTGCTGGACTTAGGCCTCTTCCATGGCACGCCACTGAGCTCGGTCTTCAGGTCTCCAGTCTCTGCCCGCTGCCCCAAGAATATCATCGCCCCGCCTAGTTACAGGGCGCCTTGCACTACGTTTACCGATTCGCGGTCTCCGCTCAGACCTTTCTGCCCCAGCGGCCATTTGTTCTGCGGCATTAATGACTTGTCCACTGCCATTTCAGTTTGCTAATTCGTGGAGCTAAGTCAGTTTCTTTAGTTCTCTGCCTAAGGAATTCGTTCCGCCAGATTCGATCCCTAAGAGACACTCCAATCATATATCTTTCCATAGCTCGCTAAGCGATCTTGAAATGGTGGACAATTATGACAATACTGGACTCGCTTATCCAATTACAAATTTACGAGCCTTGACTGAACGTGATCCTGGTCAGCTCTTATAAATGCCTTTACGGGTCGATAATAAAAAATTATTAAAAAAATATGAATGTGGATGTTACGAGTAGCAGAAATCACTTACCATCGGGTGAACCGTACGTAAGTTTGTCACCCTCGGGACAATAAGAAAAAAACAAACGAAAACCGAGAAGCGAACATTTAATTATTATTGAATTATGTAGGAATTTATTTCAATAACGAATCCCATTAATCTTTTGTTCGCATAAAATGAAACGAAATAGTAAATAGTTAATTTTGTCAATTAATAATGCAATATATCTATTGGCGTTATTTATGATATCAGAGCATTGGGATATCAAATTAGTTTACCGTAAGTTTTTAAGAGATAAATTTATGAGTGTCAACGGCTTTCGGTGGATCTCTATGACCCAGTCAATTTTGGCAGTGGGGAGATAATTTTCTAGTATATATACTCGGAGATATGATTCACGGGCATCTACCACTGATATCGGCGAAAGGTACAGTCGTCCTTGTAATATATATAATGGCATCCAAGCTCATCGTTCTTGTAGCAGCGCTTGCTGTCTGCCAAGCTGGACCTGTCTGGATAGGTAAGTTAGTGTATATTACACAGATATCATAATAGTAAAATAGATAAGAGATAACCTTTTAAATTAATTAATTAACTTATTTATTGTGATTGAACTAAGTAACCTGTTAATTTATTATTATTTTATTTTTATTTTATTACTTAAAGTAAGGTTATTGAATAATTATATATAAATGTATATAATTTTACGTTTTAAAAATGTTTATGGATGATGAAAATAATAATAAAAAGGAAATATTATATATATAGAATGTATTCACGCAACTCGACTGCGTATCGGTGGATTTCACATATTTCGCTTTTTTTTAATTTTCTTGCACATACAAGTTTCCTAACACTGTGATAACACCGCATAAGTTTAAGGCAACACTTAAAATTGTAATCTATAACTTTAGCAATTATAAAGTTATTTATATCGAACATGTGGTTAGTATTTGAGGATTCATATATCGAATAGGGATACGAACATATGACATTAAGTGTCAATAATCATCAGATTATTGTCTGTATCAGTAAAATATGCAAAACGTTTTTTATCATGACATCATTTAATATATTTATTTTTGCATTTTAGGCAACTATCCTAACGCTGTGTTCCGCGACGGCCGTTCACCTACCGTTGCCTTCGGTTACGGCGGCAGCTTCGCAAGCAACATAGGCGGGATTAGTCACGCCACTGGATATGGGGGCTCATTCCAGAGCGGTGACGCTGAAGCTTACGGTGCTGGGTTCGCCAACAGCGGTCACAACCACGCCAGCGGGGTAGGAATCGCCCAAGCACCACACGCGGTACACCACCCAGTCAGCCACCAACAGGCGACGAATACTCACGTCAGCGGGCTAGGCCACAAAAACCCTGGAACTCCTGTCACCACCGCTCACCACTTCGGCAACTTTGGATCAGCTAACGCGGTGGCTAACTCCTACAATGGATTCGGTACAGCAACGTCCAGCGTTCAGAACCATGGCTTGGGCAATTTCCAGTCAGCTGTATCATCTGCTCATAATTACAACGGTTTGGGTTACGAGTCAGCGGTTGCTTCGGCTAACACTGACAGATTTGGTCATGGATCTGCTATTTCCTCGGCTCAGAACATTGGTAACTACGGATCCGCTGTTTCCTCCGCTCAATCGCTTAACGGATATAACAATTATGAAGCCGCTGTAGCTGCTGCTGAGAACTACGGAAACTACAAGGCCAGCACTGCTCAGACCTTCCAAAAAAGGGGAGGACAGATTCAGCAAAGCGGCGCCACCAGTGTAAACGCCCCAGGCATCCAAGCTGCCAACTCACACGCCATTAATACTGGCTTCTATTGAAGGGTATCTTGACCTTATTTAAATTATAATACGAATAATTTATTTCAACTTTAATTAGAATTTAAGTTTCTTTCATCATATTTGTCAACAGACATGTTCCACGACAATTTCGAATAAAAGACTGTGCGCGTATAAACTTTTTTTTTGTTTTACCGTTTAACTGAAACCTTCTTAGAATTTAACTTAGTTCTAAAACAAATGACACTAGGCATATTTAATAAATTATCGATGTCCCTTAAACTGGTCTTCGTAAACTACACGAGTATAACTTACACAAACAAGTCAATCGCAAGTAGGCTTATTATAATATTTTCAAAAAGCATAATGGTATAACATATAATACAGATATTTTTTACGTAGAAGCTTCCATCGCTGTCTGCAGTAAACTTAATCTCAGTTTTTGAAATAATACATTTAGCAAACAAACTCAATATAATTTTACAAATGTAAGATTGCTATCTAGCTCTCTACGTCTTTGCCTTTTTCTGGTCTACGGTTTCGCCTTTGGTAAATTCATATTTTCTCTTAAAACATAGATAGTATTACTAATATCTATTATTTGTATGATTGATGATTACGTATAGATCGTAAATAATGCCATTTCATATTCATAATATAACTCATCTAGATTTGCTTATCCAATTACAAATTTACGAGCTCCGACTCAACTCTTATGAATGGATGGATAGTAAAATAATTAAAAATATATACATTATACACTTTTTTCGTATTTTAATTTTCCAATAGAAATACTGTGTGTACATAAAGTTAAATAAATAAATAAAACACGTACTTCTTAATTTCGTAGAAAAAGATTCTAATTTCTACATTTTAAATGAAAATATATGGTTTACATATGTACATAGTTACAATAATGGAAACTTTCTTTCATCCGACCCACAATGACACAAGCAAGTCCCGTCGTTGCGCACGCCTCCCCGCGTCTCATTCACCGACTTCAGGTAATCTATAATCGCTTCGTGCGCTTTTGAGCTTCCGATCATAGCTCAGTACCAGAAGCTGGCTTCATATCATATTTCGAACCACAAATTAACTCACGTTACCGCCATATTTCAGGCCGCTGTTCATCTATTAGTATATATATAGGAGCGTTGCTGGAGTTTCTTGCATCACTTCTTCTCCAGCGCCAACGCATTCCGAAATGGTGGTAAATGTCATTTAGTAATAATAATGATATTAATTAGATTAATCCGTCGGAAGCAACTGATCGAGCCGAGGGTCACCCTCTCGGTCACCCTCGAGTCAGTCACTTTTGTGCACAGGGTAACGGTCCAAGCTCAGGCTGCCTCTCGAGAAACCTGGCGCTGGTTACCCAATAATAAAGGTTTCGTCTGAGTGCCCTAAGTGCCGGCCACCTTTCAACTCGGAGAAGCGGTAAAAGCCCTCGAGCTAACAGTGTGAAAAAACAAAATCTCACCCCCTATCGTATCTACTTAATAGTTGAATTTTCAAAAAAACTGGAACGGTCAATTCTTTAAACTGTCCTATAAGTCTGCAAATTAAATATCACGCTTCTTTTTTCATAAACGACAGACTTTCTTCTATTTTACTTCCTTAGGAGTGAAAATCGCAAAAGTGTTAAATTAGTAAAATACTGTCCAAATTTATAGCTCCATTATATTAGGATTTGTGATTAGGAATCAGTCAGTAGGGCATATAGATTTTTATAATAATAGATTTCCTTCTGATACCATAAATATCTTATCTTATATGCAACGTGGAACGAATATTGAAACTAATTTTACTATTGTTTATAATACATCACCATAAAAATATGTTATGATTATTACCTATTATAAGATTTGAATTACAGTCGAACACACGAATATTGTAATTTTCGAATACTTGAACAAATCAAAAGTATTCTTCCATTATAAATTTTCTAGGAATCATTATTTATTGTTTATGACGTTCATCGGTATAGAAGTTTTCATTTAAATTAATGATTTTAAAGTTTTCTAAATAATATCAAACTTCCGTACATTGTAGTGAATGTTAAAAAATAAAGTAATTATCTTCATAAAAAATTAGAAACCGTTTACACGCACGTAAGTAGTAATCAAATTTTTGATCACGTATAATAACAAATTGGTTGGGTGGATCGGCCACTTTGCAAGTTTGTATGCGTCTTAAATTCCTTGTATTATTGCTGTAGAATGGCATATAATGCTTTTGTTTTGTAAATCTGGGGTTACAAGTTTTTTTTAGTGTTGTTGTGTGATGGTTCTAATTATATCTACATCTTCACAGAAACAGACTCGCGAGCAAAGAGGTATGCGAGTTAGGAGCACGGCGATGAAGAAGGCGAGGAAACGATGATGACAACAGAGGGGGACGAGTAATGATGGGGGGACCACTGTTCAGGTTCGAATCTCGGCTCGGTTTGCAATCGAAAGAGAACAGTGTTTTATATATATATATATATATAATAGATTTAATATATATTATATATATAATAGATTTAACATTTGCTCGGAAACTGTGATAGCGTGATTCACGCGTCTTGGACGATTATCTGTTGCCTGTGACGTGCCAGCGCCGCCACAAACAAAAACTCTTTTTACACAATCGTCGATTGATTATTATAAGAAGTCAGATCTGCAAGGAATAAAAATAATTTTCGTTATTTTGTTGTTTTCTCTTAATATTTTGTTTCAAGAAACTGGATGACGTCGACCGTTGTTACTGTAAAACAGCTTTATTTAAGTTCATTTAGTGTTCCTTGGTAATGACGCTTGACTAGCATAGAATTCACATTTTTTGTTTTCACCTTTGGTTCTATATTTTTCTTGTTATATAGAATCAAAGAAAAAAAAATATATATCATCCATCCCTGGGTTACAGGTTTGGAATCTCGTGGGATTCTCTTTTGTTGTGTCAAAATTCATGAAGATATGTTCTATGAAATTATTATCTTGTGAAACTTCTTGACGTATATCTTGATTACAAATAAATGTATACAGGAGACAGGAAATTTTAATGTTTTACGATGTATTAAAAAAGCTTATGGCAAGTTATAACTAACCGTTTTAACTTGCCATACATATATACATATACGCGTAAATGAGTTATATTTTTTTAATTGCAACTATATTTTTTTCTTATAGCAACCTCTCGGAAAACGGAATCTAGTATGAAATTAAAGGAGATTCCAATTAAGGCTACGAGGATTCTTATTATAACTGATATTTTTTAGAAAGCTGGATACCGGTTGAAATATAAAATGAACTCATTTTGTAAACCTGTTGTGATGTTTATCTCACCAGTCACTAAGTCGAGTGGAATAAGCACTACTGAAACTTAATTTAAAAATATAATCGTATCCAACGTTCTGACCAACGTTGTATATTTGATATGAATTGTATACTTGTATTTAATAAGAAACAAACGCGTACATGATTATCATTTTTAAATTAGTGTTTAGTTTTTGCGCACGATAATTTTGTTAGATAAGCTGACCAGACACGAAACACTGTTTAGTAATAGAGCTAAACTGCAGTTTGTTTCTCACTGCAGAATAAATAGATCAGCTCGAACTGGGGCAGGAGCACGCCCTCACATAATATTAGCGTAAAATAACAATATAATGTTGCTGTGTTTCGTGTGAGAGGCGAGGCGTTCCATCCCAGACCTTAAGGGTGACAACGCATCTGCATTATGATTTCTTGTCAAGGATGAATGTAGATGTCATGGGCTCGTTTGTTTCTCTCCATGATATAAAAAAAAACAAAAGTTTGCTGGAAGTCGATGGATACATACTAAAATCTGTACGGACGGTTATATTTAATAAGGGGATAAGATGTTGCTGATTTGTTGCTGGATATAGAGTTTTAAGATCACCCTTCCTCCTTCTTACTAATTGTAAATATACTAATTATGCTATGTTTAGTATATTGTATTATTACAATTCATTATTAATAGTTTTGTAGTTAACAATAGTCCAATTGCAACAAGTATCATCCATAAACATTATTTATGTCCAAATTATTTCCTTGAATATTGTTTCCTATAACATTCGTAAGCCTTTTCTGAAGCGTGATAAAAATAGATTCGTCGTTTAAAACCGTTTTTAAGGCGGGCAATACACGGATAATTCGAGTTATCAATCTTCGACCAAGATAATTAAACCAATTAAACATTTTTATACGCTCTTATAGAAAAATATAACTAAACGATGTAAAAGTCATTTCTCAATAGACAGCTATCGCAATTCTTTTTAATTAACTCTTATATCTTATCCCTTAATAATATTAATAATAAAATTTAATTGATAACATACAAGCTCTATACTCTATATCTTCTCCATATACATCTAATAATCTGTTTTTTTTTGTCGTTTTGTTCCGTTTCCTTCCGGTTCGTCCGACCGTGGAAGAGTTTAGAAGTAGTCCTATTATTTTCGTATAGTATACGTAAATACCATCGTCTAAACGGAATAACAAAAGTATACAGCACTATTATCAACAAGAGTAATAATCAGGTAACCTGAATTTGATTCTTCTGTATCAAAAGCTTAGCTAAGAGCTTATTTCTGCAGTTATTGGTAAAGGATCATACTGACGAGATATTATATGAATTAATTAACCGTGGATCAAAGCATATTCGCAAGCTGCCATTCTTCTTTGCTGCAATTACAATTCCTTTAATCCATGCACACACATCCAGGTCACATGCGTTAACATCCTTATAACTTCTTAAACCTATTTTTTAAATTTAAATAAACAATTTTTATTATGGTTATTATATTTTTTATCATATTATATTATATTTTTTATAAATTTAAATGTTCTATATTTTAATAATAACTGATTATGACGCTCCATTGTAATTCCTATTTGTTGTTCCAAGTTCTGTTAACCGTAAGGTATACCCTATATGTACATGCCCTATTATTGGTGTACATATCGGAATATAATCATATAAAAACTACTTTAATACTTGAATCTTATAAGTGTCAGTATTTCTAACTGGTCCTGTATATATATATATATATAATAATATACGGGAGAAGTGTACGTTCATGATATACTGTTCGAGTTTTTGACCCAAACTTTTTAAGTATCAACTTTAATATCAACAGATGCACAAATATACATATGTACGTGGATTGCCAGCTTTAGATCATAAACGACAAGTCGTAATTTTAGACTGGAATATAAAAAGAGAGATATGTGGCCTGGTTGCATTTGGAGTTAGTCTTTCTACGATGTCTATCTTCCTACCATTTTGTTTAACTTTTCTTGTTACTACGTCAACATTTTCAGGTATTATATATTTTTTTTAAATATAACATAAAATACATGTGAGATGAAGACTTCATTGACTCCATTGTTTCAGGTTTATTATTTAAAACTGATGAATTGTCTTTGTATCACAAATAATATAAATTAGTTATTACTATCATTAGACCTTTAAATTAAATGTTGTAACAATTCTTTCATTTTTTGAGGGATTAAATGTCCGTGACATTTTTGTCACTGAGGTAAACATATCCATATGGTAGTTTCTTCATTCGTTGTTTATGACATTCTCATAATTTAAGAATTCACGTAATAAGTGAGATCACTCGAAATTATTTAAACGATTTGATTTCTGAGTTACACGACTTCAAATTAGTAGGAAGTTCTGCTGGCAATTAATATTCAAGGATCATCTACATCAAAATAATGCTAAAACTATCATGATTTCAGGTGCTTCTAGAAACATTAATAGCGGGAGCAAAATCTATCATGGATTCATGACAAATCAGGACCAAGATGGAATAGCTGAAGTATCAAGCGTAGCTGCTGTTACATCCACAAACAAAAGAGACAAATCAGTTGCTGATGTAAAATTTTTTCCACACCAGGAACGAGTATGAGCAAAAATGGTGATACAATGACCTTTATGTATCCCATAAACGCGAACAAAGGAATAGCTACGGGATTTATACAAATGAAACCAGGGTCAGTAACCGTTTCTTCGTCTTACAATTCGAGAATGCCCGCATATAGTAATTGGCAACAAAATAAACCAACATTTGATCAAATAGTTAATTGGCCAATGGGGAACAATTTTCTATTCCGTCCAGAAATGGAATTTATCCATCGTCCGAACTACGAGTATATAGACCCTTGGAATTCTAGGAATATGATAAACCGCTTCACTCCGTTGAAACCGGATCTAAGAAATGCCTGGCTTCATCCTAATGTAAATCCATTCCTAAACCTGTGGCCATAAATTTTAAAACAAACGTCGTAAAAGTACCCACACAATTTATTAATATGACAAGACATGTTCTATATTACAATATCAGTGGATAATAAGTCATATAAATTTATGGGTTTTTAGATAGTGGCGTATTATACCTAAATTCTTTCTTTGAAAACGTTAGATAGATAAGGAGCAATTTGTCGTTCAATGCCCCAGGAGATGCAATTTCGCCGGTATAAGATATTAGGATATCAAATTAAATATTGTTTTAATAGTAATCGTTTTCTATAAATATATATCTGTATCGCTATACATATCAGATTAATTTTGGAAGAATATTCATGTTTCAATTTTATTTACATATTACAGAGGTATTGTGGTAAGGTAACTATCAATATTAATAAAAATATATACCGTGTTTTTTTATTTCCCTATTTTTTTTTATATTTGCCTCGGTCGTTAATTTACTGAATTAATAAACGGACTAAATCAACAATGCAGTACCTATTACAGCTGTCAGAAGTGTCCGTAGGTACCTCTCATATGAGCACTTTAAATTATTTATAACATACAATTCCACTTACAGGTGGCCACATTTAATAACGATTTATGTGCAATAACCTAATGAACAATAACATTTAAAACTTTATAGGTTATAATAAAATTTAAATTTAGGGAAATCTTACAATTTTATTTTAAAATTAAATCTTAATTTTTTAGCCGAATAAATGAGGATCGTATAAATTTTATCTTTGAATATTAACATCAGACATATAAAATAAACTTTGATGAATAACGACTTTAAATTACCGCGGTGAGCCGCTGCCCTTCGCACTGTGACGTAGCAATTAGAAATCGCAACCAGACATTGCCTACACTCACCAGTGAACATACACTTATGCAATTGCTGTTTCGAGTTATTCTCATAGAGGTATGATTTGAGTTTACTAAAATGAACATTGAAATAATATGGAAAGGATAATTAAAAATGACGTACAATTATGTATATATATATATATATATATATATATATATGTTTAAGAAAACGGTAAAGGTGAAATATTCAATATCTTTAGTTTACGTGTTTACAACATCTATACTAAACTTATAGGGATTAATTTTGGGGAAAAATTGAAGTTTTAATTTTTATTATTATTACAAAATACATTATAGTGTCGTTTGTGTCAATCCCATTGCAAAGATAGATGGAGAAATGATAACGTTTGAGAATAACCCTTCCGACTAACATACTACGATAGACCGTTCAAAGCGCAGTATCTGTCCGTCCGTCACGATGCGAGCCCTACTATTGGCGTCGCTAATAAATCTCACCATTTATGTCACCATCGCTGCGCCGCAGTCCAAGCTACAAGTAAATCCAGGTAAAATATTTTCATTCTTTACTATACGTCTTTAGAATATCTATACTAAACTTATAGGGTTACCTCTAGACTTATAAATGCAACCGCATTTTCTATTAAACAATACACCGTCAATGTGTTTGTAAATACATTGCAAACGTAAGTGGTAGTTTATTGTTATTTTCTCGTAATACCAACATTAACTTTTAAATGCAACAAACAACATTGTACTGCGCAGATTAATTGACTCGGTCGCATTTTACGTCGCTTTTTAGAATTATTGTCCATCGATGGCAACGGTCCAGAATCGTGTTCAGATAACAAGGATTTCGTTTCTTGTTTATGGTTTTTGTTTTTGCAAATAAAATTGACTAGTTATCATTGATTAAATAGCACCAGGCAATGCGATGTTATTCATACTAATAGCTTAATAAGTTTTGTTGTAATAAGTTCAACGAATTCATTCGTTGTGTATCGTTATTGTTTTGTTTAACTTTAAACTTAATAGTCGCTTGATGTGAGCTAA
The DNA here is from genome assembly GCA_029286865.1 of Teinopalpus imperialis. Lineage (NCBI taxonomy): Eukaryota > Metazoa > Arthropoda > Insecta > Lepidoptera > Papilionidae > Teinopalpus > Teinopalpus imperialis. The sequence goes on along the minus strand of JAGSMU010000020.1, from coordinate 16,145,074 downwards.
CTTGTTAATACTTATATGTTTTGTTATTGATATTTCATCATTAAAAAAATTTAAACCTGTTCAAAAAAAGGTTCAAAAATCTTACGTCACCGTCCCGTTTAAGATTTGTTTTCCTTTTTTTGTAAGGAATTCTAGCAATGCTATGAACATTACTAACCACTCCAACTAAGCTAAACTAACAAAATGTTTGTACTGGGAGATTAATAATCGAATGGCGAATTCGAACCTACAACCTACTTAAGTTTCGTAGAACTTACCGTCAGTTAGGCTACTGACGTATCTAACACCTATGTGTCTAGGATATTATGTAAAATCAGTCTTATTTCTTTATTAATAAAAATATTCTAATGTTTGTTTCCTATAATTTTAATAAGTAAAATTCTAATAAATTATTCACATGCTCGTATTGATTTAATAACTCAACATAAGTATGTTGACTCATACGGAGACATACTTTATAAAAAATTACATAAATAATGTAAAGAACAAGTGTGTGTGAAAGAGTTTAAGTTAATACATAAAGGAATGAATAAATGAATGAATCATTAATAAATATCATTATGATTACCACTACACCTGAACTTTTTTTTTATTACATTGATAGTTGAGAGAGAAACGAGCACACAGTTCACCTGATTTTTCCACCTAATTCCTGGGGCCCAGGACATCTACAGCATCCTTGATCATCGTCCAGATCATAATCCAGGTCCTAGTCCGGTCGAGATGATCTATTCATTCTGCAGCTAGAAACAAACTGCAGTGTAGCTCTTCCACAGTTAAAATATAAATATATACATAAACAGTAAAAGGTTTGCCTTTTAATTAGAAAACTTTAGCTTAGGAATTCATAACGTAATGATCTAAATAAACTTAAAGGACGCAGTAGTAAATAACTGATTTAAAATAATGTTTTTTGTATAAACACATTTTATATATATCTGCATAATCTTGTAGAAAAGTGAGAACTTTTCAACAAGATATCAAGTTTTTAACAGACCTCAAACACAAATCTTTTTATCCAATCTAATTGTGTCAATATAAATGATGTTTTTTTTAATTATCTATAAAAAAAATCAACAATGGAAGTCGTCAGTTCCCACCGATACGAATATACACAAAGGAACTTACTTATCTTCGCCTTCCCGACTACAACAGAAAAACACTGTTTTTATTTAAGTATATTAACATTAAATTAGAATATATCTTGCATTGTTTATCATACTGTTATAACCAGATAGAAATTGCACTGCACCAAATAAAAACTCCTTAATGGCAGCTGAAACAGGTTTCGGAAGTTGTAGATCGCAGTGTAGTTTATAAAAATAGATCGAAATGATTCCTAAATAAAGAACTAAGAACTAGACTAGTCCGACGAGTAACCACTAAAGCCCTTTTGATAATGTGACAGTTTCTTATTCTCATTCAAAGAAGCCAGTCCATCAAGGGCGTATTATAAGTAGATTAACTCAAGAAACCGTTTTGTTGTTACATACATACATTTTGTTCTTTTTTGTTTTATAGTATAAAGAGCTCTTCTCAGAATGAATGGTTCAGCTACACCGGGGTACGACCACGCACTCACAGAATACCAGCGTGAAATAGCAGCATAATGGTGCTGTGTTTCATCTCGTGAGTGTAGGGATTTGGAGACCTTTATTACTGGTGACGAGGCATTCCATCTCAGTCCTAATGAGTGACAATGCATCTGTATTATGATTCTTTGTCAAGGATGAATGTAGACGTCATGGGCCGTAAGGTGAACCAAGGTTTACCATCAGGTGAACTGTGTAGTCGTTCGTTACTCTGAATGTATAAAAAAATAATGAACACTCACACTTTATAAAACCATAATCATTAATGTGGAGTTCGTTTTCTACGACGCTAAGGGTGAGAAACGAGCTCACAGTTCACCTGATGGTAAGTGATTCCTTCAGCCCATGACATCACATTTGGTTAAGGGATCCCGAGACCGTCATTACAAAGTATTCCATCTTAATCGTAACCTAACACTCCTGTTAACAACTTCATCGGAGCTTAAAATACTTGTGTTAGTCGATGGTTTACGACAGCCGAATGGTAGATTCTGCCCACAACCTTAAGTTTCACAGACCGTACCCTAAAACATCAGGCTATTGACGCTTCAAATTTTCTGTTAGATAACAACCGCGAGGAAATTACAAGGTTATTTAGACCTATAAAGAATATCGACGATCTTTTTATATCAGAATAGATAACTCGTTGAGATAAACGTCAAGTTATGGCCGATAATTGCATAAATGATTTCCTTAATTTCGGGAACGTTTAAACAATTCGTTGATCACATATAGATTTAATTTTTCTTTCTTCCAATCTGGACTAACACATAAAATAAAATCTAATCCCTCCAGTTGCTTCTCTTACCATGCTTAATAAGTCAGGAAAGATAATTTTTAATCAATGGTATATTGAAGGTGATCAGCCAATATATCATTAGAAGCTACTTAGGTTATCTCGTCCCGATTTTCAATTGTGTCAAGTTTTTTTCAAAATAATGATATTCTTTGTTGTCTACCCTGAAAGGAAATATATAAGTATGTAACTACTTTATCTATAAAACCTGTTACAGCGGTTGAAGTAAAATGTGGATAGAATTTTTAATTTGGACATATCCACGGAGATAATGGGGGTATAGATAGACACAAATAAGTTTTTTTTAATGAAAGGTGGACAAGCAATATAAATATAATTGTATAGTGATAAAGTGTTTTATTTATCAAAATTTACTAAAGCTTGGATGGTTATTGTGTCAGATATTAATATTTCACTTTAAAAAGGATAAAAAAAATAATTGTATGCATCAAATAAATGAAGATAAAAAGACAGTTTAAAGTGATCAATGTTTTTATGGAATTATTTGCATTTGTGATTGATTTATATCTCAACGATCAAATGTGATTACATACATTCATTATTATCTCCGCATATGTTAAATAGTAATAATACTCTTAAAATAGTTTTTAATAATTCTCTAAAAAAAGACATCAATCATTCGTATTTGTCTTCAAATTTACCGCTGACCTATAAATTCTTATGACTACTTACAAATTGCATTAAAACACCATTAGTCTCACTAAATCAGAAATTTCACAAATTATAATAGATTACGAAATCTTAAGATGCTAATTTGTCAAATAGAACTTGTCTAATAAGATCAAACGTGCTATATGTAAGGCTAAATAATTATAGAATCTGTAATTTAAAAGTTACAACATTCTTGTTTATTAAATATATAATATAATAAACTCTGCTTAATGTATAATAAAAAAAAATGTTTTTAAACATCCGTATGAATCATGTGGCAATCTCGCAATGGTACTACTTCCCACAAGATAGGGCGATGACCTGTGCAAACTTTTTTTTAACGTGGTAGAGCCATACCGAAGATGAAAACTAACTGTACTGAATTATATGAAATAATTGTGATAGGGTAATTCCATAGCTTAACATAATACCTCAGCGTATGCTGCATTTTATCTTGTAAGTAAAGAAAACTAGAGACCTTATTACGAATGACGATGCATTTCATCTTAGTTCTTAGGAGTGACGAAGCATCTGGATCGTATCCTTATGTGGATGAATTTGACTATCATGGATTGCAGTTACTGAACATCAGGAGAACTGCGTTTGTCGATACGTATTGTCATAAAAAACGTTTGCGAAATATTGATAGATAATGGCTTACAAAAGTGTTTTGTAGTAATCTTTGAGGATGTCTCTACCCCTTAGTAGTCTAATTATGGGCTGAAGTGATTATTACATCATTTTAGGCTATTTTACCATGGCCGTCGAGAGATACCCTCCAAAGTTTGCTACGAAACACTACTCTTAGCCCTCTGTCGTCCATTCAAAATGAATCATGTTTAGTATATGTAATGATAAAAATAAATATAATTTTTTTCAGATGCAGAGGGCAAGCCATACGTGGAAGAGGTGGTAGTGGAATCCGTTCTTCATGTAAGAAGTCCTTCCGTTGCGCGCAACTCCCGCGGAGGCATCAAGACTAACTTGCAAGATGGATCCAGAATCACTGAAAATAAGATTGTCTGAACTATATTTTAATATCATCATAAATAGATAATTTAAATTGAAAAAAACTATTGACGCTATGTAACACCAAAATATGCAACATAATTTATTGTAATATATTTAACGTTCGAATTATGATTTCAGCCTCTCATTTATCCACTGCTGAATACAAGCCTCCTCTACAAAGTAATTAATTCAAAGTACGATTATGAGTAATATCCGTCTATCGACCTCTTGCTGACTTGCATGCGTCGTACTTGACTTCATCTAGTTGGGGTCATTCTACACTGCGATATTCAATTTTGTACTTATACGTATCAAAAGTAAAGTCAAAGTAAAAATAGTAAAGTAAAAAGTATTTTTTGTCGTTTCTATGTCAAACAAAATTGTCGCTGAGGCATATCAATTTAAAAAAAAAATTAAAAGAAGAAAAGGAAGGTTAAATTGCTATTGGACGTTACCAGTATATTGTAAAATTATTACATATGTCCTGTGAAAAATTGTAAATAATATATTAAAAAACGTAGTCAAAAAAAGTGAAATAAATAGATCTTTGAGTGTTTGATCGTCAATAATGATCTGATGCCATGTATTTTACAAATAAATTTATGTTTGAAAACTATCTATGTAATTACTATATAACTATTTTGTGAACATACATTATTTTACTTATTTTTTTATAAACTTTTTGTACAACTAACATATGCACCAAGGCGAACTCAACGCCTAAGGCATTATCTACCAGCCACCTTTGGGAGGGTTCAGAGAAATCAAGGTGACAAATCAAGTGAAAACAAATGAATAATAATAAAGAAAAAAAGAAACATACAGTACATCTAAATACTTATACAATCATATATACCTACACACATTAAAATAACAATAATAACTGTGTAAATCCAACTTATACATTAAGAAAATATGACCTTTTTTTCCTTAATCGCTTAGATTACATTACATAGCTCTTTGCAAAATGCAAAGTTATTAAAGATACTTAATTAAACAAATAAATATTTTTTCTATTAGTATCGTAAATAATGCGGTGCGATGTCGACATTAGAATAAACCACGGAATCTCGTCTTGTGAATGTCGTAAGAGGCGACTAACCACAAATAACCAGAGGCCAACGATAGATGGCGGAATAACTATAGTCGATCCATAAAATAAAAATCCAAACTCTATATACTCTGGCCGATAACAGGCAGCGTTAAGAGGTGTCTGGAAAACTACGATTGCCAACCCGGTCTGTCATGCCAACTATCTCATAAAGCGCAACGTAAAAGCTACGATCTTTTTATGCGTGGAAAAATGCATACCATACTACCCTAGCAAGGACGGGTCTAACTATTATTGGCTAAAATCTACGACGCTCCACCTTCGCTCCATACCAACTATCAGCGCCGGCGGCCTATTCGGCAGGAGCCTAATATCGGGGAGCATTTCCCCCCTCCGTGCGTACACGCAAGAACGTGAGTACGTTAAGACGTACTCAATTTGCCTATTGGAAGAAGTACTAAGTAAGTAGTAAGCTACATACTTAGTACTTCTTCCAATGGGCAACGGACCACCTCGAGTCCGTTACCCAGAAGTCAAGATGTTCAGAAAAGCTAACACCGTACAAGCCCTATGCAGCGATGTTAGTTAAAAGGTTAAAAAGTATATGATGTTCTGTATGGTGTGGTGTGTGTATGTTTATTATACAGACAAAAGTCACTTCTATCTGTATAATAAAACAAAGACTATTTAGATACAGATATGCAGTCTCATTTCCATAAATAAACTATACGAATACGTGAATGAAACTATTTTTACGGATTTTATTCCGTTTATTTTAATTTTTTACCGCAAAACCGTATTTAACTACATCGTCCCATTGCAACTTATTTATAATTTATAATATGTAACACTAATTTATATATTCAGCATAGAAAACTATTACATAAATATACATCACAACAAATTTATAAAAATACTTTAAAAATGTATATTTGTAAATAATTTGTCTATTAATCTTTCGTCTCCAATGTTGCGGCCATATTTAATTAGGAATTAATGTTATTTAACCATGTACTAATCTTAAGTAACATATCTAGTTTATTTATTATTATTTTTTTAATCATTTATTTATTTGTTTAGATTACAAAGATCCATTACAAACATATAATTTTAACAACATTAGAAATAATAATAATAACAAAAGCATTCATAATTACATTAAAAAAAATTATACAAAGAAACTAATTTTAATCAGAGTACTGTTACGCTGAAGACATGCAGCTTTATAAGCTGACGAATCAGAAAACTATCGCTCCTATCGGCAAACACCCTTAAGAGACTATTAGAGGTCTCCTTAGTACGATGTACGAGTGAAGATACTTTCTTTCTGACCACTGCGTGAAAGTCATCTTTATACGCCTCTGAAAACATGCTCGAAGCACTGCAGTACCGTGGAAGCCCCAATAGAATCATTAATTAATAAATTGATTAAAATATTTTTTTAATCCCTACGTTTCGTCTCCTCTACAGCACTCACGATCACGGGGTTTGGGAGATGAGGTGTTCGACGATCGGAGAACTCCAAATGTCTTAGCAATACATTTTTTTTTATTCTTTATGTATATTTACATGTACATTATGTTGGTTCCACGGTCACGATGTGTTTATACACCAATCACCAAAGACGCGGTGAATCAACTCTTAAAATTGCAATTAAAAATTTCATAGGTCGAAAATTGTTAATGTTCGAGGTTTGTGCCAGTTACCTGGGCTCCCATTTCTATATTACCTGAACATGACTCTCTACACATTGATACATATCAATGGACACGTGTTCCAGCACATTTAAAAAAGACGGTAGCGAGTATTGTTTACACGTGAAAAGCATTCTAAGAATAAGCAAAGAACGTATTAGCATCGTTCAATGACAAGCGGTCAAACGGTCGGCTAACGTATGCAAAAATATTAAAAGCCTTAAAAGATTCCGTCAAAGAATGCGCCCGTCGGTGTATATCATAGATTAAAAAGTGCTAAATCCAGTAATGGTATTCATAGACCGCGACGCGCTCAGACCCGCCAATGACATATGGACGCTAGGCGAATAAAACACAACACGCTGTGCGTAGATACAGGTGGATGTTTTTTTGTTTTGAATATCGATCGATTAACAGATAACCTCAAATTGAAAAAAAAAAAAGTAAATGAAAGATTGTCTAATTTTGTGATATTTGGTCGGTAAAACGACGCAAAAAAATCAACTCCTGAATTAAAGGTTATGAGTCAATACTTAAATGCAAATCTTCCAAAAAGTGGTTTTTGATGGTGCTCTCACGCTGATCTATAGAACAATTAATAGTATACAGTATAAATTCAATTGTAAAAAAAACCTTTGCCTTTATTGACTATATTGTGCTCAGTTACACAGTTAACATAACTGCAATATGATTTGTTACCGATAATGAATGTAGATGTCATGGGTCGCATGAATAACAGTAATCGTCAATTCAACTGTGTGCTCGTTTGACACCTTCCAATTTCATAACAAAAAGGTAATACGGATTGCAAGTATCTAGCCCTATATAATTTAGATCCGACTATTCTTCCCTCTTTCGGACCACGTGATTTATCCAACACATTCGGTGACTTAATAGATTTATACATAGAAGAAATGGAATCTCCTCTCATATTGTTCATGTTCCATAACATGAACAATATGAGAGGAGATTCCTTTTTTCAATTACTAAGCTTTTTATATCACTAACTATATCCTAAATCATAAATATAACATTTTATAGGTAAAATATTACTTTGGTAATTTATGTACAGTTATATTACACGTGCATGTCAATAGTACTGGCACTAAACACGCTGTATAAATTACCAGAATAATACCATATTTGAATACAATCAGTCGGCGAGCAGCGCCCCGGGCCACCGTTAGCGCGCGCGGTCCATCAACGATTACTTATTTCATGCGTATGCTTAGAATACGGTTACAGCTTCTCAGAATATCATCGTACGATTTTCATGCGTGAGATGTCATCGATCGGCTGTCATGTAGATTTATCCACCAGTCATAAGGCTTCATAGGCTTTTAATGGGAAAAGTGTATGTGATTAAAGATGTTTCCGCAGTCATTTTGAAGAACAGTGGTAGATCTACACTGTAGTTTGTTTCTAGCTGTAGAATAAAGAAAGAAATGGGTCAGCTCGACCGGAGTAGGACCACGACCTCACAGAATACCAGCATAAATTGGCAGCATAATGCTGCTGTGTTTCGTCCGGTGAGTGCTGTGAGGGATCTGGAGATCTTTATTAGTGGTGTCGAGGCATTCCATGTCAGTGCTCAAGGGTAACAACGCATCTGCATTATGATTCCTTGTCAAGGATGAATTTAGATGTCATGGGCCACAGGAATCGCCATCAGGTGAACTGTGTGCTCATTTGTTACTCTAAATGTATTAAAAACATTTAAAGAACAAATACCTACAATTAAAAAAAAGATAAGTATCCCGGGTACGTCCTACTTTCAGGAATAGACTTGTTTAAATGTTTTACGGTTTATCCGGTAATTGTCTTCACATGTCAAAATATTATTGTTTATTTAATACCGGTGCGCGGTGGGCACATAAAATTGTAACGAATATTTAACCTAACCTAATCCTAATAAATATGAAAAGAGTGTAAGTATAGAATCATAAAATAAATTATTAGAAATATTATTAAAGTCAATCAGCTTTAGGTATTTTATTATGTATTTATGTACTTGAGCTTTAGGTATTCTGTTATGTATGTATTATTATGTATATATATATATTTTCCTTTTGAAATTTACCAGCTTACCGAAATGCAGAACCGGAACTGAACGTTTGCCTAATGATTTGTTATATTTACTCGAATACTGCATATTGAATAAAACTTGTTTTACGTTTATTTTTAACTTTTTTTATACCGAATTTTCGGGTGCTTTACTCTACTTAAAGGGGAGGCCTGATGTGTTTGATGTTTTTTCCATAATCTGAACTACTGTCAGCTTTTTAATTATATATGTTTTGGCCCGATCCACGCAGAAAACGTGTCTTGAGGTTATACAGTGGTACGCCTGGTTTTGGATTTAATTTTATTAATCACAGGATCTCAAGCCGATAGTACCATAACCGAAGGCCGAAGGACATTTCCAACCTTTTTTAATCACTATTTATTTCGGAATAATTACTTACAGACTCCGAGTCTGTTACACTTATTATAAACTTTTCTTTCGTATCATCAATAAGGCAGTCGAACTGCATCATTTAGTTCTCTTCTGTTATAACATGATCTATACAACTCGACCACCGTTGCGGTGTCATCAAGTCTAACTTGTCAATAAAAAAATATTTAATTTCGGCCATTTTAAAACGTTTGCTTTTTCTTGCGACATGACCTTTACCTGTGCCCATAGTTTCATTTTCAATTCACGATTGTTAGGGGCCAGTCAACTGAACAAAAGACAGAAACTGGTGGGTTTCGAAAGGAAAGTGTTAATGAAAATGTTTGGTCCTCTTAGAGATGAAAACAGTGGATATCGCCTCCGGATGAATCACGAGCTCAATATATTGATGAAACAGCAGACGATTGTCAGATTAATTTATTTTTATTTTACGTTTTAATTTATGTATTAATTTTCGTTTATATTTATTAAACATTTATTTACACCAATGAGTAAGAGGGAAATGTATGATCTTGATAAATTATGTAATAAATGTTATAAGTCAGCCCAGGACAAAAAAAAACAAAAAAGAAACAAAACTACCACTTATTTATTCCTTGTTATGGGCATAGACAAAAATGTTGCTGCATGAGCCCACAGTACCCAAAGAAAGGTCACAAAAAACTAAATCAGCTGCTAAATCCCACTTTTACTTGAAATTTCAACTACGTACAACACCTTTTACACTGGTATTGTGACGTCGAGCCGACCTATCCACGCTGCCGCTAGAAACAAACTGAAGCGTGGCTCTACCATAGTTTATCATAGTAAGTATTATCTATAAACATTCATCAACACGATCGCCTATCACGTTAATACCGTTTGACATAACATCTTGTTCTACAAAATTTAAATTATTTTATTAATTTTAATACATGTTTTTTTCTATCATTCGACTTCTATCAACATATAGTAGGTAGTGTTTGCTTTTCTCCCTCATCAACTGTCAATAAACGTGTAATATGTAATAAATGCGTAAATGTGTAATATTCTACACAACTATCTTTCTCTAAATAATTTTAGGTATTTTTATTAATTTTAATACGCGTTTTTTCTATCATTCGAATTCTATCGACATATAGTAGGTAGTGTTTGCATCATCATCAACTGTCAATAAACGTGTAATATGTAATAAATGCCTAAATGTATAATATTCTACACAACTATCTTTCTCTAAATAATTTTAGGTATTTTTATTAATTTTAATATGCGTTTTTTCTATCATTCGAATTCTATCAACACATAAGTAAGACGTTTTCTTTTTTCCGTCATCAATTTTTAAAGATTTTCAGAAATTGTATAACAGAATTAAAGTTGCAGCTGTACAACAACACAGTATAGCTGGAGGACGAATGGGGCGGCGGTCGTGGTCACGTCTAATACAGATTACTAACTAACTGTGTTTAGTTTGGTGAGTTTAAGGATCCGGAGACCGTTATCACTAACTTTGGATTTACCTAGTCCACAGGGACGACAACGCATCTGCTTTATGATTCCTTGACGAGGATGAATGTAGGTGTCATGTGCTGCTTCATGAAATGAACTGTTCATTTATCATTCTAAATAAAAGAATCGATTTTTGGGTTGCAGTGATTACTTTTCAACGAATTGAATTCTCGTTTATCTCTCTTATTAAAAAAAATACAACCCTACGAATCAGAGAGCGGAAATATCATAAGGCTGAACTCACAACTTGTAGAATATGGCTTGTTTTTTAACTATTTGAATATTTGAATGCACGAAGGGCACAGGCCCGGGGGGGGGAGGGACTAAAAAACAGTACACGACGTAATAAACTTTATAAAACTTTAGGAATTTAAATGTTTTGTTCATTTGTACGCTAAGTAAATTATCCGTAACATGCTTTACATAACTAAGACATTAAACACCTGCGTGTTTTTTCCACTTGAAATACACACATTTGAATACATAAAACATATTTGAATACATAAAAAAATAATGAAATATTCATCTAATTGTCCGTTCCGTACAGCCATTGTCTTTTAACAATTTATAGTACGTAACCTACTTCGAGCTCTATTTTTTTTCCTAACCGAATTCAGTAACGACCTCGGAAAGGATTTATAATCTGTCATCACATTATTTGCAGTTCGACTCGATTAATTTATTTCATCCGTGAATAATAAAATCGTTAGGGCGCTTCCCGAATTTTAACATAATTGAAACTATTAGATCCATGAATTGGTACTTTTAAAATAACGTTCGTAACGTTTTACATTAACGTCTCTTAGTTGAAACCACATACCTTCCAATTATTTCCATGGCACGTAAACAGCTAAGAATATATATATATATTAAAAAATATATTTCCTTATACTTTAAAGGTGATCGTCTCCTCGACCGTATATTATCGCTGTGCGATAATATTCGGGTGAGCAAATGATTAATACAATCCGATCAAAGAATGTACCATTATATATAAAATTAAAATAAATTAAAAATTGCGGCTCCGTACAGAATACCACTAGGTTAGAATCAAGTATTATGACTCAAAATATCGTCAGTTATAAATAAAAATGAAGGATCAATGACACAACTTATTTCTTCCGTCCCGGTTTACCCATCGTCATATTTGTATCGAGAGTAAAAACTGAGTACTGTATCGATTATTGGTAATCGATGACATAATCGATCGTGTTTGGCTCGACGTTTGCGTCACGTGCCTCATATATGCATTGGCCGCAGACGTACAATTCAAATACAATGACACACGCATGTCGAACTTCCATAAACAAGGACTATATCCTCTATTTATCAACAATGGATATAACTTACTTCACAACACTGGTTCTTAATTGCATCTAATAGTTCGTCTCTTTCACACAATCATATACAATATATAATGATAAAAAAGGAAAGACGTATTCATTTAAATTCAATAGAATTAATTATACTAGATCTATATCATTAGAAGTCCGTCGACTTTCAAATGACTTTATTTGTAGTATTTTTCAAGGATATTTTTTATTTAACAAACAACTATTTATCTGAAGGGTTAAGACTATTTAATAAAAAAAAATTATTACTTTCAGACTAAAGAGCACACAGTTAACCTGATGGGGCAATTGATTCCTGCGGCCCATAACATCAACATTTTTCCTTGACATGGAATTACAATGTAGATTTGCATTGTCACTCTTTGGAACTGAGATGGAATGCTTCCTCACCAGTAAATAAAAGTCTCCGGATTCTTACACTCACCAGACAAAACACAGCAACATTATGCTGATATTTCACACTAGTATTCTGTGAGGGCGTGGTCCTACCCTGTTCGAGCTGACCCATTCATTCTGCAGCTAGAAACAAACTGCAGTGTAGCTATACCACTGTTAACAGTCATCTAAAAGGTTTGAAAATTGTCGTTTTCACACACGAATGAGATGTATCAGTAACACCCTCATTTAAGGGCATCTATTAAACTTTGTATTACGTTAGAAACCTAACTTCAATCCTCAGTAATATATCATAATCACTTAATTAGAATTTAAGTGCAACACGACTATGTATTCTTGATTATGTAAAAATCATGACCAAATATTCAAGATTTATATGCCAAATTGTGTCAATGGCAAGTGACACCAAAGAAAAAAAAAACCAGTGACAAAAACCTTTTTTTATATAAAATATATGACAAATAAGAAGAACTGATGGAAAGTGATCTCCACCACCCATGAACATTCGCAACATCATAAGAATCTCAGGTTCTGGCTTTTTTGCTGTATCCCTTGCTTATTTCATCCCTACTTCTTTTACATAAATAGTGTTAATTCCTATTTAAATCAAATTCCTAAGCATTAAAACGAACCGTGTATTTACATATACATGTATAATGGTACTGATACTATGCCAGGCCAATATTCTTGTAGATAATTGTGGCCGTACGTATGTGAAATAACAAATTTATGCAAATACAGTTTAAATCATACCACGGCCCGTGTCTCCAATAACGAGGTACTTTAACTCCAGGTGCAGACAACAGTGTCACTTTAGTGAATTCGCTTGAAATCATTTACAATAAACGTGACAGAATTTTTTTGACGTGACTAAAACAAATTTGAGAGTGACAAAACATCACTCCAAGTAGATTTCCGTTAGATTATCTTTAATCCGTCGGAACTGACCGAGCCGAGGTTTGGCCCCCTCAGGTATCATCGAATCAGTTGCTTTCGCATCCAGGGTAACGGTCCTAGCTGAGACTCCCTCTCAGGATCCCTTCTGCTGGTTACCCATTAATAAAGGTCTCGGCTGAGTGCCCTAAGCGGTCGGCCACCTTGCAACCCGGTGAAACTGTAAAAGCTCTCGGGCTAACGGTGGCCATCAGCCATAAAATAAATATCGGCTTAGCCAGGAAAAGACTACAACCGTGAAAGTGCAGCATATCCCTGCTGTGTTTCGTATACTTAGTGTGTAGAACCAGATACCCGATTATAGGAAATACCTCCTGTATTTCATCTCAGTCCTGTGAAGATGTATCTTGAATCATTTTTGAACATTTATGGTCTGCAGTCACAAATTGCCAAAGAAACTGTGTGCTCCTTTTTCACCTCTAGTCATTAAGCTCATAAAAGTTTTATATTTTCAGTTGAGTGAAAAATTTCAAAATAAAAAAATAAGATAAGTTGTCAGTTGCCAGCTGCAAAAATAACCCTACTAATAGTTATTATAAATACAAAAAGAATTATCTTCTATCTTTATACAATACTTTATTACATAAAATTAATACTTAAAGATAGGATGTGTAATTTGTGATCCGAAATTACTATCAAGACTTAAGCCTTCCGACATGATATAAAGAACCCTCGCTGCATTTCCTCATTTAATTGCTACTTGGTTTATCTAGGGACCTTCAAAAAAGGCCCTACTCCCTTCTTAAAACCCAGCAAGGCATCTAAGATTCCATAATGACCGTGATGACCAAGTACGATCAGGTGTATACATATATGTAGGTCATTTTTGGAAATTCATTACCCGGAAACGCACGGACCGGTAAAACAGTAAGTGAAGCAAATACGCTACAGACGTAACTTATATATAAAATAAAATTTCATTTTCCTGTAAAAGCATGTGGGTATACTTTATAGACAAGTGAGATGATTGATTCGAAACACGTTCCGATGCAGACGATTGACATAGGTTAATGAGGTTGCAACCATATCGTACGTGAGTATTATTATATCACAGGATATCCTTTGTTTTCCTCCATACAACAAAAGGATACAAAACGAGCCTCGTAATCGATCTAGAATTGGTAAATAACAACATTGATCGTGAATTTAGGCACGTATCCACTGATTCTAGTAATGTTAATGTACCAGCAGACCAACACAAAGAACAGGAAAATGTCCGATTCGTCTACTCGTACAGCCACTGACGTATATAATTTGTATTCGTAAACGTTTATATTTATATTTGACCACCAGTTGGCGCGGGAAATGAGAAATGATAGGTGTTAAGGTCGTACCTTTCTTTTAAGATTTGTACATTTTACATAAAAAAATTATTTTGCGTATATGAGAGCACACTTTTGTACAGTATATACATCCAATCAAAAAAGTATCGGGAATAGATGATTTCTTTAAGGTTTCAAATTATTTTCTTTGTTTTTTTGTTGTTGTTAGAATGGCACTGTTTTCCATTTTGACGCGGAGTTTGAACTGCATCTGTTATTTAGTTTAAATACAGTACTGTTTTAAGTTATATCATATCTATTGTGTATTGCGAATTTCATAATGGACAAAAACAACGAATAAAGAGTTAGTATTAAAATTTGCATCGTCACTAAATATGTTACAGAAGGCTTGCGGTGAATCTACTTTATCAAAAACACGTGCTTATGAGTAGTACAAAGCGTTTAAAAGTAATCAAGATTTGATGGAAGAATTGCCTCGCTCTGGCATCAGCGTCTGCAACTGAAGTTACCATCGCACAATTAAAAGAAATAGTGACTGAAAATCCTCATTCAAATTTGAGAGAGATAGCCGCCTAACTTATTGTGTCTTTCGAGTCAATCCATACCATTTTAAATAATCACTTGGGTATGAAACATGTTGCAGCTCAGCTAGTCCTAAAAGACCTGAATTTTCTCCAAAAACTCACTCGCATAAAAGTCGCTGAGGACATGCTTGAACGAGTCAATTCCAACATTCGTAAAACGCGTTGTTACTAATGATGAGACGTGGGTTTACGAGTTTGACATACATCAACAAACTTCGGAGTGGTGCCTTCCAACTGAACCGAAACCGAAAAAACCACGCCAAATCGATCAAAAGTCAAGGTCATGTTGACTGTTTTCTTCAACTATCGCGGTGTTGTGTACTCGGAATTTTTACCGGAAGGTCAAACGGTAAATAAAGAATATTAATTGAGCGTTATGCGGCAATAAAGTTAGCAAACTCGACGAAAAAGGGCAATTTGTCGAAAGAAAATTCTCAACAAATTAACTTCATGTTCAATTCAAGGTACACGTATTACACATTATCATCCCTAAAGGCTCGGATAAATTGCCCCGTTATCAGTAATTGGGTCCACGGTTCCCAAAACGAACACAACGGTGTCTCGCTAATATTTCACGCTAGTATTTTGTAAGAACGGCGTCTTTCACCGATCAAGCCAAATCATTTTATTCAGCGGCAGATATTAGTTGTACAGTCTCTCTACTACATTGTCCTAAAACTATGTTCATTGTTTTGCTTCATTCATACCATATTTTAGTCAACGATATCTTCCTCTCCCTCAGATCTTAAGCCTTATATAAATGTTAAAATAAAACAAATAAATATATTATACATGGGATTCGGTCGTTCGCGATGAATTGATACAATACCGTACCATTGACTTCACAAATGATGGTTTTTGGTTATGTAGTATAGATGCAATCGTCCAAAAGATCGTAATTATTATAATCAAAACCAACAGTTCCCATTTTGATAACATGAAAACCACTATAATTTATTTAAACGGATCGAAAAGCTATAATATATATTTTGATAGCATATGTACATTGCAATTAAAATTACAATGAAATTGTATATTTTATCTAATTATAAGTTTTCTATTCACAGCCGAGGTGAACATTTATCAAAATCAAAACACGCTATTGATTGAGATGACAAATCAAGACGTATGAAAGGTTTTTAACAAATAAGAACATTTGATTTTTACAATTTTTTATTTAATTAAGATACGAACGTGTTACGAAATATTACTTTGATCAATTAGTAAAAAAATATTTAACATACAGTGACGTCAACAAAAATATGCATTGAATGGGCAACCAGTGGCTGGTCAAGCAAAATGTGTCTGACGTATTAAGCCTCCAGGAAAGTTGCCTGTGGAAAATGGCACAATGCGCATGTCTACCCAAAACTTTATTTTAAATAGAAAAACTTTGGCTTTGAAATTTACGGGCTACACTATGCTGTATATTGCGACACTTCATAGCAATCTCTCGGACAGATGATCTTTAGCAGTGCGCTAATTACAGCAATTATGATGATGATATTAATTAGATAGTTATTATCATATATACATACGTATACATAAAATGAATTAATTCTAACAAGCACATAAAAAAATGGAAAAGATAAAAGCTCATAGCTCTAATGGTGATATTGAAATTAAAAAATGTTGGATATTTTACTAGTTGAAACCAATTTTGAGTTTTATTTAATTTTAATGAAAATGACGGTTAAATGTAGTGAAATTCAATAAGCTTCCATAGAATGAAAAAACATTTTTTAGTTTAATTTTCACAGGATATACTGATAAAATCACGTACAGGCCAACCTTTGTATAAACTACAGCATAAATAAAATTTACAACTACGTCAGAATTGTTCATTGGAATGTTCTCTTGGCATTATAGCGTACTTTTTACCAACTAAGTTTATATTTTACAAAGTTGATCATATAATCTAATGAATGTCGATTTTTGGTGGCGATCGAAGTGTGCCACCAGTAACCACCGAGATAATTCAGATTCTGGACAATATCTATAAAATTAGTAAGTGATAATAATAAAACCTAACATTTATCAACCAAGCAGCGGAAATAAATACGAAGTGTTAATTTGTTTATCCTCAAAAGAGTTGTAAAACATTCCATCATCCATGGTTTAACGTATATAATTTAAAAAGATAATACTTTATTTTGATTAAAAAAATCAACCTTATTTTTGAGTGCTTAGTATAATTTGGTAATTTGAATTGAAATAATAGAAGTACATAAAAACTAGGTAGCAATCTGTTCAAAATACGAGTCTAACGGTTAAGATTTAGGAGGTCCTTGCTCCGCAACGCCTCTTCACCAGTTATCAGGCCATCTAGAAACCGTATCGCCGCATCTGACAGGCGATTCGCAGTCGGAATGTCTGCCGACAAAAATGTATGCACCACGCGAAACCTCTTTGTTTCTGAAAAGAAGGGAAACACTAAATGTGCTAAACCGGTAATAAACTGTCGTAATTGTACGTTTATTGTAATTTAAATAAAGGCAATAGCAATAAAACGTCAAGGTTATGGTATAGCAAGGAATAAAGTGGAAGGAATAAAAAAAAACTAAAGATTCTAAGAAAACTGAAAAAATTTCACTTTGAAAAAAGCGCATAGTGCTATATTGTACTAAAAAATATGACCGGAGTCACTCAGCGAATTGAAGAAAGAGGTAAGATCGGTGTTTCTCTGCATGACGGGATTAGAAGGTCATAGCTTTTGTATCTTTTAAGATTAATTAACTGAATTGGCAATATTGTATTATATACTATTGTGTGTATATATATATATATAAATATATATATATGTATAATTTATATACGTATATGTGTATGTGGTGTATGTTTGTATATTGTATATTTATACATGTATTATGTATTTAATATCTATATGTGTATGTTTGCATGTATTTTTTTTTTTTAGTTTTCTTTTTTGCCTCTTTTATTAATTAGTTTATTGCTAAACCTATCATACACATATCTCACCATACCTTGGTTTGACTGGTAGAGAATGCCTTTATTTTTTTTGGCATTAAGTCCGCCCTTTGTGAACTTTGAACTTTGTTAAGGTTATTGCAATAAAGAGTAAATAGATAAATAAATAAAAATAGGAGACTTTCTCGTAGCGCCTATGTATATTTGAAATTCATTCGATGCAGGTGGCTCAGAATTGCCTTTCGCGGCTTTGTGGTGGCGTACATTGTAATCATCACCATTAGATAATGATGATAAAAATACTTGCCACAATGACAGACTGCATATAAAGTAATAGAATTGTGCCATAGTCATAACAAGTGTGAATGAATTAAGTAATAAAGTAAAGTAAATACGATAAAAATAGGAAATTAAGAACGAAAGGAAGAATCATATATTCTCGGTTCCTTTAAATCCATGTATTATATGTAAATAAACCAAATGTATATCTTCAGTGTTAGAAATTTCCTAATTATCTTCTTTGCTTGAAGGCAGCACAAATCACCTTTTTACAGTGCACGTGATTTTTAACAATAATCATCTTTTAAAAATATTTTCCCAGACATTAGATTTTATCATGAGCTACAAATTTATTGCTGTACAATATCAAGTTTTATGCATTTTCTTATGTTAGAGTGATTTTCCTTGATACGACTATATCTTAGAAGTAATGCATATTCTACCAGCGAACACAAATAAATATTTTTAATGTATTGTAGTTTGGTTAACTTTTATATTATCAGAGAAACAAAGTTAGTTAATGGAATGAAGACGATGCAAGACCAAGTGAAAATAATCCTGTATTACAAAAAAAACCTTCCTCCTAGAAATAAACAGGAAATCTGAAAATATACATGTATTAAATTTATTCTATTTAATTATAGTATTTTTTATTAAAGAAGAAGCTTACTCTAAAATATTAAAAAAAATGAGGCAGGCCTAATAATGAATATTGGTGATATATATAATATGTTGAATATTATTTTGTCATATACAGAATAATCAGTATTAAATTAAGATAAACAGATTTAAATTTTATTTTTCCATAAGGCTTTTTACATATGTTTGATACAAATAAACATTATATTATTTCTGATAAAATATTAAACGATATATACCGTGTTAACGTAGTCAGATCTTTGTGTGTGGGATACATCCAAACGTTGAGATAAAATCAGAGCTTTGAGCTTTAGACTAAAGCCCGCTGCGTGAATCAACCAGGCCTGGCGGTCATACTAATGTCCAGTACGAAATGTTTCCGGCACATGTCTACGTATGTAGTACGTCCCGGGCGACGTGCAAACTCGCAAATTTGACTGTTATGACCATTTAATTTACTTTATGCCGTGGGCACTGATTGTATCGGGACAGTAGAAAGAAAACGATCGTATCACATAGGTGCCCGGTTACAGCGTGTCCGCAATACAAATTAAATTTTTACTCAATGTTATGTCGGTCAAATCAGTAGTAACTACTGTTGAATCTAACGCATAGCAAAGTATTTTTCCATAATTATTCAACTTGTAGATGGACATTATGCATCGAGACAGAATAGCAGTGTAATTAATATTTAACAGTAATCAACTTGATGAACCTTGATGTCACGACTTATCCGCCATGTTGCCAAAAAGATCTCCGGAATGTTCAATCAATTTGTATAGTTTTTTTAAATTTATTCATTCTTTGTTTATTTCAGATTTAATGCATTGTTTTTAAGGAAGCACTGCAGATTTTATGTTAATAGAGTCCTGAATAAAGATTCCTTTCAATAATCGACTGCGTTTTCCTTACTGCGTCTTTCAGTCTTTCTTTTGACATAATCTCACAAACTTACTGGAAATTTCGTAGAATAATCCACCACGCACTCGCACTGTCGATTGGTTGATTTCATATGCGACTCATTACGACCATGTCGTAAAAATACAATTTACCATTTTAGTACCGTCGGTATCACGTGCAATGTCATTTGATACAATCGTCCAATCACTGAATTGTTGATTCCTCTTAACTATAGATGTCAAATGATGCTTAACAATTTTTCTACATTAATAAGCATTATTTGAAATCTAGAGTGATATAATCGCACAACGAATAACCGCGTGACCGTCGAGTTATTTAAGACCTTCAAACAAACAAAGCGTCTCAAACAACACGACGGTCACGTCAACTACTTTATTCAATGCCTAATCGAAGTTATTTTTTTCCAATTCAATCACTCGAGGTGAGAGCGGGGTACTTAATTTCAACAGCAAATAAATTATTAGTTTTCTGGTCATTCCAATATTTACTTGCTTACTATATTATGTTGTTCCGTGTCGTTACACTTTCTTATCTAAGTAAGTCGACGACGATTTAGTGTTCTTATATTTGCATAAATATATAATGACCATGTATTTTGCGCAGTAAACATTTGATAATAAGGATATCATGATCACGATAAAATTATAAATAGATTAGACGGAATTAATTGCTGTTTTACATAACAAATTAGCTATTGTCAAAGCAGCGATTTATTGAGGATCTTGATTACCAAAGCTCATTATCTTCACATATTCAAAACTTATTTTTATTGCACCGGTTTTCGTTCGCTAAGCGAATTCCAGCCACGAACGCTCGCACGCGTGTCTCGAATGCTTTGCGGTGTTAAGATTTCAAGAAGTCCATGTGCGCGCTGACTGACGGCTTTGCTTTGGGCGATTTCCATTTTGCACGACGGGAGTTAATTAAAATCAACAGTGCGATTTAATACTTGTAACGTGTGTTAAGGTTATATTCTTAAAGTAAAACTATACAACAAATTTACGAACACAAAAAAGTAAAATAAATTGTATAGTAATTGTACTTTTAAATTAATACAATCGCCCACTCAAATTGTCATATCTTTTTACATATTGGTAATTTATAACTTTTTATATATGTATATATTATGGTTATTTAATAACTAACTATGTATGTAAGTTCTTCTTTATAATTGATAATTATTGTATTAGTAAATACGGGGTTAAGGTAAAAAGTAAAAAGGTTTATAAGGTATGTCATCGTAATCATTTTCAACGATGTCATTACTTTTTTGTTAATTATTGAAGCTCCTCTTGAAGACAACCAAAAAAAAAAAATAGGGACACCAGGCACGATCCTAATTCACTTGGATCCATCGGTTTCTCGCAAACTTGCAAACTTGAAAACTTGCAAAGGTCGTACATAGGCACTAGTTACGCTGCGTCGGAAGGAAATTTGGCGGAAATAGGTAACATCGATAACCATATGCTTAATAAAAACTATTAAACATTCAGTAATGCAATTGTACCGTCAATATCTAACTTTTTAATAATGTAAACGCACTTTATTGAATATAATTCAAGAAATCATTGACCGCTGTAACATCAGTTGTTACTGCAAGTTTAACGATATTTCTAGATTTCATAGTCAATTTACTACAAATTTATTGTGGTCAATCTCCATATGCCATTAAAATTTCAACCCAGCTCTAACGTATTATTTCCAAGAAGGCGTTAAAAGTCGAGTAAACCGTATACCAGTGTTATAAATCGCCTTGAATGAAGCTCCTTGTCATTCGACGTCGGCTGCAGTATGCATTACCGAAGAGGTACCGGCATCGCAGACACCTATTGCAAACGGCATTACCTTATTTATAGCACTTAGTGTTTTAACATTCACACGAATAATGTTCCAAATTTAACGGGAAATTGTCAACAAGATGCTCATGGGTCAACCACTGATAACGGATGGCTTGGTTGAAACATTTGACTGTTACGTAACCTATACTGTTATGTGAAATGAGAATTGATATTTAAAAATTTCTTTCTCTTTCTCTGCCTAAAAAAATTATGATGAACAAAAAATTAGGTATCTATTTTTGCAAACTTAGGAATTTACTTGTTCTCAACTACGCTTTTCCAATAGTAACGCCTACGAGATATTTCATATTTATTATCATTAAAATGTAAAGTTTTTTAAAACCATGAAAGAATGACAAAACCGTGGCCGTGATCGAAACCGACCAAAATCACATTATCAATAATAATAAATATATGAATAAGGAGTATTATATCATATACGAGGATATATTCAGCGATAGTCCACTGTAATTACAAACCATCAGGTGCACTGCTTTTCAATAAACAAGCTATCACGTAAGTGGCGATTGAGCGAATGAATAAAACAAGGGTTGGAACGGCAGAACAGTGTGGCTGCCAACCCATCTATCAATAGTAGCTAGAACGTCAATTACCCTTAAGCTAATCTATATGGACAAACATTCTTCAGATAGTTCTGAGCATTTTATGCATGTAAAGTGCATAATAAGGTATATAGTCAATCTAATAATAAACAGCAACTTTTCATCCAATAAAGATTTACGGACATCCCTTGGACTCATTATAGATCATCAAAAGTCAGATATATACAGTTGAAAACAGTAATATCATTCTACAGGCGTATGGCATAGTTGACCTACCAGCCTAGCTAGCTATCTAGAAACTTTTGGGTCAATTCCCAGCCGAGGAACAATGTCACAAATTGAAGATTTCCAAGACCGAGTGTGTTATATTTATTTATTTATTAAGTTTAACAACACCGATGACGTACACATAATTGAAATAATTCAAGTGTAACAATTACTTACAGGCAAACTCATCACGTAAGTTTAAACTACAACAACTCAATATATGTATGTAATTTCGTGTTATATGTATGTACGTTGATGTCATTTGATAATAATATATTATATATTGCCGTGGTTAAAGCTGACCATCACCGTTTTAGATATTATTATTATTTTCCTATCAAAAAGAGCTGCATTCATTTTACATGACCAGCAATGCTAGCTTAAGGTGCAATGAAAGGTGGTTGATTTTGATTATGATCAAAAAGTTAAATATCTACTTTACCATACCATTTACGCAAATTGAATTGAATTGAACAACCTTGTTTCCGAAAACTATCCCCACCAGTATTAATCGATAATAAATGGAGATTGGAGCAATATATGATAACGGGATACTGGTGATTGATTTATTGCGTTAAATTCATCCAACCACTTCTCCAGCGCCAACGTACGAAACGAAATGGTGGTAAATGTCGTTAATAATAATAATAATATTATTAATTTAGTAATTAATATTAGTAATTTGTCACAAGTAACTGACCGAGCCGAGGTTCAGCCCTCTCGTGCATCCTCAAGACAGTTGCTCCCGCCCCAGGGTAACGGTCCAAGCCGAGGCTCCCCTCTCATCAAGAAAGGTCTCGGCTAAGTAGCCTAAGCGCTGTAAAAGCCCTCGGGCTAACAGTGGCCACAAAAAAAACCCAGCCTTTTTTACAAATTGTATAGCCAAGATTGTCATCTCAGCGCATCTTTAGTCCACTGTTGAACGAAAGCCTAGGAGGGGGGTTGACTTACATTGCGACTGTTACTTCGAGGAGCCACTTATGAACCTTTGTTTCCGTAATTGTCGGTTCTACGAACTATATGGCCAGCCTATTTACATTCTTTGAGCTATGTCGGTAAAGCAGAGAAACACCGATCGCTCAGTCACTATATTGTAAAACAATTCTTCATATTTATTACCTTTGTTGGTTTTTATTAATATAATTCTATGTATATAGATATATATAAATATATATATATATATATATATATATATATATATATATATTTATATATATTTATATTAATATACTATTTTAAGTTTTTTTTCTATACCTTCAACTTATAGGTAATCACATTTACAATAGATGTTATGGAATGTGCTATAGAGACTAACTTATAACATTATTTTTAACTGATATTTACTCGACCTTAAAAAATTAGTTTCTGAAGATTTTTTTTATTACATTGAGTGTAACAAACGAGCACAAATTTCACTTGATGGTAAGTGATTTCTGCGGTCCATGACATCTACAGTCGTCCTTGACAAGGAATCATAATGCAGATGCGTTGTCAACCTTGAGGATTGGTGTGGAATGCCACGTCGCAAATAATAAAGATCTCCGGATCCCTACACTCACCAGATGAAACACAGCAGCATTATGCTGCTATTTTACGCCGATATTCTGTGAGGTTTTCGAATTACCTCTATGTATGAGAGTAATATTGTGGAATAATGTAGACGTTATTATAATTAAACTATAGACGAACGTAATAATATGATCACTGCATACTTTCGCGTTACATCAATATAATTACGTTAGTCTTTATGGACATTTGAATAATAGTACGAAATTTCATGAAGTATATTCTTATATATGGGACCACGGTATTCCTCAAAAACTATTTGTGTAATTGCGATAAATCTTTTTGAACTTGCTTAATCTTTCAATTTACAGAATAATTTTCAGGTTTGATAAAAATCGGTTCAATAGTCTCGTACAATTACAAATAGGGTAATGTTTTCTGTGTTTGATGTAATTATCTTACCTTGAATTGTAATTATCTTTAATTTACCTTAAAATACGAAAATGATAAAATTGTTAAAAAAGAAACAGATCAATGAAGAGGCGCATACTTAGTCTAAACCAATGAATTAATTCAGATAAATATTTTATGTAAATCATTTTAAACTATAATTTAAAGAGGTTACGTAACAATTAAAAGAAAAAACAGCTCCAAAGATCCACTTCGAGCACCCAAGCGATATGCATGAGTCACTAAGGCGGTAGCGGCAAGTAAAATTCGTGAAAAGACCACCAAAACAAAAAAAAATCCAACGGTTCGTCAAATAGACGGCTACGTGTCGGGCATTGTTTGGCTCCCACTAGGATGTCCAATTTCCCATAACGGTTGGAGAGCACTGCCGATACGAGTAAAGCTATGTTACATGCGCAGGCACACGCCATGGGCCGTGTATCGCATCCTAATGAGTCCAGGCCGTCTGGACTATATAATGCGACGCCCGAGCTTCACCACCACAATCTCGATAGCTGTGAACAGTACAACTCCCTTGATAGCAAAGGGAAGGTGTGCAGAACTGAAAAAAAAATGATGTCCGCTACGATTCTCATCCTCGCTTGCGCCCTTTGGGGAGCGAATGGATTTCCATATCACTACTATGGAACGAATATGGATACTTGTGAGTAATTTTTTGGATTAAATAAAAACAAATATTTGATTAAGTAAGTAATTATATCAAAGATTTGCACTTCCAATTTTTTTGTGTCCTTAAAGGAATAAATAAGGTCTCGTTAATTTATTTGATTATTCTTAGTTGATATACTTGTATATCAAATCTGATTGACATGTCTGCTAGTTTCTCATTGTATTGATTTTTCTTTAATTTTTTACTAGTTCAATCAAATGATTTTTTTGATTATTGTAATCGTATATTTTTACAGTGTCATATGGCTCGAGCGACAACAGTCACGGCGGAATGGTGCTAAGTCGTTTCTACAACCCGTATTACAACCCACGCACGCCCGCCGGCGCCGGCATGGCAGCCTTCATGTTCAAGCCTGAAGAACAAACGCAACAGCAGGCCAGTCAATACTACCTCCCCGACAGACGCCGTCAAACCACCCCGGAGGTTTACATCCCACCCCAGCAGAATGAAGTGTACTACCCACAGGTACCAGAAAAACCCTTTGTCACTGAACCTACAGAGCTCGCAGATCCTCTACCCACTGAGAGAGTTGAAATACCTACAACTGTTAAAGCTGTAGTGGTTCCAGAATTAATCGAACCAGAAATAGAAGAAGTAGAGGAGCCAAAAGAGACCAAGGAACTCGCACCAACCCCAAAGAAGACAGTGACAAAGAAGAAGCAAGTTAAGAGGCCTGTCGACGAAGAGGAGGATGCTGATGACTACCCACCCAGAATGCCCAATGGGGCTTACTTCCCAATGTTCTTTGGATGGGGTGGCGGTCGGTCCTCAGGAGGAGCTCCCAATGGAGCCACTGCTATTGCTAACGCCTTCAGCACTGGACGCGGTGGCGTTGCCACCAGCCACGCAACAGCTTACGGACCCCCACGACCTGAAACCAAGCTACAATAACCGCACTTGTTAATTGACACACTTCACCGTATGGAGAAGCGATCTTTAAGTAAATCATCTATCACGAACATTAATGCATCTCATGGCCATCAAGCGCATACATATGTGTTAATAAGTGAATGTGTTTTTGTGTGAATTTAGTTGTGATAAATGCGATAGTAATATTTTGCATCACGATGGACACCGCAATACTCATAGATATAATTGATAGACATTTTATTGTCATTAAACAATTCTTTATTGTATATTGCCATATATACTTAATTATACGAATTAATATAATAATTTCAGTATTGAAAAATATATTTCCACGTGGGAAAAGCCAATATTCTCTTGAAATATATATGTATTGTTTAAAATATCAAAGATTTTTTATTACACTCCTAAAATTAATAGGATTTTTCGTATCAAATCTGTGATATGTCGAGACCTTATAAGGACCAATGACGGGGAACGTCTAATATGAGATGTGTTATCGACGGTTTATTAGCAAGTCCCTCGGCAACAGAAATTAGATTGATGATTTAATTGATTACCTCGATAAATATGCAACCTAATCATTATTGTCTACATAAATTTTTTGGGATATTTATTATACACCTTTTCGGTCCATGATTTATTACGACTTTCGTTGAGTCGTTAATCAACAACAAAACTTTGATTGGCATTTAATTATGGAACCCCATCTTCCGCTACTGTTTACAATTGGTTTAATGATTTTAACCGTGACCGTAGCTATCTTAGTGATGATCCGCGCGAGGGACGTCCTTCAACAGCGACATCTGAAGATAACATCAGCACTGTGCGACGCATGATAGAGGAAAATAAAAGACTGACCTAGCAGCAGATGCGGGCAAGCTTAGGCATTGATATAAGTTCAAGCACAAAAAATATTACACGAACATTTAGGCGTCAGTAAGCTTTTCCCCAGATGGATTCGCCATACTTTGACTGAAGACCAGAAAAGTTCAACGGAGATGACTTTGATGACTGAATGCTTGCCATTATCACAGTTGATGAAAGCTGGATATATTGCTATGAAACCAACACACAATCTGCTCAGTGGGTGTTTCCTTTTGAGGATCGGCCAACTAAAGCAAATAAAAGAAAAAGTCAAAGAAAAAATATTTTTTAAGATTGCTCGCGACGGTTGTGCTGGAAAACGGAAGGTAGCAGTTACTGCAGACTGGTATGTCAATTGTTATTGCCTGCTGTCTTGGAAAGTGTACGATAGCAGCGCCTTGGAAGCAGGATCCTCCTTCCCAACGACAATGTTTCAGCGAACTCAGAAAAACGTACAATAGAATATTTAATTATAGCAGGTGTCGAGAACATGAGTCATCTGCCATTTAGACATTTTTTACTGGTGACGAGGCATTCCATCTCAGTCCGCAAGGGTTACAACGCATCTGCATTATGATTACTTGTCAAAGATGAATGTAGATATCATGGGCCGCAGGAATCACTTAACATCAGGTGAACTATGTGCTCGTTTGCAACTTTTTTTGCGACTTTCATTTATTCCCAAGAAACAAAGATAAACTTCGAGATATTCGTTTTACTAGAAGATGGGGTGTGTCAATGCATCTTCTAGTAAAGCACACTCTTCTATGGAATTTTTGCATTCAAAAAAAAGAGAACCCTAAAAAGAATGGGCCCACTGCTTTTCTCAGTGATTCCATCGAACGCGAAGATGTATCGAGAAGATCGGAGAAGATGTATACTTCGAAAAACAATAAAAGTGTCGACAACATTCTATATTGGCCCTTTTTTAATTTTCTAAGGTCTTTCAGTGTGACCTAGGCATATCTAAACTATTGGAACAATTAGTATACATAAAACCTCATCCTACATCGAATCTAAAAATATATTATTCAGGTTAGAGTCCATAATCATAAACAAACATTGTATATTAACACTAATGTATATATTTGGTATTATTATTATTATTGTATATATTTAGTATTATAATGTATATTGTATAATAAAGCTTTGGTGTAATGTGTAGGAATTTTGACAATTGAGCTCACAGTTAATTTGACGAAGTGATGACTTGGGCCCATGACAGTCATATCCTTCCCCAACAAAGACTCATAATAAACATGCACTAACACTTCTGAGAGACTGAGATGTAAGGCTTCGTCACCCGCAATTGGGTCTCACCGCATGAAACACAGCAGAGTTATGCTGTTATTTGACGCTGTGTTTGTGTTTTGTCCAATACAACACAGTTGGTTGGAATTAATATGAGTAATGAGATTCGACCGATTGACCAGTGGTTAGAGGAGTTTCCCAGGGATCAATATTGGGCCCGCATATTTGTTTGCACAGCAGATATGAAATGAAACGGAGTATTAAAAAAGATCCATTGAAGGTATACAGAGGTTATTCTCAAAACAATTTAATTTCCGAGGTAAAGAATACCTTGATGTGTGTCAAAGCCTTTATATATAAATACCACGGCTCGGCATAGGCCTTCTCTCTTAGAGTGCGATAAAGCATTGTCTTCTACGCTGCTCTCTTATCTTTGAAATTCTCTTTCTGCACATCTCTTTGAAATGTATTTTTTTTATTTGTTTAGTATTGAGACATGCAGGTTCCTTACGATTTTTTCCTCGGCCTCCGAACAAATATTAAATCAAAAATAATTACAATTAACAAAGTTACAAATACAAGAAAAATACTCTTGACATTTATATATTTCAATGTTCCAAAATACTTTTAAATAACATGTACTGAAGTCGATATAGCAATCACTCCTTAATACTGATATATAATATACATATGCTATAGCTACGCCACCCAACACGCACACGCGTTACACGAAACATTATTAAAAATAAACTATAACTAGAACCCCACTCATATTTTAGTTCCATTTGTAGAATTCATTAATAGCTTAAGATATATTTATATTAAGGTTGATTATGGAATATTATTACATTATCTCCCTTTACATAAAAAAAACATATTGATATTAAGGACGATCGTTTAACCGTGTGCTGTTGCATAAATAGCTGTTTAGCACTCGTAATATTTATAAAAAAAAATTAAAGAAATACCGAACATAGTGAATGAATGATGAATTTATCTACTATTATTACTAAAACTAAAAAAGTTTTTATGAACTATATATATATATATGTATATATATATATATATATATATATATATATTATATATATATATATATTCATATAGTTATATATATATACATACTGTATAATCCCTCCGGGTAATATAGTTTGATGGAAATTAATATATTCAGGTGTGTATGAGAAATGTTGAAGTTGATAGTTTTTACGTTTCACATGCTAACTTAATAATAATAATAAGTGTTTATTTCGGACCATAATCCAAAGACAATAACTGCTCTAGCATATTCTTTGATGTTGACATTGCATATAATGTAAACATCAATAAATACTCTTTATTTTTTCATAGCAAATTTCCACTACTGAATGGGGAGTTAGGAGGAGATATGTCCGTTAAACCAAGGTGAGAAGTATGTACTGTAGTGAGTAAGTAAGTATATGTATACACACCCTTAGTCTAGTCGCCCTCGAGTGGTAGATAAAGGACCTGGGGGTACGTTACCTCCTCGGGGTGGATGCCCGTATAAAGGGGACAGCCTCAAGGCTCGTTACCTACACCATGACTTGCGGATGGGATGCGGACCCCTCACTCCTTGACAAAAATTAAGATGCACATGCTTCGTCATCCCTAAGAACTGAGATGGTAAGCCTTGTCTCTCACCAGACGAAACAAAACAATGTTATGTTGCTATATTACGCTGATATTCTGTAAGAGCGTGGTCGTCTTCTGGGTCGAACCGACCCAATCATATTGCCAGAAAAAAACTGCAAAGTGGCTCTACCGTTGTACCTTCCCACTCTCCTTCTAAAGATAAAATTCTCCAGCAAGATCTAGAGTTTACAAAGAGAGGCTATAAACGTTGGGCGTTTTTTTTTTTAATTTATTTTGAGAAACCAAATAAATATGCTACATTTATTGTACCTAACCACGCAAATCACTTATACTTATAAACATATAATGTTATTCCTGATTAAGAGTATAATGCACTGTTCGATTGAAACGAATAAATCATTAGTTAGTTATTATACGTTAATAGCGGAATGGTTTAGAGTACGGTCTTCGACACTTACATCGTAGGTTCTAATCCACTAGTCAAACTTAGCACAAGCATTTAAGTCTAGTTCGAATGCTTTAAGGGAATGTAAGTATATTTAATAGCATTTCATTTATAAGAGTTAAATGAAAAAATAAATTTTCCATTTACAGACAAAAGAAATTAATTTAATTTTAATTGCTTACATTAAATATAAAATGTTTAAGATATCAAATAAATTCTTACATGCACCCCCAGCAGCCGTCAGCCATTCATCTAATAGAAAAGAATTCGTACAGAATATAATATATGTCGTAAGGAAATGATGAAAACGGAGTACTCTCTGAGATAGATAATCAATTCACAGCAGATGTTAAAATAACTGCGCGAGATTTACCTAAAGAAAGTATGCGATTACATCAGTATGTGGTTAGAGTTTAGGTCAGGTTTATGTTGGGTTTAGATATGGTTCGGGTCAGGTTCAGATTAGGTTTACGTCACTAAAACTAAACACACGATAGAATTGACACCAAAAGCCCTTGTTACGATTCATTGCTTCATCCCTGATTTAAAACAGACTGTCACCGCTATTATTTAAAATAAATGAATAAAAAATACAGAGCAATGTAAAATTATCTACTATTACTATAAAACTCATTTGTGTTCTATCGACTGCATGAGTTTTTTTTATTTCATTTAGTACTCATTTATACGACCACACAATTCACCTGATGGTAAATGATTCCTATGGCCTTGGATACTCTTAAAACAGATTTATTTTAACCTTGAGGAGGATACCTTGCCTCTAGTTATAATAACATATAGATAAAGAGTCTTCCACATCCACGTCCATTAAAGATGAAAATACGTTGTCATCCTGAGGACGGAGTCAGAGGATAAGAGTCTTCGGATCCCTACACTCACTAGACTAAACATAACAGCTATTTTAAGGACCTTCCTCGGTCGAATCAACCCAATCGAACACAAAGCCTGCCTAAGAAACCCACTGTCTGCCTAATTACTTTAACCGGTATGCAGGGACAATGTCCGTCATCAGGATGACAACGAATTTTCAACTTGATTGGATGTGGATGTCATGAACAGGCTTCACTTATCATCGGGTAAACTGTCTGCTCATTAGTCGCCGCTAACATTATAGAAAAAAAAACCTTTTTTTATATTTTAGAACTTAGACGACTTATTTGAACCACGTTGACTACTCGGTCAATTGTCAAATCCTTAAGCTGAAGTTTTTTTTATTTCCGGTGGTCTATGCGATTTATCAGTTTTAAAATAATATCAATAATACTTAATTCGTCGATGCTGACAATCCTCCATCAATCATCATCGATGAGGATCAAGTCCTTAATCCATTGACTTCAGTCTAGGATAGGCGCTACGTTGACCCGTGGAATGAAGAAGTATCAAGTTGCATGCGCCGGCACACGCCTCAAGCCGTGCGATGCATCCTAATGAACCCAGGCCGAATGGACTATATAACGCGCACCACAACCTGATCTTCACAATCTCAAGAGCAGTGAACAGTACAACTCCCTTGGTAAAACAGGGTAGCAGTGCAAATCTGAAATAAAATGGAATACGCCGCACTTCTCGTCTTCGCTTGCGCCCTTTGGGGAGCGTACGGATTTCCGTATCACATTTATGGAAGTAACAGGGATACTTGTGAGTAAATTTTGGGTTTAATAAAAACTGTTAATTCAAATAATTAATAAATTTGACTATTTAATTTTATTTTAACTTTTCGTTGTATACAACGAAATATAGATTTAAGAACATAATTAAATAAAATAAAAACTGCATTTGTATATTTTGCAGTGCCGTACGACTCAAGTGGCAGCAGTCGCAGTGGAATTGGTTTGAGTCGTTACTATAATCCACATTACAACACCCGCACATCCACTGGTGGCATTAAAGGAGCCTTGCTGTACAGGCCGGAGGAACAATACCAACCGCAGGCCAGTCAATACTACCGTTCGGATAGACGTCGTCAAGCCAACCCTGAGGCTTACGTACCATTCCAGCAAAACGAAGCGTACTACCCCCAGGCACCGGAGAAACCCCTCGCTTTTGAACCCACTGAGCTTGTTGATCCTCTGCCCACCGAGAAAGTTGAAATCCCCACAACTATCAGAGCTATTGCTGTCCCAGAACTGACCGAAACAGAAATACAGGAAATAGAAGAGCCAATAGAGTCAAGAGATATTGTACCGGCTCCTAAAAAAAGAGTGACCAAGAAGAAACAATTCAAGAGGCCCGTTGACGACGAGGAAGAAGATGATGGCTACTCACCGAAGCTGCCCAGTGCTGCTTACTTCCCTATGTTCTTCGGATGGGGGGGCGGCCGATCGTCTGGAGGAGCTCCTAATGGAGCCACTGCTATTTCCAATGCCTTCAGCACTGGACGCGGTGGCGTTGCTAACAGCCACGCCACATCGTATGGACCCGAAAGACCTGAAAGCAACTAATACAACGCTCACGCATTAATTGACATAGTAAAACATTTGGATAAATATAGAAGTTAATCATCAAGCATGAACATAACTTACCTCACAGACAGAGTTCGTGGTAATAAATAACAGTGTTTCCGTGTGGCTTTACTTTGGCATAAGTAGTTCAAAATCATTTCAATCGCAATATTCATGTAGACCTAATTTTCTTTTTCTTTTTTAAAATACTTTTTTATATTACTTTAAACATGAAGTGGAAAACTATAATATTGCTTGAAATATAATAATCTTTTAAGTATCAAAGATTTTTCATTTTACTCCATAGGTCAATAAATTTTGTTAGATATATCTGACATTGACAACTCACATTGGTTCGATAGTGTCGCCCGACAATTACTTTACCTTCGTAAAATTGCAGTTGTGCAATGATATTATAGATAGTTCTATCTGTATTATCATGTACCGTAGCGATCAAATGATCCAGATCATATGTCATATGATCTGGATCATTTGATCGATCGATCAAGTAAGGGATTACTTAAAACGGGCAAGGCTAATACATCCAGATCGGTTTGATTCTTATATTCCTCATGGTTTATGTTGTGGTTTTATTTTATGATCGACATAAAATAAAACTAAACAAAATCTAGCAAATTACTTTTAAATTAAAATAGCACAATAAATAAACAAGACGATACCGGCACGAGAAGGCAAACCCAATCAATAGTAACTTTATCTATTATTATTTTTATTTTGTGGATACGGATTGATGAAAATTGTACAATCATTTAAATAAAAAAAAACGAAACTAAATTTAAAATTTCACCAGTGAATAAAATACATTCAAGTTGCAAAGGGGAAACCCGACGCTGGTTTCCTTTTCATGTAAGGAAGGGTAACAAACGGGCACACAGTTTACCAATAGTAATAAAACAAGATTTGTACTTGATTATAAATTGCCTAGTTATCGAAGAAAGGATCTCTGGTTTGATCTACGAAACAACTAAGCATTTTATGCAAGTATTCCTATAATACACATAATCTTTCATCGGTCGATCCAATTAATTCATCTTGCTGCCAGCTTTTCAGCTACAGCTCTTTATCTAAGCTCGTTACAAAATAAGCCTATGTTCAATTCAGCAGTGGCCTATTGAAAAGCTATAATGACATACAAACATAATATTCTTTATTACCAAACACAAAAATATAAAAAAAAGAAAAGTCTAAATCTCTAATTTTAAAATTAAACGTTCTAATTCTGCCCTAACGATACGACCCTTAATCAATCTTCTCTTAATTTGAGCTAGTGCCAGAGTAAGGGAATAAAAAATTCTTCTCTATGTCATCTGTCTTGGCTAATTTTCAAATAAGCAGCCTGTATCCAATCACAAGCAATCTGGACTATATAGCTGGTCGTCAAAGCCTCTCGCAATAGAGGAAATTCGTTCTTTTACTAGTAAAGTAATTGTAGGTATGCAGAATTAAAACGATGAAGAAGAAAACGGTCGGTGCCCTACCTATACTCGTTTGCGACTTTCGGTAAGAATTGTGGAGTCCTATGGAATTCATAGAATTGTATAAAACTGATGTTTATGGAATATTAGAGAAATTATGCTAGTAGTTTACCAGTTTTCTCTTGAACCGTAGCATCAATGTAGTAAAAGTCAACGGTGCGTGCTCCGACTCCAAACCAGTGAATGCTGGTATTCCATAAGACTGTATGCTATCTCCTACTTTGTTTCTTCTGCATATCAATTACTATGTTGCAAATTAATAACATTCATTGATATGCACAGGGGAAGCGTTATACACTGGCCACCCAAATATTTCTCGAGAAAACGTAGTGCAGCAATAAAGGAGTGCAGGAACAAACTTGTGTCTCCGTGGGATTAAATTAGATTAGATTTTGTCGGCCCCAATCTGAGACTTTGTTTAACGAAGTCTCGACCTCAGACATTGCGCATTTTCGCTAAAAAGAATCCCTTTGTCGCATCTCCTTATTTAGAAAACACTCTCTTTGCTACCTCAGCTAATATCGGAATCCTCGACGTTACATTTCAAATTCGGTTCAGTTCCGCGGTCACTTGGAGGGTAAGGTAAAATGGGTCTCTAAAAAACTGGGTGTGCTTAATAGAGCGAGACAGAATTTCATGTCAGCCAACTTTACAAAACACTAGTTCAGCCTCACATAGAATATTGTTCTCATCTCTGGGTTCTCACCCCAGTGCCCAGCTTCTTCTGTTTGACCGCATTCAACGGAGAGTAGCCCGCGAATCGTTTATGAGCAGGTACTTTCCGATCGGCTTGATTCACTAACGTTGCGAAGCGATGTTGCATCCTTTGCATTTTTTACCGAATTTACCTTGGGGAGTATTCTGAGGATTTGTTCGGATTAATTCCAGCCGCTGAATTTAAACATCGTAAATCATGACAGAATTCAAAATTCCATCTTCATCATCTAGATGGTCGGAGGTCCACTACTGTCCGTTTCACGCGAAATATCCTTTCACGCACAACTACTCAGTGGAATTAGCTGTCGTCAGCGATGTTTCCGAACCCATACGAATTAGGGACTTTCAAGAAAAGAACCTACACCTTTCTTAAAGGCTTGCAACGCATATGCGACTCCTCTGATGGTGCAGATATTCATGGGCGGCGGTGATCACTTACCATGTGAGGTGGCGAACGTCGGCTGTTTGCTCGTGTGCAAAAAAATATCGGGTTTTTTTTACTTTTATGTTCACGATGCGATTGTTTTAATATCTCAACAAACCGGCCGCTAATTGATAGGGACTGCAATTTTTTTATCTTGAGAACCCAAGTTCTGCGGTAAAGAGATGCGGTAGTGACCGCTTTCCAAGAGCAGTAGTACATTGCTTAAACTCGTTCTTACATTCCGTCACTGTTTTCGTAAAATCCTGTAAGGACAAATTTACGACTGTCCCAATAATCTTACGTTTTGCTCAGGAAACAAAATTCTGTCACTACGCATTAATACAATTTGAATCTTTTTTTGTTACAATTTCTATTACTTATACTAAGGAAGATGTCTGAAATACAGATATACCTTTTATCTAGTTCAGGCCCGGATGTCTCAACATACTTAAGGAATAAACATAGATCGTAGTTCAGGTATTTTTATATTAGGATTGTTTATGTAAAAGATGTGAAATAAATTATTAATCTTATTATTATTAATCTTTAGCCTACTATTGCTCGCCATGAACTTTTTTTTATGTCGATCGGGACCTTTGCTTTCGCAATGTGGACTGACCACGCTTCATCAGAAGAAAGCAATCTGTTCGCGAGACGATTATACATTTTTACAATTTACTTTTGTTTTATTTATTGGAAACGCAAACAGATATTCTAAGCTAACAATAGTTAAAAAATTAAGCACAAATTCACACAGCCAAATTAAAGTTTCCACAGAGTAGTGAAAATGGTGCAACAAACAGTAGCAAACTTCAGTTACAAAAATTAAATAAACAAAAAAAATAGGAAATAAAAAAATTGTATTTGGATGCGAGAGAGAGAGAGAGAATGTGCTTATGGCCCTTATTGTCAGGAATGTCACTTTCTTTTAAGTGTTTATTGTATCTTCTATTTCGATAAGCTTCGTATGTTGCTCTATTTCCTGAGCGATCAACTCCTGTGGTGAAAATATAATACTACTCTCTAGATAGTTTTGGATGTGAAACATCGTCAGATGGAGTATACACGGATCGGAACTATGGGAGCATCGTCGACACACACTAACCATTTGAGTTTGTTAACAAATATTTTGATCGTAAGATGGGAATAAGATGAGTTCGTCTTACTCACATCTTACGTGATCTGGCTTTGCTATGTTATACTCGGTTTTTACTAAAAAAATGACTACTATTTCTAGCCCTTTTTGTATATCCCCAATTGCTTAATATATGTTTATTTCCTTGGATGCATCTTCATGCGATCAGATTAAAGGGGGCCCTTAAAAAGGAGATAAAAGATGACGGTCGCGTGGTGCAGTATATAAAGTACCTGGCTGCTGCTGGTCCGATTCTCAGTTGAGGAACAATTAGTGTATCACAAATTTTTGGTTATGTTGGACATACATATCCCTTGTCCTCGATTATTTCCTCCGATCTTATAGCATATGCATTACACCTGAGGATGAGTGAGTGCATCTGAATTTGCGCAACTTTCGGCACTATATATCATATCGCAGTCGATGTCATCTGGCGATAACCAGAGGATGTCGCCGTGGACGAAATCGACCTGAATGACATCATCATCGATAAGAACATGTAGGGATAATGCATTCATTAGTCTTTCCCTATTCGACGAGTCACCAAGATGAAGAACAGACACCTTGCACTTGGCTGGCACTTGGATGATTAGGTACCAAATCTAACGTCAGTTTTACACAGGCCGTATCGGTAGAAGAGCATTGTCAAAACGGGTAAAACGTTGTTATATGCGCAAGCACACGCTATAAAGCTGTGCATCGCATTCTAATGAATCCAGACCGTCTAAACTATATAACGTGCCGTCTCAGACTCATTATCACAATCTTCAAAAGCTGTGAACTGTGCAACTCCCCTGGCAGAGAAGGGTACGAGTGTAGACTTGGTAAAATGAAGTACGCCGCGTCTCTTGTGCTCGCTTGCGCCCTTTGGGGGGTGAATGGATTCCCATACCGTTATTATGGATCGAATATGGATACTCGTGAGTGGTTTTATAATTTTAAAAAGTATTAGTTTGTTGAGTTTAAGTTTCTTCTATTTTTATTTATTTTATAATGTAAAAAATTATGCTCTTTATATCCTTTGATAAGCTTTTTTATCGGTTCTTCTCAGAAATTAGTATAATTCAATAACCTTATTCCTAAAAAGCATTTTAAATTACGCTAATTAATATCCAAAATATTAAAGAAGTGTCTGTTTTATTTGTGCACTAGTTATACCTAAGTTTATATTTTCTTCATTAAATTGCGCAGTGTCATATGCGTCAAGCGACTACAGTCACGGTGGGATGGCCCTGAGCCGGTTCTATAACCCTGGCACGCTCGCTGGCAGCGGCATGGCAGCTTTCATGTACAAGCCTGAGGGACAGGAGAATCAACACCAAGCAAGTCAATACTACCTCCCCGACAGACGCCGTCAAACTCTGGAAGCGGACGTTCCACCTCAACAAAACGAAGTAGATTATTCTCAAGCACCAGATATTCCCTCAGTCACTGAGCCCACTGAGCTCACTGATCCCCTGCCCACTGGGCTTGTTGAAATTCCCGCAACCGTCAAAGCTGTACTGGTTCCAGAACTATCTGAACCAGATTTAGAAGACGAAGAGGAGCTTAAAGAGACAAGAGATATCGAACCGACTCCAAAGAAGAGAGTGACCAAAAAGAAACAAGCTAAGAGGCCTGAAGATGAAGAGGAAGAGGAAGACGAAGAGGATGATGACTACATACCCAGGATGGCCACTGGAGCTTTCTTCCCCATGTTCTTCGGATGGGGAGGTGGTCGATCCTCAGGAGGAATACCTAAGGGAGCCACAGCTATTGCCAACGCCTTCAGCACTGGACGTAACGGCGCTGCTTCTAGTCACGCAACGGCCTACGGACCCCCACGATCCCAAACCAAGATACAATAAGCTCATGGGTAAATTGACACACATAATTGTATAAAAAAAGCGTTAACACGTCCCTAAATCAATTATCTAAAAAATACTCTAGCGCTTAATTTTTTATAAAAAAAATCATTAAATGGCAAAGACCATATATTGTTGAAATTATTGGCATTCATATATATATATATATATATATAGTAATAATTAATAAATATTGTTATTAAATAATTGTATATTGTATTGAATAATGTAAGAATCTTAATGTTATGTAAAAAAAAAATTTAATGTAACAATCGATCTAGTTTTCTTTTCTATTGTAATATATATCATGTGGGTAAAATATTGACGGGAATCGTCGGGAGGTCGAGAAATTAAATAATACATTACATCATACATCGTTTAAAACATTAAAGTTTGTTTTTATTTTGCACCTAAGTATTATTAATGATTATTATTATTTTATAATAAGGGTGTAACAAATGAACACACGGAGTACCTGATGCTGAGTTATGACTACCGCCCACGATATCCAAATCCATCCAATTTCTTATATACTTAAATCTCAATATACTTTGCAAGTACTGAATCTAGATTCCTACACTTATCTCATGAAAAACAGTAGTAATACAATGCTATTTCACACTGGTATTCTGTGAGGGTTTGACTCTACAACTGAAACAGCTTATTTAAAAAAAAATGCTAGTGTGGGCGCACTTTTGGTATTCTCTACCAGTCAACCCTTGACATGGAGAAACATTGAATGTAGGTGTCAATAACAAAACAATGTTAAATATTAACAATATATAAATAACAAAATAAATTAAATATATTAAATAATAAATATCATATAATATAGACACTAAATATATAATAAAAATAGATAATATAATTAAATTAAAAATTAATAAATATGATAAACTCAAACTAAAAATAACCAAATCAATGTGACACCATTTAAAGTTGGAAACGTCTACTAAACGTAAACTGCGATTCGGGTATTCGTCGGCGAACGCTTCAAAGAGAAGTATCCGGGTACAAAAATACTAAAACAAGAACTTCGTGTAAATAATTGACGATTTGTAAAACATAATATAAAGGCTTTTTATTTATATATATCGGACCACCAACAGAATTACATGTATTTAACACAATATAAATATGAGTATTAAGGTTATGTACAATAACTTAAAATATTTAATATTTTCTATGTGTATCTATATATAAATATCAAAAGAAAATTATTACATTTAAATTAAGAGAAATAAGATCTGTTTTATGATGACGCTATCAGACATTACAATTAGATCCGTCAACAACAAATTCTGTAGATTCGTCCAGGAATTAGTTCTTTATTAAAAAATATTTAAAACTATAATATTAATATAAACTTATTAAATATTAGGGTAAATGACAAGTATAGTTCAACTGATGACGACAATTCCGATTTTTCCTAGTGTATTCGATTTGGTGGAAAAGTGAATAAATTTATTTTAATTATAAACTAAAGAATTGTATTTACGTAACTAGGCCGAGCATGCTATTATTGTCAATGTTTTTCATTAAATTATGAGATTTGAGATTTGATTGAGGGCACATTAAATTGAATAAATGACCTATTTACAAAAATAAAACATAACGATTATAAAAGATAAGTGTAGTAAATTGATATCTTTGAGAGTTGGTTTTTGTCCCATGAAGTTTTGCTTTATTTAACTACCAAATCAGTCCTATTAAAGGACGTGGAGACTATGGCGTAGTGTTTTTGTAATCATTTTCTGTAATGGTGATTGCAGAAGAGTAGCCCAATATAGGGTAAATCAATTAGAATTACATAGAATTATTGAGTAAAAAAATTGTCTATTTATTTTGTAAAAAAAACTTCAAAAAGCAAATTTTTATGTCAATATATTGCAGCTAGTAAAATATCAGGCGTCTCGCGCTTTTAAAATAAAATTAATTTATCAATACATCATTGGATCAGAGACTACACGTTTACATTCATAATTTTTTATTGTTTATTTTATATATGTATACTCCTCAATTATAAAATTATTAAATTCGACATGAATATTGATTGATATGACTTTAAAAAATCCTCAATTTTATTTTTTTATTTCTTTGTGTATTAGTATTGCTGTTGGTCCGGAAACTATTACAGCTCTATCTAATTAGACTCGCAAGCGGGAGGCCCGCTGAGTAGGGAGGTACCGACGATGCTGCGAAGCTGGCGCGGAGACTGCTGCTTCACCGCCGCTGCACTCCAACCCCTGTGGACGATGAACGTCGACTACAACAGAGGGGGGCGATAATACTATCCACGGGCTCCTCATAAGGCGGTACGAAACCTCGACTCGAATCGCTATATAAAGGGAGAACAGGTGGATATTTAGAAGCGACCTAGAACACGAGTAAATCGAGTGTAAGCCGCTGTGCGGAAAACGACGACGCGCTCGCCGGAGAGTGCGGTGTGGCATGTCTGAATTTTGCGTATGGATTGTGTAATGTTGGTGTGTATGCGCGTATGGTCCATATAGGGCTTAACCGCGGACCGACCAGCGTCACCGGCTGGTCGGTCCGCGGTAAAGCCCTTGCCGCTCAGCGCGGACGGGGCTGTGTCAAAGTTAATGTTTGCCGGCAGAATATTATCAGGCGTTATGATTGCGTATTTAGGACGTCTTTTGTTTGTCCCTCACGGGGGTGTAGTCACCTGCTGCTACCACTAACGGGTTAGGGTGAATTACAGTCGAATTGAAATATCGTAGAGATATATTTTTAAAGTACTTCCTTATGGAGGGTATCTTAAGGTCTCGGTGTAATTCCGATTTTCTTACAAAGCATGGAGTGCCTGTCGCCCTACTGAGAATTTTGTTTTGTAACGTTTGAAGGCGCTTCAATCGAGCCTCCGGGATGTGTGCGAATGCAATGCTCGCATACGACATTACAGGTCGTATGCAAGTCTTATAGATTTGCAACTTATACCTTAAGGGCATATTGTTGCGTTTGTGTAGGATGGTAAAAAGACGACCTGTGATAAGGGCCGCCATTTCTCTTACATTTTTTAAGTGTGCTAAAAATGATAAGTTACGGTCTAGAGTAACTCCTAAATATTTAATGTGGCTAGGCCACGGAATGACTGTCTTGGACAGGGTTAAATAAGGATAATTGACCTTGATCAATTTCCTGTGTACACAAGCCCAGTTGCCTGAGAAAATTATCGCTTTGCTCCTTTCCGGGTTCACTACGATTCTCCATTTCCTGAACCAATCGCCTAGTGCGTTGGCTCAGGTTTGAAGACGTGAACAGAGCGTTTTGATGTTACCATGAGCGGAATAGAAAGCCGTGTCGTCGGTATACTGTGCCAGTTCGACACCTTTTGTCCGGGGGATATCTTACATAAAATGCGAAAAGAGTGGGGGAAAGAACCGAGCACTGGGGGACTACAGCTGTAATAGCCCCGGGGGACGAGACACCCTCTCGTCCCCCTCTATGCTATAACGAAAACTGCGGTAAATCCTCAATTGTGATATTGTATATTTGTAGCACATTAACTATATATCTTTTATAGAAAATATTCATTACTCCTTTTAATGAAAATACTAACTTATCGAATTAAAAAAAAACCCAGATGAGCTTCTTGAAAATACCTTGATCAGCACGGAATTACATGAAGAATAATTAATAACTAATTTACTGGAACTTTTTCTAACATCATTTTTTAGGATAAAAGGAACAAAAACCCCGTTAATGCTATTTAGCTGGCTTATTAGTCTTTTAGCATTATTTAAGTTTACTTAGGATTATTTCTTAAAGTTTCTTAGTTATTTATAGCCAATTTGATTTCTCTTCATCAAATTTTTTAACTTTGTTCAAGCGCCATCTTTTTAATTTTTATAGATGTATAAAAATCCAGTTACTTTATGTTTGTGTAGATGTCGTACGTCGTAAACACTACACTCCTGCTTTAAAATGAAAACATGAAAGAAAAGGCAAGCAGCTACTTGTATCGCCACGATTCGTACAGGATTTCTTTGAAAAATAGGGTTCGATGAGATGTTTATTATCCCCGTCATAAACCACCCACTACAAATTTTAAATTTAATCATTTAAATAATTGTGCTGCTTTATAAAAATACTATATAGGTATTTATATTAAAGAAAATAAGTTCTACTATAAGATTTATATAATTATAAGTATAATTTGTTGAAGTACTTAAATAGCATTATGATAATTTCCTACCCACCTTTGATCACACATAGGCCTCATCTTTAAAAACTGTGACAGACTTCAGCTGGCTTCGAATTATGTTTTATTTTTTATTTTTTAGACATGCGACCACCTCAAACTTTTTCTATACAGCAGAAACGTGGTAAATGGCCACTTCTAATTGTATTTAAAATGATGCTAATACCGGCACCGGGGTACGCGTTTGTTTTGCTAGGTTTGTATGAAATTTATTGTCTTTCTTATTATTATTTTTTACCTGTTATCAATTTATTATCGTTCTATAAATGTAGTATCTGATAAATGTCCAGGAGAACATTTATACTACTAATATTGGATACACAGAAAGTAAAAGACGTTATTACGTGGATAGTTCAATATCGATTACTGTTATATTACTGCGTAGGCTTAGTTTTTATTATGATATTTTGTGGGTAAACAATGAAACAATCCTTTCAACTGACGTTTACTGCAGCCCATGACGTCACTATTTATCCTCCATGAACAATCCTAATGCAGACCCGGACCCACCAGATGCAACACAGCAACACTTATGCAAAACCCCCTTTTCACAGCTTATACACAGACTTCACTAGATAGACATATCAAAATTATATGAAATATGCCTTATTACTTGTGTTTAATTATTATTCAATTATTACTACATGATATTAAGCTAATTAATTATATTTATTTACATTATTTCAATCACCGAATGATTATTTTGGTGCCAATAGATGGGAAGTTTTACTCAATTCAGCTTCTTTATTAGTAAATTGTTATTAAAATAATTTGATGTTACATAATTATTATAAATTAACCATGTAATTTAATATTTATATATAATTGTATTTTTTAAATGATTGTAAAATATCATTTTGGAAATATGAAAAATATTAAAAAGTAAACTGTATAAAAGTGAGACTGTGAGGCAGTTATTGAACGAATATTATATTCGCATTATAGTTGAAGTGATCCTTACCTGGTCGAACCAAATTATTTGTTAGTCTGCTATGTAAATAACTTAACAATTGCCTATGGTTGTTATTATTTATCCTTTTATAATATGCAATATAAGGATCATAAATGGTTACGATTCTAATAGATTATGTCCATGCCATTTAACTGTCATAAGGTAATTTCTATTTTAATATACGTTTTGAGCCTAAGGTCGTGTGTACAATTCTAGGAACAGATCGCTTCGTGGCCTATCCAACCTTGTCATTTAATTTTGACCTTATGACATTTGTTCATTGCCTCTTCGAGCCCTGTCTGAATTCATCTATGATGTTCATAATATAATTGTATTTTTATCTTTTTTTTCATGGAAGTCGAGATTCTAATGAGGTCATGGGTCAATTGAGTGTTTAGTTACTAATTACATCATTGATAACCATGGACTACGCATTTCGGTATATGTAACGAACCGCAGTAGCTCAAAGTGCTCGCTTTTATTTCACGGTAGACGAGCAACGAGTTCGATCCCTGGTGCATAAATTAAATTGTCTTTTGTATTTCAATTTTAAGTGCACTTTTTGGGTGAGGAGACTTGCTAGAAAATAAATAAATCAATAATATTTAGAAGACATGTGAAGTCCGCCAACCCACGTGGAACGGACTATGCTCTAACATACTCTCTAGGAAGAAAGCATATACCCAGCAGTGGGCCAGTCGCCGATTTTAATGACGGCGATATCTTCTTGACATAAACTGCGTAAGATATATTTTAGCACCGTAAGCATTTGCACTTTATTTTTTTTTTTTTTCGGGCTGATGGCCGCTGTTAGATCTAGGACTTTTATAGGTTTTATAGGAGTGGTTATGGCGCTCAGTCGAGACCTCTATTTATGGGTAACTAGCTTAAAGGCGCGGCTTGGACAATTAATGGAATATACTCGTATATAAATAGCACAGCCTCTCTCGTCAAAGTCCATTATTATTAC
This sequence comes from Teinopalpus imperialis, assembly GCA_029286865.1. NCBI lineage: Eukaryota > Metazoa > Arthropoda > Insecta > Lepidoptera > Papilionidae > Teinopalpus > Teinopalpus imperialis. The sequence continues at coordinate 16,100,401 of JAGSMU010000020.1, read as the reverse complement.
TGGTGAGATGGTAAGTTCCATCTTAGTGCTGAGCACTAAAATGGAACTGAGTCCTCTGCTGTTTTTTATTGTGACAAACGACAATACAGTTCACCTGAAGGTAAGTTATTCCTGCGGCCCATGAATATCCGCAACACCAGAGGAGTCCGAAATGCGATGCCGGCCTAGTCGAGATGTGTTGCTACTCGTGAGTTAGATCGAACGACTTGTAAGCAGAACTAAGGGTTCCGTACACTCACCAAATGTGGCTATACCATTTTTAAACAGTATACACTAGTTTGTCTATATCAGCAGCATGAACAGGTCAGCTCGATAGGGAGTAGGGACCACACCATCACAGATAACACATCATAATGTTGCTGTGTTTCGTGTGGTGAGTGTAGGGATCCGATGACCTTTATATGATCTCTACGCATCATTATAGTTCCTATCCTATCCTAGAACTCTGTGAGGGCGTGATCCTCCGAAGAGCCCAACCTTCATTTATACTTCAGCCAGATTCAAACTACGACGCATCTGTCAATATCATTTACCATCGGGTTATTTATTGAGAGCAAACGAAACAAACGAGCACACAGTTCACCTGATGGTGTGTGATTCCTGCAGCCCATGACATCTACATTCATTCTTGACAAGGAATCATAATGCAGATGAGTTATCACCCTTGAGGACTGAGATGGGATGCCCTACAGCAAGAAACAAACTACATTGTAGCTCTACCACTATATAAACACCTATTCTATTAAAAAAATAAAGAATATGGATGTCTTTGTTCCCAAAGAATAGCTGAACCGTATGACCGTTTGCGATAAAATGAATTTGCATATACTGATAACGAATACGTCTGTACAGATACAAGACAAGGTTAACATAGTATATAGTAATATAAAGTATATACTACTGTACTTTATATTACTGTACGAGATAATTAACCCGTGCGAATGCTATTTATCGCTTACGTTTCAAATGACCGGTATAAAAAAGCCACATTCAAAGCATCTTCTTTAGAACGGGAACAAACGAGCTAACGTCTTGAAGTAATCACCGTCGTCAATAAACATCAGCAACACAAGAAGGTTTCCATAGTGGTAGAGCTACGCTGCAGTTTGGTTCTAGCTGCAGAATGAATGGGTCAGCTCGACAGGCGTGGGCCCACGCCCTCACATAATACCACCATGAAATAGCAGCATAATCCTGCTGAGTTTCGTTTGGTGAGTGTAGGGATCTGGAGACCTTTATTACTGGTAACGAGGCATTCAATCTCAGTCCTCAAGGGTGACAACGCATCTGCATTATGATTCCTTGTCAAGGGTGAATGTAGATGTCATGTGCCATCAGGTGAACTGTGTGTGAGTTTGTTACTCTTAATGAAATAATAATAGGATCTGCAAGTACGTTGCCGACTTGATTGTGTGGGTTTGGCAAAGGACCTATAGGCTTCAATAGTTTATATATAACAATTAACTAGAACTGTTGTCTGTCTACCCCAATCAGTATACTTTCTGACCAACCCTCAAACGATTTGGATACTAACTCGTCAACCGAAAGATTAAGCTAATTTAGTCAATATCAGCCCGGTCTCTACAACAGTGTTATCACCGTGATCATATTTGTTTTTGTAACTGCACACCATATATATCACTGTAGTTAGCTTCTGGATAAATTATGAATGGGTGACCACGACCTCACAGAACACCAGCGTGAAATAGTAGCATAACATTGATGTGGGTAGGAATACGGGGTCGCAATATTTAGCTTAAGTTACTACCGAGGCATGATTTCTGATGAGGTCTGTATGTGCTTCATGAAGCTTAGTAGAGGATTGATGCTCATCACTCACCAGCAAGTGCATTGTGTGCGCTTTTGTCACCCTTATAATACAAAAGAAATCAACCATCATTACACTAGAATTTGCGATAAATTACGATAGAAGCCCTCCCTTTAGATAGAGATCCGAGTCGAGGTCTCGTACCTCCTAATGAGGGGCCCTCGGATCGTATTATCGCCCCTCTCTTTTGTCGTCGACGTTCTTCGTCCACATGAGTCGGAGTGCAGTGGTGGTGCAGCAGCAGTCTCCACACCAGCTTCGCAGCATCGTCGTTGCCTCCCTACTCAGCGGGCCTCCCGCTCGCGAATCTAATCAGCGTCAGCAATACTCACACAAAAAAAAAACGTTTGAAGCGTCAGCTCAGAATAGATTAGGATGGTGTTGAAGTCATTTAAAATAATATTTCTTTATAGATTGAATCGACAATAGCCTAAAGGTTCAGGTTACGATCTGTGAAAGTTAAGGTCGTATGTACGAATCTTTATTTCGAATATAGTCGTACACTATCTTCTAAGCTTAGTGTGAATGTTTAACCGAAATGTTAGTTATGTTAACAGCATTACTAGTTTACTTTTTTTAAAAAAAAAAATATAATTTAATTTCTGCCTTAAATCCCGGCAACGTTAAATTAAAATTAATTACAACAGGAAATCATTGAGTCACCGGCGGATTGTTATCAAGCCGTTGATGCTGCGATTAATTTATCATCAGCTATTACAAATCACGACACGAATGACAAAACAATGACACCACTAAGTGTTCATATTGTAATTACATCGCTTACCCCATCCTCCATGTTTTGAATAATCAGTCGCAATTCATAACCTATAGGCAATATTGATTCCGTTTATATCAGTATTAGTTACTAAGCTAAATAGTATCTCTAGATGGCCAAGCTAGTTATGGATAGAAGAGTAGAAGAGAATGCTAGAAGAGTCACTCAACTTAGTCGACCTTGCTGCAGTAGTAGTATGATCTCTTTCTCCCAGCGTTTATAGTTATTATTTGATTATTTAACTTTTATCCATACAAAGGATTTATATAACGGAACTAATATAGGAAAAGTATGTAAAAAGGCACAGCTTATTTAACAATAAAAATCTCTTCCAGCAGACTTGGTGTTGGACATATTATCGGGTAAAAAAAATAACATTATATAATGGTTCTTTAGACTAAAGCCGTTTTCGAAACAGAAGTGACGCCTTCTGAGATCAAGTACTTTTTGAGAAAAGACTGTGTTTATCGACGTTGGTAATCCGGCGTTATCCTCTAGTTATTTCCGTGGTGGTCGGCTATACAAAAGGTGTACGAAATCGGTCAGTGGGACATGATTGTACCTATCGTACCGATCGAGTGATTTGATTTTATTATTAAAACGGTATCGTTTAACTGATTACAGTACAATCTTATTTGTTTGTGAGTTTCTCGCAGATTAATAAAAGCATAAAAATAACATTATTTAAAAGAAATTAAAGGTTTTCCTATCCTTACGTACTGAACATACCTACCTTTTCCTAGCATTTATGTTACTGTTTAATTTTTTAATTGAATACCAGAAATCTCACTCTAAATATACTGCAATAGATTACATTTGGTAATAACTCTAGTTGTAATAAAAAAGAGAATTTGTTTCTTTTTTAGGAGATATAACTCCGAAACGATCTATAACACTTTTTGTTCATGTGGTTAAGAAAATATTATAATTAATATGGTATACAATAAATAGGTTTCCCTTGTCGTTGTTTGCCACGACAACATTTTTAATTATTATTAATAATATATAATTTTTTAATATTTTTTTAATTAATGTGTATTATATTGCTTTTTATAAGTAAATATATTTAGTGTACACACTATATAATAGTGTATATGTTTTTTACTTTTATATATATGCTATTTGTTATTAGAAGAGATTATTATTAGATATATTTCTTTACTTTTTTACGCGGTAGAGCTACGCTGCAGTGTAATTCTAGCTACAGAATGAATGGGTCCGATCGATCGGGGTAGGATCAAGCCCCCACATAATACCGGCGTAAAATAGCAGCATAATGCTGCTATGTTTCGGCTGGTGAGTGTGGGAACCCGGAGACCTCTATAACTGGTAACGAGGCGTTCCATCTCAGTCCTCATGGGTGACAATGTATTTGTATTATGATTCCTAGACAAGAACCGCAGGAATCATTACCATCAGGTGAACTGTGTGTTCGTTTGGTACTCTGAATGTAATAAATTAAAAAAAACGTATACACCGAATCAACCACATTTTTCTCCACGCCACGGGTTGACTGGTAGAGGATGCCTTAAGCCTCCACCCTTTTCAAACCTTTTTTAAGGCGTGCACAATGAATTTTAAATAAATAAATAAAATATATACAATAACTTGTATATATACAAATTCCTACAGACTCTACGACATAATATTACTACGTAAATATTACTTTGTCATAAAGTTATCAGTAGTATAAATAAAATATTGATAACATTTATATGTTCTTTAAATGAATGAATATTATATGAATATCTTTTCTTGCACCCACAATATATTCTCAGCTCAACCAAAAAGTTAGCTTGTAGCGAATGCCTGTTCGTATTAAGTCCGTCTTTACGCACAATGATTGTTTTACGAGCAAATAAAGTATAAATAAATAAATATAAACAAGAATATTTACAATAATTATTACAATAAGTTATTATAATAAAAAACTACGCATAAAACTCTGTTTAACGTAAACGAACAAGAATATTTTAAACGATTTTCCATTCCTAAAAACATGTTATACCTTTCAATGACACATCATTAAAAAAAACTCTGTTACCGCCATGAATATAAATGATAAAAATAAGCGTTTGTTACATTTTTTTCTATCTCCATTGTAGTCACGGCAAAAGTGACGAGGCAAGTGGAACGGCCCAAAAATAATCCAGACAAACCCGTACTCTTGGCATACTCGGCACGTAATAGCATTGTCTTGATATCATGTGTCGGAAAGTCCAGCCGATACTAAGCTCACCATAAACTTCATTTTCCCAAGACTTCTTAGGAAATTATTTCAACAGCAGATTTTTTAAAATACTAATTAAATAAAAATACTATTATTATACAATATAGGTTAAAAGTAAAAAACGTAAAATTAAGTTAACAATTTTTTATTTAGTACAAAAGATATAGTTTATTTAATGAAATTTGTGCAACAAATGAATACACGGTAGAACTGCGATTGTAATCTTAAAGGATTACTGCGAACTTTAGACACGTATATAAATCATCAAGGAAACGTCAAAACATAGGTGAACCACCTTTATGCTATCACTCTTGAAAAGTAATATGGTGTTAGTGATTACAGTTCGACTAAGGTACACAAATGAAGTTGTGTTAGTCTAATATACTGTAAGAATATCGTCTTTTCCCAGTGACGCCGTATCATTCGTACTTCCACCAGGTATTAGCTTGGCACACGTACACCTAAATTGGCTCTATGTCAATAACAGGGGTATCGACCGTTGGCCCCCACGGTACTTAAGCGGTTGATATGACCCGCAGTATTAAAACATTCTATGAAAGTGTAATCGTTGTGTAAATTTTGTGTTATAAATAATAGAAAAATGCTGTCTTCTAGTAAACGAAACATCATGACAAACAGAAAAAATGCACTGACTATACGTTAACTAAATACGGCGAGGATACATTTTAGTTCATAAATTATAAACCTATAACGTTTAATAATGCATAAAGCGCCACGTGGGAATATCACCTCTATAAAAGGCGCAAAAATGTTAGATTCAGTGTGATTAATTGTGTTTACATACCCCAACGCCTGCATCTGCCTCTAAGAGTCTCGTTATAAATGTAAACAGACTAAAGTTTTCTACATTACATAGCTGTTCCATAAAAGTACAATTCCTCTGCTAGTTATAACAAAATACTTTTGTTCGTAAGGGAGGTTAATAAAAAAATGCTAGGAAATGCATATAGCCTGTATCAATCAAACGAACTGTATTAAACGGCTCACCGACGCCAGTATCACGGTTTTGTCCTACCTTGCTACGTCCTTGGACGTCAAACCCATTGAATATTAATGAAATCTATTGAACAGAAGCAAAACCAACATCAATAGTCAACGTAATCTTATATAACTAAGAATCTATTTTGACAACAAGATCTTACGCACATGATTGTAGGTGTACAAAACAAGAGTGTATTCAGAATAGAGCTCTCTATTAAACACACAACACCTTCAGAAATAAGTGGCAGAAGACACAAAAACCAGAATTATGTTGAAATCTGCCTAATTCTACATCGAGGATGAATGTGAGTACATATATATGTCGGTATACACAGAAATCACTTACCATCAGGTTAACTGTGTGCTTATTTATCTGGGCTAGTTGGATTATATAATATATAATGAAAATATCCTAGAGGTTAGGTAATTCAAATTACTGTTTTTTATATTAAAAATCCGCCAGTAAACATGGACAGTCTAGTTTGTGCCCATGCTCATACCCGGACGTAGTATTTTTTGCATACAACGAGATGCACTCACTAGTTCGTGACAAGATTCAACATTAAACGGCGGTGATACATAGAAAATCCAACTGTGAGCTTAATAAATAATAAACGATGTAATGATATTTACATTTATAGATTTGTGATGATTGCGCGGGTGTAACATGTAATTTAAAAGCGACAATTTTACATTATAACCGTTCTAAGATAATTCCTTTGTCTATATAATGTTTCCTGTTTTAATATTAAACAGATAGATAGATCTTGTTTTCTTCAATCCATTAGAAGCATATGACCAGTTGCTTTCCCACAGTCTAATCCTAGGCTCCCGGGAACCCTTCTGTAGGTTATAAATAAATAAAGATTTTGGTAATAAAGGTGATATATATATATATATATATATATATATATATATATATAAAGCTTGTTTTCATAGATGTCGCGAGGTTGTAAATCCGGATTAAGTACAGACCTATTTCTTTTTAATGAAATTAAATGTCTCGAAGACCCAACAACTATTCATCCATCCACAACAAACAATGACATGCCTCGTGGACATTAAATGACTCTTCGTTTTCCATTACTACGGAACTTCTTACCCTACGGAACATAATAGCTTTATGCTAGTATATCACGCCAGTTTTATGTTAGGGGGTCCTTTCCTGACCTACTCTAGCTTCAAGTACTCAAGTGTCAAGGTGCAGCGTTGCTCGACTACTTCTAGAACTGACAAGTTGCTTTTAAACCATTCTAATAATTGAATTTCTAAAGGATTTCTGTACATATATTACCATAAGCATTCGTGCAAACACACAAACAAACAACCAAACAAAAACACAACAACACTAACTCGTCATCTCTTTCCCTAATCTGGGCGTACATTCAATAAGCCCCGACTTGAATACCGTCAATTAGTGATGTGGCAAATATTGTAACTAGTCTGGGAATCGAACTCAGACCCTGCAACACGGAAGCCACACTAGGCCACGCTAAATAATATGGACACTACTTAAACTGTACTCTCAAGTTAAAAAATGAATTTAAGTAGTTCATTTTAAATAGGTAGTTTTCTTCCCACTGTGTACGTACGTACATATCAATCTTCAATAAAAAAAGTAAAGTTTCTTAATAAAGAACATATATATTTCATTATATTCAACATAAATAACAATTTAGAGAATTGAATGATAAATTAGCTTTTCATCCTTGAAGTTAATATAATTAAATCTATAAATATCGATTAAAATATATTATAGATTCTAAGAAGCGATCGACGCTATTGTAATGCGAAAGAATACCACAAAATTAAACGTAGCCACCACAAATGACAGCCACCTTTAATATATAGCATAATAAGAAAAGATCGTGATCGTATTATGGTTACTCGGTTTTTCCTTAAGGTTCGAAACCGAATTTGTGGGATGTTTTTAAATGGAATACGAGTTATATCTATTATACGAGTACGGAGAAATCGCCAAGAAGATAATTTAACGTTGTAAGGTTTTTTTTAAAGATGGCCGTATCGTGTCTACTTACTTTTAAATGTCTAGTAAACATTCTATACAACTGCATATCAACTTTTTTTATTCTATAGAATGTAAATTCTATATTCTATATAATGAATTTGAGCGTCACTGGATCTCTAGAGATCCAGTTTATTATAACACAGAGATCTATATATATATATATATATATATATATATATATATATATATATATATATATATAAATAATCTATCATAATGTTTTATACTACATACACATAACCGCGTTCAAGCTTCTTAGATAATTCAGGAAACCTGTTATTGGTTTTACTTTTAAATTATATTATTTGTTATATATTTGCAAAAAATCCTGTCGGTTTTCTTTATAATAAATAAATATAATGGCCTTCTGATTCATTTTTAAACACGCCCAAATCTTCCGGCATCGGACTGTATTCAATCAACAACAAATCATTGTTTTTTTGCCTATTGTACATATAATTAGATCGGTGGGAGGGTATCGATCCTACGGCTGACGTTTCAGTTATGAAGGACGATTGACCCGAATTGGGAATCGAACCCGTACCCTGTGACGCACACAGATATACTGGCCACTAGGCAATACAGTCGCTGATAAACGCACCGATAACAAACCACTCACTGACACCAGAAAAACTAAAAGTTAATTTATGACCAAAATATATACATATTAATTATTTTTACGCTTTCTATACACAACTATTAATAATAATAGTGTTAAATATAAACAGTTGTGTTTATATTTAACACTTGATAAAAGTTATTCGAAAATAACTGCATAAAACTCCAACTTAATCAAAAAGATTCCGTCGTATATTATAGATATTATGTTATACATATATAACCTTACTGTTGTAAAGTAACCTACTAAAGATTATCTGTGACCACAGAGTATTCATAAACAAAATACCTTTGAAACATTACTTACCATTTTTGGTTTATCGATGTCCATGTACTTGCTCCGTCGAAGTCACTAATCAGCAATTGAAATGATTTACGTGGAATAAAAGGGTTAACGTTAGAATAGAAATTATGCGATACTGTCTTTTGCAAAGTTTCGTATATCAATTACGTTTTCCTGATTGTTTTTTATTTATTTTAAGCTTACGGTTTAGACTCGACATAGTTATAAGCTAGCTGTAGCAATAGGTCAACTCTGGGGCAAGACAACTCTAATGCTACTAATGGACATCTAAGGACTAAAATGGAATGTACCATTCCCAGTAAACATGGGGATCCTTCCCATGTATTTCGTCTACTATGTTTTTTCTATTAAATATATCGATACGAAAATGTCAAACATAAAAAGTGGTCTAGCTGATTATACTGTGGCAGAAGTTCAAGGCAAAGTCATTACCGTCCACTGTGTTTAGATCCAACGATATCAAACGTCTAGTTTATAAATGTCGAATTACAAAGATGGTTGTTGGCAGTATAGTATATACCTGGCTGTTGCGTCACGGGTTTTGGATTCGATTCGTAGCCAAAGAACAACATTTATGTATCACAAAAAGTTCATATTCGGTTTCGGAAGTATCGATCCGAGGGAATACTTCCGAAACCGAATATCTAATCTTATCGTCCATGCATTATTTATGCGGCTATGACATTCACACTCATCCTTGACAAGGAATCATAATGCAGGTGCGATGTCTCCCTTGAGGACTCAGATGGAATGCCTCGTCACCAGTAATAAGGGTCTCCGTATCCCTTCAGTCACCAGACACAGCAGCATTATGCTGCTATTTTATACTGCTATTATATGAGGGCGTGGTCCTGTCCCGGTCGAGCTGACCCATTCATTCTGCAGATAGAATCAAACTGCAGTGTAGCTCTGCCGCTGTAAAATGTTTTTGTATTCATGTAATAATATTATCATTCTTTACCTTCTCCTAATAGAATCATGCAACAAAGTATAATGCAACAAAATGTTTCTGCTTAGGTAAAAAAAAAATATTATATAATATTGCCATCATGATATAACCATACCGCAGTTGCTATGGGACGACTCGACCGGGGATGAATTACACCCTCACAGAATACCAACATCAAATAGCACCATATCGCTGCTGAGTTTCGGCTGCTGAGTGGTTGGTACGGAAATCCATGTTACGGTGACGAGGCATTCGATCCAAGTCCTAAAAAGTAACAATCATGACAACACATTGAAGCGTCAATAGCCTAATGGCTTAGGGTACGGTCTGCGGAATTTAAGGTCGTAGGTTCAAGCCCATCGACTATTGTCATAGCACAAGCATTTTCAGCTTAGTTGGAGTTGTTAACCGGAATATTAGTAATTTTAATAGCATTGCTAATATTCTTTTCATTAAAAAAAACACATCAACATTATAATTCCTTATCAAGTATGAATTTGGGTGTCATGGGGCGCTGGAATCACTTACTTCACGGACAGGACTATTCTTGCGAATAAACCTGATATCGTGTTGGTGGACCGGTCACAGTCAAGGATATTTTTGGTCGACATCACGATCCCATATGACGAAAATCTAGTGAAAGCCGAAACAGATAAAAAGACAAAATATCTGGACCCTGGAGATGCCGACCGAAATTATTCCTATAGTCGTATCTGTGAACGGGTTAATCCCAACCAACCTCTCGAATTACTTGAGGCGATTGGGACTCCGGCACGGGCAGCTCCGGGCTCAAATGCAGAAGGCGGTGCTCCTAGATACCACTCGTATAGTGCGCTAGTTTCTTTCCCTTCCGCCCTAACCCTCAACCGTTTGGTCTCCCCTGTCGAGGGATTCCTGTCTGTTTGGTCTTTATATATGTATTATATTATATTGTATATATTTGTCTCTTTATATCTTTATAGTGTTTTATTTATTTATTCTATTAACCAACCAGGCGGAGATGGAAAAAAAATATCCCCATAGTAATAATAACAATAAATTTATTTCACATCTTTTACATAAATAATCCTTATATAAAGATTGATGATCTATGTCTATTTCTTATGTATGTTGAGACTTCCGGGCCTGAACTAGATAAGAGGTATTTATATGTATATCTGTATTTCAGACCTCAGTGCTCTTCCTTAGTAACAAGATAATATAAATTGTAACAAAAAGAGTATTTAACAAATCATATGTGGAAAGAAAATATGTTTTAGAACATATTTTTTTTAACAATCTCCACATCCTATCGGTTATTTATTTATTTAGGGCAAATAGGTCAATACCCTTAATTACTTGTAGCGAGCAATAATAAAACGTGTTAATAACTGAAGGTTATCACATGAATTAAATTTTGCAATATCAACGTAAAGGTAAAAGTGCAAATTATCTCTTACTGTTAAACAATAAAATAAACATGAGTTTTCTTGGAAAAATCTTCTATTAGATAATAAACAAGCTACTGATATAAATAACAAATTCTGGGATTAGTTGTAACTAACATAGCATGTTAACTGTAAACAATTTAAATTTTACAAACTAGCAGTCTGACCCGGCTTCGTGTGAAATATTGTGTTAACATAATCTTTGATAGCTAATTCAATTCTCTTGACATATGTTGTTTAAATCCTGTTAAATATATATAAATAAATAAGGTATTATTACGACTCATCAACTAAATATGAATTTATAAGTGAAGAATTGTCACGTAAATATTATAATTACTAGAAATGTGGATAAACTTAAAGTGACAAGTTTTCTTCTCCACAATGTTAGTGAATTCTTTCTAAGTAATTCTTTGTAATATAATAAAATTATACATTTGATGTCTCTTAGATTTCTCTTAGATGTCTATTTCATCAATTTAAAACACAAAAAAAAAAAAAATGTTACTTAGTCGTACTACTCTGTAGAAGACTATGTGAACGATATAAATGCTTGAAATTAAAAAACATTGATTGAAGGATGACTAACCTTATGTGAAAATAAAAACATGTAAAACCTTTAAGTATTGAAAAGACAAAGCTGATTTTTAATATCATTAATAATAATGATAATTTAGTGAATGCATCAGAAGCAACTGACCGAGCCGTGGTTTGCCCTCTCGGGCACCCTCGAGTCAGTCGCTTTTGCGCGCAGGGTAGCGGTCCAAGCCGAGGAATTGTGCTGGTTACCTATTAATTAATAAATATGACGACTGAGCGTCATAAGCGCTAGGCCACCTTTCAACCTAGTGAACCTGTAAAAGCATCGGGCTAACAGTAGCAATCAGCCATAAAAAAGAAAAAAAACTGAGTTTCTTACTTGTTCATATCATCTTGATTCTAAGCTGGGCGGTACCTTGTAACGATTTGACGTGCCCACTTTGGCACTTTTTTTTGGCTTTGGTTTGAAATAAATGAATTCGAGTAATTCAATTCAAGTGCTCATCTGTTTCACAATTCTTAGCTGGGCAAGAACACCTTAACAAACAACGCAATACGGTGTTCTAATTGTACGCGTGTGATAATTAAATAAATAAACTCTAACATTTTATATTAATCTATTTTAGATGTAAGGAAATAAGATACTAATCATATTGCATAGAAAACTAAAGGGCCACGACATTATTATTACAGAATTTCGATCCTAGGGTGACGACGAATGTGTATCTTAGTTTAAGGATTAACATGGATGTCAAGGGCCGTAGTCATCATTTACCATACATTAATTTGAATAGTTATAATTTCCAAGACAAGGGCGAACAGACCCACGGACTAATCAATACGCTTTTACTGTTTATAAAATATATAAAGCACTCAAACAGATTTTGTTTAGAAATTATGCAGTATCATTTTCGAAGAACGTTATCAAACTTTTACGTATTGCAATCATAATTATGGTTCTCCTAATTGTTGTTATTATAAATCGATAATTGTTTAATAGAATGCGTTTATATCACTATTTATATATGTTTTTATTCCATAACTTGGAATTTCTAGTCATATCTATAGGTTAATACTTAACCTGTTATCTGTACGGAGAATTACGTTTTATACACACGTTCTTACTCTAATATTATGTCCTATTTTTAATATTAATAACTTTAAATATTCCAATATATTTAAATAAAAAGAATATTAACAAAGCACCTTACTACACTTCGTAACATCCCCGATAACAACCCCAACTAAGCTTAAAAGCCCAATGGCGGATTTGAACTTACGATGGTAGTTTCGCTGACCGTTACCAACTACTAGGGCATTTCTGCTTATTCCATTAGATCAGGAAGTCTATAGACGATTTTCTTTCTTAACATAGTTAACTTATACGTCACAACTAAAAACTCTCTCTAGAAAACTCTCTGGGATCCCTCACATAATATCTGACTAATAAAGCATTAGCATCTTCGTTTCGTATAGATAGACCCCATAATAGTTATCAAAGCAGTCCATAATCCCAAATGCGCCAACTTACCTCCCTGTGGTATCCGTAACTTAAGACTTAAGATGTGTTTTACCATCAAGTACTTAAGTTGCGTGCTATTTTATCACCGTTCCGTATAAAAATTGAGTAACTAAGAATCTTGCGATTTTTTACATAGTTGAACTGATTGGTAATTGATGACTACAGATCATAAACATTCAAATCAATCCTCAATTCATTCAAGATGCACATGTGTTGAAATTTCACCACTGAGGACTTAGATGCCTCGTCAGTAATTGGCTCCGCTGTTTCCTCCCTTTATCGTACAAAAGTCAGAAACGTTGCGCCCCTACTTCTTATAAACTAAATGTAAAATTTAATTCTGTACAAAATTGGATATATGTAACTATATGATGACATATTGTGTATACTTAACTACATTTCTTACGAGTGCGATAGCCTTAACATAAACTATTATATTTTTATTTCTTTTGAGGTAATCGATTGATTTTATTATAAAGCCTGATAAAATAACGACTGAGGTCCATAAACATCTACATACATCCATCCTGTTGTGTTTCTTGATACAGACACGTTGTTACTCCTGAGGATTGGAATGCACGCTACCGTCACCAAACAAAACACAGCACCGTTTTGCTGACATTTGTTAAGTTGGTATTATGAAGAAATTTCCTCGGCCGATCCGATCTATACCATTCTACAGCTAAAAGCTCTAGAAATGTGACTTTATCACTGTTTCATTATCTATTTTAATTTTTGATAAAAGTATAAAATAATACTCACCATTAAAGGAACTGTTATTTAAAAAGATATTTCATTTACTTTTAGAACAGAGCGTAAAGAGAGGACGAAACCAGGATGCGAGTCTTGTTGTCAATACCAATTGTTTCCGAGTACTCGTGAATGTATTCCCGCGAGCGGTCGCGATTACGTCGTTCGTAATCCGTTAAGACGTATAAAAGGGTTATGCATGTTAAGTCATCTTCAGTTAGCTGAGCGAACAGCCATGAGACGGGGACTGTGCTATTTTGGATTGCTCTCCCTCCTCGCCTTTGGAGATGCGTCAGGTAAATATTTTTATAACAATTTCGAGCGTTCCTATCATCCAATTATCAATCACGTGTAATCTATATTATAAAGGTCACTGAAGTTCTTATAGATAAGAAAAATAAACATAAACATATATTATATACATATATTATCTCTCACCTTATAAGTGATGTGGAAGTAATTAGACTAGATGGATGCTGAATCGCGGGTCCGGTTTTCTATTCCCAGTAGAAGAAGAATATTTATAATAAATATAACAAAATATTAGTTTATAGGTCCGGATGTATCGTATGTATGTTCCATGTCCATTTAATTGCATGCAATCCTTCTTTCGATTTAAATGCATACGCGTAACATCGGGTTAAGGAAGACTTTTACGTTAATTTCTTAAATTTATTTTTATTTTGAATTATAGTTTTTTAAATACAATTCAATTAACAGGATATGGATACGGCCCTTGATACACGTGATGCACGTGTGGGTCCCTGAATCCGTACACTTAACATTCGAAGCTCAGCGACGTTATGCTATTACACGTTGGCGTTCCGCAAGGTCGTAGTCGTACCCAGGTCGTGCCAACCCATTGATGTTGTGGTTAGAAATTAGTTGAAACGTGGATCTACCACGGTGAATGCTCCAAGTGCCTTTATATTAAAAAGCTTAATATTTAGTACAAAAATGTATTGACTCGTTAACAATTTAAAAGGCGATGTTTATGAAAAGCATAGCATATTAACGATTAAGTTTATGCTCTTTTATACGTCGCAATACTATAAAGTTAATATGATTCAGGGGTTAATTATTAAAGAATACAGGTTTAGTTACTTGGTATGTCATTACTCATTTTTTGCTGACGTTCGCGCAGAAGTTTTTATATATTTTCTGCATTTTGCAAGACAATAGACATTCGGTTCTACAGCATGATAGTGGACCGACATAACTTGGGTTATCGTATAAGAAATATCCTTAAATATTTTTTATCATAATTTGAAAAATGACAAAGAATAATAGTTTAATTTTATAAATAAAATTAGGAATTATACAAAATGACCAGTTTACTTATTAGTGACATTGACTTTATACACAAACTACTTGTTTCTTAAAAACTAGGAAGTTAGATGTCAATATTAGCTGTTATTATTTATTTATTAAATTTTTTATTGTTTACACCTTACCAAAAGGGTTCAAAGTTTTCAAAGGGTGGGTGGTTAATGCCTTAAGGCGTTCACTACGAGTGGTGTGGAGAGAAATTATGGTTGATTTAGTACGTACATCATATAATAAAAAATCTAAGAAATACCACCAATCGCATTGTAGGACGTCTCCAAATAGACGGAGCGACGGCCTATGCATATTGGCGGGAGGTCGAAGATGTAGGTGGCTCTAGATCGTGTTTTGTGGTAACCTATGGACTGTGTTTAACAGTTGTAGTTGATAGGCTGTGACTGTGATGATGATAAATATTATTCCTCTTTATTAATATAAAGTAGGCCTTTAAATATATATAAATACCACAGATAAGCTTTGACGTGCTTAACGTCTCTTAGTCTTAGGCGCATACTATTTTGTCCTCGACAAGGAATCATAATGCTTATATAATCATATGCGGATACGTAGTCTTGTTGTCTCTGAGAGCTGCGAGGGAGGGCCTAAAATGATCTTTAAAAAACACGTAATATTCTATGCTCTGTCTATGTTCCGTTTCCAATCAAAATATATATTACTTTAATAAATAGATTTTAAAACATTGGTACGTTGGTTTACAGAGAGACTGCGCCGTAGTGGAGGTTACGGTGGAGGTGGCGGTGGGGGCGGAGGATTTGGGTTTGGGGGCGGCGGAGGCGGTGGTTTCGGCTACGGTGGCGGCGGCGGTGGTGGAGGCGGCGGAGGTGGAGGTTTCGGAGGCGGCTTAGGTGGAGGCCTCGGTGGAGGTCTTGGCGGCGGCCTCGGTGGTGGACTCGCTGGTGGGCTTGCTGGTGGCCTCGACGGTATTCGTCATGGAGTAAACGATATCATTGGCAAAGTTCACTCCGGATTGTCGCACCTAGGTGGCGGTATTGGAAGTGGTGTTGGAGGAGGCGCTGGGTTGGGAGGTGGAACAAAGGGCGGATCAGCCTTTGGAGGTGGGGCAGGCTTCGGAGGTGGCTCTGGAGGGAGTGCTGGAGGTGGCTCTGGAGGTAGCAGTGGAGGTTTTGGCGGGAAAGATGAAAAAGTTATCTATACTAAATCTGATGATGGAAAATCTGGTGGGTTTGCCTTCACTGGTTCTCTGGATGGCGGAAAAGGAGGATACGGAGGTGGAGGAGGATACAGTAATGGAGGTGGAAGTAGCAGCTACGGTGGTGGCGCTGGATTCGGTGGTGGTGCCGGTACAGGCTCTGGAGGTAGTGGAGGAAGTGGATTTGGAGGGTCAGGGAATACCGGAGGAGGCCATGGTGGATCAGGCGGTTCCGGCTTGGGTGGCGGAAATGGTGTGGGTTCCGGCACTGGGCATGGCAGTCTTGGTGGACTTGGAGGAGGCACTGGAATTGGCGGCGGCAGTGGAAATGGTGGAAACTTTGCAGGAAGTAATGGTGGCGCTGGAGGTGGGTTAGGTGGAAGCCATGGCGGTTCTGGATCATTTGGAACTGGCTCTGGAGGAGAAAGTGGTTATGGAGGTGCGAGCAGTGGAGGCCTCGGCGGTGGATTGGGTGGAAGCGGTGGATTGGGTGGAGGCGGTGGACTCGGTGGAGGTGGTGGAATTGGAGGAGGTGGTGGACTTGGAGGCGGCTCCGGTTCAGGCTCAGGCCACGGAGGATCCGGAGGCTATGGGGGAAGTACAGGAGGAAAAGGCGGCTTTGGAGGAAGTGGAAGTGGAGGCCTTGGCGTTGGACTTGGTAATGGTGCTGGACACGGAGGTGGTGCTGGATTCGGAGGTGGTGCTGGACTCGGAGGTGGTGCTGGACTCGGAGGTGGCTCCGGGTCAGGCTCAGGCCATGGAGGATCCGGAGTCTTTGGAGGAAGTGGAAGTGGGGGTCTTGATATTGGACTTGGTGGAAGTGGTGGACTTGGAGGAGGCGGTGGACTTGGAGGTGGCTCCGGTTCAGGTTCAGGCCACGGAGGATCCGCAGGCTTTGGGGGAAGTTCAGGAGGAAAAGGCGCTTTTGGAGGAAGTGGAAGTGGAGGCCTTGGCCTTGGACTTGGTGGTGGTGCTGGACACGGAGGTGGTGCTGGACTTGGAGGTGGCTCCGGGTCAGGCTCAGGCCATGGAGGATCCGGAGGCTTTGGAGGAAGTGGAAGTGGGGGCCTTGGTATTGGACTTGGTGGAAGTGGTGGACTCGGAGGAGGTGGCGGCCTTGGAGGCGGCTCCGGCTCAGGCTCAGGCCATGGAGGATCCGGAGGCTTAGGAGGAAGTTCAGGAGGAAAAGGCGGCTTTGGAGGAAGTGGAGGCTTTGGCATTGGACTTGGTGGTGGTGCAGGACACGGAGGTGGTGCTGGACACGGTGTTGGCGCTGGACTTGGAGGTGGTGCTGGAATAGGGAGCGGTTTGGACGGCAATTCCGGTTCAACTTCAGGGTCCGTAGGAACCAGTGACTTTGGAAGTTCTGGAAAATATAGTCATGGGGGCCTCGGTGGGGGGCTTGGGGGCGGTGCTGGTCTTGGAGGCGGTGCTGGTTTCGGAGAAGGTGGTGGACGCGGAGGCGGCTCCGGTTCAGGCTCAGGCCATGGAGGATCCGGAGGTTTTGGAGGGAGTTCAGGAGGAAAAGGTGACTTTGGAAGTTCTGGAGAAAAATATAGTTATGGAGGCCACGGTGGAGGGCTCGGTGGCGGCGCTGGTCTCGGAGGAGGTGCTGGACTCGGAGGTGGCGGTGGGCTCGGTGGCGGTGCTGGATTTGGTGGAGCCAGTAACGGGTTTGGTGGTGGTTCTGGTTCAGGCCATGGAGGATCCGGGGGCTTCGGAGGAAGTTCAGGGGGAAAAGGCGGTTATGGGGGAAGTAGCGGCCTTGGTGGAGGATTTGGGGGTGGCGCTGGTTTTGGCGGTGGTCTTGGCGGAGGTCTCGGTGGCGGACTTGGGAATGGCAATGGACTTGGTGGAGGAAGCGGACAAGACGCTGGTGGATGCGGTTCTGGTTCATGCGGTGGGGCTCCAGTGGCTACGGTTCTAAAGGAGGTGGATGCGGTGGTGCACCTTGTGGTGGAGGGTACGTAAGTCATAGCCATAGCGGTGCCTTCGCATCAGCTAGTGCCCATGCCTCTGCTTCAGCAAGCGCCAGCTCTTACGGATAAATATCAAAACAAACTACACAACTTCATATGCGTACTTCAAAATTTGTAAATTTTATTTTCTCTTTCTTTTTTGTACTAAGGAAATATTACGCGAAACCTATAATGTTAAGCTTAGGTACAAATGTGATTTTTCATTATGTATGTTAACAACTCTGTGATTATAGTTTATAACTGTTAAATACTAGCTTGTGAATAAAGTATATTTTTATAAGAAAGATCTCTCTTTAGCCTAAATTGACAAAGTTTTAATTATAACATAATCGCAATATATTAACAAAATAATATAACCTAAAAACTAAAATAGTAAGCCCAATCTTAGTGTAAAATATTAACCTTACCGCTAACGCAAATAGTCGTTCACACGTTTCTATGTTTTATATGTTGTGTAAATGAAAGTAGCGAACCTAGATATCTAGGCAATTCATCTTAGCCCTTAAGGACGACTGCGCATCTGCACTTATTGAGGTAGGATGTGGATATCTTCATTATAGAGTAGAACGTTATGCTGAAATGAATTGGAAAGCTCGACCGGGGTAGCACAGTGGGGACCTTTATTACTGCTGACGAGGCATTCTATCTCAGTCCCCAAGGGTAACAACGCATCTGCTTTTTGATTCCTTGTCAAGAATTAATTTAGATGTCTTGGGCCGCAGGAATAACTTGCCATCAGGTTAACTGTGTGCTCGCTCAAAGTTTTAAAAAAAATAGTTACCATTACGAACATTTTTTTATGTAATGGCAAAATATTTATTGTAATTTTTCACGAAATATTTTGTAACGAATGTTGCATTTAGAACTTATATTCAATATATGCATATAGCGTATTCGAATTCACGTACATTAGTACAGTCTTATATGGCAAATTAATCATAATTGTTGCCTGTAATAACTGAAATACAACCACTTCGTTATTACTTTATATTGCATTACGTTAGTTTTTGGTTTGCAGCGTTGTTGCAAGAAATTTCTATATGTTACTATACAAAAATTTTACGACAATGTATACGTTTTAAAATTTATGTGAGGTAATATTTATAAAGCTAGACATAATCACTATCTAAGCACAATAAGTCAAATATTATTCTACTCAGTTGCCTGGCTAAGTTGGTAAAAGCTTAACTGAGTATAGTACTTGTGGATATAAATCAATGAAAACTGAAGTCTATTATAATACTAGACCGAGTTAGATTTACAAAGTCTAAATGACGATTAATATAACATAAAAATAATACAAACATAATATTTCACGGTGCAAATATAACTCCGGCTAGGGCAAAATCGATTAGATTCAATGTCACATTTATACGATTACATGAAAAAGTACCCTCACAATAAATTATTTTTAGGTCAATCGCAAGAGGATTGACGGCACTATAGAAATATTGCTGCGCATTTGATGTCATCTGGCAATACCAAGAAGATATCGCCGTGATCAAAACCAAACCGAACAACATCATCAACATATTTAATTATATTATTAAATGTGGCGAATTTCCTGATCTTACAAAACAGTAGAATTATTGCAAGATTTCTTTATGTACATAAATAATCTTCTCGTAGTAATCGTGACAATAATTGCAGATTACACTACTTTATTATTTAGAGTTAAACAATAATCTTGAATTTATGGTGACGCAAGAGCAAGGACTTACTGTTTAATAGCGAAAGAAAATTAAGCATTTTAAATTTACAACTCTTAATGTAAAAACGGATATATTTTAAAATGAGTAAATATTAGATCTCATTGACATGACCGAATTAATTGGCATTATTCTATAGTAACCGCCAATAGATGCCAAACTGCATTTAGATAGCGATCTGAGTATCGTATGATCGCCCCCCTCTGTTGTCGTCGACGTTCTTCGTCCAGAGTGCAGCGGTGGTGCGCCAGCTTCACAGCATGGTCGCTGTCTCCCTACTCTGCGGGCCTCCCGCTCGCGAGGCTAATTAGATAAAGCTGTAGAGGTCACTGGACCAACAGCAATACACATACAAAAAAAAACCAAACTGCAAACGGCGTGTAGACTTAGCTTAGCGGCATATTAAAACAAATAAGACAGCAGACTGATACGGTTCGTTTGGTTTTTTTAAACGATGGCATGATGATGCAGATGGTGGATGCGGTGGTGGTTCATGACGATGACACGTCGATGGTTACGGATCGTAGCTGCAGTGGTGCGCCTTATGTTGGTGGCTACGCTAGACATAGCCACAGTAGTGCCTTCGCATCAGTAAGCCCACCAGAAAACATTGTATGTGTACTGTATAATGCGTAAATTTACCTGCCGTTCCAGTAGCCTATAAAGCAACAAGAGCTTCTTGTGTTATTAATAATAAAAATGTATCAACTTATCACGTAACACACATGACCTTTCCATCTTCGCCATTAAATAATTCTATTATATTATTATAAGGGGGAAATAAATATCAATATATAGTTATAATTTAAACCAAGTGCGAATAGGACTGTTTATAATTGGATGCGAACCGACTCGACTTCAAGGCTCCACAGATTATCAACGAGGCGGTATCTTTTTAATCTTCAATTTATTTATTTAATCGTCAATTGTAAACAGCTTATTTTTATAAAAAAAAAAGCGGGTACAATGGGCGGACTTAATGCCTTTCGGCATTCTCTACCAGTCAAACCTTAGTATTCAGTAGGTATCTTACTGGTATAGAAGTTTAGTGTGAGTCCCTATCCAACATGACACTGTAAAATAAACATTTTCATACTTTTCTTTTTTGTCATTATTATTGTACCCGATGTGTGGGTGTGATGCGACTTATATTGTTTCTTCCTTCTTTCCAATCAAAACCTAATGCTGTAATTAATTTATTTGTTTTAAAAAGGATTCTCATAAATGTAAAACTCGGTAATGATTCGTACGATTTAGTGTAAAGTTTGAAGTTAGTTATATGCAATCGTCTATAGCGTGGTTCAATCACGTCATATAAACAAACTAAGGGAATATTAACAACAGAGTAGTTAAGATAACCGTGATTATTATAAAACAACTCATGGTCTATTTGAAACTAAAAGAATTATCTCCCTTACACCGTAAAATGTACCGCATATATGGTATGGTATGTACATGATTTTGATCTTATTTATTATTATTATTTTGGTAAATCCTAATAAAAAAGGATTAATGATTCTTAAGAAATAGAATTGTTTTAGCTAGAGAGTACTCTGAACATTCGTTATATGAACTCCATTGTAAACAGGTGTACTTTTAAGTTATGAATGTCACTGTAAACACCTGTAAAAATTTTTTGGAGTAAATACAACTCTAAGGTTATTTGCAACATCCACCCAGATTTTTGTAAAAATATAAAAATGCTAGTGATGTTTTAAGTGTCGATATTCTTAAAAGTTAATGTTTCATTTTATTAGTGCTTAACATTTATATAAATCAGATGACCACATAACACGTGTCTGTTACCGTGTTCAAAGATATTTTACAGGAGATTATTGGTTATAAATTTAGAAAACATAACAAATAATTAAGAAAAGGAATATGTAAAAATAAATACATGTTACATAGAGATGAAGTATCGTATCATTAAGCAGGTCTAACCACTACAAGTAAGTATTTAAATATGTGCATTATTGCCATAGTGGCTTGGGCATAAATATTAAAATAGAATTAATCGTTTTTACCCCTCAACATGTTACTGCAAATTTTGCTACGTGTGTCAGAAATTGTGGATTTGTCGTTTGTTTATTGGGTTATTCTTTTGGTAACAATAATCCTTAGTAAGTATCCAACTTAATGAATCTTTTAAGTTAATAATACCATTTACTATTTAAGAATTGAACATAACCAAGTGGGAGTGATATAATTTTGGTATTATATTATTGGTGCATCTTTTGTTCATTTCATAAAATGTTTTAATATAATATAAATATGAAATATTACTATAAGGTATGTTTATAACTAATAATTTTGGATCGTTCGACTATATTAATGTTGCTCAATCAAATAAACTAGAATAATGTATCTATATCGTTGATAAATTTCTTATCTATGTGGAACAGCATGAATATTTCATAGCATATTTTTGAACACTGCTTTTTTTATACAAAATTGTTACAAAATACTTTTTTAAACAACTCTTGTGCATCCTGAGACTTATTTGAGAATGGATGTCATGTGCTACAAACCAGTAACTTCAATAAATTCCAATGACGTGGCATATAATTCCTTGATAATACGAGTATATATATGAAAGTTTTGGAAAGGCTTTATTTAAGTGAGACAAATCTAAATAAGAAGATGAGGCCTGCTCTATGCTTATTTGGATTGATGTGCATCTTCGCCATTTGAGATGCATCAGGTAAATAATATTTCTATGTGATAACACAACAATCTTCGAAAATTTGTGGTGGTGTAACCTAACATATCCCGATACCTAAATCGTTTCGAATAATTATCTTTTGTTGTTATTTATGTTCAAGATGTTACAATATATTAGCCGCGATTGGCAAAAACCTTTTATGCACAGCATTTCTCTTTGTAGAGCTAGCTAGATAGTCAAGTCATATTTATTATTATTATTTAGTCCGATAAATTGACTACTTATTAAGGTGGATGTGTGGCGTAACCAGGCTCGATACGATCTGCAACGAGTACTTGCGAGGCAGCCTCGGTGTTCGAGACATCGCTGACAAGATGTAGGAGAGTAGGCTGCGATGGTATCACGTCACGTTAATAGGAGGCCGCCTGACTACGTCGGAAACTTGACACTGCATCTTTCCCTTCCCGGTCGCAGATCCAAGGGCAGACCCAAAACAAGATGGAAAGATGTAGTGCTCAAAGACATGTGTGACTGCTAAGTCTTGGACATGGGATGCCGAGGACAGAGCGAAGTGGAGGAGAAAGACAAGGAAAGCTGTCTCCAACATCATATGGGATACAAGCTAGGGAGAGAGAGAGAGAGAGAGAAACTGCCTACTTATTATATAATATAATATAATAATAATTTATTTATTTCTCTCCACAATACATGTTAATTAAATTAAGTTAAAACAATAATATTTACATATGTTGACACGTATATTGCGGGAGACTGATGCGCTGAACTAAGCTCTGGGCTTGTATTGTCGGGTCATCAGGCCTCCACCTTATCATATGCTAGACAATTATAATACATAAATTATATGTATTATAATTGTCTAAAATATTATATTTGTTCAATACATATTTTCTTTTATACTTAAACCAACATACTCGTATGCCACTAACGTATTTAGGCCTTACAGTATAGATATAAGAACTATATATATTACTATGAGAAAAAAATACTATCAATATCCTATGTACAGTAAATTAGACACAAATTATATTTCCTAATTGTTGTTCATTATCATGTGAGTTAGTCTTGTGACGGATGACATTGACTGATCACGCCTACTAAACCTGGCTTAACTACTACAGTACTACTACAGTCGTTACGTTAGTTCACACTTTTACTATTTGTTTTATACGTATATATGCAAGAACAAGTAGAATTTAAGAAACTCCAAAATATTAAAAAACTTTTTTAATGTAACTCAGATACCTTTACAATGCCTTATCACCACTCTGTATAAAACCTGAATGCCGCGACTGTCCATCTGAACGCACTCATATCTCTTTTAAATCCCAGTAATCCAAATTTCATTCGTTCAACATCTATTCTCAGTTTGGCACTAGTTTTGTTTGTGAAGCTTCAAATCTGTTCAACATCTGTGTTTGCGCAACATTAAGATAATTACTAAAGTTTCCAAATTTCATTTTCGATTTTATAAGATAACCTTTGCGGTAAAGCGATAACGGAAATGGCACAATTGGGCTTTCCATTGGCACCGGCGCTACGGTCAGAGGTTTATGGACTTGGCTCCTTGGAGTGAAAGCCAATGTTGGCACCGCAGCGATCTTAGGAAGTGGTACGAGTATTGGTGGTAACAATACTGAAGGCGGCCAAAACAATTGTGAATTAATTTTAGACTGAACCAATATAATATGGTATTGTACAATTCAGCCATTTTGGCTTGAATACATTTCACGAAGTAGTCGCTATCTACCTATTACTTTATTATTTATACCTTATAATTTTTCTTATCATTTTATAAGTAACTTTAAAATTATATTTTGTTGTTTTCTATTTAAGTATTTTGTACAAATGGGGCACCTGTGGGGGGGGGGCAAAGGTTGATGGCTGGGGAGAGCGGGCCTCTCCCTATCCGTCCCACCTCGGATGCGGCCGCGGCCCTACCACGGCCTCCTTAGGCCGGCCGTAGCCTGCGTGAGAGTCCGACGCCCTGGCTCGTCTGCCCTTTAGTCCTGGGTATAAAAATAGGGCTAAGGGGGTACCCCCTTCCTGTCGTGTGTCCGATGAAGTTGTAAGAGCCGCATAGGCTAACAGCATCAACATCAGCAGAATCTAGAGCTTACTCTCGTACAAGGCGACTAAAAGGGGACTTCGGATTCTCGGGTGATCAGAGTGGGGCTCTGACCGTCCAGGCAAGCGAACACCAAGCGGACGGCAACTCGAAGTGGTCTTGAGTTGCCGTAGCACAATGAGGGTACAAGGGGAGGCTTGACCTCCCTTGAGATATGCTCAGGCACCGTGTAGAGGGGCACCGGTGCGCTGTATAGGAGATCCCCAAGCCTCTCTCAATGCACTGAGGACGGCCAACAAGGGGGTTTTAATGGTTATAAATCCCACATAACCCTGTCTCTCCCCCAGGAGGCAGGGTATATTTCGAAGATTTCTCCCCGAAAACAAAAACAAAACAAAAGACCGTCCGACCGAGGGCGTCTCACAGAATACCAGCTTAATGCTGCTGTGTTTCGTCTGGTGAGTGCAGGGCTCCGGAGACCTTTATTACTGGAGACGAGGCATTCCATCTCAGTCCTCAAGGGTGACAATGCATCTGCATTATGATTCCTTGTCAAGGATGAATGTAGACGTACGGCCTATGCCGCAAAAATCACTTAGCATCAGGTGAACTGTGTGCTACTCTTAATGTAATAAATTAAAAATAAAAAAACTAATGTAACCACCCAGGTGGCTTTACAATACGCTTTCTCGGAAACTAAATTCCGATTACAATAGCACCAGCAATTAAAATTTCTCGGTATAATAGGTGCGCAGGTGGCTCGCACGTGGGCAGGCAGCTCGGGTCGATCGTGACGGGGCGTCGGACGACCGTTCTCGGCAACTGCTGAATGTTGAGTGATATATGCTCGTATTACCAAAGAATTATATACCACGCCATTGAGAATTATTGAGGTTACTGGTTTTACCATAACTCTATTTATAACAAAACATACATTTAATACAAATGATAAGGATGTGTTGTTATCATTCGAGTCATTCGTAGGTAAACGAACCTCATAGTTCAAATGATAAGTGCTCTATCTCTCTCTGCGATTCATCCATTTATCCTTTAGTAACAAATAAGCATGCATAAGCCTTTTCTCTTCCGACTGTGATGAATTGTTTCGTTTCGAGAAATAAAGCTCCTAGTTTCTTTCACGGCTGTGATAAGAAAGAATTTTATGTCGTGAACTCGTGTTTTTTTATAATATAGTAGGCGGCAATCAAACACACAGTTAACCTGTTGGTAAGTGATAAGTTTAGCACATGACATCTGACATGACATCCACTCTCAAATAAGTTTCAGTATGCACAAGAATTTTATAATAAAGGAATGTTGATTCAAAAATATGTTATGAATGTTATGCTGTTCCCACATAGATTACAAATTAATCAGCAATATAAATATGTTATTTCTGTTTATTAGATCAAATAACTACAATATAGTTGAATGATCCAAAATTATTTGTTATAAACATGATTGGACATACCTTGTAATAATATTTAATATTTATTTTGACATTGTTAATATGATATGGAAACATTTCATGAAATAAACAAAAGATGCACTAAGGATATACTACTAATAGTTAACTTCATTTGGTTACTTTGTAATTCTTAAATAATATACGGGATTATTTACTTAAAAGGTTTATTAAGATGGACACTTACTAAAGATTATTGTTACCGAAAAGAATAACACAATATACAAAAAACAAATCCACAATTTTCGGACTCCTGTAGTAAAGTTTGCGTTGATATGTTATGGGTAAAAACGATTAATTCTTTTTTAATATTATGCCCAGGCCACTCTGGGTACAAAGCTCATATTTAAGATACTTAATTTGAATAATAAAATATTGTATTTTGATAGCAATGGGCATTGTTTTGCTATTCAATCGTATGATAACGATTTGGCTTACTTGTAGTGGTTAGACCTGCTTATCGATATGATACTTCATCTCTTTGTAATATGCATTTTATTTTTACATATTCCTTTTTATACAATAGGTGGCAAACGAACAAGCAGACCACCCGATGGTAAGTGAACCAATGGAAGAAACCAAGGCTGGAATCTCCCCGATTGGGGAGATTCCAGCCTTGGTGGACCCTTTTGAGGATTGAATAAAAAGTTCCATCCCCTGAAGTACCACATCAGATACAGCATCGGCAACGGCGTTGGGATCATCCAGTGAGGAACAAATCCGCCCCCATGGGTAGGATACAAAAAAAGACCTCGTTCCGTCCCAATCCACTGACCTGTAGTGCCACACACGGCGATAACCTGCAAATCCTAACGGACAGAGAGGCACCATACTCCAGATCAAACAATGGTCCGTTGAGCCTAGAGGGGCATCGACGGTGACTAGATAGTTGTCCGTATGAGAGATCAGGAGAAGGTGCAACAAGGAAAGTATGGTCCTCCACGTCTGGAACCCACGTAGGCGAAGTGACCAGTTGCAGATCATATGCTAAAGCAAAGCAATGAACAGATCTTCTCGCATGATTGTTTGTACGCAATCCAAGCCATTCGGCGTGGTGAGCGTTAAAGTCGCTGAGTACCACGATCTCTGCAGATGAGATTTGTTATTGCACGGAGTCTGTACCCATTTGGGTGGGGTCGATGAGTCGGTCAGTGTCGGTATTACTTATATTACTATTATACGGTATTATATATATAAATAATAGATTAGTACTACAAATATTTTGTAATCAATAAAAAGCTTGATTATAAGAATCATCTGTAGATTTTACAACTATAAATATTTTAACACCATTAACGTAAAGGAGATGTTGGCAGTGATTAAGTATATGACTGATATCATTTATGTACACAAAGGCTCTAAATGGGATCCATGAGACACCCCGCGAAGGTACGGGAATAAATTATAGGGAAAACCCTTTAAAGCAGACTGACTCTCTCAAAAATCTTTAATTTTAGTTAATGTATTCAAACGATTTAGAGAAATCGATGTTGACGACATCTACCTGCAGATTATTTGGCCTCAGGTACATATACTATATTTAGTAAAGCAACCATGTTAGTGTCCACACTACGGTGCGTAAAAAATCCATGATGTTCTTAAAATAAATAATGTCGGACAGTGAGTGAAATTTGTGTTGTAACAATTTTCTCAAGAATTTTTTCTAAGAGTGATTATACCTTTGCTATTGTTCTCGAGAATAAGTATTATTAGAGGTTTTTTTTATAGAGTTTTATCCACTTGCTGGAAAACATTGTGATTTCAATAGAGATTCGAAAAATTATAGTAATATTGCTAATTTCGCAGCGAATTTAGAAATTATGATAGGATATATATCACCAGAACCAGCACCCTTATTGATAACATAGTCGTTGATATTTAAAGATGATAGCGGTTACATAGCTGGGTATAGATTGGGGATTGTGATTACACGTCGATATAAAAACCGAATGAATACTTCATTTAAGGCTTAACAAATTTCACTAATACTGAAAGTGTGTTGATTATTTCTTTCAGAGGTGAAGAAATCAACTCGGAGGGTGAGAACGAACAAGATGTCTACAATGATAGTGGCATAATGTTAAGAATAGAAGAAATAAATTACTGATAACGCATCTGAATAATAAGTAAAATAAAACTATTCCTGGTAAAAATTTAAAAAATTGTTTACATTTTAAACAGATTAATAACAGATAACAAATTTGTTTATTTAATATGTTACACCCCTAAATTTCCAAATATACCCATAGGGGTAGTACGCTATCAATATTGTTATGGTGATCGTAATACAATCCCGTAATTTTATAACCTAATACCGAAAAACAGTCATCCTTGTAAACATTAAGTATTTTTCGTAAATAATAAAAAATTAAACAATAACTTTTTTGCACTTTTACTTTACGTAAATGTCATCTTCCAAACAAAGTGCCATGTTGATTCGCCCGACTTATAAATTAATTCTACGTGTAGCCTATAAAGCTGTGATAGTAAATGTAATTTTAATAAATTATAAAAGAAACGATTGTGAGTCTAATGGTTTTGGGGAGGGTCAGCGAAACTTAAGGTCGTAGGTTCAGATCCGCCATTAAACTATTTTCGCGAGCTATCTCCTAGCACAAGCAATTTCAGCTAATTTGGAATAAACACTTCTTTACTCTGACGATCATTCAAAAAAATTCAATTTTGTAATCCTTATCTTCACTTCGTGTGAACAGGTGTGATTGTCTTATTGAACTTGGAACCACTTTCTTCATTATGTATGTATTTCATTCTTACATATGTATTTAATAATATAAAAAAGCATACCTTTGTTCCACGTGGGTAGTTAAGTACTGTGCGCAAAAAGTTTGTTGCTGGAAGACTTGAAAGAAGAAGTTGCGGGTTCGGACAGGAATTTGAATAAATGTATCTTACAAGAAATAATTACATCTCAAAACAGTTTTATAAAGGAAACTATGGAAAATGTCTTGCAAAATCTTAAGGATTTAACAACATTAAAATATTAACAACGAAATTATAAAACAAATTAGTCATGGGAACAATAACCAATAACTTAAACTAATTATTTACTTAACCCTTTCCAAAGTGGCGTGCACAATTGTAGACATAAGGTATAATTTTAAAAATAAATATTAAACTCTCAAGCTTTCCGATTGAAAACGGTTGTATTCATTTGTTCACTTTTGTAAACTACTCAATTTAGTACTACTAACGTAATCTCTTAGCATATTGTGTGACCAATGCCCGTTCGTAATTTGAACTGTATTTCAATTCGTTAATTTTATTTCAAATAAATATAAATTAGTGCAAGAAATCATCTGGAAATATTATTAACGGATATCTAATATTATTGGGGTCATGTGTAATATATGTGTATTTTTTTATCACCTTATATTGGTAATCTCGATTTTTATATTTGTGCTCAATTGTTCCCATCAGGACTCAACTGAGTTTTTTCTCATTGTTTTTTTATATTTTTAACGTTTTACTAATTATGTTACTAAGATAAATATATAAAATTAATCATCATATTGTTTACTTATATTTCCTTTCACTGGAAAACATGTAGCCAAACAATATATACAAGGAAAATCTTGTCCATGGAGTCACAAAATCTTTTTTTGTGTGGTAAACATGGCCAAACATATGATTTTATTCTATACTAGACCTCCTCTCCAGAACTTGATAGTAATATCGCAAAAAAGATTGGCTATGGTGCCTCGATAGTTGAACATCTCGCAAAGAGAATCGGAGAAAGCCAGGGTCATGAGCTTTACTTTGACAATTATTTTTCATCATAACATTTACTACAAATCCTAAAACAAAAGGTTATTATGGCCGCATGCACAGCTCGTGTTAACAGATTTGTTAAACCACTCTTTTTAAGTGACAAGGAAACAAATAAGAAGTCTAGGGGTTTTTCTCAAGAAGTATGTAGCAGAGACGGAGATGTAACTGTTGTAAACTGGTTGGACAATAAGATTACCCATCTGGCTTTCAATTTCGTTGGTATAGGGGAAAAGGACTTAGTAAAGAGATGGAGTAAAAAAGAGAAGCGATATATTGAGGTTGAGCGACCTGAGGTCGAAAAGCGCTATAATCATGCATCATGAGCTATTACAGAACATTTATAAAATCAAACAAATGGACTCTGCGTATGATATTTTATGTCTCGGATCTAGCAGTTCTTCAAGCATATCGTGAATACCAAATGGATAACGACTTACTTTGCTTTACTTTTGTCGTCGCTTGGCTGACAGTTTGCTGCTACAAGATAAATTTTCTATGGCCAAAAAATACCGACCAAGTAGCAGTAGTAGCTCAACGATGCAAATCATACCAAGAAGGCCAGGAGAGATTCGCCCTGCAGCTGAAATAACTCGTGACGGTGTTGGGCATTTCCTTACACGTGACGATGGAACTGGGACTAGGCGTAAAATGGTGGGATGCAAGGGAAAATCCCGTGTCAAATGAATAAAGTGCAAAGTTCATTTTTGCCTAACAAAAGACAAGAATTGCTTCTTGGCCTTCCAAACATAGATAAAGATATTTTTTTTTCCTAATTATTGTTCTTATTGTGTTTTTGTATTTGTGCCAATGACGGATTATGCCAAAAAGTTAATAAATGTTTATTTTATTTCATAGAAAGAATTTAATTATGTTAAATCATTTATAATTTTGTAATAAAAATGTTTCTGAATTAATATTATTTCATTTCAGAACAACTTTGCATACCTTATTGTTATTACTATGTAGGACGGAAGTCCACATTTGTTCACATTAAGATAAACTAGATTTTCCCGAAAAGATTAAGACTAAAATTTTTATATTTATTTTTTTATAGTCTTCTTATTACTTTAGACACATGGAATTTACGAAATCCATCGGATGAAAAAAATTATTCAGGTCTGAAAGGGTTAATGCATCAAATTCTAATAATATAAAAGATAAATAAATATATATACTATATTTATATATGTATATATATATATATAAATATAGTATAAATATATATAAAAAATGATTATGCGTCGCATCTTTTCCACAATCAAGATGTGTATGAGTTATTACACCTAAGCAGGGTCAATAAATCCACATTATGATTGTAAGTATACGTATTGACGGACTTCTTCGTTGCCAGATATAAAGCTTCTGATATCATTCTGCAGAAGGCGAAATACACACATATTTCGCCCCCAGTGCCTGAACCCATTATAGGTGAATTTATATACATTAATGGCTTATAATAAAACGGATTGTTATTTTATACAAATATCATTTATTGGTCAGAATCGTAATACAATGTACATGTGAAAAAAAAAATCTTTATTTGTGGAAATACTTAAATAGAAAATAACAAAATACAAACATAACATTACTTGTAAAATAATAAGAACATTAAGAAAAATTATAAGATTTTAATAACAAAGTAATAAGTAGATAGAAACTACTTCGTAAAATGTATTTTACTTCATTTGAAATAGTCTTCAAGCCAAAATGGCTGAATTGTACAATATATTATATTGGTTCAGTCTAAAATTTATTTACAATTGTTTTGACCGCCTTCAGTATTGCTACCACCAATGCTCGTACCACTTCCTAGGACCGCTGCGGTGCCAACGTTGGCTTTCACTCCAAGAAGCCAAGTCCAAAAACCTCTCACCGCAGCCCCGGTGCCAACGGAAATCCCACTTGTGCCATTTCCCGCTATCGCTTTACCGCAAAGGTTATCTTCGCTATGTCTGCGTAATCGGTGCAGTATCTCTGTAAATCAAATTTGGAAAAGTTGGTAATTATCTTAATGTTGTGCATACATAGATGTTTAACAGATTTGAAGCTTTAAAAACAAAACAAGGAACAAACTGCGAACGGATGGAATTTAGATTACTGGGTTATAAAAAAGATATGAGTGCGTTCAGTTGGATAGACGCGGCGTCGGGACCTAGTTTTATACTGAGTGGTGATAAGGCACTATCAAGGCATCTAAGTTACATTCAAAAAGATTTTTAAAATTATGGAGTTTCTTGAATTTTTATATATTCACGGTTCATAAGATATGGATAGTATTTTTTCTAATAGTAATATATATTGACATTATATAAAAATTCGTTTCTTATATGTATACTGTAAGGCCTAAATTCGTAAAAAAAAATATAATATTTACCTGATGCATCGCAAATGGCGAGAATGCACATCAATCCAAATAAGCACAGAGCAGGCCTCATCTTCTTACTTTGGTTTGTCTCACTTAATTAAAGCCTTTCCAAAACTTTCATATATATACTAGTATTATCAAAGAATTATATTGCCACGTCATTGGAAATTATTGAGGTTACTGATTTTGTCATAAATCAATTTATAACCAAAACATACATTTATTACAGCTGATAAAGATGTGTTGTTATAATTCGAGTCCTTCGTAGGTAAACGAACCTCACATTTCACATGATAAGTGCTCCATCTCCTTTTGCAATCCTTCCATCTATCCTTTAGTAACGAATGAGCACGCAGTCGCAACAGAAGACGAATAGCCGCCTTTATAGCAGAATGTTTGATTCCTATTTCTGATATAGGATTCAGGTAGTAACGCCGTTTCCATAAACATAGCAAAAGCACGTTATTTTTCTCAAGTTAGATGATCATCTTTTAAGAGTTACTTTAAGTTCTTTGTCAGTTTTTATGATGCGTTGTTACGACACTCTACGCTACGCTTACGCTACTCTAAGTGCGAAATATTCAAGGGGCATAAATAGAAAACAAAATTCATCTTTCAACTCGTGGCTCGATTCTCTGTTTTATAAGCAACTAGAAGTATTTTTTTTTTATTTTATTACTTTTATATTTTCATTTGTTAATGGTAAGAATAATTTTATATTAACATTTCTTAAATAAATATTTTCCTATGATTTTATAAGAATTTGATGCATTAAGTTAATAATTAGTTTAAGTTATTGGTTATTGTTCCCATGAGTAATTTGTTTTATAATTTCGTTGTTAATATCCTAATGTTTCACTCTTTTTTTTTAATTTTGTGATAGATTCTGTAAGAGTAATTATGCCCAAAATAGCTTATTTCCGTTTATGAACAAACTTTAGGTTCATACGGATTGCTTATAGATTGTTTAAAATATATATATATAGTATATATAGACTAATGTAAATATCTGTACTAGGGAATAATAATTCCATATCGGAAAGTGTGAAAACTTAATGGTTGACACTTTTACTCTATTATCCTTTAAAACAAAGCTTATGCTGATATACTCTCTCAATCTTCCCGTTATCGCTTAAAATGATGGAGGCTACCCAGATCTATAGCAAAATCTTCTTAATCGCCTTTCAAACAATTCCATAAGATCTTTTTTTAATTTTGTGATAGATTCTGTAAGAGTAATTATGCCCAAAGTAGCTTATTTCCGTTTATGAACAAACTTTAGGTTCATACGGATTGCTTATAGATTGTTTAAAATATATTATATGATATCAGTACTACAGATTTTTCTTTGTGAGACCTTTTTTTTCTTCATCATCATTATCTCAGCACATCACTAGTCCATTGTAAAACATAGCCCAAAACATAGTAAGGAAACCTGTATCAAAAAGAAATAACATTCTGAAACACCGCAGTGTAACTCTTAGTACATTTCAACAATTCAAAATTAGCACTAGTAAGCAATAATAAATATATATATATATATAGTATATATAGACTAATGTAAATATCTGTACTAGGGAATAATAATTCCATATCGGAAAGTGTGAAAACTTAATGGTTGACACTTTTACTCTATTATCCTTTAAAACAAAGCTTATGCTGATATACTCTCTCAATCTTCCCGTTATCGCTTAAAATGATGGAGGCTACCCAGATCTATAGCAAAATCTTCTTAATCGCCTTTCAAACAATTCCATAAGATCTTTTTTTTTAATTTGCTTACGTATTATTACATTACTTCTATCGTTCACAAATAAAGTGACTCTCTATTCGTCAAAGGCATAGCTCTAGAATTTTGCTTTTCCTGTATTACATGATCCAAATTATCCATCTTCGCTTAAAGATGACTTCCAATTTCTACATTATTCTCTTGACCGTGTACCTCGATCCTTAAATAGAATGAGAATGAGTGTTCCATACCATTGCACTGGGTTCTTTCGCTATTCTTTCACAGTACACTCCTATCGTACCTTCGGAACGCCGTTACGGATGATGTTGAGAATGCATTCAGTAAAGTTTCTTTTAAATCTGTCCTTCGACATTATTTGAAGGCAAATGACATGCCGCTCAGTCGAGACCTCTATTAGTGGGTAACCAGCACAAGTGCTACCAAGAGGGAGCCTCGGCTTGGACCGCTACCCTGTTCCGCGAGAGCGTCTGATTCGAGGGAGCCCGAGAGGGCCGAACCTCGGCTCGGTCAGTTGCTTCTGACTAAGAATTATCTACATTAATATCTCTATTATTATTATTGGCAATATGTACCACCACTTCGGAATGCGTGGGCGCTGGAGAAGAAGTGGCAAGAAACTCCAGCGACGCTT
This sequence comes from Teinopalpus imperialis, assembly GCA_029286865.1. Classification (NCBI taxonomy): domain Eukaryota; kingdom Metazoa; phylum Arthropoda; class Insecta; order Lepidoptera; family Papilionidae; genus Teinopalpus; species Teinopalpus imperialis. The sequence continues at coordinate 16,065,494 of JAGSMU010000020.1, read as the reverse complement.
CTAACTGTATTGACTGGAGACGACTTTGCGACGCCCTCGCCGACTGCGGGGGCGGTATGAGGGTGCAATGTACGTGTGTAGTGTTTTATGAAGAACTTGGACCCGGCCTCGGTCTCCTTCGGACGCTGGTGAATCTATGATGCGCGATGGGATTGTAAGTGGCGGCACTTACAATCAACGGGTTTGGGTGTGTGACGGTAGAGTCCAAATATAGGCGAGAAGCCTGCTTCAGGTACTGAGCTATGGTCGGCAGCTCAAGATCTATGTGTAGATTTTTATTACGCAAGAACCATGGCGCACCGGTGCCCTTGCACATGAAACGATTTTGTATTACCTGAAGTCGGTGAATGTGACGCGGGGAAGCATGCGCAAAGGCGGGGCTTGCGCATACGCACTCCTATCGACCCATAATGACATATCATTATGGGTCGGATGCACGCTTTGTATAGTGTAATTTTATTACGCAGGGACATTTTGCTATTTTTATTGAGTAACGGGTGCAAACGACCTAGGGCGAACGCTGCTCGATTCCGTACGCGGTTGATATGCGGATCGAAGGTGATTCTTTCATCTAATGTGACACCTAAGTATTTGACTGTCTTTAACCCAGGGGATTGGACGATCAAATAACTCTATAGTTGGGAGATGTGGCGTTTTGTTGCGCCGAGAGAAGCACATGGCTGCACTTTTGGTGGGGTTAACCTCGATCCTCAATTTTCGAAACCATTTCCCTAAGGTGTTGGCTGCAGATTGGAGGCGTTTACAAATAGCGTCTGGATTGAATCCAGACACGTAGAGGCCGGTGTCATCGGCGAACTCGTTCCCTCGACGTGGTAACGAAAGGTTCGATTTCGGAGAAAATCTTGTATGAAAAGTACGAGTCGATCTGGCACACCGAGCTTATATAGTTTGTATATGAGCCCGTTGTTCCAGACCTTGTCGAAAGCTTTCGCCACGTCGAGGTAAAGTGCCCCAGTTTGGTAGCCCTGAAGAAATTTATTGAGAATGTGCTCCGAGATGCGGTGCACTTGATGTGTGCATGATGGCTTATGGGTCGATAGGCTGATGGATCGGTTGGATGTTTCGAGGGCTTGAGAACCCTTATGACGTCGGCTTCCTTCCAGGCGTTCGGGAAGGTGCCTTTGGATAAAGCTGTGTTGTAGATTATCACCAGCAGGTGTAAAATGGACATGGGTAGAAGTTTTATCACCTTGTTGGTGATGCCATCGGGGCCGGGAGCCTTGCGTGGTCGCAGGTTTTTAATTATAGACTCAAGTTCGGTGCATGTAACTTGAGTAACGGAATCGTGAGGTGGTTCCTTAGTCCTCCAGTCGACCTCGCTGTCAACCATTACAAGGTGAGCAGCGTCGATCGGTAGGGTGCTCGGTGAGCATTGGAGCTCAAGATTGTCAGCCAGACATTCAGCTTTCTCTTCGTCTAAGAACGCGGGTGGTTTATTGGGACGTGTTAAGGGAGGCATTGTTTGGGCGGTGCCTCCTTTTAGGGACTTGGGAAGTTGCCAGAAGGTGAGATGAGACGGTTCGATGTTGGATAGATGATTACCCCACTACTCTCGTCTACTATGGTTTTGGTAGATAGTGAGGTTGGGGCTGTGGGCCCTAACCGAAGAAGAACGGGGCGATGATCGGAAATGAGCTCATGGATTACCACTATCCCTTGTCGCCTAAGCCGAGGTTGATGTTCTTGCAGATGGCAATATCAAGCACATCCGGTGCGTGACCCAGTGTGTATGGAAACTGGATAGGCGTAGAGGGCGCTACGACATCGAAGTCGAGTACGTCGCTAAGCGAGTCTAAAGCCGACCCCCGGGGGTTGATTTTAGATGCATTCCACCGAGTGTGCTTGCTATTGAAATCTCCTGCTAAAATGACTGAGTTGTCAAGGGACAGGAGCGCCACGTAGTCGCTTCGTAAAATTTGAGCGTCCTGTCTGCAAGGGAGAAAGACGGACGCGACTGTGTTAGGGGCGTGGCCGGTCATGGCTAATCGTTTTGCTCCTTATTAGTTAACCCATAATTGCCTTTACGATAATTAAGTCTACTAAAAGTGGCAATCTAAAGTGGAAAATTTCGTTACGACAGAAATTTGGAATGACAGGGGTGGGTGATGACAATTAATATTTAGTAATGGGGTTAAAGGTCGTTTAACCGAACAGTTTGCGCCGGAGAACGTTCAAGTGTAAGTCCTTCGTGGTATATATTTTAAGGTTATTATATTGTGCCAGATTGAGGTTAGTCATGAAGGCCTATAATATAGTACATACAATTGTTGCAGGTATATCTAGATGTCCAATAAAATATTATCAACATCATATTAATTATGAAGATGTTGAAGAATATTGAAGTGGTCGGTGATAAACACACAGCGCATATAATTTGATGTTTAATATGATCAATACAGAGAAGTGATATGATAATAATGTTAAAAGTATTTACATACATTACAGGAGAAGAAAGTCTGGTTGGTTCAAGAGTTTTTCGTATATCCATAAGACTCCATCGCCGTCGTTAAATCGAATAAAGTACAACAAAGCAAATGTTTTTGTCTCTTAGTCTATATTTGACAAAAACCTGTACAAAAAGAAAAATTGTGAGAGAAACTAGATTCTCTATTACTGGTAATAAATCAATAAACCACATTCACAAAAGAAAAATGTATATACGTTCTCATGCGTAAGAAAGGATAGATAGATGAGCAAATCGCAGAGAGAGAGACAGAGAGAGCACTTATCGAGTGAATTGTGAGCTTGTTTACCACCGAACGGCCCGTAAACCACACTTTTTCATAAAATCTTAAACTATTATTTATTATTATAATAAATCAAATTACGGAAAAACCAATCATACCCAATGACGTGACATATGTTATGAATTCCCAACAGCGATAACGACTTTAATAATATATATATATCCTTTGAATTATCTCGAGTTAAGGCAGACAAATTGAAGTAAGAATATAAGGTGCGCTCTGTGTCTTATTTGGATTGACGTGCCTCATGCGATTGCGAAATGCAGCGGGTAAAAAAAAATCGGAAGGTGTAACCTAATATCTTCCGAATATCTAAATATTTTTTTTGAAAAGGTATTGGCATTCATTATAATCCTATAACTCTTTTCATGATGCTACAATAATTTACTCGCGATTGGCAAAAACTTTTTGGGAACCTCATGTCTCATTTATAGAGTTAATCACGCCATAATATGTAACATAAGCACGACTTTCCGGGATACCAGCGTCAATTTTTAGTTTAGCGCTAACGTGTTTTTTCTGATCTAAGAAAGAAACCGGATACCTTATCATTGTTGATGACGTATTACATATTCCTTCGTCTTCAGAGGTGGCAACGCATCTATTCGCACATTATTATTCTGTATTGGGCACGAACTGACTGCCATGGATATCAGGAATCAATTATCATTATGTGAACTTATATTTTTCGTTTCTTATACTTATCTTAAATAAAAAACTTTTATATGAATACGTCGATTTTTAGTTTTACTTAAATATAAAATAACGTTCTGTTCTCAATATGTCCCTTGTTTTATATTGATAAGATTTTTCACTTTCTTGAGAAACGCCATCCCGTTCTTCAGTGAATGCGGCTTGAAGCTCCGATGTAACTGGCGCAAAATTCCTTGCCCGGACTTTCTTTTAAGCTCGTCCTATAAATGCTCAATAGGATTTAAGTCCGGACTACGTGCTGGCCAATCTATTCACAAATTTCAACCTCCTGCAGGCACCACCGCACCGGAGCTACGTCCACATACAGACGGGCATTGTCCTGCATTAGAACAAAGTTTTCTCCGATAAAGTCTACGTAAGGAATGGAAAACCAACTCGATTTTTTCTCCAGGGACTCAGTTATTTTTTTTAAAGACATTCAACCACGTGCATGACGCTTGAGTGGATTTTTTTGCTTACGAGTTTATATAATCAGTAAGTTGCTAGTTTCCAAGTACTTAGTTTGTTATTGATGTCATATATTTTTTTTTTAGTATTTTCTTTTTTCTGTTATATGTACATGTTATTGCGATCGCGATTTCTTCTGCCTACTACAGAAAGTAAGCGAGAGAGCTTCCTTTGTGGCAACGATGAAGTTCATCCATATTATAGATACAAATAAATAAGAACTATCTGTAAAGTCCACTGCAAGACAGAGCTTATCGAACTAGAAGTTGTATATATATACATAATCTAAATCACGACAAATAATTGCAATCATAATACCATATGTCAAAATCGGACGGATTCAATAACCTCATAAAATAAAAGAACTACGCAAATAGTAATTTTTGGATCAATCACAAGAAGCATTTACGCGTTGGATTTTAAAATAAATTTAATTCTTACTGGACTTAGAACGAATTTTTACTTATGTCTTTAAATCAAAGTGCATACTTCAGTTCTCTGCAATACCAAAAATATAAGATGAAGGAACTATTCAATCCCAAATAATATTGAACTATAACAATGATACTTCTATACAATACTATAAATTGTTTATAGTTACTTCATTTAAACATCTGTACTTGCACAATCAAGCTTTGCCCGATCCCGAGAGGATTCGTTAGGCATATACGTAACAAAGTAGGTGGGAATTATTTTTTGTTATAAATTTAAAAAGCTTAGAGATTATCACATAATAGACATACACATATAGTCATACAGATTTCCGGGTTAAGTTAGTCGGTTAGTCAATTTCAAGGCCCAAGGAATCTATATACCTGCAGGCCAAAAGTTTAAGTTTCCTACTTTAAGTAAGCAACCACCCTTAACTAAAGTAGGAAAATAAAGTAAAACTCCAATAAAATGTTAAATGTTTAATTAACCTGTTTAATCATCTAATAGAACATTGATTGACAAACAATATACTATAAAAGCGTAAAGAATTTCGCATAAAGCATTCCACATTCTACTTGCGAGGATGGGTCACGATTACAGACGTTCCTATCAAGCTCTTCCCACAAAAGTTCAATGGGATTGAGATCGGGGCTCTGAGGAGGCCAAACCATGTGCTGAATGGGGACATTATAAAAATACTATTACTACTCTACCACCTGGCTCTAGAGCAGCGTTTGTCGGTGTTTGAAAACAATAGATGTTTATTGTCCCATAACTTGAAACTAAACAAACAAATGACTTCTTTAAATATTCGATACTAACAATAGAATATGCAGATATACAATTCTTTTATTTATCCTATGGGATTTTATTACAATTGATGGATAATTATGTTGTTTACGTGCAGTATTAAACTTTTGGCCGGCAGGGTATTGAACATAGCTGTCTAGAAACCCATATATTTAATAATTTTAATAATATTTAAATTAATATAAAACTCAATAAAGAAGTTTTTTGGGTAGTATATCTGTATCTTAATAATATAATAATAAGTATATACAATAATATATATAAAAATATTTAGACATACGCGTTTCCTATTAATGTTTTCGTTCACCGTTCGTTCAGCACATAAATTGTAATTAACAATTTAATTGATGCCCGTACCGGGGATCGAACTCGAAACAATTGATTTAAGATATTTTGAAAACGTAACAAACTATCCTGAAAAGTAATCTTTAGAAATTAAACACAAATAATGCGATAAAGTATCGATAAGCATCTCCCACGACTAGGACGCCAAATAGATGCATTTACCCCCAACGCGTTTTATCACCCAATTATTTTATTTTGCAACTTTTGCTACCTATGTCATATTGGGGAACTTTCTTTGATTTATTTCGTTATTCCTTTTCTCCTTATGTCACCATATATACGTAATACAATAATCTATAATTATTTTTAAACCTAATGATTTCTAAAGATGTTCATCTTTAGAAATCATTAGGTTCGAGGTTCGTTAGGTCCTTTCTGAATTCCTAATGAGAACTAAAGGATTCCTTTACCTAAATAATGACGTTTATTATTTAAAAAATGCGAATAATCAAGTGAGGATTTAATATTATTTGTTGCAATAACCTTCGTGCACTTTAAATGTTTATTTCATGACAAGTTTTAATATCATATTAAGGATTACAAAATAAATATTATTTCATTAACATCTATCTGCCCGTGACATAGTCTGCGTGGATTTCAGAATTGGACCCAAAATTTGTATTGTAGAGATATGAAATATCACGTATATTAGAATATTATTAATAAATATTGGAAAAAAATTACACCCGTCACATTGCTTTATATTCCACTACGACATTGCACTATTTATTATTTTCCACCAGTACTTGTAACTTTCGAGCACTCGATACTTTAGAAAAATCAAAATAAAGCAAACCATGTCAGAAGCAAAGACCGCCGAAATTAACTCCTCACAACTTCAGCATTGGAAACTATCTTTGTGCTAAATTTCATTAAACTCCATTCAGCCGTTTCTGCGTCATTCAGTAACAAACATACAAACTTTCACATTTAGAACATTCATTTACAATTGATAATTATGAATCGTTGAACTCCATCAAAGTTGGTATTTATGAGGCGTCATTAAATAAATTGGAATAACATGTCTGTATCATTCATTCATTTGCTGTATATATACAAACACATATAATCTATATATAGATCTATATAAATATATATCTACATATTTAAGAGGCCATAGTGATAACATTTTAAAATTTTCATTATTTTTATATGACATATGGAAATTCCTTTTTAAGTTAACTAAAATAAGAATAAAAACTTATTTAGGATTTATTTATATTTTTACAGTTTATTAACTATCCATTAATTTAATAACGCTTCACTGCTTTTTTACGTGATCAAACTACTAGAGTGCTAAGGAGAATAAATATTTAACTTAAATTTTAAGGGTATGATTTTTGACATCATCGGCAATGTCAAAAGAAACATCGGAAAAGAACCCTGCATGTACTTTCGGATATTTGTGTTTTCTTGATATCTTACGGCGCATGCCACTTCACCAGCCAAGCTTTTATTTTAGGGCATCTCTAATTGTAACTAATAGACCCATTGAATTATTAAAGACTCGACTTTGAGTAACGATGACATTTCTATGTCTAGAGCCAGATTTCCACAGGAAAGGACCTCCTCAGAATTTCACAGACTGCGAAACATGATTACGCATTCGCAGTATAAGATAGTAGTTTATAGGAGACATGTTTCGTATGTTGATTGAAAGAAACTAGATATACTTTTACTTCGTTTTAATTCTAGTCAATCAGAAGAGAAAACACATCTGCATGCTAATTTTTTATCAAGTAAAGATTCCTTATCTATGATAGACGGATGTGTCTAAAAGAGAGAGCAAATATTATCATGTGAACTGTGACATTCTTTAACACCCAATGACCCGTAAAAACCACATTTTTATCAAATCTTACAAGCAACTGTCAGATGTTTTGTATAAATATTAATCCGACAAAAACAGTGTAGTAGAACTAACTATTCCAAAGAGCATGTGTTATGAATTTCCAATTCCGATAACGTCGTTTACAATATATACCATATGGTATATAAAAGCGTATTGAGTTATCTTTAGTTAAGTCGGATAAATTGAAGTAAGAAAATGGGACGTGCTCTGTGCTTTTTTGCATTGATCTGCCTTCTCGCTTGTTGCGATGCGACAGGTAAATAACAACAATTTGTGTTTTAACCGCCTTCTAAATTTAGAAAAGGAAAAAATAAAGTATTTTTTTTTAATATCAAAGATTAAGCTCTTTATTTAATCTCTTGTTTAATGAAAATATCTTGTTTAATACATCTTTCATTATTCTCTTCTATGTATGCCATGCCACTAACGATTATTGGACTAACGGTACACGACGGGTCATAAGTTCTGTCGACAGACACTTCATTACATAAATTGTACTTTTGATGTTTGTGTAAAATATATATTAAAACAAATTTAAATGTAATTTTAATGTCCTTAATTATTTAATTTAATGTACTTCATGATTTTGGATACGGGCCCTCAACCATCGAGGCCAGCTTGAACCTGCCTAACCTAAATCGTTTGATAGAACGATAAACACACCTCAGAGTTATTTTAAAATTATAGAGAATGTCATAAATACCGTTTGGTGCGCTCCATTTTGGGAACAAAATCAATTTATTTTTTCTTTTATGACGGTGAAAAACCTTCTTATTCCAAATCAATCGAAACATTTGTGATTAAGATTCGAAATTTAAATTAAATAAGTATGTGACAGCACTTATGACCCCACTATAATAAGCACATACGAGTATAGTATTGCCTTTTCTATAAATGCATATAATTGCATATAATTCTTTGTATCTAAAGAATAAATTATATACATTTTGCACTTTGGTTACTGATAACCAAAACTTTTCCTTTGAAGTCTCTCTTCTTTTTTTAGTTAGTATAGTTATTAGTTTCTAGTAAAGTTATCTAGCCTACAAGGCTTTAATATATTTTCATGATAGTCGGGTTTACGAACAAACATACAATTCACCTTAGGGTGAGTGACTGATGCGTCTCTTGACACTAACATTCATTCTCGATAAGGAGGATAACGCAGATGTGTTACCGACTCTGAGAACTAAGATAGAATTAAGTGTTCAGAATGAATGAAACTGCTGACTATTATATCCGAAGGTGTGAAGTGAGCCCCCACGAGTCCACCCCCCAGGGGCCATGGGAGTCATGAAAGCAATAAACAATCTCAGCCTCCTCTGGGACATCAGGTCTAAGGCTCCGTCGCCATATTTCGGCCGTGGAGGACAAGGAGAGTGATTGGCGACCCGAAACTCTTCTTCCCCCGGGGCCGTGGGTCGCAGAGAATAGGGAGTAGGGAGACACGCTCCTTTCCATCGCCTCGGATGCAGTGGGTGGGAGCGACGATGCGAGTGACCAGGAAAGGTCCTTGGTATTAACGCTTTAAATCTGTTAAGCATCCTTTTTTAGGCAATATTAACAGACTGACCAAATTTGGTTTACAGGGTTACTGCGCCGGTTACGCAGACAAGGTGGAGGTGGGGGTTTCGGGTTCGGAGGAGGAAATGGTGGAGGTGGGATGGGCTTTGGCTTTGGCGGTGGCCTCGGAGGTGGACTTGGAGGTGGCTTTGGAGGTGGCTTCGGTGGTGGATTCGGAGGCGGTCAAGGCGGTGGCTTCGGAGGTGGTCAAGGCGGTGGCTTCGGAGGTGGCCAAGGCGGTGGCTTTGGAGGTGGCTTCGGAGGTGGTCAAGGTGGTGGCTTTGGAGGTGGTCAAGGCGGTGGCTTTGGAGGCGGTCAAGGTGGTGGCTTTGGTGGTGGCCAAGGCGGTGGCTTTGGCGGAGGTCAAGGTGGTGGCTTTGGTGGAGGTCAAGGCGGTGGCTTTGGCGGTGGTCTAGGCGGAGGCTTTGGCGGTGGATTTGGCGGTGGATTTGGCGGTGGGCTTGGGGGAAATGGTGGTGGCTGCATGTTTGGAATGTGCGGTAGTAGATACAAACGAGCATCAGCCTCAGCATTAGCTCCGTCTTACACTCACGTTCCTGTTTTACATAGTATTCGACAAAATGGATAAACTTTTAAATTTAATGACTACCCAACTCAACTAGTTTTGGTTTGAACTGTATTTCAAAATGACAATGCAAAACATGAAGTTAAATTTAAATATCGAACATCAGTTAGTTGCTAATCACTTGTATATTACTTATCGGCTTGTTTTATAATTAAGAAATAAATAATAAGCCTGAACAGAGCGGCTCCGCCGACAAAAGGCCCGCGGGGTGGAAGTACCGAATTTTAGCATAAAATATAAGCATAGCGCTACCGTGTTTGTAAAAGAAATCAGAGGCTTTATTACTGATAACAGGGTTCCAAGTTCTTAGCGACCTGTTCTGCATCAGGATGAATGTAGATGTCACAGAACACAAGATTTACCAATATATAAAAAAACAAAGTCTAACGTAAAGACCAAATATGTAATATATTCGACTATAACACAATCGCTGTTGGTCATCACAAATTATGGTGAGCGCAAACCATTTTGTAACGTCATACTATATGCCGTGTATTTATTACAAGTTACACATTACACGAAGTATTATCTGTTTACTTATATTATTGCTGCATTACAACTCCTCTTAATGTTCTTATCGTTATCTTTATCTTCCGCATTTTTTATGTTTCATTTAAATCTTTTATATGTATATCATTTAATAAATATACTATTGATATATACATCGTGATTGTGACAATACATTTATATAAAATAAAAACCTGTTTTAATTTAAATCATTGTTAACTTTATATTCACCGATAATAGGTAACAGTATATAGCACTGGAATATCTGTTACTGTGATTGCCATTCCTTTAATCCAGGATGAATACCATATCATAGAGTAAAATAGCAGTATAATGCTACTGCATTTCGTCTAGTGAGTGTAGTGATCCCGAGATCTTTATTACTGGTGACTAGGCATTCCATATCAGTCCTCAAAGGTAACAACGCATCTGCATTACTAGGTTTTCAGTCAGTATTTACCTATGAAATTGCTGTTCTTCGGTATTGGCCATTTCAAACCAAAAAAAAGTTTTGATTGGAGGCTGTGAATTCTAAATTCAAATTAATTTTGTTTCAAAAACATGATATTCTTTTAACTTTTTAGCGGGAAAAAAATTTCAATTCCCGATAGGCAGTACAAAATGCCTTTGAACAGTTTGTTTCAATAAACTACCACTGCGTTAGCAAAGATGCATCGATTACTATTATTAATTTGAAAAACCGAAATAAAAAAGTTTGATAAAAAAATACTTTAACTTACTTCATACAAAACGGCAATTTCATAGGTAAAGACCTATTATAATTGCTTATAAAGGATGAATGTAGATGTCATGGGCAACAGGAATCACTTGCTATCAGGTGAACTGTGTGGTTGTTCTTCTCAATGTAATAAAAAAATCGTAATGTTGATAATTTATTCTCAAAATCAGGTATAACAACTCATAACCGTCTTGATTCTCTACAGGCAAATATATATAATGGACCACAAGGATCGACTCAAGAAGATGTTAATTTGTCATCGGTACTTCCGTAAAATAAAAACACTACAAAACTTAAAAGGTAATGATAATGTCCTCCAAGATATGACACATTATGTTTGTTACCAAATTATGTCAAAAGTGTAGAATATATTGTAGCACCAAATTGAATTATATATATAATATCATTAATGGTACACGTAAACTGCAGTTTATTTTAACTGCAGAACGAATGGGTCAGCTCGACTGGGGTAGGACCATGCCCTCACAAAATACCAGCGTAAAAGAGCAGCATAATTTTGCTACATTTCATCTGGTGCGTGTAGGGATCCGGAGACCTTCCTTACTTGTGACGAGGCATTTCATCCCAGTCAAGGGTAACACGCCTTATGAATTCTCAAGAGCAATGTGTCATGGGCCTCAGGAATCACTTATCATCACGTGAACTGTGTGTTCGTTTGTTACTTTGAATGTAATAAAAAAACACCTCCGTAGGTGGGAAGTGGACCCACCCGAGTCCGCTCTCGAGAGGCCATGGGGGCCAGGAAACAAGTAAATAATCCCAGCCCCCTCTCGTGCATCAGGTCTACAGCTCCGTCGCTAACCATATTTCGGCCGTGGAGGACAGTGAGAGTGGTTGGCGACCCGACACTCCTCTTCCCCCGCGGCCGTGGGTCGCAGAGAATAGGCGATAGGGAGACACACTCCCTTCCATATGCGACACCGCCTCGGATGCAGTGGGTGAGAGTGACAGTGTGAGAGACCAGGATAGGTAGTCCTTTGTCTTCACTCTTTTAATCTATAAAGCATCCTTTTTTAAGCGATATTAACTGAATGACCTAGTTTGATTTACATGGTTACTGCACCGGTTACGCAGACAAGGAGGTGGCGGTTTCGGGTTTGGAGGAGGAAATGGTGGAGGTGGAATGGGCTTTGGCTTCAGTGGTGGCCTCGGAGGTGGTCACGGTAGTGGCTTCGGAGGTGGTCAAGGTGGTGGCTTCGGAGGCGGTCGAATCGGCGGCGGCCAAGGCGGTGGCTTTGGCGGTGGTTTTGGCGGTGATCAAAGCGGTGGCTTTGGCGGTGGCTTTGACGGTGGACTCGGGAGAAATGGCGGTGGCTGTATGTTTGGATTATGTTATACTAGATAAAAACGAGCAATAGCCTTGGCTCCGTACTTTAAAGAAATATCTCAACGATATTTCAAGTCGACTGTAAATCACCCTAACCCGTTAGTGGTAGCAGCAGGTGACACCCCCGTGAGGGACACCCCTCGTAACAAAAGACGTCCTAAATACGCAATCATAACGCCTGATGATATTCTGAAGGCAAACATTAGCTTTGACACAGTCCCGTCCGTGCCGAGCGGCAGGGGCTAAGCCGCGGACCGACGCACACACACACCAACATTACACAATCCATACACGTAAATTTGTGAGTGCGACGTCGTCTTCCTCGAACGCAATTTGCTCGTGTTCTAGGCCGCTTCAAAATATCGACTTCTCCTCCCTTTAGATAGCGATCCGAGTCGAGGTTTCGTACCTCTTTATGAGGGGCCCTCGGATCGTATTCGCCCCCTGTTGTCGTCGACATTCTTCGTCCACAGGGGTCGGAGTGCAGCGGTGGTGCAGCAGGAGTCTCCGCGCTAGCTTCGCAGAATCGTCGTTGTCTCCCTACTCAGCGGGCCTCCCGCTTGCGAGTCTAATTAGATAAAGCTGTAAAGGGACCAAAAGCAATACTCACACACAAAAAAAAAAACTTAGCTCCGACTAACACTCAGGTTTCTATTTTAGATAGTACTCGAGGAAATGGATAAACTTTTAAATTTAATGACTACCCAATTCAATTAGTTTTGGTTCGAACTATATTTCAAAATGACAATGCAAAACATGAAGTTTAATTTAAATATCTAACATTAGTTATTTGCTAATCACTTGTACATATATTACTTATCGGCTTGTTTTTTAATTAAGAAATAAATAATTAGCCTGAAAGCGGCTTCGCCGAGAAAGACCCGCGGTGTGGAATACTGAATTTTAGCATTAAATATCAGCTTAGCGTTACCTTCAGACAATCTTATAATAATCAATCTTTCACTTAACGTGAACGCGTTTACTTTGTTTATTTTATTTATTTATGCACACTCGGTATTTATACAAGAAAAATAGTTTTAGTTAAGAAAAGTATGTACTAAGGCGCAGCTTATATTACCAATAAAAAATCATCCAGTAGGCCTGTTATTGGAGATTTCATAGAAAAAATGTTACACAGTGTACTCACAAATATTAAAAAAATTCTAATAAGGAAAACTGAATTATAATCAAGGTCTTACCTAGTAAATAAGATATTCTTACTAATAGCATTGCTTTTAATCACGAATAGAAGGAAAAAGTTACTTATTTATTATATTAGCATGTCTTGAACTCATACATAAAATTCCATAGAAAAAAGAACTTTAAGATTTTCCGGAATTAGATTAGAATAGACAATTTTAAGTTTTGCAATTTTTATTTCCATATAAACCTAATTCTATTACGTACATGAAAAAGCCTTTCTATATGACATAGTAACGAAAAGCATTTCATTTTTATTTATATAGATACATAAAAAGTTGTTACTCTTATGTATGATATTTATTAAAGAATTGTTTAATAAAGAGCAGATTAATAAAATCAGTAGCCGCTCACAGCCAAATGTGGCATAACGTACACGTCGGTGTGAAAACAAAAACGTATATAATCGTATACCCATGCATATTTTTACAGCACAATAGAAATATTTCAGTGTTGTTTGTTTTTTCTTTTGCTTTAAATTTGTTATTTCTAATTTATTGTGGGTTATGATTATATTGTTTTATTTAACAAGAATTTATATTGAAGAGTTTTTAGATGTCTATTATTCTTTGCGGCCTGTTGTTTAAACCAGTTTGATGCCAGACGGCCGAGTGGCATCATTTAGTGTAGTGTAGTTTATTAAGTCGTAGGTTCAAGTCTTTTTGTTTCTACATGGTAGTAATCACCATCGACCCTATTCTTATGAGCAAACATTAAGATCACAGATCATCTTCCCCGTTTACTAAGAGTGGAATAGAATAAAGGGGGTATTAAAAAAAAAGTTATTATTATTACAAATTAATAAGCATCAATGATAATTTAAGCTAATATATATATATATATATATATATATATATATATAAGTTAATTTCATATTTCTAGTGAGACTACCCCGCAGCGGAAGCCATGAAGGTATCGGTGGAGGTGGTGCATTCGGATTTGGGGGAGGCGGCGGCGGAGGATTTGGGTTCGGCAGCGGTGCCGGCGCAGGTGGGGGCAGTGGAGGAGGCTTCGGTGGTGGCTTCCGAAATGGGCATGGGCAACTAGAAGGCATTGGGGCTGAAGGAAGTGGTATAGGATCCAGCGGGCAAAATGGAAAACTTATTACTACGAAAGTAGATGATGGAAAATCTGGAGGATTCACATTCACAGGGTCTATTGATGGAGGCAAAGGTGGATATCAAGGTGGTACGGGAAACAGCAGCAATGGAAATGAGGGAAATGATTCTACTCATGGGAATATTGATTCTACGGGACATAGCAGCGGAAGTGCATCTAGTGGAATTGGAAGTGGCCAAGGAAATGGTTATGGTAGCGGACATGGTGGTGGTGCCGGTAGCAGTTCTGGAAGGGAACGTGGTGATTATATTGCTTATGGAAACGATGGTAATAGAGAGAAAATTGTACTTGGTGGAGGCCAAGGAGGTGGTACCGGTAGTGGTTCTGGAAGTGGATACGGTAGTTACACAGGACGTGAAAATAATAGAAATAATGGCTTAAGTAGATCTGGTTGTACAGATGGAAGCCAACAAGGCCAAACTGGTAATGATTCTGACAGTGGACATAATGATTCTACTAAATATGGAAGCAAAAGCATTTCCAGCGGAAATAAGTCTGGAGGAGGCCAAGGAAACGATTCCGATCATAGGCATATGGATTCTACGGGACATGGCAGCGGAAGCGGATCTGCTGGGATTGGGAGTGGCCAAGGAAGTGGTTTTGATAGTGGATATGGTGGTGGTACCGGTAGTGGTTCTGGAAGAGAACGTGGTGATTCGATTCCTCATGGAAACGATGGTAATAGCGAGAAAATTGTACTTGGTGGTGTAGGTGGAGGCCAAGGAAGTGGTGGCGGTAGCGGTTCTGGAAATGGATATGGTAGTTACGCAGGACGTGGAAATAGTAGTAATGATGGCCTAAGTGGATCTGGTGATACAGGTGAAAGCCAAGAAGGCCAAACTGATAATGATTCTGACAGTGGACATAATGATTCTGCTAAATATGGAAGTAATGGCATTTCCAGCGGAATTAAATCTGGGGGAGGCCAAGGAAATGAGTCTGATCATAGGCAAATTGATTCTACAGTACATGGCAGCGAAAGTGTATCTGCTGGGATGGGAGGCGGCCTAGGAAATGGTTTTGGTAGCGGGTATGGTGGTGGTACCGGTAGTGGTTCTGGTAGTGAACATGGTGATTCGACTAGTCATGGAAACGAAGGCAATAGGGGTAAAAATGAACTTGGTGGTTTAGGTGGAGGTCAAGGAGGAGTTGCTGGTAGCGGTTCTGGAAGTAGATACGGTGGTTACACAGGACATGGAAATAATAGTAATAACGGTGGAAGTGGATCTGATGGTGCAGGTAAAAGCCAAGAAAGCAATATTGGTAACGATTACGATGGACATGATGATTCTGATAAATATGGAAGCATTTCCAGCGGAAGTATGTCTGTAGGAGGACAAGGACATTATTATGATCATAAGCACATTGATTCTTCGGGACATGGCAGCGAAAGTGGATCTGCTGGGATTGGAAGTGGCCTAGGAAATGGTTTTGGTAGCGGGTATGGTGGTGGTACCGGTAGTGGTTCTGGAAGAGAACGTGGTGATTATATTGCTTATGGAAACGATGGTAATAGCGAGAAAATTGTCCTTGGTGGTGTAGGTGGAGGCCAAGGAGGTGGTACCGGTAGTGGTTCTGGAAGTGGATACGGTAGTTACACAGGACGTGAAAATAATAGAAATAATGGCTTAAGTAGATCTGGTTGTACAGATGGAAGCCAACAAGGCCAAACTGGTAATGATTCTGACAGTGGACATAATGATTCTACTAAATATGGAAGCAAAAGCATTTCCAGCGGAAATAAGTCTGGAGGAGGCCAAGGAAACGATTCCGATCATAGGCATATGGATTCTACGGGACATGGCAGCGGAAGCGGATCTGCTGGGATTGGGAGTGGCCAAGGAAGTGGTTTTGATAGTGGATATGGTGGTGGTACCGGTAGTGGTTCTGGAAGAGAACGTGGTGATTCGATTCCTCATGGAAACGATGGTAATAGCGAGAAAATTGTCCTTGGTGGTGTAGGTGGAGGCCAAGGAAGTGGTGGCGGTAGCGGTTCTGGAAATGGATATGGTAGTTACGCAGGACGTGGAAATAGTAGTAATGATGGCCTAAGTGGATCTGGTGATACAGGTGAAAGCCAAGAAGGCCAAACTGATAATGATTCTGACAGTGGACATAATGATTCTGCTAAATATGGAAGTAATGGCATTTCCAGCGGAAATAAGTCTGGAGGAGGCCAAGGAAATGAGTCTGATCATAGGCAAATTGATTCTACAGAACATGGCAGCGAAAGTGTATCTGCTGGGATGGGAGGCGGCCTAGGAAATGGTTTTGGTAGCGGGTATGGTGGTGGTACCGGTAGTGGTTCTGGTAGTGAACATGGTGATTCGACTAGTCATGGAAACGAAGGCAATAGGGGTAAAAATGAACTTGGTGGTTTAGGTGGAGGTCAAGGAGGAGTTGCTGGTAGCGGTTCTGGAAGTGGATACGGTGGTTACACAGGACATGGAAATAATAGCAATAACGGTGGAAGTGGATCTGATGGTGCAGGTAAAAGCCAAGAAAGCAATATTGGTAACGATTACGATGGACATGATGATTCTGATAAATATGGAAGCATTTCCAGCGGAAGTATGTCTGTAGGAGGACAAGGACATTATTCTGATCATAAGCACATTGATTCTTCGGGACATGGCAGCGAAAGTGGATCTGCTGGGATTGGAAGTGGCCTAGGAAATGGTTTTAATAGCGAACATAGCGGTGGTACTGGTATCAATTCTAGAAGGGATCATAGCGATTCCAATGGAAATGGAAGCAATGGCATTAGCGGAGTAAGTAAATCTAGCGACGCACGTGGAAGCCGAAAAGATGATGGCAGCAGCTCTATTGAAAGTGGACATGGTGCTTCCACAGGACACAGTATTAGCGGCGGTATTGAAAGAAGCCAGGGCGGTGGTGATAGTAGTGGTTATGGAGGTGGTATTGCCAGCGTATCTGCTCACGCTGAAGCTTCGGCACACGGTGAAGCTAGCGGTGGATCTAGTGGAATCCACGGTGGAAAGGGACTAAAAGGAAGTAAAGGAGATTGCAGCTCATGTAATGGAAGCAATTACCCGGTTGCATTCGCCTCCGCAAATGCCCATGCATCTGCATCAGCAAGCGTCAGTACCTAAAGATAATTATTAAGCTGGTATAATTATCTTGTACTAATGAAAACAAACAAACAAACCTGAACAAAAATACCTGTAACCTTTATATATTAAATCAATCCTTAAACTGTTGGAACACATATTTCTTTTTAGCGTAAAATTAGACACTGCTTGTACTCTCTTTAGCAATTATTATTACATTTCTTAATTTTACATTCTTTACGATTAAAAAAACCATATATTAATATTCTTACCATTTTCATCGTATTAATTATAAAGAAAACTTCTATCTATTTTTTTATAGATAGATATGTGCTTAGATTTCGATCATTAAGAACAAACTAATTCATGAACCAGCACTAGTAGATAGTTAGTTAATTTTGTGCGTACGATATGGAATTGTATTGCCTTAAATCCTTAGTTCCCAAAGTGTTCCAGGTGGACCTCCAGGGTCCACGGGAGACTTGACGGGAGTCTATGTTGGCGTGACAAATAAATAGGAGATTACAATTCATAAGCGAGGGTCCACGAAAATTTATTTGCTTTCGATAGTGAAAAACTAACATTATGGCTTGACTTCACCAATATATGTAGGCAGACAATATTTTAAGCTCAGCAACTGTTACTTGTAAAAACTTTCACATTCAAAATTCAGTACATGTCGAGTACTTGCAAAGCACGGCCGAAAACTATTAATTCGTGGTTGGAACGAAAATTTCCATAGTAAGATCTTATCTTCACATTTTTTGTCGAGTTTTGGGAATATGGTAAAATTTAGCTGCAGGGGGTCCACCAGCTTATTATTGAAAGTGGTCTATGAGAAAAAAAAGTCTGGGAACCTTTGCCTTAAATAAATAAAAAACGAGTATGAGCAAATACCCATATAAATAAATCGTACAGGGTTCTATTTATTGTTTATCTATTTATTTATGTACATATATAAAAATAGCAGAAACAATATAAATAACTTTTAGTAGAAAGGCGTTTCAAATGAACTACATAGTATTTATAACCATTATTTATTAATTTAATGTTAAAGTGACATAATGATAAGATAAATAATTATTCGGTCAGCATTCTCATTTTAATTATCTTGATAGGAGTGTTTATTAAAGATTAACAATTATAATTATTACCAAGATCGACAATTTTGCATACAAATGTATGTAAAATTGTTTATTCAATAAATTTAAACATCGAATTTCTTTCAAATTATGTCCATTTACATACCCTTTATTTGATATATTCCATCAGCATCACCTATACTTAAAAATATAACCTAATGAAGATTACCTCTTGTAGTTAAGCCTAAATGTAGGAATTTGCCAGCAAATTTGAACAGGATCGTTGAAGTAGAATGTATATACTAATTGTGCAGAATCAACATTAACAATAATACGAAGAAAAAAATAAACATTGTTACAACTTTCTGAAATCTCTCTCTGAAAAATAAATAATTTATATATGCAATATGCAGCAGCAGCTCAGTACATATATTCTTTTTTACGGACGAAGGTAAAAGTGGAATAAAAAAAATTACAATTAAAATATTTTTTTCAAAATGATATTATAAATGGTATAGAAGAATAATTATTAAAATATGCTTTCTTTTATAATAATTAATAATAACAAATAATTTGCCTATTTAAACACACATAAAGTTATTTTTTTTTATTTTAACTAAAAATAGCCCCCAGTATTTTTTCATTATTATTTTGTCTAGTAAGCGGCACGTTAACCTATCTTCCCCTTAAGTTTCTCGCAATGCTTACAGGAAACATTTTAGACGATGTAATTTGGTCATTCTAAATGATGAATTCCAACCTCAATCAGAGAAATATCTACTTCACCCGCACGGGGAGCGGAATCTGATTACAGTACCAATCAATAATAATTGATACATCGTTGTGCGTTCAGAGTCATTTGCAATGATAAGTGCCGTCGTAGGACCTTTGAACGTTATGCCAGCGCAAAACAAAAGTGATCATCCACCGTACGACGTTACCTCTACGAATCATACCGAGATTAACATAAAGAGATTCTTATGTCATCCGAGAATAAAACCCTTTTCCATTCCATATCGGCCCACGCCGCACAAATTTCTGCAAACTTGTAATAAGGTGTCTGTTGAGTTCTCGACCTCTGCCTGGTCTTCATCTGTGTATATCAATTTCTAGAAGACACTTCTTAAGATCCCGCTAACATTTCTTACTTCTTCCAGATTTTTTATATATATAATAGGTGGCAAACGAGCAAGCAGCCCACCGCAACACCAGAGGAGTCGCTAATGCATTGCCGGGGTTTGAGAAAAGTGCAGACTCTTTTCTTGAAGGTCCCTAAGTCGTGTCGGTTGAGAAAAACCGCTGGCGACACAGTAGCTGATTCCACAGAGAAGTTGTGCGTGACAGGAAATATGGCGTGAAGCGCACAGTGGTGGATTGTCAATCATCGAGATGATGAGGATGAAATTTTGAATTCTTTCGTGATGTACGATGTTTAAACTCAGCAGCTGCAATTAACCAAAACAACTCCTTGGAATACTCCCCATGGTAAATTTGATAAAAAATGCAAAGAGATGCAACATGTTTAGCAATGACAGTGAATCAAGCCGATCGGAAAGCCAAAAATTCGAGCCGCTCTCCGTTGAATGCGGTCAAACGGAAGAAGCTGCTAATAGGGGTGCTCTCGGCCCAGAGATAAGACCGAACTTGCGCTTTGTACAGTTGCACACAGTGGGTCTACATAAAATACTGTCTCGCTCTATTAAGCACACACACGTTTTAGAGCCCAGAGAAACATATCATCAGTCTTTTCAAGACGAATCCCTAAATTACCAGTTTTTATATTGTATGCGTTACGTCATAAAATTTTATTAGAAAGACAATTTAAACTAATTGACAGCAATTTCGATTATTAATTCTTTAGGACTATTGTGTAAATTAACAATGTGCTGTTTAATGGAATAAAAACTTAACTATCATTAAATATAATATATAAGTGTCGTTAATACGCCATGATTAAAATTTTATACGGCTTGAGTTCCAGCCCCAGGAATGTTAGTTGTTTGCATTTAATTGTATTACTAGTAGACAAGTAGGAATCTATTTTTACAAATACAGTACTACACTATATTTCTGTGAAGGCACAGTTGGCGCGTTTTGGAAAAACCAGAAGATATTCCCGACATTGCTCGATCATAGATGGTTTTATTTTCAAAAGATTTCACGTAAGATCGAGGCAAATATTCATCGTTTGTAAGTGTGATACCTAATTAGGATAACCTATTATCCCGATTTTCTTATTATTTGCAACATCTTGTGTTAAAGTTATGACAAGGATATCAATAAGCTATGGAAAGAACTGAACTAATTGCAAACAAGGACACACTATTTAAAAACGCTAATCGTTTGAAACAATTAACCAACGGTTAATGTGTGGTATAAGGGCAAATATCGAGAGGAAAAATAATGTTAAAGTTTCAATAAAGTCACTTTTAACATAAATTAGTAATTATATTTATTTATATAATTAAAGGATATATAATGTTAGGTATTTTTAATTACATAAAGGAAATACCTTTAATAATAACATTAATTTAAACATGTTCATCTACATAAACTTCTTTTTTACTAAATCTATTGATTAGGTTTGTTAATTTAATCCAATAATGTTAATCGATATTCTAATATGATCTCTCGTGCAGTATTATTTATATATAGACTTTTAAATTCGCTTATAATGTAAATCAATAATAATATTATTACTTACTTTGTATGTTTGCTTATTTTTTTGTTTTAATTTAATCAATTGCTTCGCCCCACCTGCGAATATTTTTTCAACTCAAACACATGGCGTAAAAACGACTGGTATACATATAAAAACGGTTTCACAAGGAAAGAAAGTTCTTTTTTATCTTCGCGACACCGCTTACACTCACTACACCCGCGTGTCAGGGCGATCTTCACCGCCCACAGCTTCCGATTGACAAGAAAACAGGTGGCGTCCGCCAGAGGCTAGGTCCGCACACCAAAACCTCGGACGGTCATTAGTCATTACCGTCAATTCTCCACTCGGGAGAATCTCTCGATAGCTAGGGAACTGGCAACTTGGGTGGCATCATCAGATAGGTATGAGACTAGAGAGTAGAGCGACACGCTCAGCTCATGAGCGCTTTGAGTGAGTAAGAGGACCACAATAGGGAACACGCAATACAACCAGCTCACGGACCCCTCAGTTCCGTGAGCCCTGTGTCCGATGAAGCTGTAAGAGCCGCATAGGCTAACAGCATCAACATCAACAGAATCTGTAAGAAAGTTGTTTGTTTATAGAAATCGAAATTAAAATTTGCTTACCTTAAATACTCAAATCTTAAATCATTTTACTTTCATAGAATAACAACATTAATGATAATCGTCTAGTAGAAACAGCCGAAATTATAACGCCTAAATATTGTCATATTTTCGCGTCTTAAATATTTATCATTTTAATGCATATCATTTTATGTGATTTATAATATAATATATTCTTCATATAGAAATATTCTTTCCTTAATTGTTCTATGTATTTGTTGTTATTTGGGACAATCAATTATTCAGGAAAGACAACTATATATTAAAGATAATTTAAAGGTTAGGCTATATGAATATAATAAAAATATTCTTAAAGTAAAATAGGAAAAATATTAATAATTAAATAAAAAAAATAGTGTAACGTAGCTGCAGTGTTTTATATGTAGGTACTTAGTTGTTAGGCCTAAATAAATAAAAACGGAGGTTCTAAATTTTTCACGTATGTATGTAATGTTATTAACATATACAACATATATGCCGACCCATTCACAACATCGGGAAAAGACCACACACTCATACTATATATATGTTTAATATATGTTTGATATGGTGAATGTCGAGATCGAGAAACCCAGTATTTGGGTCCCGCTACTCAAGTCTGGGTCTACAACTATTATATTCCATCTCAGTCCTCTGGATCGACAATGTATCTTGAATCTGCATGCATATCAGTCATCTCTTAAACTGTTTTGTTACTTTGTTACCCTTAGTATCATCAAAAAACGTAATATTAATTTTTAAAAAAAAATTATGTACACAACAACAAACTAACTAACAAAGGTCACTGCGACCTATTCATCCCTTGAACTTTATATTTAAAACTCCAAACCGTCCGTACTATTCTAGCCCGGATCTCAGTACTCAACAGAAGAAACACAGCACCGTTATGATTTTTACGCTGGCGATTAGCGGGCAAGATTTCGAATCATAGATTATAAAGAGAACATTGCCTGCTAATGTAAAAACAAGCGCTGATTTTCCTCGCTGCATTTAAACCTATCGGATTAGTGATAAATCTTACAGTAACGATAACAGACATTTCTAAGTTGTACAGCTACTCTACCTCTACTAAACTACTCTACCAAAAACTAGCCGTAGCATGAAATGAACGATTTTGCAGAATAGTGGCTGACGGATGACCACGTGTTCAAAGCGTAATGAAATAGCTTATAGAAGCTGTCTTTCGTCTCAGTCTAAATGAGGGGCAAGTATGAGGATGCTCATTCCTTATTATAGATAGGTGATGGGCTGGGACAAGAATTACCCACTATCATATGAACTGTATATATATCTATATTGCTAGGTTTATCCATCCGAATAGTCCACATTTTTATCTTGTTTGTTGTGCATGAGCAATAAATTATATATAAAGTAAAACCATTATGATATTAATTCATAGTGCAAATGCTATGAATTACCAATTGCGATAACTCTTTATTATATATTTAGCGTCAGCGTCTCGGATAATTAAGGGAGCGAGATCGAAGTAAGAAAATGAGTCGTGCTCTGTACTTTGATGCATTGATCTGCCTCCTCGCCTCTATCTATGCTGCAGGTAAATAATACTTAGTTTGTGTTTTAATCGTTGTCGGGAGATTGAAGGTGTTATATATTTCAAATCAATGTAAGAAAATAAGATATGCTCTATGCTTTTTCGCATTGGTCTGCCACCTCGCCTTCAGCGATGCCTCCTATGTTCTGTATAACACAATGCACTAGCAAAGGTTGGTGTATTTCTTTTTAACATTTCGACTCCTTCGCATTTTAATAAATGTTAGAGAATCATTCATTTTTTCTCCAAACTCCCCCAGATTTTAGCTAAAGTTGAAACTTCCCCTTGCGCATTAAGTTTTTTGGCCCTGTGTTAATTTCTATAATTATGATCCTACAGTTAGCGTATAATTGTATTCAGTTAAAAATCCATCCGATTTATCATATAAACTGTATAACATATGTATTCGTTGATACGTATATATCAATAACATCAATTTCTACCTATGGATTAGGGATAGCTATGGTACACTTGGAAAAATAATATTTTCTTGAACGAAATGTTTTCCCTTCAACGTTACACAAATGCTGAGTCAGCATTTAAATAGATAATAATAATTCATTAGCAACACTGGGGATCGAACTCAGATCAAGACTAAATTTAAGGTGAACAAATCGAACAAGGTGTTACCAGAGCAATACTAAAGCTTGTCATGTAACAACAACGAACAAATGCTTTGTTTTAGCCGCGTACTACAATTAAATTACTCAGATATACTTACGTCGGTAATGTACTTAATTGTAAATGTATTACGTATGTATAGCTAACGTTACTCATACGGCCGGTGTAACCTGTCTGCGTTATAATTAACTATAACAAAAGAAATATTTTTCAATTACAAAAGCACTAACATAACAATTTATCTTATACCATTTTTTGTGATTCGAATCATATCTATAGATCTAAACGTTCCGTTCTTTTAACTTATTTGTAAAAACCGTTATATGATTTAAGCTTTATATGCTTATGTTTTTCACGTTTGCAAAATGCTTATTTTTGGTTTAAATTATCGTAATTAGTCACCCCCTATCACCTCCTAACGGGAATACGTCGAATTACCAATAACCCTGTATATAGTAGGAAAAAATTGTTTTCTAAAATTTTCTCTAGTACAAATAGAAACTAGTCTGTTAGGTGAGGATCTGGTGATCTGTCACGCAGGGCATCCTAGTATAGACACCAGTCTCTAACAAATACAGTTCATCATTGTGAAATCTGTATTGTACTATATTTCGTCTTTATTTGTAATAGAATACAATAAACATTATTATTATTATTTTTATATATCTAATGTACACAAGTTTTTTTGTGTGTGTGTCCACTCCAAAGCACATGATAATTCAGCAGTTAAAATGTTATTTATGTCGCTACAAATAAATTAGGCTACATAATAACTACTTATGAATATACACAATTCTTGATATATATTTTAAATCTGATTTCAAATAAATCTTAGATGCTCAAAAATTTCATTTATTAAACCATAGCTTATCGATTGTGAAACTGGCTCTTATTGGTAACAAGGTCAAACGTAGCTGGAGATCTTTGAGCATTCAAAGAACTACATTATATATATTTGCGATTAATAACATATGTATATCAATTATATTATAAAAACTTTTTAGGAATTTTGGTACAGAGGGTGAATTGTACTTTCCTTCAATACTTCTATGCTAAAAACACTAATTTTGCCTAAAATTATTTATAACTGCTGCATTATTAAACTCATAACTAAGACAGTACTGCAGTGGTTTTGTACAAATGCCTACATTCAACTTGTCGCAGAATACTTTCTTTTGTTGAAATAAAGGTGATATATACGCAGTTATATTTTAATTATCCAAACATTTAGAACAAAGAGTAATATACATGATCACGCTAAGAACTCGGATCGAATGGGTCTGTTTTTTTTATGGCTTATGGCCACTGTTAGCCCAAAGGTTTTTACAGCTTCGCAGGATTGAAAACTTCAACGGATTGAAAATCGAATAACTCATTACCATTAATAAGGTTTCCGGTTTCTTTTGTTCAGTATACGAAACACTGAGCACTAAACTACTATTTTCCGTACACACAGTTCACCTGATGGTATGTGATGACATCGGCCCTCGGATCATCGGGACATCTTTCTCCATTCTGGACTTTGTTTCATTACCTATAAGTATCAATAATCTTATGATTTAGAGTACGGTCTGCGAAACGTCAAGTCGTATGTTCGAAGCATTTTAAGCTGAGTTTTTTTTTATTACACTGAGAGGAACAAACGAGCACACAGTTCGCCTGATGGTAAGACTGATTCTTGTGGTCCGTGACATCTACATTCATCCTTGACAAGGAATCATAATGCAGATGCGTTATCAGCCTTGCGCCTCCAGATAAAGGTCTCCCGATCCGTACACTCAACACTCACCAGACGAAAAACAGCAGCATTATGCTTCCATTTTACGCTGGTATTCTGTAAGAGTCTGGTCCTACCCCGGTCGTGCTGCCCATTCATTCTATAGCTAGTAACAAACTGCAGTATAGCTATGCCTAGACCTATGTTATGGACAGCGGTAGACCACTGGTAAAGTTTATTGCACAAATAGTATACTTTTTTTTTAACAAAAAAATGTGAATCCGGTTATGTACGCTCACCATTCAATACTCAACAGCATTATACTGTAATTTCACGCAGATATTCTGTGAGGGCTGATTGACACTTCCTCGGTGTAGCTGATCCATTCATGTTTCAGCTATGGTTCTATAGACTGATTGTTATTTTTTACCTCTTGAAGTTAGTATCTAGTTCGTTTGATTGCCACCTTAATCTGTGGTAGTAGTCTAATCATAAACTTCGTAAGTTTTTATATATAAATAAACCATTAATGTTTCGTACAATTGCACTAGATGATAAGTGACATTGAGTTCATTGGTATTAAAGCACACCACCTTATATTGTATTCAGACGGAGTTCAATTATTCCATTATTTTATCGTACGCGTATATACGTAATTATGACGGCCATCGTAGTGTAGTGGTTAGCGTACGTGGCTACTGCATCGCGGATCCTGGGTTCGATTCCCTTCTTAGGAAAAATATTTATGAAACTCAAATTGTTGATTTTCGTATCACTAGCACTACATGTGAACCTGCCTCCGATTTTATTGTAAATGCATTACATCGAAACAGTGCAAAGGACGACGACGAGTTAGTGATCTAAATCAACCAGATCATAATTATAACACACAATAATTATTATTACTTTTATCTCGTATAATAAGCCATTTTCTATTCACAAGCTGTATTTCAATGATTTTACTTTTCTCTAGTTACGTTGATAAGGGTAATATCAGAGTCAATGTCGAATTCTGCTTATTACATCAACTGCGCAGGTTATATTATAGTGCCATAAATATTCACGCAAACACAAGTGGCATATAAACGTCGTTCCCTTCTCTATATCGATATAATAAACGATGCAATGGCCCAGACTCGAAAAGTCACAACTTGTATGTAGAAATAATATTCCTCTACTGGGAATCAAACGCTAATCTAGCGACGTAGCTGCCAAGAACACTTACCACTACGCCACACGCCATCAATTATTCTAAGAATAGTAAACCCGCTTGCATACTATAACGGCGTGTATGATAATAAGGAAGTTACTCTTAGAAACAATATAATAAACTGACAAAAAATAATTTGAAATAAAAAAGCGGACGTCTGCGTGTTCGTGCGTCGACTTCAATTAAGTAGTTTATTTTTAATATTTTTAAATTATTTTACTTATCACTTTTAGTTTCGTTCGCACGTGTTTTGGGGCAAGGGCAAATACAACCTAATCTAAGCATGTAAAATTTTAACAGGTCCAATTCGAGAGCTACCGTAGTAGCGAATTAAAAAAAAAAAAACAGAATATGCACGTGGCATTACTGTTATGTGTACCGAGTTGCACGGGTTTTTGTTGTTAATTGAATTACTGTTTTCAATGTGTAGAATCCGTGTAAATATAAGAAAACATATTGCCTGAAACAGAATGCCTGAATCTGACTGAATTTACCAAGTTTTCCTTCATCTTCCTTCCTAGCTTGACAAAGTATATCGTCAGATCGTATGCCCGCATAATTTCCAGAAGGTATATTACAACCGGATATAAGATATGGGGCCGGTATCTTGAACTACACTCGTGTCCTGTCCTCGCGTCAGTAATTTATGGTCATACGATAATTACCTCCAGCCGCGACCTAGACAAACGTATTCTGCAATGGCTGTTTATTAACATTGATTTTAATATCTTACTCATTTGCTAATAATATAACAAATGGATAACTAGTTTTGTCCTTAATAGGACACTATTTCTTCATAAGCAAGGTTCGTAGCATCGTTACATAAATCATGTCAAATACAATACAGAATCGTAACGTGAATAATCGATTTATATCCTCGTTGTATTAAACATGACGCCTGTAATATATCTTCAATTCTCTATTTGTATATCAATATGAGTTGCTTGTTTATTTCATTTAAATCTATATATTTTGTATTGTGTTAAGGGTGACAAACGAGCACACAGTTCACCAGATGGTGCGTGATTCCTGTGGCTCATGACACCCACATTCATCCACCGTCATCAGTAAGTAAGATGAAATTCTTCGTCACCAGTAATAAGGGTCTCGGAATCACACACTCACGAGACAGCGTTATGATGCTATTTAACGCTGATGTTCTGTGAGAGCGTGGCCCTTGGGGCCGACCTATTAATACCATAGCTAGAAACAAACTGTGCCGTGGCTTTACTACGTAAATATCATTTGTTGTCTACGATCAAATGTCGCTAGTATTTATATGAACACCTTACTCCCTCTGTCGCCTCCATCTAGAGCATATTTTAATCCACTGTACTATATACCTTACCGAAATCTTGAATGTTGCAAATATATATTATAGTTTTCAAAACAATGCCTCACGCCGGCAGTCATCGAATGGGTGAGCAGTAATAGGTATCCTCACAATAGGGGTACGCATTATTACTCCCAATGTACTCATGTTGAGCTGTAACAGAATAAAGTATAATACAGTAACCTCTACAGAACTCTGTAGAGAGGTTGTTAGAGCATACTCTATCACGCGACTCTACAGCGGATTGCCGCACTTCACGTGTCCCAAATATTTTATATTATTATTATTTCTTAGACATGCAGGTTTCCCCGTGATGTTTTCCTTCACCGTCGAGCCCAATGTAAATCAGCATTTAAAAATACATTTCACAATTTTATTGGTTCTGGCACCGGGGATCGAAATCGGTTTACTTGCGTACCGTAAATTTAAAGCGTTGAACTACCACGGCTCAAAGAATAAAGGCGTAAGTGTAAATACGAGTACATAAATAAATAATTTTCCATTTTTTATATTTTTGTGGATAGTATCATCGCTTATTAATTAATCTGTATTTGTTCAAACACAAAGGAAACAAAGGATCTCATAATTACTCTATTCTTCGAAACAATCATTAGACTCATAAAAATTGTAATGAAATTTATAATATCTTTAACTTAATGAGTATCAACCACCATAAGGGTTCCGCGAAAGATGTAATTATTGCGATTTGATTCCAAGATTGTGTAAATAATTTAAAACCTGATTACTTGAAAGACTAAAGTTTTTTATTAATTAAAAATTCCATGACTAACTATACTCGTACGCCGTATTAAATAAAATTTAATCTATCATTTACTAAGTAAATTTTATGCCCATTTTTTTATTCTATCTGTACCAATATTAAAACGTAATGACATATGTAAATTGAAATTAAGATTTATTGTTGAGTTTGAGTTGTTTACTTTACGTTGAGCCGCTGAGATCTTAACTTTGGTATTAATTAAGATCTCAACCGATAGTATATAACGTTGACCCGGAACCGTTTGCCTTAAACGGGGTTCGCCTTGAAGTTGTTTCCAAATTTGTATGCCTAGAGCAGATGCTCCAACTAGGTAGAAACAACTTCAACAAAGAAGTTAAGAGACAGACACAAGAAGAAAGACAGGCTGGGCAGCATTTGGAAAATTTCGTCGGGTCATTTCTTTCAACTATTGCGGCTATGATGAAAACGAACGTTTTGTATCTGTGCGTCCTACATGTAATAACATACAGTGCTGAGACGTGGCCACTCACGGTGCGACTTCTCCACCAGTTCAAGACCGCTCAGATGGAAAGAGCTATGCTCGGAGTATCTCTTATGGATCGAATCCGGAACGAAGACCTTCGGCAGAGAACTAAAGTTACCGACATAGTTCAACGAATTAGCAAGCTGAAGTGGCAGTGGGCGGGACATTTATGCCGCAGAACCGATGGCCGTTGCGTTAGACAGGCTCTTGAGTGGAGACCGAAAATCGGCAAACATAGTGTAGGGAGCTCTGTAACTGGAAAAGAAGAGCTGAGGACCGAGCTCAGTGGCATGCCATGGAAGAAGCCTACGTCCAGCAGTGGACTGATGCAGGCTGATGCTGATGAGATCTTAATAGTGCGATCTTAAGATCAGGTTCCATTCTTAAGTGTATATCTAACTCATAGGGATTTCCGTTCCTCAAATTCATACGCATAAAAAAGCACTTGCTAATATTAGACGGCGGTTAATTCCCGTCACTTTGGGATTTACCTAATAAGCTCCAGATGAATATATTGTTGTATATATATTTTTTTAAAAGAATACTAGCAGTGCTTTTAACATTACGAACATTCCAATTAACCACTTCATGTAAGCTTAAAATTATTGTGCTAGTAGAAGTTTCTCGACAAAAGTCAAATGACAAATTGCAACCTTAGACCTTAATTTTCCAATTTAACCATTGGCTAAAGGCGTTATTCTAAAGAATTATTTAAAAAATATTGATTATAATCATTATTAGGGGAACTAGGATGACCCTTGAGATAGATAATCCTTAGTCAGAAGCAACTGACCGAGCCGAGGTTCGACCCTCTCGGGCACCCTCGAGTCAGACGCTCTCGCGGAAAAAGGTAATGGTCCCTTGTGCTGATTAACCAGTAATAGAGGTCTCGACTGAGTGCGCTCGATCACCTCTCAATCCGGTGAAAATGTTGGCCCAGGGCGGTCAAAACAAATACCCACAAATTGTTGATTTTCGGATATGTGTGTGTTATTGCCACATGTCACTGATACTGCCTCCGAACCTAACTTTAGATAAGTAATAAAATGACGAAGTGAGAGTTTATGTTTGCGCAAATAGTTACGGAATTATAATTCATTCGGTATTTCGGTATACTGAGCGCCATAAGCGCTCAGTCAACTTTCAACCCGGTGAAACTGTAAAAGCCCTCAGGCTTACAGCGGCCATCAGCCTGAAAAAAAACAAAAGAAATAGGATGACCTTGATTTTGATGGCGATGTGTTTCTGATTATTACCAAATGACATCAACTGCGCAAAATATATTAAACTACTCATAGGCTCGTTGTGCCCTTCCCAAGTCCCACGAATTGCACGTGTCGAACTCAAATCCTCCACTCCACAACCCACTAAGCTACAAAAGTCGTCAAACAATTAATCACAAAAATATTATTGTAATAAATACAACATCCAACTTAAACTCGTGTTCGAATGCGGAATTCTCTAGAACTACGTTGATTGATGAACGCCGCTATGCAGTTCCGGGTAAATAGAATATAGAGCAAAGTGAAGGCACGGGATTGTATTTAAAATCATTACTTATTACGTTATGTATATACTTAGTAATAGATAATGTATTTTCGCAAGTTGGATATATGTATTTCTGATTATAATAATTTTGTGATTTGAATTATAAACGAAAGTAAGCGAAATTAAATTTAAAAAAAATAAGCGTCAGATTCGTGTCTGCAATTCGATATAAAATCTCATAGATATTAAAACATGGCAGTAATCTCTCAAACACTGTTTTGGGTGTTATTCTGACTATAGGCAAAAGGTGTCGCTGTACACATAAAAATGGTGTGACTTTTATGTAACAATAATATATACAGGTTGTCCCGTAAATTACATAATCTTCAAGCTCAATGTTGAGCATCCTAGAGCCGATCAGAAAACTTATATGTTTTGTGTCATAGCGTTTAATTTATTGACAGTTAAGTTAATATCTCTGAAAAAATTCACGCACACTGTAACTTGATTTCTACAACCACAAATTACGATTTATTTTTCAGTTTTATATTCTGGATAGTTAAGCTATCGGAAACCTGCTGTAAAATGTTAGCATTCCTTGTGTACAAAATCAAAATGTGAACAAAATCACTTATGAAGTCCTATGTGACTTCCCAAATACGTTTCGTTGTCTGGGCTACGTAAGGAGGATTGATCCTTGTAAAATGAAATGTTGTAACTAATTCAACTAAATTAAGTGAGTGAAAGGCAGGATATCAAGTCGGTCGTCTTAATTAGATATCACAGATGTGTTGGGGTTTGTGAAGAGCCTTAGCGCTTTGAGCGACGACCTATACATACATATTAGCGGTAAGTCGATAATTGTAGGCGATTCAGGATCATTTATTGCCTATTTTAAGCAGTGGACGATTGCGGCTATGATGAAATAATAGTAGTTATTGACTCCAGACTTAGTGTTCCGATACCGAGTGGTTTGAAATAACAATAGTTATTGACTCTAGACTTAGTGTCCGATACCGAATGACTTGAAATAATAGTAATTATTGACTCCAGACTTAGTGTTCCGAAACCGAGTGGCTTGAAGTAATATAGTAGTTATTGACTCTAGACTTAGTGTTCCGAAACCGAGTGGCTTGAAGTAATAGTAGTTATTGACTCCAGACTTAGTGTTCCGATACCGAATGACTTGAAATAATAGTAGTTATTGACTCCAGACTTAGTGTTCCGATACCGAGTGGCTTGAAGTAATATAGTAGTTATTGACTCCAGACTTAGTGTTCCGAAACCGAGTGGCTTGAAGTAATATAGTAGTTATTGACTCTAGACTTAGTGTTCCGAAACCGAGTGGCTTGAAGTAATAGTAGTTATTGACTCCAGACTTAGTGTTCCGATACCGAATGACATGAAATAATAGTAGTTATTGACTCTAGACTTAGTGTTCCGATACCAAGTGGCTTGAATAACTCAAGATGACACACAATTCTACTTCACATCTACTTGTATCAGAGACATTTGAGACGGTGAACCTGTCTGAAATTACTAAATGACAAATGTAATATGAATATATTTAATATGCAAAAACCAAATATTACACCTGATGCTAAATGATTTCTGTTTTTTTTTATTTTACTGTATTAGACGTTACACACGAGCACACAGTTGACCTGATAGTAAGTTATGACTGCTGCCATTACATGAACATAAATATTTACCAAAGATTCAAGACGCACATGCGTTTCGCTCATTACGATTGAGATTATGATATATGTAAGTTTAAACGTCTACAGGCTGCGGTCTACGGTCTGCTAGTCTAAGGTCGTAGGTTAGAATTCATCATTAGTCGAATTCGTGAAACATCTTATAGCACAAGCATTTTCAGCTTAGTTGGAGTGGTTAAGTGGAATGATAGTAATGTTAATACCAACGCTGGAATTATTTTAAAAAATCCCAGGTGTGTCGTCAGGCGCAAGGCGCTCGGACGTTAAGTTCTTGACAACGAATCCTTAAACAATGATCACTCTGCACAGAATAACAATATACATGTACCATAGAATAACAATTATAAATAAACAATATATTAAATCACAATTAAAGTATTTTGTTCATTTAATGATAATTACATATATAATATTTAACTCGGCTTGATTCGGTTACTCTCGGCTCGAGCGTAACGGGACACCGATCGTAACGGGACAATGAGTCATACTTTTTTGCGAATGCCTCCTAGCGTTACCGATTGATAAGACGTTGTCACGTCAAAAGTAGCTCCCAGATTCCAACACTCACAATACAAAATACAGCAGCGCTACCACGCTAGAATTCTGTGAAGGCGTTGTATTTGCCCGATCGAGTCGTTCCGTTCATTTAGATTACGTATATAATAGCTATAATCTAGTTAAAACATGGTTCTTTTGCTGTATACACGGCCATTCTTCCTCCATCACGAATGCCTATGCAGTGGCGTCGCCAACCCTGAGGACTTAAATCGAATGCATGAAATTGCAATGATAAGGCTCCGTTGAGGCGGCGTAAGGCGGTTTTATTAATTCTTCAGACAAAATCCCACAATGCTAAGCTTTTTGACTTGTACTCTCGTGTAAGTGTGGCCCTTCCAGACCAAATATGCGACACCTAATATATAATATTTATCAGTGGTAGAGCTACGTTGCAGTTTGTTTCTAGCTATAGAATGAATGGGTCAACTCGACCGGGCTAGGACCATCAGACCACGAATGCGACACCTAATATATAACATTTTTCAGTGTTAGAGATACGCTGCAGTTTGTTTCTAGCTATAGAATGAATGGGTCAACTGGACCGGGCTAGGACCATGCCGTCACAGAATACCAGCGAAAAAAAGGGGAATAATACTGTTGTGTTTCGTCTGGTGAGTGCAGGGGTCCAGAGACCTTTATTACTGGTGACGAGGCATTCCATCTCAGTCCTCATGCGTCTACACTCTGCGTTATGATTCCTTGTCAAGGATAAATGTAGATGTCCTGGGTCGCAGGAATCACTTACCATCAGGTGAACTGTACGCTCGTTTGTTAATATCTATGTAATAAAAAGACCTCCACCAGATATAAGTACAGCTAACTTAGACGTTGGATAGATGCAAACAGACGGTAAACTGTATTTAAAATGACTTTGTATATATTAAATAATAAATCCCTGTTGTAATTGATCTATTTATCTCACCATGCATACGATTATTTAACCGCAAATGGCGAATGATAATTAAAAACGTGCGAATAATTTGAATCAGTAAACACCACGAATAGGTAATAACCAATGTATTTTAATAATTGTTTTTATGAGCAAGAATATATCACAATTAACGGTTAGCGTACCTGGCAACTGCAGTATGGGGTTCGATTCCTAGTCGGTGTATGTATATCCCGTTGGCCCGACACTGTATCTGAACCTTCCTCCCATAACGTCCGAATCGGGATGGTGAAGAATAGTAAGTCCGTCTGTGTTTGCGTAAATGCTTACGGAACTATAAAATGTTTTGCGTAGTTGATGTTATCTAGCTGAACAAAAAGAAAGTATATAACATTTATCAGTGGTAGAGCTACGCTGCAGTTTGTTTCTAGCTGCAGTATGAATGGGTCAGATCGACCGGGGTAGTACCACACCCTCACAGAATACCAACGTAAAATAGCATAATAATACTGTTGTGTTTCGTCTGGTGAGTGCAGGGATCCGGAACTGGTAACGAGGCATTCCATCTCAGTCCTCAAGGGTGACAACGCATCTGCATTATGATTCCTTGTCAAGGATGAATGTAGATGTCATGAGCCGCAGGAGTCACTTGCCATCAGGTGAACTGTGTGCTCGTATGTTACCCTCAATGTAATAAAAAAAAACCTAGTTTATGTAGATAACAGAATTATAGTGATGAAAAATTTATTTTATTAAGATCATTCAAACTTAAAGAGAAAGTTCTTAATTTTATATCCTATACCTAGGATTTTCCTCAGGCTTGTTTTTTAATATCTCGCACTATTTGATTTTTTGATTACACATTTTACTCGTACTGCATTCGGATTTACGGATATATTTTTTTTACTTTACGTTCCAATATAAACGCTAAGTACATATAATATGGCAGTATTAAAGTACATAATATTTACTTACTAAACTAGCATCATAGTTACGTAAATATTTGGGTTATTCGAGTGACTGCCGGTGAATTAACGAATTTGCATATCTTGTATATTTATAACATTTTATTATATACGTCACTGATTGAGAGCTGCGTATATCGTTATCCTAAGTTATTAATCCACCTATGTAAACATTGTTCGCATAACATTTATACAATTGACCTTACAATACGATACGATAATATTTAAGTTATTATGAGATGAAATCAACTGCACAGAATTTATTACAGTAACGTAAGACAACTCATACATCGTCGCCTTCCCTAGTCCAATGTAATGCAATAAGATCGGAGACACACATTCATAGTCGCCTTCCCTAGTCCAATGTAATGCAATAAGATCGGAGACACACATTCATAGTCGCCTTCCCTAGTCCGATGTAATGCAATAAGATCGGAGACACACATTCATAGTCGCCTTCCCTAGTCCAATGTAATGCAATAAGATCGGAGACACACATTCATAGTCACCTTCCCTAGTCCGATGTAATGCAATAAGATCGGAGACACACATTCATAGTCACCTTCCCTAGTCCGATGTAATGCAATAAGATCGGAGACACACATTCATAGTCGCCTTCCCTAGTCCAATGTAATGCAATAAGATCGGAGACACACATTCATAGTCACCTTCCCTAGTCCGATGTAATGCAATAAGATCGGAGACACACATTCATAGTCACCTTCCCCAGTCCAATTTAATGCAATAAGTTCGGAGACACTCATACATCGTCGCCTTCCCTAGTCCGATGTAATGCAATAAGATCGGAGATACACATTCATAGTCACCTTCCCCAGTCCAATTTAATGCAATAAGTTCGGAGACACTCATACATCGTCGCCTTCCCTAGTCCGATGTAATGCAATAAGATCGGAGACACACATTCATAGTCGCCTTCCCTAGTCCGATGTAATGCAATAAGATCGGAGGAAGGTTCAGATGCAACTATAGGACTTCATGGGACCCAGCGGCTTCTAACAAGACCTAATAATTATAGAGCTCCCCGTAAGATTACGGTATAGGTACGTTTGCCTTCTGACCTATTTTAAAAAAATGGCATAAAAATCCAGAGAGATCAGAGTCGCTCATGCACTTTATTATTTCCTATGTAGCGGTTAAGCATTTAAATCAAAAGGGTCGAAGTCGAGTGCTTTAATGAGACTGGGGTAGACTGAAAATCAGCACTGTGTAACTATCATACAGTATATTATTGGATTGTCATTTTAGCAGTGTTTGAGGATCGTTCATAAGGGGAATACGCGAGCTGAGATGATTTTTTTTTTTACATTCTGAGCAAGTGCTTGACTACGATCCCACCTGATGTTAAGTGGAAATGCAGTCCTGGATGGTAAGGCGCACTAGCTCAGTAAATGCCTATTCACTCTACTCTTGAAAACACCCACATTGCAATCGGAAGGAAAGACAGACGCGAGCACACTATTCCAGTCCAATACACCAGCGTGATGGCGATCAACAATATTTTAATATTAAAAGTTACGGATTGCAATTGACATCCGCTATGGAATCAAATTATAAATGTCTACAAGGAATTATCCTTCACTAGCGTTTAAATATGCATTAACATACAAATGTTATATCTGAATGTCTACGCAATATTTCTATATATGCATTAATCATGCATATATCTCATGCTTTAAATAGAAACGGTCACAAAACTGTGTAATAATAATAAATAGAACATGTGATATCTATTTCTTCAAATATAATACTCGTAGAAATATATCATAATATGACGATATTTTTGGCCGATTTCAACCATGGCGACATCTTCTGATTTCCTAACCACACAGGTAATCATTCGTCGTTTCCTTTTGTATTGAGATGCATATGTAATAAGATCGGAAGAACATTCAGATGCAATTTAAAGATACGGGACATGTCCGATACACCCAGATCCGTAAACTAACAAGTTGGCTTAGAATCGAACCCAAGAACTGCAACACAGTAGCTAGTTACTCTGATCATTACACATTATCATTCGTAGTTTACCTTTTCAAGTTAAATTTCCTTAAAGTTCCTAATTAATAGTGAGTTATACCTTTCCAGTAAAATCTGTAAAAAATAATTTAATTATATTATACAAACCTAATAATATAATTTAAATAATAATAAAATATCTTAAGTTAACCAGCAAATATATTAACTGAAAACATTTATTTACAAAAAATATCTCGGTTAGTTAAATTTGGGAATCTGTTTGTTTATAAAAATTAATGCTGGTTTTGTCAAAATCTCAAATCATGATAGATAAGGCTGATTTTATAATAGATAAGGCTTTATTTAAAGGTAGACAGGATAGACGAAAGCCAATAGAAAATACTATAAGATAGATGAGTATGGAATAAATCAAAGGAAAGACGGATAGATTGTGTGTAGTGACCTAAGTTACATGAGTAAACTACGGCAAAGGAAATGCTATTAATACAAGGCACAGATTATAAAAGACAAAATTATAAATAAACTATGAGAAGTCTTGAGTTATCGAATAAAATAAAATTGAGCAACGACCTATACATATAAACCCTACAGCTGAAGGGTGTTAGAGAAGTACGAATTCGCTTTGATCGCGTACCGTGAATGAAAGCAAACGCTTTGACGCTGAGCATCCGT
The DNA here is from genome assembly GCA_029286865.1 of Teinopalpus imperialis. Classification (NCBI taxonomy): domain Eukaryota; kingdom Metazoa; phylum Arthropoda; class Insecta; order Lepidoptera; family Papilionidae; genus Teinopalpus; species Teinopalpus imperialis. The sequence continues at coordinate 16,027,640 of JAGSMU010000020.1, read as the reverse complement.
AGTGCACCATATAAAATTAAGTTATAACTTTATTGCAATAACGTTACTTAAACGAATAATAGATAAATTTAAAGTTTAAGTTTAAAAAAAATATTTATATCACACAATCTTTCAGTGTTCACACGAAAAGTTACAGGAAACGTCAATCGAACACAAATAGAACAACAATTTAATCAATATAACAAGAATCCAATCTCCAATCGATATCACAGATGTATATTCTTAAGGTCAATTCACTAGATAGCATACATATCAAGTGCATTTAATAATTTTATTATATTACAATTAGCGTGCAACCGTAAAATGTTCGTGGAAAAGCCAAACGTAACGTGAACATTGCTTCGTAGAACTAAATATTCGTTGTATCTTTCCTTGAGCGTCTATTTCTTTGTTGACGATAATGGTATGTACCCATTGCGGGCAAATTGTTATGTTTACAAATGTTTTTATTTTCAAAATTTTAATTTTCATGATTTTTAAACTGTACTGAACTGACTTAATGAAGCGTCAATAACCTAACGGTTTAGGGTTTCGATTAACTTAGGGTCGTAGGTTCGAATCCACCATTAGACTATTGCCGTGAACCGTCTCCTAGCACAAGCATTTTCAGCTTAGTTGTAGTGGTTAACCGGAATATTAGGCATGTTAATAGCATTTCTAATATTCTTTAGCAACGCTTCTATCATTTTAAAACACGGACTATTTTAATAATAAACGTTAGTAAAGGAGAAGTGATTATACGCGCCATAAACTCTTACATTCCACTTTCTTTGGACAAGACGACATTCTTTGGCCAAGATTTAAATTGCACATCCGTTTCACACCCCTGAGAACTTATATATGATCTCACGTTACCTACTTCCTCCGTCAAATCAATATTTTGCTGAATAGAGCCCATTCATTCTGGAGCTAATATAACACAAGGATATAAATATTATTAAGATCATTTCTTTTAATTTTTATGGATCACACGATCGATTATACTTTTTGTTAGAATATATTTTGTTTCATTAATAAGTATTTATTTTAAATTATTATATATCGATGTGCAAGTACGTATAATTGCCATAGAAATGCCAAGGTTAAAATGGAGACAACAATATAATAAAATTGAAACTGTACAAGATCTTCGAGTTGATAAACAATAGCCGTTAACGCCTAAATTAAATACAAAAACCTTTTGTTAAAGCTTAGTTATATCTATTCTTTAATCACAAGCAAGTAAAACGTAAAAATTAATAATGTGAAACAAATTGTTACTTGTTAAGATGAAACATTAAGTTAAAACTATTTATTGTTTTAGTTCATCCGGATTTTCACTATCAGTTGCGAAGGAAAATATGTAATAAATAAGGGGAATGAAATAAAAAAAATATATACTTTTAGATTTAGTTTCTCTTTCAATTTCTTTAGTATTTGCAAACTGTGGTGGAGAATGAAAGAAACTAACTTAACTAATAAAGTTCAAGTTTTTAATAAGATTAAATATAGTACACGATGAATACACGACTTTAATAACTCAGAGATGAACAAAAAAACGAACTACAAAAAACAATTGTGGGTTCTTCACACTCGCCAAGGATAACTTATGAGTACTTCGCACAGTAGGTACCTCTTGTTACATCGATGACTTGATAGAAAAAAGCTTTTGAATTTTGTACGTCTACAAAAAAAATTGCCGGATATTTTGCATATCACCTCACTGATAAAATCAAATATAACATTTATTGACAGATAAATAAAATTTAATATTATAGCATAACACTCATAGAAATAACAGGTACATGTACAGACCATATATAAAATACATAAAAAAAAGAACATTAACAATAAATAAAGAAGAATAAAAGAACAAAATGAGCATTAAATAATACTAAAAATTACTTTATACCTACCCCCCCACCTACCATGTATTACGAAAGAATATATAATTATAAGTTAATTATATTCCTTATGACGCTAAAGGTGACTAAAAAGCACGCAATTTACTTGCTGCCCATAAACACTTTAGCTTCAGACCGCCTCTACCACGTAGAATAAAACAAATAAAACACTTATTAACAAGGTCAATGCCGCACACTACGAGATTGTATCTTAAGAAATATAATGATATTTCGCTCACAAAGAAATGCTAATATAGTTAGGTTACAATTAATAACTCAGCATACCAGAGTACAACAGCAGCGTAATGCTGCTGTGTTTCGCCTGGTGAGTACAGGGCTCCGGGGACCTTTATTACTGGAGACGAGGCATTCCATCTCAGTCCTCAAGGGTGACAACGCATCGGCGTTATGATTCCTTGTCAAGGATGAATGTACATGTCATGGACTGCGGGAATCACTTAACATCAGGTGAACTGTGTGCTCGTTTGTTATTCTTAATGTAATAAAAAAAAAATCAAAGGCCCTACATAAATTTACGCTTTTATATATATTATCTTGTAAGTTTCTTGGAGAAAGAGTTTTTCCTTAAAACATAACTTTTTTATAAAGTATGATGATCAGTGATTACGTTCTCTGTCTTTAAAAAGGTAGTTTTCATTTTTTTTTTCACTTTTCTTGAAGCTCCCTAAGCAGTATGAGTTCGGAAATATAGATAATGACAATAGAATAGTTATATGACACAGAAATCTTTGTGGAAAGCGCACAGTGGTGGATTACCAGCCATTAGCAATATACTCTAAGCGACGACTAAACTCAGTGGCTGGAATTATTCCAAAAAGCTTCTTAGCCCATAAAATGTGGCAATCTACCTAAAATTGAGAAAAACTTTTCGCAGACACACAAATAGATACTTCCTACGTTTTATATAGTTGTTTCTGTTTGTTATTTTGAGGGTTAAGGAGGTGTTCAAGTGCAAAACTACTATAACGCGTGCTCTAGTTATTTCTCTGCCGAGGAACAACGATTGTGCATCAGAAATTCTTGGTTGTTAGCTCTGGATGTACAGTTATTATATTTTTTTTGTTACTAAAAAGAATGTTAACAGTGCTATAATTATTAACTGCTTGTGCTTGGGAATGGTTTACGAAAATACAACAGTCAAACAGCAGATTCGAACCTACTACCCAAAATTAGGCAGTCCGTTAGGCAGACCCTAAGCCATTAGTCTATTGATGCTTAAATTAAAAACTGTGTCTCAGAAAATTAATCTAAACTTCCCCTTCACCTTAGTTGAGTGTTAATTTAATTCAGTCCTTGACTCTGCATCTGTACCTTCCTCCGACCGTAGAGCACTAAGAAACAATATATTGAGTACCTATTTAGAATGTCATCATCATCAATACATCATCACCAGTATTATTATTTATGTTCTCCATAAAGCTCTATAAATAGTCTCAATAAATAATAAAATATATTCACCTTTACTTTTTCCGTATTTCATTCGTAAATAATATAATAAAAAAATACTTAAATAAAGAATAACAGAAACTAAAGCATTTAAAACATATTTCGAAATAAAATTAAGTCTCAGTTAGATTCAAAGCTACAATCTTAACATATTTACTGTTGTTTATAACACAATTATCGATCTTATCGATTGAATTAAGTTTATTATAAGAAAAAATAATAACTACCTTATTATATATTTCTTCGAATTGTTTTTCAATGATTACAGTATATACTTGCAAAACTGAATTACTAAAGACTTACCTATTGACTATATATTTTTTTTGTATCTACGTTTTATTAAAATAATATCTTAAAAAAAATCTCTTGTGGTTTAAAAATATGCTTAAAATGCTTCCTAGTACAAGTTTTATTAATAGTTTTAGAAAATTACCTCTTAAGAAATTTAATGAAAAAAGACTACATGTAGAGTCAGATTTATGTCCCTAAATAATAGGTCTTAGATCCAGGTGTCCTTTTTTAGTAATCATGAATATCGGCCGTTCATCCTAACTTGGTTAATTATATTTGGCGGGAATGTACCTTAATGATAGAGGTCATAGCTAAAAATGGTACGGGCAAAAAGTTGGGAGCATTGTAAACACTTGTCCGATCGTGACATAAGCTGATCCGTATATAAACGGAGACTGGGTAGAGATCTGCACAGTTCAGTGATATGGCGCGTCTTGCAATAATCGCAGTGGCCCTCGGCCTTTTCGTTTGTATCCATGCAGCCCCAGGTACGCAAACAAATCAATTCATGATCTTAATAGTTCTTGAAATTCCTATTTTTTTTTATAATTTTTGCATTACGTCAAAAAAAATTATAATTATTTTGTGTTCTAAGTTAAAATATTGAACTATTATAAAAAAAATATATATATTTTTGTTAATGGTCAAGTAATTGGCTGTTGCGTGCCGGGTCTTAGGTTCGGTTCCCAGCTGATGAACAATATTCGCAAAGTTATTTTATCGCAAATTGTTTGGTTTTCGTGTCTACCTATATACTATTATATTGTGTACCGTGTTCTTGACACTGTATCTAGACATGTGTTGACTGACAGTCCTTCGAACTTTCTGCGCAGATGAACATGAAATAATGATGTGGTTCGTTGTCTTTAAGGTTATGGAGGCGGTGGAAGTAGCGGCGGCTTCGGGGGTGGCGGCGGTGGTGGCGGTGGTTTCGGAGGCGGCGGCGGATTTGGAGGAGGCGGCGGTGGTGGCCACGGAAGCGGTGGTGGACTAGGCGGAGGTCAAGGAGGCGGTGGAGGACTAGGTTCAGGACATGGAGGCGGCGGTGGCATCGGCGGAGGCAATGGAGGAGGCCTTGGGGGTGGTCACGGTGGAAGCGGTGGCGGCAATGGAGGTGGCATAGGCGGTGGAAATGGCGGCGGAAATGGCGGCGGCCACGGAGGTGGATTAGGCGGTGGAAATGGAGGCGGCCACGGAGGTGGCTTAGGCGGCGGAAACGGCGGCGGAAACGGAGGCGGAATTGGCGGCGGTCTAGGGGGTGGAAATGGCGGTGGTCTCGGTGGCGGTCACGGAGGTGGATTAGGCGGTGGAAATGGAGGTGGACAAGGAAGTGGAGGTGGCCTAGGCGGTGGAAATGGTGGCGGTCACGGAGGTGGCAACGGCGGAGGTCTAGGCGGTGGAAATGGTGGTGGCCTCGGGGGCGGCCACGGAGGATCTGGCAGTGGTGGTCACGGCGGTCACGGTGGTGGTGGATACGGTGGCTCAAGTGCAAGCGCCCAGGCCAGTGCCAACGCCAGTGCTGGAGGCCATGGTGGCCACAAAGGCGGTTACGGGTAAGTATATTTGATAAAATAATCACTAGTGTATTTGTAGTGTATAAATCAAGACACAATTCGATATTTAATTAAGTCTAGATAATTAGCAATAATAAGTTTACAATTTTATCTAAAACATATAAAGACATTATAAGTGATATAGCAAAACACTTGCTGCAGCATAAATAGCATAGAAAGAACTATGCATTTACAGAATACTGCGTAAAATTGTAATTCGAAATGAGTGAAAGAAACCGACGACTCTATTATCTACCTTACGTAAAGAGGTGATAACGCATCTACATCTTCAATATTCAGCCAGGATGGATACAGGTGTCACATGGCGCGGAGATCACTTACCCACAGACGATCTACATATGTGCTCGTTTTTCACCATTAACTCTGATAAAAAATTCTCCTCAGCCGTATTTTTAGATCATACCCCTTTAGTTTCTAAAGTATTGTTTTTTTATTATTATTATTGAATTGAGTGTGACAAATGGTTAATGGTTAGTGCATCCTCGAGAAGGAATCGTAATGCAGGTGCGTCATCCTTGCGGACTAAGATGGAATGCCTCGTCACCATCTTATTGGTCTCTGAATCCCTAAACTCGATAGTCGAAACACAGCGGTATTATGCTATTATTTTACGCTGTTATCTGTTATAGCGTCTTGCTAGTTGAAATGATGATAACACATTATTAATATTTATTCATTATTGTCAACTCCGTTTACGATCTCTTATAGCTTGATTAATCAAATATTATATTTCGCTTTGTTACAGAGGTTAAAGACCATTCGACGCTACTGAAAAAGGTTACTAGGAGGTTACCAAGATCTATCCTCAGCGTGGTTCGACAACAAATTCTCAATGTGATAATAGATAGTTCATTTCTCTGTATGTTTATATATGTATGTAAAGTATAACATAATATATAGTTGAAAATAATTCTGTTGGTTTTTGTACTATCTCCTTTTTAACGCGCCCAATTATTTAGAATAATGCTAAATGATTATCACGTTGTTTTGTGAAAACATAGTAATTTTACCCGGTCGAGCAGATCCATTCTAGCTAAATGTTGTTCACGGCAGCAATAGAGCGCTAACATAAATAAATAATAATAACTTTTACCTTATAATTACGTAATCATAAAATTAAAATATATAGCTAATTTATTCATGTATATGATTCAACACGTGACTATGGTACGTGATCGACTCTGGACGTGGTCTTCGTAGAGTTATAAGCTTAATTGTTATAATTGGAAAGCATGTTGCAAATGCGTTGGTAACTGTATGTGCGTGATGTTCAATTCGAGCATTATTTACCTATATATTATATTTATTCACCTCTTTTCGATGGTCGATTTTAGCCCGAGGCCTTTTACAGTTTCAGCGGGTTGGTGGGCGACCGAGCGCTTATGGTGCTCAGTCGAGACTTTTATTAGTGGGTAACCAGCACTATATATGGTAACATTATAGGGGTATGTGTCTTGCCTACATCACCCGCCTTTGTGTCAAAAAAACACGTGCTGGGCTTTGCAAATACTAAAAATAATATCGAAGATTACGAGAGACAACGCTGTTGTTTTTCTTGCGGTAATTGTAGGAAAGTAGAGATTCAATTACATGCCTAAGATGAGACAATGGATATGCATCTCAAGAATTTATGTACGTTATTTACGGTCTGCAGTCATCATTTACCATCAGGTGAACTGCGTGCTTGTCAAAATTAACCTACCTAAAAAACGTAGAGAAATCAAGATGTGTTTGTTGTTGATGTGATTTCTTGTTATCCCCGGGGACTGAGCGTAGTTCTTCCCTATTGTCTAAAAATCAACCTGTCCTTTAGATCCGAGTCGAGGTTTCGTTCGTCCTTCCTCAGGGCCCTCGGATCATAATATCGCCCCCCTCTGTTGTCGTCGACGTACTTCGTCCACAGGGTTCGGTAGTGCAGCGGTGGTGCAGCAGTAGTCTCCGCGCCAGCTTTGCAGAATCGTCGTCGTCTCCCTACATAGCGGGCCTCCCGCTCACGAATCTAATTATATAAATCTTTAAAGGTCTCTGGACCAACAGCATTAGTCACACACAAAAAAAAATTAAAATCTTCACTATTGAAAGGAGGGATTGTGTAATATAGTGACAAATTTTTTCTATGGACATATGTCGAAATTAAGGTTATACGCAAGCGATGAAGCGTAGGATCAACGACAAAATATATCAAAAATCTTCAACAATAAAGAGACTATTATTTGTGACGTATACAACAGTGAATATTTAATTGGATTGTTGTCCTTTTTCGTGTTATTATTGTTAAATAATTGCCTTTTATGCTCTATAAAGCGTAGGTCAAAACAAACAAGTAAGGGCGAATGTAGAGTACTAGGAAAAACAATAATTTAGAAGTTTTTATTTTAATTTGTAGTTTGTTTTTGTGCATTGAATTACTTAATATTTCCCGTTTGCAAATCACTATGCATCTGGTAAGTCATTAGGATATGTTTATCCGTCACAGTATAACTACATAGAAGCATCGAAAAAATTTTAATTTGATCTTTCGGATTTTGAAGTCAAGTTGTCCAATAACGTTCACGCCTACTTCATCATACTGGCTTGCATCAAATGTGACCGCGCCATTGGCAGTTCAGTTATTGGTTCTCGTGGTTTTGTTATATGATGATATTTGTGACTTTGTGCCGCATATTAATGTCCGCTTCTTACGGCACCCACGGGATGAAATGGGTTAATGTGTTCTGTTCCTGCACGACTATACGAGGCTATTAATAACGTCATATCAATCACCTTCCATTATCTTGTCGGTCACGCTTTAAAACCGAAAACGCGACAATGGAACATGACCGTGTCGCATCCGAAATGTTAATTTGACGTGATGTGTCCATCCTGTTCTGTATGATCCTATAAGGCGAGAGTGGAAGCATCCGAGCATAGTTAGTCGAAATGGAGAGGAAATTCATTACCACTACCCTGGCCGTAATGTTGGCCGTCTATGCCGTAGCTAATCAAGGTAAGTCTGAAGCCAATATTGCTTAACGTGATACGTGACATCCCTTTTTATTACTTTGTATAACAGAAGGAACCGATATTTATTTGAACACTTATAAAATTGAATTTTAAAATATTTATTTATAGACTGCTCGCTATTTAAAACAGGTCGGAATAAGTCTGTTATGTGCGTATATCATAGATATTCAAATAAATTAATAAAAAGGTTTCGGTTTCAAGTCTATATTCCAATGCAGGATAGTGCGAGATTGCAGTAAACGATATCCTGGTTTAATTTGAAGCTTTACAAATCTCAAAGTTGGCCTCTGAACTAATCGTACAATGGGTACAATATTCTATATACAAATACAGTGTAAACTCCTCATAACAATATTCTTTAAAACGGTAAACTCGAACGTGAACGTGCACGTGGTTGGTTTACCTTAAACTTATATATAATTATCTTCACTCCTTAAAACGGTAACTCTCTATAACGATAAAAAATGCTCGATCCCTTGAGTTTCGTTATAAAGAGTTAAGACTGTATATACAATAGTCTATATCCTCTTTCGGTAAAGTATTTTTTTTGTTTTTTTTCTGTCTGAAGGCTACTGTTACACATTTTACAGCTTCACCAGGTTCAACATAGAGACCAAAGAGATAAATTGTATTGGGTTGTAGCGACAGGTTCTTAACTTATCACATCAAGGAATCATAATGCATTGTCACTCCTGAGGACTAAGCTTGAACGCGTTAAGTGTTAAGGTTCACAATAAGCCCGAATATTACAATAAGTCAGTTGTAAGCTACCGGTTGGTTGATAGCGCGTGCGTCTCCTTATATTTTGAGTAACTTATACCCTCTCACATTCACGTGCTGATTGAAATCCTCACAAGAATGTGAAAACCAGTGTAAAGTGGCATTCCTACTCTACTACTTTGTTTATACTATAATTAATATAGGTATAAGCCTGGCCAAATATTACAATAAGTCAGTTGTAAGCTACCGGTTGGTTGATAGCGCGTGCGTCTCCTTATATTTTGAGTAACTTATACCCTCTCACATTCGCGTGCTGATTGAAATCCTCACAAGAATGTGAAAACCAGTGTAAAGTGGCATTCCTACTCTACTACTTTGTTTATACTATAATTAATATAGGTATAAGCCTGGCCAAATATTACAATAAGTCAGTTGTAAGCTACCGGTTGGTTGATAGCGCGTGCGTCTCCTTATATTTTGAGTAACTTATACCCTCTCACATTCGCGTGCTGATTGAAATCCTCACAAGAATGTGAAAACCAGTGTAAAGTGGCATTCCTACTCTACTACTTTGTTTATACTATAATTAATATAGGTATAAGCCTGGCCAAATATTACAATAAGTCAGTTGTAAGCTACCGGTTGGTTGATAGCGCGTGCGTCTCCTTATATTTTGAGTAACTTATACCCTCTCACATTCGCGTGCTGATTGAAATCCTCACAAGAATGTGAAAACCAGTGTAAAGTGGCATTCCTACTCTACTACTTTGTTTATACTATAATTAATATAGGTATAAGCCTGGCCAAATATTACAATAAGTCAGTTGTAAGCTACCGGTTGGTTGATAGCGCGTGCGTCTCCTTATATTTTGAGTAACTTATACCCTCTCACATTCACGTGCTGGTTGAAATCCTCACAAGAATGTGAAAACCAGTGTAAAGTGGCATTCCTACTCTACTACTTTGTTTATACTATAATTAATATAGGTATAAGCCTGGCCAAATATTACAATAAGTCAGTTGTAAGCTACCGGTTGGTTGATAGCGCGTGCGTCTCCTTATATTTTGAGTAACTTATACCCTCTCACATTCGCGTGCTGATTGAAATCCTCACAAGAATGTGAAAACCAGTGTAAAGTGGCATTCCTACTCTACTACTTTGTTTATACTATAATTAATATAGGTATAAGCCTGGCCAAATATTACAATAAGTCAGTTGTAAGCTACCGGTTGGTTGATAGCGCGTGCGTCTCCTTATATTTTGAGTAACTTATACCCTCTCACATTCACGTGCTGGTTGAAATCCTCACAAGAATGTGAAAACCAGTGTAAAGTGGCATTCCTACTCTACTACTTTGTTTATACTATAATTAATATAGGTATAAGCCTGGCCAAATATTACAATAAGTCAGTTGTAAGCTACCGGTTGGTTGATAGCGCGTGCGTCTCCTTATATTTTGAGTAACTTATACCCTCTCACATTCACGTGCTGGTTGAAATCCTCACAAGAATGTGAAAACCAGTGTAAAGTGGCATTCCTACTCTAATACTTTGTTTATACTATAATTAATATAGGTATAAGCCTGGCCAAATATTACAATAAGTCAGTTGTAAGCTACCGGTTGGTTGATAGCGCGTGCGTCTCCTTATATTTTGAGTAACTTATACCCTCTCACATTCGCGTGCTGGTTGAAATCCTCACAAGAATGTGAAAACCAGTGTAAAGTGGCATTCCTACTCTAATACTTTGTTTATACTATAATTAATATAAGTATAAGCCTAGCCAAATGTTACAATAAGTCAGTTGTAAGCTAACGTTTGATAGCGCGTGCGTCTACTTATATTTTGAGTAACTTATACCCTCTCACATTCACGTGCTGATTGAAGTGCTCACAAGAATGTGAGAACCAGTGTAAAGTGGCATTCCTACTCTACTACTTTGTTTATACTATAATTAATATAGGTATAAGCCTGGCCAAATGTTACAATAAGTCAGTTGTAAGCTACCGGTTGGTTGATAGCGCGTGCGTCTCCTTATATTTTGAGTAACTTATACCCTCTCACATTCGCGTGCTGATTGAAATCCTCACAAGAATGTGAAAACCAGTGTAAAGTGGCATTCCTACTCTACTACTTTGTTTATACTATAATTAATATAGGTATAAGCCTGGCCAAATATTACAATAAGTCAGTTGTAAGCTACCGGTTGGTTGATAGCGCGTGCGTCTCCTTATATTTTGAGTAACTTATACCCTCTCACATTCACGTGCTGATTGAAATCCTCACAAGAATGTGAAAACCAGTGTAAAGTGGCATTCCTACTCTACTACTTTGTTTATACTATAATTAATATAGGTATAAGCCTGGCCAAATATTACAATAAGTCAGTTGTAAGCTACCGGTTGGTTGATAGCGCGTGCGTCTCCTTATATTTTGAGTAACTTATACCCTCTCACATTCGCGTGCTGATTGAAATCCTCACAAGAATGTGAAAACCAGTGTAAAGTGGCATTCCTACTCTACTACTTTGTTTATACTATAATTAATATAGGTATAAGCCTGGCCAAATATTAAAATATTATTTAATATATTATCTGTTATTTTCAATCGACAACAACAAACCAGTAGCGTATTGCAATAACGAAATATATCATATTAAGAATGTCCATAAACAATTATCAGCCATATTGTAACATAAACTTCACATTTGAAGCTTCGTTTTACACAACAGAATTTTCTCATGTTTAGAGTTAGGATTTCCCAACATACATGCCGAAATTTATTTTATTCGTGAATACACACAATAAAATCACGGAAACAGAAATACACGAAAAGCTCTTCAATTTTTTTAATAAAAAATAAGCTTTATTTTTAAATCCCTAACGAGATGCCAATGAACATTACGTACACATAGGACATAAATAATACTAGCAAGTACTTTATATGTTCAATAAAACACACTTACTAGTAATAATACATTATACATACTTAGGCTTAAAACATATTTAAGTTCTAATTAAATTATGTTACTATAAAGTTATATCGATTCATGCAATTTGTCCATATGTACTTAAATTGGAATAGCGTCATAAAATATTGCATGTCTATAATATTAATTACTATTTAATCAAAATTACAGCAACATCAATCATGAGAGCTATGAAAAGGACAGACCTTATAGGAAAGAAAATCATCGAGTTGGATACTCTTCTTCTACAACGTCCGCTTCTGCTTCCGCCGACGCCTCCGCTAAAGCTTATGAACATGGCCACAAGGACACTTTTTTATTCAATAACTAATATTAATCTATCAGAGAACAATGTATTTTTGACGGAAAAAACAAGGCTTTGCTATAGTACATGTGTTATACTAAGAAATAAATAAATATAATTACATTTTTGGTAATTGCTTCGTAGAAATTTATTAATTAATATCATACAATAGATATAAGGAAACTACTGTTAAGAATTATTGAATAATTTATAAAATATTAGCAATGCTTTTAATCATTACTAATATTCCGGTTAACCACTCCAACTAAGCTGAAAATGCTTGTGCCAGGAGATGGTTCACGGCAAAAATCGAATGGCGGATTGGAACCTACGACCTTCAGTTTAGCAGACCGTACCCTAAACCATTAGACTAATCCTATATTATGTTTTTATGAGTTATCGGTGACAAATATACACGCAGTATACCTTATAGTGGTGTGTTTCCAAATACACTAACCATTCTTAACAAATGCATGATGCAATACAATCTCAATTCTCAGGGATGAATAATGTATATGTAAACCTAGAATGTTTATTGAAGATGTATGGGCCACACTTAGTATCTCAGTTAGTATTAGATGAACTGTGCTCGTTTGTACATCTTAGCTTCGTAAAAAAAACTATTGTAGACATGGTGATATCCTTCGGGAACATTTCAACAGTGGTAGAGCTACACCGCAGTTTGTTTCTAGCTGCAGAATGAATGAGTTGGCTCGAACAGGATAGGACCACGCCCTCACAGACTAGCAATTTAAATAGCAGCATAATGCTGCCGTGTTTCGTCTGGTGAGTGGAGGGTTCCGGAGACCTTTATTACTGGTGACGAGGTATTTCATCTCAGTCCTCATGGGTGCCAACGCAAAATTAATATCAAAACAGCTACAATTGAATAAGGAAATATTATCTTTTATTTTAATTTCAAGTACAAGAAATCTTTCTAAATCCATCAAACAAACTCTCATAGGTATTCAAACACATATCTCAAATATCATCATTCGACGCTCAGCAGTCGCCGAGAACGGTCGCCCGGCTCCCCGCCACGATCGTCCCGAGCTACCTGCCCCCGAGCGAGCCACCTGCGCACCCATTGTTCCGAGAACAATACACCGAGCAATTTTTATTGCGGGTGCTATTGTAATCGGAAATTAGTTTCCGAGAAAGATTATTGTAAAGCCACCTGGGTGGTTACACTAGTGGATACCTTGCGGTGTTAACTTAGCTAGTGTAGGGCTAGCCCCGTACGCCCGTGGTTCCCCTTCTGGGAAATGCGAAACCGGAAGGAGTCGACGCAAAACTTGGCCTTGGGTAGTGCCCTAGCCAAGGTTGACCAACCCGCTGGACTTATAATAGTCCCACGCGTAGTTTTAGTTAGCTCTAAGCACACACCCAAGTGCACAATAAGACTGGCACTTGGACGCACTAGGGCTACACAACTAGGCACACATCCTCCCTGCTCATACTGGCAGGAGGGAAGTAGGCTATTCACCCCGGCATCCCACCGGTGGCCACACTTCCCACAAATAAAGTAGGAAAAATAAAAGTGAACAGAGTGCACAATGGAGGACTCTTCCTCAGAGTCGTTGCTGCACTTCATCAGCATACTAAAAATAAATACCCCTGATGTCTTCCAGGACATAATCAAAGAAAGACCGCTCCCGGATAGACCCTCCTCAAGGGCCTCCATATCCTGCACTTCATCCGCAGTCTCCGAAATGGAGCTGGATAACGCAGCGTCCACTGAGTATCCCTGCTGAAGACACCAGCGATTTCACGCTGGTTGAAAAAGAAAAGCGGGCTTCACCTGCCCCGACGCCGCCTCCTAAGGCGAAAAACGGGAAATGAAGGCCCCTCTCCCCAGCCATCTACGTCGGCCCTGCCCCAGGGCCCCCCACAGCTGCCCCACAGCAAGCCCCCGCCGCTCCTGAGCGCGCCCTAGCTGGCTCAAAAAAACCTTCGGCTGTCTCACAGCCATCGAAACGCCCGCCGCCTGTCTTCATTCAGGCACAAGACAAGTGGCCGATTGTCGCATCGGCCTTATCCAATCGCTACAAATATCAAGCGATCCCCACCGCTGTAGGTATTAAACTGCAGCTAGAAACCACGGACGACCATAGAGCGGTAACTCGCTTCTTGCAAGACAAAGGTGTTTTCTTTCACACCTACACCTTGGCAGAAGAGCGCCAACTCAGGGTAGTAATTAAAAACCTCCCGCGGGAAATCCCAGCTGATCTGATCAAAGAGGACCTTCAGGCCCAGAATCTCCCAGTCCTGTCTGTGCATAGGATGTACAGTGGCCATAATAAAAAGCCATTCAACATGGTGATTGTGGCCCTCGAAAGATCCGAGGCCGGGAAGCAGGTATTTAACCTGAAAACCTGCTGCCACCTCTCTGGCTGACTATAGAGCGCCCACATAAAAACGGCCCACCAGGCCAGTGTCACAAATGCCAATTATATGGCCACTCAGCACGCAATTGCTTCGGCAAACCCAGATGCGTCAAGTGCCTGGGTGACCATGGCACCACCGAATGTCCGAGACCCAAGGACAAGGCCCTTCTGGCCACTTTCGGTCCCCCCGCATGTGTCCTATGCAACACAGAGGGACACACAGCCAATTACCTTGGCTGCCCAAAGCCCCTGCCGAAACGTCCGGCACTAAAAATCGCGCCCAAGGTCGCTACCCCGACCGCCGCCCCCGCGCCAATTCTCGCTCCTGTCCGACCTCTACGCCCCACATGGCATATGCCGATCGGCGTAGCGACCGTTGCTCAACCGGTTGAGCAGCCTCCTCCATCACCCGGACGGCCGGTTATCGAAAGCGACCTCGACTTAGTGTGTCGCTTCGCCGCCGTCTTCAACGGCGCCGACGTCTCAGCCCTAGCAAAGCCTTAAGGGATTCTAATGGCAAGCCCGAAGTCAGGATTGCCGCCACAATGCGCTACCAACATGTAGTGTCAGCCATCGTCAACTTTCAAGCATAGAGGGCCTTTACAACGGCAGAGTAAAACCGCGTTCCCTTTAACGTCGCATTTTTAACGCGAACGGTATTAATCAACGCGACGAAATCTTCAATTTCGTTCGCGATCACCAAGTCGACGTGCTCCTAGTGCAGGAGACATTCCTCAAACCGCACACTCGCAATCCCAACATTGCGAATTATAACATCATTAGGAATGATAGAACTTCTGCCGCTAATGGCGGAACTCTCATTTACTACAAAAAGTCCTTGCACTGCGTGCCCGTCGACACGCCAACCCTCACTTTCCTAGAAGCCTCAGTCTGTCAGCTAGCCATGACCGGCCATGCCCCCATCACAATCGCGTCCGTCTACCTGCCTTGCAGACGTGATGCACAAGTATTACGAAGCGACTTCGTGGCACTCCTTTCCCTTGGAAATTCAGTCATTTTGGCAGGAGATTTCAATAGCAAGCACACTCGGTGGAATGCAATTAAAATCAACCCCCGGGGGTTGGCTTTAGACTCGCTAAGCGACGCACTCGACTTCGACGTTGTAGCGCCTACTACGCCTACCCATTTTCCATATATATTGGGTCACGCACCGGATGTGCTTGATATTGCCATCTGTAAGAACATCAACCTCGCCTTCCAAGGATAGACGTAATCCACGAGCTCGCTTCCGATCATCGCCCTGTTCTTCTTCGGTTAGGCCTCCGCCCCAACCTCACCTCCACCAAAACCATAGTAGACTGGCACCGACTCAGGAACGACCTGAAGGAAGCCACATCACCACACCTAGATGCTATTCCTAGGAACATATCTTCAGTCCACGACACGAACCTCGCAGTTCATGCCCTCACTAGGCACATCCAGACAGTCGTCGAGGATTGTTCGAGGCGGGTTCCTCGGTGGAAGACCACCGATGGACCCTGCCAAGCGACATAAAGGACCTAATGAGGCGCAAGAATGCGGCGACTCGTGCCCACGACTTATATCCCACTGAAAGTAACTGGCTGGAAGCAAAAATTCAGCGTGAAGTCCGGTCACGCATAGCCCAGTACAGGAACGATCGGTGGGATAATCACCTTCCAATATCGAACCTTCCCACCTCGCCTTCTGGCGACTTCCCAAATCCCTAAAAGGGGCAACGCCCAAACAATGCCTCCCTTTAGCGCGTCCTAATAAACCACCCGCCTTCTTAGACGAAGAGAAAGCCGAATGTCTGGCTGACAATCTGAGCTCCAATGCTCACCGAGCACACTACCGATCGACGCCGCTCACCTTGCAATGGTTGAGAGCGAGGTCGATCGGAGGAGTAAGGAACCACCTCGCGATTCCGTTACCCAAGTCACATGCACCGAAGTTGAGTCCATAATTAAAAACCTGCGACCACGCAAGGCTCCTGGCTCGACGGCATCACCAACAAGGTGATGAAACTCCTACCCATGTCCATTTTACACCTACTGGTAATAATCTACAACGCGGCTATATCCAAAGGCACCTTCCCGAAAACCTGGATGGAAGCTGACGTCTTAGGTATTCTTAAGCCCTCGAAACACACAACCGATCCATCAGCCTATCGACCCATAAGCCTACACAAAATCTTGGGTAAGGTACTATAAAGGCTCATCCTCGCTCGCCTCAAGGACTTCATGCTGAACTGAGGGCTACCGATCAATGAGCAGTTCGGGTTTCGCACCCAACACTCTTGCACACATCAAGTGCACCGCATCACGGAGCACATCCTCAGTAAATTTCTTCAGGGCTACCAAACTGGGGCACTTTTCCTCGACGTGGCGAAAGCTGATTAAGGTCTGGCACAACGGGCTCATATACAAACTATATGAGCTCGGTGTGCCAGATCGACTCGTACTTATCATACGAGACTTTCTCCGAAATCGAACCTTTCGTTACCGCGTCGAGGGAACGCGCCTGAGGTTCACCCTATTTGTGCCGGAGTACCACAAGGCTCCGTCCTAGGTCCTATTTTGTACACACTCTACACCAACGACATACCGCGCACTCGCGGTGTAGAGCTAGCCCTTTTCGCCGATGACACTGGCTCTATGTGTCTGGGTTCAAACCAGACGCTATTTGTAGACGCCTCCAATCTGCAGCCAACACCTTAGGGAAATGGTTTCGAAATGGAGGATCGAGGTTAACCCTACCAAAAGTGCAGCCATACTTCTCTCGGCGCAACAAAACGCCGCATCTCCCAACTATAGAGTTATTTGATCGTCCAACTCTGGGAACAGACAGTCAAATACTTAGGCGTTACTTTAGATGAAAGACTCACCTTCGGTCCGCATGTCAACCGCGTACGGAATCGAGCAGCGTTCGTCCTAGGTCGTTTGCACCCGTTACTCAATAAAAATAGCAAATGTCCCTGCGTAATAAAATAACACTATACAAAGCGCGCATCCGACCCATAATGACATACGCAAGCCCCGTCTTTGCGCATGCTTCCCCGCGTCACATTCACCGACTTCAGGTAATACAAAATCGTTTCATGCGCAAGGCCACCGGTGCACCGTGGTTCTTGCGTTATGAAAATCTACACATAGATCTTGAGCTGCCGACCATAGCTCAGTACCTGAAGCAGGCTTCCCGCCGATATTTCGACTCTGCCGTCACACACTTAACCCCTTGATTGTAAGTGCCGCCACTTACAATCCCATCGCGAATCACAGAGTCACCTGCGTCCGAAGGAGACCGAGGCACGCTCGATGACCCCGACGACGTGACTACCAGGCCCAAGCCCTTCATAAAACACAACACACGTACATTGCACTCACATCGCCCCGCCGACGGCGAGGGCGTCACAAACAAGGATATTCGCGATACCGCCATGTCACTGGTCGGTTCTTCCAGTCCATACAGATAGAAGCGTCGCTGGAGTTTCTTGCGCCACTTCTTCTCCAGCGCCCACGCATTCCGAAGTGGTGGTACAGATAGCTAATAATCATAGCGAATTTAAAGAATCCTCTGTCAGAAGCAACTGACCGAGCTGAGGTTCGGCCCTCTCGGCACCCTCGAGTCAGACGCTCTCGCGAAACAAGGTAACGGTCTGCCGAGGCTCCTCCTCGGGAGCCCTTGTGCTGGTTACCTATATATAGAGGTCTCGACTGAGTGCCATTAGCGCTCGGTCACCTCTCAACCCGGTGAAACTGTAAAAGCCCTCGGGCTAACAGTGGCCTTCAGCCCGAAAAATAATAAAATCTCAAATATTAAGGAAATCAAAAAGAGTACATATTTTCTCAATAAAGTTTTATATATATATATATATATATATATATATATATATATATATATATATATATATATATATATATATATATATATATATATATATATATATATATATATATATATATATATATATATATATATATATATATATATATATATATATATATATATATATATATATATATATATATATATATATATATATATATATATATATATATATATATATATATATATATATATATATATATATATATATATATATATATATATATATATATATATATATATATATATATATATATATATATATATATATATATATATATATATATATATATATATATATATATATATATATATATATATATATATATATATATATATATATATATATATATATATATATATATATATATATATATATATATATATATATATATATATATATATATATATATATATATATATATATATATATATATATATATATATATATATATATATATATATATATATATATATATATATATATATATATATATATATATATATATATATATATATATATATATATATATATATATATATATATATATATATATATATATATATATATATATATATATATATATATATATATATATATATATATATATATATATATATATATATATATATATATATATATATATATATATATATATATATATATATATATATATATATATATATATATATATATATATATATATATATATATATATATATATATATATATATATATATATATATATATATATATATATATATATATATATATATATATATATATATATATATATATATATATATATATATATATATATATATATATATATATATATATATATATATATATATATATATATATATATATATATATATATATATATATATATATATATATATATATATATATATATATATATATATATATATATATATATATATATATATATATATATATATATATATATATATATATATATATATATATATATATATATATATATATATATATATATATATATATATATATATATATATATATATATATATATATATATATATATATATATATATATATATATATATATATATATATATATATATATATAGAGATATTTTTTCATAGTAAAAGGTTAAACCCAAAACATTCAATTTAAAAACAAAATCAATTATTTAAAATATAATATACATATTTAATTCCAACGCCTGCATTTCACAGGCATTGCTCTGTATAAAAATAGCACATAGAATTGCCACTAGTGTATACATAATTTATATATCAATGTGATAAAATCGTTCACAACAACACTTCAAAAGTTTCCAAGTGTTCATCTAGACACAATGGCTACAAACCCCTCGCGGATTGTCCATAAACGCGATCTATATCTAAGATCCAGAGGTATTACTTATTACAACTAAGTCGTAGACTAGTAAAATTGTGTTCACTATTTGAAAAAGAGAAAAAGACATTTTCGAATATATTGAAAAATATACAACAACAAACAATCAACAAATTTACCTAAACATTGAGACATAACTATAGATAAGAACAAGAATATAGAATAAAAATTTACTACAGCTAACTCATTAACGACAAATTGTGATTAAGATAATATTAAAAATACATGTAAATATCATGATTAAAGTAACAATTTTTTTTAAATTACAAAACGAACAGTCACAAAAGATTCAATATTAATAGAAATATAAAAATAATTTAAATATATTTCATTTATATATATTTTTTCTAAAATTGCACAAATTTAATGCACATTAGCGAAATATAGGAATAACTAAATAATTATTATATAAGTGTAGAAAATATACGCAAGCATAGATATCTTGGGTTTGTGGTAATTATTCCATTAAAATATAATATACATATTTAATTCCAACGCCTGCATTTCACAGGCATTGCTCTGTATAAAAATAGCACATAGAATTGCCACTAGTGTATACATAATTTATATATCAATGTGATAAAATCGTTCACAACAACACTTCAAAAGTTTCCAAGTGTTCATCTAGACACAATGGCTACAAACCCCTCGCGGATTGTCCATAAACGCGATCTATATCTAAGATCCAGAGGTATTACTTATTACAACTAAGTCGTAGACTAGTAAAATTGTGTTCACTATTTGAAAAAGAGAAAAAGACATTTTCGAATATATTGAAAAATATACAACAACAAACAATCAACAAATTTACCTAAACATTGAGACATAACTATAGATAAGAACAAGAATATAGAATAAAAATTTACTACAGCTAACTCATTAACGACAAATTGTGATTAAGATAATATTAAAAATACATGTAAATATCATGATTAAAGTAACAATTTTTTAAATTACAAAACGAACAGTCACAAAAGATTCAATATTAATAGAAATATTAAAATAATAAAAAAATCCCATATATTACAAATATACATATAATTAACTACTAAAAGATAAATTTTAACTTGGAAACTGGGATTTTTATTTAAAATTATTAAATCTTGAATAACTCAAAAATAACGCAATTTCGGATACTGTATCATATGTGCTGCATATGTGCTCTTACTTTAAACTTTTGCAAGCAACGTATCGTATTTCCTGACACCCTGTATATAAGATTGATGTAACTTTACATAACATAGCAGTTTATCTATAGCTCCAGCATTCTACACCAGGTCAGTATTACACAATACCGAAATGCCGACCTGGAATATGTATGTATTATGTTTCTGTGTAGTTTTGTGCATTTAGGGATCCGAGACACTATCTGGGTAGCGATGCGTTCCATCACAGCTCTAAGGAGAGACAATGCATGTCAAATCATCTTTGTTGAGAATAGAAGTAGTTGTTAGAGGCAATCATCATTTTCCATTAGTTGAATTGTGTATTCATTTGCCACCCCTAATATTACAAAAAAAGTACTATGACCTATATATATAATGCTTCGTAACCAGTGATAAAAGACTCTCCGGTTTTTTTTTTCATCAGACTAAACACACCAAAGTTAAACTCCAGTTAAGTTGATTCCTATTCTGCACACAGCAACCTTTATAACTGAAACCGTACACAATTTAAGAAAAATCAATTTACAAGACCACTATTTAAGTACAAACAGCCATCGTAAGTATAACCGATATCAAACGTCAGTTATCAACATGCAGCTTAGTACCTCACCCGAGACAAGGTTGGCGTCGTGCGTGGGCAGCCGGAACTGCTTCTCCAGGTATTTGGGCAGGAAGCTGTACACGCCGCTGATTGGCATCAGGTGCAGCACCGAGCTCGCCGTGCGCCACATCAGGATGTCGTTGGTCAGTTGACGCTTTATTGTTGCGAAGAAATCTTAAAGAGAAACATATAATAATAAAATAAAAGTAAAATTCACATCCTGTATATATAGATCCCGCTGTTGGATAAAGGCCTCTCCAATATCCAATTACGTAGATATAATGCATAACTTAGTATGCAGAATTAGAAAACCACGAAGGATGTGCATTAAAACTGAACTTAAATTGCACTATTGGCATATTATTATTGAATTTATTACTACAATTTAATGAACAAAAATTATTTGATTAGGATGTTCCCGCCAACGAACCAATAATATCAACATTGAGTTCATAGACAAACACGCACACCTGTAATTTTTTTTTAAGATAGTAACAGTGACAAACGAGCATACAGCCATCCGAGGGTAAATGAGTCCTACGGTCTATGTCATCCACATTCATCCTCGCTATTGAAGCATTATACAAATGGATTGTCTACACTAAGAAAAATGGAATGCCTCGTAACCAATAACAAAATCTCCACTTTTTTTTATTACATCGAGAGAGTAAAACATGAGCACACAGTTCACCTGATGGTAAAAGATTTTTACGGCACATGACATCTACATTCATCCTAGACAATGAATCATTATACTTTGTCACCCTTGAGGACAAAGATGGAATGCCTCGTCACCAGTAATAAAGGTATCTAGATCTCTAGACTCACCAAGCGAAACACAGAAGCATTATGCTGCTATGTTTCGCTGTTGTGCTGCTATTTTACGCTGATATTCTGTGAAGGCGTGGTCCCCGGGTCGAGCTGACCCATTCATTCTGCTGCTAAAAACAAACAATGTACAGCAACAAAGTAAAAGCAGTGTAACTCTACCACTGTTCTTAATTACGAAACAGTACTATTCTACGGTTATTCCAGAAATCGTACCTTGATCTAACAGATCAATTCATGCTACATGTAGATCATAACTGCGGCGTGACTCTACCGCGTAATTTAATGTAATCATAATGAAAAACAAGAACGCAGTTCACCTGATAGTAAACGTGAATAATGCAGATGTATTGTTAACCTTGAGTACTAAAATAGAATTTATCATTTCCAGTAATCGATTCTCCGATTCTGCTATTCATCATAGGATATTTCTATATATTGTATTGGTATATTCATTATGAATTCGAATAATTACATATAAGTGTGTATATGACTATGTATTTATATTATGTATTGCATGTGTGTATTGTATGTATGTATTTATTATAATTGTGTGTATGACTATGTATTTATTATAATTGTGTGTATGACTATGTATTTATATTATGTATTGCATGTGTGTATTTTATGTACGTATTTATTATAATTGTGTGTATGACTATGTATTTATATTATGTATTGCATGTGTGTATTTTATGTACGTATTTATTATAATTGTGTGTATGACTATGTATTTATATTATGTATTGCATGTGTGTATTGTATGTATGTATTTATTATAATTGTGTGTATGACTATGTATTTACATTATGTATTACATGTGTGTATTTTATGTATGTATTTATTATAATTGTGTGTATGACTATGTATTTACATTATGTATTACATGTGTGTATTTTATGTATGTATTTATTATAATTGTGTGTATGACTATGTATTTATATTATGTATTGCATGTGTGTATTTTATGTACGTATTTATTATAATTCCGTAAGTGAATACTACAATGGTTTTGCTTGTCACAAGTCTTTATCTATAACCAAGGGTTTACTGGTAGAGAACTGGCAAAGAGTCCTCACATTTTAATATTTTTTAAGACGCTATAAAAATAATAAGTATACTAACTAGAATACTATTTGATTTTAGTATTCCAAAACTTCGTAATATTTTTTTTGCTATAACTAGAAACGGACTCCTGCGACTCCGTTACATATATCCGCTATTGGGTTACGTGTGGTTAGAGTTGGGAACCGAAGATCCAATTACTGGTACTGCTTCTCAGTTTTCCTAGATGACAACGCATGTGCATCTTGAATTTTTATTAAGGATGAATGTAAATAATAAACATATATAGGCCGCGACCATAGCGATGATGAAAAACAAGCACGCAGTTCAGGCTGGTACGCTTACCTGTGTCCTTGTCTTACACTGTTAGTGTATGAATATAATGTTACACACGCTATTAGTCTGTCGGTGAGCCAATTAAAAGTTGTTTTTGCTCTATAATCGAAGCGGTGAAAATATAAACTTTACCTATAAAATGCCAATATCCGCCGCATGCGGTGTCGGAGAAGAAGTGGCTAGGACGATCACATAATGACGTAATCCTTTCAAACTTCCCGCACTCGCATCCTAGCGATAGGGTCAGCATGGCTGGTACGAAAGAACCAGTAGCCCGCAGAACTCAAGTGAAAGTGGGATCACTTCTTCTATCAAACGCAAGCATTCCATGTGCTTCCTTATAAGTTGTATATTCTGACGTTTTGAACGCTGTTAAAGGTAAAAAAAAATAAGACAAGTAATAGTTTGTAATCGCTTGGATACCTTTAAAGAACGGCTCGCTCTTTTCCTTGCTCTTCTTCGGCGGGAGAGGATGTGGAGACTGCTTGATCTGCCGTGGGAAGAAAAACATAAGGATCGATAAGATCACTATGAATCCCGCAATGAACACCATGCCTGCAATGAAAAGTATTTATAACTTTATTTGAGTACAAAACAAACGCATACACATAATTTGCATGAAAATGGAATAGTTTTTACTTTTCACACATTGAAACAACAAAGTTTTTGCATAAATAATAGTAATAATTTACGTACGAAAATGTTTACAACACAATGAAATATTTTAACATATACAGAATACAAGAATTTTACGTCCCTATCATATAAATAAGTACGTAATTAACGTTATTATTAACTACAATCCATAGACTTTAATATTTTTCTTAAATAAGTATTAATAATATAACATTCGGCATCGTAACTTTACCATTACTTCTCAGTGTAATAAAAACGTCCGCAAAAAAGTGAGCGCAAAATTCTTGCACCGCCTCTTTTTGATAATGAAAACGTATCTGTCTGATTTCGTTCATAAAACATATTTATTAACGTTGTATCAATATTCAGTCAATTGGGACTGAGTATTGGTTTGACAAATTGACTTTATTTCTTGTTTTGAATCGAATGTGAAAATATTGTATAATAGCTTACTAATGTATAATTAGTATTTATAAAAAGGTTTTTATACCAATGCAGAAAATCTGTAGACATTAGATAGGAATGAAAACGTTATGTGAAAATTTAAAAATTAAGACGACTAACGAGATTCTCTAAGCGTAATAGCCTAATGGTTTAGACTACGGTCTACGAAACTTAAGGTCGTAGGTTCGAATCCATTATTCGACTTTAGTCGTGAACCATCTCCTAGCGCAAGTATGTTAAGCTTAGTTGGAGGGGTCAACCGGAATAGCATTGCGTATATATATTTTTTTTTAAATAAAAAGGTATGTATAATAAAAGCATTAATCCGGAAGTAGGTATATGAATAAACTCAAACCGTGATATAAATTATGCGTGAGATAATAATAGTAAGAAATGTAAGATTGTATATACTAAGAATTCTCACGCGAATCTCGCACGTGGCGCTCGCAATCGGCACATTTACGACGACGTAATAATTGAACATTGCTTCCACCCATTTTGTACAATTGAAATATGAAATATATAACCGGGTGGTCATGTGATTAGAGTATTTGGTGGTAAATCACCGGCCCGGAGTTTGACCTCTAGCAAGGATTAAGTTTTTGAGAACCCAATTATTGGTATTCCGGTGAATTTGACAAATTTCCCGTGTAGCTAACACTGTATCCGAATTTTCTTTCCGACTGCGTACAAGTAACAACGGATTAGAGAAAGGCATGCATGTATATGCGCCTCTATGTTTACCCAAATACCTTCGACACTATACTATAATATAATACTATATATATATATAGTATAAGTTGACATAACACATGTCGAATTTGTCCGTCAATGGTAACGAATAATAATGGATACGATTTAATTTGTGTGAAGTGTTGCTGTAAAGAATAAAGTCATTATTTTTCTTTTCTACCTATTTTTATTTTCGGAAATACAGAAACGATGTTAGGGTGTTGCAATCCTTTCAATAATAAAGTTAATTCTAAAATCATCTCGACAGATAATGATAATTCTACAAGTATCGTATTCAAGAAAGATATTTTAGGACGAGAAGGCGTATTTTGATTTTTTTTATAAATTAAAGTGTGACAAATGAAAACTTCACACAAATCTATCTTCAAAAAAGATTAAAGAAGCAAATGCGTTATCACATTTGTAGGCCGGGATGGAAAACCACGTAACCAGTTAATTAATAAATACGAAATTTTCGAATTCATTTTTTTAAAATGTACATAAAACTAAAATATACAACATAAATAATAATAAACATATGGATTAAAACAATGCTGAAATATATTCGTTTTGAACAAGATTGAATAAACACACAATAGAGGATACTTAAGAACTAGGTTCGTGAAAGCTTATTTCAAGAACTATCGAAGAACTCTTTGCCGCGTGGTGTAGTAGTAAAAGTACCGGTGGTAGAGACTAGTGCGTGACTAGTTAAGGGTACGATTCCCAACTGAGAAACATTATTTGTGCATCACTAATTGTTAGTTTTCAGATCTGGATGTGTTGTATTTATGTCCCGTGTACCTGACACTGCATCTAAGTCAGAGGTTCCCAGGCTTTTTTTTCTCATAGACCACTTTCAAAATTTTGCCGGTTCCAGTGCAGCTACATTTCTACCATATTCTCAAAACTCAACAAAAAATGTGGAATATGCAAGTTTTTACAAGTAACAGTCGCTGAGCTTCTTAAAATATAATCTGTCTACATTGATTGGAGAAGTCAAGCCAACATTTTAGTGATTCACTATCGAAAGCAAATAAATTTTCAGGGATCCACGGGGCTTATATTTGTAAAATCCAAAGTTAATCAACAAAAGACCCTTTATAAAATTGACGCTGCTATTGAAGACAAGATCTTGTATTAGGAATTTGGTGAATACAATTTGAATGACATCTATTAAATATATAAAATTTGTTATTATTAAATAATTGGTCTGCTAAAGTATATCAAATACCCTCAAGCTCTAATACCTTATAACACAAAAATATCTGATATACAGTTTCTGCACGAATGGGTCGTCTTGACCGGGGAAGGACCACGTCCTCACAGAATAGCAAGGTAAAATAGAAGCATAAGATGCTGCTGTGTTGCGTCTGGTACGCGTAGGAGTCCGGAGACATTTACTGGTGACGACGCATTCCCTTTTATCCCTCAGGGGTGTAAACGCATCTGCATTATGATTCCTTATCGAAAATTAATATTGCTGTGATGATAGTTACTTATACAATATAAATTAAATAAAAAGCTAAACAATTATCCACTACCTTCAAGTAAAATTAAAAATATAGTAATTGAGTGGCTTACTAAACTCAAATATAGTGAGATTGAGTGAGTGATGTTACAGTATACATAAGTGACACGACATACATTTGCACATACACATGTGTACACACACAAACACACACAATGAGTCCGACACTCCGCGCGCAAAGGCGTTTTTTTTCATCCATAAACAAAAACCCACAAACACGTAAACAAATGGTTCACAACATAAGAAGCTTAAAATTCTAATACTTGCCTTGGTTACATAATGTAATATAGTCTATACTATGATCATGTTTATTTGTAAAACAACACTTGTTAGTTACTGAAGAACGGAGCATCCTGGCACAAGTAAATATTTACCTAAAAGGATGTCTCAAAAATGCATGTATTAAAGTTTGGGGTTTTAATGCAAATCAACTTTATTATATTATTATTTTTGGGGATATTTTTTTTTCCATCTCCGCCTGGTTGGTCAATATAATAAATAAATAAAAAAAACTATAAACATATAAATAAACATAGTAGAGAGAAAGAATACTATATAATACATATGTAAAGACCAGATAGACGGGAATCCAATATAGACTAAACGGTCGAGAGTTGGGGCGAAAGGGAAAGAAACCTGCGGACTATACGAGCGGTGTCAAGGAGCACCGCCTTCTGCATTTGTGCCCGAAGCTGCCCGTCCTGGAGTACCAACCGCCTCAGGTGATTCGAAAGGCTGGTTGGGATTAACCGTTCGCAGATACGACTATAGGAATAATTTCGGTCGGCATACAATTCCACATGTCGGTCACCTCGTGTGCCAGGTCAAGATATTATGTCTTTTTATCTATGTCGGCTTTCACGAGGTTCATATTGTAATTATTATTATGGATGAACTGTGTGCTCGTTTGTCGACCTCAAAAAAATAAAGAAATATTATGATCGACCATCGATCGATCGATCCTGACAATTAACCAGTCGTTATACAATACCGACACAAAAGTCAACATAACCTCTTATAGTTAATTACTAACATGTTAACATGAAAAATTCACGCAAAGAATTCGCGAACAAATTCAATTTTCGTGTTTTCGCAATATCCGCTAATCAAAATGAACATCAAATCGCCCTCTCGAAATTTGCACAAGACTTTATATCTCCGCAAATTTTCTAGCCCCATTATCTAGATAAGAATGAATCTAATTAATTCCCCACACACCGCGTCCGCGCGTACGTGTAAGGAAATCCAAATAATCGGCTTCGCGAAAAAAAAATGCTAATGAGCAAATAAAATACGATTCTAACATTGGAAGCAGTCATCCATTGTTTATTTAGTACATCGGGCACGGTATATACTAATTATGCCAATTATCTGGAGTCGAGGAGGCAAAGCATGGTGCTTAATACAAAACTAATCCTATTGTGTGAAATCAAAGTTTATAAATATATAATGTAATATATGTATATACTATATAGATGATATACTAGATGTCTAAGCACTCGCTTTTAATTCAAGGTATGTAAGCAAACCGTGTTTATTCCACAGTACCGGCAGCAACGAACGTTGTTTAATGCAATTCTAATTGATCATCGGTGAATGGAAAACGTCCTTTTACGTGATACAGCTACACTCACTGCAGTTTATTTATAGCTGCAGAATGAATGGGTCAACCCGACCGGGGTAGCACCACGTCCTCACAAAATAACAGCGTGAAATAGCAGCATAAACCTGCTGTGTTTCGTCTGGTGAGTGTAGTGATCTTTGATTACTGTTGATGAGGCATTCCCACTCAGACTTCAAGGGTGACAACGCATTCACATTATGATTCCTTGTCAAGGATGAATGTACATGTCATGGGCCGCAGGAATCACTTATCATCAGGTGAACTGTGTGCCCGTTTGTTAGTCTGAATGTAATAAAAAAAGAGGAAAATTGCATGTATAATAAATAAAAACAAAATATTTGGAAGACATGTGAAGTCCGCCAATCTGCAGTGGAAACGCGTAAAAGGCTATTCTCTCCCAGCAATGAGATTTATATATATATATATATATAAATCTCAGGTTGTTACTTTTCTTATAATACTATTTACATCCCTATCCAGTAAGTTATCATGTTTTCATATCTGAAAGCCAACAATTAACGGTTTTTATTTGAGAATTGATTCCCTTATTCAATACAAGAAGTTGTTATCGCCTTATTTTTAATAGTGCCTATTGTCAGAAGCTATTAGGAAATTATTTCTTTTTTTTATAATATTAGAGGCGATAATCTAGTACCCACTTCAGGTAAGTGATAACGACGTTACACACATTATACATATATTACACTTATATTCATAAGACTAACTGATGTAACCCTGCCCTATATAGAATAGTACACAATATATAGAATACGTATAAATCCGAATCCGCACCGAAATCTGAGTTGTATACAGAATAAAGAACATGTATTTTTCCCAAAAAACAATCAGTATTTTTTAAATACATTCCAAAATCGATAATCGTTATGTATAACACTAATCGGGTGATAAAATCTTACTTTGTCACTCTATTCGGCAGTAATTACAAAACGTCAGCATGACATTTCTCTTTCATAACATTTTTATTTAGACATTTGTTTTACATATTATTTATCACGACGACCGCGTAACCTAGTTGGTCAGAGTTAGTTCGATTCACACCTGAGGAACACATATTTGTGTATCAAAGATTTTTAGGTTTCGTGTCTGTATGTATATTCGTGTCCCTTTAACTGAATATAAATCTTCCTTCGATCATATTGAACTTCCGCTCTTCGAACTTGGAAAATAGTTGATGGATGACAAACCACCACTGTGCGCCTTGTACGTAATGTTTTTACCACGACTACTTTGTGTAATCAGCTGTCGCAAGCGATGTTTACGAACCGATACGGTTTAAGGGCTTTAGGGGATTTGCGGATAATCGTAGATGGCGATGATCACCTACAAACAGTTCGTTCGACCCCTCTTTTATAAAAAAAATAAGTTTCGTAAATATATTCAAGCGTATGTTTACAGCACACTAACTGAAGATATCGTCGTGATCGAAAAACAACCAAGACGTCATAGTCTGAAACAGGACCAATGTAGTCATGGTACGTAATTTCATTCCTTATCGATGTAGAGATTACGTGGTGGGGAGTATTTAACTATAAACACATTGGTTAAATCGAAGATTATCTTTTAAGATATATATATATATATATATACCTACTCCTCTACAATAGCAATCCAACATATAAAAACTGAACCATGGCACAAAACAAAAAAACCTTGAAACGAGCCAAAACATTTATTGCGATAGATTCAAACAGAAAACATTTGCGCGGTTACAAGGTCGTCCGGTCGACGCAGTCAAGGGCGTTCGCTAGACATAGTACATGGCGATTATAAGCTGTTTACTTTACGAATGAAGGACCCTCTGTCGCATAATTCGCGTCTTATCTAAGAGCAAAGAAGGACGCGAACGCAAAATAAACCGAATAGGATGCTTTGTGACGTATGTATGAGGTAAACGGTTCGCCTGTTTCAACCCCTCACACCATACGATATATTTGACACAGAGGCGGGTATGAAGCGACAAAGGTCACCGGCGAACCGGTTGGAAAGTAAAAGTAAACGAGGCGCCGGTCGCGTGTCCACCCACTAAATCCTCATTACGTCGAGCGTCGTCGGCATAATTGTCTATAACAAGGCGCGCAGCCTTGGCCGTGACCGGTGGATAGAGCGCTTATTTTAGCCGTAGTGACGGCGCGTGACATAACACGTTACATAACATGCGCATGCGCTGCGTGACGTTACATAAAGTAAAAGAAAAGCGAATGAATAAGCGAAAGCCGAGAGAAAATTGCATGTCGCCTATACACAACAGATATATCGCACACCCAGATACATAATTACGTTTAAATGCGCAGATATAAAAGCGATAGTTTATTGACAACATGGTTGCTGTAAATAATTCCTCAGTGGAGATATAATCATAATGTTACCGATTTGGATTGGCAGCGAATGCGGGAAACACTTACTAGTAACATTTACATATTGCGGCACGAGATCTATTTTTTCAACTGCGTACACTAAATAATTTGTTATTACACAATATGCTAAGTCACTATGAGACGGATAGAATGGAAACGATTGTGTTGGTAGCATGTCTTTTTTTTTGCTAAAGAAACTAAATGCGACAGACGAACACAGTTCACCTGAAGGTTATGACTGTAGCCCATAAATATCCTTTATTCTTTTAAGGAATGCTAACTTTTACGACTAAAAACTTAAAATGCTCCTATTAGGAGATAGTTCACGACAATAGCCGAATGGCGGATTCGAAACCACCACCTTAAGTTTCGCAGACCATACCCTAAACCACTAGGCTATAGACACTTCAATATCTACATCCATATTCAACAATTCAATATGTAATGCCTCTCTACTAGTAACTCCAATTCCCAACACTCACCATACGAAACACACTAACATTATACTGATATTTCACGCTGGTATTCCGTGATCCAATTCGAAACTAACTAGTTATCCTACCACGGTTGTGTAATCAAGTATGTTCATGAAAGAAATAAGTTAGTACTGCAATTTGATCTCACTTATACTACGGATAATATAAAAATTATAAAATCCCAAACACGCAGTACAAATGATTGGACTATAAAGTTGAACGAATGGACCGGGCGACACTGAATGCTAATTCGATGTCGATAAAATCGATTACAAAGTAGGATAAGGACGTATTGAATCTATTTCTGTTATTACGGTGGCCGGTAGAAATAAAAGAAATGCAGTGTTCGGAGTCGTTCGGAGTGCGCGTTAAAATTCAGCACTCCATTCATGAGCTTATAGCAGTGGAACAATGAGGAAATACGCGGAAACCGTTCAATGAGTGTTTGCGAATTCTTTATTGCCATTCGGTGCACGCTTGACAGCTGTCCACTTCGGACATTTGCATACTAACGCCAAGGGATTTTGCACCGTGCCCAGTTGATAATAGGAGTGGCTTTGTAATTGTTGAGATGCAAATTTCGCTTCGTGGGCACGACACACGCATCGGATTTGTAGTTGGGTCACGTGCGTGCTTTCTTCGCGAATTTCGCGCGCAAATCCATTGGGGCGAACGGCACTGTAACGGTAGATGGCGGTTCCGCGATGGAATGCCGTGGAACAGAAGCCCAGCGCTTGTGGTCAAACACAATAGTACGCTAGAAATGCTGCTAAATCGTCATGGCGGAATAATCTTTTGTATATGTGTGCCATTTTATGTGCAAGTGTGCCACTGCAAAATGTATCACCAAAACACACACATCATTTATGTACTACTTTAACAGTGGAACTACACTGCAGTTTGTTTCTAGCTGCAGTATAAATGGGTCAGCTCGACCGGGATAGGACCAAGCTCCCACGGAATAACAGCTTGAAATAGCAGTATAATGTTGCTGTGTTTTGTTTGGTGAGTGTAGAGATTCTTCCTTTATTACTGGTGACGAGGCATTCCATCTCAGCCCTCAAGGGTAACAACGCATCTGCATATGATTCCTTGTCAAGGATGTAGACGTCATAGTCCGTAGGAATCACTTTCTATTAGGTGTACTATGTAGGTACTCTAAATGTAATAAAAAAAACTTAAAATTAAAATAAGTATTTTTTCTTGCATCCACAACATAATCTCTGCTCAACCCAAAGGTAGGCTGGTAAAGAATGCCTTAAGGCATTAAGTACGCCCTTTGTAAACCTTTTTGTAAGGTGTGCACAATAAAGTATAAATAAATAAATAAAATATATACAAGAACTTGAATATATACAAATTCCAACAGACTCTACGACATTGTAATCAATACTTAAATGTAATTAAATACTTTGACATAAAGTTATCAGACATAGTACATATATATTTATACCTTACTTAATAAGTATATTGTTAATATTAATATATATATATATATATATATATATATATATATATACAGATAACATATATATACTTTTAAAATTAAAATAGGAATATTTTCTTGCACCCCAATATATACTCCGCTCAACCCAAAAGTAGGCTGGTAGAGAATGACTTTTGCCATTAATTCCGCTTTTTTGTGCAATGTTTGTTTTACTCGTGCAAATAAAGAATAAATAAATAAATAATTTGTGGTTTTTTAATAACCTAGTAGTCAGTTTCTAGCTTGTGAGTCAATTGAGAGGAGCTGAGGTCGATTCCCAAGTTTTCGGATCTAGGAGTATTGTGAGTCACTGTTCATGCTTTAAATATGACTAGACAAAAGGAGGAAGATCTACGCAGATAACATCTAGATTATCGATCGTCTCGTATGTATATATATATATATATATATATATATATAAATATATATATATATATATATATATATATATATATATATAACTATATACATATATATATATATATATATATATATATATATTTGTAACGAACGGACTGAGATAAAATCCCACGTCACTAGTAATAAAGGTCTCCGGATCCCTACACTAACCAGCAGCGATATTATGATATTTTACACTGGTATTCTGTGACGGCGTGGTCCTACCCCGGTCGAGCTGACCCATGCATTCTGCAGCTAGCAACAAACTGCAGTGTAGCTCTAACACTGTCTAGTCTAAATCGTTATAAGTATTAATCATTGGTGTAGAAAACTTTACATTAAATAAACATTTCGTATAATACATGTAATTTAGTAAATAATGCGTAAGGTAGTTTCCACAGCTCCTCAGATTTATACTTAATGGGAACCCTTCTTACAAGTGAACACGGCGCCGCTGCAATGTATGTATTTACGACCACAAAGCCGCATAAAACTTAAGAGTCAATAAACTTGTCGAGTTCACATATATTATTCACGTCTTGTTACGTTCCGTTTTGCAAAAAAGAAACATTGCAGAGGTATTCCTGTAGTGCACACTAAATAAAGTTGCGTGAAACGAAGTGCATTATTGCAAGGGGGCTACTTGCAATGTAAGACGTACAAGTTAATTAGTTGAACATAAAACAGTCTCTATTGAACAAACGTTAATCTTAGGCCAGTAATTTATGCCATCGATTATACTATATATAAGCTGAGCCGACTTTCTACTGTCTTTCAAATTACATTTGATACCGAGAAGGATAAGTGGGGAATGTAATAAACTTTATGGTTAACTTAGTATCCACAAATTTTTACGATTACAGAATACCAGCTTAAAATAGCATCATAACATTACCGTGTTTCGTTTGGCGTGTGGGGAGGCCTTCCGTTTCTGTCCTCTGGCCCATCCCTGAGCATTTGCATCATTAATCTTGGTGGAGGATGTATGTAGATGTCACGGGCCGAAGTCAGCACCTACTGTCAGGTGAACTGTGCGCTCGTTTGTAAGAAATTAAAGACGTAATAATATAGTGTCTTGCTGTTTGTAATCAATAAATCTCAAACTGGACAATATAATACCGAATAAATAATAATTCCGTAATTATTTGCGCAAACAAAAACTCTCACTTCGTCTCGTTCCTTATCCAAGGTGAGGTTCGGAGGCAGTACCGTATGGTATGAAATTATTCTGCGGTCTATAACACCCACAATCATCCTTGAGAAGGAATGGTGATGCAGATTGCTGATGCGTTGTCACGCCTGAGGACCAAGATCTAATGCCTTATCACAAGTAATAAGGTCTCCAGATCTCTACACTCACTAGATGAAACAGGGTTATGCTGATATTTCACACTAGTATTCTGTTAGGGAATGATTCTTCCCTGATCGATCTGACCCTCTCATGCATATATCACGATTTAAAAGTGGACGAAATCGTACTACTACTGTCCTAAAAAAAATAGTTTATCCGATATAAATCTGCAATAAAGTCGTACAAATAAATATTGCATTCTCATTTCCACAATATAACCAGACTAGATTAGGTCTGGTCTAGACACGTCGCGGTCAAACTAAAGCAGTAAATATAAAACTATAGAATGATCATTAATTTCGAATCATGGAATAAGAAACTATTTTGTGTAGAAACCAATTCGATTTAAAATTCGTTTCAGAAATGACACGAGGCAATGACTCCGCAAGAACGATTTAAAAAAAACTCTGCACCGGATTATTTATAGACCTTGTATAAAGGAGCAAATAAAACTAAAATAACCTTTGAGTATCGCATTTAATGGTCTTTAACGATCACAAAATTGAACGTTATTTTATTTCACTAAATTTAGTGGTAGTCTAGTAAATTGATAATGAAAGCCAGTTTAGCTATTTCAGCTATATAGCTAAAAATGTAAGCATTCGAATAAAAAAATTATATTTAATAAGTTAATAGAACCATTGATAAATTACAGTGTACCAACTAAAACAGTCGTACATTATATAGCGGGGGGATCAACACCGCTGTTATTCTGGCAAGTCTTCGATAGCTCAGTTGGTAGAGCGGGGGGCTTTAATTGTGCCAGCACTCAATATTATCTTATAACATGTGATAACTACGTTCATAGCAAGGAAAGAAGAATTCATGATACGTTTTCACCCCTAAATATTAAACTAACCAAATAATAATATCATCAATTACATATTTAAAAACTGCATATATAATCATTTCTTAAATGACTTTGAAACGAATTAGCAATAGATTTGCTTACTATAACTTTATATCCACATATACTTACCAAGCCACCAAGCGCCAACCCATCGCGGATCGGTGTTGTCATAACCAGGATCTGATAGCGGATCCACGTAGACCCTCGTGCAGAGCGCTCCCAGCAAAAAGCCCAAGGCTGGCCCAATCACTCTGATGCCGATGGTGATAGCTGGAGACAAGAGGAAAATAGAAGTTTGAATATACAACAACTGAATTAAATACTACAAATAATGGACTCAGTTCTATTTCTTTTACGGGGAAACGATTCTACTTTGATGTCCTCAAGTCGGTTTCATACAGCAAATATCGACTGAGTACATTACAGTAAACATAGTAGAGAAAATGTATCTTGTCGTTCCCTGCCCTAGCCTGAAAACGTGCACTATGAGAATAGTTTAGATGCACTTGCATACGGTACATCAAAACACACGCAGCTTATAGCATTAAAGCTATACTACGGGCTAGTATATTTTTTTTTTTTTTTAAATAGTTTAAAAATCAAGTCAATAAAAATTAATCGATTAAATTTATTCATTTACGAGCTTGTGAACGATGTCACATTTTATTTATATAATGTTCAAGATGTATGTACATGCAACCCCTGAAGGCAGAGATGGAGTGCGTCGGTAATAAATAACCAAAACTTTTAAATGTCGAATAAAATAAACGAATGAAAGAAAATTTTTTGAATACTGCTTTGGCAATTTCAAAGTTAAACTTATTGTTTCATCTTCAGAACAAAAAGCTTCGATTTAGCTGTTTCCAGCTACAGTATGAATTAGTCCTTATAATTGAAGTGACATATATTTAAAAACAAGTCTGGTGTGTATGTCATGTCTATGGGGGAGTCCTCTGTTCTAAACGAGATAAAATGAACTCAAATGATGTTAAAGACGACGAAGTTCGATTTAACTGGTGCAAATCATTATAAATGTGGCATAAAATTTTATCTATGATATTTATTAATCCACGGAAACGTTTCTCAATATAGTGAACTGAACGTAGTTAATATTAATAACGAGCGTAATCAAGTAGACGGAGATGGTCATTATATAAATCGAACTGATCATTAATGGAAATAAGAGTCCAATACTCCACTTGATAGGGCAAGGAGGGCTGTCGGGGTTTCAATTGAGGGCCGTTAACCCATAGATGACATATTATTAGTAATTGTGGCTATTAGCATTCCAATGGTTAACTTTGTTAAATTACACCAGACAGACGTCTGCATCGTTAACGATTTCTCCGGTCTCTTCTTAGTGGGAAAATCAAGCCCTGATTCGACCACGAACGTACAGGAATCACAAAACCGGACAGTGGGAAGGTCGATGACACGCCCAAGAGAGAATTGTCCCAATTTTCCAAATAATAATCGCAAGTAATAACGAAAATAACAAAGGACCGCGCGAGAAGGGTGACTGACCGAAAAACAATCAAGTACTTAGGTCCCAAATGTAATCTTTCCTCGAAATCGATCACAGCGCTTGCCAAAAAAAACTGAACCGAGTGCGGCGTACTCCTCAGCGAAAGGAATATAAAATATATGTTCCTATTATCATCATACGCTTTTGTAATAAATAATGGTCTCGCGAGGATCGTTTTTCAAAACGGGCGATGGCCGGTGCCCGAACCAAGTTTTTATTCATTTCGCAACGCACACGCTAACTCTGCAATCAAGTACACAGTAATGTAACCTTTGCTCATTTAACTTAAGATTGAAAATTACTCATAGGCGTGTTTAAATTATAAATGTGGCCGACCGTATAACCGTCCTTACCGGTTCCGATGCATCATGACTTGCGCTCAAATGCTGCATCTCCGAATTAACACTTGTGGATTGTCAAAAATGACGTATTGCGTCATTAATTCCTCATCGCTGTTGGAACTTGTTTCGAGAGATAACGGGGCGGAAATGCTCTTGCGTTTTACCACCACGGATACTTTTTTTATTGTATCGAGGCGAACAAACGAGCATACATTTCACCTGATGTTAAGTGATTCCTACAGCCCATGACACCTACATCCATCCTCGATTTGGAATCGATTTGGATGCGTTATCACCCCTGAGCACTAAGATGGAATGCCCCGTCACCCAAAATAAAGGTGAAATTAGTCACTCATATTATATATTCCTTATCACGCCTGTATGGCGAGCTTGTAAAAATAAGCTATATTACCCACAAAAATCGGAAATACGATAATCGGAACGTTTGTAAAAATAATTGCGTACTTTTGTATCATTTTTTCTTGAAAGAATGCAGCTGTTTTTATTTAAAAAATACAATACCTCATTATACGGTTTTTGTGTTATTTAATTCATATTTTCTTTTTTTTTCGTTTTTGTGTTATATATTATAATTACTTATTTTGTTTTTTGCCTGTTGTTTATAAATATAAAGTATTTAGTGAAAACCGAATTTTTGCTATTAGAATATACCCAAAGAGATATAATAATATATACGAAGCTGTCATTTAATATTATACATACAGTGAATTTGAGTAATTAAAACACTTTAATTTGCATGTCTGTTCAAATAAACGTGAACAAATCCTATTTGGAAGTAATAAGTCGCAATGTATATGTAAATATACTCGTAGATAAATATACTGTTTTACTAAACATATACTCGTTCCGATCCTAATGTTTTATCGAATAAATATACTTATAGTTAAATACTTTAAAATATTTTTTTTTAAAAAGTCCATCATCATACATTTAAAAACCTATGACAAATTATCTAAATCATGTATATCACTAACACAACAATCTAATCTCGTTCGTTTCATTAATTTACAGGACTATTGTCTATTCATATTTTTACAATAGGTCGACGCGACTGGACTCGAGGGAAGAACAACCACCACCATAGAAAAACAGATTCAAATAGAAGCATCATTACGAAAAAGGACTAAGTGTATCAACATTTTTTGCACCTCCACGTGTGAGGATTAAAGCTTTTGATAATTTCGTTTCTAAGCTCACATGATAAAAAAATAATAGAAATAGTTTAAAAAAATAAAATAAAGCATCAGCCTATACATACATATAAATCTCACTGCCGGACATACACTGCAGGCCAATAGTTTAAGCCCACTTTAGTTAAAGTATATATATATAAGTAAAACTCCAATAAGTTAATTAAATATTAAATGTTTAATTAACCGATTTAATCAGCTAATTTCTCGAGCATTTCTTTTATTTATCCTATGGGATTTTAGTACAATTGATGGATAATTATGTTGTTTATGTGCGGGCTTAAACTTTTGGCCGGCAGGCTCCTCCCTAGAGAGGGTGATGGAGCTTTTTCCAACACCACATAGCTTCACTGCGATTGGCGGACTTCACCTTTTCGATTTTATTTTATTTTTATATTATTTCCTAGACATGCAGTCATCCTTCACTGCAGAGCACATGGTAAATCAGCACTTAAAATTGCAAGAAAATAGTTTATTACAACTATTTTAATTAGTCGTGGTGGAACCTGTTTTTCTTTACAACATTTTACCGAGTATCTAACCTCGTAGAATTGTGAGTCGACTCGTTTACACCGAAATCACTTTTTAGATATTCAGTGATGGTAGATACAGTGGCGATACGATACTATATCAGATATTGCTGATTCAACACTTGAATATTTTCGGATACTTTGAGAATGTGTTATCAAAAATAGATCGAGTATCGAGGACAGATTGTAATCAATTTAGCGTCCAAACTTTTAACTACAACTAAAGTATATTAGTTATATAATTGTTAATTCAAAAGTTGAGATCGCCATCTCATCATCGGTGATATCAGGCGACATCATCATAGCTAAACACTAGTCCACTATTGAACATAGACACAGATTCTCTTCAAACTTGCATAGTTACAACATCGGTTTTGAAAGGATATTAAACACAGTTACCATTTATGCATCAGTGACTATTTTAGTTATTACAATATAATAGTACAATACACTGGATACAAACATAACCGATATGAAAGGCAACAGGGCTAGTACAGATAACCTTGCTGCGTCCGCTTCTGCAAATAAGGTCGTGTGTGTCACAATCACTAATATATTTATTGCAATTATTTTGAACCAAACGCAATACTTGAGTTCAAAATCCATAATTTTAACGAAAAATTTCAAATTTGCCTGCCTACCATTAATAATTAAAAAATAACCAACAAGATGGAAATACTTTAGATTTACCATGGGCAGAGTTCTGAGTTGTTCGAATCAATTCTGATGATTATGTTTAAGCATCGTACATCATTGCAGAATTCAAAGTATCATCCATCATCTCGACGGTTGACAATCCACAAGTGCGCATTATTCGAAGTTTTCTACCATGCACAGCTAATCTGTGCAATCACCAGTCGCCAGAGATTTTTTTCTATTACATTGAAAGCAACAAACGAGCACACCTGATGGCAAGTGATTCCAGCGGTCCATGTTATCTACATTCATCCATGACAAGATATCATAATGCAGATGCGATGTTACCCTTGAGGACTGAGATGGAATGCCTCGTCACCAATAATAGAGCACTCACAAGACGAAACTCAACAGCATTATGCTGCTATTATACGCTGGTATTCTGTGAGGGCGTGATCCTACCCCGGTCAAGCTGGCCCATTCATTCTGTAGCTAGAAACAAACTGCAGTGTAGTTCTACCACTGTCAACTGCAGTGTAGCTCTACCACTGTCGAGAAGGGTAGAGTTAGGGAACTTTAAGAAAAGAGCCTACATCTTTCTGATGTTTCGAATGTTTATGGGTGGTTATCACTTACCATCAGTTGGGCTGCTTTCTCATTTGCCACCTATTCTATAAAAAAATATTAGTATAAATGTTAATCTGTGTGAGCATCTAATCAAATGTACCAAATTTCGTGTATATATGCCTGTATAGTGCGGTGTACTTTTTATAATAGTATCGGTATCTTTTAACTTAGTGGAAGTTTCATCAGAACGCCGAGGAATGATCAACATCGATATATATGATACAAGATAAACAACTCTAAAGATAACGATGAAAAATTCTTATTTATAGGTAACAGATTACGAAACTACAAACCGTCATTGATCATTCATTATCAATAGTGCTTCCAGTTTCTTTATTTACAATATACTGTATAACATCTATATATACATTCAATGATTCAATTATAAAGTTGTTGCATTTCAATTTTGTTGGATATTTCTTGAAAGGTTCTTATTATTGTAAACAGATACAACACCTTTCATTGTAAACACAAAAGGAGAAAAAACATAATTAGGTCGTTCAAACATTTTTATGTATATATATTTAATTGATCACACATAGTATGTACGAAGAGTGTCAAGAAGTCACAATAGCGCGGTCATTGATCTAAAAGATGTATAATAGGTTTCTGGAAGTATGACTAATTCCCCACCAAATTTTATGAATAGACGTAAAAGTCTCGGTTCGGAGAAACCACCTGTCTAAACAATCACCGCATTGAAGCTGTTTCGAAATTGACTAAGACCGAAGCAGGCAACGAAATAAGACAAAGAAGGAAAACATTTTAATTAATGCTTAGAATAAAAATGATAAAAAACAACAATAAAATACAACGCTGACACGATACTAAAGCGTGCTCTATAAGATATATTTTTAAATTATTATAAAGACATTTGAATAAAAATAAAATACGTAGTCATACGTTTGAATATGTATGCAAAATGTATAAACAGATCTATATATAGGCAGCATAGTCAGTTCTGTCGTCAATTTTCATAATTTTTTTGTGTAACAAATTTAGGTTAAAGCTCACAAACTTACAGGATATTACAAGAGCATGGCAATGTCACAAATATCCTTAATGCATTTGTGCGTATCATTAAATGTATATGCTTATATACTTTATCATCGGCACCAATATGTAATCTCTCATTGGTAATCTAATCTCGAAAAGGAACGTTGTTGGAAAACTGACCTAAGCCAACTGCCGCAACAAACGATTACACTGTAATGCAATAGGCTCGCAAAAAAACTTGCACAAGTGCATATTACTGCGTGCAGTTTATAATCTGAAACAAATTACGTATGCTAATTCTGCATTCACGCGACGTCTCCAACGGCATACGTAATCAGAATTCATCACGTGTGTGTTAAAAACAACGTATTAAAAACATTGATATTCAAAATACTAGATAGACAATTACTAATAAATTTGATATAAAAAGTGTCCCCGATTGTCACAACACACACCAAATTATGAAAGTCATATATAGTCAGTCAATACTGAACATGAACTTACTGAAAATAAAATGCTTGCTTTTTCAGCGTCCTTTCCTTTTTTGAGTCACTAAATGCGTATACTATTTACTGCGTGTATTTTATTTTTGACAGTGGTAGAGCAACACTGCAGTTTTTTGACAGTGATAGTATGTTTCTAGCTGCAGAACGAATGGGTCAGCTCGACCAGGGTAGAAACACGCCCACACGGAATACCAGCGTGATATACCAGTATAGTGCTGCTGTGTTTCGATTCGTTTATGATTCCTTGTCAAGGATAAATGTAGATGTCATGGACCGCAGGAATCATTTACCATCAGGTGAAGAGCTCGTTTGTTACTCTCAATATAATATAATATTATAATTTAAAAAAATGATATTAGTTTTTATTTATCTGTAATAGTTTTATTTATCATAAGGAGAACGTTAATAACGCATTTCTATATAAATTCCTATGATGTTAAGGATAAATATTATTAACAGTAAAACCAAATTAACCTACATTTACATATATGTGTTCTGATATCAATTTTTTTTTGGAATCATTCCAAATTTTTTTTATGTTGCATGTATTTAATGATATTCCTAAGATGACCAAAATTTACAATGAATTACACAATAACTAATAACTTTTGAGGTAAATTATTAATTGATATTAGTCATTTCTTAAACTTTATTTAAATAAAGTTATACTGTTTTTTTGTTCAAAGAAATACAAGCCAGTACTTGTCTATAACACTTGGTGTTAAGTGGTTATGTGGACGTTGATCGTAGAGGGCAATAGATTAGCATATGCCTATTCACTCTTCTCTTGTAAACACATAAATTATACTCACACGTAAATTAAATACACATTATTTTCAACGAGGTAGCTAATTTAAAATATATATTAAAAATGTAATGTTACCTAGACCTATTTCATTTATAACTTCCCTGTAAATAAGTAGATCAGCGGAAACAAGGAATTTAACACGTGAACAAACTTCCATAGAACTAATTAGTCAAGAAAGAAAATCATGAAATAGCAGTAGTTTAGACAATAAATAAAAACTGTTCTATAATTTTAAATTTATATTTTATATACACAAAAAACAAA
The DNA here is from genome assembly GCA_029286865.1 of Teinopalpus imperialis. NCBI lineage: Eukaryota > Metazoa > Arthropoda > Insecta > Lepidoptera > Papilionidae > Teinopalpus > Teinopalpus imperialis. The sequence goes on along the minus strand of JAGSMU010000020.1, from coordinate 15,984,429 downwards.
TAATTATATATACTAAATCAAAACTGAAATAAAACTATATGGAAAAGAATTTATTCGACCAACAACCTTCTATTTCTGTTTCCGTCTCATAACTCCGACTTTATGCTGGAATGCTCTCCCTTCCAAAGTCAGGGCGGCTACAAATCTTTACACAGTTAAGGTAAAAGCTATTTCTCCACAAATTGGCAGAATAAGATCAATAATCGAGACTAATTCTTAAGCATACACGTTCCTGATTTCATCTCTGCATCACCTTAAAGTTGCATGTTAGAGAATGCTTAAGGCATTAAATCTGTCTTTATTTATATTATTTATTATTTTTATATTTATATTACATAACTGTATATAATGATTAAATAAATAAATTTATTTAATGAAATATTTGCAGTTATTTTTACAGTTAACAGTCCTTATAGTGACGACACATTCCAAATTAACCTTATGATTGACAACATACCTATTATGATTCTCCTATCCTGGAATTTGAAAAATTTAATATAAAAAACGTCCGCATATAACGAAGTCCTTATTAATTGTAACGAAATTTCTTCGTCAAGGCTGACAACGCAATCTGGATTATAGATCCTTTTTCTATGTTCGATAAGGATAACACCACCAGATGAAGTGTTTGCTTGTTTGTTACATATAATTTCATTAAATAATAATTATTTAGTATTTGTAATATAATGCATATACCTAAAAGCAACGGTTATCTTATTTATTTGCCGATTAAGTTATTACTCTAGATTTATGCAATATGCGTAGATTAGGCGCTATTGTGTAATTATGTTATAAAGATCCAAGATCAGCAAAATATCCACCAGTGTTATATATGTTTTTCCTAAGACAGAAAAGTGTTGCGCAATTTTGCTAATAGGACTATAGAGAAGTATGAATCGATAATAAGAACAAAAAGAAATTATTAAGATAAAACTGTCTGAGAAAATGTTTGCTTATATTTTAAATGGTGACCTTTTTAAATTCTAACCTTTTCAACTAATCGAAGAAACTTGATTCTATGTTAATTTATTCAAAACTTTTCTTCACATTTTAGTGTTTACGTTATTTTATTATATATATTTAGTATATAATTTGTTAATAAAGTATTATAAGGTTGTTTTGTATAGTTAAAAACTTATTTTTGATTCATAATTAGCTTCTTCAGAGTGTTCTCAGAAGCTTCACCCTTGATAGTCAACCAAGGAGGATATCGGCATATATATCATTTTCAAACACACGGATAACGTAAGAAAACAGTTCCTACTAATATTTAAGATTCGAAGATGTTATAAGTAAAACGCCACTTAGATCACTGATCCGGTATAATTTTAAGAAGGATATTGTGCAAATGTATCATCTCACGCGGAACGGTCAACAATACTGAAATCGTACGGACTAGACGTCCCGTTCTACTGACACAAATGCATCAACCCACTACTGAAATAGCAACCGCATTTTACCGTGTGCAATGCGTCCGACACATTTTCTTAACTGACGACCGAACCTCTTTTTAACGGCATTGCCATCGCAATGCACTATTAAAAACTAATAACAACAAGTAAACCTATAACTAAAAAATGCGCATGCGCCGGCATTAGCAAGTGTCACATTATTAGACAAAATCGGAATGCCCCGATAGCAGATAAGGTCATAGAATGATGCTTGCGCTGGTACGGCCACGTCCAAAGGCGCCCTTAAGATCATATGATAGCTTGCCCGAGACTAACCAATGATGAAACCTACACGTGGAAGAGCACCAGCCACCTGGCTGACAAAGGTCGAGAAATACCTCAAAGAAGGTCAGCTCAACAATGACAACACAAACCCGTGTAGGATACGGATTAGGAAGTTAGACTCAAAGTCAATAGGAAAAGGAGGAAGAAGATACCTTTAATCAAAAAAATGTATATGCAGTAACAATAGATTTGCCATTCACTGGTTGGTAGTGAGATGCATAGAGTTGAGAGTAAATGAGTTCCGCTGCAAGTGTTATAGACAATTGAAAGTGAAAGGGAAACAAGAATTTCTCTAACAAAAGTACCCGCAAATTGTAGATAGCGTACTAAGGTTCAGATTTCCAAAGCATCTTAAGTTTCAAACCATCGGTATATTCTTGCGGTTAACAACCCAAAGAATATTATGCTTCTCCCCCTTGTTAATGGATACAGGTTGAAATATATGTGTATTAGTGTCACATAACCGGTTTAATTCACATATTACAACGATCTATATCGATATAAATTCATCTTTAATTACAACGATAAATAGGGATTCACTGGGATACCTATTTAGGCCTTCTTTGGGTGCCTCTGCGATGGCAGATGGACCAATCAGTTTTCCATATCTCATTGCCTTAAGAATTGGCAATAATATTTTACTCATAGCTGATCTATTTCTAAGCTTTAAAAATAATTGGCGCATATTTAACATTACAATATTATGCATTAATTATAAAAATAAACCTAAGTATAACTAAAAGGAAAGGAAGTAGTAACAAACAATCTTCAATATAATCATAATGATGATTCGAAAGCGCTTAGTAACTAAATATTATGCAATGAGAGACACGACTGAGGTCAAATAAACCAACACCGGCATCACAGGAACAAGGGCGGCCCATATCACGAGTTACGATAAATCAGCACCGGAATGTTGGTCGTGTGCGATAGACTAATTTAGGTCAATAAATATTACATCGTAATTATTAATTAAGGTCAAATAATTGAATCACATCGTTTGATATATCAGAGGTTACAATCATAGCAGCTTCTTTATCAAAGAGAAAAATAAATAATAACATAATAACTTGGAATGGAATTGATCGACCTATTAAGATAACGTATAAGGTACACGAAATACTTACATGTTTGCAACGGACATAGTGATCAGAATCGGTTATCACAAATGCGTTATAGTCACTATTGTGTGTAAAGATGAATTCACCACTTCATAGGAAACAATTAAACCAATACGTTAGATTATCGTTCAGTAGGTAACCGTGGATAGCGATTAATAAAAACTACTACTCCTTGGTGCGTTAAGTAAATTAACATCTTATATATCCTATATATCTTATATATCTTATATATCCTATATATCTCATTGTAACCGCCTATATATATCTAAGGAGTATAAATAATAGGAGGGTAAATTATCCAAGAAGCGCCTTCACTGTAGATTTACGAAATATTTTTTTAAGTTATTTCTTAAACATGTGGTAGAGCTACACTGCAGTTTGTTTATAGCTGCAGATTTAATGGGTCAGCTCGACCGGGGTAGGACCACGCCCCCACAGAATACCAGCGTGAAATAGCAGCATAATGCTATTGTGTTTCGTCTGGTGAGTGTAGGGATCCGGAGACCTTTATTACTGGTGACGGAGGCATTCCATCTCAGTCCTCAAGGGTGGCGACGCATCTGCATTATTATTCCTTCAGTGATGAATGTAGATGTCATGGGCCGCAGGAATCACTTACCATCAGGTGAACTGCGTGCTCGTTTGTTACTCTCAATGTAATAATAAAAAATTAAAATTTCCTCACAATGTTTTCTCTACCGCAGAACACCTGCCAAAAAAGTTTCTAAAAATTAAAATAATACTTTGGCGCCCGCACCTTTATTTGAACTCTGGTTGTTCCATAACATTTAATGTGGAATTAAAACTGTATGCCATGACCTCACATAGTGTTCACCTCTAGGTTCCGTCACATGTATATGAACCAATCAAGTTGGATTTCTTTTCCTCGATCATCCTTTCAACATTACCCTGTCACACATATTCACGACTTTCTTAGTCACATGTCGCTCACGCTTCCTCATTACAAGTCCAAACTATGTTAGCCCATGACTTCTTCACCTATCTGCCACCGATGCAAATTACTATTACATATTTATACTTCTATCTAGTTCATCCGACATTGTCCTCAGCCGAGTATAGTTGCTTTACATACGACAGGGACGACCAGTCGAATTACGACAACGGTATCTTATGATTATTACCAGTGTAATATCAACTGCGCAGACTTATAATAGGGGAAAGTGTATTCGCACAAACACAAACATACTTATCGTCCTTGTAACACCAATCGATCGAAGGAATAATTCGACGGAGTATCAATTACACTGAACAGTTATAATAGATCCAGATCCGAATACTATGCACAAATATTATTCTCTAATATATACCTATTTTAAAAGTGGTAGAGCTACGCTGCCGTTAGTTTCTAGGTGCAGATCGAATGGGTCGGCTCGACTGGGGTATGACTACGTCCTCAGAAAATACCAGCATGAAATAGCAGTATAATGATGCTGTGTTTCGTCTGGTGAGTGTAAGGATCCGGAGACCTTTATTACAGGCGACGAGGCATTCCATCTCTGCCAGTATCTCAAGGTCTCAGGGTGACAACGCAAGGATTAATGTAGGTGTCATGGGCCGCAGGAATCACCTACCATCAAGTAAACTGTATTCTCGTTTGTTACTCTCAACGTAATAAAAAAACAAATCGAGTCTACTATAGTAACATTCTGACTACTGGCTCACGCGTTAGTTTCTTTCCATAAATTACCCGTAACAATAAGTTAACCACAAACCCTTCGTTTAAAATGATTAACGCAGTAAAGCTAGATGATATCGGGCAATAAGCAGGTCACGAGTCAGGTAGCACTTGCAACCTTACCTGCGCAATTACGCTCATAGTGATCTTAACACTGACCTGTTGAAAATATTATATATTATAAACACCAACTATTACGAAATAATAGCTTGCAAAGGTTTGAGAGTTATATATATAAATATATAATATACACAATCACATAATATATATGTAAATATAAATATATATATATATATATGTATGTATGTGTTGATGAATTCAGGAACACTCCTCCCGTGTTGAAGTCGTAGGACAGAGACGTATTAGCGTTTGGATTTTTGCTATTAATTAATGTCTTAATAATTGATTAGTTTATAGATAGTGCAAAACATTTCACTCAAATTTCACACATATAATCTCACTAAAATTCTATAATATAATTTAAATCCACTTATGATAATTTGAATGTGACAAAATTCTATTTAATAAAGGAAGACGATACGTCTACTATTACTTTTTCTGATGCAATACAACAAAATATCAACGTGCTTGTAAAAACTGTAGGATTAACTGGTACTCATTGTATATACATATATAAGTATATTAAATAAATAAATCTCGCACTTATTTTATTTAATTAGATATTATCCACAACTACGCCTTATCCATGTTGTGATATTAAAATTATACGTCTTATTATATGTTCATAACTATCAGTTATTTACAAACTAATCTGCTAATTGCACAACATTTAGTTTAATATAATGAATAATTTTAACCTACGAAGTATAAATTTGTTATATCTAGTATGTATACATTTAAATAAATAATATTATTCTTATTTTTAAATTTATTCCGACTACGGAACCCTTAACTATGCACGGTGCGAGATCCACTTGTCCATTTTCTCCATTTTATGGCAAAACATACGGCTGAATCTTTTTGAAGCAGCTTAAAACTTACGGACTGCAATTCTGTTTGTAATAATAAAAATAAGTATTTTCTTTAACATTTCATTACATAATGGATATCTACAATCACGATAAAAATAATAAACGCATTCAATTTTTTTCATTGTAACATTAGTAATACTATATACTTATATATTGCGTGACACTAATTGTTTATTTCCGAGCCTGTGCGTTTGGTGCGTTTTAAACTGTCCCGTGTTACTGACAATGCATTAAAACGTACCTCAGATCGTTTAGCAACATATATATGTTTAAGATTGAGTTAGGAAATGAAAATACTTACGTTACTACGGACAACCTACACAGATTATATCATGTCGGGCAGAAGGATTCTACACACACGTAAAATATTTATACGACTTTACTAAGTGTGTTAACGCGTTATTTCTTTTGGCTATCGGACCATAAGAAGAAATATTACCTCGCCTACACTTCAATACTAAAATAGACTCCCTGCCCGCTCCTATAACGTAGCATCGACACAAGGCCATAAAGTTGTTTGCTAGTTAAGTAAGGTCGCGTTTATCGGCGGAGTTATTAATAGTGCATTTAAATTTGTATACATTTACTAAATCCTTAAGAGTAAACAGTTATCGAAATAAATTTAATCAGGCATAATAAATATGAATATATCTTGTTCATTAGTTATTCTTATTGTTTAATTATAAATTAATAATAATATAAAATGTTTATAGGATCAAAAGTACAGAGAGAGAGTTACAAACTTCTCAATCAACAGTAAATAAAAGGAATTAACAGTAAATAGAAATGTAAATGAATACAAAAATCTATTGTTACACTATTACTATTGCTATACTATTAATCAGAAGCAATTTCCATTATTTCTGGCGTATCACGTACACTGGTATATACTATGATATAAGAAGTAAAATGTATATATTCAAATATTTATTACTATACACTACTGCTATGTACTGTCAATGTTGCTGTAGGAACGTGTCTATAGATTTAGTTACGAATTTACTAAGGTGTCACCTATATAGTGTAGACCCACTAGGTCACAGAATAGCGGTTCGAAGTGTTTGGTGTGTGTAGAATTCCGTAAACTCGGTTGTTGGTAGGGAGGCATTCCATCTCAGCCCCCAGGGGTGACAACGCTGGCGCATATGGAATCTTTTTATTACATTGAGAGTAACAAAGGGACGCACACAGTACACCTGATGGAAGTGATTCCTGCAGACATCTTCATTCATCCTTGACAAGGAATCAGAATGCGTTGTCACCCAGGACTGAGACGGAATGGCTCGTCACCAGTAATAAAGGCTCTTATGAATAGATGTATGTCCATGACATACAATCCTGTGGAACTATGTGCTAATTTCTCACCCTTGGTTACATAAATAAAAACTTAATTCAAAATAATTACTATAAAACGTGCCTATAAGATTTCTTTTCGATTTTACCTCTATAGCAAGAAGGATTTAGTCAAAATTGCCTTTTTTTATTAAATTGTGCAGAGTTAAAAAAATATACATGTCAACCCTCACGTACGCATCCACTCGCACATGTTACAACCCACGCCACTCTATATATATTTTTTTAAACTCTCAGCAGATGTGTCAGCATTTAAAAAAATATATGTGAATCAATGATTAGATATGAAAGGTAGTTAAAGTGATAAAGAAATATATAGTACATATACGTGATAGCAAGTATCACTTCGATACGTGGATCCTTTTTCGGTCTGAAGGCCGCTGTTAGCCCGAGGGCTTTTACAGTTTCACCGGGTTGAGAGGTGACCGAGCGCTTATGACACTCAGTCGAGACCTCTATATATGGGTAACCAGCACAAGGGCTCCCGAGAGGGTGCCTCGGCTTGGACCGTTACCCTGACGTGGATCCCTAAATCCTTTCTTTATAGTGAAGATGATAATAAACGATCGCCGTAGAGCGGCCATGCTACGCATATATCTTGAATGTTATTCGAACTTTCATTCTGAACTTTTAGTGCTTTTACAATCCCTAGTGTTTGGCAGTGATAATCTATTACAAGAAATTATATAAAGTAATTAAATTTTAATAAAATTTATAATAAATGCAATAATATTGAAAAAAAAAACGAAAGAAATACTTAATAATTAAGTAAACGTTACAACAATAATTATCGTAAAAAAAATCAACATATTGATTCGTTGATTGATTCTGACACACAGATTAACCAGATAAGTGATAACTGCTACCCATATAGACCTACCTTCACACAAAGATTCAACTGTTCATGCATTGCCACCCTTGAGGCGTGGGATCGAATGCCTCATTTCCTGTAATCGAATATCCGCCTCCGTGCACACATCATGCGAAACACAGCAAGGTTATGCTGCTATTTCACGCTGCTATTATGTTAGGTCGCCGTCCTTCCCCGGTAGAGCAGACCCATTCATGTCGCTACTAAAACTATACGCTGCGGCTATCGAATCTACTAATACAAGTCGTTAAATATTAGTATAATGTTGCTGTGTTTCTAGGGATAGTAGATAATAGACATCTAGGTCAATTCAAGAAACCCTTCAAGAGTCTACATCTTTCTGAACGGCCGGCAGCGCATCCGCCACTCCTCTGGTGTTGCGGATGTTCATCACTTACCATCAGGTGAGATGCTTGCTCATGCCTATGCTTTAAAAAATCAGTATGATAAGGCGTATGCATTTGAATATATGTTAAGGGTAAATGTACATCCCATAAAATACAGTCACTTACCATCAGGTGAACTGTGTGCTTATTTGTCATCCCTAATATTATTTATAAAAAAAACTTAACTCCCTTTATAAGAAGTCCTAACATAATTCTAGGCGAGTACTAAGAGAAGGAAAACTTTCTAACAGTACTAAACAATAAACTAAGGTTGTTCCGCTAGCAATGGGACCACCCACCGAAAGTGTTATCGCTTACGTACAGAGGCGAGCCAATAGACGCCGCCCAGACAAAACAAACTGCAAACAAAATGTACGGTACACTCATGCGTTTTTTGCACCGGCCAAAAACCAGTCGCCCGACCCCTGGTTCCTAATTATATAACAAAACAATGTCAGTCCAAAGGTATAGGGGGAAACATGATTGCTTTGTTAAAATACTAACTAACCCGACAGACATTATCCTGTCTAAATTTCAATAAATTTGTTTATGATCGTTTTTTGAATTTGTAAAAAATATCTTACGAACGAACAGCATTGATTATTTATTCATATAGATAAAATGTATTTTCATGGTAGTAAACCTTAAATAAACGAACACATCTAACTACCTCATATTAGTAATTGCCTATTATGGTAGATCACCATTGACCGTTACAGATATCTGTATCATACAAGACAAATTAATACTTTGACGAATCTGTAATCAAACCTGGGATGAAATAGTTTTTAGTTTCATAGTCTCAACATGCATAACAAAACACAATAAAGTTATATATGTAACACATCACCGCCAAATCATATTATTACCAGTTTTAGGTCCAATACAATCCAATGTATATGTACATAGATTGCAATCACGCATACCACACTGAATATTAATAGTACAAATCCAGAATTAAATCGAGATTAAATAAACACCTCTATATCGGATTGTTAGAGTAACAGAGTGAGAGTGTAGTATAGATAATAGAGAGATAAACATGATCGTTAACGTAAATATAATTAACGTATTTAGATTATTTGATATACGATATATACGATGATATACGTAGAAATAGCTTGTCCTTACTCTTAGTTTCTCTATAATGTACATTCTTCAAACGTTTGCGTAACACCAAAATTGAATAGCCGGAATAGGCAATTTATTGTGATTAGGAAGACCGCTGCATTAAGAAATTACACACAAGTTCTTGTAACGTTGTCGCGTAGACAACCACGGTACCAATTGCATTAGTCCTTTTATATATAAGAGATAATGGTAGGAAATAAATGGTTTAAAACAAACAACTAACACCTTATTACATTATATATAAAAGGGTTAGTAGGCACACAGAGTTATAGGCCGTACTGCAATACCAACGTCATCAGTAGTTTTATTTAAAAAAAACGTTTATCGATTTCTACGAATGATGTCTTGATAATCATGAAAGGTAATGGCTGAGAAAAAATACGTCTAAAACCAACAACTAATGCCTTTAACCAATTATTATATATAAAAGGGCAGTAAGCCCAGAGAATTGTAGGCGTACCGTGGGCGGTAACAGTGATTTATAAACTTAATATTGTGTATCAGTTCTTCCGTGGAATCCTGACAGAATTTATCGATGCAACAGATTTATACATCAATATTTATATCATCATAATTTTATTATTACATAATTTAACATGAAATCTGAATGTGTTGTTATAATGTCAATAATTCTACCATTTTAGTTTGCAACATTAATTGCAAAATATTATAACGAATAGATAAATAATTAAGAAAATAAACAAACACGCTGGAGGTAACGTACACGTGGAATTTACTCACGATAATTTTGTTAGATAATCTTAAAGTAATTTCAACTCACCCATGTAAAGTGGCGATTGTCTACTCCCCACGTTGTCATCGACGTAAGGAATGCCCAAGGTGGCGATTCCGGTTTGTCCCACGCCAACCACTAGCAGGCAGATGAATAGCCACGGTATAACAACCGCGGTGATGGAGGATCGGGTTTCGGAGCTCTTTACTTGTGCGTCATTGCATTTGATTAATGATGAGTTCTTGTCGATAGCGCACACGGGCCCCGCGCCTGCCGTGTGCGAGTCCAAATGGACCTCAAGCAACTCTGTGCCATAGGACAAGTGGGGCATCATGCAGCCGATCACTCCGACTGCCAGTACGAGCATCATGCAAGCTATCCATCGCGGCCGGTGTCCGCGCCCCGCCAGATACGTCAAAAACAACGCCGTACATATCTGTCCGATCTCTGTCGCAGCTAGTAGAGTGCCGGTAGTCTTTGACTCAACTTTGAACAACTTCTCGATCGTAGTCGTCACACTAACGAAGTACGTTAGGAACATGCCCTGTAGCACCCAACCCGAAAGGAACACCAGCATGAAGACACGCGTCGAATGGAAAGCCGAGCGTTGTTCCGGTCCTTGAGACGCGGGCAGCTTGCAATCGAGTGAGCCATTGTTATTCCCTGTCGCTAACCGTTCCTGTTCCTCTGGTGTTGCCTCAACGCCTTTCATAGCGCCTTCTTCGGCGGCCGGGCCGGTGGAGCCCGCCTGCCCGTTACCGGAAACTGTTGCAGCAACTGCTGCCCTGCAAAAACGAACGTCATATGTAGACTTTATAATGAAATATCGTATTAAGTCTATATACTGAAGACACTCACGCCATTACTGCTTAGGGCTAGTCAAAAGAAGCAACCCTCAAGCAACAATATCCAACCGAGCGGAAACAACACGCACGCGAACTCCGTGGGTCGCGACCGTTTCCTGTTAACGGGTTGAATGGTGGACTATTCGAGTATTCGACGATGGCGAAAACTGGCAGAGTTATTGGTTATCGGTTAGACGTGTACGGGTCGCATAGTTCAGGGAATCGAACCGCGAGCTCTTCAGGGGGTGGTTAGGCTGCGTGCGCGCAGTCAGCCCGGCGGAGAGAGACTGCATCGTGCAATTACCGGCGCAACGCAGTGCACCCGCACCGCCCCTCGACTTCTCCCGACGGGGTTTTTATTGGCCGCCTATCCGTTTTTTGTGCGGCACGCATTTACACACGACGAAAGCTGTCTGCGCGCCGCCCTCCTCGGAAGATTCCCTCTCGCCTCGACGCCGCGGAATGTCTTTGTTTCATTGGCGACGCTTTTTAAGCTCGTCTCTATTTACGTTTAACGTGCAATTCAAATGCAAGCAAACGAAGTAGGACGCGACCTCCAGCTCTTTACTTATAGTACAAAAAACGAAAGTGACTACTCTGATTTTTTTATTTCATTGATGGTGTCAATCTATCTGATGGTATGTGATCTGATGATGGATATTCTGCGGACACTCACTTTCCTCCTCGATAAAGATTCATAGACGATGGAGATTCAGGACTAAGATGAAATGCCTCGTCACCAGTAATAAGGATCTCCGGATCCCACACTCACCAGAAAAAACACAGCAAAGTAACGATGTTATTCTGTGACGGCGTACCCTGGTCGAGGTGACCCATTCATGTCGCGGCTAGAAACAAACAGCTCTACGTGGCGTGGTTCTACCAGAAAATCGTTACAATGTGAGAGACGCTATATAAAATTGCACCTCAATTGATACTGATACCGTAGGACGCGGACGCTAGGTCCGCAATAACATCAACCGTGGAATATTAATGACTACGTACTCGTATGGTTAACTGGACTTGCGAAACTCACCAGCCAGGGGCCGATGACCACCGGTGACACGGACTGTGGACGACGTACTACGGCATAGAGGTTACCGGTTTTGAAAAGAAAAAAAAACTATTCCATAGATAAGAGTAAATGTAAAAAAAAATCAATTCGTGCGTAACGGTCGGGGATGGATCGAGTTTTTCACGTTTGATAATTGGATCGTATAGGTAACTGCGGATTCCGAAATAAAAGACATATAAGGCGCGCGTGCTGTCGATGTATCCCTATCGCCACGATAACGGGACGTGGCAAATAGTAAGGCCACTTGTGAAGCAGGTTACTGCCCGGACAACCTTAAACAGAGTGCCCTATTTACCGCAACCGTGCCCAGTTGACGCCGGTGGCCTTTAGGGCGGTCCTTAGAAATATTATGGATGTTTGTGAAATCTACTTGATATTCCGTCAAAAAAAACATAACTTTCGGATGAGAAGAATAAATATTTATAAAATAGAAAACTTTCTGTAAGCTAAATACTTTATGAATATTAAAACGTACTTTCTCCCTTTTAACGATATTTCAAAAAAAGTATATATCATTTCATAGTGTTAGATGCACGCCACAGTTTGTATCTAGCCGTAGCACGGATGGGTCGGCTCGATCGGGGAAGTAACTCGGGTATGTTACTACAACTCACAGAATATTAGCGGGAAACAGCAGAACAACGCCACTATGTTTCGTATCACGAGTGTAAGAATCTCGCAACCCATTTTGCGATAGCGGTTAGTCCACCTCAGTTCTCAAAGGTTTGCATCTTGATTTTTTTTTGCGATTCTGAACTATTTGCTTATGTAACTTATCTTGAGCTAATTAGTCTCTCTTATTTTCAAAAAAAAAATCGAAACATTTTTTTACGTTTTGAAGACTAGCCGATTAGCACCAACGTTTGACCGCGTAAAGACAAGGATTTTATATGAGGTATATATAATACGTGTGATATCGTTTACGCCGGTCAGTAAGAGCTAAACGATCCCGTGTCTCTTCTGCTGAGTGAAGAAAAACCGGAGTGGTTGTTTCTAGTGACGATGCATTATATCCTTATTGTCAGGGCGACAACGACTGATTTCTTGATTATAGTATAAACGTATTGGACGAGGGTGTCAAGTAACACGACATTACAATTAGAAGAGCTGTGCACTCACACATTGGTCACATATTTAAAAAAAACCATATGTACATTGATGTTCTTTTTACTTGCGATAATTATATGGGCTAACAATACAATGAGAATTTATATTTATGAGTTAAATTGCCTTTTACCATGTCAGTAAAAGTAACTATAAATAAATAAATAAAATATATTTATTGGCATAAATGTTATTTTATCTATTTATAATTTTTGTAACACATCAGAAAATGTACATATGTATGTCTGTGACCATTAAAACTTTATTACACGTAATGAAATAATTTTCGGCATAGCCACACAACAGTATCGTTTCCATCTGCTACAGGAACAGTTCTGCACAATCGGGGAAGGATCACACTATCACTGAATAGCAGCATAACGCTGCTGTGTTTCGTCGAAGGGATCCCGAGGCCTTTATTACTGATGACAAGACATCTTAATCCTAGTAGATAACGAATCTGTACCATGACTTCGCTGTCGAGGATGAATGTGTCATGGGCCGGAGGAGTCACTTATCATCAGGTGCACATGATTTGTCATCAACAGAATGAAAAATATGACAGCTATGATATTAAGGTATATATAAAAAAAATACTATTAGATATAAACCTTTCAAATCATATCGGGCCCTGTCTCGGGCATTAGGAGCAATCCAATTGACGGCAATGTTGTATGAAAGTCAACACCGCACGCAACTACCATCGACCAATACGATACGAGGACAATAACTGACGATTTATTTAATCTCTCACCACGATTTAGTCGCAATGAATCATTTGACTCGATAGAGGGATCATTTGGCATGAATTGAATAAACTACAACACGGTTAACATTAAAATACATATTCAAATTTAAGACGTCTACACTATATATCGTATAAGAAATTACACGCCTGGCAGGAAACAAGAAATTTCCCAACACCGTGTCCTCACTAACAATTCAGTGATATTACCAAATGGACGGGCGTCACGATGTCGGACCCACATCAAAATCTCTTATGCATGATCAAAATATATTGATACGCAAACACGTTTATTCTTATTCATAAAACAAAAGGACAAAACGACGGATTCGTATGATTTGAAATTCATCAGTCGTTATGTACGCATGTAACAGAAGAACAATCCAAGATCGCTTATAAAAAAGCAACTAATTTATTGAAGTCATCATTGATAATCTTAACGTATTTAAATCGACAATAAAAGTAAACAATATTTAGCAGAAATTAAAAACATTAAAACTCGACCCCAGTCCAGTAAAAAATAAGAACGACAAACACACAATGAGATTTATAATGAGGAATGTTAGAAAAACGAGCACGTGTAAAACAAAGCTAAATATATTAAAGGAAATTATTTAGAATAACTGTGAAAGAGTCGCCAGAGGATCGTGCGAAACGGAAATACGACGGCCCCCTCGGGCACCCTCGAGGCACACGCTCACGCGGAACAGGGCAACGGCCAGAGCCGAGGCTCCCTCTCGGGAGCCCTTGTGTTGGTAACGCACTAATGGAGGTCTCGACTGAGCGCCATATGCGCTCGGTCACCTCTCAACCCGGTGAAACTGTAACAGCGACCACCATCACGAAAAAAAAGGTAACGTGCATGATTATTTTTCCCTAAATGTTTATTATGTTCATACAGTGCCTAAAACTTTATAGTCAGGAATTATTTAAAAAATATAGTTTACCGTGAAAAATATTTGCGAAAGGAAATGACGTTATTTTTCAAATTCGTGGTCACAGTAGATTAAATTATTCCGCCCAACAGCTCAGAACTGATGCGCATTCAGAAAAAAAATATGTACATATGTTAGTGAGGATATTCAAATAAAACAACCACTCGAATAACAAAACAGATGCAAAGGTGTAAAGCTCAAATATAAATTCCATCGTTTGGTTAAAGAAAAATATTATAAGCCCACGAGCAAACAAGGCAAATTATACATTTTGGAACTGCAGCCTACATCTACTAAAGATGCTGAAATTAGTGATGTGCCCCGATATTATCGACATCGACATTTTTTTTATAGAAGCATAGTTTTTTTTTAGATGGTAAGCGATTCCTGCGGCCCGTTCATTCTTCAGCTAGAAACAAACAGAAGTGTAGCTCTACTACTGTAACAGCCATAGCACTGATGGTAAGTGAATATAAAAACCGTGCCATCTTACTCCAGCTATTAAATAATTATGATGAAGATGCGTTGTCACCCTTGAGGAGTAAGTTGGCATTTCACGATACCAGTGATAGGTATCCAGTTTCTTTTACTCGTCATTCAAATCAGTGCAATACTTTACACTAGTGTGTAAAAGCGTGGTAGTAGTGGTACTTAGTTAAGCGTGGTGGTGGTATTCACGCCGCTACCATAACTGAGCTGCGGCTACCACTGATATCGCTACCGTGTTTCGCGTGGTAAGCAAAGGAATACGAAGACCCAATTACTGGTAACGAGAGATTCCATCTTCATCAATCCTGATATTGAATCTTTTTTGCGGATAAATGTCTATGGGTTGTCAAAAACAGTTCACTTAACTGTGTGCTCGTTTTTCACAGTTACTTTCGAAAAAGAAACATTCGAAATTAAATAATAAAACCGCAGTATAATGTATGTAAAACCGTAGTATGTAGTAACGCAATATATTTGCTGGGACGTTTATAGCAAATTTCAAGTTTACTTTTCGTTCACCATTAAATAATATTTGCCGTAAAAACTATTTATAAACTTAATGCATCTGAAGGTTATGCCTAAAATATCTACACTATACAAACGAAACTACGTGATACAAATAATATATAAAATGTAAGTATTGCATTTGGTACGAACTCAGTTCACCAGATTAAGATGAACATAAGCGGGCGAAAATAACTTTTACGTTATGTTTACAGTTTACGTTTTAAAACCGTTACACTGTAAGAATTCTCGCTTATCGTTTCTTCACACATTTAATTTTATTTCATTTAAACTTCATGTATAGTATGTATAAAGGCGGACTTAATGCCTTAGGCATTCTCTACCACTCAACCTTAAGGTAGTGCAGAGATGAAATGAGGTAGGTGTATGCTTAAAAATCTTCTCTTAATTATATTAATCATATTATATAAATATATGCGTAATTATTAAATACATATATAAATAGACTTAAATAACTAATACAAATATACATACTTATATATGATATTATATATATATATATATATATAAATGCATATATAAATACATATAGATACACAACGATTCTGTCAATCTGTTGAGAAATAGCTCCAGTACCTTAACCTTAAACGCGTAACGATATGTAGCCGCCCTGACTCCAGGAGGGAGAGCATTCCAGAAAAGTACAGATTGAACAAATTCGTCATTTAATAAAAATTCTTGTATGTATTTCTTCGACATCGATTTAAATATCTCGGTCAGTCAGACCGACCGAAAGAGATCAATCTTTCACATAAAATTATGTTTACAAAGCACATATTAAAACCTTGAAATAAGTAACAACACAATAAATATAACATTCATGTTTATTTTCATTATTTACCATTTACTTATAAGTTTAAACCTACAGTCAATGTTACTCCATCTCAAGGGTTGACTCGTAGAGAATGCTAAACGTTCGTGCATTGTACCCTTTTTTCAAATTACACTTGAATATTAATAATTTGCTAATGGCCTAATGGTTTAGGGTACGGACTGTGTAAGTTTAAGTCGTGGGTTCGAATCCACCATTCGACTATTGTCGTGAACCATTTTCTAGCACAAGCATTTGCACCTTAGTTGGAGTAGTTACCGAAATATTAGTAGTTCGGTTAGTTTATAAAATTGCTAATACTCTTTTAATATATATATATATATATATATATATATACATATATATACATATATATACATATATACATATATATATACACACATCCCCACATTCCTTGATGATTTCTGCAGTCCAACATTTTATTTATTAATTCATCCTCGATAAGGAACTATTACTATATAACTAGGAACTAATGCATAGACATCACCTAATTTCATCGTCATCATCTCGATGATTGGCAATCCACCATTATGCGCTTGACACGAAATTTTCTGCCACGCACAACTACTGTAGAACCAGCTGTCGCCAGCGGTATTTCTTGTGTTGCGGATATTCATTGGCACCAGTGAACCAAGCTGCTTCCACGTTTACCAACAATTTCATAAAGAAAGACACTGACCCGTGAGACTAAAATGGAATGCCTCATAATCCGTTATAATACTTAATTAAAGCATCACGTGTCGTTTCATAAATATATATATATATATATATATATATATATATATAATATAATAATAAATATAATATGTGCATATATAGCGAGCTTTCATATTTTTTAACCGTTAATTGAAATGTAAAATTACGTAAAATTACTAAGAAAACGTCATCACTAGCGAAGACGTCTATGGTTCTATAAGTGAGAGGACACTACGCGCGGTCAAGGTGAGTGAGCAGGTACCTAACCGTTGTCGATGACACTGTGCCCTCGAGATTAATTGCTAATTTATACGCACCTCACTGTACTCTATTTCTAAAGTAATTTAAACCTTTTAATTTAAATTTCATACATATATATGATAAGAAACAGAAAAACGAAAGACCAAACAACGAGATAAGGTCTTTAACTCGCGGCTATTGTTTTATTAACATAATTTTCATTTTCAACGATTATTATTTTTAGGGGTCCGAAGAATTATAATGAGGAATTCCATCTCAGTTCTCGTAGGTGTCATGAGCCGCTGTCATTAGTTACTAAAGGGTGAACGGTGTGCTCGTTTGTCACCGTCCATTGAAATTTTTGCTGAATTTAAACATCGTATCATCAGACAGAAAATTACATCCTCATCATCTCGATGTTTGACAGTCCACAACTTAGCGCTTTACGCGAAAAATTTCTATGACGCACAACCACTCTCTGGGATTAACTGTCGCCAGCGCTATTTCCGGACAAATATTGCCTAGGGAACTTAATAAAAGTCTCGTTTCTAGAAGAAGAGAGTAAAAGAAACGACAAGAAACCTTTTTTCCAAAGGCCGGCAGCGCGTCTACGACTCCTCTGGTGTTGTGGATTTTCATGGGTATCGGTGATCACTTAACATCATCTTAACATTATCAAAAAATAAATGAAGGATATATAATATACATTTCATTAATATAATTCTGACAAACGTAGACATTCACAACAAGCCTTGATGGAGACTTAAAAGATTTATTATCACCCCGTACAACATACAATCCATTCGCACCAAAATTAGGTCTCCAGATCTTATTGCGTACCACAAGAGCCGCTTCAATATATTGCTACTGCACGCTGACATTCTTGCGTTTTAGGTCAACTAATAATAAATACACACAACACGGAATAACTAACGTACTTTTGTAACGTATTAGTATTGCGTAACTACGTTCTATTGATTCTTAGTAAAGTAAATGAACGGCATGTATAAATATAAATCCCACTGCTGGGCATAAACCTCTTCCATACAGAGGGTATTTGGGTACGGTCACTCTTGAATGCGGATTGATGGACCTACACATGTCTCCAAAATATTTTTTTTAATTTATTTCTTAGACTAGCAGGTTTCCTCACGATGTATTCCATCACCGCCGTGGCTGGGCCTTGACCGACGTAATTCATGGTACGTGTGCAAACCGAGTTCAATCCCCAGTGCCGGTACGAATGAAATTTTAAATTGCCTTTTGAATTGCTGATCTACCTTGTGCTCGACGGTGAAGTTTACTCCCTTGCTGAGGAATCTCCTTCACACCGCAAGAGAGTCATTACGCCAAATATTTTGCCATTTACACATATACTGCCACCTTTAAAGCTGCCTCCGAAGGAGGTAATCCTGAAATGTGAGGTAGCCGATGTCTACGCATATTACGTCCCATAGAACATGTAACGCCAGATGTTATGTATATTATTTAAAGCCATAAAAATATTAACAGATATGATAGTAAAATAATGCCAATATATGTCCCAAAGGTAAGTACAGCTACATCCTAGATAAGGTATTGGAGAATAGTTCTAGACGCGGAATGCTGTCGAAGAATTTGTCTTAATATTTAGTTGCAGGATTCCTTCATCGCTGTGCACACGCTTAATGACTTTACATAATTGCACATAACAACACAATTAGTACTAACACAGAGCATCGGACTTTTCGGAAATTCCGAGCGCTGGCATTAATTCGAAGTGCCCGCCCACTGAGGTACTACTTATGATCCGCATAGCTAATGAGTAATAACCAATGGGGAAATAAACATAAAACGCAATAAAACTGACGCTTCTGATTTAATGAGAACAGTTTCCAAAAAAAAAAAACCTCATTTAAGTTAAACACGCCTATAAAAATAAAGTTTGAAATGTTAAGGGATCATTCGTTGAATGTCGCCTTACTTTAAATCAGCCATTGTCTCAATGGGCAAACACGCAATAAAGGCGTCATTATAAAAAGACACAGGCTGCAGGCGGCAAAATATAATTTACTAGGCCATAAAGTATTTTATTGATTCAGATGCAAGCAATCATGTGATGTCCCAGAAATAACACATGTAAAAAAAACTGATTTGTTGCGACAAATTTCAATCAATGTTAATTTATGTATTTTTATTATTGTTGAAAGGATTTTTATTCACAAACAAGCACACGGTTCACCTGATGGTAAGTGATTCCTACGGCCTATAATACTCACGTTCATATGCTATAAAGAATCATAATTCAGATGAGTTGTCACCACTGACGAATAAGATAAAACGCCTCACCAGTAATCCTCCTGGTCTCGACGAAGACAAAACAAACATTAATCCGTCAGAAACAACAGACCGAGCCGAGCTGAGTTCGGCCCTCTCGGGCACCCTCGAGTCAGTCGCTTTCGCGCACAGCGTAACGGTCCAAGCCGAGGCTCCCTCTATGGAACCCTTTTGCTGGTTACCCATTAATAAAGGTTTCGCCTGAGTGCTCTAAGCGCTCGGCCATATTTCAACCCAGTGAAGCTCTAAAAGCCCTCGGGCTAACAGTGGCTATCGTGGTATAAAAAACAGTGTTATGCGGTTACTTTACGCCGGTGTTCTGTGAGAACTCCCCAGATCGTGTCGACCCATTCGTGCAGGCGCTTGAACAAAACACTACACCATGGTTCAACCACTGTTAATTGTAGTGCAAAAATTAAGTAACTACAACAACTTTGCTTTATTGAAATATATAAGATTCATTAATTAGACATAATATTTTAAAACTCGATCTATACAGATAAAAATAACGAATTAAGAGTAAATATTTGCATCAAAACAATCCGAATTTTATGTTGTTCGATAGATATATCTAATTAAACTTTTAAAGAACTAAATCTTCATAGACATTTTACAATAATTACACATTATATAACTTTATAATATTCTTGATAATGTCATGAATATTATAAAGATATATAATGTTTATTACAAAAAAATTGACATATAATATAAAATACGAAAGGTACAAAAGGACCTTTTACTCAAAAGCTACCGCTTACAGTGGTTATGTTATAAAGGGTTATGGTACTCACGTTTGCTACTTAACTAATATATAAATGTAACCTAATCGGTTAAATTTAATATTATAGTATAGAGTATAGATAGTAGAGTATAGATAGTAAAGAGATTTTCAAATATTTGCTCGTCCATAAAGCAAATTATCACAATATTCAGTTGTATTGATAAATAAAACTATCTAAGTACGCCTGAACTTTATAAGTACACCTGAGAAAATTATAATAATAATTGTTTTAAAGTATAACAAATTGAAACACGATAATATTCATTTTAATTCCATGTGTAGTGTTCGCATAAACGTAACAAAACTTTAATTGTTTCTTTTTTAGATAAATATTTCATTTCATTTATTCATTTATACAGGTGGTAATCCTCACAAGGTTAAATACCAAAAGATATTGTACATATGTATAAAAAGTAAAAACACGTATGCTATCTTGCTAACAATAAAGCCAGAATATACAACAATTATAAAATAATTATAATGCTTATTAAAAACTATCATTAATCTAAAAAGTATAATAACAAACTATGAAACAACTTTAAAATTATAAGTAAGTTTCACTATAAGGAAAACAATCAAACAAATCAAGATCGCGAATGCGCCAGTAAATCCTTATACAATATAATCTGCATTAGATTTTTGGACCTAGTAATGCTATTGGAATATCTATAATCTATTTCTCATTATATCTACGAACCATTCTATTTTAAGGCGCATTAAGTCCAACATTAATATGAGACATTTTAGAACAAAGGGAACGTAACGCGGCGACGTAATAAATTTACTCGGTGATGAAAATTGTTGTTTTGGGCATATAAAAACTATTCAAGTGAATAAAGTAATTGACGATCTTGTACGGTATACGACGGTCTCTAAGCTGTCTATGGCGGGAGAGAGGGGGGAGTTTAAAATACTTCAGGCAAGCGTTCGCTAACTGCAATACCGAATGATACCACAGAAATGTTCTTTTTTATTCAGAATAGGTGGCAAAACGAGCATCTCACCAGATGGTAAGTGTTTATGTATTCTATATCGTACGGCAATTTTTACTTGTTTAAAAATTGCCGACTTGAAGAAAAAACTTAATATCGAGTGATAAAAGAAAATTTTCAACACTCAACGCAGATTCCAAGGAAATAGATTCAATAATTACAATCACGTTCTTTGATTACGGAGAGCTGCGTGATTATAAATGAATTTGCAAATCAAATCTCGCT
Organism: Teinopalpus imperialis; assembly: GCA_029286865.1. Classification (NCBI taxonomy): domain Eukaryota; kingdom Metazoa; phylum Arthropoda; class Insecta; order Lepidoptera; family Papilionidae; genus Teinopalpus; species Teinopalpus imperialis. The sequence continues at coordinate 15,962,607 of JAGSMU010000020.1, read as the reverse complement.
TAATACGTGTATAAATTATCAACGGCAGCCGAATGTCGTTGCGATAAGTGATTTATCTAAAGTGATAAATACAAGAGTAATTGCTCAACGAAACCTATAAGTGTCCTGATTTGAATGCTCTGTGATAAAGATAGGCCGTAAATATTTCTAGCATTCTATCACAATATCGATTAAACGTGGCGACAATATTGATACAAAAGTCTCATAGTGACAGTTTACTTAAATCTTGTCGACCGAGTATGATTTGAGGTAGAATTACGCAGTGGTAGATATTTTATAAGTTACGAATGTTAATTAATAATATGCAACAATAAAAAAGATCTAACTACTTTGTTATGGAAAGTACCAATATGATGCAGAAAAGGGAACTCGAAGCATAATCGCGCGTGTCTGTTTTATTTTTAAAATATATAAAACATATAAATAAAGTCGTGTATTGAAAACGAAACCCAATGTAATAAAAAATAACAAACAGATTAAAGCGTATAATTTCACGCAAAAGACAGCAACATAAGAAACGTTCCACGAAGGTTTGCGCATGTAGGTACATATAAACCTCCTTTTGACATGAGACACCCTGTGGAGTCGAGCCGCTGATGAGAGATATACAATCTCACTGGCCCACACTTGCATGTAATAATATAAGAAATTTTGAAACTGACGCCAATATTCTCTGGCGCATACCCAAATCCGAGGGGAATCCCAATCAACAACCATCTATAAAATGTAAATCTAACACACACAGGTAACATTTTAAATGGGCTAGATTACGTTATAACTGAATACGATTACTATCTTCACGTTCTCCAACTAGCTCGGGCCATTCCTCAACCAGTCAAACGTCTTGGGTATATCTGACATAATAACGCCTTGACATTGTTGATGTCACACATCGCAGCGCAGCGACATATCGACGGCCAAGACGTTTTACCACTCGACTAACTCAAGGAAAACTTTTGAACCGATCATCGTAATGTCCTGTCATGAGGTAAACCTCAAACTACTGCTCCAACAAAAACTGGGTCACACATTGGATTCGAATGGATTAAAAATTCTGGTGTAAATTTGAATTGTACACTCTAAGTGCACATTACGTAGTTGTTATTTAGCGTAATGGAAAACTACTTGAACGGATTTTAACATGACGTATTCAGCAAGGTCGTTACACATCAGCGGTACCATCGATTTGACATCACTCAACTCCACTTTATTGGACAAAGTGGAACGTGTAAATGAAGAAACGATACCCTGCAACCGTTTAACAGCTGTCAACGCTGATGAAACGTATGGCACATTTGAAGGTGATATTAATTCAAATATTGAGTAGATTAAACGTAACGCAAGATGAGTGAGTTAGAGTTGAAATTCAGAACTTACGCAATAGCTTCGCATGTTCGTGAGTGATGTTTTAACTAAATCTATATCTTTAACAAAATAGGACATGACGTATTATCAATATCTTTTCTATCGACGAAAATAAACAATTAAATAAAACATATAAAATACTTTTTAAATTACAAGTCGAATCGCTTACATTTAAGGTAATGTCAGATAAAGTGAATTGCAAAGAAATGTCTTGAATAACAGTTATCTAGGACAAGACACGGAGGCCACAACCGTATCACATATTGAATAAATCCTTAAAATTATCAGCGTTAGTATTCCTAATACTTATTCATGAGCTTAGTGCATTTAGCGAATACCAATAAATCTGTACAAATCGATAAGAATTTTTGAATTAATTATCACCTTATTTAAACCTGAAATGTATCGATTGACGTTAGATATAGAGCTTTATAAAAAAATATTATAAGGCAATAAACAATATATCAAGACAAATTCCGCCTTACCCTTCCCTAACGATATTAGGCGTGACTAAACACTAAAGTCATCGGTCTATAAACAGTCTTGCCATGCATAGCAAGAAACGTGCGAAATTTAAAACGAAGACATAATAAAAATGAATATCGTGTGTAGTTTCTTGCGCCACTTCTCCTCATACGCATACTTTTCGAAGTGAAGGTGTTTATTAGCTTTTAAGGAGTGAGATCGAAATCCTTATTTTGAATCAATGATTTTAATAAAAACAAGAAATGCCTAGCCAGTGTTATTAACGTATAAAAATTCCGGTTAACCTCTCGAACTAAGTTTTAAATGCTTGTACTAGGAGTTGGTTCATGACAATAGTCGAATGGCGAAATTGATCCTACGATCCTAAGTTTCACAAACCGTACCCTAAACTTTGGGCTATGGACGCCTATATCTATTTTACCTTTGACGACAATCACTTCTTACTTCACCATTCATCTTACATCAGCTTCGCTTACTACTGATAAAAGAACAAAAAAAAAGCTCATGGGTTACACCTAAAATATAGAAACTGACACACAAAATATATCTGGTGAAAGTGATATTCGAATAAATATAAAAGAAATTTAGCCCAAGAGGGCGGTTAGTGTCGAACACGGCTCCTGACATCGTACAGTAAATTTAGTCAAATTTGCATGTTCAACAAACGTTTAAATTTTGCACGGAGAAAACACGACGAGCAAGTTTGCTAAGGCAAATGAGTATTACGCCCTCAAGCTCAAAATAATTCTACCGAATTTCCCTTTGCAAAAGCTTTAAAGATTAGCGCACTCTTATTTAAATCATATGTATATAACTATAGTAATAGCACGTAACTTAAGAACTATATCACTTAGCACTCTTACAAGGGCTACGTTGCAGATATAAACTTGCTGTAGCACAAATACGATTGACAATATAATATGTATAAAAGGCATTATAATCCGAGATCTAGCAGAAATCACTTATCATCAAGTGAATCATGGCCACCCTTAATCTGAAAAATGGTTTAGATTACAAAACCAATTAATATAAAATGAGACAATCGAAGCTTGGACGTTATTGAATGGACATTGAAGAAGAATGATATACATGTCTATGTAACGGGCAACAGTGACATTCAGTGCCCCGTCGTTAATTAATGATATTTATAATTTTTAAAACCAGTTCTGTTACCGGATCCGTAACGCGTGAACATAAAAACGTATTCAAACAACGCGTTATACCATAACAATGTATATAACGGAACTTAATCAACCAAAATTATTTTAAAAATTGTTCCATACAACTTACATAAACATTGCAACATTTCTTTTGTTTTTTTGTTTAATGTTGTCACCCACAATCGAGTTCAGTTTTATGGTAAATGATTCCCGGCCCATAACACCTTCATTCATTCTCGATAAGGAATCATAATGCAGATGAGTTGTTACCCCTGAGTATTAAGATCTAACGCCGTTATAAGGGTATCTGTTTTTGTTTTTATGGCTGATGGCCACTGTTAGGCCGAGGACTTTTACAGCTTGACCCTGTTGAAAGGTGGCTGAGCGCTTAGGGCACTCAGCCTAGACCTTTATTAATGAGAGCCTCAGATTGGATCTTTATCCTGGGCGCGAAAGCATCCGACTAGAGGGTGCCTGAGAGGTCAGTTACTTTTGACGGATCAACTAAATTGATAACATTATTATTATTAACGACATTAAGGGTATCCGATTCCCATCTCAGTCCCCAGGGGTGACAGGAGCATCTTGAAAATTTTTAATAGGGCATGGATGTAGGTGTCAGTGGCCGCAGCACGAGCAGGTGAAGTGTGTGTGGATGAGGTGAATAAAAGGAAATTCGACATTACTTTTAAAACTATTAAATGGCTTCATGTTACTATGACGTTCGACTGAAGCCGAGAGGTTGTTCGTAAGACTACCTGCGTTGTTGGTTTTGTATATTTATTTATGACCGCAAGATACCGAGACGGTCCTGTGTGGGAGCACATTACTCTCCCACTACTTCCGACACACAGAGGTGTAAAATAAAACAAAACAAAGGGTCCCGACACGAAAGTAATGAAACAAACCCAGAGTTTTTTATAAGGCCTTTTTTACATTTTATCATAAACAAAGGACTGTGTTTTGAATATAAAATGTCCTTACTTCCTCCAACATAACAATAATTATGAATTTAAACAATTATACAATTGATAAAAATGTTTAATAAAACACAAATACCCAAGTGAATTAAATTCGAAATAAAAACTTAATAGCTCTTGCGGTTACGACATAATGATGGAACAATACATACATTATATCCAATTTCTCGATCGAGATATTCACTTTTTTCAATATAATGAATACGCATCGCGTGATATGAAGAGAAACAAATGCGTTCATCAATCTATAAAAAGACTAAAACCTTAAGATGGAGTTTTGTTCATTTTATTTAAATGGAGAATATTTTAACTGAAAATAGGTACAACACAAATGATTCGCCAGATTGATGACGAACCGAAACAAGATATAAGTAATGTTGACAACATTGGCAAATGTCCAATTTTAATCACAACAAAAAGCAATCTAAAAATCACCGATATTAAACGTTGAAATAAGCATTGTGGAAGCAATTTAAATAAACACTGTTGACCCAAGACCATCAAGTAGGAAAGTTTTGGTGGCATTCGATAGAAAAAAGTAGCGATTTAAATGATTTCAAACAACGCTCGCTTCGATGATTATGAGAACATTGGATGGTTGATGGTTCTTTAAATTATTATGCTGATGACGATACTGTGATCGTGGCTTTAGCCACGAAGTTCTGTTTAATACGAAATAATGAGGAGGATATTTTATGAACCGCAAGTATATGGACAAATACACAGACAGGCACGGGGGGTGTGGCTCTGTATTTGCGCCTTTTTTATAAAGAATAGGTGGCAAACGAGCATGCACCCCACCCGATGGTAAGTCATCACCGCCGCGCATGAACATCCGGAACACAAGACGAGCTCGCAATTGCGCTGCCGGCCTTGAAGGAAGATGATGATGAACTCTTCTTGAAGGTCCCTAACTCGTATCTGATCTATCTATATAATGTATATATATATATATAAATATATATAGATCAACTATTTATCCAAGGTTGTAGATGCGTTATAACCATTAAGGACTGAGATGGAATGACTCAACACCATTAATAAAGGTCTTCGGATCCCTACACACACCAGACGAAACACAGCAGCATTATGCAGCTATTTTACGCTGGTATTCTGTGAGAGCGTGGTCCTACCCCGGTAAGCTGACCCATTGATTCTGCAGCTAGAAACAAACTGCAGTGTAGCTGTACCACTGTTAAAATTATAACGCAGATTTATATTTCCACGATCAAACCTTTCATAAATAGACGATACAAAAGCGTTTATGCAAACCAATCGCAATTGGCATGTTATTCAAATAAATAGAGAATATAAAAGCAAAAATCGCAATCAAAATATTTAAAACGAAAAAATTATGATAAAATACCCAAAACTCGTTAATGCAAAGCAATAAGTCGAACGTTTAGAACGTTTGTTGGACTGAGAGTTGAATAACAATTTAGATTAGAAACTAAAAGCTGCCGCCTCGTGCTGGCCGCAAGATGTCAATGGTGGGTGAAGTTCAGCGTCTAAGGTCGCATTTATCGCCCCAAGCTAGAAGTTCATACACTTTCCACTTTACCAGTCACGATTACGAGGTTATCTATGGATCATGCAAACCAAGGAACTTTAAGCCGTCATTTCACTATGAAGGTCAAGTGTCTTATTTCATGTTTATTTCGATTCATATGTTAGAAAATCGTTTAAGCCGGATGTTTCATTTGGGATTTTTTTCCCTTGATGACAATGATGATGTCCTTTTGGTTGTTGACGACCCCAGCGATATCTTCTGATTATTGCCAGATACCAAAATATTGTTATTTTTTTGTGTATGAGTATTGCTGTTGTTCCAGTGACCTCTACAGCTTTATCTAATTAGATTCGCGAGAGACCCGATGAGTAGGGAGACGATATAAAATATTGTATGGTGCCGTAAGCGTTTGCGCAAACATAGAGGCGTTCAGGTACAGTATCGGGGACACATGACAGACATACAGCACACCGAAAACCAACTAATTAACTAAATAGTTATTGTTCCTCCGCTGGGAATAGAACCCAAGACTTGCAACGCAGCAGCCAGGTATTACACATTACACAACGCGGCCGTGAAACCGTTATAAACATATAAAGCATACCCTTATTTCATAAACGGAAATATTTTATTCTCCCATTATCAAACGGTTGTGTTACGACATTTACAGGGTATGACGGAATGATAATAAAAACATAAATCAAGCACTAGCTTAAATTAAAAGAAAAAAGCAAAGTATTCTATGCGAAAATATATCTAGAACAAAAGACCAAGAAGTCGAATAAGTAGTCGAATTCGTTCCAGACCATTAATAGAAAAGCAATACACAACAACTTGCTACGAAAAAAACTAAGAGGAAAATGAATCGATTAAAATATATGCGAGCCAATCTACGAGATGCTGGAACAATAATTTTAAAACCAACATGACTCATTTCATAACATAAGGTCTAATAAGATGAGATTCCATTGTTCTAGTCGGAAAAGTAGATGCCACTAATAACTTTATTGTCTGGAAAATAAAACAAATATTGTCTTCAGTGATATTGGGACAATAGACATCGTTTAGGATAGTTTTTGTCGCTATGTGGATGAGGCATGCTTTCAGCAGTGGATTAGTAATGGGCTAAAAAATAAAACTTTGTTTGTTCTACCAGATATCACCAGTTCTGGTTAAAATCCAAAACCGGTTTAAGACAGACACATTAACATTTCGCTACTTATGGTTTAAAGCTTTTCTGCAAAACTTAATTTACTTTTCTTTCTTTATTCCGTGGAGGAAATGTTTAAGGAAGTCGTCTCTAGATCCGAATGAACTTTTAGGTAGTTAAGACGGTCATAACCTTGTAGATTGAACGTCGATCTAGCGGTCTTGTTTCACATACGAACTGATTATTTTTTTATTATCAATGTAACGACTAACAAACGAGCTCACAGTTCACCTGATGGTAAATGATTCCTATGGCCCATGTTATCTACATTCATTCTTGACAAGGAATCATAATGTAAATGCGTTGTTACCCTTGAGGGCTGACATGAAATGCCTCATCACCGATAAAGATTTTCGGATCACCACAAGAAACACAGCAGCATTGTATTGCTATTTTACGCTGGTATTCTGTGAGGGCATGGTCCTACCCCGCTTGAGCAGACCAATTCATTCTGCACCTAGAAACAAACTGCAGTGTATTTTCCGTTTTATGTATTTTTACGTACAATAAACTAATCATTGCGAGTTATTAAAACTCGTTAATAGACATTAAGTCGTCTATTAAATCAATGATATATTTAAAAAAATAATATGTTTATTACTATTACATGTTCAGTACCTTTAATGATAAGAAAGATAATTTAATGAAAGAAGCAAATGTCAATCCATACTATTTCCGTAATATTTATGTAATTTCTAAATATATCTAATAACTTCTTAATATGATAATGAACAGTTAATTCAGTAACATCTGGCTATAACTGAGAGGCTCGTATCTAATACGCTTAGTGACGTAGTATAAGTGAAGTATCACCAAATTTTAAATGACCGTGAACCGCCTACCGGATGCTAAAATAAAACGAAGGTGGTATCAACTAGCAGATAGCTGTTATTTGACCCACATCACTAACCCCGTTGAGGCGAAATCGCAATGTTATTTCGCGACTTAAATTTTTTGGAACACTTTTACTTTGGCATTGGGCTAACCAGGGCCGCCAAACTTCGACCATATGCCGCGCACTTAAAAAAGTTATGTTCTGATTTCAAAAATAATTGACAACCTGTTTTAGAACGGATAGTTCATTTTTTACATCGATTTTTTCGTATGAGGCAATGTGTCGGCTCTATTTAATAAAAATCGTGCGTTCAATGGCTTATAACGTGATCTCCTTGAGTCCTTTTTGTTACGGCAATAAATTTATTTTAATGCTGTTATTTAATACAATATAAATAAGATTTATATTAATTTTACATTCACAATTTACCATTTAAGAATATGTCCACATAGAATAAGTTTAAGAGCACACAACTAACTTCCACAAGAACTAACTCAATCCGTTAAAAAAAAATTATATAAATTATATACCACGAAGATAACAACCCTGGCTTCAGATTGATCTGCCGTATGAACGAATTTGGTGATGACCCCAATTTCTCTTTCGATAACGCTCCACTGAACACTGACGAGCTTTTTGTCGAGTGTCGTCGAGATAGTTCGCTTCGACACGACATTCGTTTGAAGGGCAACGCACGATACAAATGTAATACACACCTTATAAATATGAAACTTTCTAAGTCGAAATGTTAAGTGCTTCACAAATAAACCACTCAATTCTTCGCGAACCATTATTAACTGATAACAAATTATTGTGCTTATTACTTTAGAATAAATGGTTCCAACGAAACTCGAACTTTTGCCCGTAAAAGTAGTTTTCCTTTCGTTTAATTGAACTGCAATCCTATGCAATATGTTCTTATGAAAATATGGCAGACGAAGACAACTATAGCCATCCTGTCCTCATCGACAAATTATGATGAAAGGCATTTTCATCCCTGAATATAAAACTGAATGAAAAGAAAATTCTAGTTTTTTATTAATTACTCTTTATATAGTCTAAATTTTTATGTAGTATAAAATTGATTCTCCTAAATATCGTTAATTTTCTTACAGTTCCGATTCAAAATTCACCACTTGCGATTAATCGATCCAAAATACAATGTATATTTCGTTCTAATTTTTGTAATCATTTTTGTTCATTAAACGCAGTAAATTAAATAAATGAAAAAGGCATCAAACTTGTCTTTGCTCCAACCCAGAAGCGCCTCCAAAGAGAAAAACTTAAAGTCTTTAGAGCTTTTGATGTCAAAATGAATCTCATTGTGAATTCATGCGACATTATTCGGGGTTTTTCCTCGAGTTTTCGCAAGCGTGTCATCGACTACAAGCCAAGGAGCTCAGCTTTCTACGTAATATGCTTTGTTAAAATTTCGCTCATTCGCGAATCCATGCACGGTGACCTACAAAGAACGAGTGCGTAATTTTCAATTACTCAGTACGAATTTAAATCACAGGTATCGGTAAAGGATCAAAGGTATATCGATTTGAAAGTGCCAATATGCTTAAATTGGTTATTTATTTGGAACTTGGATAATAACTATTAATAAATAATAATTTCAACAATATAATTGTATGCTAGTCGCCGTAGAACGTGGATGAGAGACGTAGCTCAAAAAATCAGCATGCTGAAGTGGCAATGGACTCGACTGGCGTAGAACCAATAATCGATTGAAAAGAAAGGTTATTGTGTAGCAATCTCAGACTGGCTTGATTACGACGTATGCAAGTTTACGGGAGGTCGACGTATGCAATTTATGGGGAGGCTTATATATATATATATATATATGTATATTTATATATATATGTATATATATATACATGATGTTCTAGTACTGGACTAAATATATATCTCATTTTTATATATTCTCATAATATATGTCATTTTTAATAATGGTAGCTAGTCTCTGCAACGGCTTCAGAGGAAACATGCTCTCACAGACTGCCAGCGTGAATTGGCAGCATAACGCTGCTGCTTTGTTTGATGAATATAAGGATACAGTTACTGCTTCTATTATCCGACGGTTAAGATGCAAAGCCTTGAAACATAAATACTAAAATAGAGAACATGCATTTTATATCTTTTGCTGATGCATACTAAACTCAGCTGAGTTTAATATAAAACATATAATCTCAAATCAAGACACAAAATCTTTAATTGCCTCTAAATACAATACACAAAAAGATATAAATCGTGGGTTGTTGTAAGAGCAATGACGGCAACCATATAAAACCGATATTGGTTGAAACCCTTGTCGCAACAGAACCGCAATAAAGTCGTTCAACAAGAGATTGAACAAGCAACAGGTAGAACAGTTTATTGCACAACCGACACACAAACATTCCAAGTTCGCGCCGACCCCAAAGTTTACTTCGCAAACTCTACGTTCGTAAAAGCTTCGGCCTTTGTAACGCTCGTTTCAGCAAGAGAAAAAGAATAACTTGCCTGATTATAACATACATATAATGTCACAAAAAACAATTTTAGAGCAGTTATACTCGTAGCTCAGTGTTCGTTATTTAATTCTCGGTACGCGAGCAATCGGAGTTCGATCCCTCAATGAGAATTTTTATTCGTAATTTTAATTAATGATTTACCACGTGTGAACACAGCGGTGAAGGAAAACAAATCTAAGAAAAATAAAAAAACATAATATTCAACAATCTGCAGTGCCTCTCTGTATAGGCTTGTGGACTATGCTCCAATACGGAGGGCGCCTTAATAGGAGGCTTATGCAACTGCAGATTTTATATATATAGGCTGTTATTTTCCGGTACTTCTAGAGCCACTCTGTAGCTTGGTTCAGCTACACAGGTGTACTACACCCTCACAAATAACGCATAATAAAAGCTGCCACGTTAAATTGTTTGTCCGTTTGTTATCTGTTTTATGATGAAAAAATATAAAATCCATTTACCTTCACTTAGGGCTCGCTTAGAACAGAATATTAATATTATGAAAAACAACTCATTCAAAGCGTTCGAGAGCGAAACTAATGCCGTCTTGTGGCCGCATGGATTACTTTCGTTTGTCCGAGATGCCGAAAGTGGTCTTTTACTCTCCGGCAAAAAGATTTGCATCCAATATACATGACATATTGTCTTAAGAATGTTTGGACTGTTAAATTACTCTTGTAGAGCCACGGAACACTTATAAACTAGCCGCAGCACGAATGCAGAAGGAACTATACTTAATTGGTACATAAGTGTTACTATGCGTATGGTGAGTGGAAGAAACCAGACAACGTATTACTGCTGATGAGGATTTTCATCCAACTCCTCATGAATATCAACGTATCTGCGTTATGATTCCTTATCGAGGATTAATGTAGGTATCATAAGCCGTCAGAACCACCGGTATCTGGTGAAACGACTAGAAATTTCATTAAAATTTTAATTTAATAGTTACGTCAAAAGCTATTATATTCTGCACTTAAAACTGTATAATATTAAATAACGAATAAAACAAATTTGTAAAAAAAAATAATTACAGATAATTAATGACAGCTGCTTAAATTAAAAAAGAAAGAAAGAGGACCAGCCCCGCCTGTGTACGCGACAGTCGTTATGTTGTCGCTTTTGACGACTGCAACTGTCGCGTTGAAATGAGAACATTTGTGCAGTTGCTAACGGCCGTTGCCCATAAAATTTCCTTTCAAGTACAAAACGGGATATAAACCAACATACCGCGTACCGCACCAGTTGCCGGAAGTGAAAATTGCAATGACGACAATTTGGTGACGAGGAAATTATAATTAATTGATCAATTTTCCACACTCGTATAAATATGCCTTAACGGATTTTCACAATGTCACTTGAGAAAACGATCTGCGATCTTTTACAGAACATAAAACTACAGATGAACTGTCTATATTTCTTATTTATACAAACGTTTAACCTTTTGATTCCGTTGTTTTCACCTTAAAACTGTATCGCTGATGTGTATTGATACGTCAATAGCTTTATGGCTAAGAATGTAGTCTGCAAAAATTAAGGTCGTACGTTCGAAGAAGGCACAAGTATTTAAGTTTAGGTAGAGATGTTCACCGGATTGTTAGTAATGTTTATATCATTGTTTATAAAAAAAAGCAATACACGTGTTCACGTAATGGTAAGTGATAGTTAACTGCGAACCATAAACACCTTCAACCATCCTCATTAAACATTTAAGATAGAAATGCGTTTACACCCCCGACGACTTACCATTTCTTGTTCACGAAAATAGTCCATAGACAGATTCGAACATACGACGTAAGTTTCGCAGACCGTACCCAAAACCATTAGAATAATGACCCTTCAAAAACCTGTTACCCTTTGTATTTGGTACCCTTGGTAACTTGGTATTAAAAAAAATGAAAACCATTAGACAAAGTTGGTAACATCTCAAAAGTGTATTATAAGCGCATGCATGATCACGCACACATTAAACGTCATTGAGACGATCATGCGCATGCGACGACAACGGCACGAGATAATGAAAACGACGTGAACAGTGTCAACGTTGAAGAAAACTGGTTAGATGAAAGCGAAAACTCCTCTAATTACTTTCATCGCACCGGAAACGTGAAGCGGAACGCTGCGACCCAGCGACACTGGGCTTTACGTTCATAGTAAAGTCGTTAATTTCCGTAAGAATATTGCATCATTTTATTGCATATACAATCCCGTAAGTAACACGACAAACTTAAGGTGGAGACAAGTGACGTGTCACCTATCAAACAAAGAAAAACATAATTTTGTTACTCTATATACATACAATAAGAAGATAATTTTGTTCCTCTGTGTACATATAATAGGAAGATAATTTTGTTACTTTTTTTGCATAATTATGAAAAATTGTACTACTATATTTCAAATATCAATTTTGTTAGAAAAAATTCAAAAAATAATTTACCCCTCAATTTTGTCGTGCTACTTACGAGACAACCAGTATATGTATATATAATAAAATCGTTAACAGTTTTTTTCACCCCCCCTCTGTCGACGTTAACGTTCCCCGTCCACAGGGGTCGGAGTGTAGCGAAATTGCAGCTGATATCGAGCTAGCAACGCCGTTACACTCCCTACTCGCGGGCTCCCTGCTCGCGAGTCTTCACCGGCGAAGCTGTAGAGGCTGCAAGGCCAACAGCATTACTCAAATTCGAAAACATAACATCGAAAAACAGTTTTTTTGTCTGTTTATCTTTGCGTATATATAGTTTTATCTGCGAAATAAATTGGTCGACTCGACCGAGGAGGCACACGCCGTCATTGAATACAGAAACATAGCATCATAATGCCAATCATAATGTTTCGTCTACCAATGTCAGTGGGAACAGCGTATTGACGAGGCATTCGATGTTAGTTTTCAATGGTGATAGCTCATCTGAACTCTGATTTCTAATCGAAGATGAATGTGGTATGTCATAGGTAGCAAGGAGTCATCCACTATCAGGGGAACTTTACAATATGAAGGTTTTACACGTTTATATTATATAAACGTTTATGTCGCTCCTACAGTATTGTAAAAAGTTGTATAGTTTACTAAGTAACATCTTTTTAATTTTCATCAAACGACAAGCGTACCAAGACTCAGGTCATCAACATCTTGAAAAGCTTGAACATAGGCCTGCCCTATAGATAGCCATACAAAGAACGAAACTGAGACACCTGCATCCATCGACTTCTCGAAAATTGGCATAGGTGACCTACACTGCGTCTGACACTCCGATGTTGCCACTAGAGAACCTTACCTGTGTGATGGAATGCGCAACTCCACCAGCACTTTCATGGGCACGGTCGAGGTTCGACCTTGACCGTGTATTACATGTACTATAATTACAATTTGCCAAGCTTTTGCAATTACACTTGAACTTTTAAACCAAAACTTTCAAACTGCACATTTAATATAAATGAAAAATTTGTATCATCGTCACTGTCTACCAATACTCACTTCTGTAAATAAGTCTCACCACAGTTGGCCCATTAATAAAAGTATCAAAAAAAATATTTTTCACATAACTATATTTAGCACACACGTAAACTTCTAATCAGTATAATAATGTAAAGAGAACTCAGTACACCTCGATTTGGAAATCTTTATCGGTCGCTCCATTTTGACCTATGCTAGTTTCGCAAGAAACTCTATTAAAAACTCCACACGCAAACGTCGGTCAATAGCCGATAAGGCTTGAGTTATCTTGTAGCTAATGAACTGTTGAGAGTTTGGTTAAACGCGACCGTATCAATGACACGCTGAAAATTCTTCGACGAAGTATTCGATAATATACTTTTTTATTTATGATGTCCTCCTCGAAATCAACCATTTCGACCTCAGCGATATCTTCCGGTAATTACCAGCGGGTTACAACTGAACAAGATAAATCATAGTGCTCATTACGTAAACATTCGCACAAACATACATGCACTCACTCGCTATCCCCGTCCATATAATGCATGAGCAAAAAGTTATGAGGAAGATTCAGATTTCATTTAGATTCAGACAAAGACACAAAACATGAATAAAGCACGCCCAGACACGACAACCAATAACTTTTAATACAGTTCCTCTACACAGGCTAGGCTAGAAGCCAAGTACTCTAATCGCCACACGTAACTACCTCAAAGATTATTTATCTCTATTTTCGAATTTAACGTAAATCTAGATATACTGTATATGTGGGTATCACATTTATCCTAGATAAGAAATCGAAACCCAGGCGCGTTATCAACCCTAAGAGCTGACATGGCTTGTTACTTACCCATATTGGGGTCACTGGTGCCTGTCTGTATCCACTTGCCGTTCAAGTGAATAGACAAATTTCTATGCAGAATTTTGTCGAACCTAGTTTCGACAAGTTGATCATAAGATGAAAATGAAGTGTCTAAGATACGGTGTCAAGAGTGGAGTAAATGAAAGGAAACCGGCGATATAACTCCCCAGTAACGGATCCCTAACTGTAAAATTTAACACTAATTATCTCAACAATTACATAAAGCAAATTTATACCTAACTAAAATCATCGCGTAAACTTGAATACTTAGGTTGTAACTAACAGCAAATGTTTTTATTATCTCAATTCAAAACAAACAGACCGTGTAATACTAATTAGCGAACATAGAGGATAAAAACGAAGTAACCTGAATATCTTATTCACACAAAGAAGATGTATATGAGTCCCGCCAGTATCACATCACATCACATCAGGCAGAAAGCCATTTATAGGATGTGCACGATGTCAAGAATAAATAATCCTATATGTCTAAAATTGTTTATTAATTAAATATTTAACGATCCAGAATTATGAAATCAAAAAAAAAGAATACAAGGCGTATTTTCTTATTGCGCAGTGTTAACGACCGCAATCTACAGTGTGAGTAGAAGAGGTCATACGTCTAGAGGTCGCAAGGGAAAAGGGCGAATTCGTTAGGACACAAATAAAATCAATAAGCTAAAATGCGTGCTAAATGAGAGTAATGTCTTAAAATAAAAAGTTATATCAGGATCATAATTGAAGACGTAAGTAGTAAACATTAGAAAACTAAACAAATTGCTATAGGATCATATAGGTTATTAAAAAAATTACACATATTGTTTACGAAATAAGGGAATGCCAAACAAATTTTAAAGTACATTATGTAGGTTCGTCTAGGATATTAAAAACTATATACATATCTTTTATGATATTAGGAAGTGACAAACGGAAATTTGGCTACCTGAAAGTAAATAAACCCTGTTACTTAATACACCCGCATCTGTCCTCGATTAAGAATCCATAGACAGATGTGTTACGCCCCTGTCTGACTAAGGCGAATGCGTTACCACCGGTGATTAAAACTCCTTTTATTTATTTTATTTATATATATATATATATATTTAAATCCTTTTAAAAAAGAATACCTTAATTAATATAATACCCAATACGATTAAAATCCTTTAGCATTAAACTAACAATTTTAGTAGCATTTTCTATTCATCATTCCATACTTCGATAATAATGAAATTCATTGAAGCAAAAGGAAACTAAATCAATGAAAAACTTGTCTGAAAGTACTACGCAATCGATGACCCTAAAAATGCTTTAGATTTTTATTATCGTTATCGAAGAATATGACATGAACATCAGAATGCAGTAAATATAATCTAAGTGCGATATCGCTCTTACAAAAATTGAGATATGTATAAACACAAAAATATTTTACGTTTTAGAATCTGTTTCATCAAGACCTGTGTTAACTTGGATGTTTGATGGAATTAAATCCTATTGAATCGTTTTAGGTTAGTATAGTCATTGCGTAAATGACAATCAAGACAAGGAAGTTTCGTGTAATGCACTCACACTAAAGAAGCTACGTGATAATTACGGCCGAATCCATACCTCAAACTGAGTAGAACTTTTAGAGTAGAATTGTAAAATCGCATTGCAACTTGTTTCCAGTTGCAACAGATATTAGTCGAATCGAAAAGGATCACACCCTCACAGAATACCAGCTTGAAATGTCTAAACAATGTAAATTCTATGTCTCGTGTGCACCTTGAATCTTTATTGAGGATGGATGTAGACATTTACGGGCTGCAGTCGTAACATGTACTGCATGTCACCCTTGGTTAAAAAAAAAACAATGCCCTTCATAGTTAGGTATCGATAAAGAAGAGACCCTACAATCGTACGAAATACCATAAGAAATGTTGTTACAAGATTGTGCTAATGTAATTTAAGATAGGGTTAAACACGCCGATCTAAATTTATGATGTAATTGCGAAATCCGTGTCATGAATCGCAATTTACACAACACATACCTAGACTAGACGACACATTCACCTATCCTGACGCACAATTAAAAATAGCCGACGGGATTCAGCAGACATTACGGACATACAATATAGACGCGCAATTTATATTCCCCTTATTCTTAGACTTAAATTCTAGTTTTGTGTTCATAACTAACTTAAGGCAACACATTAATTGTTCTCAGATACTCACTCCTCAGATACTTTTTACATTTATTTATGGCGGATATGTGTCATTGATTATCACATGTTAATTTTACAGAGTAGTGGCAGCTCACTGTCTATGCGGTCGATTTTAAATCACGGTTCGCGAACAAACTGAGTTTGATCTCCGGTGCTGGCATCAATTACTTTGCTCATTGCAAATAAGTACTGGTTTACCACGCGCTCGGCGCTGAAAGGAAAACCTGTTTAATAAGTAATTTTTAAAAAATAGAAGACATCAGTCCGCTTTGGACATACCTGGTGGATTGTGCCCAACACCCTCTGTAAAGAGATTATATATATATATATATATATATTTATATATTTATATATATATGTTATTGAGAAGGGTATATACCTACAAATATAGGTTGTTACTTTACTTTAAAAAAAATCAGTTAATACCTTTTATCTCAAAGTGGTCGGGTCGACACATTGAATTCCGTTGCGACTTGAAAGTGATCCATACCAACGAGAATAAGAAATTTGGAGAGCAAGACACGTAAACGACGGGGAGATACATATCTTAATGAAGTCCACTGGTCGATCATTTACTTATGACAATAGTAATAAATCTTTATTGTATTATAATATGTTAATCTGATTGTAAGCACTATGCTGATCCAATTGTCAAAAACACATTTTAAGTTTATGACAATTCAATAATATGAAGGCAGGGTTGAAATATAAAATTTGTGCAGTAAGCGGGCGGACTTAAAACAAAAAAAAATAGGATTTTTGTACATGCTATAAAAATATATACAAAGATAAAAGTTTTTTTATGCCATCGCTATAAGGGTATACTTTTTTGCTTCAGTTTTTTTAAGAAAATAACTATGCCAACGAGCACATAATCTACCTAAGTAAATGATGAATGCAGCCCATATACAAATTCACCCATAGCGAAAATTCAGAAATGCAACGCTTCCGGTGGCCTGGTGTTAGGATTCCTAAACTTATCACTCGAAACACATCAGTGTTATGCTCCTATTTCACACTCGTGTTCTGTCCTTTCCTGGTGAAAACGACCACAAACTGCAATTAAGCAAGCTTCAGATTATCTCTACCAAATGTACGTCTGTATAAAATTATGTAATGGTGTATTTTTGTTGCATACTCAATCAAAGAGAATAAAGACGTGAAATACAATCGGATAGAGCAAACACCTATATTCTGCAGAACGTAATAAATTTTTGTATCCCTTAAGGGACTCCCAAAATTTCCAACGAACATGCCTGCCATGATACACGTGCACCGATCTCATGCAATGATATGTTGATTTTATTACACCAACTTAAAAAAGATCCCAACCGGTTCAGTTTCGAAATGGAACGCAAGTGACATAAAAATTACGACCTTCACGTATATACGGTGGTGTTGTTTAATTAAGTGGAATGCCATCAAATACGATTTTTGTGGTTCTCCAACGTGTAATCCTTGAACTTATTTGGTATTAATCACGTTTGCAACATTCAATTTCATATATTAATGTTTACTATCACGTAAACGCTAATCTATCACAACTAAAACGTATGATACGTTTTAGTTGTATTAATTTTAATCATTGCGTACCTCGAACAAAATTATAACTCGAGTGGAATCTCTCAAGAGCTTAACGTCAAATGCTTAAATATATATAGGATGTGTAATATAAATTTTCTAAACAATTATCTGTCAAAAAAAAATAACTAAGCCCATCGTAAATATTAAACCGATTGGATTAACAGTAACCAAGACGGACCAACGACGCATTATATGCGGACAGTATTTTCCGATGAAAACATGAAGCTTATATATTTCGAATCGGCCCCGCGAAGTAACATTTAAAAACTAAACATCTGCATTTGTTCCGCATAACGTAATAGATTTTAGATACAAGAACTAGTTTTATGGCTTAAAGAAAATATAAAACTTACTATGTATCCGATGCGATGGAGATCCTAAAGAACACACAATTTACACGTAATACTGGATTTTCCCGCGCGTTTAGTGTAACTTTTTTAAAATTCTTGACTGACGGCGATATGTCACATCAGTTGTTCACTTGTCGTTAGAGCTGATTGCGGTAAGCGCGGAACGTCGCGTCTCTCGAGCAAGTCTGCTGCCGAGTGCCGGCGGGCTGCGTGAGCTCTTGTAAACAAAACGCGCTGGTGGGGGCCCCGCCGAAAAGCCTAGCCGAATGGCCCGTTCACTTACGTCACTCCACAGTCCTCCAGAGAACGATAAGCGCTGTACGGACTGACCACTTGCACTTCGTCTTCTAATAGTTACTAATTCACTTATTTACATATTCTACGAAACCCCGTATTGCCTACTGTTTTCTTTTTATGTGTTGTGCAGTTGTTTTAAATTTAAATTTACTCACTTTTTTAGCATTTTATCATTTACAAATTATTAAGACTTTATTTTGCCTTTTCTACCAAGACACCTAAGTATCATGTGTCGATTAGAAACATGAAACCTCAAAAACCTGTTTGATCGTAATTCTATATATGTATTCAAATTTCTATTTATATATAACTGTATGTATATATACTATACATTTTTTGTTTAGAATTAATATACTTGATGATTTTTATTTAATTAAAGTATTTACATACACACATATAGTGAATTTTGACCGCCTGTCATGTTTGTTCAAATACATACTCTTAATGTAATAAGCAGTAATGAATGGTCGTCGCGTTTTAAATTATTTACAGTGGTAGAGCTACACTGCAGTTTGATTCTAGCTACAGAATGTATGGGTCAGCTCGACCGGGGTAGGACCACGCCTTCACAGAATACCAGCGTAAAATAGCAGCATAATGCTGCTGTGTTTCGTCTGATGAGTGCAGAGATCCGGAGACCATTATTACTGGGACATTCCATCTAATTCCACAAGGGTCATCAAGGGACAATGCATCTGCATTATGATTATTTATCAAGTATGAATGCAGATGTCACGGGCCACAGGAATCACTTACCATCAGGTGCACTATGTGCACGTTTGTTACTATTAATGAAAAAATAAATTAAATGTAAAGGCCCAGATTGATTTAAATAATTACCTTAACTATTTCGTCTAAAGCAATTTCTTCCTGTTATGACGAACCTGGTGGAGACGCTCTTACTACCCATAATGAACTGTGCAGATGTTAAGTTAAATTAAAATATTTCTCTCCAACTCATGACAGGGTGATCCTTTCTAATTTAAAGATACTCGTAAGTATTCCATAGCACTTTGCTGGGTTCTTTAAGAACTATGGTAATCATTCAGAATTCTCATCAAATCAATTCAGAATCATCTCCCGCAGCTGGGCCATGGGCCTTCTCTCTAGACAGGGAGCATACTACACCACGTCACTCTACTTGCTGCTTGACGGACTTCACATGTATAAAGATATTTTTTATATTTATTTCAAACATGCAGGTTTCCTCATGGTGTTTTCCTTTACCATCGACATATATTTTAATAAATATTACATTTTGTGGTGAGCAGATGTACTGCCACATCCTGTCACTACGTCGGGGGTTGACTGGACTAGAATGCATGACAAAGCCATCTTTTGTTTTTTTTTGTTTTAAGGTAACAAACAAGATTAAATAAGTAGATAAACAATAATAATATTCTAAAACCCCGGAAAGGTCATAAAACACCCCTCAATAGGGGTGTACGTACAGACTTTAATTTTTATAATTATCGCACTATAACAGAACGAGTGATTTGCATTTTATGATCAGAACCCCTTTTTTGGGTGTTTCCAAGTTTCAACAGTTTTATGAAAACCGGTTTTAAAATTAATATTCTTAATGAGCTTAGTAGTTGCAATTATTTATATATTTTATTTAAAGGCCAAATCTAGAATTGTCCTAGATTAATGGATTATAATAATATGTAGAAACTCACTAGCGTTTGATATTTATATAAGTTTTTCTTATTATTACATTGAGAGTCACAATCTAGCACACAATTCACCTGCTGGAAAGTGATTCCTGCGGCCCATGTCATCTACATTCATCCTTGATAAGGAATCATAATGCAAATGCGTTGTCACCCTTGAGGACTGAGATGGAATGCCTCGTTAGAAAGGTCTCCAGAGAGCTACACTCACCAGACGATACACAGTAGCATTATGTTGCAATTTTACACTGATTTTCCATAAGAGCGTGGTCCTTCCTCGGTCGGCAGCTAGAAACAAACTTGCTTACTTACTTTTTGGCTAAGCAAATTTAGGATAATTTAAGTCATAACGTCAATCCTAAGCTATAGCCTAGCTAAAACATAATAACTTTGAAAGAAACCAAATAACTTATTACTAGTGACTATAGACAGCGATAGTCTTACGTGTGAAAACGCATCTTCGCATCTCGCTGGAATCATACAATGATGATGACGCGGTAGATCACAGAATGTGGTTCCACCAGAACAATGAACATGTTGTCATGTATCTGCCCCAATCTGAAACCAAGGATTTTGGAAAACGAGGAAGTGATTGCTATTGGTCTGTAGTTGAACGGATCTAAGCTGTTTGATTGATGCATTGATGAACCCGACTAAGGCAGTAAGTATAACAAGAAGCTGAGACTATGAGATGATGATATCATCGTAAACATCGTAACAAAAACATCTCAGAAGCTCATGTCTTAAGCATGATGCAGGTATGTGATCAGGCCCACTCGACTTACGAATGTCAATGGAGAAAAGTACTTTACACATTACCTCTTTGAGTGAATTTTATATCCGGTATGGAAAATTCTAACTGCAGTATGTATGACGTTGCACTTCCCCTGACATTGAATTTCGAATTTGATGAAAGAACTTTCTCTTTTGTGGTATAAGCTTTATCATCCCGGCGCAGTAGTACCATGGCGATACGATAGCCACTCTCCAATTCTGGCAATGGCAGTCTTCGCCAAGGCAATTATTTCAACATCAGCGCATTACCCCATAGCCAAATTCCATAGGACATAAGACTGAAAATGACTAAAATAAACGAGTTAAAATATATCTATAAGTTAATAAATCTGTAAGTTGTTTAATTTTTTTAACTGCATAAATTGCACTACTAAGTCTTCCTGATAGGGCATATAAATGGGCGCTCCACTGAAGCTTTGAGTCGAGACTTATTCCTATAAAAACCGTCGACTCAACAAACTCGACCCGTTTACTATCGCAAAAGAATTTAATTTAACGTTAGGCAACGAAAACAAAGCACACTTAGTCTTCTTCGTATTTAGAACTAAATTATTAAAATTACGCCAGTCTAAAATAAGTAAAAGAGCACTGTTTACAAGGTCATAGTTACTTGACTTTCTATCAATTTTAAAAATTAAATATTTATCATCTGAAACAGCACAACGCCACAAATATTTTAGATATAATATGGTAAATCATTTATATATATTAATTATAATCAAATAAGAGAGGCCCTAGAATTGAACCTTTCGGTACACCGATTTGTGTAGAGAATCCATATAACTGTTGACCGTTAATAACAACCTTCAGAGTTCTTTTATGTAGGTACGAGGAAACAAATCACAACGCAGACCCTTTAACTCCGTAGTATCTAAGTTTTTCTAATAAGATATCATACTGTACACAGTCTAAGGCTTTTGGCAAATCACAAAAGATACCAACAGCATTTTGTGATTTCTCCCAAACATTGTAAATATGCTCGATAAAAGTTAAGCCCGCATTTGCACGACCTTTTGTAAATCCAATTTGTTGAAAGAGAAAAAGCATATTTAAATTAAAATATAACAACAATTGATTTAACATATTTTTTTGCAAATATTTTGCTTAACACCGACCAAATAGAAATTGGTCTGTAGTTTCAAACAAAAGTGCAACTAACAATTATATTTGTGACACAAATACACTGAGTTCGCTCAGTTTCCTCGCGAGAATCATAAGCGAGCTTTTGGATACTGAGCTACCCACGGCTCTTTATTATTTACTCTTTCTTGTTAATCTTCGTCTAAACCTATCAGTCCCATTAAGCCACTATGCATTGCACTTTAAGTGACAGAATAGATCAAAAATTAGCAAATAACACGAAGTATAGTTAAATAATCGATTATTCGCTAAAAGTCTTACCGATTAATACAATGGGCACCACTATTTCTTGATTTCAGAAGTGACATTTAGGTCATATGGGTGCCAAGTTGTCTGAAAATTACTGTAGTTATTGTTTACTATGAATTCGTAATAATACACGTGTAGAAGACATAGAGACATTTGTTTTTATCAATCAACTGATAATGTGTGTGGTGTATCTCAGGACATTTCCGAATTGCGTTTTTGATTTTTTTTTGATAAGTTTGATATTCACTTAACATTACTGACAGTTGAAAAGTTTAGGAACCACTACATCGATGGCTTTCGGTAAGTCATGTTTGGTAAAAGAAATCGTCGGTTTATAGACAAAGTATGTGATAATTTCATTAGCATCATAAATGCGAATGTAACAGTAATATATGTGAAGTGCCGAGCCGTAAATATATGACAACGACCGAAAATTCTTCGATTTAAGCCTGCTCTGTCTAAAATAAAGAGAAGATAAAGGAAAAAAAAATAATTTTATTGGGTCACACAGGAAGATGCTATTGGAACGTTATTTATGAAACAAGAGGAATGAACTAGGATACCTGCACACATTCGAAGCGAAGATTCAAGATGCACCTACGTTGTCAGATTTGACTGGCCACTAGTAACTGGGACTCCGGAAACCCTCCCCTCAACAAACACATTGGGAAAGGGCCACGCCCTCAGAAAATACCGTCGTAAAATAATAGTATACCGCTACTATTTCGTCTGGAGAATGTACTTCCAGAAACCATTATTACTGGCGTTGAAGCATCTTAATCCTTAATAGTAACAACGCATCTTCCTTTTGATTCCTTATCCATGATGACTGTGGGTGTCATAAACCGCAGGAATGACTTACACTCAGGTGAACTGCATGCTCGTTTATATGCGGGCTTGTATCGATGATTTTTTTTCTCTTTTATTCCTGAAGAAGAGAAAAATCTTAAAGATTCGTGTGGATAAAATGTAAGTAAAGGATGATAAAAGGCTTAAGATTTATTATATTATACGTACGGTATATGTAATTAGTGTCGGGTTGCTTAGTCACGAGTCGGGGATTCGATTCGCAACCAAGGAACAATATGTGTGTATCACAAATTGTCCCGTGTCCCAGACATGCATGTCAACCTTCCTCCAATATTTTCATCAACATGGGAATAAGGGATGGGACGAAGAGATGCCTCTGTACTTACAATACTATATTATAGTATTATATAGTAACTATATTCTGCGCGGATAATGTCTAAATCGATCACGACCACATTATGTTTCCAACCAACCAATTTAATTTAATACACGCAATCGAGCAAAGCATTTTCTTCAGAATTGCGTACGCGTCACGCCGAGAGCGCGCATTCACGCAATATAAAATCGACACATCATTCAATTCTCAACCGATTAAAATATATCAAACACTACATCATCAACATCGGTACATCACCGAAACACAAAGCTCTTAAGATACACAAACTCACAGACAAAAAGTATACTATTTTATTATATTTAAAAAATTTAAATTATATTCATAAAAAAATTAAAAATAGTAACGATAGATGATCCTAATAATTATCTAGTCACACCTATTTTATCCATCATCATTATTTATTATTGAAAATAAGTTATGAAATAATAATAGTTAGATTTCTAATTGAATGCATTGTCCCCAGTTATTCATCAAGTTGCGGTTCATAAAGCTAATGTGCATGATAACACGCAATCCTAAACAGAGATCATTTGATACCTATAAAATGCAACAAAGATGTTCATAACTTAATTAGCAATAAACAGCGAGGTTGTTTTCTATGTTCATAATAATTATATATCATTTCCATGTTTATATTATAATCTGTGTGTGCGTTCGTGTTTGTGTGTGTATGTCAGAGAGAGAGAGACTTACCATGCGTGCGTGTTTTTATACTATATATATATATATATATATTCTACTTCAGCTCACAGAATGGATAACCTTAGACCCAACAAACGAGTACACAGTTTAACTATAGGTGAATAATAACTGCGACCCACAACCATCTAGTACATCGACATCTACAACCATCATCAAAAAAGAGTTATTTAAGAATTAGTTTTGATCACCCCTGAGGACTGAGATGGAATGCTTCGTTAATTTTTTTTGTTATAGAATAGTCTAACGAGTAATCACCTGATGGTAAGTGGTTACTGCCGGCTTTTAAAAGAAAGGTGTAGGCTCTTTTCTTGAAAGTCCCTAAATCGCATCGGCTCGGAAATATCCCTGGCGCCAGCTGATACCACAGAATAATTGTGCCTGGCAGAAAATTTCGCGTAAAGTGCACAGTTATGGATTGCAACCAAGTCCGCAAGTCGCACCAACCATCGAGATGATATTTGGAATTCTGTCGTGATGTACGATGTTTAAACTCAGCGTCTGGAATTAATCCAAACAACTCCTCAGAACACTTATAACACAGATAATCGGGTGACACGACAGCTAGTTTCTGAAAATTGAATCCAGGGAACTAGGGACCCAATCGAATGTTGAATGTTTGTTGAGGATTGATATATGTGTTTATGGGGAGAAGGCATCGCTTACTACCTAGGTGTAACGTATACCCGTTGGTCTGGCTTAGTTTCTTAAAAAATATCATTAGGTCTTCTCTGCCAATTATGACGAAACACGACCTTAAGCCATTTACAACCATCGGCTTCCCGCAATCATGTTTAACACTTGTAGAGCTACGTTGCTGTTTATTTCTAGCTGCAGAATGCATGGCTCAGCTCGACCGGAGTAGGACCACGTCTTCACAGAACACAAAAATAAAATCTCAGCATAACTCTGCCGTGTTTCATCTGATCAGTGTACGGATCCGGAAACCTTTATTACTGGAGACGAGGTGTTCCATCTCAGTCCTCAAAGGTGACAACGGAGCTGCATTATGATTTCTTGTCAAGGATGAATTTAGATTTCATGGGCCGCCGGAATAACTTACCATCAGGTGAACTGTGTGCTTATTACATTGAGTAATAAAAAAAAAGTAAGGCTTAGAACTCTACAAAGTTATCCTAACCAAATCTAAACCAAAAACAGTAAAAATGTACATCATTCGTTTAATTGATTCGATACATCATTTACAACTCAATATTATCTTCATGCATCAATCAGAATGTCTCTGTTAGATACATAAGGTGACACAAAAAACTCAAACCTCTAAATCATACATTTTGTACTCACCTCTATTTGTTCTGGCTGATAAGATAAAGACAGATTTTTATCGATACTTTCTATTATCAACGTAATTTTGTTACAATTGAGATGTAATTCATTGCTTTTATAACAGCATGAAACGTGTCTCATGGTATGTTCATGTATCTATAATAAATCTTATATAATTATTATAAAATTATCTGAAATATAAAATCAAAAAACAATCGTTATTTATATTTAACTCGAGGTATAGAGGCGTGCCGTATGTATATATATATATATATATGTATGTATATATATATATATATATAAATATATAAATATCTAGAGTAAAATATACAGACAATCTTATTTCAGTAGAAATTATAGTTATTCACGTAGCGTAACAACTAGACGGTAAACTGTAACTTTGGAGTGCGGCGTATGCAGGCCACTTTTTAATATATTTTTTAACTCTCGTAACTATTTAAAAATAAGAATAAGTTTACAATATAGACTACTTTAAACTATTATTAAGTAATTATACTTTCACTTTCGAAAGAGTTTGCTGGCCTAAATTCCATTCGAATGTGACGAATTCAATCTCAATAGTTTATCATGGGGAGGCTATTCCTCAAAAACACTTGGTTAATTACATAATGAGCATAACGACAAACGAGACGACATAATAGCTAAGAATCACGAATACACGGTGTTATATGTAAAGTTACAAGAATTGCTTTTATACGAATACGCAATATAACACAGTAACACAGTC
Organism: Teinopalpus imperialis; assembly: GCA_029286865.1. Lineage (NCBI taxonomy): Eukaryota > Metazoa > Arthropoda > Insecta > Lepidoptera > Papilionidae > Teinopalpus > Teinopalpus imperialis. The sequence continues at coordinate 15,936,020 of JAGSMU010000020.1, read as the reverse complement.
TTATATATTATCGTCACTACGGACAAACGTCCTATTCCAGTCAGATCCAAAGCCGTGCCTGGAGATTTTCAATATTAAAAAGCGAACATAATTTATAGCCATTAGATATTTTAATGAAAACATTGTCTGTCAATGCCATCGAAATTATCGCCAAGTACGGGTTTTTGCTAGCGCTTTTATGGAGAGACTACGACTGGATATGGAATATAGAAGAATGGACGTAATGAGATGTTCATTCAAATCCTTGTTCATAAAAACGTTGCTTGGGACAATTGGTGTTATTCTAAAGGGCGTTAAAGAATAATCCATGTGCACAGATGCAACAGTTCAGCGATAATTGCATTTAGAAGACATTCATCTTATTCTTATTGCAATGTTTGATTTGTTTATTAAATACAAAATAGCACAACTGTATATGGGAGCGTCCTCCAACCGGTTGGACTTCACTCATCGATAACATTCACGAAATTATAAAACTCGATAGCATTATCGTAACGTTATCTCATCGAAATGACAGAAATAACTTTCTATCTAAAATGTGAACTTAGACAGATTATGCGCATTTAATGGTCGATATGCAAGGAGGCCAATTAAATTTAATGAACAGAAAACTCCTTGGTAAGGTGTAAAAAAAACAATTAATGCGTCTTTGCAGCCAAATCTGCGATTTAAATTCTCCTTTTATTGTGTACAATAACTAGTTCTAAATAGTATTACGGGTATTTATGGTCTAAGTATTTGCAGAGTTATGGCCACTGACCAGTGCATTAGACGGGTTATCTACCCAAGTGTGCTGAACCACTTTTTGCTCCGCCTTTTGACTATACACGGCAAACGTGGTCGTATATAGACTGCAAACAACATACATAAACATTAGCCTATCGTTTAAAGGGTAGTCTAGGGGAAAACGATGTAGAAAAATCTACGATTAGATAATCATAATTTTATTGCTAAATTTCTTTAAATTTCCATTAACAAACTAACAATTGACCATGCATCAACTTTAAACGGTTAGTCATTGACTTGGCTATAACTGATATTAGTATACAAACTATAAAATATTGTGCAGAAAACAAAAATCTTGGGATAATACCATTCTACAAAGATCGAAAATTTGTCCTACGTATCTTAGCATACGAATAATGAAAATTATATCACTCTATTTAGGACCAATTAAAGAGTCTATTGCAATCAGAAATGTTTACAGGAAAAGGAAATTATTTGCTAAGCTTGCATGTGTGAGCATGAAAAGAATATTACGTAGATACGTGAAGTCCGCCGATACGTTATATCGGTTCTTACTTCACTTTAAGATTATACGAACAGGACAAGAGATATTTGAGCAATGACTTCATAGATAATGGAGAAACACCACCTTATAAGTGCATGTCAGCTTAATGGTACAACTCGTTTAGTACACCAAGAAATAGTATATTAAATGTATGTGTCTATCGTGATACATCCTATTTGTAGACCAGTTATTAATATAAAATGTATCATCTGTAAAATTATATGGCCTCGGTATAAACAATAATTACAATAAAGATTTAAACCAAACCGCAATGTTTTTAGGATGCTGTTGACATCTAGAGATTATTACAATGATGTCTACAAGTAATAGCTAAGATCTCTCAAGTTCATCGTTTTTGTACAGATTAGTGACATCAACGTGTGAGGTTAGAAATAGTATATTCCAAATATGGGCGACAAGTGAGCGCACAGTACTCTTAATGTGAAGGCCTATGGCTCATAGTTTCTCCATCCTCGATAAGAAACGATGTATAGATGCGCTGTCATCTCTGAGGATTAAAAGGGACTCCTTCGTTACCAGTGGAAGGGTCTCCGGTCTCTAGCAATTTAACGTAAATATTCTATAGAAATGTGGACCAAGCCGACCCATTCTTTCCTCAGTTACATTTTGCTGCTCATAATTTACTGATAATAAAAGATTCTATTTTATGCTGTACCCCGTTACTTAATTCTAGACTGTCTAAATATTTATAAACCAAAGTTACGAGTTACGTTAAGATGGGCAGTGAGATCAACTAATCCCTTCACTCTCAGTCCTAGTTTAAACGAACAGCGTATTAACATAACACTAATACATTATGCATTACTAGAGATGCATTTGCACCAATTCTTTGCCTCGTAATTCTTAGAATGACATCGCAAAGCATCTTGATTCTTCTTCTAAAGATATGGGTGACTATAGACATAGCACATATTATAACTTTGAACTCTTAATTAGATTTAGGTAGTACATATTGCGATTACATAGTAAGATTACTAATTAAGTAAATGTGGCAGCCAAATACGAAATATTACCTCATGGGGTTTCCCAAACAGACTTACTAAAAGTCGATAGCTTGTTAGCTATCAAGTTGTACTTTTATAATGATACAAACATCAAAAAAACTCTCTGCTTTCAAAATAATGAAAACATTGCTGTGTCATTATTAGAAGTTTTTAATCATTTGAGATTTAAATTTCCGATCACACATTTAACAAAATCGACTAAACAAACATGTCCTCGTCTACGCGATGGTTAGCAATCTACCACTGTGCGCTTTACACGGAATTCTTGTTGCTTTTATGTGAAATCAGCTGCCACCAGCGGTATAACGGAACCTTCACGACTTAGGGACCAAGAAAGAACCTTTCGAAAAAGTTGGCAACGCTCATCACTTAGCATCAGGTGAGTTGGTTGCTCGTTTCCTACCTGTACCATAAATAAAAATCAAACACAAAAAAATTATCCAACAAATAAATTCAGCCTTTAATTTCACTCTTTGGGAAGTCCAACAAACATGCAACTTTAAATAGAATATTGCGTTAATGTTCGCAACATTCACACAATATTCCATTGACTTTAGGTACATTTTTTCTCTATTCTCAGTACCTCAACGAGCAAACAAAACAAGTTTTTGTTAGTATACAATGAATTTTAAAAGGCCAATGAAAGTCAATATCAGTCAGCGGGCAGACGTTTCTGCGAGTCAAATATCGTAGTGACGCAGAGTCACCGCGGTTAATATTAATGGAGAATATAAAACAGCTCGGGCTGTCTCGAAATCGTATTATCAACATCCCTGCCCCTTGTCACTTCTAAGTATAATTTTAAATAAACAATGCCTTATCTAGAACGTTAGCTCGTTGCATCATCCTATTGACTTTTGTGATAAACGAATGTTATAGAAGTTATTGTCTTTTACAATTCAATGCGACGAGGATAAACTATTAGAAGGTTCTTCACTTTTTATTGTTTTGATAAGTTATATAGAGGGTGACAAACGAGCACACAGTTTACCTAATGGTAAGTGATTCCTGCGACCCATTCATCCTGACACCCACATTCACTCTCGACAAGGAATCATAATGCAGACAACCCCAGACGACTTAGACGGAATGCCAGTAATAAAAAAAACACAGCAAAGTTATGCTGCTATTTCAAGCTGATTTTGAGGCCGTGGTCCAACCCTCAGATCTCCTGACCATGAGCGCTGTCAAGCACTCGAAACCGGGATAAAAAGTTTAAAGTAAACGTGATAAAATCCGCAAAAAATAGTAATATCTGCGTAAATATAAGAAATCATTATGTAATAGTTATTATAATATAAAATAAAGTTTTAAGCTATAATTTAAAAGGTACTTAGTTATACCTACATCGTCACTATAATCAACTTTGTAGATCTAAACTAAGTTACTTAGGCGCTGTAGATTCAGATAATGAGAAATGGAAAAAATATATAAAGAACATGTTAAAATAAAAAAATATATTAAATATAAACATGAACATCCAATGAAGCATTTCTAATATGGTAGTTAGGATAGTTAGACTTAATTTTAGAGTGGCAGTTATCCAACACTCGTCCACTGCGGAACATATACTAGCCCACTAACTACCCAAGAGTACGACCCTCATCCACCTGCCATCATTCATTCCTTTCATCATTATCACCAGCATCCAGGTGATGAGCATATAAAATAGAAAAACCTTCCTTTACTCAAACAAGGTAAGTTTTCAAAAGTTAAAAACAGGAATAACTTACTCCTTATTGGTATATCACACAATAAGAACAGAAGCAAAAGATATATAAATTGAAAACCTACCAGTACTCCTTAACTTATCAATAATCTTAAACGTTCACTAAGTAACAATAACGAAATATGATACAAGAAGCGATATTCTAAAGGTAACTGTCCTTGTTAGAAGCCGGCTCGTACCGAAACACGCCATAAAAGCACAAACGGCCCCTTAATGTAACGATTTTATCATCCAACGTACATTAAATGTCCTAGACGCAAAGCTAGCAACAAGCGCATACACTTTTTAATTGCACTCCTGATTTATGACCTTCTCTACAAAACAAATGTTCAAATAAAATATAAAAAACTAAATTATCGGAGTCAACGCACGGACATACGATTTATAAGTTGAATATACTTCATGCTTCGACTTCAATGAAATCCATTTTTTTTTATTTTATTTACACAATTATCATCATCATCATCATCACATCTCATTTGACGGTGGTAGAGCTACACTGCAGTTTGTTTTTAGCTGCAGAATAAACGGGTCAGCTCGACCGGGGTAGGACCAGGCCCTCACAGAATACCTGCATAATGGTGCTGTATTTCATTACGTGAGTGTAGGGATCCGGAGACCTTTATTACTGGTGACGTGGCATTCCATCTCAGTCCTCAAGGGTGACAACGCATCTGCATTATGATTCCTTGTCAAGGATGAATGTAAATGTCATGGGCCGTAGGAAACACTTGCCGTGAACTGTGTGCTCGTTTGTTACCCTCGATGTAATAAAAAAAATCATCACTAGTACACTATTAACAGAGGCCCATAGATTGCAATTGAACTCCTGACAATCCTGAGCCACCGGCAGCCATTAACAATAAGCCCCATTATATGCCTGACCTTTGTGATAATATAATAAAGACTTTTTTATTGCTATTTTGTTATTATTAAAGACAATAACACTATGATCCAGAATTCCAAAAACGCTTAAAAGACGATACGGAATGTAACAATACACCAAAATAGATCTCGACATATGTAGCTCCCCTAGACGTTACAATAGAACCCGAAACAAATCAATTGACAGTACATCCAGTAGTGAGTGATACCATATTAATTCCAACACGACGCCAATCACAGATCGAATACTCTTTTCTTTATCGGTGTTGCCAGATTAAAAATAACAAAGTAACTTTAGACTGCGTTCAAGTCTCGGTGCAGGGCAGACGATTTATGACGTTGCCCCCGTCCATTGCACTGCGTTTTTGCCGCGTACGTGATAGGGCAACGGCGGTAAGGATAGATAATTATTCGATCATACCTAAACCTGCCGTTATTTATATCACCGACAAAGACTACAAACCCGAACTATTGTTTAAGTGAAAACAAGTTTAAGTTTTTTCAGTAACAAATTTATTTGTGAATATAAATCAATCAAACAAACGTTTTTAAGATTTGTTTTAAATTAATTGTATATATCAGTGGATCGATCGATATATAATATAATAATATATAATCGGTAACAAAAAGAATCTCTCAAAACTCTTTCAAAACTGGATAATACCTGAGCCCGCGGTATCAGAATAAATGTGGACGACAAATGGCAAGACTAACCGTAACCTACTAAATGTCCTGTGTGATATACGGCAACTTACCTGCTAACCCATAATTATTCTGTTAATACACCTTACCGAAATCCTTTGTTTTTTCTTTTAGAATAAATTAAATTAAAAAACATCGGGTTAAACTTAAAAGAAATCGAATTTATTTAGATGCCTATTTCAACTTTCTGATTAAAAACTATTTCATGATAACAAACAGGAATCATACTCGCACGCAAAAGTAGATCAAACACATACAAATGTTTGAAACGTACAGCACGGAAGCCCCTATTTCAGTTTCACGATCCGATATTCAAACGCCATCGAATATTTCTATTCACCTGAAATCGACGTACAACCGTACGATCAAAAATGATAAAACTGAACTTTCTCCTTCAAACTAATAGCGACCTTTTTTAACATTTTGATAAGGTTTAAACAAGTTATACATTGCGATTGAGTTCACAAGTAGAATTTTAACAACTAGTTTATGGTTTGTTGTTATTGTTTTTTCTTTACTGGCTAATGAGAAAGGCAAAGGACTAGAGTCCATACTGACAAGTCTTTGGGTATTCTTTTTTTTTTTCGTCTGTTAAGTCTGACCTTCTTTCTTTTCTCACTGGTACTTGTCACAACACATTAATCAATTCAATCAATCAAGCCGTAAAGTATGTAGAATGATGAATAAGTCCTTCTTTTGTACTTGAAAGCCATCAAGTGCACGTCTATATCACACACAATCAATGAATTTAACAATTTCTTTAAATTGTCTCAATTATATAGCGCCTCAATATAACAATAAGAAGACGACACATTACAAATGTAAATGGATAAATGAAGTGTATTAAAAGTACTTTTTAAAGAATTAAGAGTAACAAATCGCACAATTCAAACATTCATTTATGGATCAGATCTTTAATTTTTTCTAACTCTCTAAATATATAATAATATTTGGGAGGATGGATGTTAATAACAGAATTAAATGCTACAGCAGTTTTAACCTCAAGAGTTACGAGAGAAGAAAGGATGCCTCCATACCAGATATTAGATCCCCGGTATATTTCACTTACCAAACCAACTCTACCAGCTTGTTTATAATGAAGGTAAGCATTTTAATCCGTTAGAAGCAACTGACTGAGCCGAGATCCGGTCCTCTCCACACCCTCGAGTCAGTTGCTTTCACGCCTAAGATAGCAGTTGAAGCTGAGGCTCCGTCTCGGGAACCCTTGTACTGGTTACCCATAAATAAAGGTCTCGGCTGAGTGCCCTAAGCGCTCGGCCACCTTTAAATCTGGTGAAGATGTAAAAGCCCTAGGGCTAACAGTGACCTGATGGCCATTAAATAAAAGATAAGCATTCTGTTGTAAACCTGTTTTTCTCTAGTCTACAACAAAAAAAGAGGTCGTGTTTAATGATGGTAATAATGTCTTAGCGGATGTCAATCATGGTGACATTTAATTATTAAAATAAATTGTTTATTATGTAGGTCATAATGTTCTGTAATCTTAAATATTATTATTAATTAATACCAATAAACTTATGCATTGAAAGTAAATAGAAACATTACATACAGACACTCTTTCATTCCCTTGCGGTACATAAAAAATTGTTATCATTGGAATCGACAACATCGAGAATTAATATAAAAACTACATTGGCTTGATTTAGTTGTTTGCGTTCCTGAGTTTTACAGATTACTTATTCACAAGATAAGATATTACACCTTGTAAATAAGCACTCTTTATATTATTATTATTAATACCGGTAACTTCTCGTGCCCTACCCTACCTGTATAATAAGCTCTGAATATTAAACACTAATTACTACTCGATTAGTTGAACAATTTTAATTGAGTGTTCGTGCGTTAGCTACCTGCTTTATCTATCCAAATTTTATTACTAGCATGGCTATAGGCTAATATTAGTTGAAATAAAGCAATTCAAATGTTAATATAATCAATGCGCTGTAGGTGCGTTGCAGACTAAGTTCCAATACGCTCTCAGGGTGAGGTACTTGGTTGGTAAACGCATCACTCGAGAACGGCTGGACCGACTTGGTTACGTTTTCTTAAATGCTCGTAATAGTTCAAATTATGTTTTTATGAAAAGAAATATATCTTTTTAAGAAGATTAAAGTTGCCAGGAAAATTGGAAATTTCGAGAAAAACCGAATTTTCTTTTTTCTATGGGATTTTTATACGAACTCGAGACCATAATATCTCAGACAAATTCACAATACGATCACAAAAAAAAAGTCCATACAGATCAGCTAATATATAGATAGATTTATGCTTAAAACTCTTAGATCTTCATTAAATAAGTACGGTACGAGTACTTGGTATATGACGAAAACTATACACGTTTGATCGCTGGTATTAATAAAATTATTAACCCTTTGCACTCAGAGCAATTTTCAATATGACCTACTAACAACTCCGAGTCATTTTTACTATAAGCAACCAAATACTACAGCAGTATTTTACATTAGAACGTACGCACCTCAACTGTAGATGGAAAATCTTGCTTAATCATTAAAAATACGCGAATATTTTTTAAAATTATATTTTATTAATATAAACAAACAAAATTACAAAAAATCTAAATTACTTTTAAATTTCAAAAATGCCGCCAACGTGTTTGCATATCCTACAATGTTGCCATATTCGGCGACTTTGAAATGCAAAGGATTGATTTTTTTATTACACATACACAAGTACAATAAAATAAAACCTACATGTTACTTAAACATAAACTTACATAATACTCTATTATAATATTCATGGATCAAATATTTTTATACAATACTTTAAATATTTACATTTAACATTTTAACATTTTTATATAGAATAGTATAGATTATATCGAGTAGTTAATAACATACTGAGGTTTTTTAACTCGTGGCGTCTGGCAGCTCGTGAGTTTTGATTGAAACAGATTGACATTACACAAATTGTAAATGACGAATTGATCGCACCGTCCTTTCGGTAAAAGTCCCTGACGATTGACTTGATTGACGAGGTTTTTTTTCCATCTTGTTATCATTTAAGAGGGCAACGATAATGTTAACAGGAACGGACATGTTTCAATGGGGCCCAACGCTACGTAAGTCATATAGTGGACTTAAAAGAATTATCTCTGCTTTTTTCTTTTAAAGCTAAGAATGACAAATGACAGTTCAACTGATGACAGCCCATGAACACCTACGTCCATCCTCAATAAAGACAAGATGGACATTTTCACCTCCGAGGTTTGAAATGGAATACCTCTTTACCTCTAAATACGTCCCCGGATGATGCTATTTGACGCTGGTATTCTAAGGGCGGGGTCCTTCCCTCCACGAGCCGACCCAATCGTATTGGAGCTAGCTTACTAGCTCACTGCTTACTAATTTTGATCTCCCTACGAGTGAAGTTATCCGAGTATGTAGTGTGTATTGTATATTATATGTTTATATACCTGTAACAATGTCATATATATTACTTATCAAAACAGTATAAATCGATAATCAATGAAGTCGTCACTAATTTAAAATGTGTGTATTTATCCGAATAATTTCATGCACCCTTGTACTACTAATAATCAACTAACCACAATAATCTTCTATTACTATTATGAAACATACGCTGAAAATTTGTCTTTGAAACATTTTTTTTTTTAAAAAACGTTTGTTAACGGTTGTATTTTTATTGTTTTTTTGTTTCTTTGTTACATAAAAACTCGAAACTAAGGGACGGATTTTCATTGCACTTTTCATCACACAATAGTAGATTGATAGACAAGTAACTATATTTGAAAGGTATATATACCTTATGTATATAAATATTTTATCAGATCAAATACCAAGGATAGATTTAGTTTTTTATTATCATTTGATCGATGAAGAGATTTAAAAGGTAATTTCAAAGAAAAACAGAATGACTGCAATCCTCATTATATAGAAATATTTTATTGAGCTCCAACGACACGATTATATCCGAATATATGTTTATACCTTAAGTTCTAGAGCGTCTCGTTTAATATTTTAAAACATGCATATGAGATCGTATAGCCTCATGATATATTCGTCATGTTTAGGTCAAGATATGAACTATTTGTATTGTCACAAATAGTTTATTCCGATCCATTCCCAAGGATAGTTCTGCCAGACTAATTATTCCACAACAGCGGTAGCCAAGCTGAAGCAAGAATGGGTCCACTGGACCGGGAAAAGATCACATCCTCACATTTTAACACCGTGTAATATCAGCGTCACACTGCTGTGTTTCGTTTCGTATAATGAGTGCAGGGATCCGGGAACACATTCCAGGAAAGGTGCAATTCAGTCCTCAGGAGTGACGATGATATAAATCTTGAATCTTTTTTGAGGACAAATGAGGACGTCACGGGCCGAAATCATCGCTTACTGCTTACCGGTGGACTGTGAGTTCGTTTCTCACCCATAATATTAACATTAAAAAAACTGATGGCTTATATATGTAGAAATCAGTGCAAAGAGACGATCTCTAGAGCGGAACTAACGAACATAAAAACGAATAGGACAAAAACATCGTCCTGCTATTAACTCCGCGTCGGATATAATTGTTAGCCAATTAAGTTTTATATCTTAAATCTGTAAAAGCGCAAAAAAATTCCTTATAACGATAATGTTTAGAGAGTCCGAAGGACAGCCGGGTTAAAAATAGCTCAAGAAAAACAATATTTGGTTTTTGAAGGCGACAAACGAACACACAGTTCAACTAATAGTAAGATATAATGATTAACAAGATCATATTCATTTTCGATAAGGAATCATAACGCATACGCGTTGTCTCCACCGAGGACTAAGACGCTTCGTCATCAGTAACAAGGGCCCTCCAGATCCCCTACAACCCCAGACGAAATACTGCACCGTTATGCTGCTATTTCACGCTGGTATTCTCTAAGGGCGTGCTTCTACCACGGTCGAGCTGACTTATTCCGGTCGAGCAGTGAACTGTTTATAATGAGTTTGATTAAGTTCTTGTTTTATTAACAATAAGCCATTGCTCTATTACTATACCACGTTGTATTAAAAACAGCTTAAATTTATCGCTCGATCACAAAAGTATACTATTAATTACATGCACGTTAATCCTGACAAAGATTCATAAAAGTGACGTATTTATGTACTCCTACAACATGACAGAATTAATATTTCACCCACATCATCTCGATGATAGGCAATCTACCACTGTGCGCTTTACGCGAAATTTTCTGCACCACGCACAACAACTCTCCATAGAGTAGTTGAATTCCACAATCAGCCGTCGCCAACGGTGTTTCCGTATTGATACGACTTATAAACCTTCAAGAAAAGAGTACACCTTTCTTAAAGTCCGGCGGCGCATGTGCAACTCGTCTGATGTTGCGGATGTCCATTGGCGGCGGTAATCTCTTACCATTAGATGAGCTGCATGGTTTGCTAACTATTTTATAAAAAAAGAAATCTTTAATTGATTTAAATTATAGTTTTGTTAATGTATTTTTGAGGGTCTTTAACCATTTTATATTGCCAGTGATGACTTATGAGACATGGTCCTCCACTGGCGGCAGTTTGAGAAAGAGTCACTCAGCGAGCTACGGAGAAAGATTTTATGTTTCTCTGCGTAGTAAAATACGCAACTTAGACATACATAGTAGAAAGAAGTTGAACGATAAACAAAGCTCAGAGAACAGCGAGTTGATTATGACAATAGGCTGACCATTTAGCTCAGAGAACCGATGATCGATGGACAAGAGAGTTTCTTGAGTGGCAACCTCGAACTGACAGTCGCAGTGCAACTGAACTAGCGACAGACTTTGCAAGTTTACGGAGGGAAGTCGATGTATGCATGTGACTAAGGGCAGTGGTGCTCTGTGGCAGTGTATGGGGGAGGTCTGTGTTTAGAAATGCACTATCGATAGTGTGTGATGATGAACATATGTTTGTATAATTGTTTTTTCACAGAAGAGGCCGAGCTTCTATTATCTACATTTACAAAATCATAGAAAGTCAATTAAATTATTATCAATACGAAATACCATGGCGGTCTATTTGGAGAAATATATAAATCTGAAATATATTTTATTGTAGCGACAGGTCATTTATTGCCTAAGAGATACCTCGAGTCTGTTCACGGAATAACATATATATGCGCCCGGGAATAGAAACAGCTGGTATATTATATGTATAATTTGAAGCGATATATAGCAATAACCTAATTATTATCGTACCCTGGTAAGCGACTTAGGGTCGTAGGTAAATATGTCCACAAGGGATCCGCCATTCGACTACTGGCTTGACCCATTTCCTAGCACAAACATTTTAAGCATTGTTAAGCTTAACCGGAACGTTAGTAATGTTACTAACACTGCATTTTTAAATAAAAGGTTATGTTACTCTTCCTCCGTCAGTTCAGCGTGCAGGTGACAATTACGTAACTGAATCAATACACTTCAGGTTATATTTCATTATTAATTACTAACTGTAACTGTTTCTTTTTATACCTTTTATCTTCAATGATATAAAAATGTTTGAATAGAACAAAACAACGATTTTATTTGAATTGAAAGAAGAACACAACCTTTGAATTGTATATACTTAAAAAAAAGCTAGCAATGCTATAAAAATTACTATCATTCTCTTCAGACGCTCCCAAATAAGTTCGTGTGGTGTGCTAGGGTTTCATAGTTCATAACAATATTCAAATAGCGGATTTGAACCAACGACCTTAAGTTTAAGTTAAGACCGTGGTAGTAGGCCCAATAGGATACTGGCGCTTCATGCGTTTATGCGTAGATTTCAATGAAGTCAAAAAAAATTATCATTCATTAGTATCGATATGTTTTCAGGGTCAAATTTTTTTTAAGACAATCGCGCAAATAATTTTTGTGTATCGAATATCGTATAATTTATAGAAAAATAGTACACATCTAACCGGAAACCCTATTATTAGAATATACATATTATATACACGAGTCATGAATTGCAAAACATTTTCTAATAAAAATTCAATGACAATAAATTATGTAATAAAAGAGACAATAGCTTTAATCGAGTACTTGAAATTTCGATAAAAACAAAGTTTTTTCTACATTTTCTTTATTAAACATACGGAGTAGAATAATTAAGTAACTCTATGTTAGGGTACCACATTCACACCATTTTTTAAATTTAGAAAACTAAACACGATATAGATGTCATGTCTTAAGAAAATTGAAACCGCGTTTAAATAACCTCTAAAAATATTGTTTTAATCTAATTTCCGTCATAGTTCAATTAAAGCAAAAATATCATTAGAATTCTCGATAAAATACGTAAATATGACACAGTTTACGCTTTCTGCCTAGGAAAGTGAAATACCTCCAGTGGAATGAGGTAATATCGATTATAGACTAGCGCCATTCACCCGGGAGCGCTCACTTTCGTTCGAGGTGAGATAACCAGTATTCACTGTGCTTTTAATACGACAAACCGAATGCTATAAATTGCATATATTTATGAGTACTTCTATAATTAATTAGGCATTAATTAAATACACTGCAATTTTACTTAATTATTTCGTGACGGCGATGTATAAATGTATATATTACTTACATGATTTTGTGACAAACTGGACTTATGTGTTTTTTTTGACTTATGAATTTATTTTTTGATAATGACAAATTAAATGAATAAGGAAGGCAAATTAAATTATATAACAAACATGTGTGAGACCAAATGATAGTGAATGGTAATAATATTAATAATAATTAATATAATGGTCATAATAAATTTTGTTATTAAACCATGGTAGTGCCAATCAATAGCTCGAAACTGACCATAGTATATATGAATCAGCTTGACCGGGAAGTATTCTGCTGTCATGTTGCATATCATATTGAAAAAGCAGTATAATGCTGCTGTGTTTTGTATGTAAAGTAAAAGAAACTGGAGGCTTCACAACCTGTAAAGAAGCTTTCACCCTCAGGGTTTACAATGCATCATTATCTTGATTGTTCATATTACACTATATAGGATGGATGTACGTGGTTATGTATTGCTGACCACTTATCATTAGGGAAGTTGTACACTCACTTATGATCCAAATACAATGAAAAACGGTGCAAAGTTAAAATTAGTTTTAATCATTCCATATATTTTAGTTTTTTAAACAATCAATCATGTAGTGTTTGCATTAGGGCAAACCAATATCAATTCTTTAATCTTTAATTTTATCTTTTTATATTTATTTACCTTAATTTTAAACTTATCAAACTATAGAGTAATAATGATTAATTTAAAATATGCTACACATACCATCTAGGTTTTTTATATCACAAATACAATTGTTTCTATTGTATTGTGTAGCATTGATCTGTTTCTAATAAAAATATGAGTATATTTTTTCCGTCAATTGACAATGACTGAAGATCCCTTTATTTCTTAATAAGAAAACATCACCAAACTGAATTGCAATAAATTTTTGTATAAAAACTCAGGTGTCTTTACTTGTTCTCATTTTCCCACACATAATATACGGCTATGCATTTCCAACAACTCAAACACACCTGCCGTAAGCTACACAAGGATTAGCTTTCCATTGTGATTAAAATCCAAAGCCTGCAGCTGGTAAACCAGTTATTTTAAGCATTAGCCTTTGTGGGCTTAACATAAATATTAAGGCTGTTAGGAGCATTAAAATGTCTGAAGAAATATATACATTCAAAAAAATGTACCATTTTTAATATAAGATGTATTTTATTCAGCAAGGTGTGGAATGTCAAATTACTTTTCTATTTAAAAATATGAATAACACAGTTAATTAATATAGTTTTGACCAACTTATTAACAATAATGGAATAATATTTAAGAAGAAAATGTTTTATTTACTTTTGGATAATGTTATGGTATAATACAAGCATAATAAAAATTATAGTGTGAATAAAAAGCTAGATTACAATAATAAATATTATGTTACGTACCTTAGAGACTCAGTAGATTGCGGTAAAGGACATAACTTTAATTTCAGATAAGATGCTCTTGTTTTTACCACGTAATTGGAATCTTCGCGCTATATCTAAGCGTTTTTACGACTAATACGACACTAGCGAGACCAAGAGCACCGAGGATAACACACGCACTGTACTCGTTCTGTACTAAATTTGCAATTAACTCTAAATTATTCGCCACTACTTCGCTTAGCGCTGAATTAAATATCAACTCGTTACCACAACAAGAAGTCATCACAATTTATGCTATAACATAAATATGAAACCGCAAAATACAACTTAAATTTAATGATATAAATTTATTATCTAATAAAAATATTAAGAATAAATTTGACCTAAATAAAATGTTATCGGCATGTAAACACCTGAGAATGACAAAAATTTTCTGTTGACATTTCGAAAGTGTTGCCAAGAATGAAATATACATGTTACCTATTTTACAGGAATTATTCATAAGCTTATTTTAATGGTTTTATCCATACTTAAATACATATCAATGTTAAGTTAATAATATTTTCATGATAAAAGTTACTTACACTCTAAACATAATCGTTACTGTAGAATAGCTTCAAAATTAAAGCTGATATTGGACAAATGTACGATGTTGATTTTATTTCTTCCTTTCTTGCAATATAACTCTATTTGGATTGGCATTCTAGAAGTGAAACTAACTAAATATTGCATAAGCACAATTAATATGTATTTAATTAAATTAATGGATGCACATATAAAAGTATCTATTGTAAATCATAACAATTTACTTGATTATAAAATGGGATTTTTGATCCACTATATTGGAATAATGAAAATTTATATAGCAATACCCACACTTTTAATTTTTTAAGAAGACTAAGACCTTACAGACATGATATCATGCAGAAAATTATGTCATAAAATGTAAATGTCATTTCATGTTGACGGTATACAAAAATATTAAAGAATTTTGTTTTTATTTATTTTTTGCTTTCATAATTTTTTTCAATATAGAATAGTTGTATACTTTTACTTTATTCATCAGCCATCCATTAAGTCAAGTAGAAGGAAACCTCTGATGACTAAGATGGAATATTAGGAAATGGATTTCCAGTTGTCATTTTTAAGCAAAACACTGCAACAATATTCATTGAGAGAATAGTTGAGAGTTATCCTTCCCGAGATAAAACCAGACCATTACCATTACAATAGCCATTTTCTAAAAGCATCTATATACAGCTTAGCTTTACATAGAAAACAAGTAACTCTGACATGTTCTCCGTGAAAACTCCGTTTAATAAAAGTAAAATATTACGAAAGTCCTCACTATGTACATCAATGCTAACCGGACTGAAAGAAATAATTATATTACATTCGTATACTCAACTATAATATTATTAATATTAGTAAAGTGTAATAATAATAATAATCTTATTATTATTATACTTTACTCGTGAGAAATAAATATTTTTTATTATAAAAATTAATTGGCCCTGCGATGTTAAAGCTCATTAAAACATCATAGATTTTAAATACAAACCTACTTGGTCCCGATGTAAATGTACGATGAATCCTCTAAGGTTTTTCTAAAAACGACTATTCCTAATAAATTCGCCCCGAACTGAGTGTAGCGTAGTAGAGAATGGACTACGCTTTGGCATGATAGTAGAGAATAGCAGCTCATTATTATTATAATTAATTATCAGAGAAGGATATTGGCATAGGGCGCAAGAATAGAAGAAGAATATTCTTTAGTAAAACGTGAGTCTCATAAAAGCTAAAAAGTAATTTGATCAGAATTTGACGTAGAATTGCTCGAGCACCTTCCCACTGATAATTAAATAGTTCTAATAACCAATTCAAATAGAGCTGTAAATAGTTTGCTCTAGCGAATAGCAACATAAACTCGAGCACGCTATTGATAACTCTATTTGAATTAGATAAGCAGGATATTTAATTATCAATGAGAAAATTTTCGGGAAGTTTCGCTAATCTCCTTTTTGGGGTTTGAAAAACCTTATGTTATGAATTAAAATATTTTAGAAGCCCTATTTGTTTGACATGTTATTCTAATATGGATATATCGTAAAATATTGTCAGTGTAGGCAAACTCTACTACTCAATTTCGAAATTTCCAGTATCAAAGTACATGTAATGTCATCGATGTCTGATTATTTATCTAAAATTTCTTGGCGTTTAAGGTTATTTTTTATTGATTTTCTCTCTACAACTTTTTTTAAAATCACGATTAATTTGTATTGTGCCTCTTAAAAACATAATTAAATGAGTACTAGCATTTTAATAAAAGAACAAAATGCTTATTTACTTTTATTTATATCAATACAGTTTAATTCAATAGAATAAATTTTAATTAATTATATAACTTAGGAGGAATAACCAGAATGTTGATATTTATAAAGACAATAAAATCCAGGATTTAAATATTCAATACAATTATTAATTAAACGAAAACTTAAATTTATATTCATTTATTACATATGCCATTACACTATAATAATTTTATAACTGATTTAGTAGTAAATAATTTCCTATTTTATAAAAATTCTATTTAAAAACTGTTCTATTGTTAATGGTCACCACAATTTGTTTATTAATTTAAAAACTTAATGCATTATAAAAATATAAGCATATAGTCCTTATTTACAAACCAAAATCATATTCACAATGCAATTTATGACAAATTGTTTTATACACATGAAATTTATTTAACTAAAATAAAAATACCTTTTGCCATTATTTGTTTATTTACCTTGAAATATAACAAAGTTATATATCATGTATAATTATATTCTTTTCAAGTTAAAGGAACACATTTGCACTTTAAACAGATGTTTCAAGTTCCTTACTATTAAGATCTTAAACCTTTAATATATTCAAAAATATAAATTTATTCTGATGCTAACACCATTTTAAAACCATGTTAAATACAATTTTTCATTTATAAAACTAAGTTATAGTACTCGTAATCTTACTCAACCAGCCAATAGTGTTGCAATATCAATATATGTTTAAGAGACAAAATGATGGCAGATGGACCTGTAATCAAAAATATGGTTCATTGGATTTTATTATATCTATATTATACCTTTTACTAAGAGATTTAATATAATATTTTAATTGTAATTGGTTATTTATAGTTTATTGACATCATTTTTGCTCAAATATTATTATGCAATAAATAATTATTTATCAACATATTCTTTACAATTTCAATCATTTAAGAGACTTTTACCAGTTTAGTACTACCCTACTTAATATATAATCGACATATTATTATTAAAAATTATTAAATTATTTTTGTCATACAAAAAAGAAGTTATCTTTTCTTTACAAATGTTATTAAGGCATAAAAACACAATATAATTCTATAATATTTTAGACACCATCAATCAATGTTGTCTATATTTATAGGGATTCATTCTTAATTCAGTAATTAATGCCTGAGGTTATCATCAGGCTAGCCAAGTAAGATTGCGGTATCTATTCCATTAGTTTTCTTCATAATTCTAGCATTTTAGACAATACTATAAATACAGTAAAACAAATGCAAATGCACAAATACAACTCAGCTTGTTAAATGCGTCAATTTTGGAACATTTTTGTCTTTGTATAAGACAGTACACCTTATAATGTGAAGTATTAAAATTTTAATAATAAAATGTATTTACATTTTAAATTACTCCACAATCACATATTTTCTTGAGATAATGTTACTTTATATGATGTAGGAGGTTTCATAGAATCTCTTCAAATAACAAGAATAAAGCAGATACAAAGTAAATACAGTTTTAGAATAATTTAAAATAATTTCTATAGTCAATACAGTTAAAGTCTTAACTTTGGTACAATGGATATAGGTGAGCTGCTGATAGGTTTCTTTGGACTTAGCTTGTTTGGAGAATTCATCACTACATCAACAGCTTTTCTCAAGATTTGATGCTCACTCTTCCTATACTCTTCTGTTATTTGTGATAAATCCAAGTCCGCATCTAATACAAGTACCTAAAAAAAATTAAATTAGATGTATTGTTGTATTATGATTATAGCAATAATATAACTTAAATATAACAATTATATTATTGTCATCTGTCAGAAATTAACATTCTCCCTCTTTATTATTACAGTGCATGGATCATTTTACACCAATGCCATCCTCTGCCTAATTGCAGTACTAAAACAAACCAGTTTCACTGAATATTATAACCATACTTGAATGAGAATTACTGTTGTCTTGTGACACAGGTGGCACTAGTTTTGGTATTTCTGCTATATTTTCATAGATTGTGATTAGAATTGTAATGTCTCTAATGGCTTATGTTGGATGCCCACCCAATTGTGCATATGTTTTTGAAAACTAATTTCTATTAAAACTTGCAAATTCAAATTATCAACACTCAATATATTTGTTACTGTGTCATCCCTCATTGTATTGCAATTTCAGGTCAAGCAAATCTCTGATAAGATTTTCTTGGCACTAACCTTATTCACTACTTATGACACCTACACAGTTATCAATTTGAACAATGGTTAAACCATGCTGTAGCTAGTTTCTAGTTGAAACATGAATGGGCTATCTTGACCAAGGAAGGACCTCGTTTGCGTACTTGCGTGAAATAGCAACATAAAGCTGTAGTGTGGTGAGTGTACAAAACCTGGGACTCAAATACAGGTAACAAGGTATTCCATCTCAGTTCTCATGGTTAATAATGCACACCCATCTTGAATCAAAGACCAATGAAGTAGATGACATGAGAGGGAGACATCTCTTACCATCAGGTGTGTTTGTGACTCTAATATAATATTAAAAAAAAAATTAAATCATACCAATTTATACCATTTATTTCCTACATTTCTAAAAATCAAAATATTATATGTACAATGTATTGTTGTCAATCCAGGCCCAAAGTGAAAGAAGATGAATTTTTTGCCATGAAAAATTCATCTCCCTTGAATTTAAAATAAATTAGTAGAAAAATGGACAAAACTTTTTTTTTCATCATAATTGGGATATCAGATGTGCAGACACTTTTGTGTTCATTAACTCTTTGCACTTGGATGTTGCCTGAATTAGTCGTTTGTAAAGATTAGTGAGGAGTTGTAGATAAGTCATATCAATAATTGTTACAAGTGTTAATTGCAAGGGTTAAGATTGAAATTTGTTTACTTTTGAAAATAGGCTGCTGTGGGCACACATACAAATTATGTTAATAACACTGTTTAATGTTACTTTTGAACAAAAATACTTACAGGTGCAGGACATTCAGCATGAGTTCTGTTAATCAACCAGTCATCATGTAACTTATGCAATTCCTCAATATAAGTAAGCGGGACGCATTGTTCTTCCGAACGGGCTCGCTTTTTTATTCTTTCATATACTACACTCGGCGTTGTCTTCAAATACACTAAGATTTAAAAGAGGATAAAGGAGTTAAAACAATTGTCATTTAAATGTTATCATAATGGCAGTCTATAACTAGACCTCAATGTATGACCCTTCACCTGATTGCTAATACTAACTGAAGCTGAAGCCTTGGACAAATACCATTGAAAATGCATGCCCAACAGTTAACATTTATGATGATAATGGTAACAAGATCACCAATGAGTATAGACTATTCCAAATTTATTAATCAATCAGACAAAAAGGAAGCTGAAACAATTCAGACTTTGGACATCTTTGTGATCCGACATGAACTTATGTTAATAATGTCTTGACTTATTTCTGTTAGGGTTTTCTGTTATACAACTGAAAGATTAGAGATATGAAAAAAATATAACGAATATGCTTCATCATATTATTTCATATCATTCATTCCTGCTCCAAATCATAAAAAATAATTAGTGGCAATGTCATCCAAAATATATACAATACACTCAGTTTCTCTCTCTGTCTTAAACCTTTTTAAAACTGCTAGAGATATCAGGCATCTTTGGAGGAGAGGGAAGCCAAAATACTCTATAAAAACTATTAAAGCTAACTTCCTTTTATATTTAATTACAGGAAAAATGTCTTAGACTAAAAATAGATTATTATTTTATAAAACTGCCAAGACTCTCTACTCTACATCTGGCAAATAAGTTAATTGTTGTGCAATATAACCTTTTCACAATGCATACTTTGTGCGATACATGGTGCTAATCAAGTTTTTTATTCATAATTATTATTTAACACATAAGCAACATTTTTTTATTTTCAAACTTTCTGTCTTACTTAATTGAATGAATTAGATAAGAGTTGGAGATGATAATGAAATATATTCAATTTAGTATATTCATTGAGATATATATGTAACATAACATAAGATTGGAGAAGTAAATAAAGTAAATAGAAAAGTTATATATTATAATAAATATTACTGACCTATTAGATCTGCTTCAATAGGAATTTGTTTTTGAATAAATCTGAACCACTCATCAAGGACCGCAAACTGAGCCGGATGTAGGGTTCCTGCTTTCATCATGTGTTCCACAAAACAATACCGAGCACTGTATATAGAGCGCTCCATCAACTTTACTGGCGTCGAAGTCATCCTGTGATGCATTTCTACCATTGTAAGAGAAACATACGCTTGAAAGGTCATTGCCCATTTTGCGGGATCCTTGTACATGAGGTCCTGTAAAATATAGAAATATTCACTTTAATCTGGATAAGAACGTCAAATATTTATTTACAAATAATTAAAGTAGAATAGAGTAAAGAGATCAGTATTTTTACCAATAGATTCCATCCTCGAAGATTTCGCCACTCTTCAACAGGTTCCGTTAACAAAGTGATGTCCTCAAATTGTCGAAAATGTTCCAGGAATGTTGTCTTACCACTTCCAATATTACCTTCGACGAACACCGTAAACGGCTTTGTTTTGGAAATACTCATTTCATGAAATTGTTTGCAAACTGTAAAATATAAATTGACAATGCCAAAATTAAGATGATACACTGCAATGATAGTTAATGTCAACCGCCAAATTCCCGCCTAAATCGAGGAGCTAACGACCTGCCGCATGACCAAAAATAACAAACGCGGCAACCTAACCTGTCATAATGGGAAATTAAACAAAATACCTTCAAAAAGTGTTCCACACAATCTTTGCCGCAACATAACGCATTTTAATTAAACATTTAAATATATATATATAGCTGTTTGTAATAATACTGGTCAAATAGATTACTCAATAATGTTTTTTATAATGTAGTTCAACATAATATTCTAAAATGTCATAACAAAAGAAAACAGATAAAATATATTGATAGTATGTGGTATAAATGCTGTTATAAATTTAAGCTTCCTTTAATGAAATTGAACAAATTGCCGAAAAATCGAATGAAATATGTTAATGACTATTCATTATTTCCACCATATTGTTTTTTGACCTTTGAAGTGAAACTTCTTTGTGTGGGATGAATGAATAAAATGCTGCGATTTCATTTGAGTGCAACATTTTTACGTTAACGTTCTAAATTAGCTGTTTCTGACGAAAAATAGGTACTTGGTCAGAGAGACAAAAAGAGAACTATAGCTATATATTTAATAAGGCTATATGCATTATTGGGCTCGTTTTTAATTTTCTCTTTTTCACTTTCTTTGCTATTTTCCCTGTGTATTAAAGCCGGAGAAGCCGGCTGAGCAACAGACACGGGGATGGAGAGGGTTTGCCATACCCAAGCCCCGTCTTTGTGCATGCTTCCCCGCGGCACATTCACCGACGTCAGGTAATTCAGAATCGTTTCATGCGCAAGGCCACCTATGCGCCATGGTTATTGCGTAATGCAAATCTACACATTTACCTTGAGCTGCCGACCATAGCTCAGTACCTGAAGCAGGCTTCCTTTCGACTCTGCCGTCACACACCCAAACCCCTTGATTGTAAGTGCCGCCACTTACAATCCTATCGCGAATCACAGATTCACCCCCGTCCGAAGGAGACCGAGGCACGCCCTTGACGACCCCGATGACGCGACCACCAGGGCCCAAGCCCTTCATAAAATACTACACACGTACATCGCACTCTCATACCGCCCCCGCTGACGGCGCGGGCGTCGCAAACAAGGGCATTCGCGATACCGCCATGTCACAGGCTGGTTCTCTCCAGTCAATACAGACAGAAGCGTCGTTGAAGTTTCTTGCGCCACTTCTTCTCCAGCGCCTACGCATTCCGAAATGGTGGTACAGATAGCCAAAAATAATAATAGTGATTTTAATGTAGATAATTCTTAGACAGAAGCAACTGACCTAGCCAAGGATCAACCCTCTCGGGCACCCTCGAGTCAGTCGCTCTCGCGGAACAAGGTATCGGTCCAAGCCGACGCTCCCTCTTGGGAGCCCTTGTACTGGATACTAATAGAGGTCTCGACGGAGCGCCATAAGCGCTCGGTCTCCTCTCAACCTGGGCGAAACTGTAAAAGCCCTGAGGCTAACAGCGGCCATCAGCACGAAAAAAAAACTTTTCAAGAAGATAAATAAAAATGACTATAATAAACTATAATGTCAACAGATAAAAGTTTTAGGATGAATAAGTTATCCCAGATCGGACTGGTACAGTGTACTCTATATGAAATATGGCTATACCACAGAATGTAAAAATTTATATGCGAATTTATTTCATTGTATCGGCCTAACTTATCACTTTAGAGTAATAACGTGCACGTGCTAAACGTCTTTATTGTTACCTAATTAAAGCCCCTTAGTCCGGACCGGACTTTTTTATTGATATGTTAGGTACTGCTTCCTTTATATGTCTGTAGGATATACTGGTAATTTTTTTAGTTTTAACAATAAGTTAAAAGAAAGTCTAAATATGTTACACAGAAAATTACTTAAGGTTGATAATAATGTTAATACCTTGCTAGTCGGGGAGCAACCAATACAACACTGTGCCCTCCGCTTTAATCCGGTGAAGCTGTTGAAGACTTACGAGACTGAAGAATATTTTAAAAGATCATAGCTATTACAAAATAATATTCAAATTTACAATTGATTTTATTTTTTAACAATACATACTTTAATTTGTTTTAATATAACACACTAAACTACAAATAGTCTGTCGCAAAATTGTTGCTTCTGTTGAATCCTTGCGAAGGTTACACAACTTTCTAACTACCGCTTCTATGATAGTACATTTGCACACACTCCTTTCGATTCTCAACTATGTTGATGATAGCTCACTTGATCTTACTGAGGGGCAACTGAATAAGCTTGAAAGAATTAAGTTTTATTTGTATTTACGCAAAATGGCCGAGGCCGATATGAATATATTATATATATTATCGTTTCACAAAAGTTAAACAAAAAAATATTCAATGGTTCTAGTTATTACATATCATAAGTGAATGTTGTTCTAGATATATAATAATTCAGTACTTTCACATACTTTTGATTTAACTTTAATTTGAATGATTGTGTATATACTTTCCTTTGTCCATTTAATTATTTAATTTAATCATGGTCATGGTAACACATTTACCAAAAAGAAGCGCGCTATACGAATACACCAATGACATGAATCCACGAAATCCATTGACAACTCCAGAACTTTTTGGATGTAATCCGGTTAGAGGATTGACGTGTTTTTCAGTATATATAGTATTAATTGGTGCCGGTATTCACGGCTTTTGGTCTCATAAAACACGTAATTCATTGTTGATTATCTTGTTAGTGTTAAATTAGCGATAATGTTCCATACTTACACTTTAGGTATGTTTTAATAACAAAAATTTAAGCATGAAATGAAGCTTCATGGTAGTTTATTTACCCGGCGTTTACAATGATATTACCTTATTTTGCAGGTATTTTATTCCTCGTTGCTGGATCGTATGCTTTATACGATTCATCGTCTGATGTTGTAGAGTTAACTCCTAGTAATTTTGAAAGACTGGTCACTAAGTCTGATGAAGTGTGGATAGTCGAATTCTATGCTCCATGGTGTGGTCACTGTAAAAACCTAGTTCCCGAATACAAGAAGGCTGCTCGAGCATTAAAGGTAAGCATTTCTTATACTCTTGCACTACTCTCTGCTTTTATTTCTCTTCCATCTAATTAAGAACAATTTCGATTGACCATAGCAACACTGCTTATTAGTGCTAAAATTATGCTGTAATTTACACTTTGTTAATATTTTCAGGGCGTAGTAAAAGTAGGTGGTGTGGATGCAGATCAATACAAGGATTTGGCTCAGAAATATGGAGTCAGTGGATTCCCCACAATTAAAGTATTCACCGGTAGCAAGCACACGCCATACCAGGGGCAGAGAACCGCAGAGGGATTTGTAGATGCAGCCCTCAAAGCAGCTAAGGAAAAAGCGTATGAAAACCTTGGAAAGAAGGCTAGTGGATCATCATCAGATAAGGTAAATGGCACATTTCAATTACTTTGTGTTAACAAGGACAAATAAATAATATAAATTAGGAGTTGTATCAAAATACGAAATTGAGAAATTGATGGTAAAAATTAACTACAAATATGGTAATATACCATTTTCTTTATATTAATAATATTTAAACCAACTGGGAAAACTATATTAAGGTTGTTTAAAAAGGGTTAACATGGTAAGGATTATAGTTTTTAAAATTTTCTCATATAAAAACTACTTAATAGATCCATGTGTTCATCTTCAACTTGGATTTAAGACTTATTTAAGATAAGATATATCTGTTACTGTATATACTG
Source organism: Teinopalpus imperialis (assembly GCA_029286865.1). Lineage (NCBI taxonomy): Eukaryota > Metazoa > Arthropoda > Insecta > Lepidoptera > Papilionidae > Teinopalpus > Teinopalpus imperialis. The sequence goes on along the minus strand of JAGSMU010000020.1, from coordinate 15,910,745 downwards.
TATACACTTAAGTTAAACAATATAAGACATTTTTAAATTACAACCTTGAAAAAGGTTTTCATCGGTATATGTATGAAATATGTTAACATTTACTATTATGAAATAGGAAGGATCCTCAGTTGTTATTACATGAAATATGCTTATACATACAATTTATTATCTATCATCAAATATTCTAATTTTAACTCCTTAACACTAGTATTCATAAATGTGGAACTCCCACTCCTATCTAATAAATGCAACCTTATTTCTAACAACAAGTAAAGAATGTACATCATTATTGTTTAAAATAAAAATATTAACATTAATTTACTAGTGGAAACTAAGAAGTGGTATATATGGCCACAACATACCATGGAAGCCTGTGAAGGAAATATTCCTTTTGAAACAAATTCACCATCCTCAAATCACCTTACCTCTGAAAAAGAAAAGAAGTAAATTAAACCTACTGGAATCAAATTTGTTTCGAGGAAAAGTATTTGATATTGATCCACCTAAAATCATAAAACTTAAATACAATTTCAATAAAAATTAAACAGGTTTTATTTCTTATCTCTTTATTATAGGCATAAAATCAATTAGTTATTGTATTGATACTCATTTAATAATTTAGTATATAAGAAAAATATATACTTATGCTGCATATCTTAACTGTAGTATATTTCATTTAGTAAATAGTAGTCGAGTATGTTAATGTGCAGCAAATATTAGGTAATTTAAATTTTTAACATTTATTGTATTTATTCAAGTATCACAAATGTCTGAAAGAATGGTGTTTACATTTCCATGGTTGGCAATTTTTATTAAACATTACATTTTATGGTAGTAATGGATATAAAATAGATGGCCCATACTGTGCAAGACTAAAATGAGATTAGGCATTTATCTAATAATTTTGGTTAACATTTTGTGAACACATATAAAATGTTTTATCAAGAAGCCAGTTGGTCATTTCTAAATATTATAAGATAAATTCTTAAAGATCGAAGATGAAGAAAAAATGAGTAAAGGGACAAATTGGTCTGTGACTCGGCTTGCTGGTAGTCTGTCACAGCCTGTATTTATGTTTTCCTAAATTTAAGGCCACATTCATTAAACCTTTACTGTGAATCTTAACAAAAAAATGCCAATGTCTAAGTTTGCTTTATAGAGCCTTTTTTCAGAAATTAACTTTAAGATGTGCTTATAACAATAACATTTGTAAATATCTCTGCTAATTGCCATGCCAATATTTAGATCACATCTTAGCTTATTATTATTTAGTACTATAAATTTTATTTAAGCAGTATAGCCTATAATTTGAATTAAATTGATTCCTTCAAAGAGTTGTAATCATACACTGTAATATGACTATAAGACAATTATTTGATTGGACTGTAAGAAAATCTGAGAGTATTTGAAATTACTGTTAGCAGTACAAAGCATTTTATTCCAAAATATAGCTATGGTAAGTTAGGGTATTGAAGCTCTGATCTGTAATTTATTGACACAAATCTATCAGATAGCTACTATGTCATTTTTCTTGTAAATATGCTTTTGGTTACATATAAGTAATATTTCTTCTCTAGGTGTGGCTTTGTCCTTACTATCTCTCAACAAATATGTTACATGACCTCAAGAAAGCACCCACACTTTTATTCTCACTTATAGGAACCACCCACATCAAATTTTCTGATGTTCACCTTATTAAAAAGGACATTTATTTAAATGAGACTATGTGTGGGCAGTACTTTAGTAATAGTATTTATGAGCTATAGGTTTTAAAGCTTTAATTTAATTATTAAGTATTTTGCTAAAGTATGTATGTATAATGTAAATTCATATATCCTATTGTAATAAATCTTTTACCTTCAACACCATGTAATTGCGAACTAACTTATTTGAAGAAAAAAAGAACTAAATAATTATTTAATTTTCATCACATTTAATACTTAAAATTATGATCTAATGATAATTTAATTAAATTTGATAAATAATAATTTTACCTGTAAGAATGTTAAATCATTTTAATATTTCTACAGCACTATTTATTTATATTTTTAAAACTGCATATATATATATATATATATATATATATTAGGGATATTTTACGGAGGTTCGATTTCGATTCCGACAGGTCCGAACTTCCGATTGATACTTCGGATCCGGTAATATTGCGGGAATCGGTTGCGATAGATGGTCGTATTATTTTATTTTGAACTGCTCTTAATACATTTCATTTTTACCTACGTCTTCGTTTCCGATTTTGGTTCTGATTCCGGTTCCGATTCCGAATCCGATAAAACAAAAGTGACATCAATCTCATAATTTATCAGTTAATTTTATTTGTGCACCCTAATAATACTAAACATTTAATTTTTATTCTAGTCGGATGTAATCACTCTTACTGACAGCAACTTCAAAGAGCTAGTGCTAGACAGTGAAGATCTGTGGTTAGTCGAGTTCTTTGCACCTTGGTGTGGGCATTGCAAAAACCTGGAGCCACACTGGGCCAAAGCTGCCACGGAACTTAAGGGCAAGGTAGGTTGTCAATTTAACAAAATTGGTATATATATTTTTTTATACAAATGAATAACTCTCTGGCTCTAGTGCCATTTATCCCAATTTGGGTAGACAATATATCAAATGCTGGATATGTATGTACCATGCGCCTGACATTACATCTGAAGCTTCCTTTAAACTTATTGTGGATGCATTACATTGTAATAAGGTGTGAGTGCCTCATTATTTGCAGTAATGCTTACAGAACCATAAATTATTCTGGCCAATTGATGTAATCTGGCAATAACCTGAAATCATAGCATGGTTGACATGGACCAGGAGTATATCATCAAAGCTGATACTAGACTGATAACCGTCTAAGTTAAATAATTAACATAAACACACTGCATACATATACTTCTATACCTGTATAGAAATTGTGAAATCTATATGATTACTTTTATTTATATTAAATATTTTCTAATAAATGTAGATTTTAGAAGGGATTAAATTAAACAACATGAAATAATTTTTTAATTAAAAATAAAGGTCATCATGACAAAATCAATAAATAAAAAATAGATTGTTTGTAGTTCAAGATCTCAAATAGTAACATTAATAATAATTAATTTACTTACTTCTATCCTTTTAATATAAAATAGGGAAATCTGGTTGATTATCAATCAGATGGCATAGCCAGCTTGTTTATTATTATTTTTAATGTAAGCTTCATGGAAGTCATTTAGTATCATTATCATATCAGTATTTAACTTGAATGGAAAATTTCCAATGTTTTATAATTTTTTTTTTCAATAACTTATTTAGTAAAGAAATATTATTTATTAAAAAGTGTACTAAGTAACCTTTTTAGTTTTGTGTTAATAACATTGTCGCATTTTTAAGACGATTGGTTAAAACACTTCCTCACCAAACTAATATTGTTTTATAAAATTGCAAAACATTTGGTGACTGGTCTGCTAGGAATTATAACACACTGATAGGAATCTATCAATTAGTTGTATAAATATATGAATTGTACATGCAGGTTAAAGTGGGTGCTTTAGATGCAACAATCCACCAAGCAATGGCCTCCCGCTACCAAGTGCAAGGCTATCCCACCATCAAAATTTTCCCTGCGGGCAAGAAGACCAGTGACTCTGTTGAAGACTATAATGGTGGAAGAACTGCAAGTGATATTGTTACTTATGCACTTGAGAAACTGGCTGAGAACATTGCCTCACCAGAAATTATCCAGGTTGGTTACAATTACAGTATTATTATTATTAAATAATATATATATTTAGACAAGACTCATCACCATTTTAACAATGAAGAAGCATACTGCAGTTTGCTTTCAGCTGCAGCATGTATGGTGTTTTGGTGAGAGTAGATATGAAGACTCAATAATTCATAGCAAGGTATTCCACCACATGAGCATCTTGAATCTTTTTTGAGGATGAGTGGGCTACAGTTATCAGATGATTGTGTGTTTGCGAGTTACCTACAGTTTCATAAAAAAAAAACATATAAAAGGAGTCCTTTTCCAGAGACAGGGATAGATATATTCACTTGTTGCTGTGTTACATCTAATGTGATAGAACTAGAGATCCATTAGTCAGGAGGCATTTTATATATAATTCTCTGCATTGAAAACATTGCATTGCATGCATTGTTCATTCCCCAGAAAGATTTTTGTATTACCTCTTATATTAAAACCCTATACCATGCCACCATCATACTCAGCATGGCGTTTTTAAACTGGTTTATCCAAAAACTGGCAAGCTACAAGATTAAACAGAAAACGATTGTTATTAATGCTACAATCAACGGGATGTGTTGGAAGATTGAATCCTCTTTTTACTTACAAACCACAAATTTAAGTTGTTCCTTCACTTCAATGACATTTTTCACATAGCTTGCTAAGAGACTAAACATTAATCACTCATTTCACTTAGATGATTACACTGTTATTTCCATTAAAACTACATTGAAATTTAATTGCATTACTGTGAAAGCTATTGGTAACAAAGAAATGTTAATTGTGTTATTATTTGTCATACCATCAATATATATCAATATTTCTTAAATACCTTTACTATACTAACTTGGCTGATGTCCTGACTTAGATGTATGCATATGCATAAGAAACTACAAAAATATAGCCATTTCTTACCATGCCATCCTGACCTTACATTAATGTTTTTTTGCAAACAGTTACTACATTTTCCTCCCAGTTACCTCAGGTGTAGTCTAGATAAAGGCATGTACATACAAATAATAAATACAAACAATAAATAATTTTACCAACCATACAGATTGGATTTGGTGGTCGTAAATAAATATTGCTGTTGTAACACATTTTATTTGTTATTATATTCTGATATATAAGGCAAATAACCAATTCATATTTTCATTGATGTCGATAATAATGAAAATAATAAATAGGATGGGCCTATGATTGTACCCCATAGGTACATCCTTGAGAATTTTATTATTATCATCTTCATTTTTTTGCATTATACATCTTCCACATAATGCATACACCGATAAATCGATTATCTAGTATAATTGATTTATTTTAACAGGTAGTAAATGAAGAAACAATGAAGGTATGCAGTGAGAAACCATTGTGTGTGGTATCCATCTTACCTCACATTCTGGACTGTAACGCCGCCTGCCGCAATGAATACATTTCCATCCTGACCCGCCTTGGCGACAAGTACAAGAGCAAGATGTGGGGGTAAGTAACTTTTTCGTCTTCAATAAATATAAGATAATAATATATAAATAAAATACAATTTATTTAAAATTTATTGGTTCAATACTCACTCTATTTTTTTACAGTTACAGGGGTACCCTTTCTGTTACACACATAACTTAAAGCACAAACTCATTTCAAAATACCTTACAGATATATTATTAATTTAAATAACGACAGTTTAGGATTACCTTGTTATTGTTTAATTAATAATTCTAGTGTCTAAATTTATTTGTTTTGATGCTACTAAATTCATAGCATCAGTTGTATCACACATTGTGAACATGCAAGTGAATATAGAAATTGGTGGAAACTTCAAATAACATTTAAACATATAAACTTTGTAAATTTGTAAAGCAAAAGATAATTGCCTAATTTCAGATGGATATGGACAGAGGCAGGTGCTCAGCCTGCTTTAGAAGAGGCTCTTGAATTAGGAGGCTTTGGTTACCCTGCCATGGCGGTAGTTAACGCCAAGAAACTCAAATTCTCCACTCTACGAGGCTCATTTTCTGAATCTGGCATTAATGAGTTCCTCAGGTATTTATTGTGGTTTCTTTTTTTAAATTCTTTTGGATGGAGATAAGTAAATTAATACAGTATAGCACAGTAACATACACAGGTCAATACCGTAAATGGTGATTTATATATATATATATATACATATATTGATGTGTATATATATATCTGCACCATACTCTTGGATAAAAATCTTAAAGTTCAATCACCAAGTAACCAAGTATCCACTATAGATTAATAAAATCAAACATTTTACAGGGATCTTTCCTTTGGACGTGGACAAACTGCCCCAGTCAGGGGTGCAGAAATGCCTATAATCAGCACAATGGAGCCTTGGGATGGTAAAGATGGTGAATTGCCCCCAGAAGAGGATATTGACCTATCAGATGTCGATTTGGAAAAGGATGAATTATAAGTGAGTGTGTAAGTTTTGCCAAAACTGCTTCCAAACTAAGTGTCATTAAATTATGTTTTAAGATCTTGAAGTTGAATATGAATTATCAGGTACAATGAAAGACATCACTAATTAGCTGTTAATATTAAATAGTTCAGTGATTTTAATGTTTAATATGTCGCCAGGTCTGCTCAATTAAGAAAGACTGCTTGGAATTGCATTTTACTAATTACAGATCTTTATATATAAAAATAAAATTAAAAAACGTATATTTTATGGGACAATAGTTTAGAACAATAGATAATGTAGTTTAAAAACATATCCAATATATCTGAAGTTATTTAATTAATGATGAATTTAATCTCATAATTCCTTAAACAATTTATTTTTCTATATTAATCTAATATATCTTTGACTGTGTTCATAATAATAAAACATTCACTTTATAGCGACTAAATTTGTGTGAGTGTGTAAGCAAAAAGAACTTTTTCTATCCATTCTATTGATATTGTTGGTTCTCAATTATGTAATTTATTCTATAATTTAAATTAATAATTACTAATAAAGTTTGCTCTGTGTCTTTCCCAGTGTATAGTGGAATTTTTAAAATAATAAGTTAATTGCGGCCATGTTTTGATTAATTAAATGGCTAATAAATTTTTGCTACAAGTTGGTTTTTTATTCTTTCTTTACTTTTATCTTTATAAGTTTATTTATTTATCTACTGTTTATGCATTTACCTATACAAAAGGAGTTTATAAAGGATGGACTTAATACCAAAGGCATTTTCTGCCCATCTCGATAGACTAGGTATGGTGAGATATTGAGATAGGTGTACCAATAAACTAATTAATAAAAAAAGAAGAGATAAAAAATAGGTATAATATATTAACAATACAAGCAAACAATGACACATACATATATGCATAAACAATAACAGTAGCTACCAATTAATTCCATCCACAGATTATCTGATTACAGGTGTTGCATCTGCAAGCCAATGCATTAAAATTAAGATCCACGTCTAATCCAATTCTAATATTACTATTGCATGCTTGTTGTATGTATTTATAATCATTGGTAGACTTATAAATAATATATCTAAAAGTAGATATATCTATATATAATGTAGATTATATGATATTTCTGTGGAATCAGCTGTCACCAACGGTATTTCCAAACCAGTACGCTTTAGAGATCTTCAAGAAAAAAGTCTACACCTTTCTTAAAGGTTGGCAGCGCATCTGCGGCTCCTATGGCCTCTGACTGCCAGTGGCAGGCGTAGTACGACTCCCCATTAGATGCAGCAATGACACGACTCTTAGTGTGATAATCCATTACCCCCTTTGTGTGATAATCCATTACCTCTTAGTGTGATAATCCATTACCTCTTAGTGTGATAACCCATTACCTCTTAGTGTGATAACCCATTACCTCTTAGTGTGATAACCCATTACCTCTTAGTGTGATAACCCATTACCTCTTAGTGTGATAACCCATTACCTCTTAGTGTGATAACCCATTACCTCTTAGTGTGATAACCCATTACCTCTTAGTGTGATAACCCATTACCTCTTAGTGTGATAACCCATTACCTCTTAGTGTGATAACCCATTACCTCTTAGTGTGATAACCCATTACCTCTTAGTGTGATAATCCATTACCCCCTTTGTGTGATAACCATTACCTCTTACTGTGATAATCCATTACCTCTTAGTGTGATAATCCATTACCTCTTAGTGTGTGATAACCCATTACCTCTAGTGTGATAATCCATTACCCCTTGTGTGATAATCCATTACCCCCTTTGTGTGATAACCCATTACCTCTTACTGTGATAATCCATTACCTGTTAGTGTGATAATCCATTACCTCTTAGTGTGATAACCATTACCTCTTAGTGTGATAATCCATTACTTCTTAGTGTGATAATCCATTACCTGTTAGTGTGATAATCCATTACCTCTTAGTGTGATAACTCCATTACCTCTTAGTGTGATAACCATTACCTCTTAGTGATAACCCATTACCCTTAGTGTGATAACCCATTACCTCTAGTGTGATAATCCATTACCCCTTTGTGTGATAATCCATTACTTCTTAGTGTGATAACTCCATTACCTCTTAGTGTGATAACCCATTACCTCTTAGTGTGATAACCCATTTCCTCTTAGTGTGATAACCCATTACCTCTTAGTGTGATAACCCATTACCTCTTAGTGTGATAATCCATTACCTCTGTGTGATAATCCATTACCTCTTAGTGTGATAACCCATTACCTCTTAGTGTGATAACCCATTACCTCTTAGTGTGATAACCCATTACCTCTTAGTGTGATAACCCATTACCTCTTAGTGTGATAATCCATTACCTTTGTGTGATAATCCATTACCTCTTAGTGTGATAACCCATTACCTCTTAGTGTGATAATCCATTACCCCCTTTGTGTGATAATCCATTACCCCCTTTGTGTGATAACCCATTACCTCTTACTGTGATAATCCATTACCCCCTTTGTGTGATAATCCATTACCTCTCAGTGTGATAATCCATTACCTCTTAGTGTGATAATCCATTACTTCTTAGTGTGATAATCCATTACCTGTTAGTGTGATAATCCATTACCTCTTAGTGTGATAATCTCTTATCCCGTATTATCACGAATACAGATATTACCATTAGACGTATCGTAATAACCGTTGCCCTTTCTAGAAACTTCGATGAGCTAACTAGACGTCAATATTACGCCTATCACATTTTCTTTGACTTCCGGTCTTTACATTAATTATATACGATCCTATGCATTTTTTCTTACCGAAAGTAAAGTTACCCGTGCCTTGATCATTTGCACAATTTCCGCAGCCATGCCATTTGAAACAGTGCGTAGCAGTAATGCTATTTTCTGAGGGAGTGATCCTTCCAGGTCGAGCCTACCCGTTTCTGCCGCAGCCAGAAACAATCTACAACATGGTTCTACTAATACAATCATGAGCAATTAAATCGACTAACATGCAGTCAAAACATACAGGGAAAAAATCTGTTGCTCAGATTTATTTTTTGACTAAAGCAGATAAAAGGTGAAGGCTTTAAAATGAGATGATGTTCATATTAAAAAATGCTTTTTTATAAATAAAAAAATATTTATAGAAAATACGGGTTAAACTCCATAATAAGGAAACATTCACTAAAAAATATGCAATAAAAAACAATGATAAATTATATAATAAAAAACAATTCAACATTTGTTACCTCCTGGCTCGAATTACAGCTCCTAATCGGTTCTTTATTAATAAGATTTTTGACTGTTTCTTGAGAAACACCATCGCATTCCTCGTGCCACCAGGTCGTCGTGTAGAGACCTGGAGAGCGATAACGGTCGCTGCCATTGAGTTCCACTGTTCGTCCACCCTGTTCATGTGTACTCTTTCGAAACATAGTCAGGCTCCTTGATGAGCTAGGTTCAACTTAGGGACGGTAGCCGGCCGTTTTGGAGTTAGGTTAGCCGCCTGTAGTCTTCTTCTGGCTGTCCAGCCGTTAACAGCCACTCATCGCGTTTTTGAGCTCCTGTGGGACTTGATCGGTCATCCATCTGATGTGCACCTTCTTCTGCCGGATCAGCGTCTTCGGTTAAAGCTACCAATCTCCTGGTATTGCTAGTAAACACAGGCTGGACACAGCAGACTGGCTCATGTTTAACACACAAGTCACTTCTTGCCATGTTCCGAAAGGGCAACCGCTTGAGCCAATTCTTCAATAGATGTGTCCATTTTTAGGCAATGTTTACGTTTAATGATGAGGGATAAGTGTACCTGTTGATGTTTGACCACTAACTAATATGGGTAAGTCAGGTAAATTACCTGATAATTAGACATTCAACCTCATGCCTGATGCTTAAGTTGATTTTAGTATGCACTCACCATTGTAGTAAAAGTAATTCTGTATGGCAGTCCAAAGATACCCTGCAGCTAAAAAGTTAGGTGCATTATTTATTGAACCACTTGCATGGAAGACGAAGAGCTTGATGTAGAGTGAAAAATAAAATCAAACTTTTAGCTGTTATAATATATTTGAGCATTATTTCATTATAATCATTGTAAAATATTCAAAAACTTAAACCTATAAAATTTTTCAATAGTTACTTAAGTTAATACTGATCTAATGTTTCCAATGTCAATTTTAATTATGCTTGTAAGAACAAGATTTTAATTTTTAAAACTGCATCCATATACACATGTATACATTTGTAAACAATTAAAATAATTATAAAAAATATAGCATTATTATTGGAAATTAGCTGTGCACCGCTTAATACAAAATAAATATGACTATCTGTATACAGTGTCTTAAAAGGTTAAAAGTCTGCTGTTTTTCGTTCAATGGCATATTTAGGCATTTCAATGAATACATCTTCCAAAATATGCTTTAAGACAATGTAGTAAAATCACCATAGCAGAATCGGGAAAATAACAGATTCTATGGCACCTTACAATAATTATGATGTAACTAGTTCCATTGGATTTCAAACTTTATCTTATCCTAAATTTTAATTACTGTAAATTATAATCAAAATATATTTTCGCAACTATCACTGGTATTGGTCCAAAAACAGTCTTAATTATCATGTCTTATCTTTGCACTTTAATTCATAAATCGTAGCTCTTGTTGAGACAAAAATATTTTAGTAATAGGCACAACAAATTAACTATTCATTATTTTTAATGAAACTTAATTGAGAATTATTGATCTTGGGCTAATTCTAATTTTGGGCAAACTACATTTATTTTTTATTAATAAATTACATGTTTACATCTACATTTATTTTATGCACTGTTTATTGTTATTTTGTGTTGTCTATAAGCATACCATAATTTTCAAATATACATTTTGGTAGAAACATAACATAATTTCTTCAGTTCTCTTCAATACTTGTAAGCTCAATATGTACTATTTCCTAACAAGTTTCAGTTGAAGAATTTCTTATTATATATTTATGGAAGCTCATGTGAAATAAATACAATCTACATTATTATCCTAATCCTATCATATCCTTTTCTTTAATCCTAATAATTTTATGATGAAACTTATTGGTACAATTATTGTAAATATGTATAAAATTGTTCTATTCATCTTATTTAGTAAAACTTTTGATAATGGCTATCAGAGTTAAGGTTATAAGATTTTGGAAGAATACATTCACACACTTTTTAAATTAAATATTAATATAGTCATTTGCTTTAGCAGTCCATATTTTCACAATTCTTTATACATAACGCTTAGCATTTTTTAGTGATGATGTTGATTATGTCCTCACATTTGGTTTCAACAACAGCAACATCTTTTGGATATTACCAGACATCATTAACTGCACAGGATACACTATAGTGCACTAAGCATTTATGTAAATACAAAGGCACTTAGCACTTGTTTGGACAAAAATGTTATGCACAAAGGTTGCAGCGTTAGACACGGGATGTAGATAACACTTCCAGACCCAATGCCTAAAAATTTGTGACACTAGCATTTTCTAGGCTATAAACTGAACTAAGATGTAGCAGTTAGACTGACCACTATGCCATATGGCTGACAATTTATTATATTTACAGTAGGACATGTGTAGCTACGATAAAGGCTTAATACAAAGATAGTTATACAATATTTTGTTTCATACATTTGAAATTAGGCAGCATTTATCTGAACTATTATTACAACAAGCGTGGTCAGAAGATATGTAAAGGATATTCGAGACACGTACACAAAAATACAATCAATATTAGGCTACACTTGTTAATCCAATCATATCATATTTTCTATTTTTCTGACAAATCACAGGATAACAAATAGAAAAATAATATAAGCCCATTACAGCTAAAATAAAAGAGACAACCAATGTCACTATACCCCAGGCTGATAATCCTAAGCCTCTTCGAGTGGCACTTTGCCCTCCGATTCCGGGAGAAGTTCCGGCATAGGTTTTCGTCTGTGGATCCTTATAGCCCTTGCTGCCATATTTGCCGCCGTAGCCTCCCCTTCCAAATCCTTTTAAGCCCTCGCATGGCAATAACTGGTTTAAAACTAGAAGCAAAATAATAATTATAACAATTTCAAGTTTACGTAAGTTTTAGACTTGGGTTGTCTGTAATGTAAACCTACTCCTACTTACCTAGAAGAGCAACGCTCATGCGTATTAAGGATTTAATCATTTTTGTCAATAATATATTAAAAATCAAAGAAGTATTTGATATAGTTTTGTAACTAATAAAAAAGTAAACTAAAAGTTTTCGATCATCCAAACAAACATACACTCTCAACAACTTGTAGCATAGATTACAGTACAGACTACAGACAAACAGAAAAATATTAATGTAAACTACTGCTATCTGTTACTCATTAGTCATTGGGAATGAGCGTCTCGACATAGTTCGAACTTAACTGCTGACTCAATTACTAGTATGTTTTCATATAAAATAAATAGAACCAGTAGTGGAATTGGTAAATATTTTTAGCCCTTTCAAAAATCCTTAATCGGACGCCCTTCGTTTCATTTCACCTCAAAGGCTAGCTCTCATTCAAGACGAACTACTCAAGTAAGTTTCTAGTTACGGGCTTTATAAACACACTTTAGTAACATAATAGGACGAAATCGCCCACGTGAAGTCAACGCTATAATTCCTCACAATGAACATTTACATATGCAATAATAATTATAGTAGATAAAACTGATAGTAACAACATATGACAACAAAGTATACTTCACATAAAGTACATATCATTAGCGAAGCGACTTTAATGATCTTTCCCAATCACAGCTATAGCGGCCAAGTCGTGGGACGTACATTCAATATCCTTTTCAAAGAAGTGGTTATTCCCAGTGGTGGGATGCACATCTTACAAATTTATAGTGATATACATTACTAACCTTAATAAAAATGAGTTTTTTATTAAGGATCATTATTAAATCATAATTTGTTATTAAAGCTACGCCCACAAGTACTTTAACGTGAATTTTTTGTCAAAATTATGAATTCGTATCAATATTATTATCTATAGAGCTTGAATATGAGTCGCGATAATATGTCCCATAGACTATAGTATAAAATGTGATGGCAACAAAATAGTGACGTATATCCGTTGCTGGCGTGTACTTCCACTATACCTTGTTGAAGTGCGTTGTCAAATGTCAAAAGAAAAATGATACCGGCAATGGCTAAAATACCAATCACTTTTATAATTCTCCTCTGCATAATAATAAAGTGTAATGGAGTTAACATTGATATAGTGTCCAGTGACATAAAATTGAAGAATGTCGATCGTAACATTGATATATCGTCACAACTAGTAAGAATCACATCAAAAGTAACCTTGGAGAACACGGGACGGGCGCCGGTAAAGAACTTCTTGTATGCAGTTGAAAGCACGACAAAGAATAATTTGGCTTTCTTTAGTATTAAAGATAGTAACAATAAAGATATGCGCTTAGTAGAAACTACAGTGAAAGGTTACGACGACAATAAATTCTGGAGAGTTGAATTCAAAGAACCTGTTAGCCCTGGTTCTTCCATTGTAATAAACGCCGAAGCAGTGTTTACTAAGGCACTTTTACCTTATCCAACTGCCATCACTCAGCAAGAAGATCAACTTGTAAAATACAATGGTAACCTCTATTTCTTCTCTCCATACTGGGTTACTTCTCAAAAAACAAGCGTAGTTGTTAACACGAAGGGCTTAGAATCATTTACGAAAGTGAAACCATTCACTCAACACGACGGTACAATTTCTTATGGTCCTTACAACAACATTGGACCTTTCACAGAAACTGAATTAAGTATCCACTATAAAAATAATTCTCCTTTCTTAACTGTGACACGCATTGAGAGGCTCATTGAAGTTTCACACTGGGGAAATATTGCAGTAGAAGAAACAATTGAGGTTGAGCACACTGGTGCTAAACTCAAAGGACCATTCTCCCGCTATGATTATCAACAGGACCATCACAGTGGACCAGCAAGTGTGCGCTCATACAAGACCCTACTCCCAGCATCAGCTGCTGATGTATATTACAGGGACACAAATGGAAATATTTCTACTTCAAACATGAAAGTCAAGAAGGACTCGGTTGAGCTTGATCTTAGACCAAGATATCCGCTGTTTGGTGGATGGAGATCTCATTATACTCTTGGTTACAATGTTCCAAGTTATGAATATTTGTATCATTCTGGCAATGAGTATTTAATGAAAATGAGAGTTGTTGATCACATTTTTGATGACATGCAAGTTGACGAGTTAGTAACTAATATTATTTTGCCTGAAGGTTCGGTAAACATCAAAGTCAATATTCCATACTCTGTCACCAGGTTGCCGGACACTTTACACTACACATACTTAGATATAAAAGGCCGCCCAGTAATTTCATTTACTAAGAAGAATATTGTAGAAAATCACATTCAAGATTTCCAACTTCGTTACACATTCCCACGTATTCTTATGTTGCAAGAGCCTTTATTAGTTGTAGGCTTCCTTCATATGCTATTCCTTTGTGTAATTATTTATGTAAGGTTAGATTTCTCCATACATAAGTCTGAACACCCACATAAAGAATAATTTTATGTAACATATATTAATTTATGTAATTTTTAGGAATGTAACATTTCTGTTCGAGCACATTTGTACTGTCTCAAATGTTTATTTAGAGAATATAAGTGGTTTTTTTATGACCTATGACTCTTGTTTCTTTTACAATTGTTATTTAATAGAAAAAAAACTTTATCACCTGTTTAGATAGCTTAATAATAGTTAAACTATTACCAAGAGTTTATCGTCTTAAAAGACTATGCCTATGGATTCTATTGATGTCATAGAACAGCACAGCAGGTTCTTAAGCTGAGTGATTGATGATTTGAGTTGCAGGAAGAAAATATTGACTGAAAGAGGAGTGATTAAATTTCATCTCATATCATATAAAGGTAAATGGATATGAATGAAAATGATATTAACATATAAAAAACTTACTCCCAAATTGTGAACAATATACATAAATTCCACTTCCATAAAATCCATTAAAAAAGATCTTATGTTTAACACAAATATAAATTCCGTAAGACAATGCAGCAAAGGGAATAGAGACTGTGTGAGTGTCATACAGCCAAAATGTACTCACAGTGCTGATTTTCAGTATACCATATTCTCAGTCATATAAGATAAGAGAGTTATACAAAAAATGTTTGATTATAAGACTATGTAGGTATCAGTACATAACTGATAGTAAATGACAAGTACAACCATACTTAAGAAACATTTGAGATATTCAAGCATTGTCACCCCTGAGGACTGAAATGGAATGCTTTGTTACATGTAATTGAGTCCCCAGATTCCTTTATTTTTTTTTATTCTGTTGAGAATAACAAGCACATGGTTGACCTGATAGCAAGTGATTCCTGTGGCCCATGACATCTACATTCGTCTTTGACAAGAAATCATAATGCAGATGGCTTGTTAGCCTAGAGGACAGAGATCGATCCTTGTCAATGGTAATAAAGGTCACCAGATCCCTGTACTTGATACAACAGCATTGCTGCTATTTTACTCTAGTATTATGCTTACTATTTGTAACAACATTGTTATGCACATTTTAATATATATTATTGTGATAATATGCTTGTCTGAGGAGACCCATTCATGTTTACATCCAGAAATTGACTAGTGATTGTTGAATTCATTTACTTTGGCTGACATCTCGCAGCAACCAATATGAAAGAATAGTAACCATGTTTTGATAAACTGATCCAGTTCAGTTTATTGTAGGTAAACTGCATTGACAAAGCAATAAATAGTCGACCATTCTTAAAAATGGCCTTATTTTTTTTTTATTACTTGTAAGTACCAAACAATTCACCTTATAGAAAGTGATTCCCGCAGTCCATGACATCTACATTCATCTTTGGCAAGAAATCATAATGCAGATGGCTTGTTAGCCTAGAGGACAGAGATCGATCCTTGTCAATGGTAATAAAGGTCACCAGATCCCTGTACTTGATACAACAGCATTGCTGCTATTTTACTCTAGTATTATGCTTACTATTTGTAACAACATTGTTATGCACATTTTAATATATATTATTGTGATAATATGCTTGTCTGAGGAGACCCATTCATGTTTACATCCAGAAATTGACTAGTGATTGTTGAATTCATTTACTTTGGCTGACATCTCGCAGCAACCAATATGAAAGAATAGTAACCATGTTTTGATAAACTGATCCAGTTCAGTTTATTGTAGGTAAACTGCATTGACAAAGCAATAAATAGTCGACCATTCTTAAAAATGGCCTTATTTTTTTTTTATTACTTGTAAGTACCAAACAATTCACCTTATAGAAAGTGATTCCCGCAGTCCATGACATTACATTCATCCTTGACAAATTATAATGCATTGTCACCCTTGAGGACTGAGATGGAATGCCTCGTCACCAGTAATAAAGGTCTCCGGATCCCCTATACTCACCAGACTAAACAATATGATGCTATTTTACGCTTGTATTCTGTGAGGGCGTGATCCTACCCCGGTCGAGCTGACCCATTCATTGGGTCTTCGTTCATACTTTATTTTCTGGGTTTGGAGACCTATTTATTCTAAAGGAAATTTAAAGTTACACATCTTTTACTCGCTCAAACTTATACCGAATAAGTTTATTTCTTAATTCAGGCCACAGTAGTCCTGGACAATAGTAATGACCAGCATTCGGTATATTCCTTAGTATCATTTTTATCTATGAATTTCTCATCAATGAGAACTAAGTTTCACTTACTGAAGGAAACAATAGATATATTTTAGGTTAGAAAACTGTTACGTAAGTTCTAACCATATCTCTGTCCCTGAACACCGGAAGCCTAAAATCTAATTAATAATCATAATGTCTGTTGCTAGCTTCCGAGAGAAGATCTTAAAGAAGTCTTCTTTAAAATGACCATTATCGATACTTCGTGCTTAATAACACTCAGAAAAAACTAAACCCTAAAATCATTAACATATGGTTGCATTAATGTTGTTTGCGAATCTTATAGTGAGTAGTCTTTTTTTTATTATTACATTGAGAGTAAAAAACGAGCACAGCAGCATTATGATGCTACTGTATGTTGGTATTCTGTTAGGGCGTGGTCCTCCCCCGGTCGAGCTGACCCATTAATTCTGCAGCTTAGCTTATGTTGCAATGTATGTATGCTGTTATGTCTTCTGGAAGGTTACCGAATTGCGGTAAAAAGAAGGCCGTTTGATCCGGGCGCTTACAGTTAATAGGCGGGCCCGGAATATTTCATGTTTCACGAGTTGCAGTGTAATAAGACCAGCGGCAAGTGTTTTTAGGAACAATTTCAGGTGAACTGTATGCTAATTAATCCTTAGCCAACCTATGTGTGGTTCAGCGAAAGGCCTTCAAACAATCGATACGTACACGTATAATCCTAAACACAAAGGTAATATAATAAAAATCAGCTTTATTGAAAACAGGTTTATTAAATGAAAATTAAAGAATTGGCAGTATTGGAGTAGATTTTAAGCTAATTATGGGACAAAATGATTTTTTGAGCATATTATGTTCAGGGAATAGTTTATTTTTTATAATAATTTCGGGAACGTCAATATATTACTTTATTACATATATATATATATATAAATTATAGGACTTATTTATAATGTATAATAATAAGCTATATTAATACACATAACAATTAACTCGTAAGTTATTACAAATTTGCACTTGTGCAGTAAGCTATGATTGAATTATATATTAAGTAATATAATGTCTATATTTTATTATTTTAGTGCATAATAGACAACTAATAAGTTTACTATAAAGGAAATATTTTTATTTTCTTTGTCATAAAATTTTTGATATTTCCTAAACATTACAATTTATTTCGACTTTTAATGTAGACAGCAATTTTATATTGTACATTGGAAAGAGGCACTACGTACTATCTTTACTTATTGCTTAATAATGCAAAAATTACAAAAAAATATCAATCGGCAAGATTTATTTTCCGAATTTCTTAATATTCGGCACGACGACCTTTGTTAATAGTAATTTAATATCTATTACAGAATCATATGTATCGTTTGCTGAACCATCAAGTTGTTATTTTAAGTTTTAAGGAAGATATAAGCCACAATTTTTTTGTTTTAGTAAAATTACGAAAATGTTTTCCCGATTTTTGCAACTTACATATAAAAAGAAGGTACGAAGAAGTGTGTGCAGGGGAAGAGGAAATTACTATTAATAATTGCTACGCTGAGCTCACACAGCCTGCAGCGAGACAGTAAACGAACACTGTAACAAATTTGATGTTAAAACAATTGCAATTGTCGGAACAAAATTTCCAGTCACTGATGTGTTGATTAAATTTCGCATTTAAATTTATGAAAAAAACTAATCTATTAAAAAATTATTGCATCAATCAATTTATATTAAGATTATGTGTATTTTAATTGTTTCATATAATGGCGTGAAATTAAAATATAGCACTAACAAAATAAAAAAAAAACATTATAACAATTTAATACATTTTTACATGCCATATTCTGAAAGCTTAAACCTTAAAACGACGGGGGCACTTGTGCAAGGCAATATCGCTAATTCCGTGACCACAGCAGTGACGAGACTCGGCGGTGTGACGTCATAAGTTAGATTTAACAATGTCAAGTTGGGATTTGACCTCCAGTCCTTTAAGGGTGAATTCTCGTCGGTGGTATCAATCAAGTCATCTGGGTCACCTGAAATAAAAATTAAGTTAAGTTTTTTTCATAATGGAACCTCCTTTCCATTGTCTTTAATGGGGGTAGGTAGGTGATCCGACAATAAATGGTTTTTAGAGGTAAATGCCTAGGGGTAGGGCATAAAATTTGCGACCTAGCGTTTGTGAGTTCAAGTTTTTGTTGGCTTAAAAATGAATTTTTATTATTACAACTCTAAGATAAAAATGTTACAACCTAAGAGAGTAACAAACTAGCACACAGTTCACCTGATGGAAAGTGACTGCTGCGGCCAATGACATTGACAAGGAATCATAACGCAGATGCGTTGTCACACTTGAGGACTGAGGTGGAACGCCTCGCCACCAGTAATGAAGATCTCCCGACTCCTTCAATGAACAGACTAAACAGCCAGCAGCATTATGCTGATTTTTGTGAGGGCGTGGCCCTTCCCCGGTCGATCTGACTCGTTTATTCTTCAGCTAGAAACAAACTGCAACGTTGCTGTAGTAGCACCACTGTATTTGTTTATACCTGTGTGTCCCCCTTTGTGTTACATACCGATCTCATTGTAGACAAAGGAGTCGGTCTGCACACGCTCGGAGAACTTGTGCGTCTCGCACGCAACAAGCACGGGCACGTTGTAACTGCGGGCCACAAGCGCCACTTGCGAGGATCCCACCGGCCCCAGCACCGACCCGTTCACCAACAGAGATCCCGCGCCGAGGATCACCTTGTTTATCTGCCAATTTTGTTTTGTTTAGTCATATATAGGGTTATTGGTAATTCTCAAAAACTAAATTAAACTTCAAATCGCTGTTTGAATATCTTGCAAATAGGTTTAATGCGTAACTTAAGTTTAGTTCGAATTTTCGCCTGCCTCCTTTGTGATCATTTTTTTTTTCAGTTTCTTTAAGTTAAGTTCCTTGGTGTTATGCATTGTTGGAGAGCTAAAAAAACGGTAATGTTTTAAAAATAATCTACAAGCAAAGTTTCATAACATTTTTTTTGTTTTTATGGCATTTCAGTTGAAAAAAAATAAAGAAATAATATCGTCTGGTATTTTTAAATTTGGACCGATAATTGTTGTTTTAATATTGATAAATAACCAGTGTTTAATCGTTTTTATAAATCAGAAGAAAAGATGAGATTTAAATTGATACTTTTTTTAAATAAATTATTGATGATGCATTTTTGACTTATTTTGAATAAAGCTAAAAAACATGATAACTCAAAAACGATTCACTTTTGCATAATGCGTATGAGGGTTAAAACTATCACAAACAGTCACCCCTATCATCTAACGGGAATACGTCGAATTACCAATAGCCCTGTATACATGACCAATCCATTATAATATATAACTGTTCACACTCACGTCACCCATGAGAAAGCTGACAGCAGATATGTCCACGTATGTGCAAGGCAGGCCATATGCCATCAATCGCCGCAGCATCTCCCTGGCGCCTCGCCTCACGCGGTCCCCGGCTACTACGGCGCGGAACCGAAGCCCGCTCTCCCACGCCTCGCACAGAATGCGCTCGATCAACGATGAGCTGTCACGTCAAAATACACAAAATATCAAAAATTGCGGCAAATAAGTCTAGCGCCGTTAATGCGCAGACCTATTTGCCGACCTATACTAATTTAATGTTATATTTTTATTCACTTTATTTGGTTTTCCAACAATGAGTACAACGAAAAATACAAAGTACAATACCATAATTTAACTAATTGTCCTTTTACTTACAGGAAAACACAGCAAACACAAACAAAAGTACATTTGAAGTACAAGAGAAGGCAAATAAATAAATTGGGGTACATTGTTTTTTTATATTTTTATTTAATTTGTCATTATCAGATAATTTTACAATAACAAATTATTTTTTGGAAGATAATTGTTTTAACTATATGTTTCTAATATAATTATGAAAACTTTCCTCTATTGTTCAGTTACCAATATATATGTACAATCACAGCTTACTCCACACTTATACCTACAATTACACACAAATATAATCACTATCAAATTCTACACACTCAAGCAGTTGCAAATGTCAACACAATTTAAGTCACCTGCATAATGATCACTTGTTTAGTAATTTCCTTTACTTCTCTTTTGCGTATCGTTTCTAGGGCCTAAGTTTTGTATGATATTTGAATTTATTAAAAAAAGTTAAAATCTTTATATATATATATATATATATATATATATACAAATATATATATATATGTATATAAATCCCACTCATCTCACTCATCCTTGACTCCTGGACTCATACTTGGAGAGGGTGTTAGAGACCGCCTATGCGCCCTCACTGCGGATTTGTAGTTTAAATTATTACATAGACTTGCAGGTTTCTTAACGATATTTTCCTTTACTGTCAAACACGTAGTAAAATCGGCACTTTAAAATCTCATAGGCTGTTAACAATTTCATTGATGCTGGCACCGGGGATCAAACTCGGTTTTCTTGTGTACCGTGAATTAAAATCTTCCACTTAGACACTATAAAATTCAATGCTCTCAATACTACACATAAATTACACATTTGATGACACAAAGACAGATATAATTTTATGTTTTGATTTTGACTTACCATCCATATGTCAATATGTTGTCACCATTAGCTATTTTATTGCGAACTGCCGTGCTGATCGCTTCGCCCGCCATGTCAATTTGTTCTCTGATATACCTATCAATCTCTTCCTGTAGCTCCTTCTTAGCCTAGTACACAAAGAATTATTTTGAATATTAAATTTCTCACATATATTCTACAACTAAACCTGGTTCTTAAGAATGACTATTAGTTGGCGATATAAAAAAAATTAAGATTAAAATAAAGATATTCTATAGCTTCACCATGAATTAGCTTGACCGGGGAAGGAGTGCATTTTCATAATATCAGATTGGCTTGGCTACTTGTAATGATGTATTCCAAATTAATGTGCAGGTAATCCTAAGTACAAATTATTTTTCAACATATTATTATTTAATATTTCTTACTCAATTTCATATTACACTTTCATAAAATTATTAATAGGATATGGTGGATATATAATTTTGTTGATACTAAGTAAAAATATCAATACTTACATCAAATTCATCAACATTATTAGGAAGCTGCGTCAACTGACGCCGGAAGTGCTTGATAGCATTGGTCTGTGAGGCAGAGGGTTGCCTCATGGCCCAAAGGAACTCCAGGCTCGCGGCTAAGTGGGATTCTAACCCACGGGCAAACTCAGTTTTGGCAGGCAGACTGTAGTCTCTTATCATCTGTTGATTAATTTTTGCTTTGACCTTTGCTTGGTAGAGTCATGCTGCAGTTGTAAACTGGCTTGCAAAATATACCATAATACAATAATTTAATAGTACTATGTTTTATCTACCATAGATCTGTATTTTCTCGTTGAGAATGAATGAGCCTGAGGAAATAATCCTGTTCATCCCTCTTAATTAAAAAATATATATATACAAATATATATATATATACAAATATATATATATATGTATATAAATCCCACTCATCTCACTCATCCTTGACTCCTGGACTCATACTTGGAGAGGGTGTTAGAGACCGCCTATGCGCCCTCGCTGCGGATTTGTAGTTTAAATTATTACATAGACTTGCAGGTTTCTTAACGATATTTTCCTTTACTGTCAAACACGTAGTAAAATCGGCACTTTAAAATCTCATAGGCTGTTAACAATTTCATTGATGCTGGCACCGGGGATCAAACTCGGTTTTCTTGTGTACCGTGAATTAAAATCTTCCGCTTAGACACTATAAAATTCAATGCTCTCAATACTACACATAAATTACACATTTGATGACACAAAGACAGATATAATTTTATGTTTTGATTTTGACTTACCATCCATATGTCAATATGTTGTCACCATTAGCTATTTTATTGCGAACTGCCGTGCTGATCGCTTCGCCCGCCATGTCAATTTGTTCTCTGATATACCTATCAATCTCTTCCTGTAGCTCCTTCTTAGCCTAGTACACAAAGAATTATTTTGAATATTAAATTACTCACATATATTCAACTAAACCTGGTTCTTAAGAATGACTATTAGTTGGCGATATAAAAAATTAAGATTAAAATAAAGATATTCTATAGCTTCACCATGAATTAGCTTGACCGGGGAAGGAGTGCATTTTCATAATATCAGATTGGCTTGGCTACTTGTAATGATGTATTCCAAATTAATGTGCAGGTAACCCAAGTACAAATTATTTTTCAACATATTATTATTTAATATTTCTTACTCAATTTCATATTACACTTTCATAAAATTATTAATAGGATATGGTGGATATATAATTTTGTTGATACTAAGTAAAAATATCAATACTTACATCAAATTCATCAACATTATTAGGAAGCTGCGTCAACTGACGCCGGAAGTGCTTGATAGCATTGGTCTGTGAGGCAGAGGTTGCCTCATGGCCCAAAGGAACTCCAGGCTCGCGGCTAAGTGGGATTCTAACCCACGGGCAAACTCAGTTTTGGCAGGCAGACTGTAGTCTCTTATCATCTGTTGATTAATTTTTGCTTTGACCTTTGCTTGGTAGAGTCATGCTGCAGTTGTAAACTGGCTTGCATAATATACCATAATACAATAATTTAATAGTACTATGTTTTATCTACCATAGATCTGTATTTTCTCGTTGAGAATGAATGAGCCTGAGGAAATAATCCTGTTCATCCCTCTTAATTAAAAAAAATATATATATACAAAGATTAATGTTTGTAAGTTATGAAACTTGCTATTGCCACAACTAAAATAAATCAAGTAAATCAACAGAAAGAAAGGGGTACTATTTTTAATAATACAAATATTTCATTCAACATTCATCAATTAGTACATAAGTAGCATAATTTTAGCATAATCACCTTTTTGAGAGCATCTAATAGTGCAATACATCTAGCATTTGAGCCGGTAACCACTTGAGATGCCAACTGTACACCCAGTTTGATGACAGCAGGGTGCAAACTGCAAGAATGGAAAGATATTCAGAAGATACAAACTACTACTAATATATAAACAAATACTAATGTCATAAAATATCAAAACAACATGTAGTAGTGTATGTAATAAATATATAATTTAATATATTGATTTTTTTGATATAGCAATGGCCCAAAGTAGAAATCATATCCAGTTGAGACAGTAATAATTTTATGCCAAAGCATCTAATGGTTTAAGGTATGGTCTGTGAAACTTAAGTTTATAGGTTCAAATGTTAGTAATTAATAGCACAAAAAAAATGTTTTTTTTATTTAATTTGTCTTCTGTGGAAGCTGCTCCATACATAAACTTTGTTGTCAAGATTATTGTACTTAAGGAAAAAATATTATGTAGTAATAGTAATAGTTTAGATCTATTTAACATACTTGGAATTGAGTGCAATCTTCTTCAGTGCCTCTTTGTCATGCTCTGTATATAAATGCTGGAACCAGTTAACTCTATGCAAACTTTGAGCTTTTAATTTAGGTTTCTCCACTGACTTTGGCTTGGAAGGAAGTTTCTGTACATGAGTAAAATTAGGTTGGTATGGAACTTAAGTTTTCAGCTCACTAGTTATAGCACAGGAGAATACATCAGAGTAAGAGGATGTAAAACTAAGTTTACTCAAGAAGTGGCGAAGGTATATCTCTGCCTATTCTCTTAATGCATGATTCTCCAATTGCCTAATTAACACAACCTACATAGCTTAATTTAAGAAGCCAAATAGATACACAAATCAACATTCGAATGATACAAGAAAATGATCAAAAATGTTGTATTTCAAAGGATAATTCCACACCTGTATCCCGAAGTTATGCAAGAAGAGTTCTGTTAATATTATAATTGATAAAAAAATTTAATAATTGATTATAAATAAAACATACTTGTGTATCTTTAATATCTTTTTCCTCTTTTTCAGTGGGCTCGTCCAATGGTTTCTGTTGTTCCTGTTTTGCAGCCCTCTGTGCCTCTTGCTTTGCTCGTCTCTCTGCTTTCAACTCTGCCTTGCTTTTGGCATTATCTTCAGACTATAAAATATTAAATCAAATAAATTAATTTACTATTAAAATAATTAATAACATACAGACAAGTTCATAACATTACAGTCCTACTGTTCCAAGAATATATTTTATGAAAAGTTATAGCAAAGATTCGGCATATACATATTATACATTCTCATTCTGTGTAAATGTATTAATGTAAATATGTAATAATGAAAATTATTACAAAAATCAATAAACGTGCATGGGATGTGATGGCAATGCAACCAACAAGTAACAAATATTCATGTTCATTATATTGTTCATCTTTAACAAGAAGTTTGTAATGATAGTTTTATCCAATTGAGGGATTCTAATATTTATAACAAAAAAAATCATATCACCTTAAAATAAAATTCAATTTTACCTTCATTCCTCCTAAATCAATTGCTTTAACTTTATCTGTAACTGACTGAAACTCCTTTGCTACATTTACAATATCTTTTAATGTTTCCACCATATCTCTAACAGTTAAATCCTTTTCTACAGGTAAATTACTACCTTCAACTTCTTCAACTTTTGACTCTCTGATAATAACCTTTTCTTTTTCTACAGGCACAATGTTTGAATCAATAGGTTTTTTATTATTTTCAGACTCTTCCCTATCACCTACTACTTTCTTTTTAGCTAGTTTAGCAGCCTTCTTTGCAGCTCTTTCAGCTTTTATTTGCTCTCTAGACTTATCGGTACTTGCATTTTCTAGATTATTTTCCTTATCTTTTGGATCATCTTTCAAAATATTTACTTCTGTTTTAGTATCTTCTAACAATATCTTTGTTTTAGTATCTGCTTTTATGCTTATATCTTCTTTAATAGCCCTATCTACTTCATCTTTACCTTTAGGTAAACTTTTAATGGATGACTTTATAGGACATTCTTTAGATTTAGTATCTTTTAAAGGTTTTACTTCGGACTTTTTAACTTTAGATAATTCTGCAGTGCTTAGCTTTGTCTCCACAACATTACTTACATTTGGCACTACTTCATTCTGCACATTTTTTGCTTGTGTTTCAGGAAGTTCCTGTACACCTTTTGTGGTTTCATTCTTTTTCTTTGCTTCATGTTTACTCAATTTTTTTGCTTCTATAGCAACCAAGACATCCTCTCTAGATTTTGTGCTTAAGTCTTTAGAGGACATTTTGTTTTCTATATTAGTAACCAAACAATCTACTTCAGGAATATATTCAAGTTCTTTGCAAACATTGCCTACCCCATTAACTGTAACATTATTATATTCTTCTTCAATAATTTTCAAGGTTTCAAAAGGAGATGACTGAAAAATGTCTATTTGTTTTGTTTTTTTTACTGTGTAGGCATATCGTGCAAAATGAAGCTTCTTTCTTCGTAGTCTTCTCTTTTTAGAAGTTGTCAAATTAGACTTTTCCTCTTCTTTATTTACTGCCTGCGTCAATGAAATTCTTAATTACAATTTTAGGTGGTTAGTTAGGTGTAGGAAATCATGAGGAAATTTGCATGTAATAAATGTAATAAATAATAATTTCACTTTACAATTACAGATTATAATTGACAAGATGTTGTCATCTTTTCAAGATATTATGGTATCTTAAATATAATGAATGTATCTGGCAGTTATATCTCATTTAATCTGATGTAACACTTCTACAATAAATTTATAAGATCAGTCGTAGAATCCGAAACATGAGAAAATTGTATTGTATCTAATATAAAGAAATTGTTAGATATATGTGTTACGTACATATTGTCTCAGGCTTGGAAATACTAATAAAACCGAGCATTTTTCGTCTAAAACATGAAACAAAAAAAATTCTGACA
Source organism: Teinopalpus imperialis (assembly GCA_029286865.1). NCBI lineage: Eukaryota > Metazoa > Arthropoda > Insecta > Lepidoptera > Papilionidae > Teinopalpus > Teinopalpus imperialis. Next base: position 15,883,997 of record JAGSMU010000020.1, on the reverse strand, counting down.
TAATAATATTATACAGATACTATTATAGATATTAAATATTTACCTAATATGTAGAACAATTGGGTACATATTGACAATTATTGTTAGTACGTGAATTAATAATAATTAAAAGTGCCAACAACATTCTATAACCTCAAACGTAGTTGTGACGCAGCTAAAATTGAGTAATAATAAGACAAGAAAGAATTACCTGAGATAAAGCCATAGCTACTTATCCTCAGAAAGCTAAAGGATTTTTTGAAGAGAAATGAAAAGTTATTCGCTTAAAACATATTTCAGATAAATTTGAAGTTATCATACAACTTACCCTCTCCTTTCAGGAATTTAAGACGTTTAGATAGAAGCAAGGCCGTCTTATGCCCCTGTTATTTCATAGAAAACAAACTGGGTAAATTGAAAATTATAAAAAGAAAACGTTTAGTAGCAGATTTTACTTACTAAATTTGAAAGTGACTTTGACAATAATTTGACATTATTTGAAACTCAATTGATATTGCAATCTATTGAGTTTCAAAAAATGTAATAATAATTGCATCGTTAAACTTATAATAGTCAAAATAAAATTATTATTATTATATATAAAATAGTTTATTTTATCTAAGATATAGTATAAAACTATTTTACGTCCTAACTATATAAAATTATATTCAAATATTGAATTATAAAGATAAATTCTTTGTAAAATTTACATGCTTTCGACCTTTATATTTCCATGGGACCTGCAAGTTTAATTTTGTACCAGATAATTCTGTTTCTCATGAAACCGTTATTTTCGTTACACATTTATGATAAAACTACCAACCATAAAAGATGCACCAGCACTGATAAGATTTTTTGAACATTAACTTACTAAACTCTTGTTAGAAGTCTCAATGGCCTTATTTTTTTTGATTACCTACATAAAAATATATTATGTCACTCTTCATGTAATTTTATGGTTTAAATATACAATTCTGATTCTATCTACATTACATAGTATGGTCACTTTTTTCTTTTAACGACCCGCTCTCCCTTCGGCCTGCATTTCCGAACAGTGTGATTTGCTGTTATACGTAGTATAATTTGCAAGCTGAAAACTGCAATTGTCAAATCAGAAACGTATAACATTATTTACTATTTATGCCCCTGCAATATTATAACGTAATAATCCATATAATGCGAACGGTATTACTTGTGAATTTGTAATATTATTATTGAATGCCTTTTGCCACTAAGTCCGTATTTTTGTACAATGTTTGTTTTAATAAAAAAGGAAACAAAGGTAGATTTCTAAATTTGGCGAAAGCTTTTCTAAGATTACCTCACAGACACAGTGTACACAGATTGATAAACACGTCACTAATTCCTCCCTTTAGATAGCGATCCGAGTCGAGGTTTCGTACCTCCTTATCACGGGCCCTCGAATCGTATCATCGCCCCCCTCTGTTGTCGTCGACGTTCTTCGTCCACAGGGGACGGAGTGCAGCGGTGGTGCAGCAGCAGTCTCAGCGCCAGCTTCGCAGCATCCCTATTCAGCGGGCCCCCCGCTCGCGAGTCTAATTAGATAAAGCTGTAGGTCTCTGGACCAACAGCAATACTACACACAAATAAAACGTCAGTAATAAGGTTACCGTTCGTTATGATGTTCCCAAAGAAAGTATCTTAGGCCCGACTTCATTTTTAGTCTATACTATTATAGAAGTTGAGAGATTCCAAAAAAATGTTACGTTTTAAGAAACAGAACTATTATGTAGTATAATAGTAATAATTGACAAGTAGTGCCCAAACTGGGATCAAATACGATAACTAATTGGCTCCTTGTATTTGTAAAAATGAAAACTATTAATTATCGTCTTATTTTGTGGATAAGACAAATTATTGGTTGCCAGATCTTGGTATTTTGTATGTATTGATCTTAAGTCATCTGTTAATATTGTTGTAAAAAGGAGCCGCGGAAGTTAGTGTTTATATATATATATAAATTCCAGAAGTACCATCGTCACGAGGTCTGGTTGAATTGTAAACGTCCGTTGAATATGTTAAAAAACAATCTGTTTCCCAAAATTATAATTAATTTATAATATTGTATTGTGATATTGTAAATATATGTAATATTGTGTAGTGAGCATGTTAATAATTCTTTCTATAGTATAGTCAGTACATGAAAAACACTTAAAACAAGTTGTCATCGTGGAAAATATCAAACATCGTAATAAATTCGGAAGGTCACGGTTATATTACAGTCATCATTTTAATTTACTCTGAATATAATTACAATGTTGCTAAACTTGGTTAGTTATTTGATAGAGACAGAAGTATGTTTCTATCACAAAAACTTGCTGTAGCAATATTGTATGCCGTGTCTGTAAAATGTCATGGCCAGCAGACATAAATAAATAAATATATTTGTAAAGTATCTATGTCTGTCTAAAAATATGAAACTATTCATAATTTTGTATATGAGTGTTTTAACGAAAATTCAATTTTTGTGTCAAAAATTGTGAGGGTTGAGAGTTAAGTCGCCAGTGACTTTTGAAGATCACATAGTGATCAATTTGTTTAATAAAATCATTTTCAGACGTCCCTTATCGCAAAAATAACCTTAACTGTTGGATCCGTATTATTACTAAAGTTAATATTTTATATCAGTTATTTAAAACAATTATCACAAATGCGTTCGTTACAGTTCTCTGTTTAAGTACATATCGTGAGTACTATATTTTTAAAGGGGTATTGATTTGGTTGCACTGTGAACGCACATGTTAAATCAAATTAAGGTAATTCTGTTAGATGGGATAAATTGGGTATTAAAATAACACTGATAAAGAAATTTAAATATATTAGATTACTTTTAGACACTTGTAAGAATTTCAATAAAATTTACATTTAATATATTCTCTTAAGTATAAACTTATTTCGTAACGTATATTTATAAATGCATAGATATCTTAAACAAAACATACGTCTACGTAATTATGTATAATGTGGCTAATATGATTTGAAGTTTTTATTATTTAACATCACATAGTCGCATATACATTATCATTTCTATTGAAAAAAATAAATAGAAATATGAAAAATGCACAAAATTCAGAAACTTACGCGGTACACATAAAAATATAGTGACATACATTAATTTAATTTTGTTTTATATATTATAGCACCGTAGTTAGGCGTTGTTGCAAAAACGTAGGAATCGGCGTTCTCCTTTTTTAAATTGCAATATTTTACATAAAATTCTTCTTTTAATATATCTATGTAATTTTCGACTTTCTCTTTTGGACATAAAGCAACAATGCAGCCACCCCATCCAGCGCCAGTCAGGCGGGAATGGATATTCATTTTATGGGATATATGAACAAGCTGATCTAAATTTTTATGAGAACATTCATAGAGCATTTTTAGACTATCGTGGCTTTTGGACATTAATTTTCCAAGAGCAACCAGTAGATCTCCATGACCTCTATTAGTATGGTCAATTATTGCGCCATTATTAGTACCATTCGTTGCAGTGTGTCTTGAGTCAGATTGCGCGCATATCTTGCGAAACTCTTCAACCCTCTGAGCTTCTTCATAAACATGTAGAGCACGTTGTTTAAGTTTAAATTCAGTTAAATGCTTCGTATTACTAGTCAAATACAAATCATCAATTTCTTCTTCTTTAATGTTTAATATGTTACATACTTCAGCTTTAGTGTAAAGTTCCTTTGGTATGTTGATAAGAACTAGTTCAATCATTTCGCCCAAATTTTTATTAAGTTTTTTTTGAACTTGACTTAGTGTTATAATTTTATTATCATTGGTTACGCCTAATAATGTGGCTATAATTTTAGCAGCCAATCTGCATTCTATAACTCTTCTATTAAAATCATTTGTAGCGGCTTTGTTAGCTTCTGCTAAACTGTGAGCTACGACAAACACTGCATTTTCTGGCAAAGCGACAGGTGTAGCATTTAATGGCTGAAAAGTAATGTATTGTGCACTATATTTTTTTGCGAGAAAGGCTATGGCTTGATCCATCCCTCCGCCTTGGGTCCCAATATATCGTTCACTCTTTGCACATAAAGAAGCAATTTCGGTCTTATTTAATGTAGCATTTTGAGCATAGAGAAATGATAAACAGGCCGCACTCACAAGCGCTGAGGAACTAGACAGACCGGAAGCCGGAGGAATATTTCCATCAATATACAATTGAAGTCCCTTCCATGAGCTTTTATTTAAGTGTTCCATCGCTCCTTTAATTCCACAAAGAATATAATTATACCAATAAGGTCTGCCACTCGAATCAGGTGTGATATCAAGGCCTTCATAAGTATTTATTGTTATGTCAATACCTTTATATTTACCATCTGCATTGCGTAGATAAAGTTTTAATTCTTCTACAACGTTTGCCGCCATTAGTATATCCTGTTCCAAAGCCATAGGCAACACTGGATACCCACAGTAATCGATATGTTCTCCAATTATGTTAACACGTCCTGGCACACGGACAAAATAAGTTGGTTTGCGACCAAATTCATTGGAAAAGAGTTCACTTAATTTTAATATTCTTTCGTTCTGTGGAATGTTTAAAATAGGTACTTCATTGAGGTTGCTGGTCATTGTTATGGCAGTTTTGTAAACAATGAAAACACACAGCACCGAACCGCACCAAAGCAAACTTGTTACTGAAATATATCGTTATCAATAATTGAACTCAACAATATAATCTGTTTCGCTCAATGATGCGACGCGACGTGTAACCTTACGAGTAAAATTTACAGAATACAACTAACATTGTATTTTTCACTGTTTAATATCCCACTTAAGTTTTATTACTTGTTATTTTCTGTTTTTTTTAATTTTAATAACAGTGACCAATTCAAGTTTAAAACTTTTACGCAATGTGAATCTAGCGATAGAACATTGTAAACATAACCTAAAAATCATTTCTATGATCCTACAAAACATCTTGCGTCGACGCTTGACGTCACATTTGCTTACTCGCTAGCAGTCATATGAACGGGTAATATATACTTATATACGTATGCATATGTAAATCTACAGTTATAGATGGGTGTGAAAAGATCAGGTTTGTTGAATTAAAGTGACCAAACCAATTCCAGTCAATCTGCTTTAAAAAGAATACCTATCATTATTCGTTACAATTAATGGATTGCTATTGTCCACAAAATGTAATCTAATATTATCTTGGCGTTTAATGGTTATGGAAAGTAATTTACTTATATTACATGGATGATAAATGTTACAAAATACTTAAGATTATATTTTGCAATTGATTATTGAAATTACCACACACTTGAATCGATTAAAAAGTACTTAGAATTGAGAATACCCGTTTTCTTGACCTATTTATGATTTCATGAAAGTATTTTTATGATAATAATATTGCTTATTATGCTAAATATCTGTGTTACATTTTTATTGATGAAACAATATAGAACATGTAACATTTTTCATGGGCCCATCCCCATTGAGAACTTTAATTATACACAAGATACAAGTTTGTGCAATTACGGCGTCTAGCAAATAATAATTTGATTTTGATGATAACATTAGTAATTGGATCTTTTATATGACATTACGGATTGACACTCCTGAGTGCTGATGTGACAAAATAGATCAGTGTTATGCTGCTATTTCAAGTTGTTTTTCTTTGAGAGCGTGGTATATTTACACGTTCGTACCGAATCATGCTGTGACTAGAATCATATAGCTTACAATGTAACTTATAACTGCTATAATTTTTGTCTTACAATTATCAATTTTATTAATACATTAAAACAGTTATTATTTCCGCATGACGGTATAACATAGAAATTAACTGCAAATAACTTGTGGCAGAGGTTTACCAATGGAATAAATATTTTATAAAATATTATTGCTTAAATAAATACCAAATACCTTTATTCATCTACCCATCACCTTCACTCTTCTGATAGTTGCGACTGCTGCTAATGAGGATTAATAGTTATTGCATGACCGTAAGCATACGCGCATACACAAAGAGATTTACTTATCACCCCCCTTTTCCTATTGCACATGCAAAACATCGCACGTAGAATGATGATCACGATTAAGATCGCAATAAAGTTTGGATACGGTAAACGACGTATAAAACTAACTTTGACGTGTGTTGTTCAAATATTGCTTAGTGGCTGTAGATCAGACACCGTTCAGCTGATGGTTAGTGATTTTTGACGGTCGATGACATCCACTCATCCCTGATATGGAATCTTAATAGATACGTTGTCACCTCTGAGAACTAAAATAGATTGCCTCATCATCAGTCTTCAGTTTTTATTTTTATTTACTTATTCTTTGTACACATATATTTGTTTTATAATAAACGAGATAAGTACATTTATTTTTGTACAGGTGTGTTTAACTCATAATAAGATTTCTTCCAGCTAACCGGAGTCATTATTGCTTGGGTAGCTACTAGAGTACAAAAAGAAGAATAATAGTAAAATAATTATTATATATAAACAATAAATAACCTTACAAAATACGTACAGACGTTCTTTCGTCAGTCGAAACATATGAGGGTTAAAAATTATTCTAGGCTGGTATTCCGAATAACGTGGAGCAGATGTTTAAGTGCTACAGCTAGTTAGTTAGTTAGTTAGTTATAACTGCGGCGTGATTCTGCCGCGTAAAAAAGTAGTCCGAATACTGCGCTTTCCTTGTCTGTCTAATGTGCTTTCACATTGAAACCAACTGTTTTCACAAGAGTTTTAGTTTATAACTATAAACACAAGACTGAGAGTGGCCATAGAGCATCTGTGTCTATATATCACGATCAATTTATGAGATTCAGTGGCTTTTTTTAATAGAGTTACTGCACAACGTAATATTATCCAGTACAGGAACCACTTTGCCCTTTACAAATTGCATGAATACTGACAAAATTTTAATGTGACTTTACTAACAACCAAATACAAACGACACTTTCAAGTCTTTAACTTACTTATTGACTAACTTATTACGTCAATATATGCGTAATAAATTAAAAAAGATAGGAATTATGGTTTTATCCAATTTTTAACCGTAGAAAGCTTTTTTATTTAGACATTTCTTTTAAATAATACAAGCAGTGCTATTAACATTCCGGTTAACCACTCCAGCTAAGCTTGTACTGGTAGATGATTATGACAATAGTCGGAATGGCGGATTCGGAACTACAGCCTTAAAAGTTTTCAAACTGTACCTTAAACCGTTAAGTTATTGACGCTTCGAAATTGGCATTGTAGAATTGGCCTACATAACTTTGTAGTACATAACATTATTAGCTAAGGTTAATTTATTTTATTTATTTATTATTAAATAAGGCTGGATTAAAGTTACGTTTATGTAGCAAATTGTCTAAAAAGATAGCTAGCGCAGGGTTCCGAGCTCTCACGAGAGCTTGATTTCGCTTGTTTAGAAGATTGCGAATAACATCATAATTTTTGGTTGTTGTTGATTCTCGGGTATCCATAATTTCATTTTCCACCATCTGTATTATTGAGCCATGGCAATCCTGCGCTAAAACGTTCAGCTGCACCGCTAATCGCAGTGAGAGAATCCGCGAAGGAAATAGTTCATCTTACATTTAAGTTAATACAGTTTTTTTTTTTTTCGGGCTGTTGGTCGCTGTTAGTTTTTTTTAGTTAGGGTTTTTACAGTTTTACCGAGTTGAGAGGTGATCGAGCGCTTATGGCGCTCAGTTGAGACCTCTATAGGTGATGTTGTCCAGTGTAAATAAAAAAGTTCTTAGAGAATGTGCTGGCCTGTTATGGCAATTTCCAAAACTTGGTTAACTTTATTGATGTATCTGTTAATGAACGAGATACACACGTAGTGGTTCTTTCTTTTCGTAAAAAAGTGACTATGGTTGTGTTAAATTAGCCGACAATAACAATATTATTATTTTACTGGGTGTAAAGTTTCTATTAAATCTCTTCTTCGACAACATTATTTATTAATATATATATATATATATATATATATATATTATCTCAAATATATAATCAAAAAACAATCGTTATATAAATTGATTACCCCACTACGCTAGAGGTATAGAGGCGTTCCGTCATATGTGGCCCAGTGGCATTCTCTACCAGCCAACAGTGGTAGTTCAAAGAATATGTTGGTGAACATAAAAATAAAGAAAGGTTATTTAGATAAAAAAAACAAATTATAAATTAATAATTTTGATTATTTTAGCAGTTATAAAAATAGTTTACGAAATTTAATCGTGACTTTTTGTTGCCATATTTACAAATTAAGTTACAACAATAACATAAATGTTATTATTAAGTAAACCATATATTATAGCATTTGCAATAAATCCAAAAATAGATTATTCACCCCAGTATCTGTTTTAGGTCATATTAGCAGTGCATTCCAGTAAACTGTATAGGACATAACAGGCAAAAATTTCGTATTGATAGTCTTGGAATTTTTAAATGGTAGTATTAGGACATATCCCTATCAACATATTTTTTTTATAGAATAGGTGGCATACGAGCAAGCAGCTCACCTGATGGAAAGTGATTACCGCCGCCCATGAACAGCGGCAACACCAGAGGAGTCGCAAATGCGTTGCTAGCCCTATGATATATCTCGAATCATAGACAAATATACTTTCCCATAGAAATACCATGATTTGTAAGCCTGACCGGATCATATGTTTAATAAGCTATTGCGTTCACACGACGTTCGATCTAAGCCTAATCTGTGTTTGTTATATATTGAGATAAGTATGTACGTTCATTTATCCACCATTATCCACCGGTTTTCTCGTTTATATGTATATATATATATATCCTTATAAGGGCTATGTATATTTATACTACGTTTATATATTTATATATAGAAAATAGAAATTGACGCTAACAATACTGGGGAAATTGGAGTAAAACGTTTTGATACTTTTTATTCCTTATAGCAGCTGATTCTATATGTGATACATGCAAATATCAAAATTTACGCAATGATCAAGGATAATTTTTTAAAATCTTACTGTGGCGAATGTGGGGTTCGAAATTTAGATGAAAACTCCAATTACTATGTTCATGAGTTTATTAACTAATTATAGGCTATCAGAACTTGAAAATGGTTCCAAATACTGCACATCCATAAAAAAAGTCTTCATCGGAAGAGGAAGACGCAGTATTTATGATAAACCTTTCCTCCTGCATCTCAATTAATCGATCTTGTTCTATGAACTGATTTTCAATTTTTATTACATGTTCACAAGATTTTTGCCATTCATCGATCCCTATTTGAGAGAAAGCTTCTTCTGTTAAAGATTTTATATCACTTGCAGGTCTATTGACGTTTTTACCCGCAACTTTTTGTATCATTATTGCCCAGATTAATTCTATGGGGTTTAACGTACAAAGTATCAAGACGTGTCATTCCCACTAATCAGTCAACGCTTGCACATAGCTCAAAATCGATGATTGTGTTTGTTCTGTACCTTGTTCATCAAGTATTCTTTGATTAACATTGAAAACAATATTTCATGCTTCCGATCGAAGTGGTTTCTTCGACATTTTCACCATTTTTTAAAGGAAATTTGAAGCCAAACCAAAAACAATGATGATGATATTAATTTATCCCTAATGGGAAAGGCAAAGGACTTTAGTCCATACAGCCAGGTCTTGTTGGTATGATTGTTGGTCTGAAACTTCCAAAAACAATTCCTCGAAATTTCAGTTGACAGATGACATGTTTTTTGTTGTCATATGAATATCGCTATTTGTTAAACGTTTTTTTTGCCATCAGGTCCTGGTAGACCTATATATAAACGGGAAAACCGGTGGTATTATGAACGTACGTGCTTATCTCAATATATAACAAACACAGATTAGGCTTAGATCGGACGTCGTGTGTACACAATAACTTATTAAACATATGATGCAGTCAGGCATACAAATCATGGTATTTCTATGGGAAAGTATATTTGTCTATGATTCAAGAAATATCATACGGCTGGCAACGCATTTGCGACTCCTCTGGTGTTGCGGATATTCGTGGGTGGCGGTAATCACTTACCATCAGGTGAGCTGCTTTCTCGTATGCCACCTATTCTATAAAAAAAATATGTTGATAGGGATATGTCCTAATACCACCATTTGAAAATGCCAAGACTATCCATACGAAATTTTTGCCTATTATGTCCTGTACAGTTTACTGTTATGCACTGCATAATATGACCTAAAACAGAAACTAGGGTGAATAATCTATTTGTGGATTTATTGAAAATGCCATAATATATGGGTCACTTAATAATAACATTTATGTTATTGTTGTAACTTAATTTGTAAATATGGCAACAAAAGTCACGATTAAATTTCGTAAACTGTTTTTATAACTGCCAAAATTTTAATTATTACATTATTTATTCAAAGGTTATTCGTTATCATATACAAATATATTTCGGTGGATATCAGTCATTTTGTCGTCCACTGTTACCAAATATTAGTTTTTTCGCTGAACGGGATGTAGAGAGAGACAGATAGAGTAAGATAGTTGTTTTGTTTGTAAAGTAATTTAAAAAATCGTGACACGGCCTTGCTAAGTTGTGAGTTTGGCGCGTTAATTATAATGCACCAAGCATTTAATGTGGTTCACAAAACATATATTTTTTGCTTGTATAAAGTAGGATATGTATGGGGTCTATGAACTGAACTGAACAGAGCTATAGCTATCTCTCTTTTGCACGTGGCTGCCACCTTATTGCTATCATTCGATCGAGTCGCTCTCTCGTATAGGCACTTCAGTAGCTCTTATATGTTGTCAGCTAAAGATATACACATATGAAAAGCAAATGAGTTAGAGGTAGATTAGCTCAGTTGAAGTGAAATATTTCATGTTTATGTCTCTCTCTCATGAGCTACTACGCAGGTCTAGTTGTTTAATGGCACTGGACGTACTGGAATTGAATGGAAAACAAATGATTAATATTGTTTGAATTTTAAATAAGTTATTGCTATAATTTTATAATGGCCAATAACATGGATTTTACCAAAATTTGTCGCGCATGTTTATCTGATGCTGGACCTTTGAAAGAATTATTTAGTGTTTGTTCCAATGAAGTGTTTAAGTATTGCACATCCGTAGAGGTAAGCACTAAGAATCACGATAATAAATACAGTTCGAAACAAATTGTAGTGGTATTAACACTTGAAAATATTAAAAAATATTTTGAGGTCTAAGGAATAGTATGAGACAACTATATAACTAAACAATTTTAATTAAATAAATTCATGCACAACATTTATACAAGCTGAAAAGCACAAACAAAGGCTGCCCTGATGGTCAGGTCAGACCTTTAATAAACTTAATTTAAGTTCTAGATTATCTGTTATGTATATTATAAGATTTTGCATTGTTTTAAACTTAGTAAGTAATTGTAAAATACATTTAAAAAGTTTCAATAATATCCATCTATTCTATTAAATGGCATGAAAAACAAGGCAAATGCATTAAAATAACAGTGCACATAACACCTCATAATTGGTGTGAGATCTAATTTTGAATAAATTTTGGGAACAATGCTTATGTGAACAAGGTATGTTTGTGCTTTGTGTACTTACAAGATTTTGCAGGATATTTTAAGAATAATTTACATATTAACTTTTTTTACATTTACATATTAAATTGAGGTTCATATTAGCTTTAATTATTTAATTCTGTTATATCTTTATGTTGTGTTCTATGTATTCTAAGTCTATATGGCCTATTACTTACTTTATTTTGATTGGAGACATAAATACTTTTATATCAAAAATTCTTTAGGTATTAAAATATCCATATAATTTATGGACATTTCTTACACCAGTTTGAGAATGTTTGCGTTATTAAATAAAACTTACTGACATTGACTTCTTATGAACAGCTTAAGTCTGGAAGTACTGGAAACTCAGATTTATGACTTGATGTTGCTCTTTATCATTAGCAGTATTTGACTAAAATAATGTCACATGTGTCTCCAAATATGATTTATTTCCATAGCAATGTTTATTAGATGGTACAAAATGAATATTTTGCTTTCTAATTTTTGACATGGATATTCTGTTATTTGTTAAGAGCTAATTGATATTATGCCCTGACATTAGAAAACAGTGGATGAGCATTACAATACCTAAAATTGCATAATCTTTTAATAATTGCATATTGTCAGATTTCAGAGAATGATGTGCTGCCAAAGTTAATTTGTCAAACATGCCTCGACCTGCTAAACAAATTATATTACTTCAAGCAAGTGGTTGTCCGGTCAAATATAATATTGAAGCAACAATGTTCTGTGCACAGAGATAAGGTGAAATTTATAAGAATAGAAATAATGATAAACTAATTTTTATTTTATGGAGACAAACAGAGAAAATATACTATACCATAACTATATGTCATATAACTAAACTATAATGACACTTGTTTAGGAAAGTACTAAAATAGAAGTATTTCTGGGAAACTGGTGACCTTATGACTAGTAATGACGCAGTCCATCTTAGTCTTCAGATTCTCAATTCCCATTTTTATTAGGAATGGATATAAAATAGTATGATTATAAGTATTTCCTAATTCCTTATTATGGATCACCAAATAAAAAGATTTAAAGGAAATTTTGAGTTTATTTTTGTGGCGAGAATTGGGTATTCAGTCTGCCCTTGTTATCCTGTTATTTAATGAGCATAAAGAATTAATAAATAAATATATTTTATTATTAAACATGTTGAAATTTGTAATATGAATTTTGTTCTATTTTTCATGAAACATAAAATATATAACTTTTTATAAGGGGTAATTTTACAGATTTTACCTATTCCTAGGTATATAAAAATATTGGTATATTAAGTGTTAATGCTGACCTGAATTATTTTCTAACATATGTTAAAATGAAAATTTCAACAGGTAAAGGTGGAACATCACAATGCTGTTAATAATGATTTAGTTGAAGTGACCATTATGGAACTTACTGATGGACAAGTACATGGTAACACTAATAGTGGACAGCAATCGAAACTTAGGTATGCATGACTTAAAATGACTAAAAAGAAACTAAGGGAATGTGTAAATCAGAGCATGGTAAGCATCATATTTCTGAATCTAAATATGATGGCGCTTTGCATACCATGTGTAGAAACAGCAGTAATTACGCCCATATCATCCCTAAGTGATCCATTAGTAATGAAGTTTAGCTTCAATTATATTTAAAATTAATTAAATCACATCAATGTCAAAAAACAGACTATTATATGATGAGATTATTAAAATATCAATTGCATCATAACATGTCTTTTATGGCTATAACATTTATATATAACCAATATATACAATAACACACAAAACAAATATAAACAAATGTTTTTACATTTTACCATAGATTTGGAAACAAAATAAACTGATTTGAGTTGTCTAAATTTTAATGCTCTCTTTGAAATATTTGCCTAATGGTAACTATACATGTCTATAATTTTCAAGGAGACGAAGAAGGGGACCAACACAGTATACAGAGCAGCCTATGAAGAAAAGAGAAAGAATGAAATGCATGAAATGTGGGAAAAACTTCCAGAAGTATGAGAATTTTGAAGCTCACATGCGGAGTCATTTTGGTAAGAAGGTGAGTTAAACATGGTGAGGTGGACAATTAATGTGAGATGCACTCTCTAACCAATTAATAATATTAATGTTAGTTTTGTTATTTTTTTTTTTGTGATTTTTTGACTAATCTAATGTGTATGCTCATATTCTTTAAATTATCATACATAGCAGATACTTTTGTTATGTAATTAAGGTTGACAAATTAATCACTTATATCTATCCTTAACAGAGATCCAAGGTTAACATGTTATGTTGTGTCACCTATGACTTAGGTAGAATGCCTCTCGATTGGTAATTGGGTCTCTATTTAAATTCCAAACACAATAGCATTATAATTTTATATATATATAATTATATATTATATTATAAAAAATATAACTAATATTTATATGTATTATAATACTATTTAATGTTGGTATTATATGGTCCTGCACCGGTTGAGTTTGAAAGTAGAGTAGAAAGTGGTAGATCCACCATTTTGAAGTCAAAACCATATTATAGCCTTCTTACTCGGTAAATTTGCTGCAACTAGTGGGAAGATTCTCATTCTTTGAGGAAATTTATCATACAAGTGTTCGGATGGATTGGATCTGTGATAATATTTGTTTTCTGTATTTCTAAACTGTATTATTTTAATTTAACTGTTAAAAAAATTACAGCCCGATATCAAATGCAAGTACTGTGACAAAACATTCCTTACTCTACGCAACCTGAACAGTCATGTAAGAGTCCATACAGCCGTCCGCAAATACCAGTGTCGAACATGTAATAAGAGCTTTGCATATCTCAATGTACTGAAGACTCATGAGCTCATACACGCTGGGGTCAAGAGACATATGTGTCATCTCTGTGATGCTAAGTTTGTGCAGGCCTATAATCTCAAGGTTTGTGCTATTATAGTTGTGAATATGCTGTTTAAATGTGCACTTTAGTGTTTTCAGTACAGATAGATGATAAAATAACTGTATTAATAAACCAATCAAGAATCTGCCCTCATATCTTCGACTTGAACATGTACACATGGGAGCAATGCAAGATTGCAGAGTCTCAATCATGCAGCTTACACAAGATTGCTTTAAAAGGAAAGAAAAGCTGTTTATTTCTTAGACATTGCAGACTTTCTCACTATGTTTTCCTTCACCGCCGAGCACATTAACATTTAAAATTGCAGGGATTGAACTAGGCTTGGTCATATACTGTGAATTAAAAGCGTGCATTTAGACACTGAGCAACCATGGCTGGAGATTGTGTATGCTCCTTTTAAATAAACTTGTTCTCCCTTAGTCAATAGCTGTATTTGTTTACACAAAATAGTTTTGCTTGTAATATCTATTACACATATTAATAAAAATAAATGAAAATTCTTGTCTTTTCTCCTGAACATAATTTGTTGTGTTTAACATGCTTCACCTGATATTAAAAAGTGTTTACGGGGCCTATAAACACTCATTGCAGAGGAATAAGGTGAATTGTTTTTTATCAATATTTTGATTCAGTTTATGTCAATTACATGTGAATTGAGGTGACATACAATTAATTTTACTCAGTCCATACTGTTACAGTATTGTCTTTTTATTCTCAAGCTAACTTATTTATGCCACATCCGGTTAAGGTTGGCTTTAACACTTGGCTGTGATACCAAGATTAAATTAGTTTACATTAAAAATAAATGTTTACAATTTCAGATGCATATAGAGACTCATAACAATGAGAAAAATTATGGATGCTCACAATGTGGCAAGAAATTTTCGCAGCCCGGTAATCTTAAAATTCACCTTATTCGACATACTGGAATCAAAAACTTTGCATGCTCAATGTGTGACAAGCGGTTTTACATCAAGGTATGTGTTAATAATCAATTTTGTGTGGAATTTCATGTGCTTAAGTTAATCCAGATAAACAATGAAGTTTTATGAGCAGTACAAACCAGAATGTAAAAAAACAATCCAGTGTTTCATTGGTGCATGTTGCACAAGAGGACCGAAATTATAGACAGATGTTGATATTGGTGACTATCCAGTAATAACAAAATTTGCATCTATAAGAGATAAAAAATATTTTGGCTATTCTTATTAATACCTTTACAGAATCATGATATATATTGTTGACTTTCTTATGCATATCATTATTCAAATAAATGACGACCCTTTGGAATAGTGGTCATAATATATGGCTGCTGCGTCGCGGTCCAGGGTTCGATCTTCAGCAGAGGACGAATTACATCACAAAATTATTGTTTTCCGATTCTGGGTGTATTGTATCTGTCCATAACTTTATCTAAACCTTACTCCAATCATATTGCACATGCTTCCAACTTTACGGCGAATATTTAATATATCGATAAGATTTACTGAATAATTCTGTAATGGAATCTGGTAATATAACCTGAAGATTTCGCTGTGGCGAAATTGTCCAGGCCAGATATCTCAGATAAATAACAATCATATTTTTCTAGGCAGATCTTGTGAAACATATGCGGTCCCACTCTGCTGACAAGCCATTTTCGTGCCAGCTGTGTGACAAGACCTTTAAGAGTAGAAGTTTCCAAGCAATCCACATGCGCAGACATACCGGTAAGAAAATTTTAATTTATATATATATTGGGGCTAAAATTTTAATTTATATTATATTTTCTATCTCATACATTCCAAATAGTGATTAATAGATAGTTTCAAGTTACTTATCCTGACCCATAGTCTTCCTTCTTGTTCAACTTAAGTAACAAAACCCAAAAATGATTACAAAATTTATGGTTTGTATTTTGCTAATTTTTATTTGTGATATTAATTATAAATCAAAAAATTGTATGTGTTTGTGAATTGAAGGCCTGTTAAGTTTTATGCTGCTTAGCTTTGGATCCACTTTACGGATTTCACAAGTTCAGATTGATACTTTGTTTGATTTTCTTTACAGGTGAACGTCCTTACGCCTGCGATCTTTGCCCTAAGAAATTTATGGCGCGAAAAGACCTGAGAAATCATAGAATGATTCACACAGGAGAAAAGCCCCACAAATGTCAACTCTGTAACCAAGCATTTATACAGAAATGTGCATTAAATAGACATATGAAGGGTCATGGGAAAAGTTCAGAGGACACACAAAATTTAATACCCAGGCCCCTGATGCAACCTATGGAAAATACGACACCTATAGCTCTGTCATATACACACTGGCATCAAGAAGCTTGATTTATGTACTGGCCGCGCGGAGAAGGTTAACCGATGACATCATGACGTCATTGGTTCGTAGGTTGACAAAAGAAATACATGTTACTAAAATAGTGGTTGCAAAAAAATAATAAAGGAAAGATGAGTAATGAAGTTGCGTGGATATATAGTTTTTACAATACAATGAAGGATACTAGGTAATAAAATAATAATTTAATATCATCATAGTCTATTGAATCAGTATTAGACATAGCCATATCTCTTTCAGTATCAATATTTAGCACAGTGGAGTCGATATAACTACTTCCTTCTACAGAAATAACTGAACTATCTTACGTAAATTACTTCCAATCCGTCCTGTTCCCAAAACTTTTCACACAAGCGTTCCACATGGTTGACTTTCCAGTCACTTGGTATTATATTTTTATAGCATTATTGTTAAATTTAATATATCTCTTTCCTACTGGGTTAGGCATTTACCTTACTCATTTTAATAACAAACAAAATTAACTTAACAAATAAGAGAACAATGAATCGGATCGGCAAATCTTCTGTGCGCTGCAAATAGTTATATAGGAATGTTAGGAATGAGTTAAGCGGGAATTAGAGAATAACAATTTCTTATCTTTTTATTTACTGCAATTCAGAAACCTTACAGAATTTTTCGTAAGACTACAACCTTCTGGAAAGCGACAGTCACAATAAAACAATCGAAATCAAACAGCAATATCAAAATATTTATATTGAAATAAATAGGAACGAACTTTTACGAACTAAAGGCGACATTTTTATGTGCAGTTGAAGAAATTTGTAAAAAAGAAGTGTAAAGCGTATAACGCAAATTGTCAATTTCATGAACCGTGATACAGTAGTGTCGGACCATCAGCTTTAAGTTTTTATTAATAAATTATGGATTTTGAATTTACAAATGCATATTTTATTTACTTTGTATCCTTTTCGTCCCATAAGAGCTAAGTTTTAATAATACAAATATCAAAACATATTGCTTGGATTTACTTAAATTGTCTCCCATTTTAAAATCATGTCGATCGCGTAAAAGCAGAATATTAGTATTGCACATCATCCTCTTGCCAGTTTTCACATGAGTATCTGATATTTACTTGAGAAAATTTTTCTCCTCTGGATTTTCATTTAACCTGGCTAGATCTATGCATGGAATTTTCCATTAAAGTTTAAATGCCTTGGATTAATTGAGAATTGAAGGGAATTTCTCGTGTATTTTCATATGCCTCTTTAGTGTGCCTCTCTGTGTAAAGCCCTGACTGCAAATGCCGCATTTATGCGGTTTTTCGCCGGTATGAATTCTATGATGGTCGTCCAGTCTTTTCTTAGCGGAGAAGCTTTTAGGACAATAAATGCAAGAGAATGGTCGCTCACCAGAATGTATTCGTTTATGTTCAACAAGTGATGAACTAGCTGCATAGGATTTATCACAAAGGTCACATTTGAACATTTTCTTCCCTTCATGTAACCGCATATGTCTTACCAAGTTACTTTTCTCTGAAAAAGGGTAATTACATATTTGGCATATAAATTTCTTTCCACTGTGACGTTTTGAAATATGAGATAGTAGTACTGTGTTAGAATAAAACTTCTTGCCGCATTGTTCGCATTCGTGTGTTCGCTCTCTGTTCTCTTCGTGAGTCTCTAAGTGAGCCTGAAAATATAAAACATTTGCCATCGTGAATAAAGATGTACAAATGAAAAGATTAGTCTTTAAAAAAAATATTTTGATTAGTTCTATAGCGAAAAAAGCTTATTGTGGTCGTGTTTCGTATGTCGAGAATAACAGATATACTAAACACGGCTATTATGTTAAAAAACGATAAATACGTCGCCATATAGCAGTCCGCCATCGTCTTTAGGGAAAACAATGACCATATTAATTAAGTGTGGCTTGGAATAAATATACATAGACAGCAGTATCACTCACTATATATACCTTTGTAAGCGCCGCCAAACCTTCGATTTCCGTAAATACAAAAAATATAATTTACTTTTTTCAATTATATTTTTTTGCATAAATATATTTTTTACCTTTAGTACGGTGGAAGAGACGAATTTTTTCCCGCAAATATCGCATATGCAAAGTCTGCGTTCACCATGCGTTTTCTCGTGCATGCGCAGAGTATGTTTGTTCTTGGACGTCTTACCACATATGCGGCATTTGAGGCTATCGAGACAAACGCGAGTGTGTTCACTCTCGTTATGCCGACGTAGACCACTCCAAGTCATAAATGTCTTGTCACACGATGTACAACAAATTGATACCTAGAATAATAAATGATTTTTGATTGAATATATATTCTTCTTTAGATGTATTTTTTTCCCAGGATAATATTATCGTTTATACTGTATTGTCGTAATTTTGTATTTTGATCAATACGTTTAGCAATATTTAAACAACACTAGTGCGTTATATTTTTTTTAAAAGGCAGGTAGAGTCTATCATTTTTTTTGTTGATTTTCTCAATTCTTGATTTGGTTTGAGCATTTTAAGTGTAAATTAACGTATGAACGTCTACAAATTATCTATCATTTAGATAAACATAAAATTGCTTAAATAAAAGAACAAACTTCACTGCACAATACAATCAAACAAACATTTAGATACTAAAATTTATTTAATTCTAGTTCTAATTGTTTTTTGTTTTATTTAAATAATTTTAAGTAACTTGAGACCAGAATTTTATATTATTTCAAAAATATTTTTTTAAAAATAAACATTTTTGACAATATTTGCAACAGTGCTGTTCTGAAGAATCTTTGCAATAAAAGTTATCGCAATCTGGTAGAAATGCACATAGACATATGTTACATATGAGTAATACATATATACAAATCACTTCTGATAATTACTATGCTGATAAGATTATACCTAAAGTAAGGCATCCAAAGATGAAAATACACAATGATCTGAGGACGGACAAGAACGTTCAAACAAATTTGTGAAAGCCATGGAAGAAGGTAAGAAGAAAAAATTATAAGCACAGGAAAATTATGCAGGCACTACTAGTAGGATGGTGAAAAACTCGAGATATATATTGCAACCTCATTGCAAGAAAAGGATTGAATCTTCTCAGGATAGGTTATATAGACATACACATTCCAAACAAATGGATCAATAGGATAGGTTACACTAGACCAGATGATTAGTCATTATCAAATATTATTCAAATTTATGGTACATTGGTGATCAATACTTTGACAAATATTAAGATTGAATACACAAGTGGATATGCATAAAAGAAGAGGTTGAAGTGTTAATTGATAACAGTAGAGTCCTGGCCCCAATATGATATGAAGATAAGACAAAATTTATGATTTATAATTTCAATTAACTTACTTTCTTACCCTCATGTTCCAATTTGTGTGCTTCAAAACGTTCAGAATAACTAAAAATTTTCTTGCACAGCTTACATGAATGTATTTGTGGTTTTCTTGATGAGGATAAATTTATTTTTGATACTGATTTAACAACAAGTTGCTTGGATGTAATTATGTTTTTTAATCTGTAAAATTACTAACAAATCTAAATAAAACTAACAATCTATAAAATTTTAAGCAAAATAAAATTTCATGTGTTATTAAAAACTAGATCATACATTTACACTAGGAGCTTTTTAATTTCTGAATGAAAAGATGGTTAATCTATATTGGGCTCACAGTATGAATGTTAGAGAGTGATTCATGAACCCATTCCAATACACTCAACCACTAAGCTTGTAGCATTTTTAACAAGATGATCTGCAGTCCGTTAGATTACATGGTACAATAATACTGGTTTGTAACAAACATTGATTTTTTGTTGTTTCAATGTACAATAAAATCTTGTTAAAGTAACTTTATCTTAAGTAAAAGTATACACATCTGTAATTCAAAACAAAACCACAGTTATCTAGCAATGAAAAACCTAAAGGAAATTTATTTTGTTTTACCTTTTTGAGATTTTCTTCTTTTTAGAGTTACATGGTAATTCATCTTTTATAATCATTTCATTTGCTTCACAGAAATTCCGTACATCGCCTGAAACAATTAAATATGGTTGTTGAAATTTTAGTTTTTATTATGTATATGGTCTTTCTTCAGTTCAGTTGACCCAACTCTTGTTGCATTTTGAAACCAGCTACAGCATGATTTTTTACCAGTCCCATCATCACCACTCTATGTGTAATAAAAGTTAAAATACTTGTATTTGGTACCTTTTATATACAGATTAATCTCTTCTATCTTTATGTTACTTGTTTCAAATCTGTTATCATGGTCTTCATCACTAGCCTCAAAGTGCTTATCTTCATCAATTGGATTATTCGCTATATCATTTTCGGATTTAACATTTTTCCTACATTCCAATAAAGTGTTTTGGGATTTGATGCAAATTTGTTTAAAAGTACAAAGTTTAGTAAGAAGTTCATAACAATTATCGCATATTGTTTTAGGTAAATTTTCATTTTGGTGGACCTATAATAATAAAAATTATTTAAGACAGGTAGACGGAGTAATATTATTTATTATTTCAAAACAAGGGTTAGGTCTAAATAGAATTAAACATGAAGTTCATAACTATTTGATTTTATAAAACAAATCATTGAAATTATTCTATTCTACAGTGTGAATTAATTTCTTACTTCAATTGATGTGCAAAATGAGTATAGGTTTGGTGAAACGTTGTCGAATAAAAAATATTTAAAAGATTCGTTAGTATTTAAACAAGCACGACATATTTTATTGAAGTAAGTCATTTGTGTCGCTTTTCTTGTTCAAACAAAAATAAAAACGTCAATGTCACCGCATCGGTTAACATGTATATAATCTCCAAGCCAATTGAATCCAGTATTTAAGTATGAAAATTCAGAATTACCGTGTTGCAAGTGTGAAAATAATGTGTGTTTAGAATTACTGTGAATATGTCATAATCAATAAACAAGTAAATTACCTTGCAGATTTATAATAAATAGACAAATTAAAATATCTTTATATCGAATTATTTTCAAACAATGTTAAATTTTAAGTGCTACAATTTCTTAATTTTTATTTAGAAACGATAACATTACTTTTAATTAAACTCTAATTAAATATAAATTCTTCATTATGCTCTTGGATGGAAATATGGGCAAGGTGTAGGTGGACAACACGTGTTTATCATTAACGATAGGTTAAATCAGATATCATCAGATGCATCGGTGGAAATACTCGTAATCGAGCATTTGGATACATTTAGGTACTGTTATAGGTAATTTGACAACCAAAACAGAAGCTGAAACGACGAGTATCCAAATACTCCGTATATGTAGTAACACCACAGTAGAATTTGAAATCACGGCTAAATTCCAGTAGTCATTGTGCTAGGAACTCCCGAAACATTTTCATATACTCAGTAGAGTAACAGTAGTAGAAGTAGGGGCTAATGTTCCCTTTATCTGAAATTTCTGTATATACAGTCTACCTTCAGCTAATCAAGGGGCTTTTCATATTTAGCATTGGGATTTTCACTGTTCTAATATCTGATAATCTTTTTTCTTAAATGGCCTTCGTCAGAAAACAAGATGTCAAAATTACTGAAACGATCCAATGTTGCATAAGCATACGACTTGCAAAAATTTAAATCATTAAGTTTGGTACGAACCATCTGCACGCCCCGTACTGTTTATTTGCGCAAGAAGTCAAGCTTAAGAATTCATGGTCCACCCGGTATTAATTTGCTGCGTCCATCCGCGATCGATTCTAGCGTTAAAACAATAAGCCAACTCCAATATATTTGGCGCAAGAATACGAGACAAATTAGGAAAAATTATGACGTTGACATTAATTAACGACAGGTCACCGTGGTCGAGACAAAGATACTTATAGGAAATAAAGGAAATTGGAGACCCAGTTACTGGTAACGTGGCATTTGAACTCAGTCCTCAAGGTGACAACGCATGTGCAAGATGAGCTTGCGACGGTTTTGAACATAGTCAATATCGATGAACTGTGTGCACGTTCATCGCCCTGAGTTTAATAAAAACAATGTAAGAAGCAAGATGGTCAGGTTACTTATTAGGGTTATGAGGAAGCAAAGTCAATGGCAATGCATTAGCTCGGTAAATATGTTTGACAATAAAAACTGTTGCACAATTTCAACATCTATCTTCGATGCTTCTCCTTACAATAATTTTCTTTACCTTTGACAAAATGGTAAATAAGTACGAAGTTGAAATGAACAAAACCTTATAAAGTGACGGTGACACTAAAATTAATGGTGTATTAAAATTAATCCAAACAACATAAAATTATGACTTACCGGCCTCTATCTTTTAATTTTTTCTTCGGCTAATATTTTACACTTTAAAATAGCGCAGTAGGGTATTTTTATGAATTATACTAAGTTTTAACTAGATACGTTGTATTTAATACAGACGGATCACGCAGAAGGGCAAGAGTAGTGTGTGCGTAAGTGCGGTTAGTTGCGACTTCTACTATTCTTTGCCCGTGGCTTACTACATGGTAGATTATATAAGTTCGCGGGAAGTAGATATAAGTAAGTAGTGCTCGGTGCTAGATAATTCGGTCCGTAACAGTCTGTGGGGAGCGCGTATTTAGATTATCGTAATATTCATATTTGTCTGACAACCTGCAGTGAAGACTCGCGTCTGATCAAGATGTTTGATTAATCCTTTTATCACAATCCCAATTGAAAGTTATTTGGTTTGTCATCTAGAGGCACCGGAGAAAAAACTTTATATGAAGTCTATAGCCTCACTAGCAATTCGTAATACGTAGTCCAGATGTAGTAATACTTGGTTGTGGCATTTGAAGTCAACTCATTGTTTTATAGAGAGATGACGCTTAATTTAACATATACTCATTACGCACATGTCAATAAATGTGTTAAGGCTAGAATTAACTAGCTTGTTGTACATATTGGGTAAAGCATAAATAAAACTCGATTAACTTTAAAAAATATAAAAATATATTATAGCAATTGTATAAAATCTCATATAATTTCTTAAAGGAATGTCATAGAACCAACACCATAGTACATAACAAACTAATACAGATCAAATATTTAACTTAAGCTCAAGTAAATATTTTTATTACAATATAATATCAAAAATGTTTAATATTTTAAAATACTAGGCCACATATTTAATTATACGAGTGACTAGGTGTTTCATTGAATACACTCGAATTTATTGAAGCTGCGACATTTAATTTATTGTAGACTATTAGTTTTGAAACTATTCATAACTGTGAAAGGGATAGCACCATATTATTTTTAAAGCAAGCATCTTTAAATATTTACAGTTTTCCTTGCATAAATGGCTTAAGGTATTTGTGGAAGCTTTGGTTGACAGGTTCCGCATTTAGAGGGCTCTTCATAGCTTCTTCCATGAGTCTCTCGTATGCACGGCCATCGTACGCGCCAAGAGCCGAGCGTAAGATCTGGGAAATTCAATATGAAATAAAAAATATCCCTTTTTATATTCGGCGAGTAAGAATAAATACTTTATAATGATATTCTATAAATGCATATTCCTTCGGTATATCAGATTCGGTATAGCAAATGCATAGAATTTAAAACACTGAATTAAGAAATGAATTGAGTGATTACTAATTAATTAGTGATTTAATGAATTATCATACATTGTAGAGATCTGGCTTGTGTAGTACTTTGAAAGTCCAACTGGTTTTTGCCAGTATCATCAGTATTAATTATTATAATTATACATATATATTAAAATTTTCACTTTCTTCACTTTAAAATTGTAAATAATAAAATTAATAATTAAAAATAATGTAAATTCTGGAATAAAAACTATCAGTACTACATGTTCCAAATAACTCCCCTCATAATTTTAAAGTGAATTTGTTTGGGTGCAATGAGAGTAAAACTTTTTTTAAGAGTGTGACATTCAATGAAACCTTCTTAACGCAAAAATGGACTTGGCCAGAGATAACTATGCTATATATGTTGCTTGTAAATAAGATATTCATTTCATATGGTACTTAAATTAGTCTGTTTACAACGTAATATATATTTTAATTCAAGTAAATACTATATGATTTAATTATAGTCTTACCTCATCTCGGATGTCGAAGGCGTCCACCAAGCCAACAGCATTGGGCCTGAGCTTGACCAACAAATCTTCGTACCAGTTTTGTAGTTCTTCGATATTACGTTCCGATATTGAAGTGAACTAGTTGAAAAATATGTGATTGAGAATATAATGCCAAGTTATCGATACATTATTACAAGTTTAGGTAATTTACAGCATGAGATTAAAGTTTTTTCACAACCTGGGCACATATTTACCACACAAAATTTGATTGACTAAGGGAAAAAACAAAAAATTTAAAGAAGATCAAGGAGGTCTACAATCAAATGATATTGATGGATGTCTGAATTAATTTTATTTTTAATTTAACATTACTATGAAACCACTAAACTACTTTTAATAAAACTTTACTTCTGCGTTAGCTTACTAAGATTTATATACAGCTATCAAATAACATGAAGGAACCGCTTATAAGATATAAATTTGAAGTTACAATTCCATTGGTGACAGCACCGGGGATCCAGTAAGCTTAAATTAAGCTATCACAGGCCTTCCCATGGTCATCTAAATATTTACAAATTAATGTTAATTAAACAACTCACCCTAAGTAAGTCCCCAACACACTGCAGTGCCCAGTACACAACATACAATTCTACCAGCTGCATTAGAACTAAGCGAAGTGGGGCTGACGCCGTTGTCACCAATTTCTCAGTTTCATTATAGTAACTGGACAAGATAACAACGCGCGAATGTGCCTGCGAAGAAAATAATTATATTGTTGTACTAGTGGTTGATTTAGTGTAGCCAAGGAGAACTGTTTAACAAATATATTGAATTAATTTGTTAAAGAGACTTTTAACAAGTATTTATTCAAAAATGATGATGAAAAGATAATGGTATATATTTCTTCAAAACTGCAATATTGCCACAATGTTTTGTATTTATGTAAAAAGGGTTTCTTTTTTATAGAATAGGTTACAAAAACCACAGGTGACAGCTGATTCCACAGAGTTGTTGTGAGTGGGAGAGAGAAAGCGCAGTGGTGGATTGCCAACCATCGGGGTGATGTGCGGGGGGTATTGATGTATGATGTTTAAACTCAGCGGGTGGAATTAATCCATTTAGTTATCTAATTTAGTGCAATTTTATATGCTTTGATTGATAATTTGAATTAATATGATTTACCAATTATCATTTTACACATATTCATTTAACATAATACACACAAACGGGTACTGTTTTTAATACACACACAAAAAACTATTATTCTATATGTTATATATTTCAAAACAAACATGTTTTCTTTTACCATATGATTTGTTGAATCCTCATTGTATTACAATTTATATTATCTTGTTACATATAGTAAGGAAGAGCACTTATGTCTGAAATACAGATATTCGTTTTATCAAGTTCAAACCCTGATGTCTCAATTTACTTAAAGAATAAATATAGATAATAGTTCAGGTATTTTTATAAGGATTGTTTATGTAAATGTGATATAAATCATTAATCTTATTATTTAATTAGTCACAAGTTTACCTCGGAGGCAGCTGTTAGCTGCACGGAAGTCATGTTCCAAGCGTCCTCGTATGACATGCCGCTTGCCTGCCTCTTGTCAATCTGAGCCACGCATAATCCTATTTTCCTGTTGGTGAGATTAATATCATGTAGATGATAATATATTTTTAAAATAATTTATTAATTTTTTTAAAAATAGTTTTGTCTCAATGATTGGGTTATATATTAATGTTTTTCTACCTTTTTTTTGGTATAGGGAATCTTTAAAACGCATCCCATCTCGTAGGGGGAAGGTAGGGCAATGTGGTATTTCTACCGACTAAACCCCCTCGGTGGCCACCACTACGGTCCATGCATGACATTGGGAGGGAATCTCTTACGAAACGCACCTGAGTGCCTATCTACACTGATCTAATCTTCTCTTCCAATTAGGATAGAGGGTATAGATTTTTAAAAATATCGTATCGTCCATCAGTGCTCGTAAGAAAAATAATTAAAGTGAAGAGTTTCCTTGGTTTTTTCAAACGTTTTTTTTATTACACTGGGAGTAACAAACAAGCCCACAGTTCACCTAACGGTAAGTGATTCCTGTGGCCCGTGATATCTACATTCATCCTTGACAAGGACTCATAATACACAAATACAGATGCGTTGTCACCTTTGAGGATTGACATGGAATGCCGTATCAACATTGGGGTATAAAGGTCACCGGATCCCTGCACTCACCGTTATGTAATTTAATTTGTAAATTAGAAAAGACGTCAGATGAAAATGTATTAAATAGTCTTAGTTACCCGGCGGCTAGACGTTGGAAGCCAGTGATGATGCCCTGCAGAGAGTTGTCCCATGGCGGAGAGCGACGACCCTCGCGTACTGCAGCCACATATGCCACGGTCGGTGGCAGTGCATGTTCGGATGTGCGCCACGCTTTTACCAAATACCTGAAACAATAAATATATTAGAAAAACATTGTAAATTAAGAATAATTGATAACGAAGTATAAATTAAAAAAAATAACATATATTGACTGGTAGAGAATGCTACTGGGCATTAAGTCCACCCTTGTAAACTTGTTATTTAAGGAACATAAAGAATAAATATATGTCTTAAGATGGCTATCTTCGATCGGATTTGTGTTTATTCAATTGGAATCTTTATAAGATTTTTGATTCAAAAGGTTTGACGTCAAATACGTCATTGCATTTTCAATTGTCATATTTTAACGTAACTCACTAGCATATGATGAAATGATAAGAGCGAAGTATGGAGGCAGTAACCTGGCAGTTTGCAGGAGCATGACGGTGTTCTCGCCCTCGTAGGTGCACGCGGCGGTGACGAGTCCGTAGGTGAGCGGCAAGTTGGACGACAGCATGTAGCCGTGCCCACCGCACGCCAGTCGGCAACGTTCCACGCACGCTGACGCGTCGCTCGTTGTGATCGCCTTTAGCCCGCACGATAGTGCGTGTAACTAGTAAAATAAACATTTGATATATATATATATATATATATTTTCTATGATCAAGTGAGAGTTATGGCCTTAATTTTTACAAAAATTCCAAAGAAGAACTTTACGCACGTTTCCAATGTTCCTTTCCATGTACAGTAACTCTAATTCGGACTTTCACGAACATTTAAAAAAAAAAAAGAACTCGGTCCACCCCATGTTAGGTGATCCAGTTACCAACGAGAAAAATAACATTTAATTTTTATTGATTTCATTATCCCGCATAGTCTTATTTACTTATATTTTTTAATTTTCATTCGTTGCAGAAATATATATGTTAGAAATTAGTTTTTAGTATTAAGGATATGTAGCGGGCGGACTGGCTTGAGTGCGACTTTAATCGCAAGGAAATTAGAATCATGTGTCAAATACGGTTTGAAGCACCCTATGGTGTGTAATTAAATTATATATAAGTTGCTAACTGTTAATGTGCAGAAGTCGAAAAGGAGGTATCCCCGGGGAGTCAAGGGGGCGCGGGCGGCCATGCCTAAGCGCTTATTGGCTCTCCAGTCGTACTCTGCCCCGCGCAACGATACGACACCCCGCTCGCTCCTGGTGTACACAGTCGCTTTCAAAATTTAATTCTAATTCTTTTTTAAATAAAAATTGGTATACTTTTATTTTTGTGGAAAGTGTATTTGTTTGTTCTGTACTTCCGCCCATAACTTCGTACGCGTAAAAAAAGTAGCCTTCCAGACTATATTCTATATCCGTGCTAAATTTCATCCATACAAACATCCAAACTTTCGCATTTATGATATTAGTGAGATGATAATGATGATTTATTATATAACAAGCTTACACATAAAAAAGTACAAACAAAAACACTTTATTCGTAATCAATTTGTAGAAATGAACACTTGCGTTTGTGACTGTACCCATGCGCAGCTATCCCCTCCACGTTTCATTCACCGCTAGACTTATGTGGCGACCTATAGCTCTCCATCTCTCTGCTTAGCGTGGCAACTATGGACCTCTATGAGTAACGTATTCTTTTTTTATTTCTATAGTTAGTACTAGATTGTCAAATACTTTTTCTTAATTTAAATATCTTATATATTTATAATTAATTAAGAACGTGCAAAAATCACAGGGAAATCTTAGGGATGTTAACAAACCTCGGGCAACCTCTCCAGGTCTCCGGATTCCAGTTCGGCTGTTACATTGTTGTACATGTCCCAAAGCCAGTTGGCGCACAGGCGGAATGCGTGCACTGTCGCCACGCCGATGAGCAGCTTGTGCTGCTGCGTCACGTAATCCAAGATTTGTGGCTCAGGCTCACTGGAGACAACGTAATAAGTGAAGTTAATAACAGGTGGCCTTTACCAATTTAAACCTCCTGGAACAATTTAAACAATATACAGCCCCACCTGTTTTTTTTTTTTTATCCCCGCGAAGTCTTCCAAAGATAAACTGCCTCCTGGGGGCGAGACTTTTTATATGGTATTTGTAACCACTAAAACCCCTCCGGTGGTCAACCTCAGTGCATTGAACACCTCCGGGATCTCCTACGGAACGCACCGATGCCCGTCTGTACGGTGCTTGAGCACGTCCCAGGCACAAACCCACCTACTAATGAAACCATACTACTACCGCGAATGTTTACATGGTAAATATGTATCGACTTATTGGTTATAAGACATGGGTTAAGGAGATTTCTTGAAAAGGCCTCTATATTACAATGAACATAAAAAGGCTAAAGAGAGAGAGAGACTAGGAGAGAGCGACAGATAGAAAGAGAAGACTATATGTAGATGTAATTCGTTTAATAAACTTGAATAATTGGTCATAAGACATGGATTAGGGATATTTCTTGAAAAGGCTTCTATATTACAATGAACATAAAAAGCCTAAAGAGAGAGAGAGACTAGGAGAGAGCGACAGATAGAAAGAGAAGACTATATGTAGATGTAATTCGTTTAATAAACTTGAATAAATTGGTCATAAGACATGGGTTAGGGAGATTTCTTGAAAAGGCCTCTATATTACAATGAATATAAAAAGGCTAAAGAGAGAGATATTGCGAGATAGAAAGAGAAGACTATATGTAGATGTTGTAATTCGTTTAATAAAATGAGACTCACTTGGGCCTGATCTGAGACTGTCTTCTCACCGCGGAGTATCTGGTTGCGATGGTGACCGCCTTCGCCATGTAATTGCACACGTCGTTCACCAGCATCACGCGTACGAACATCATAGTGCCGTACGTAAGCTTTGAACTCGGCGCGTTCACGTATGTGCCGTCCTGAGAAACATATGGAGTATGTCAGTATATATATATATATATATATCATATTGAGAGTAACAAAGAGCACACAATTCACCTTCCTTTGGCCACAGATTACGATTCCTGCGGCCCATGACATCTACATTCATCCTTGACAAGGAATCATAACGCTGATGCATTGTCACCCTTGAGGACTGAGATGAAATGCCTCACTACCAGTAACAAAGGAAGGATACACGGCAGCATTATTCTGCTATTTTACGCTGGTATTCTGTGGGGCGGGATCGAGCAGACCCATTCATTCTGCAGGCATAAACAAACTGCAGTGTAGCTCTATCACTGTTAAATTACATATATTTGGTGATCTAGTAAGCAGATAAAATGATAATGATGCATCTTAGTTGATCCCGACGATATCCTATTATCATTAAAATTTGACAATAACAACATCGGATATATGTTGTCAGCATTAATACGTCTTCCCCTTCCCGAGTCCGAAGTGAAGATCGGAGGAAGGTTCAGATGTGATCTGATGAATACGGGATACACATGAAAAATGTTCAGCCACGAAAAGCAATAATTTATAATTAACAAATATTGTTCTAGGTTTGGGAATGGAAACCAGGATACTTGACGCCACAGACATGCATGACCTTTGACTGCTAGAAGATAATACGCTACACGATCCAACTAGACCCTTGGTTCCCAAAGTGACAAGGTGGACACAGGTGTCCCACGGGAGACTCGGCGGGGCTCTACGTTGGCGTGACAAAAAAAATGGGGGTTCACAATTCGTAAGCGGTGGTCTACGAAAATTTATTTGCTTTCGATAGTGAAGAACTAAATTACTGGCTTGACTTCGCCTATCAATGTAGGCAGATAATATTTTAAAAAGTTCAGCGACTGTTACTTAAAAACTTGTATATTCCACATTTTTTGTCGAATTTTGGGAATATAGTAGAAATGTAGGGGTCCACCAGAACCAGCTAAATTTTGAAGGTGGTCTATGAGACAAAAAAAGTCTGGTAACCTCTGAAGTGGAATATAATAAAATGTATTGTTACCAGTCTCAGATAAACGTATAAAACTATTGTATGATTCACAAGATGAAGGTTAACGAAGGCCTTGGAACAATATTAACCTGAAAATCGCAATTTTCATAAAGTGGAGGGTGCCAAACGAACCGTCAGGCGAACTGAATGTCACCTGACGGTAAATGATTTTCTGGGGCCCATGTACATCGTCGAAAGGAAATCATAATACAGATGTATTGTCACTCCTGAGGATTGGAAGAGGGAATGTCACGTCAGCAGTAATAAGTTGTGGGGTTTCTTTCTTTCATCAGGCGAAACACAAACCATATATAACTGTACACTACGGGCAAAAAATATGATAAAAGAAATGAGCCTAGCACATTTTGTCCTTCTTTCTCACTAAAGGTAACTTCAAAACTGTGGCAGAATTAACTAAAGAATTTAAAAGTAAGTTGTATGTAAACATTATGATTGCACAAGTGATTAAGATAAAGGTTTGTAGATATTGACCACTGATTTGTTACATGGCAATGTTATCGAAACTTATCTTTGCGTCCAACCTCGTTACAGGTCCATTATCGTATGCGTTTACATATTGATATCAAGTATTTTGTTCACATGGATGATATAAAAATGTAAAAACATTATTATCATCTCACTAATATCATAAATGCGAAAGTTTGGATGTTTGTATGGATGAAATTTAGCACGGACATAGATTATATATTGTCTGGAAGGCTACTTTTTTACGAGAACGAAATTGCGGGCGGAAGTTAGTAGATTTTTTTGTATTTATTACAAATATACAGAATGTACCACTTTGCACAAAAATAAAAGTGACAATTTTATTTACAAAGACAATTTAGAAAGCGACTGTACACCAGGAGCGAGCGGGGTGTCGTATCGGTGCGCGGGACAGAGTACAAATAAGAGAGCCAATAAGCGCTTAGGCATGGCCGCCCGCGCCCCCTTGACTACTCGGGGATACCTTATTTTCGACATCTGCACATTAACGGTAAGCGGTAGACTTATTTGCCGCAACTAATACAACGTATCGCGACAACTCACCTCTAAGACCTTGGAGTTCTTCATCAGCATATGCTCTCTGGGTATCCTTACGTGGTCGAAGCCGAGGAAGCCGTTGTTGGTGCCGTTCATGCCCAACTTGGCTCCGATCTCGCCAACCTTGATGCCAGACAGTGGCATATGTGTCTCCTCGTCTCTCAATTGCACGATGAAGGGGTGTATGCCGTGACACTTCGCCTGCGTGTAGAGCTGAGCCATGACCACGCAGTAATTTGCAGTATGTGCCACTGGAAGGGAACAATAAACTCGTCACTCGCCCTAGTTATATATATATATATATATATATATATATTTGTATGTGCATATATATAGATATAATGCATGTGTAATAAGGTACATACATTACTACACCTACTAACAACCTCGGCTCATTTCGTAGAAAATAGATCAATACGTTTACTATTTTAATATATTGGCTAACTGCAAGTATATGAACATCCTTATATTTATTTATCTATTGATTCTATGTTGTATTTCTAAAGAAAATTAAGTTTCATAAAGGGCGGACTTATTTTCAAAGACATTCTATACAAGTCAAAATGTATGAGATATTGTATATCATATTTCAAATGTATTCATATAACGTTAATATGTAAATCCTTACTCGGCGGGCCTCCCGCTCGCGGGTCTATTTAGATAAAGCTGTAGAGGTCAAAGGACCAACAGCAATACTCATACACAAAATAATAATAATAATAATAATATGTAAAGTATACGCACAGACAAAGAAACCTGTCGAAAAAACTGTGAAAAGTTGGCTTGAGAACAATAATTATTAGGCAGAGATGACGGTATGTTTTTCATTAGGTTCAATGTACGAAAACACACGTATGCAAAGTACGGCGGGAACGTTTTTACTTTAGTTTATCTGTGATTGAAAATTACGCAAAATTTAAATTTCCTTTTTATTTCACTAAGAATGACAATTGAGTACACAGTTCACCTGATCGTAATTCATTAGTTAATTTCAATGTACATTAAATAAACTATTTTGCATAAAAATCTATCGAAATAATACCATCTAAATATATAATAATGTAAATTATTGGAAAATTAAAACTAAATAACAAATCAAATTCCGGACAAACACTCGGTTGCATGTTTAAGTTAAGTTAGTAATTGCATGTCTAAGAAATATGTAAAATAAAAAATTTTGAAGACATGTGAAGTCCGCCAATTTTCGGTGGAACCACATAACGGACTATAATCTAACACCCACTCTGAGAGAAGTGGTGTATATATATAGGCTGTATATTATATAATTTTTTTAAAAAATATAATATTAGCCTCAAAATAAATGGACTTACAGCCACCGGGCCACCACTTGTACGCAGTAAGCGTGGGGCTGTGCAGCACGAACTCCTTGGTTGACGCGTCATATGTTGCTGTAGTCTCCAGCCCACGGATGAATGTGCCGTGCCCCAGCTCAGTCTGAGAAAGGGTGCTAGATTCTGATCATTGGCTAATTTGGTGACAAAATTAAATCCTTTAAAATTGGTCAAGAGATTACTATTAAAAAGGGTTAGTAATTATTGTTACGGGGACGGGTTAAAGAGAAGTCACGGAACTAGTTTTTTTTCACATGCCATTTTAGGCCATTCCATAGGTAGGTCAACGCATACCAATAAATCAATAATTACTCCATGATAACACCGTTTTCAGATTAAATGTGCTAGATTTGTTCAATAAATATATTATAATGTTATTATTTCTATTTTTGTGAACATAATATATTAACTGACCTGCGCGTATGTGCCAATTATGCTGAGATTAAAGGCCCTGCCGATCCAATAGGCTTGCTGCTCCACCGTCGCTTGGCCCATGAGGGTCGGTATGAACATCACGTAGTGCAACGTGAGGGGTGACCCGTCACCTAGGATGGCTGACCCGAGGTTACCGCCTAAAAGTGCCCTGATGATAAAAACCCCTTAATTATCATTTTGGATTGGTAGAGAGATAAATAGTAATATATTTCGTTCAACTCAATCAAGTTCAATGGGTTCGGAGGTACACAAAAGCAGCTCTCAATTTTCGATGGACTACTAGCGCTAGCTGCAGAAAGTCTACAGATCAGAAATATTATATCTCGTCTCACTTGAAGACTTCTTAGCCGTAGGGTTAACTACAAACACATAACAACACCTATTCAACATCAATGCAACCGACAGTCCCATTTGTAAAGTTATCTCATTGTAGGGGAGAGACCGCCTCCCAGGTAATCCTGTAATTTAAAGGAGTAGCACTGCTAATTGCCCAGAAGCCTGCACTTCATCTGCATGAAGCCTTCCTGCGAAATAGGTTGGTTGGAATATCCCACTGTTTCTCCTGACTCAAAACGGACCAACTATGAGTTTAAATGCAGTAATTATTATCCAGTATAGATAAATCGATATTGATGAGATATAATATTACAGCACCGACGAATAAAAAAGCGAAGAATGCGATCGTGTTGAACTAGTATTGATATAAGGACTGTTTTTATTAATTGGTGGAACTTTCTACAAATCGAGTTTGAAAATGTTCTAGAACTTTTAATTGCAAGCTACCGCTGTTTTTTTTTGTGTATGTGTTTTGCTGTTGGCCCAGATACCTCTACAGCTTTATCTAATTAGACTCGAGACCGGGAGCGCTCGTGTCTTGATTTTATAGAACATCTATTATGTTTACTACCTCTACCTTGTAAACATCGATAGAATGTGGTGGCTACTTTTAAACATTTAAAAGACTGAAAATAAGATTGCTACGTATTCAATAAAAATGGTTAATCGATTTGTTAGATCGTCTTGTTTTTATTTATTTCTTTATCTTAGAATAATGTCAAGGTTTTAACTATATGTATGTAGTTAGTAACTATTTCTGACTTTTAAAAGGAAAATGGTAAAAAACCAATTTCTCCGAAACTTGTAATGTTTAGTTATTGACCTAGAAAGAGAAATAGTAATTAACGCAAATGCTCACATATAGTTTTCCATTCCAGCATTCTCTTCTTCCTGTAACCTACGCATCATCTTGAACAGCATGCACGCCTTCTTAACCGCCAATTCATACTTCTCCTTGTGGCTAAGATAATCTGATGGCACCTCGTCAATGTGAATCCCCTCTTTAAAGACCATCTCCTCTGCGAAAAATATATATATATTATTTTTTATAACATTGAGATCAACAAACGAGCACACAGTTTCACCCGATGGCAAGTGATTCTTGCGGCCCGTGACATCTACATTCATCCTTGTCAAGGAATCACAATGCTCACCCTTGAGAACTGAGATGGAATGCCTCGTCACCAGAAATAAAGGTCTCCCGATCCCTGCACTCACCAGACAAAAAACAGCAGCGTTATGATGCTATTTTACGCTGATATTCTGATTGATGTAATTGAGTTAATTATATATCAATGGCATTACAAGAGATTCCTACTATACGTGATCTGGGAGTTCGTTTAGATTCCAAGCTTTCATTTATACATCATGTCGTTAACATTGTAGGCAAAGCGAACAGAACTCTAGGATTTATTAAAAGGTGTTGCAGGGACTTCCAAACCGTTTTACCACTAAAATACTCTACAACGCATATGTTAGGAGCATACTCGAGCACGCCTCCGCAGCTTAGAACCAAATGTACCAGTGTCATTCATAGAATAGAACGAGTTCAAAAAAGTTTTACAAGTTTTGGTTTATAATGATAGGACCTGTCCGCGCATACTTGATTACGCAGAGATTAGATCATTTTGAAATGACGTCCTTAAATCATCGAAGGACTATAAC
Source organism: Teinopalpus imperialis (assembly GCA_029286865.1). Taxonomy (NCBI): domain Eukaryota; kingdom Metazoa; phylum Arthropoda; class Insecta; order Lepidoptera; family Papilionidae; genus Teinopalpus; species Teinopalpus imperialis. The sequence goes on along the minus strand of JAGSMU010000020.1, from coordinate 15,848,059 downwards.
AGATGTAATGTTTTTATATAAAACTGTTAACGGTATGGTTATAGTCCCAGTATTAATCAGCGAAATTAAGCTATCCCTCGCAACGCCTCTAAAAGGTGTAGTGAAAGTAGAAATGTTAGAAAATTAAATGCGAACGTTTTATTAAAACCGATTGAGTAATTTTTATTTTATTCTGTCTCATGTTGTCTAAGTGGTACTTAATTAATTAATAAATTGTTGTGTAGCATGCCTTATAATTCCGTAGTTGTTAGTTTAATGTTTTTCACACAGTTTTGTTTTTATACTATCTATTGTTTCAATGAATGTTGTGTTTGCATGTAAATGAAATATAGTTTATATTCTTAAATAATATGTAACCTCTCTATGTAAACTTTTTGTAACATATTTTTTTGGAAAGCCTAAATAAATAAATATCACTGTATATCAAAGTGCTCACTTTTAATTCACGATACGCCAGAAGAGGAAGTTCAATTCCCGGTGCAGCAACTAAACTATTAATTTAGACCAGACGAAATACAGCAGCATTACCCCATTCATTTTGCAGGTAGAAAAAAACTGCACTGTAAAAAATGTTGTTCCACCGCTATCTGTTTTGTTTTATGCATATTTACGTGTATGCCGGTGAAGGATAAAATATTTCAAAGTCCGCAAATCGTAGTGGAGCTATAACACTGTCTATGCTCTAACACTGAAAAGACCATGTCCAACAGTGGGATACACTGCAGTTTGTTTCTAACTGCAGAATGAATGGGTCAGCTCGACCTCGGCTCGGGTAGGACCACGCCCTCACAGAATACCGGCGTGAAATGGCAGCATAACGCTGCTGTGTTTCGTCTGGTGAGTGAAGGGATCCGGCCTAGACCTTTATTACTGGTTACGAGGCATTCCTTCTCAGTTCTCAAGGGTGACAACGCATCTGCATTATGATTCCTTGGCAAGGATGAATGTAGATATCATGGGCCGCAAGAATCTCTTAACATCAGGTGAACTGTGTGTTCGTTTGTAACTCTCAATGCAATAAAAAAAAAAGTTATGTTACCTTACTCTTTAGTATTATATATTGCTGAACGAAGAGCTTATAAAGCCACGCAACATAATATAGTCTAAATTCAGTCCTAAACTATTATCCTAGCAGTACGTAATGCACGAGGATTTTTTGTGTGAGTATTGCTGTTGGTCCTTGAGAGACCTTTACAGCTTTATCTAAATAGACTCGCGAGCGGGAGGCCCGCTGAGTAGGGAGACAACGACGTTGCTGCGAAGCTGGCGCGGAGACTGCTGCTGCACCACCGTTGCCCTCCGACCCCTGTGGACAAAGACGTCGACGAAAACAGAGGGGGGCGAGAATACGATCCGAGGGCCCCTCATGAGGAGGTACGAAACCTCGACTCGGATCGCTATCTAAAGGGAGGACAGGTCGATATTTAGAAGCGGCCTAGAACACGAGTAAATCGCATGTAAGTCGCTGTGTATGCACGAGGCATTCCATTAAAGCGGTTGGCAGATGACTAAAAAATATTTTGTGTTGTTGTTTGGCAACGACTACATTAAACCATGACTAGGCATTTATTTTTATATATAAGAAATGAAAATATTCTAATAATTAATAGACATTTCAATAATGCAAGAAGCGTTGTTTTTACTCAAACCGTAAAAAAAAAATAGTTCGGCTGAATATTTTATTTTTATTATTATAATCGATTAAACAGTTCTTTATTTTCGGGCTCATGGCCACTGTTAGCCCGAGAGATTTTACAGTTTCACCGGGTTGAGAAGTGACCGAGCGCTTATAGCGCTCAGTTGAGACCACTATTAGTGGCTAATCAGCACAAGGGCTCGACGTAATGTTGATACTAAGATTAATTGCGGAAGTGGCTGGGTTAGAACAACTCTCAGGTCTCGGGATTCCATCGTAAAGTAGTACTAGCAGCGCGCCGAAGGCTTGCCGATGGCTGTCAAGTAAGAATAAAAATAATAAGATTTATTATTATTAGTATGAAAATAAGCAGAGCTAATAAACTGTGTAATAAGGAAATAATTAAATAATAACTGTGATTGACTATAAATTGAAAGCGAATATTGCGGTTTACGTTTATTACGGCTTTTTCAATAACAAAAAAATGATGAATACACCATTGCATTGTGTCACTGTCACAAAAAAATGTGTGGTTTGTTTTGCTTTAATACCTAGTACCACACGCCATCGGCATTTTCCAACAGAGTGCAGTTGATGTCGTTGTGTACTTTATTTATTTATTCAAATTCCTTAAGTAAAGTTTACAAGGGAGGATTGCTACCCAGTGGCATTTTCTGCCAGTTGGCTCTGGGAGAATGAGAGAATATGATGGTAGGCATAAGATAATATAACATTCAGATAATATCAAATTACAAATATACATAAATACACATATTCTCTGTCCCAATACATTCCATCTCAACGTCAATTGATTTCAATTGTGTACCGCTTTCGATCCTGGTATAGGAGATACAGTGGCGAACAGTGACGACGGTAAATATTATTACATATATATATATATATATATATATATATATATATATATATATATATATATATATGTACCTCTCTGCCTACCTATATCTAAAAATGTGCAGTATATCAATAGAGTGTATCTATATACTGTATATATATTTTTTAATGAAGTAATGTAATATTATTAAAATTTATACCTACATATTTATTAGTGAGTCAGCAAAAAATTTAAATAAATTCTCGTCGAAATAGCCACCTTTGGCTTTTATACAGGCCTTTAATCTGGTTGCGCACAGTTTCCAAGGGAAATTTCGCCACTGCTTGCTCCAAAGATTTATTTAAGAGACTCAATGTCGCAGTATCGTTAAGAGTAGGCCATGTCTTCTAAAACTGACCATAAGTTGAAGTCTAAAGGGTTGAGGTCAGGGCTAGATGAGGGCCAGTCTTCAGCTCTAATAAAGTACCGAACGTTGGTTTCAAGCCAGGATTGGGTAGTTCGTGCCTTGTGACCAGGTGCACAGTCCCGTTGAAAAATCCACGGTATATTTTTAAAAAGTGTATTGCTAAGAGGTTTCGCAACATGATCCAAGACTGTATCTTGATACACTTTGGCTGAAGTTTTCACTCCTTTTTCACAAAAATGTAGTGACTCCTTGATAAGACACGCCCCACCAAACCATCACTAACGGAGGATGACGACCACGTCGTACCTTTCCGACCACTTGAGCAGCTTCTTTAGAACTGTGAGCGTACACTTTATCATTTTGCTAATTGTAGTGTATTCAATCGTGAAAATTTTTACATCGGAGGATGTAAAGAGGATATTTCTGTGCCTTGCCACCTGCATATCGCGCGACAGAAGGCGTTTTGATCGATCCACTCTCTTTAATTGTAAAGATTGATTTAGGGCATGTCCTGTATATCGACGATAAGCACCGAGCTTAAGGTCTTGTTTTATAATACGCGACAGAGTCCTAGCGGGAATCTTCATTTTTTACGATAAGATTTTATGGTTCCCCATGGGGTTTCGACGAATTCTGGCTTTAACAGCCTTTGTAGACCTAACAGCACGCGGCCGCCCCAATCTTTTCTGGTCTTCGACAGAGGAAGTGTTGTTGTATCTGTTGATAGTACGATATACGAACATACGGCTGATATCAAGCTTTTGAAGTGTCTGGAATATGACCGACGACTCCATACCCACTTAGTGCAAGGCGATCACTGCAATCCTATTTTCTTTAACACCCCATTCCATATTGTATTTTGATAATGAACTCGAAAAAATATGTGAAATGGCGCAAAATCGAAAGAAATAAAATAAGTGAAAATAATATAAGTGTTCCAAATTATTTTTAGTTTTTATGTAACAGTATTTATGGCCAGACTAGTTATAATAGGGCGATCAATGCTCAAATTCGGGCCGACATGGTAGTGCAGAATATTAATAAATTTTAGCTTGGTATATAAATATGTTTTACTAAACTATATGCTAACTTATGTATACCATACAGAGTGAATAGGGTTAAACGTTTACTGCATTCGGGATAAAACTAACGTCGGTTGGTATATCGTCATATATATTTATATATATAATATATATATATAGTCTACGATTTTTTTATTTTCTTTGACATGCAGAGCACTTAACTATACACAAGTAAAACTTTTCATAGCCGTGTACGAAAAGCAACTATAAAGATAAGGACTTTTTACGAGTAAATGGAAGCGTGAAGAGGGCTTAAACGAATAGTTAATAATAAATGTACAAGACACGTTTCAACAAATGTGACGCATCTCGAACGTACATTGGTCGATTAGCAATATAATATACCTATGTTTTTTTTTTTTAAGTGTTATTAAAGTACTTACGTTTTGTTTAAACAGAACTTAGAACAAAAATACAACTAAACTAAACCAAATTCCTGGCTGCTTTTAACAGACAATGTAATAAATGCGCGGTATGATTCGCGCAATCGTCAGAGAGGGAAACAACGTATTGCTTCTGTTGGGAATCGAACTTTAGACCCATGACTGAAGTAATGTTTGGACCTTGCTGTATCAAAATATGTTATTATTGTAAAGTTGGGTAATTTCCCACTTGTGTCTCTGTGAACCTTGACCTGACCTTGGAATTACTAACGACTTCACTACATACATACTTCTACAACAAAGTTGAAGTAAAACTCTGACATCATAATACAAACTCAAGAATATCTGAATGTTTTAATAGCCTTTCATATTTAACAGAATATATATGTTATATCGAAAAATAAGTTTAGGCCATGCAATTTTATGAGGGGCATGAATATTAAACGGCATCTCACACTTAGATCCACAAGTCTGTTATTTTTTGCCACTTACACACATAGGTAAAAAACAACAAACCTGATAAGTTCGTAGCGTCTGATATTTTTGACTAATATGATCGTGGGTTTGATCTTCAGCTGGTTTATACCAATGGCGCTTCACTTAGATTATTTTATTTATGTTATTAAGGGTGACAAATGAGCACACATTTTACTTAATGGTAAGCGACGAACGGCCAAATAACAACAATCGATTTATGCAGGTGAGCTTCTTACTCGTTTATCACTATTAATTCTTACGTACAAATAATCACCCTTAGTTAAGATATGACCGGTTTACGGCAACATCTATTGTTTGCCCTAAAAAAAATGATGTGAACAGCGCTTGTTATCTAGAATAAAGACTTGAGCTGTTATAAGTTAAAATAATCCTAAAAATAGCATAGTAATTTGGAATGGAATTTAGAAGTCTAGCAACAAAATCTTAGTTTCGAATCAATTCTGAGTGATATGATTAAAATATGTACGGATTGCGTCCTGATGCAGTGATAGCTATGTAGGAATTTGTACATATAGTCTTATGAGATAAAGTTACAATGAACTATGAACCCTAGAAGCAAAACAAGATTTAGGTTCTTTTATCTGTGTTCAATCAATATTTTACAATTATCTTTTATAAGGGTATATTATAATATTATTTGCAATAACGTTGAAAACTGTAAGAACTTTGCCGTTATAATATGCTGAATAAAAATACACAATATGCCCGTGTTAAAAGTATACATACTACAAATCATAATAAAATTAGAAACCAAATTGCAAATTTTAGGTAAAACCAAAATATATGATTTTCACATCGTTAGTAAATTACACATTATAAATATGAGAGAATACGTTAGATTAACCTCGTTTCTTTCTTTCCTCAGTTTTGTGAGGCCCCCCATCGATGAGGTTAGTTAATTCTGTAATATTAAAAGTGCAAACGTCTCTTTCTTTCTGTAAGTCAGAATTCACTTTCACAGAAACCGACATTTTAAACACACGACACCGATTTCACACAAAACAACATAAAATAAATAAAAAAAGCGACTCTTCTCTTCAAATCTAACTGGAACACTAAATGTAACTAAAATGATTTATGATTACGCAGTTGCCATACGCAACGCCCCGTATTTATTGCAACTCGCAATCGAATCGCAACCACAATAGTAGTAATTCTAGTAATAGTAAACAGATTCATTATGATCAATGGAAGTAGCTGTCACTGTTCATTGCTGTCACATTTAATTGTATGTTACTATCATTATAATTATATCCAGGTAAAAAAATATGTGCCGAAATGAAATGTAATAATTGTATTAAAATGTTTATATTACAATTATTTTTTATTATAATTTACGTTTTTCTTCGGTACTAAAGTAAAGTAAAGATATGTACTGTTAAATTTATTTATACTTTGTATTTTCGCGTAGTAATAATAGTATTTGATTTTGTTTGTTGATTAGCTAATTAAAAAAATATTTATTATTACAGTAATATTTACTTTTACTTTGTATAGTATAAATTATGAAGTTAATTTTACATTATTTATTATTAATCCAATCTTTTTCACAATTTAAATAGCATACAAAATTATTATTCCATCATTTTCACAATTGAATTACCTTACTATGTTATCATAAACTTTTATTTTGTGATACTGCGATATCGCAACACCTAGCAGAGAGATCCGTCCGCCATATTTCTTTCCTGTGTGCGTTGTGGAACTCACCGCGTCAAGATGAGGTTAGTTCTACTTAATAAAAGTTTTAACATATATATTTCGATAATTATTGCATAATTATTATTCGTGTATCCTATTTTATTATTTTCATCAATATTTTGTTGCCGAAAGTGCATAATTTAGCCAGTTGCTATATGTCAACACTTGTTCATGATCGCCATGTGGTCTTCTATAAAATGTTTAATTTTTCAGTTCCCTAAAGCTACAGAAGAGGCTTGCAGCCTCTGTTATGAGATGTGGTAAAAAAAAGGTGTGGTTGGATCCAAACGAAATCAATGAAATTGCCAACACCAACTCCCGTAAGTTTTGCCGATTTGTTCATATTCAATGATGAATGTTATTTCACGTGCATTTATTTGTGTTTGGCTGTCGGAAGTTCAAGTTACCAGATTTTATTTACCGTAATCAATACTTCATAATTATATCGATGTTATAAGGGCTTCAACATATATTCCAGCATATTTACTTTAGAGGTAATGATAACCTATAGAAAGTAAAATAAATTAAGAAAGTTCTCGGTACATATGCTAAAAAACACTTAAGTGTTCTCAAAAATTGAACTTAACTTAGGTTCAATGTCTCAAATAGTTCAGAAGTATGTAATAGTATCACTTGCAATATATTTTTGTTAAATCTCGATGATTGAAGATCAATGATTTCCATTGCTATATTCTTTGGACCTGTTGCTTATAGATAAGATTAGGTCAACCCTTTAGATTTAATGTTACAATTCTAATTATACAAATGATACGAATAGGTGAATGGTGTCTTTGTGGATCTTTGCCATCAATTTACATTATGGATGTAAACCTTTGCCATTTGATTTTTTTATAAAGAGTATTAGGAGTTTAATAAACATTACTTACACTCTGGTTAATCTCTCTCAACTAAACTTAAAATACTTGTGTTAGGGGATTGTTCAAGACACTAGTGGAATGGCAGATTCAAACATACAACCTTAAGTTTTGTAGACTACCCTAAACCATTAAACTATTGATACTTCAAATTAGATATATCATAACAAATATATAATAATAAACATTTAGATATCTTAGAAATTTTGCATCTACCCAATTCCTAAGTACTAGATATAAACATTTTTAAATAAGTATATTATACTTATTTAAAAATGTTTAAGAGTTAAGAAAAGTAAATTTCATAAACAAATGGTGTGAAATAGTTTTTACTACATATCCAAAATTGTGTAAGATAACTAATTTTTTAGGTTGCTTTTTTTATTAGTTATATTAAAACCATTCAAAAATAATTTACAATCATGGTATTTAATAAAATTGTGATGTTTGCTGATAATCAAATATTTTACATGAAAACTGTTTTATATTTAAATCAGTTCTGCTTATATACATTGTATATAACACATCTATATTATAAATAAAAGGATAATGTATGTTTTTCATTAGGTTTGTACCATAAAATTTTAATATATGTATGAATATAATGTACAGACATTACATATATACTTTTTAAGATTATTTATAGTTTTTAGTTAGTTATTTCTTAGTTAGTCAATTTATTTTTTATTGATTAGTAACATTTTACTACATTTAGGGGTGGACTAATGTAATGTGCCGTGATTTTTGAATAGCAATGCTAACATTACTATACTATATATAACTAATGTTCCCATAACCAATTCCTATGTAGTTTGGAATTCCCAACATCACAAAAAATTGAACAGTAGATTCAAACCACATTAAGTTTTACATTAGTAGTCATGTAACCCATTACTTTACTCACCATATACAATAGAAGTGTTAATCGTCTATTATACAGCTACCTAGTATTCTTAAAAAGTTTGATAGTAGCCTCATTGAACATGTCACATAGATGTTTTAGTTATTTCTTATAATATTTGACAGGTATTTATTAATACATACTATGGCTAGATGTATAATAGTTTGCATCTCTGTTAGGGCATTAATGTTGGTACATGCTTAAGGGTAATGTGTTCAAGAACAAAGCGTGTCCTGATGGAGTACATTCACAGAAAGAAGGCTGAGAAGGCCAGGACCAAGATGTTAAGGTATTGTTTTTAATGAGTATTTAAGTTTAACTTTATTTATATATAGTTTGGTTATTGGTGTGCAGTTTGTCTCATCTTATATAAAGCGAAGTTAGGCCTCTTGACATTGTTAGAGTGTAGTACACCACACAGCTTCACTGTGGTTTTGGTAAAAGGAGAGGTACAGCAAATGCGCGCATGCCACAAAAAGTAAGTTACTGGTTTTGAGTATGTTACTTACATATAAATATGCTTTGGTGTAAAATTAATATATAATATGGAATCTGCTTTTATACTATTTTTTATTACTATTTTACTTTTCAAACATAAGCATGTAAACTTACTTTAATTGGTAAAGAAGTATTATGTTACTTCTATTGGTTTATTGGAAATTAATGTCTCATTTATTCTAATTCAAATTTTTTGCCTCAAATTCACTTAAGGGAACATTTTTTTTTTCACTCTTGTTTGCAATACTCTAAATTATTCTCAATATTTTCCAGTGGAGGAAATCCAAATAATCCAAAGTAGAAGTTAAAAAGTTTAAAATTTGCAATCACTGGAATTAAACAAATTCCTATAGTATGACATAAAATGTGAATATCTGGATACAGGGCTTTTTTATATGATATAATAATTATTTAATTAAAAAAATATTAATCTTACACATACCTGTAATCATCATGTAAACTTGGTATTGTTTTGGGCTTTTAAATATCAGTTAGAGCATTAGAATCCATCCTTGAATTTAGTTTTCTGTCATCCTGGCATAGAAATGTGATAAGAAAAATTAAAACTAAATAATGTTCTTTTCAGGAACTATGGGTACAAAGGCAACGAGTTTTACGTAAGCTGTTACTTAAGTACAGGACAGCTAAGAAGATTGACAGGCATCTGTACCACGCTCTGTACATGAAGGCGAAGGGTAATGTGTTCAAGAACAAGCGTGTCCTGATGGAGTACATTCACAGAAAGAAGGCTGAGAAGGCCAGGACCAAGATGTTAAGGTATTGTTTTTTAATGAGTATTTAAGTTTAACTTTATTTATATATAGTTTTAGTTTTTCTTTAGTTATATCTTTTATTTATATATAGTTTGGTTATTGGTGTGCAGTTTGTCTCATCTTATATAAAGCGAAGTTAGGCCTCTTGACATTGTTAGAGTGTAGTACACCACACAGCTTCACTGCGGTTTTGGTAAAAGGAGAGGTACAGCAAATGCACGCATGCCACAAAAAGTAAGTTACTGGTTTTGAGTATGTTACTTACATATAAATATGTTTATGGTGTAAAATTAATATATAATATGGAATCTGCTTTTATACTATTTTTTATTACTATTTTACTTTTCAAACATAAGCATGTAAACTTACTTTAATTGGTAAAGAAGTATTATGTTACTTCTATTGGTTTATTGGAAATTAATGTCTCATTTATTCTAATTCAAATTTTTTGCCTCAAATTCACTTAAGGGAACATTTTTTTTTTCACTCTTGTTTGCAATACTCTAAATTATTCTCAATATTTCCCAGTGGAGGAAATCCAAATAATCCAAAGTAGAAGTTAAAAAGTTTAAAATTTGCAATCACTGGAATTAAACAAATTCCTATAGTATGACATAAAATGTGAATATCTGGATACAGGGCTTTTTTTATATGATATAATAATTATTTAATTAAAAAAATATTAATCTTACACATACCTGTAATCATCATGTAAACTTGGTATTGTTTTGGGCTTTTAAATATCAGTTAGAGCATTGAATCCATCCTTGAATTTAGTTTTCTGTCATCCTGGCATAGAAATGTGATAAGAAAAATTAAAACTAAATAATGTTCTTTTCAGGAACTATGGGTACAAAGGCAACGAGTTTTACGTAAGCTGTTACTTAAGTACAGGACAGCTAAGAAGATTGACAGGCATCTGTACCACGCTCTGTACATGAAGGCGAAGGGTAATGTGTTCAAGAACAAGCGTGTCCTGATGGAGTACATTCACAGAAAGAAGGCTGAGAAGGCCAGGACCAAGATGTTAAGGTATTGTTTTTTAATGAGTATTTAAGTTTAACTTTTGGCCTTTATATCTTTTATTTATATATAGTTTGGTTATTGGTGTGCAGTTTGTCTCATCTTATATAAAGCGAAGTTAGGCCTCTTGACATTGTTAGAGTGTAGTACACCACACAGCTTCACTGTGGTTTGGTTCACTGCACATGTCTTTAATATATTCTTTTGTAATAGTAAATCAGCACTTGAAATTGCAATAAGCAATTTAATTGTTTTCGGCGCTGGGATTAAACTTAGTTTGCTGTGTAGGTGTACTGTGTACATAAGTGTGAATTAAAAGCAAGCTCTTAGATATGGACCTACCATGGTTTTCTTATATTATATAAACCTCTCAAATTGAGAGTACAGTACACCTAACTAAAGGTTCTACTGTAAATTGGCCTACGCCTCTTACCAGAATAATGAAGAATGTAATATACTGCCAAATGCTGACTGGCACCAGTGTGGTTTTGGGGACATTTATTCAAAATTTATATTTTGTTTCTCAAACATTTAAGTTTCTGGAAAATATTTACCTTTACTGCCAAAATTTGGTAAACCAATTTAAAAGTATAATAAAATTGAGTCTCTTGCATACTATAAAATTAAAAACAATTACCAGGAGTACAAATATATCACTGAGGTTGTAATAACTATGCTTAGACAGTGGATTTCTTAAGCGTTATTAAGATATTATATGATATGAAACAATAATATCCTGAACAATTAACCAAACAGACTGTTTTCCTAGATTATCATTTTCTTTCAATAGAAATACGAAAAATTATTATTTAAATTTTCTGTTGAGTTTTTATGTATTATGAATGGGTTGGCTCAACTGCAGAAGCAGCTCACTCCCAAAAAATTCCAATTTGAACTAGTAGCATAACACTGCTGTTTCCTATTGCTCAGTGTAGGGATCCACAAATCTAATTACAGGTAAAGAGAAGCAATCCATCATAGTCTTCATGGGGGTGGACGCCACATGTATATCTTTGATCCTATGTTGAGGATAGATATAGAAGTTGAGCCGCAGTAATCATATAACATAATTTGAACTATGTATTTGCTGAAAATTTTTATACATATTGGTGTGAGTGACAAATGTGAGCCACAGCACACATTTGCCTAACAGTAATTGTAAACGAGCCCATGGCAAGAGAAAGTACTGAGGTGGAATGCTTTTTTGCCATGGGTCCCCAGATTCACATATGACACTCCCCTTATGAAACAATAGTGGAAACATATGCTGGTATTCTGTGAGGGCATGAAACTTTCCTGATTGGGCTGACCCATTCATATCAGAGCTAGAACTAGCTGCATTGTACTCCTACCATTGAAAATCTGATTTTATATTCAAACAATTTTTTCATATGTTATGTAAAATATTACTTTTAACTGATATTTAAGTACCAAAATTGCATTTAAAACAAAAAGAACTTAATTATATATAACATTTCAGTGACCAGGCCGAGGCCCGCCGTAACAAGGTGAAGGAAGCGCGTAAGCGACGTGAAGAGCGCATTGCCGCTAAGAAAGAAGAGCTATTGCAGACCTTTGCGCGGGAAGACGAAGCCGCGATCACCGCAAAGAAGTGAAAACATTAGTACTATATTGTAAAAAAAAAATGGTTCAATAAATATTTTGAATCAGTTTATTTTTTTAGTAATTTTCTGCCCATTTCTTTATTTGTTTTAATTTTTTTTTATGTTCAGTTAAATCATAAAATTATTGGTGTTAAATTTATGTTCAAAAGTTTAAAATGAGTGATTTTCTCATTTAGCCAATGATATACTCATATGGTGATTGGGCAGGAAGGCTGGCTTAGTATTTGTAACCAGATTGACAACTTATTAAAAAGGGTGAGTGAAGAGTTGTGCCTAACGAGTGCAGATGAGAGTAGATGTATAGATGTGGAAATAGAGAAAGAGCATTTAAAGCGTCATCTGTCTCGGATGATCCTTGCGGTGGGTGTCGAGTAATGAATATTACGAATTTTAGAAACTTCTTGAGTAAATAACATTGACTTGCACTCAATTTGAACTTACTGGAAACCATTTTTGTATAAATTAAGGTCCTATAAAATTGAGATAATCACAACGTAATACGTGCTCAATAGAAAAAGCAGTCTCGGGAATTTGGAAGAAAAATTAAATTTACAAAATATTAATACCTAGTTTTCACGAAAGTTATGCTATTTAGTTCAATTAATACTTTTATTGATTAAACTTAATTTATTGTAAATTGCATATTACATGATATTAGGATATTGATGCACTATGCTGAAGTCGGTTATAAAAACATTCTTTCAATGTTTTGACAAGTGAAGTTCACTATATAAAATGATGATATTAATTTATCCCTAATGGGAAAGGCAAAGGACTTTAGTCCATACAGCCAGGTCTTGTTCTTATGATGGTTGGTCTGAAACTCTTCTCACTATATAACTACAAACAATGTCTTGATGGCTGCGTTCCATATTATAATCAACGTTGTTGATGTCATCTGGATTCAAAATATATGCAAGAAAATATATCATCGACAAGGTATTTTTTTTATAAAAAGTGACAAACAAGCAAAGTACACTTGTTATTTTATGATTTATTTATATTATATGATTTTGACTGTTGCGATCTACATCCATCCTCAACTAACTGCAATTTAAGATGCACATACGTTGTCACCCCTGATGAATGCCTCATCCTTCTCCAATCCTTCCTCTCTTATCTTCTTCAATCTTAATGCAATTGCATAGTCATCTGAGGTTAATAAAGTATTGGTTTATGTGAACTCTGACTGAAACCTACGACCGTGAGTCTTAGTTACTATTAATCACCACTTTCCCACTTTCATTGAAATTAATTAAATTATAATTAAATCTAAAATAACAAATTATATTGATAACTTGTTTAAACAGACTTTTTTTATTTGTATGAAAATATCTTGATCAAAGTCTTGTTTATTTTAGTACAGCTTTAGAAATAATACCTAATAACTAAACTTTATGGTTTTAACCATAATAAAAGAGGAATATGGAAAAGAGCAACTGCAATGTGTTTGAATGGAGTGTTTCTTACCAGCTCTTTTCATTTCAGCAGATATTTGCAGCCCCAGCAAGCCCGAGAGTTTGTAACGATTTACCATGTTAAAGGTGCTTTTAAAACGTTGAAATAAATTTGTTTGAGTTAATTTAAACATACAGACGTTTGTACACATATTCAAAATGAAACCTCTAACCTTACCGTGACCAAGTAGTTTTACGCTATAACAGCAATGCATAGTAGATCTAGTTTGCCTTGCTCCATTGTGAAGTCACCATCACCCCAAAATGCATATTATTAACGCAGACGCCATCGGACAGTTACCTCGCGCCGGCCGACGGGCACTGACGAGCTAGTCTTACGATAGATATAGCTCGCGCTAAAATGAATAAAGTCAACGAAGACTTGCAAAGGGAACGAAACAAATGCTCATTCAATATACAGGAATTAACGACGTTGATAGACGGAGGACTGGAAAAAACTAAGGAGCGTAAGGAAAGAGGTATAATATTTCATTATTTGATTAAGATATAAGATTAAGAATGAACGTGAAAGTGTTGTCAGTTGTACGTGGTCATTGTTATTTTTATTAATAAATATTATAGTTTTGCTTATAATAAGGTACTAGTATTTTATAATTCTTTGCGGTTTATATTTAATTTTTTTAAATATATAAAACATTAATTTATTGGTAATGTAACTTATAATTTATTGGTAATGTCAGTTGTGAAAGTGTCAGCAGTTTGACGAGATCATTGTATTATATAAATCAAGTTTTTGTATGTTATAAATGCAACTCGAACGATCGCTTATTATGGAGAGAAGACGTTACATCATTCGAGAAGTAATGATTAGGAGGAATCGGCCAGAAATTGTTCTGGGCAATACAAGGAGTGTTGTGAGACGACACTGAATCACTGGCCGAGTGGCTGGTTGACAGCAGACGTTATCGCATCACAACACTCGGACAAGACCGTAATCTTCAAATCGCCGCTCGACGGAATTGGATGCAATTAACACATTTTTTCTTTTTTTTTTTTTCTGTATGTTTCGATGACAAGTTGTGAGCAATTTAATCAATAATCATTAAACTTCCCACGATTCACAAAATTTGCGTTAACTTTTTATTATTTCAGAAGCAGTGGTATTTTTTTTAACTTCATAGAGATTTATATCTAACCTTTATAATATATAAAATATTTTTTATTTAATATATAAAATATCCTTTATAATAGATAATTATATTAAAATATTAGAAAAAATATCTTGATCACTAGACCTTTTCGAAGTTTTTTTTTTAAGAATATTAGTCATGCTAGTAACATTACTAATATTCCGGTTAACCACTCCAACTAAGCTGAAAATGCTTGTGCTAGGAGATGGTTCACGACAATAGTCTAATGGTGGATTCGAACCTACGACCGTAGGTTTCGCAAACCGTACCCCAAATCAACTATGTACCTATACCGTTCACATCCAGACTATCGTCGAGGATTGCTCGAGGCAGGTTCCCTCGGTGGCAGACCACCGATGGACCCTGCCAGACGACATAAAGGACCTAATGAGGCGCAATAATGCGGCGGCTCGTGCTCATGACTTATATCCCACTGAAAATAACCGGCTGGTGCTACGTACCTTTCAGCGTGAAGTCTGATCACACATAGCCCAGTATAGGAACGGTCGGTGGGATAATCACCTCCCCAACATCGAACCTTCACATCTCGCCTTCTGGCGACTTCCCCAATCCCTAAATGGAGGCACCGCCCAAACAATGCCTCCCTTAGCGCGTCCCAACCGCCCGCTTTCTTAGACGAAGAGAAAGCCGAATGTCTGGCTGACAATCTCGAGCTCCAATGCTCACCGAGCACTCTACCGATCGACGCCGCTCACCTTGCAATGGGTAACTGGAGGACTAAGGAACCACCTCGCGATTCTGTTACTCCAGTTACATGCACCGAAGTTGAGTCCATAATTAAAAACCTGCGACCACACAAGGCTCCCGGCCCCGACGGCATCACCAACAAGGTGTTGAAACTCCTACCCATGTCCATTTTACATCTACTGGTGATAATCTACAACGCGGCCATATCCAAAGGCACCTTCCCGAAACCTGGAAGGAAACCGACGCCTACTCAATACTCAAGCCCTCAAAACATCCAACCGATCCATCAGCCTACCAGCTCATAAGCCTACTCAAATCCTTGGGTAAAGTATATAAAAGGCTCATCCTCGCCCGCCTAAAGGACTTCATGCTGTCCCGAGGGCCACCAATCAATAAGCAGTTCGGGTTTCGCACCCAACACTCATGCACACATCAAGTGCACCGCATGACGGAGCACATTCTCAGTAAATTTCTTCAGGACTACCAAACTGGGGCACTTTTCCTCCACGTGGCGAAAGCTTTCGACAAGGTCTGGCACAACGGGCTCATATACATACTATATGAGCTCGGTGTGCCAGATCGACTCGTACTTATCATATGAGATTTTCTCCGAAGTCAAACCGTTATCGCGTCAAGGGAACGCGTTGCGAGGTTCACCCCATTTGTGCCGGAGTACCACAAGGCTCCGTCCTAGGTCCTATTTTATACACACTATACCAACGACATACCGCGCACTCGCGGTGTACAGCTAGCCCTTTTCGCCGATGACACCGGCCTCTACGTGTCTGGGTTCAAACCAGACACTATTTGTAAACGCCTCCAATCTGCAGCCAACACCTTAGGGAAATGGTTTCGGAAATGGAGGATCGAGGTTAACCCCACCAAAAGAGCAGCTATGTACTTCTCTCGGCGCAACAAAACGCTGCATCTCCCGACTGTAGAGTTATTTCATCATCCAATCCCCTGGGAAAAGACAGTCAAATACTTAGGCGTCACATTAGATGAAAGACTCACCTTCGGTCCGAATATCAACCGCGTACGGAATCGAGCGTTCGTCCTAGGTCGTTTACTCAATAAAAATAGCAAAATGTCCCTGCGTTATAAAATTACACTATACAAAACATGCATCCGACCCATAATGACATACGCAAGCACCGTCTTTGCGCATGCCTCCCCGCTTCACATTCATGGACTTCAGGTAATAAAAATCGTTTCATGCGCAAGGCCACCGGTGCACCGTGGTTCTTGCGTAACGAAAATTTACACATAAATCTTGAGCTGACCATAGCTCAGTACCTGAAGCAGGCTTTCCGCCGATATTTCGACTCTGCCGTCACACACTCTAGCCCCTTGATTATAAGTGCCGCCACTTACAGTCTCATCGCGAATCACAGATTCACCCGCGTCCGAAGGAGACCCACCACCACGCCCTCAACGACCCCGACGACGCGACCACCATGGCTCAAGCCCTTTATAAAACAGTACACACGTATATTGCACCCTCAGATCTCTCCAGTCCATACAGATAGAAGCGTCGCTGGAGTTTCTTGCACCACTTCTCTAACGCCCACGCATTCCGAAATGGTGGTACAGGTAGTTAATAATAATAGCGATATTAATTGAGATAATTCTCTGTCCGAAGCAACTGACTGAGCCGAGTTTCGGCCCTCTTGGGCACTCTCAAGTCAGATGCTCTCGCGAAATAGGGTAACGGTCCAAGCCGAGGCTCCCTCTCAGTCTACACTTTCCAGCTACATCCAGTGGCCAGTAGTTATATAAAGTGGATATATAAATATGTGGCCATATCTTTTAAACAAGTTGTTTCGTTTCGTATAAAGTTTATCTATCCTATGCTAAGTCTTATGTAACGTTGTGTGTAACGGTGTAGTTGTTGAAGTATGGTAACGCCAATTTTTTCTGCGTTAATTGCTGCGGTGGCTTGCACTGTGATGTCATTTATGCGCCGTACACTCTTTTGGATGTCGGATTCGATTCGGACTTTAGACTGGAATGTCTGGACTATAAACATACAACAGCACACATGATCCACGTAGGTTGATGCGTACTAAAATGCGTAAACTTTAAAAATTTCGGGTTTAAAGTATAACTTGAAAAATATCTTATAACATGTACATAGGAAAATCGAGTAGGACAGGCCTCATAAGCAACACGTGCTTGGGAATTTATCTTTAATTAAAAATTAATTCTTTCAAAATTACCTACTGATATTTATAACCAGCACCTCGCTGGCTCTGTTCGATATCATTTATTTATTTTTTCTTTATTGTAAGCACTTAAAAGAAAATGGATGCAATGTGTGCAGCGGACTTAATGTTTTTTGTCATTCTCTACCATTCAACCATTATAAAATAAAAATACAAACCGTCCTCGAAAATTTAATGGACTGATTACCGAAAGTGAAAACCGGAACAAAATCTGTTCACTCACAGATTAATTCGTCCAGGCGGCTGTATTAGGAGTATATACGATTTATATCATGTAACATTATTAATGACTATGAATGATTATTCATCGATGATTGATATCAATCAGTACACCGTCAGTCATGACGCCAGAAAAATGAGAAGACATTATATTGAAATTTTGTTCTAGAAAATGTAATGTTAAGTAAAAGAGAAATATTCGATGGAGTACCAGAAGAATATCTAAGTCACAAGGAACGATATGAAAATTCAATCAAGAATTCCGTCCTCTTGTTCGGTTTGGTGCGAAAAATGCAGGAAGAGGGAAAGACAAGAATAACTAATTATAGGTACGTACGTACGTACTTTACAAAGTACCTTGATGTCACTTTATCGTAAAATAGAATAGAATAGAACATATTTATATATATAAAATATACTCGTACTACCTCTTGCATCATGATCAATGTGTTTTGCTCTGACTCTGGCGATGGAAGCAACTGACCGAGCCCTCTCGGCACCCTTAAATAAAGGTTTCGGCTGAGTGTCTTAAGTTCGCTGCTACCTTTCAAGTCATGAAAGTCTTCGAAAAAAGAAGTAAGTCGTCACCTCATCTCGTGGCTTATTTTTCCCTGACTGGGCATATGCCCATGTCATTATTTCATTTTGGTTCTCTCCCGCTTTGCAAAGGAGAGAAGGAAAACCGCTTTGTCATCCTGGTTTACAGAAGATAGAGTGGCGCTCATGAGTCGAGAGTTCCTATTTCATTTAGTGATGGTTGGTCGTGTACTGTTCTTGCCACTCGAGAACGTTTCTTCCCCATGGGTCATCAGTTCTACGAGCTAGCGGCTGATTGATTAATACATAAAGTAACACCCTCTAGGTAGGCTGTTTGAACATGGTCCATTTTGCGGTTTCACTGCGGATTGGTGGACTTCACGTCCTTGAGATATTTCATTTTATTATTTTTTAAACATACAGGTTGCGGCATGACTTCATGCTTGGCATGTTTTCCTTCACCGCTGAAATCGTGGTTCATCAGTACGCGAAGTTGTGAAAAACAATTTCATAGATGCCTGCGTACCGTGATAATATTATAAGCAAATGCTTAGGCACTTATCACCGCTTACCGCGGTGCATCGATTTGGCTATGTCATATTAAATATATAAAAATAATAACTTTCATCAAAACATGGTATTATCTAAAGCTGCTTTGTTTTCGCCATGTACTGTGTTGCCTAGGTGTGTATTAATTTCTAAATAAACTTTGGATTTTCAGAGATGTGGTAGGAGGCCTCCTTGGTACATCCATTTTGCGAGACGGTTCTCCTTTAGGTCTCCATTACATTATGTTCATGCCCGCAATTTTAAATCAGGGAAACGATGAACAGCAAGCGAAATGGATTCCCCGAGCTTGGAAGTGTAACATCATAGGCAGTTATGCTCAAGTCAGTATATTATATACTTATAAATAATATATTATTATAAGACCTTAAAAAGTGCAGAGAAAATATTTAATTATTTAAAAAAGGGTTAAATATTATTTTTAACAGTCAGTTAACAGTGGAATGTAAATTGAATATAAAGTAAGATTACATTATTAACTAAATACTAAAATACTTTTTCCCCGACTTATTATTACATTCCCTAAACTCAAAATATAATACTATTCTATCCAGGCTAAAGACACTAACTGCACTTGCCAATTGAAACACGAAAGTATCCCTATTTCAGGCTGGTAATCTGTGAGGTTGTGGTGCTTCTAGCGACGATCTATTTACGCTTCAACTAGAAACAAGCCGTAGCGTGGCTATACCATATTTTTTTTTAAATTAAGATACAGACGAAAAAAAAGATTTTTCATTTATAGACAGAGTTAGGACACGGCACGTTCATCCGTGGGCTGGAGACGACGGCGACGTACGACGAGTCAACCAAGGAGTTCGTATTGCACAGCCCCACGCTTACTGCTTACAAGTGGTGGCCAGGCGGATGTAAGTATTATAAGTTGCACAGAATAATTGGGCACGGTATGCTTCGTCAGGAGCTGGAGATGAAAGCATGGTACCAGATTGTATATTTATTTTTAAAAAATAATGCTAGTTAACCAGTCCAACTATGTTTAAATACTTGTACTAGGAGACAATAGTCGAATGGCGGAGTGTCCGTGCCAGCAGCATCGTCGTTGTCATCCTACTCAGCGGGCCTCCCGCTCGCGAGTCTAATTAGATAAAGTTCTAAAGGAACCAACAGCGATACTTACACACAAAAAAAAACGAATGGCGGATTCGAAACCATGACGTTAAGTTTCGCAAAACGTACACAATACACCAATATCATAAACAGTAAATATGGCGTTGTTATATTGCGATTGCGATGAAATAAGAAACATAGGTTACTCCGAGTTAAAACCCTTGTATTTTTTGTATAGACTTCATCCGAATTGGCTGGTTATGTGTTCAAACAAGCAGACAACAAGATAAATAGCCTAACAGACAATAATTATAAAAATTGTTTTACTGCATTTTATTATTTATCCGTAAGTCAGTATAGATTATAGAAAATATATAGGGATATAATGGGCTGGAGCAATAATCAACTATAATTACGTGCTGGTTTCTCATATCCTAGTTGCATTGACTCAAAGTTTTTTCTATTAAACCGCCTTTCATACATGCTCGCGAATATGCCTATTTTGGCACAGAATGAAGCTCGCATCAATGAGAATGTAAAATTAAGTTGAGAAGTAAAAATCCAATCGTGTAATCGTTATACACTCGCGTTTTATCTCAACCTTTGAAGCAGACGCAAATATTCACTTTCGCGCTGTAAAAGGTCGGGTCGATGGGTATATACATTTACATAATTTTGCAGTGGGTCAGACAACGAACTACTGCATCGTGGTAGCTCAATTATACACGAAGGGTCATTGCCATGGCATCCATTCCTTCATCATACAAGTTCGCGATGAAGAGACTCATATGCCGTTGCCTGGTATAAAAGTCGGTGAAATTGGTGCGAAACTGGCCTTAAATTCTGTGAACAATGGATTCCTCGGTTTCGACAACGTAAGGATACCGAGGAATCATATGTTGATGAAAAACGCTCAAGTTCTAGAGGTGAGTAGAATATTTTGTATCTTTTTTTTAATTAAAATAGTATGACATACTAGGATACAGTTCTGATGGTCAGTGATCGCTAAGACAGCTGTATTCGTGTTCGGAAAAGAATCATAACAAGGAAGTATTGTCACCATTGATATGAAAAATAAAAATGGACTGTCTCTTTCCGTTATAGAATTAGTACCATTTTTGCGAGTATTTTTTGACACCGGATTACGGAAGAAGTCGGTGATTACGTACAATTCTTGATAGTACACAAAACTCTTTCATTATTAATATACTATTTCTTATTTGGTTTCCTTAACAATTAATTATATTTTAGGATGGCACCTACGTCAGATCCCGAAACAGCAAACTGAATTATGGAGCTATGGTGTTTGTAAGGGTGGTCATTGTATTCGATATGGTCAACTATTTATCTAAGGCAGTAACTATCGCCACCAGATTCTCCGCAGTGCGAAGACAGTCACAATTAAAAGAAGGGTATGTATATAAGGTAAATTTAAATTTCAAAGTATTTCTTAAAAGGCACCGTAGTGCCACTTTGTCGCTATTGTATATACCCTAACATAATATCGGGCTCTGTAATATATATGAGTACTTGGAAAAACAAATGGAGTATATACTCCGCTTATCCAATGCCATGCATGGCAATAACATCGGAAGAAGGTAGTGAAGTCTCGGGAACGTCCTATGGACTTTTTAAAAATATAAAACTAAACTAAATTATATAATTATTAAATTAGCGTGTTGCCATAGTGGGATGCCAACAACGAATGTACAATACGTGACTTAAAACTAAACGTTAAAAATGTATTATTTTAATTTTCATTCTGCAGCTAGAAACGAAACTGCAGTGTAGCTCTACCACTGTTCAACTGTCAATATATTCCATATGGTATTTACATCAAATAGCATAGAAGACATAAATAGAATGGAATTTCATGTAACAGGCGTATATAGGGGCTTATTGAAGGCTTTGATAGCGAATTATTCTATGAAACCCACACGTAGAGAACGGGTGGGTGGTCACTTGTATTATCATCATCTCTGGTCATCAATAGGTTATTGCCAGCACGATAATGAGTTACTCGCTATGTTTACGTGTTCGTTCACCAATAATATTACAGGGAACCCGAGTGTCAGATCTTGGATTACGTTACGCAGCAGCACAAATTGTTCATTGGAATAGCGGCCTGCCACGCTATCAAAATCACCGCCGATAAACTGTGGCAGACCTTCCAAGATATCACCGAAGAGCTGGTCGGTGGCAACTTAGAAAGGCTCTCTGAAGTAAGTGTATTTGATTGGTATTATTCTAAAGAGGGCCGTAAATTATAGCGGTAGGAATCCTGGCTGCATGATTGAGCTCGTTGGTTCGATTTCTAACCGAGTTATAATGTATCGATACGATAGAGTGCGCCTGCGTTATCACGATGCTTACGACACTGTTATATATTATACTTTGTCTTGTTGTATAAGTCTGTGTGGCGCAGTAGTAGAATTGCCTGCTGCGCCGCGGGTTTCAGGTACAATTCCCAAACGGCGAACAACACTTCTGTAACACGAATTGTTGCACTTCGGGTCTGGGTGTGTTGTATCTATATCGCGTATCTTCGACACTACATCTTAATCATCCTGCGATCTTACAGATCTTACTTACATGTATTATATCGGACTAATACTATTTTGTGATTATTGATTATATTTTTCAAATAAAATGTATTACAGGAAAGGTTATATTGGTTATAAAAAACGACGAAAGATTAGGAGTATAACGTTATTTTCATAATCCAACATCTTCTTTATAACTGTGGAGTGACTCTAGCACGTCATTAATAATACGATAAATAATCTAATGGATACTAATACGATTTTAAATGGGTAAAGATACCGAGTGTGTTCCAAAGTCCTTTAAGTATTGATATTAATTATTAGAGCGAATTTATAAAATCACTAGTTATTTGTAAACACGAGACTTTTATGAGACAAGACAACAAGCAAGTAGTGTGTCGATAGGCTGTGGGAATAGTTGTGTGAACTTCCTTATTGTTGGTAACGAGGCGTTCTAAGTTTTTTTTGTATTACATTGAGAATTACAAACGAGCACATTGCTCACGTGATGGTAAGTGATTCCTGCGGCCCATGACATCTACATTCATCCTTGACAAGGAATCATAATGCAGATGCGTTGTCACCCTTGAGGACTGAGATGGAATGCCTCATCACAAGTAATAAAGGTGATTCAGAGTGACATCACATCTGCATTATGATTCCTTATCGAAAATGATTGTGGGTGACATGTGGCGCAGGAATCACTATTAGATGAAATGTGTGCTGCTTACTTGTCAACATCGAAAAATCTAGAGGTTTAAATTGTTTCGAGTTGAGTTCACAAAAGAAAGCTTATTCAGTTATTTTCATTAATTAGCTAATCGCGATTCCATTACTAGAGTTCAAAGAGTTATCACTCCAAATAATCGCATACACAACAAAACCGCAGAAATCTTCCTGACCGACATAAAAGTCAAGTCCCTTTGTTATCGATCGTCTCTATACGACATCCGACATATTGTACCATTGCTTCATTACTGTACGCAATTATTTGACAATTTTAAGCCGAGACCAAATAAGAGTAATAAAAGAAGGAAAAAAGAAAAGTTCTATTTGGGACACATGACATGAACAAATATCATAAAAATCACGACAATACCGTCTATAATCGTCTCTTTCCTCGATCGGATATATTGTAGCATTGCTTCATTACTATACTCAGATATTTGACAGTTTGAAGACCAGAACCAATGTGAGTAATAAAAGTAGGAAAAAGAAACGTTCTATTTGGGATACATGACATCTACATTCATCCTTGACAAGGAATCATAATGCAGATGCGTTGTCACCCTTGAGGACTGAGACTGAATGCCTCATCACAAGTAATAAAGGTGATTCAGAGTGACATCGCATCTGCATTATGATTCCTTATCGAAAATGATCGTGGGTGACATGTGGCGCAGGAATCACTATTAGATGAAATGTGTGCTTACTTGTCAACATCGAAAAATCTAGAGGTTTAAATTGTTTCGAGTTGAGTTCACAAAAGAAAGCTTATTCAGTTATTTTCATTAATTAGCTAATCGCGATTCCATTACTAGAGTTCAAAGAGTTATCACTCCAAAGTATCGCATACACAACAAAACCGCAGAAATCTTCCTGACCGACATAACAGTCAAGTCCCTTTGTTATCGATCGTCTCTATACGACTT
This sequence comes from Teinopalpus imperialis, assembly GCA_029286865.1. Taxonomy (NCBI): domain Eukaryota; kingdom Metazoa; phylum Arthropoda; class Insecta; order Lepidoptera; family Papilionidae; genus Teinopalpus; species Teinopalpus imperialis. The sequence goes on along the minus strand of JAGSMU010000020.1, from coordinate 15,823,678 downwards.
CCGACATATTGTACCATTGCTTCATTACTGTACGCAATTATTTGACAATTTTAAGCCGAGACCCAATAAGAGTAATAAAAGAAGGAAAAAAGAAAAGTTCTATTTGGGACACATGACATGAACAAATATCATAAAAATCACGACAATACCGTCTATAATCGTCTCTTTCCTCGATCGGATATATTGTAGCATTGCTTCATTACTATACTCAGATATTTGACAGTTTGAAGACCAGAACCAATGTGAGTAATAAAAGTAGGAAAAAAGAAACGTTCTATTTGGGATACATGACACGCACAAATATACTAGAAATCAAAACAATACCGTCTATAATCGTCTCTTTCCTCGATCGGATATATTGTAGCGTTGCTTCATTACTATACTCAGATATTTGACAGTTTGAAGACCAGAACCAATGTGAGTAATAAAAGTAGGAAAAAAGAAACGTTCTATTTGGAATACATGACACGCACAAATATACTAGAAATCAAAACAATACCGTCTATAATCGTCTCTTTCCTCGATCGGATATATTGTAGCGTTGCTTCATTACTATACTCAGATATTTGACAGTTTGAAGACCAGAACCAATGTGAGTAATAAAAGTAGGAAAAAAGAAACGTTCTATTTGGGATACATGACACGCACAAATATACTAGAAATCAAAACAATACCGTCTATAATCGTCTCTATCCTCGATCCGACACTCATTGCTTCTGACTCTTCAAACTGTCAAATATCTGCATATAGTAATGAAGCAATGCAACAATAAGTCTAAGTATATTTGTTCATGTCATGTATGAACAAATATAATAGAAATCAAAACAATAGTTTTTTTAAAAAAAGTATGTACAATTAGTGTAAATAGAGAAAAAGTGATAAATTTATACAATAAAGAATAAGTAAAGTTAATAATGTATAAAACATAGGCGTATAAAGTGCTGTTTACTGATACGATATTCGTCAGTTTATATGATTATTGTTGTTAACATGTTTAAGTCATTTCCAATATGATATATATGGGCTTTGAGAGTGCAAACGCTGTTCTCGTTGTTAACGATTTCGCACGTGACATACGGCTCGATCTTTAGACCGATGCAAGTCATTTCTATTTCTGGTACAACGCGAACAAATATTTTAAAAATGTACACTTTGTTTTTAATAATTAGAAGCAGTAGACAATAATATACTTTTTTGTTGTGTTACGTGTCAGTTGTGTTAGGTCATTTTTAATTTTGAATTGAATGGTTCTCAGCGGTTTAAATTTGACCTTACCACCTGTATTGTTTGCATTTTATCGGATTTGTAATTGACAAGCAAATTACTGTTTCGTTTCGAGTGGCAATTTAAATGACTGATATTCTCATTTCTTCATTTTTTAATAATTCTCGTCATAATAGTAAACCATTTAGTTTTCAATTCATATCTTTAATATTAGAGCGCCGTTGTAGCTCAGTGTCTAATCGCTCTCTTTTAACTACTGCACGCGAGAAAACCAAGTTAGTCCCCCGGTGCCGGCACTAATGAAATTGTTGATTGCAATTTAAATTGCCGACTTACCACGTGCTCTGCGGTGAAGGAAATTATCATCAACTCATCAGTCAGGAATCAGTAAGGAAACTTGCCTTTCTGATAAATTTTAAAAAAAGATTGATAAAAAGATTTTTCCGATATTCTTTAATATTTTGGAGACATGTGAAGTCCGCCAATCCGCAGTGGACCCGCGGGGTGGACTATGCTCAAACATCCTGTCTAGAGAAGAGGCCTATGCTCAATAGTGGAATATATACCGGGTTATTGGTAATTCGATGTATTACCGTTAGGACGTGATAGGGGTGACTATTTGCGATAATTTTAACCCCCATATGCATTATGCAAAAGTGAACCATTTTTAGCTAAGCATCAATTTAAATCTCAATTTTGCTTCTGATTTATAAAAACAATTAGATATTGGTTATTTATAAATATTAAAACAGCAATTATCGGTCTAAATTTAAAAATGCGAGACTAAAATCGATATTATTTCAATACTTTTTTGGGAATTTTTTAAAATGCCTTAAAAACAAAAAAAATATTATGAAACTTGACTTGCAGATTATTTCAAAAACAACCGTTTTCTTAGCTCTCCAACAATGCTTAACAACTAGGAACTTATTTCAAAGAAACTGGAAAAAAAATGAACACAAAGGAAGCAGGCGGAAATTCGTATTCGTAGTGGAATCTCTATAACTTGAATGTCACGGGAAATGTAAAAGAAATCGAGTTAATAAGTTTTCGTTATAACAAGAATTTCGAGATATAGATCACATCTTTCAACGTAAGTTCGTAGTGTGTTGATTGATGCTCTGGCTTCTTTATTAGATATTAATGGTTCAAAATCTGCTGGATCAGTATGATCAACGTCATATACATTAACATTATCGTCATCTTTATTTTGATTAACTATGTCAATGATTTCAGTGTCAGTTAGTGTTCCAGTAGTAGCCCTTCATCACATGACACATAATCTTCAATTGAACTTCTATGTTCTGAAGTTTATTCCCGTAGGCCTCTAAACTTATGTAGATTTGAACATTCCTTTTGGATTTTATTGCTATGAATTATTTCCGGGAATTCCAAGTAAGACGTCATTATATTTAACTAACTACGACTTATGGAGTCTCCTTTTTGAAATTTGAGTTATAGAGTATAAATATGTCTTGTCAATACCACGCAGGGAAATAACATTTTATTCGAGTTATAAAGTTTAAATAATTCGAGATACCGTGTATTTAGGGGTCCAGCGGAAGGGAGTTGCATTTTTTTAGACTTAAAGACGATTACGACTTAACCGAGGTACGAGTTATAGAGATTCCACTCTATTTAAATTGCTTTCAAATTTACGACGCATCTGCATTATGATTCCTCCTGAAAGGATCCTGAAGGATGAATGTAGATGTCATGGGCCGCAGGAATCGCTTAACATCAGGTGATCTGTGCTCAGGTGCTCGTTTGTAAATATCAATGTAATAAAAAAAATACGTTTCTTACCAGTTACACGCGCTGGCTTGTTGCCTTAAAGCGGTGACGACGGCTGACACGGCGGCTTACGTGGAACGTTGCCGGCTGGCGTGCGGCGGGCACGGCTACATGCTGTCGTCCAACTTGCCGCACACCTACGGACTCGCCACCGCCGCGTGCACCTACGAGGGCGAGAACACCGTCCTCTTGCTGCAAACCGCTAGGCGAGTTAAATGCGATATATGTTTGTACAGCAACTTTGCAGTTCGTCTCTAGTTGCACGACGAATGGATCCGTCCGTCCGGGGAAGGACGAAGCCCTCACATAACACATAATTTGAACATAGTTTCTCTTAACAAGCTAGAGCGCCTTTACAACAATTGCATCAGGTATATTTTAGGACTTCGTTAATATTATCACATCTCTCAATATCGTGCTCGCCTTAAGTGGCTTACCATTTACCATTACTAGCAGAGGCGTAACTCTAGAACTTTACTTATTCTTTTCTCAATTTTGAAAGATCCAAGTACTCATTCTTATCTTAAAGATAACTTTCAATACCTTTCTTTATCTCACAACAGAGATCTTCGCTCCTCTCGAATCTAATGATTAGAACTCCTCATCACGTCACCCACTTCGTTGGCAACTCCTTCACCCTTCAGGCTTCACGTCTCTGGAATTCCTTGCCCGAAGATATAAGAAGAGTATTGAATAAGCTCGCTTTTAAAAGGCTGAATCTCGAATAGACGCGATTATAGATAAACACTATTTGAAGACGTCTGATGCTAATTAATATGCTAAATTACTCTTGTCATTGTTTGTTATATGTTTAATTATGTTTATTGTGTATTGCTTTTAATTTGTAAATATATATGTATATATATGTAGGCCCCTCTATATGTATGGTATGTTATTTTTATGTTTATTAGTAGAATTACTTCTAATTCATTATTATAATATATATGTATGTGTATATGTTGTATGCATGTGTGTGTATATATATATATATATATAAAATTTTAAGTTTTAAGATATATATTTTTTTCTTATTTACAATGTATGCACTACACCTACCACAATGTCTCTCCACGCCACGGGTTGACTGGTAGAGAATGCCTTACTGCATTAAGTCCGTCCATTTGTATATACAAAGGGCGGACTTACGCCCTTTGTATCCCTTTTTGTAAGGTGTGACCAATAAAGTTTAAAATAAAATAAATAAATAAATCAACCATAACATTCCATTAATATAGGTGACGAGAGTCCTCAGGGGTGACAAGGCATCTGCATTATCGAGGATGAAATGTGTCCTCATTTATCATCCTAAATATAAAAAACACACACAAATTGTTGGTTTTCGAGCTTGCAAGTTAGTGTCTAGTTGACGCGTCACGCCGATTCCCAGTCCAGGAACAATTTTTGTATATTACAGATTGCCGGTTCTCGAGCTTTGTTACGTCGTGTATACATATGTCGCTATGAAACTATATTTAAATCTTGATACTGTATCTAAACCTTACTCCTACCCCATTGCTCGTGCATTACTCGTACATTGGATTAGGGAAGGGGTCGACGCGTGAGTGGCCTCTGTTTGTGAGAGTGCATAAGGCACTATAATCTTGCGCAGATAATATCATCTGGTGTTAATCGTAAGATATCACCGTGGTCGAAATAAACCATGTGGACATCCTCACTATCAACTTATTTTGTGACAATCGTCTAATACTTGGAAGAATGTTTTGCATCAGAAATTGTTGGATTTCGGGTCTGGGCGTGTCGTATGTTCAAATACATAAATTAAGATAAAAAAATAACAAAATTGCAAATAACCTGTAACCTTATGCTGATTTTTTTTATACTGTATAAGCACTTGCTTAGTAAGTATAAAACAAAAACGCCACGTTCCCAACTGATGTTAAGTGGAAATGCAGTCCTGGATGGTAAGGCGCACTAGCTCAGTAAATGCCTATTCACTCTACTCTTGAAAACACCCACATTGTAATCGGAGGGAAAGACAGACATGGGCAAACTATTCTAGTCCTTTGCTGTGAAATAACTGTTGGTAAAATATTAGCACCATGTAATCCCCCTGTTTATATAGGTTAACAAGCATAACAATCCAGTCCATACAGATAGAAGCGTCGCTGGAGTTTCTTGCGCCACTTCTTCTATAGCGCCCACGCATTCCGTAGTGGTGGTACAGGTAGTTAATAATAATAGCGATATTAATTGACTTAATCCTCTGTCAGAAGCAACTGGCCGAGCCGAGGTTCGGCCACCCTCGAGTCAGATGATCTCGTGAAACTTGTCCAAGCTGAGGCTCCCTCTCGGGAGCCCTTGTGCTGGTTACCCATATATAGAGGTCTCGACTGAGTGCCATAAGCGTTCGGTCACCTCTCAACCCGGTGAAACCGTAAAAGCCCAAGGGCTAACAGCGGACATAAGCCCGAAAAAGAAAGAAAGCATAACGAACACAATTATGTGTGATGCACCGATGGGGACGGCCTAAGACGTCTACGTCCATCTTCAACAAATGATGGATGGGAAATAAGTTGTATCTCAGACCTATAACTAATCTTTGTCCATTACCAATTAATTAAAATTTAATAATGTAACCACCTCGCCCGGCCCATCTATGTTCGTGACAAGTCTGAACATAATTAAAATGTAAAATGACAATAGTGAAATATAAGATTAATTAAGATTTTTATGTTGGTAACATTTTTGTCCAACATTGCCGATGGGCGTTTTGTGTATCGCTCTCTCTCTGGTGCTATAACCGAACAGAGATGCATTCTCATGCTTAATTTTAGTAAAGTTTAGTAATGAGAATTTTATAATTTTCTATTCGCATTTTGATTTCAACAACCCCTAAGGGATAAGATGGATGGATGCCTTGTTACCTGTAATTGAGTCTCCGGGCCCCTACTCTCTGCGTACGGAACACCAGCAATATTTTGCTATTTTTTTTGTAATTGAGAAACGGGAGCATACGAGCGGCGGGAACACCGAGGTGCTCATCGACGGCCATGGACAACCGCAACACCAAAGGAATATTTCATGTCGTAGCTAGAAATTAGCTACTGCATGTACACTACTGTTCTTACTTATTCTGTTAAGCAGTGATTTATTGGCCCCTGACGTCTATATATGTATATCCTCAATAAACATTCAAGATGCGTTTGCATCATTGAGGATTGAGGTGGAATGTCTCCTTCGGGTAAGGTGAAGTAAGGGTCTCTTACTTTATGAATTAAAAGAGCAGACAGGTTGCACAATTCCGCTTTTTCTCCGCTGAATCGTCCAATTTCATTACAATTTTTGTCCATATAATTTACAAATAAAAACTTAACACTACGTTTCTTTTACCTTTTCAGATTTCTAGTTAAAACATATCAACAATTGAATACGAACACGTTAACGCCGACCGTTGCTTATATGAAATCGGCAGCAGCTGAAGGCTTTTACGAAAACTGGCACAACACGGTGGAGGGAATCATTCGTGGCTTTCAAGTTGTCGCCATGAGGTTAGTTGCTATTTGTTAAATTGATTAATATATCCTTTCCAGTTTTTTCTTAATACGATATTTTTAAATTAATTGTTTTATCATAAAGCCCTGTGCTCACTAGTAATTTAAGTATGTATAAGTACAGATACTAAAATAAAATGTACCTTAAGTCATTCATATACATACACGTGTAGTTGGTAGGCATAAATAAAATAAATAAATAAATAAAACATTTTTATACATAGACAAATTTGTGGGTGGAATTATTTCTATACTTAACCACACTGGAACAATTTAGGTTTATGATAAAATTTTATATTGTATTTGTTTATAGGAAGATTTCGTACTGTGTGGAAAACATGACGAAAAGGGTTAACAGCGGTATGTCGTATGAGGACGCTTGGAATATAACGTCTGTGCAATTGGTTGCCGCAGCAGAAGTAAGAAATTAAATTACTTTTATAAGTTATAAAGGTGTATTGAGGATAAAATTTGCGAGCACAACTTGTATGTTGCCAGTTACATGCCATTCCCGCAAAAACTTCCAATTTTGTGCGATGCGATGACGTCATAACGCATGGCGATAATCATTTATATATATAATAAATATATATATATATAATTTATATATATATATATATATATATATATATATATATATAATTAATATATATATATATATTTATTATATTGAGAGTAACAAATGAGTACGCAGTTTATTTGGTAGTTCTCCGGATCCCTTCACTCACCAGACGAATCACAGCAGCATTATGCATATTACTATGAAGGTGTGGTCATACTCCGGTCAAGATGACTCATCCATACCGCAGCTAGAAACGAACTGTTGCGTAGCTCTACCGCTGTTAGAATAATATTGGATAAGGTTTGTACATATACGGTGAAATAAAAGCAATGAAACGATAACGAAGTTAAATGTTAACAATATATATTATTTATGTAAAATTGTTTTGGAACTGAAAAGTGTGCCATTTCAAGTGAAATAGGAGCAAGATTAGGGAAGCTGGGATTTATAATCGCCTTCTCCAATTGCCAATCTCATTTGTTTTACAGATATAGTACTATATAGTTTCGGCAAAACCTTCCCGGTGTCATAGATCGACCATATCAAATCAACCCGATGAAGCTATAAAATCTCACGGGCTAACAGTGGCCATCAGCCATAAAAAAAAGAACCATTCGCATATGCTAAACTCAAATCACTGTGTTATTGGTTCGAACAGCATCTCCAGAGCGAAGTTATCGGTACTGTTCTCACTAGTGCCTAGTGCGTCTGCCTAGTGGTGAATATGGGCAAACCTAGTAATGCCAAGCGTTAAGCTTGTTGAAATAAAGAATCAAGGGTCTCCCCCTATGACTGAGGTTGCATTTCATCATAGCAAGCAGGGTGACAACGCAGCTGTATTATGATTTCTTTTTGATAATAAAAACAATAATTTACCATCAGGTGAACTGTATGCTCCCATGTCAGCCCTGACGCTGAAAAGAAAAAGAAAACCTTTACTTATTAATTCATGCTGGCGGTTCTAACGAAAGAGGTGTATGTCTTGCAGGGAACTAAATTAATCTAAAAACAAGAAGTTATTGTATTGTTCATTTTCTTTATGCTATGTCAGCCCTGACGCTGTAAAGAAAAAGAAAACCTTTACTCATTAATTCATGCTGGCGGTTCTAACGAAAGAGGTGTATGTCTTGCAGGGAACTAAATTAATCTAAAAACCAGAAGTTATTGTATTGTTCATTTTCTTTTTTGCTTATTCTAATATTTCAGGCACATTGTCGAGTTATAATTGTATCAACATTCTATGAAGAAATGCAGCAATTGGTAAAAACCGTTTCAACAGAGTTGCAGGAAGTACTACATCAGCTCGTAGAATTGTATTCTGTTTATTGGGCGTTGGAGAAACTTAGCGATTTACTTCTGGTAATTGTCATGTATTTTTGTGTATGTATCATGTCTTTGCTGCCGTATTTTGATCTTTGGGCATTAGATTGGATTAGGTGACGACGTGTGAATGTCTCTGTGGTTGCGCTATTTGGCCGTGATCATAATTCACTATATGGACATTACCATCATCATTTTTAGTGCCCTTTTTAATGTTAGTTAACATGATCTATTTGTAATAAAATTTACTAGTTACTGTTAACAGATAATTATATGTTGTAAAGATCGCCTATGCGATGGTAGCTTACAAATAAATGATTTGGAATATCCTTTTCAAATAAATATTTTATCATATATTATTAGTTTTATTTATTTAATTGCTTTATAAGCCTGGAGAAAGAGCACACAATTAACAATTTTTATTTAGATATTTCTCTTGTTACAGTACACTAAAATATCTCATAAAGACGTTGAAAAAATGCATTCGTGGTACGAAGAAATTTTGAATAAAATCAGAAGAAACGCAGTGGGCTTGGTAGACGCCTTTGACATACAAGATGCTGTGAGTACATAAGTAATTAATTCGAAGAACTATATAGAGAAAGTCAAAATTTAAAGCCATTATAAAATTTAAGTCTAAGGCAAATAGTCCGATAGATAGTTAGGGTCCGACCGGGTAGGTTAGACCTAGAGGTCAATCGACAGATCTTACTCAGATTTATTGTATTGGGTTGTTGGCCATCGCAGAGTAGCACGACCCCCACTATAGACCACTGGCACTGATGACCTTTGCGAGCCTGCGGGAAGGCAATGGATGAAGGTGGCTCTGATCGTACTGTGGTAGTCAGTGGAAAAGGCCTATACTCAGCAGTGGTCTACTTATGATGATTAATAAATTTTATCTATCTATAATATATACCAAAATAAATCTGATGAACATTATGTCAATTTTATTCGTCTTTATCAATCTCCCAATCAAAAATCACAGTGCTCCCTCACGGAATACCACGAAGCGCGATTCTAAGTCATAAAACTAAGTGTCTCAAACGAGCACACTTTTAGCTTGATGTTAAGTAACGAGTGTAGCCCATAACCACCTACACCTATCCTCAACAAAGATGCCAGATGCATATGAGTTGTCATCCCTGAGGACTGCAGTGGGATAACTCGTACCCAATAGCTGTCAGCGCGAAATTATATATAACTCTGCTGTGTCAAAGACCCAATTATAGGTAACAGGGCTTTCTATCTGTCTTCAGCGGTGCGAATGCATGTACGTTTTGCATCTTTGATGGATATAGATGTCATGGGTCGATCACTTATCATCAAGTGAACAATTTTTTTGATGTGTCTAGCTTTATTTATATCAGTAAACTTTATGCGATGACGTTTTCAGTCATTTGATGGTAATTAACTATACGAAACAAGCACTTACTAAAAATATTTCCTTAATCGTGGAATAACGGAATGTTTCGTGAAAATCCTTATTCGGATATATCACACCCAAGCGAAATAAATATGGATATGTCATGTAAGAATATGTTTCATTCTGATCCAATCTATCATCAGATTTTATCTGCAGCTTGGGTCTTTTACCGTGTTAGGTAGCTTAATATATAAACGTTCGCTTTAAACAGTGGTAGCAGTTCCAATTAATTTGTTCATTCCAACTATTAGCGCTGATTTACCTCGTGCTCGGCAATAAAATACTAAAGATATATGTATACTGTTCATATATATATAAAATAATATATACGCACATTTTTTTTTCACGCAAGGCATCTTAATTACAGATGATACTTATTTTGAATGCAATCTACTATAAAGGGCATAAGAGATATTTTTTATATGTTTTTTGTACTAATAATTTAATTGGTTTTTGTAGTAATAAGGAAGGATGGGGCATAGGCATCTTAGTAATTGTTTTTATATTTTCAAGGTGATTAACGAGCACCAGCAATGTGTATCTTATTTGTTATTCGAAACTCTAATACTATAATAATCAATCAAATTAATATAAACAAATTTTGTAACATATCTATATGTATATAACATCGTAGGGTAAACGGAAATTTTGCCTGTGTGTTTGTGGTCTATAATATTTTTTTTTCGGGCTGATGGCAGCTGATTACCCGAGGGCTTTTACAGTTTCACCGGGTTGAGAGGTGACCGAGCCCTTATGGCGCTCAGTCGAGACCTCCGTAAGTGGGTAACTAGCGCAAGGACTCCCAAGAGGGAACCTCGGCTTGGACCGTTACCCTTGCACGAGAGCGACTAACTCGAGGGTGCCCGAGAGAGCCAAACATCGGCTCGATCAGTTGCTTCTGACTATAGATCTAAATTAATATCCCTATTATTATTGATTAACTGTACCACCACTTATGATACTATACGGAATGCGTAGGCAATGGAGAAGAAATGGCGCAAGAAACTCCAGTGTGCTCTATAATGGCCGAACTTATTTGTACGAGGTTTTCAGGGATGTGTTGAATGTATGCTTTTGCATTTTCAAAGATATGCCAATTTTGAAGTACCTCTCGTTCAACTTGACCCATACCAATACGAGTTGGAAGAAAGAAACGCTATAATGATCATTATAATTTTTGGATGGAAGAGTTAGTCGAAATGGGTTGAATCCTATATACTAACTAGTATTGTTAATGGTTAAAAAAAAATTCTTAATGGCAACATACCCATACATTTTTTATTGGCCACAATACCTATCCTAAATTGATATATACATTTGTAAAGCTTCTTTTCCATTTTTTCAATACTTATGTTTTTAAGTGAAGTTTGTGTTCTCAGATGCTGCAGTCAACATTAGGATCATATGATGGCCGCGTTTACGAGCGGCTGATGGAAGAAGCCATGAAGAGTCCTCTCAACGCGGAACCAGTCAATGAATCCTTCCATAAATATCTCAAGCCATTTATGCAGGGGAAATTATGATACTTGTTTGCTGTGGTTAAACCTTTATTTGAATAAAATTTATTTGTATATAATTATTGTTACCGTTTCGTCTTTTAAGGAACATTGACTTGAATGTTACCATGAAATTTAAATGAACTACGCAGGACATTTTTTTTACGTATTAATATGTTTTTTTTGGAATATATATCCATAGATCGAAAAAATCTATCTAAAATAAACACGTATGAGAAATTTAATAAGACAACTAAAAACTTGTTAAAGGCTATGAATATGTATATTTTTTTGTCTATTTTTATTTAGGTATATCATGGTCACCCTTAAGCTTTCAGCTCCCGTTTTGGTTAAGAGCTTCTTTCAGTTGTACATAGTACATATTACTTATATTATTGTTACATTAAAGACTATATTAAAACGGAACTTGATTTAAATTAGAGGATAATTAGATACATGTATGTTAAATGATATTAAATTGAATGTTACAATTACATTTATCATTGAAATTGAAAGTATTTGTATATATATTAGCAATAAAAATATTTTAGTAACCTTTAAATTCAAACCTTATATGATGATCGATACCTGTTTCCAACTTAACAATAAATATATATTTAAATATCTAATTGTAATCAACTGCAATGAATTAGAATAACTTATAATGTGTTCTATTAATTTCCCGAACACAACCAGATAGAAAGTCAACATTTATTATGATTTAACATATGTTTTCTAAACACAGGATTGCCCTGCATTTTGCAATCTAATGGTAAAATAGAATTTGATATAAATTGATAACAATTATCAGTTAGTCTAGTTAGTTAGTCAAGTTGCTTGCTCTAGTCTTTGAACAGAAATTAAAATTATGCATGGAAAACCAAAGCATAATAAAAATCAGAGCTCTGTTGGATGTACCAACCATAACATGATTAGTGCTTGGGTGAAAGACCATGATTCTACGAAAGATACTTTCCATTTAGGGGAAGAAAATAAACAGCATATAATGCATAATTCAGAATTAATTCTAAAGTAGGACTTTCATCTGCATCACTGTCTAACAAATTATAAATGGTTCAGTATGAGCATGACCTAAGAGAGTTTATCAAAAATGAATTACAATGTTAATCCGATAGAAGACAGTGATGTTGTGGAAATTGCTGTCAAAATAAAGATTATTTAGTTGATATTTAAAAATCGAGAAATATGGCCATAGAAAATCTTGTAAAACAAACCAAGAAAAACAAATATAACCTGTCACAAAGAAATCACATTCATCAGTCAACTTGTGGCCAATGTGTGTAAACGTAAATAAGGTTATAAGTGACCAAACAAACATTATTTGGGTTGTTTATCACATAAATAATAAGGACTTACAAAATTGGCATCAGTCATGGTGTTTCTCTTTATTGCAAGTATTGTTTAAAATACCTTTTTTTGTCTTGCTTCTAACACAATTCAATAAACAGGATGAAGTACAAGAAAAAAAATATTTTGAATTTGTATATACTTTCAGTACAATTTGCAAGCATAAGTCACAATTCAATTTATCATTATTACAGACAATAAAAAACACTTACTAAGAATATTTATTTATTCAGATTCTTCTGTTTTATTCAAGGTATTATCATATACCCATCATACATCTTTTATAGTAGCAACTTAAGTACCTACATAAACAAACTTAATAAGAAATATAACAAATTTAAGAAAACATAAAAAAGGGAATGACTATATACAGTGACATTTTTTGGAATAATCAAACAAAAAACCAAAATATAGCCTTTGTTTCCTTGTTGCTATTAGATCTGCCAAGTGTATTAAGCATACTGGGTAACATTTTGTATCTATAGTATATACTATAAATAGGTAAGTAGAGTAGGTATCTATTACAGGTTTCTCTGATTACTGTCATTATCTAAGTAAGTCCTTAATACTATATGTATGTACATACCTTCATACAAAAATACCAGAATTGGCATTAGTTAAGATTATTTAATATTTAAAATTTTAATACGAAAGTTTAATTCTTATAAAAATTAAATCTTTGTGTTACTGCCCATCCTACAGTTCTTAATAGTTATTAGTTTTACTTTTATAACCTTATAGAATGGTTGTCATTTAGTCTTCACTAAGAAATTTTCATCAGTATCAAAAGTTTAACCGAGTTGAGCGTTGATTCGTATCAATGTACGTCATTTAACTCAATTATTCTACAATACGAGCGGTATAGTTCCTACCCAATAATACCTTCTATACATAAAAGTGAATGAAGACAGTGTTCGTTGATCTGTTTAATAAGTGACAGTGTGATACACAACGTTGTTACGAAGGTACAGAAAATAATACTACATAAAGTACAAACAAGATAAGTTTTACCTTTGTGTATTATAATGGAATTAATATATTTATTGTTACGTTCGTGTCGTGTATCGACATAACTTTTGTATTACACTAGAACAATATACCAATAGTGACACAGCGTATTCGTACTGATTACGCTAGAAAATTCATACGCTAGATGGCGTTTTTTTATATATAAAAGATTGACAGATATATTTTTTTATTCTGGTTACATGACCTTTCAACTCGTCTTAAAAAATCAATTTACAATTGTTTCCCTTTCTATAGTATTAACATTATAAGTCGTCAATTTCGTTAGTCACGGACCAGTCAAAAGAATGCTACTTTACTAAGGCTTTCATAGAAAGTTTGAGGTAACTTGAGATTGGGAGTTTTTTTATATAGATTAAGTGACAAACGAGCAAGAAGCTCACCAGATGGTAAGTGATTACCGCCGCCCATGAACATCCATAACACCAGAGGAGTCGCAAATCCGCTGCCGTTCCATTACATGTTTTACATTCCATTTCATAACATTTATAATGTTATCTAGTTCATCCAGCGACGATTCGAACCGATCTAGCTCTTCAAATGTTAAAACAAAATTTATTCGACGACAGCCAATGGAAATGCATGTTTTACTTTGTCAAAAAAAATATTTCTTTTATTTTATATATTATGCTATGATATGCTCGTTCTTTTTGTATATTCCCTCATTTATAAAGTTAAGTGTATAAGTAATAAACACTCACATCTCACATTGAATGTGATGATATATGGACCCGGAGCCACAAAATTCTGCTTACCACAAACTTGCACTAGCATCATTTAGTCCTAAACTTATTAATGGACCATTAATGGGATGAGGTGATGATCATTTTCTTTATAGTCGAGGTGCATCTTAGTCCTTTTGAATGATGAAGCATCTTCATCTTGGATCTTTATGTAGGATATAGATAAATATAGGTGTCACAGTTGCAGGAATAACAAGGTGACCTGTTCCTGCTCGTTTGTTAATCTTACTTTAGTGAGCTTTGTCAGCGGTAGTACCGTTGGGATCTGGGGATTCAATCTCTGTTTTAAGAGATGCATTGTATGTGCATGTTATATATTCATTGATGGATGTAATGCAATGAGCAATCATGAATTATGTGATCGTTTGTCAAACCTAATATAATAAAAAAAAGAAATGAAACATTTATGTGCTTTCTGTGATCGAAATAAAATTACGTACATATTATATATGTGATAGGAAAACATAAATTGAACTATTTCATATCAAATTGATTATAGATAGTGAAAATATTATGCATTTCTTAACTTGTCTATCAAGTTAAGAAATGCATAATATCAAAAAAGTTATATTAGTATCATTTATATATTTTTTTAGTATCAATACGTATTTTGAAGGGTGGCAAGGATTTTGGTCGCTAATAATGCACAATATTTTCGTTATACTACTATATTTGGAATAAGTGGATGGTTTTGATATGATTATTTCTATAAAATAAGTACTTAATGAACGACTACTTTGGGCAATTAGCTATCGGCAGTAGTTTTTCATATATAAGATTAGAGCCAACTCTTTTCTTGAGGGCTGGCAACGCACCAGCAACTCCACTGATGTTGCGGCAGTTCATGGGCTGTATTAATTACATCCCATTAGCTGTAAGCTGTTTGTCCGTTTGCCACCTTTAAAAAAAACGAAAGGTAATGGAGTTTTAGTGGGATTTATTCGAGTACTCGTACCGAATAAAATAAGAATCGTGCTAATTAACCCAGAATGTTTCGACTTTGCACTTTGGTCCGACTACGTACGTTCAAGTTTGTACTTTGACTGTCGTTAATCATAATACGAGTTTGGCATATCGAGCGCAGGGTATCAAGATAGCGGAAAGATTTTCATGTATTATTATCTAACTCCAGTAGTATATTTTAAACATAAGCGGACAACCTACCTGTGTTATATAATATTATATAAATTATATGCTCCTCTTCTAGTGTTTACCTTAAAACATTTATAACTGAGGTGAGATAAGATATTTTTTTAACATATTTTATTGTGTTTATTAGAGCGTTACAAAAAATTGTTTTATTTATTTGCGTTTTTACGACTTAATTACATAAAAACATGCACACACAACAGAACATGATTCTTGAGTGATTTAGTTGTCTAATTATCTAGGGACCGAAATTTTTCTAATTTTTCTCATCATCAAGGGTCAACCGGTAGAGAATTGGGAGAATTCCAGAAGGGATGCCTTCTGGAATTCTCCCAATCAATCCCAAGAAAATTCCCATTGTAACATTTTTTATTTTAAGGTGCTTACAATAAGAATAAATTTAAAAATTTATAGAGATCAGTGAAGGCGACGATGCCTTCATTTTTTCCCGGCATTGTAATTGATTCTGTTCGGTTGATATATTCAAGTTATAAATGCTTACTTTAAATATGCTTACTTAGTTAAAACGAGCCATCATTGCACGCAAAGTACTTTTCTTACTTTTAGTGTTTAATTTTAGTGTTTAATATGCACCTTACTTTTTTTTATCAAAAAGTAAGGTGCATATTAAACACTAAATAAATAACAAAAATCACGTTTATTTCATTACGCTTACGATACACTTCCCTATTACCCTTTATGAAAGATTGCATTCGACGGTGGCTCATTATTATGGTAATGAATTCAGTCGTGCCATTTTTGTTCATAAACTAGCTATCGTTTTTTATTCCAAGTAAAAAAGTACATTTCTATAAAAGTTTTAAATATCGATTTTAGAATCGTAAATTAATTTTATATGTAAACGTAAATATTTAGTCATTAACACTCGCTAAAATCTTAATTTTAGTATATTCACTTACATAAATCACGTTAAAACTTAATAATGAATTATAAACAAAAATTAAGCATTATTGAATCTACCTATATTTATTTATTTATAAACTTTTGTACAACTAACATATGCACAAAAGCGGACTTAATGCCTAAGGCATTATCTACCAGTCAACCTTGGGAGGGTTCAGAGAAATCAAATTTAGGTGATTAAATTAACACCTTTTTAGATAGCGTGGCCTATTTTTCAGTGTTGCCAGGATGCTGTGTTGCCGGTACTGGGGTCTATTCCCAGTCCAGGGATATAATTTGTCGATCACAAATTGCTAGTTTTCTCTGTGTAGTATACGTATCTTTCGTATCAACTAGGAACAAACAAATAATCTTTTAACTGATAATATGGAGTATCTGTATTATGAATATACGTATTTTTGTGTCATAATAAAATACGATTAAAAATAAACCTCATAAAACTTCTCCATTTCGCCAATCGATTATACGAGCTATTTAGCCGACATGTGTGTGGGGTATCTTCATTGCAGTGAAGTTATGCTTATACGAAGTTACCTCTCGAGAAAGTTTCTTTCCCATCGGCAATCAATTCTACGAGTTATGTGGCCGACATATATGGGGTATCCTTTACTGCAATTGCTATTCGAGGATGCCTCTCGAGAAAGATTCTTCCTCATCGCCAATCAATTCTACGTGCTATGGAGTCAACATATTACTTTTGTTTTACACTGCGATTACTAATATAGGGTTGCCACTCAGGAAGCTTTATTATCCGTAGCGGTGATGTATGTATGTGTGACATATTGCCACGGCAAATGGAATACAAACCAATGCAAGTTTGGAGGAAGTAAATGGATGCAGGTGGCTCAGGATCTATGGGCAATCTTTCAGCAGTGGATCAATAATGGGCTGTTATAATTATGATGGTTTATACTTTTTATTAATCAAAATGAAAGGGAAAGATATATTAATTGTTAATTATCGTTTTTTAGATTACAAAATGACTGACCTGAAAGTGAATGAGGACTTGATTAGAGAGAGGAAAAAGTGCACTTTCGACATTAAAGAATTAATTCATCTGATAGACGGCGGGAAACATATTACATCGGAGAGAAAAGAAATCGGTAATTAATAAAATAAATATAATGTTTCACGCCTACATATCTATCTGCATCCTATCTGGAATGAGTAATTAAATTCAAAATTATTCTATTTGTATGAGAATGGGGTATTATGATAGATAAAAATGTTATACTAAAATGTAGTCTATGGAAATAACAATTAAGTATTTATTACGATATTAGGGAACACAAACACACAGTTTACAAGATGATAACTGATATCTATAGTCCACGTCAACAACATTTATTATAACGTAATCATATTGTAATAGTTGACACCCTTCAGGAAAAAGGTTATATGAAATTCAAGGTCAGTAGTAGTACATAACTAACAATAAAATAACGGTAATAATACGGAATAGAACCAAGTTTTAGAGAGAAATTCTTCGAAATTCGAAACAGTAGAAATTCTTTTCTTTCTTTACGATTTTAGTTTAAACAGTGAAAGTAACTCAATACTTACTGTGTCGATTAGTGTAATAATTAATATTATATTTTTAGAGGAATATGTTTTAAGTGTTAAGGAGCTTAGGGACGAAGTTCCTGAAGAATATTTAAGTCATAAAGAGCGTTATGAGAATGCTGTGCGGAAAGGCTGTATTCTATTCTCACTTCTGTTGAAACGCTCAATGAAACGAAAAGCTTCACCGGAATCAGGGTAAGCATCAAGGTATTTATTGAATCTATAGTGATTGTTAGTTTTGACAGTGATAGAACCTCTCTATTTTGTTTTATTAGAAAAGAATTTTAGCAGTGCTATTAACATTATTAAAATTCCGGTTAACTATTCCAACTAAGCTTCCAAATGCTTGTGCTTGGAGATTGTTTACGACAATACTCAAATGGTGGATACTAATCTACGATCTTAAGTTTACTAGACAGTACTCGTACCTTAAGCCATTAGGATATTGCCGCTTCTATAAATATGAATGGGACGCTCTCACAGAATACCAGCGTAAATATCATAATGTTGCTGTGTTTCATAACGAGCCATTCGATCTTACTCCTCACGAGTGAAAACGCATCTACATTACGTTTCTTTATCGATAATGCATCTCAGGGGTCGTAGAAATCAGTTACCATGAGGTAAACTGTGTGCTCGTTAAATAATATAAAAAAAATATAAAAATAAGTAAGTTCAATGATTGTCATTTAGCGCTAAGATAAGAAGCACAATTGCGATTACTTAGTGGTTAAACTGTTTGCCTTTAGAAGGCATGCAGTGGCGAGTATAATTGGGGTTTTATTCAAGTTGTACCTAAATTAGGCGATAATATCTTAATGGTAATGTCTTCAGAAAGTCAACAGAGTATGTAGCCATCACACCTACCTACTTAAAC
The DNA here is from genome assembly GCA_029286865.1 of Teinopalpus imperialis. Taxonomy (NCBI): domain Eukaryota; kingdom Metazoa; phylum Arthropoda; class Insecta; order Lepidoptera; family Papilionidae; genus Teinopalpus; species Teinopalpus imperialis. The sequence goes on along the minus strand of JAGSMU010000020.1, from coordinate 15,804,694 downwards.
CCTTCTACCTTCGCCGCATACGAAAAGGTAAAGTTCTAATAAACATCCGCAGACCCAGCAGCGTTGGCTGGCCTTATCGGCATCATCTGAGGGTATCCCTCCCCTCCTTCTCTACAGGAAAAGCGGTTCTCCTTCAAATATTTATTAACTCCTTTTTGGATTATTTCCCGTCCTATAGTCATGTTAGTGACCACGCAACTGAAAAGTTGTCAAAACATTAGACAGTCTGTTATAGGCGATTCTGTATGGTAGCACTGGTGCGATTATGGTATACCTTAAGATAACGGATTGAACAAAATCCGATTTACTTTCGAATACTACATTTATTGCGTGAGTGATACATTGCAAACATTTCGGTCTTCACAAATGTATTAAGTGTGACGTCATTATTTCATAATAAAACTCAACAAAAGTGCCTTCTTTTAGTACCAAAAACAATTTGTTGTAGACTTAAGAGACCATCTTTAAATATTAAAATCTGTTTAAAATGTAGTTTCATTTCAAGACATTTAAGTTCAACATTCGTTAAAACCAAAATAACAATACGAATATTGTTGTATATTTGTAGAATTACCTACAACTACAAAATCGTTTCTGGCGTGATAAAAGATATATCGCCTTTCATGCTACACTTCGGTATGTTTTTACCCACGATTGCATCACAAGCCTCTCCTGAACTGGAGGTGGAATTGCTCCAGAAAGGTTACCAGATCATTGGGACTTACGCTCAGGTATGCTCATAATATTATTTAAAGATTTAGCCTAAAATCTGATTGGTCGCAATTTTTGTGACTTTTAAATTAAAGTTTTCTAAGTATTGCCAGGCACGTCACATTACGCCGATGATCAGGCTGAGTAACGTGTTTTGCTAGAATTCTTAGTTCAACATTTAATTGTTCTTTATTAGTATTTATTTTTATCTAAAAGAGTTAGTTAATAATTTGGTATATTATATTATTTAAAAGTAAAGAAAACGAATTTATGGTTATAATTAAGTGATGTTCTAGCTGAAATCTTTTTATAATTTCAAGTTTTAAAAAATACGATTCTGAAGTTAACTCCTAATCATATAATATACTCATTTAATACTCAATAATATTGTTGAAAATGCATAATTTTGATATTATTATGTAAGTGTACCAAGACTCACGTGAGTAACAAATGTATTAAACTACGAGTATATATAATAATAAAATATGTTTCATGTATGCATGTACGTTAGTCCATGTAATGAGCAGAAACTCAAAAACTGATCGCGAATTATTCATTAGTTCGTTCTAGATTCGTGTCGGGATTTTTGTTTTTTTTATGAATTAATTATTAGTAATAAAACATGCAAATATATAAAATGTTAAAAGTATTTTACAATGGTAGAACTAGTACAGAATGTATGGGTCAGCTCGACCGAGGTCCACGCCCTCACGGAATACCAGCTTAACGCTGGTGCGTTTCGTCTGGTAAGTTTAAAGATCTGGAGACCTTTATAACTGTTGACTAGGCATTCCATCTCAGTCCTCAGGAGTGACAACGCATCTGCATTATGATTCCTTGTCAAGGATGAATGTAGACGTCATGGGCTGCAGGAATCACTTACCGTCGTGAACAGTGTGCTCGTTTGTTACTTTTAATGAAATTAAGAAAAAAAACCTTGCTTTTTTTTCAGACCGAACTTGGGCACGGTACATTTCTAAGAGGATTGGAGACGACAGCTACTTATGACCCCGCTGCTGAGGAATTTGTCATTCACAGTCCCACACTGACATCCTATAAATGGTGGCCTGGGGGCTGTAGGTTACGTTTATAATTAATTGATAACACAATATTATGCCGATGATGAACACTTATCCAATTTGTATTTTTAAGTCAAGTACACGTAAATATTTTGTACTTTGTACACACTCCAGCTATAAACAAGTGGCAACACTAATCGATCAGCTCGATCGGGAATGGACCACGCCTTCGAGGTTAAGAAATGATCTTCGTTTGGAAGACGAGGATACAGGCAGGCGTGGATATATAGATCAAGTTCGTAGGAGAATATTTGAATCAGAATCAGAATTATACTTTAAAAAATATGTATATTTTTTTTTTGCGATCGGGGGGGTAGGTCATAACCCGTATGACATCCCCTTAGATCCACGCCTGGGTATAGGTAATTAAAAAGCTTACTAATTTTATTATCTATTCCTTAGGGGTGATCACGGATCGTGTTTTTTTATTGATGACGAAACTACCTCAGAAATCACTGTGCTGGTTTTCACATTAATTAAGTTATATATAGATTCGTTTTTCAGTGGGACAAACTGCCAATCACTGCATCGTAATGGCTCAGCTCTACATCAAAGGAAAGAATCATGGCATCCATCCATTCTTTGTGCAAATACGCGATATAGACACCCATGTACCAATGCCGGGTATAAAAGTAGGCGAGATTGGACCTAAACTTGGCTTCCAAACTGCCAACAATGGGTTCCTGGGATTTGACAACTATCGCATTCCCAGAACGAATATGCTTATGAAGAATTCTCAAGTGTTAAAGGTTTGCTATATTTTTTTTACTAAATGTTACAAACAAGCACTTGGCTTATCTGATAGTAAGCGACGACTGCGTGCTATAAACGACTACATCCATCCTCAATAATAATTCAAGATGCACATAAATTCGTTATCACTCCTGATGACTCGGATGGAATGCTTCGTTACTTTTAATCGTCCGTTTTATATTATGATACTAAGTGTAACAAAAGATCACTTGGCTTATCTGATAGTAAGCGACGACTGCGTGCTATAAACGACCACATCCATCCTCAATAATAATTCAAGATGCACATAAATTCGTTATCACTCCTGATGACTCGGATGGAATGCTTCGTTACTTTTAATCGTCCGTTTTATATTATGATACTAAGTGTAACAAAAGATCACTTGGCTTATCTGATAGTAAGCGACGACTGCGCTATAAACGACCACATCCATCCTCAATAATAATTCAAGATGCACATAAATTCGTTATCACTCCTGATGACTCGGATGGAATGCTTCGTTACTTTTAATCGTCCGTTTTATATTATGATACTAAGTGTAACAAAAGATCACTTGGCTTATCTGATAGTAAGCGACGACTGCGTGCTATAAACGACCACATCCATCCTTAATAATAATTCAAGATGCACATAAATTCCTTATCACTCCTGATGACTCGGATGGAATGCTTCGTTACTTTTAATCGTCCGTTTTATATTATGATACTAAGTGTAACAAAAGATCACTTGGCTTATCTGATAGTAAGCGACGACTGCGTGCTATAAACGACCACATCCATCCTCAATAATAATTCAAGGTGCACATAAATTCGTTATCACTCCTGATGACTCGGATGGAATGCTTCGTTACTTTTATTCGTCCGTTTTATATTATGATACTAAGTGTAACATAAGATCACTTGGCTTATCTGATAGTAAGCGACGATTGCGTGCTATAAACGACTACATCCATCCTCAATAATAATTCAAGATGCACATAAATTCGTTATCAGTCCTGATGACTGAGATGGAATGCTTCGTTACTTTTAATCGTTCGTTTTATATTATGATACTAAGTGTAACAAAAGATCACTTGGCTTATCTGATAGTAAGCGACGACTGCGTGCTATAAACGACCACATCCATCCTCAATAATAATTCAAGATGCACATAAATTCGTTATCACTCCTGATGACTCGGATGGAATGCTTCGTTACTTTTAATCGTCCGTTTTATGTTATTATACTAAGTGTAACAAAAGATCACTTGGCTTATCTGATAGTAAGCGACGACTGCGTGCTATAAACGACCACATCCATCCTCAATAATAATTCAAGATGCACATAAATTCGTTATCACTCCTGATGACTCGGATGGAATGCTTCGTTACTTTTAATCATCCGTTTTATGTTATTATACTAAGTGTAACAAAAGATCACTTGGCTTATCTGATAGTAAGCGACGACTGCGTGCTATAAAGTGTATATATATGTGCGTTATATATAGTATAAGGAACCATTTAACACAGATGAACTGTTTAATGGTTCCTTATAAGTGTTTTCTAACATTCTTACATCTAAATTATAAAAAATGTTTTTGTATTGTTTTATAAATGAGATGGGCTTTGTCTTTAGCTGTTACTCTGTTCATATGATGTTTTTACTACAGGACGGTACCTACGTCAAAGCTAAAAGTGACAAGCTCACTTATGGAACTATGGTGTTTGTGCGTGTGACTATAGTTGGCGATGTGGCTTATGAGGTGGCGAGGGCCGCGACCATTGCCGTGAGGTACGCTGCGGTCAGACATCAGTCGCAGCCTAAACCTGGGTAAGAGGGACGTTTGACCAGGTATTCTGACCACAACGCGTCATAGGGCGTGTATGTTCCGGGATGATCGCCCTGGTCGGTTTTTCACTTTTTGGCAGTTACCAGATTACATTAAGAATAAGATATATTATAATAAAACTTTCGCGCAAAGACATAGGAACTCGTTGTTCCCTTCTCTAGTCCGATGTAAGGCAAGTCCAATAAAATCAGGACAGAGCATACGAACCATCCAGACCCGAAAGCCAACAGTTTGCGTTGAAAATATTGTTCCTTGTCTAGAGTTAGTTAAACCCGAGAAGAACTCCCTTGGGGATTTTCTTTGTTTTAATATATTATATAATTATGATTCTTTAATAGAAACCGCCAGTCTTTATCATTTTCAAAGACAAAGTATTACTTTTATTTGTACGACGTATATGATAAATGTATTAAATATATTATATTTTAAATTTATATAATATTGTATAATATATATGATAACATTTTAATGTTCTTCTATACATATGTTACAAGAAGGCACCATGATTTTGGGTTATTTTTTGGGTGACAAATAAACACGAAACTCACTTTTAATAAATAATTCCTGGACCTCTATCACTCAATAAAAAATTAACACATAATGTGATTAGGTAAATAAATGGACAAAGGTATAAAACAGTAGACAGACGGCCTGACGTAGTGTATTGTGTAAGTGCATATGCATGTGTCGTCGGTGTAGTGCATATGCAAAACATTGCCCATGTGATGGGGGATGAAACGACGTTTTTGCGCAGACAATTCGTGGTGGCTTCCAACTACAAGTGTTTTAACGACAGGAGCTTTGTGTTGAATTTGTTAGTATTTGTATATTATGGTTTATTTATTTTGATGTTCCTTAGGGAACCAGAGCCCCAGATCCTGGATTATCTAACACAACAGGACAAGCTATTCATTCCGATTGCAACTAGTCACGCGTTCAGGACCGTCGGTAATTGGCTATGGAGTACTTATACCAAGGTTATCGCTGATATGGGCCATGGAAATATGGACCAGTTGCCAGAGGTAAGCGTGTTGATTTTTTAAATTGAGCTCAAAGCCGTGTTAGACCGGAGTGGTTAGAGTATGTATGATGATGTATGATATGAGTTGCGTCAACGAACCCATGTTGAGACCTGAAGAATAATCAAGTCCGAGTGCGTTGCGAGTATACAATGTTCCTTGTTTCCAACACTGCTACGTATTTCTTCAACCTTATTACGCATACAGGAGAATGACAAGATAGTGAGTGTCTTTGCGTCTGAGCAATTGCGACACATAAATATATCTTGGGAAGTTGATGTCATATGGTAAGCACAGAAACAATATTTGTATGTCACGAATTGTTCGTTTTCGAATTTGTACCTATGTGTTGTATTGTATTACCCGTGTCTCTGACACTGTATCTGAACCTTCCCTATGGATTATAACGGAATAGAGAACGGGATGAAGAAAGAGATCCCGAGTGTTTGCGCAAATGGTTACGGCACTATAAGATATTCTACGCAGTTGATGTTATCTGGCAATAACCAAAAGATTTTGGCATAAGACATGGACGTAGTCGGCCAGGAGGAAATCATGGTCGTCTGATAAGACCAAAAGATGGAGGACCAGGATGACATCAAAATTAGTTAATTTTCTTTTGGGGCGCAATAATATGTACACGTGTCGGTCCTTAATAGTTTGACTTTGTTCCAAAGAAATTAATTAAGTCTATGAAATGGTAGAGACACGCCATACTTGTAAACCGTAGCCTTAAGTAAGTGTAAGCGTAGCGTAGTTAGGTCGAGACGGCCAAGGAAAGGCTACGCTTTCACGGATAACCAATTTAAATAAAAAATACTCCTTATTCCTCGGACCTTCTCAAGATGACCAAGCATTCACATAGATAAGTGATAATGAAGTGTGGTTATTATTTTACTTTGGGTGAATTTATACGCACGGCTGTCACTAGAAACTTGTATTAATTTTTACAAGAAAATTTAATATTGAAAATATTCCCAAACAACTATGTTAAATCTCACGATATTGTCTATTTTTATTATATATAATTATTGGCTATGTAATAACCTTTACATAAATTTACTTTGTAAATATATGTTAACTGTATTTGTTGCCAAAATAAATGATAACAAAAAATCTGTCCGAAGACAAGTATCGATTTTACAAAAACCAGTACCATTAACAATGTTTTTCCAAAACACGTAATTTATCATTGATCTGTTACTGATGATAAGTTTATCATTGAATAATAATGTGTCATAATATATTAATGATTTGTTCACCGTGAACTTTACTCTTCCACCCCAGCTGCATGCACTGGCGTGCTGTTTGAAAGCTGTGTGTAGTAGAGAGGCGTCTGCTTGTGTGGAGCAGTGTAGGTTCGCTTGCGGGGGGCATGGTTATATGATCTCCTCGAACCTACCCATTATATATGGTATCGTCACAGCCACCGTTACCTACGAGGGAGAGTACACTGTTATGTTGTTGCAAACCGCCAGGTAATGTTCAATTTCTTTTCAACGATAATAAACTAATTGTTTAGGGTACGGTTTGCAAAATTGAATTTGGCCATTCGACTATTGTCATCTCCTAGCACAAGATTTTATCTTAGATTTGTAGTGGTAACAGTAAGAAGAACGTTAGTTAGTGATGTGGTATTATTATTGGATTGCACGCATTCCTTTTTTTTTAATAAGTTATCATTTTAATCATTTATAAAATATTGTGTGTTTTCTATTAATTGTTTTGTTTTATATATTTTATTCTACATCTTAGTTGTACTAAACTACAAATCACTAGATTTTTTTTATGTTACATTAGAAGTGACATGTGAGCAAACTGCCATTCTCTGGTGGTGGGTGATTCCTGGATTTCATCCTCGATAAGGAATGATAATGCAGATGTGACCAGAAGTGAAATGCTTCGTCACCTATAAATTCTACGGTCTTATACACGCACCAGGCGAAACGCAGCACTAAGCGCAAAACACCTATTTTGCGTTGGAACCTTAGTACTGTTAATAACATTACCAGCATTCTTTTTTTTATAAAAACAAAATATCATTGCATTTTCTTTTATAATTTTTATTTTACATCCTAATCTTACACCTTACACTTTTTATTTGAATAACGTATAGCGCTGATCTTAATGTTAAAAGTTGTACCTTATTGGTTTATAATATTTATAATACATTACTCATACACATCATTAATTATTAATATATATATAAAATTTGGTTGATTATATTGAAAAATTATTTTAAACAAGCAAGGTTTGCGAACTTGTTTCCCGTAGCTTTATTTTAATCACTTTATTCATATATCACATATGATAGATCACAATATATCATTTAAATATAACAGATTCTTTAACGGTACGCGAGCCAACCGAGTTCGGTCAAAGCAGATAGAACGTACTAGCACCAATGAAATTGTTAATCTCAATTTCCAGTGCTTATTTAAGTCCATGGTAGTTTAGGAAAACATATATAGGAAAAATGCATGTCTAAGATCTATAAATAATAACAGCTATTTTGAAGACATAAGTCCGCCTATCTACTGCGCGGCTGCGCAGTTGTGTCGGAATATTCGCTACGTGGCGAATATTCTGACACCTGTCTCTTAGTTTATGCCCACTGGGATTTATATATATATATAAGTTGCTTTACTTTTACTGCAATGAAAGAATACTAAAATAAGGGTATATATAAGTAATAAATGTAAAATTGTTATTGTATTTTTTGTAAACTTAAATACGTTTTATTATTTGATTCCCGAAAAACTACTGTGTATTAAATTACTATGATGTCAGATTTTCAGTTACGCTTTCAAGCTTATATTTTAACAAGTTTTAACATATTTCAGATACCTTGTGAAAGCTTACAAACAAGCTACAGAAGGGAAAGCTTTGACCCCGACTGTGGCTTATTTAGCAAGATTTTTGAACAACGGTAATTACGCGTGGGAGAATACTCCCCAAGGAATCATTGGAGGGTTCCAAGCTGTTGCTGCGGGGTAAGAGATATAAGATTTATTCTATTATGCAACAAAATAGTAACATTAACGATGGTAGCTCAGTGTGAAAGTGCATTTTTTTATAACATTAAGAGTAGGACACGAGTACACAGTTCACCTAGAAACGAACTGCAGCGTATCTCTACCACTGTTAACTTGTATTCGAGACGAGCTCGAATCCCGTGCGGGTACTGATGAAATTTTTTAATGAAATTTTAAGTGCTGATTTACCATGCACTCGCCATTGAAAAAACTGTAAAAAAATCTACATAATTAAGAAATAAATAAAAAAAAATTACATCCGAAATCCGCCAATTCTCAGTGGAGCCGCATGGAGGGTAGCTCTAATACCCACGTCTCTCTCTTTACCTTGTTGTGACAGAACAATTCATAAGGCAACTTCACAATAAACACCCCTTCGTGTGTTCGTTGTTATAAAAATAATGTGTGGCTTTAATTCCCGTATTTTTTTAACACTGATGTCTAATGAAAAGCAAGGCGAAGAGTAATTCATACTACATCTGTTATTTTCTATAATTATTTTTTATAAACTTTTATTAGTTCTTACTATTTCGAGATGGCCTCAATATATTCCAAACTTTTTGTAGTTTATGAATATATTTTAGTCTAAACTAAAATTGCCATATTAACGTGCCGATGGTAACCACTGGAGACGCATAACGAATATACTCGTCATAACACAAAATGTGTCAAGACGAACATACAACAGAATATACAGAATTTACATATCTTATAACATAAATAGTTAACTGGTTATATAATGATACACTCGTAACTTTGATGAAGTCGATTTCGACCAAGTCGATATCTTCTGGTCATTACTAGATCTCAACAGTGGATATTATAGTGCCGTGAACATTTACGAAAATGTAAAAACTCAATAAGTTGACTTCCTTAGCCTAATGTAATGCACGTGCAATAAATTCGGAGGAACATGCAGTGTCGGGGGCACGAGGCACAAATACAACTCGTAGGTCTAAAAACTAACAATTTATTGAGCATTAGTTTTGTTCCTCTTGCTAGTTCTAGGTGGTCTTCGCAAATACAAGTCACAATGTTGATGTCAGTTAAAAGAACGGTACCAAATGTATGTATATTGATTGATTTAGGAAAACAAAGGAAGCGTGTGAATCACTGTTCCATCATGTAAAGTCCGGTAAGGACTATGAAGATGCATGGAATCTTGCATCGGTGCAGCTTGCCAATGCTAGTGAGGTAAGACTGTCCAATATGTATCGTTATCATTTCAATCCATCACTTGTGCTCTTTCTCTCTCACAAATCACCGCGACGCACGATCTATAGCCACCTGCACATATTGTAGTCCGGTAGTGTCAGGGATATGTAAAAATAGTAATTTGAAACGTTGTTCTTTGGCTGTAACCTACTTGGATATATGTCAGGACCCGTGATGCAGCAGCCACGTAATGTAACCAATATGGCTTCCTCCTTCTCTAATTTAAAATACATATTGAATAATGATTTATTTCAGGCGCACGCACGCGCTGTTTTGTGTGAAATGTTTTGGAAGGAAACCCAAAGGATAGCGACGACCGTGTCGAGAAACTTGGCAACGGTTTTAGAACAGTTGGCGGAATTATACCTTAAATATTGGGCGTTAATGAAGCGTGGTGACATATTAATGGTAAAAATATGGATTTTTATGTTTAAGTGTTTAGTGTGCGTTTTGTTTCATATGAAACACTAGGGTCCACTGTAGCATGAATGGGTCGGCTTGTCCGGAGAGTGAGAATACCTGTGTGAAATAACTGCATAATGCAGCAGTGAAGACACCAGTGTTTCGTATGATGTTTGTATTATTATTTTCGTATGGTGAGTGTGTGAGAGAAACCTAATCTATCCAAGCCACCTGACCAACCATCACAACAATGTAGTACGTGCATTTTGTATCTTCGTTGATGTAGGTGAGAACATCACGAATAAGACATCATGCAGTGCAGGCAGATTGGCGATGTCACTACGAGACATTCCGTATTTTTGATACGTAATTCGGTAAATTTTTGTCCTTCATGATGCTTTTATAAAAGATTTATGATAAAAGAAGATGTCGAAGTTGATCTGTATTAGTAAGTGTAAAGTATTTAATATTATTGACAAATTGAATAATATTAATTAAATCATGTATGTCAATATAAATATTTCGTGAACGTATGTTTGTTTATCCACGTACCTGCAGGCCAAAAGTTTAAGACCACCTTAATAAAAGTAGGAAAATAAAGTAAAACTCCAATAAAGTATTAAATGTTTAATTAACCTGTTTAATCATCTAATAGAACATTGATTGACAAACAATATACTTTAAAAGCGTAAAGAAATATTAACAGTCCATGCAAAAAAAGGCTATAGTTAGCTAAACTGATTTTTCATCAAATAATCCTCCTTTAAATTTTATGACTTTTTTCACAAGTCTCGGCATACGGGCAATCAATTTGTGTCAACGCGGATTTCTGGTGCTGTTAAACGTCTATCTCGCTTGCTGGTAACAACAATGAAATTACCATCACTAGACGTGGTACCTCTCGGCCTTCCCGAGCGTGGACGATCTTGAAAATTGCCCGTCTCCCTGTATCGAGTTATTGTGCCATGAACACAAGTCTACGATAACTTCAGTTGTGAAGCAATCTCACGTTCGGATTTGCCTTTGCCGGGTAAAAATAAGTCAGAAACACGTTGTTTTCAGGAGTTAAATCCTAATTATTGACCAATACGTAACAAAAGCAAAGTAATTAGTAATGAGGACATTATAAAAATATTATAACGATTCTACCGGCTGGCTCTAGCGTAGCGTTTGTAGGTTTTAGAAAACAATAGATGTTTTTTGTCCAATAACTTGATAATGAATTAAACAAAAGAATGACTTCTTTAAATATTCGATACTAACAATAGAATATGCACACGTGCATTTCTTTTATTTATCCCATGGGATTTTATTACAATTGATGGATAATTATGTTGTTTATGTGCGGTGTTAAGCTTTTGGCCGGCAGGGTATTATTTAGAAATCACAAATATGATGGCGGAAAAATATAATTCTTTGCAAGCTCGATTCAGTAATTTACAAAAACTGGACTGTTTCTGTAATCATACGAGGTGATGTTTGTGTTGAAATATATTTTATGCATTAAAGTTATATGTTAGTATTGACGGTATTTGTTAAAAGGTATTTACGTCGCTAAGCGAAAGATATGTCTGCAATTCTATTTATTTTTAAAAAATATAACTGAATACTAAAAGAACTCGTGTAGCCCAATAAATTAGACTGAAGTGAAACGTTTTCTTCTCTTTTTTATGTATGTTGGTCACTGTTAACCTGAGGGCTTTTACAGCTCCACTGGATTGAAAGGTGGCCGAGTGCTAAGTGCGCTCAGCCGAGACCTTTAATTTGAGGGGGCCCGAGAGGGCCTAAGCTCGGTTCGGTCAGTTGCTTCTAACGGATTAACTACAGTGAAACTTCTTCGCTAATCTCAGTTCTTGTGCATCAGAAATGTTTCATTAAACGTTACCTATAAAAACGTTATACTGAAATTCGACCTTGAAATTATACTCTCATCGCATCAAATTGTTTTTTGTTTGACTCTATATTAGCCGACGCATAAAGTAAGTTATACTTAAGTATCTGTGTCAATGTTGCAGCATCGTTTCGATGAATTAGTATTTGTTTTACTATTGAAACAATTATATTTGACTTTGGCATTAGACAACTTTGGTTAGACGCTAATTGATAGCGACTATAGTTCTCTCTATTTACGGTAATCAATTTTCGTCACCTTCCACCACATTGGAGACATACATATTTTAAGAAAATATCAAATATCGTATATTTGATATTTTCTTAAAATATGATCTATAATGGTATATTTTATGTTTTCTATATTAAATGAGGTATTCACCGCTGTATGGTAATAATAATATTTCGATTAAATTAATATAAATGTAAAGATAAAATCGAGTTAAGCGTCAAAAATCTAAAAACATTTTTGTTACTGCAATATGAATTTTGAATTGCTTGTTTACAGTATTCAACAATAACTAAAGAAGACATCGGCAAGTTGCAGAAGAGGTACGAAGAACTGCTGGCTCTCATTCGCCCTAATGCTGTTGGACTAGTGGATGCGTTCGATATAAGAGATGAGGTTCTTAATTTAAACTTACTCTTTCCCTCATTTATTAAATTAATCATTCATTCAATTCAATCGAAATCAAAATCAAACAAAATGTTTGAATGATTTTCAATTAAAATCAAAAACTCTTTAATCCAAACTAGCCTTAAAATCGGTGATATATGAATTTCAAAATTTATGTAAACTTGAAACTTATAAATTTGAAACTGCAAAAACGCCATCAGTGCATTTGTTTTTTAATTTGTTGAAGTTTTTGACGGGAATTTGATTGATCTAATTAGTGTTAATTTGCTAACTTTTTATCCTTGTTCTGATTACGGTTTTACGGCATCGATGTAGTCACCAATTGTCTTAGCGATAACAAAAGTTTTACGGTGGTATAACGCTGCTGGGTGCTAGCAGCGGTATTGGCGGTGGTTCGAATGATTAAGCACCACCAAATACCAGCGTAAAATAGCAGCTTAACGCTGTTGTGTTTCGTTCGGTGAATGTAGGGATCCGGAGACCCTTATATCTGGTGACGAAGCATCAAGTCTTGTCCCCAGGGGTGACAACGTATTTTCATTATGACTCCTTATCAAGGGTCAGGAGGAATTACTTACCATCTGTGTGCTCGTTTGTCACCATCGATCTAATAAAGAAAAGAAAACTACGAAATTGACCAAACCAAAGGATCTATACAATAATTTTCGTAAACTTGACCCCAATGGGTGTGAGTTCGGGCGATACGATGGTGTAAACACATTCAGTTTTTTATTTATAAAGATTTACGAGTTCACATATTTTCTAATTTACTGATTACTTTTCCGTCAATTTTTTAATTCACTATAAATTCATTTTTATTTATAAAAATCTGGAGTTAACTCATTTTCTTATTACTTTTCCGTCCATTTATTAATTCATTTAAAATCATTACAAATTGCTGCTGTTTCAATTCGTACGTCCATTGTTTCTTTTAGTTCAACGATTAATCACGACTAATTTGTGAAGTTTAAGACTTATTCAGGTAATTAAAACAAGATTTTTTCGTTTAAGATTCTCTGTTCGACCCTCGGTGCTTACGATGGCAGAGTGTACGAACGTCTGATGGAGCAGGCGATGAAGAGTCCCCTAAACTCTGAACCAGTCAATCAAAGCTTTCACAAGTACATCAAGCCGTATTTGATCAAATCCAAAATTTGATTTATACATGTATTTTTTTAAGAGAAGAAATATTTTTTTTGTTCTTGTAAATAAATAAAAAAACAATATACCTTCAATTTTCGTCTCAAAATATATTAAAATGGAATAATTGTAATTAACAAATAATATCTTTTATACTACATCATGTACAATTTTATCTTCCTTTTTATATTAACATATTTATGACGTAATCCTTTTTGCATGATTTTGTAAATAAAATTCTGAAAGTTTTTTGGTTTCCTTTTTGAATATTATAAATAGAGCAAACATGGTTTTCGGAAACTTGGTAAAGTTCTATATTTATGATCGGTATGTTTTCGACTGAACATATCGTTTAATACATCGTTTCATAACCGGTCGTCAATCTTTTCAATAAATAAGACATGGATACAAAAGATAAACGTTATCAAAGTAATGAATTTTGATGTAATTTTAAAATTAAATATTACGGTGCAATTAAAACAGGATTAAATAACCTTATAGTTTGCTTTACGTAAATAAACTATTATTTAAAATTTTATTATAATTTTATGATTAAGGCGACCCTCAATGCTTTTTATTTATGTATATGTATGGCTTTTAATTTTTTTTTTAGATGATGATGATTATATTAATTTATCCCTAATGGGAAAGGCAAAGGACTTTAGTCCATACAGCCAGGTCTTGTTCGTATGATAGTTAGTCTGAGACTCTTTTTTTTAGTGTTATAGTGGTATGTCCAAGGTATCTATAGTCTTTTTGTTTTTTTTTCGGGCTGATGGCCGCTGTTAGTCCGAGGGCTTTTACGTTCGCCAACGCCGGGTTGAGAGGTGACCGAGCGCTTATGGCGCTCAGTGGAGACTTCTGTTAGTGGGCAACCAGTACCAGGGCTCCCAAGAGTGGGAGTCTCGGTTTGGGCCGTGACCCTATTCCGCGAGAGCGTTTGACTCGAGGGTGTCCGAGAGGGCCGAACCTCGGCTCGGTCAGTTGCTTCTGACTAAGAATTATCTATATTAATATCTCTATTATTATAATTGGCTATCTGTACCACCAATTTTTACATTACAATCATAAAATAATACCATCAGCTAGTTATGTAAAAAAAAAATAGTCTATATATTGACACTAAAATGAATTGGGACATATAGGTCACCGAAGTAAGCCGTAAGGTCACTGAACCTATCTTATGGTCACTGAATAATTTGAAGAGTTTCCTTCCTTTTACGACTAAGCTTATGCTTGTTCAGACTTGCTTGTTTCTTAAAAATCTAAACGGCCTCTGCGTCAATTGCATCAGGTAATATTATCATATTTTAGACTTCGTAAGTATTGAGTGGCTCACAATTCATAAGAAGCGTAACTCTAGAACTTTACTTCTCTCCTTCTCGTTCGGAGACCGTTGTAACTGGTGACGAAGCATTGCCTTTTAGTCATCAGGGGCGACGTAGATGTAGTTGTGAAGGGCCAAAGTTTAGTTGTGGAGTTTCGAGTCTCTGGATTCTTACACGCACCAGTCGAAACTCAGCATGTAGTCTGTGTGAGTGTGGTCCTACTCCGATCGACTCGACTCATTAATGCCTCACCTGGAAACAAACTGCGGCGGTTCCCTACAACTGTTTGAATTTGTATTAAACTAAATAATAAATAAATCAAATCAAAAATGAAGTGATAAGATATTGAATGACTTATTCGTCCGATATTCGAATACTTAGCCCTTATCGTTTATCGCTATCAACGAAAGATGTAGTTAAACAATATATTAAAAACAAAATGAGATTGGACTTTCAACATTTTCAAAAGCCATAAATGAAAAGACTATGTTAAACTGATTATTTTAGACTTTTCAGGTCTTAGATACAACTTCTTGTTGCCTACACTGATAAGCTGCTATCGGTAATTGCCGCGTTAAGGATGGTGATTACGCTATATTACATAAGATATATTAGTAAATAGTTCAAGTGATATTAAGTGATCCTTGCGGCGTAAGACACTTACATTTGTCTCCGATATAGAATCACAATAATATATACAACAATAATATAGATTTACAAGAATATAGACTACATTTTTCTCATTCCTTGTCTATAGTTTAGTCGAAAACAAAGAAACCTTAGTGGGTCTGTCACACTGTCGTTGAGTCGATCAGAGGTGGCCGCTTTGAGCCTACCTTAGATTACCAGTGTGTGAGGTACCGTTTTCAAATTATTAACGTTTAGAAATTATGTTAACCATTAAATTGCTTTATATCATTCAACTTAAAAATATATTTACCTTTAGTTTTTGTGGCAACAAAATCATACCCGTGTAACGTTGCATTCATATTATTTTATATTTATTTTGAACGACAGTAAAAAAGAAGTAAAAAATTGCATAATAAAACCGACGTTATTACTGTCCTAATAGTGTATATGTATATCTATTCATCACTTAATTTTTCCTTCATTCAGATGACCGTTTAAAACAAGACATTTTTTGACGTCCCTCTCATTCTAAATTAGCTTATCATTTTGCTAAAAGTCCTAATACCCTAGCATACGGTAGTAGTTACCGTCGAAGACAAAGGCAGAATGCAGTCACCATTATTATTACTGGCTATGCTGTTCTTTGGTCTCAAACGCATGACTTGGGAACGGCTGAATCGATATGGATTTTTATGAAAGGGAAAATTCTTTTTTTAATTTTTGTATGAACCCAAGACGAAAGAACTATGATCTCATGATTCGGACGATTGATATTTTTTATAAATTCACGAAAAGATCACAAATTACAATAAATTTATATTGAAATTGGAACAGGATAGATAACATTTGTTGGGTCACCTAGTACAATAAGAAAATCTGTGAATTTCATCATGTTTCGACTATAGCGCTCATACTGCGTATAAAGTAAAAACAGGCTAACAGGCGGATCCATGGTTATAATTAACTCATAAATACATACCTATAAATACAGACATATCAAGTGTTAATCAGTTCATCAATTGACTATAAATGGCAGACGGAACAAAGTGACGTGCCATTTAAATTTCGCCATAACAACGTGCACATGCAGTGTAGTGTTGTTAAGGCGCATAATTACAGGAAGCTCTGTCATGTTTCAATGACACGACGAGCGTAGATTCTAATTGAATGATTTTTGTATCAGACTTATGAATTGAGGATGTTTTGTTGTTTTTTATTCTTATTATTATTATTACATGTTTATAATTAGTTATATATTCAAAATGAAATCGCAATGCTTTTTACTTACCTTTTTGGTTTTTTATTTGATTGAGACATGAAAATATGTTGAAACACAATGTTGTACATTATGACATATCGGTATCCTGAAAACATTAAACTGCGTGTGAATTGTATTTATTATATTAAGAGATGCGTGTTATATCTAAGAAGATATTTATAAATTTGAATGAAAATATAGTATTAATATTTATAAAATAACAAAATTGCTATAAAATCTCAGTCTGTAGTTCCACTGCTATCGCATACGAACGTCGATTCACATCTTTGATATTATGTTAACATTAGAAGTGTGTCTGAGGTATTTGTCTGTACAGTTTTATTTTTTTAAAAAATATGTATTTTACCTGCAAATGAATTGTCTCCTGTGTAAAAATAAACAAGGACATGTATAGGAAAAGTATATTTTTATTCTTTGAAATAAATGAGAATTGACTTGTGACGAAAATAGATAAAAAGACCACAGGGAATAAGGAAGTAATTAATGAAAATTTAAAATTATGCTAATATATCTACAATTAATACAATTTGTTTATAAAATGTAAGACATAAATTTAAGACAAGAAAAAGTATTCGATGTATTTTGTTCCTTTTTGTTTTAATAGATTAATTTATTGGCTTAGGGTTTTATTACCACATGCGACATAGTTCGAATAACCGATAACCGAAAAGCACGAAAGTGTTTCAAGTGGTAGCATGGACAAATGCAGTGTACCACTATCCCCTCTAGGTGGAACAACCTATGAAGTAGACTGTTAAACTAATCCTGTATACCCGTCGGTGTAAATCTTTAACTTTTTATTTTATTTTTTATACATTCTTGAATAACTTAAATAATGTTCTTTATATATTAAAATATTTAAGTTGTTAAGTTATTTATTTTTATTATATTTCTGTCACTATTTAAATTTTATGATCTTTATTAGTTCATGTTCTTATGCAATACATTTTTAATAAATCGCATGTATATATCGGTGGTCTTGAGCTGTTTTATAAGAAGAAAGGAGCAAAGTTTTGTTTTGTTATATTATTTTGTAGTTAGTGTACAGTATTTTTTTGAACCCTGATTCGTTGTAACTTTCTTAGGGCTATCGACAAGTGAATCCAGTGATTATTTATTATATAACATAATATTATATAACGTAGTATTACGTTATATTTTCCATTATGTAACGTATGTACGTATTTATTTAAGTATATTTGTATATCTGTGTATAATTTATGTAGTTCATTCTCTAATAACTGTATAATCCGTTTACCTCTCTTCTATCTGCCTCGAATTTTCGCAGCTCGGGTTGATTAGTAGAAAATGCTGATTATCATTAAGTCTGTCCAATGCCCCTCAGTTATCTGAGTAATACAATTAAAGTTTTTTTAAAAAAAAAAAAAAATATCTAATTAGTTTAATTAGTAGTACAGTAGTAATGTTATTTAGATTTTAAACGAAGTTTGTTCACTTAATATTTTCTATGAAAATACAGTGGAATTATTCAGATCTCTCTATGACGTGAAATGAAATGAAAAGCTCGTTAAAATATAAATGAAACTGAGCGTTTTTGACTCTTTTTTTACTATGAGAACAATTCAACCAAATTACTAAATACTAGTAACTATTGACTTTATCTAATGCATTTTTTTTTAAAGAATATTAGTAATAGCAACTAACATTACTAATATTACGGTTAACCACTCAAACTACGCCGAAAATGCTTGTGCTAGGAGATGGCCCACGACAATAGTCTAATGGTGGATACGAACCTATGACCTTAATTTTCGCAGACCGTACTCTAAATAATTAGGTATTGACGCTTCAATGCATTGTTGAGTAATTATAATTCTATTTGTAATCTTCTGTGTATGTACTTATTCTTTTTCTGATATTTCTAAATGTAATTTACTAAACATTCTATAAAACTTGAGCAGTGACTAAGCGCCCTCTTATAATTCGCGGTACGCGAGCAAACCGACTTTTATCCCCAGCGCCGGCAATTTTAAATGCTGATTGACCAAGTGCTTGGCGGTGAATGAAACCATAGACAAAAGTAATAAAAATATATATTTCTGAAAACATGTAAGTCCTCCAATGCGCAGAAGCCGAGTGGCTTTTACATTTATATCTCCAACATATATCCAACAGAACAATATACGTTGCGAGATTTAAAAAAAAACGTATAAAACAAAATCATCGCCGGACTGATTGTTTGTACTCGATTTGCATATAGCATTAAGTCTATGTAGATTTGTTTCAAAGTTCAGTATATATGCACGCTTGGACGTGCGAGGACCGCGGGCGAAAACAACTGTTACGATTTTGGTTAAAAATAAATATGGGTACGAAAGAGACGAATGTCGACGTGCACCCAGATCTCCTGAAGGAAAGAACAAAATGTAATTTCAACATTGAAGAGGTAACCTACATCATCGATGGCGGTAAAGATAAGACACTACAGAGAAAAAAGATCGGTAAGTTATCACGCTAAAAAAACTTTTTTAATAAAAAAAATTTGTTTAGTTTTTTTCTGTGCGTAAAAACAGGTCCTTGTATAATGTGTTGTCTAGTGGTTGTTTAAAATTAGACTTAGTGTCATTGCCCCCAACGATTAGCGATACAATTTGTGAAAGTTTAAAGCGTACATTAAGATTCAATACAGTTTAATACTTTTTAATTTTTTAATCAGACACCTGGCCCTGGTTATTTTAATTAACCAGTATAGTATCTTGCTATAGCGTCGCGGGCCCTGGTTTTTTTTTTGGCTGATGGCCGCTCAGAGACCGATACAGTGCGCAGGATGTCGTTGGTGTAAATTATGTAGAGGACGGGACCTAAAGCTGATCCTTGTGGTACTCCAGCATGAACGGGGTGTGATTCGGACCGGTTTCTCTCGACGCGGTATCGAAAGGTTAGGTTGTGGAGATAGTCGATCTGGCAACCCGAGTTCATAAAGTTTATATATGAGTGCGTTGTGCTAGATCTCGTCACTTATATAAAAAGCGTTCCGGTCCTGGATTCGATTCTCAGTTGAAGAACAATACTGCGTTGGGTTGTATTATATTAATTTGCGTTATATTAATTTTTGGTTTTGGTAAAATGCGTTATATTAATTTTTGGTTCTGGTAAAATGCGTTATATTAATTTTTGGTTTTCGTATTCGATATTATTGGTAATGCATTACATTGAACTAGCAATAGGGACGTCGTGTAAATGCCTCTGTGTTAGCGCAAATACGAGTGGTAAAAAAACTAAAGTAAAGTAATATACTAAATAATAAATAATATAATTTAATAAGTAACCGGAATATCGTCCAAATCATGTCATTCAGTTATTTATGTAATAATATCTTTATTGGGATACAAAAGACAATAGTACAAATAGGCGCACATAATAGCAAGTGTCCATCTACATTTGGGTGGATCAGAGAAAATGTGACAATAAGATTATACAAATATCTTAAGAGAAATATTGCCTCTCATTTTAAATTTGTGTTTAACATAGTTCGTATATATTTTTTGTTTGGAATTAGTAAAGACATCGGAATTTGAAGTTATTGCCAATCTAGAAACCTTTCGGCAAATTTCGCTGGAGGCATAACAGTGATACGCTCGCGCCATAACAGTTAATTACAATTTAATTCAATCCAACTCAGTTAATTTAGTTTATTTACAATTCTAAACATAAAATGTTAAAACTATTTTATAAATTTTGATGACACGAATACAATATGTTCATTGATTCTCTATACAATAAATATTTCAATTGAATTGTTGTATTCTTTATGCGTTACACGCATAGACGAGAAAAAGTTCGTTGTATAAAATAGGAAATATTTCCCACCACGGCGATATCTTCTGGTTACTGCGAGATGATATCAACTGCGCAAAATATTTGATAGTGACGTAAGCATTTGTGTTACCACAGAGGCACTCACTCGTCGTTCCCTTACCTATTCCGATGTAATGCACGTGTACAATAATAACGGAGTAAACTTAATATGCAGTGTCAGGGAGACGGATCATATACCCAGACAGTCAACAATTTGTGATGAACAAATATTGTTTGCTTCCTGGAAATCTAACAAACGTAGTCTAGCCGCTACACCACGCAGTACCATACAGTATTATATTTTAAGATAACAACTGTACATAGAATACGCACATTAGTTGTAAATTCTATAATTTCTGAATGAGTTTATTTTTTTATCAGCGAAACGAATAGAATAATGATTTCTTATATCAGACATATTAAAATGCCGTAAGTCTTTTTAGTCAAATTCGTTTCGTAAATCAGTAAAAATACAGAGGCGTTCATTCGTCTTTGCCTTCCCTAGGAAAAACCCGAATACAAACAACGAAACAATACCCAAATATTGTTCCTCGGTTGAGAGTCCAACTTTGATTCCCTGATACACAGCCATATGCTCTAATGCACGTCCATCAAGGGTAGTGAACCCTAGCTGGATGTGCTTTATACATATGCTGGATATGGAAAGTTCGTGCAGTGTCAGTAGTTGATAAGAAAATCAACAATTCGTGTTGTACAAATATTATTCTTCGATAGAGAGTTGAATCGAGAACCCGTTAATCGGTAGTCAGGTACTCAGATCACGCTACACGTCTATGATTAACATGCAATTTTGACGTGATCTCACATGTATGAACATGCAATAAATATTATTTTATCACCTTAGAGTATCAAACTACAATATAAACAATTTAGATTTTTCACTAATTGAGTGTCAAGTGAAATATAAAAGGCTACATAATTCTTCCGTCATGGAAAAAGCAATGAAAAAACAATTAATACATTTTAGTGGCGTGTAGCGGGAAACAGTGCAGGTTGACCACTAACTAAATAGTTCGACGATTTGTGTAAGTTAGTGATAGATAGAGGTTCATACTTAGAGGGGTTTTATCCAGTTGGAGTCCAGCATAACACTTCCGCCGCCCCTTCGCGGGGGGGTATTCATGAGATTTCATATTTCATTAAAAAAAGTTCATACTTAGTGACAGTCAAGGGGTGGTTTACTTTTAGACGGTAGTATAACCACGGTGCAGTTGGCTTCATAACATAATGGATCGGCTTGAAGAAGTACCACGCCCTCACGGAATACCAGCGTGATGCAGCAGCGTAGGGCTGCTGTGTATCTCGTATGTATGGATATCAAATACCCAATTACGGGTAACGAAGCAGTCTATCTCAGTCCTCAGAGGTGTGTTGATAACTTGTGTTCATTTTGAATCTTTCTTGACGATTGATAAAAATGTCATGGGACGGTATCATCACTTAGATTGTGGGCTCGTTTCTTACCTCTTATATAATATATAAAAAAACCTTTCAGCAGTGAAAAAATATTTTACAGGCGATTACTATAATATACTGAGTATGCAATTATAGTAAGGTTATCAAAATTCCGAAAGGTCACATTGCATTTTCGTATACTTTACGATAAAGTTATAAGAGATAACAGAGTAGATTTGATGCTCGTGCGTCAAGTATATCGCTGGTTATTAACGTAATACATAATACGAACTTATCTTACCTAGCATCTCTTTGTTGTGTCTATCATAAATAATAATGTAATTGTTACCTATACCTAAATACATATATGTTATCCGTTTTTTATGCACTTTTAGTAACACTTCAAACCCAAAGAGGTTCTCTTTATTTTAATCAACTATTGTTTTGTGTTCCTAAACTCATCTTGGTATTAATAAACTAAATTGGAGAATCATTTATTTAAATTTAACACTGGTCACCTCATAAGTTTGATCCAAATTGTATGAACAGAGAACAATGTATTTCTTCAACAGGTGATAGCGATTGGCGTAAATGTTTTGTGCAAATGCAAATTTGCATGTAAATGTTTAGTAAAATGTGTTTAATTTTTATTTTATTAAAATTAACTCTTTTGTTCTTTGAGTTTGAGTGCACTACGAGTATTTTTTATTTCGTATACCTGTACACACGTTTAAAAGCTTGGCTCTATCAAGCATACGTATTGTTTCAGAGGAAATTGCTCTGAATAGCGGAGCATCCATTGACACGATTCCTGAAGAGTGTCTAAGCCTTAAGGAGAGGTACGACAACGCTGTTAGAAAATCTTGCGTCTACGCTAACATAGTCAAGAATGAATTGCTCGAAATCACTGGGTTAGAAGCACTCGGGTAAGTCTATATATATTGAACTGAGCAAAAAAAGTATAGTTCAACGATTTAAGATGTTAATTATACTTTGATTTTGACCATGGTGATAGCAGAAGGGTTAATGGAATACCCGTAGGCCATTGTTAT
The DNA here is from genome assembly GCA_029286865.1 of Teinopalpus imperialis. Lineage (NCBI taxonomy): Eukaryota > Metazoa > Arthropoda > Insecta > Lepidoptera > Papilionidae > Teinopalpus > Teinopalpus imperialis. Next base: position 15,781,462 of record JAGSMU010000020.1, on the reverse strand, counting down.
CCCCTTTTGTGTAATTAGGTCAGAGAAACGTTCGGATACGTTGCGATATAGCACAAATGATGCTTCAGCTGGCAATTTGTTCTGGATTAACCACTTAGAAGCTGGACCACTACCTATTTCTATATTTTTATTATTATATTTAGGGTGATAAACGAGAATATAGAAGATACGTTATTCCTGCGACCCATGCCACCCATATTTATTCTCGATAAGGAATTATAATGGAGATGAGTTGTCACCATTGAGGAGTAAGATCGAATGTCTCCAGTAATATTATCAAAGGATATCTTTCTATTTTATGAGGTCGTAGTCCTTACCCGGTCGAGACGACCCCCATATGCTACGGCTAGAACCAAACCCACTCTACTATTTACTGCTATTACTGAAATCTAATAAACATAGGTTTGATGAACCTAGCCTAAGGTGTCTATTCGTCTAGGCTGTTGTCCACTTGCGCTTAAAGCACAATCAAAATATATGTCATATTCTATTACATGACAGTAACTCTATTGAGGAAATTTACAACTTTGCTTTGTAAATATCATGCAATCCTTTTGTTTCGATTTAATGTATTTGCACTTGGAACTCTGATACCGGATAGGAATACTTATTGTATTGAAATAGTGTAGATATAACGGAAGGTGTACAATGCTTTGTGTGTGGGGAGTTTAATTTTAACTTGAAACGATTTGACAATTTTAAAAGAGTGGCCTTTGACTTTCTTGCCGATACTTCTCTCTGGTTCTATTTCTTGAAACCCGACGATAAATTTATTCAATAGTTGACGTGTTCAAGTGCTTTTCAAGGCTTATGCAAATAATTTATTCTTTGATTTTTGAGTTTTATAGGTAAATGTCCTCTAGATGATATACAATTATTACGCTAATAATCACAATGCAATCTATGATGCTCTATCATCACTTCCTTATCTTAAAGCTTCCAATATATCTCTATATCTCATGACAGATTAGATATTCGATCTTCGTTTAATAACAAGATTTTTTCTTTGTGAACTTCTAATTTTGTTAAGGTTAATTCAATAAATGAGATCTATGTTGATTTGCGATAAGGTTGATTAAGGTTGGCGTTAAATGTCGTTTTAAACCTCCGGTTGGCAATCGAAGATAAGAAACCACGCGGTCAAGCATGATTTGAATTGACCGACTTTATATATGTTAATAATTTTAATTATGTATGGAGTAATAAACCATGCCTGTAGGTTACTGTTACCGCTCATTTCTTTTGTTTTCATGGCTGGTCTCATTAAAATGTAATTGGATTTAGATTTTTTTTTAATTCTTTGTTAATTTGAAAAGGCTTCAATCTTATTCTAATAAGAATAGACATGGTGGCATAATCTATTATGCCACCCTCTTCGCGAAAACAATCACATAGTTAAAACGGGTAAATAATATTAAATTATCTCTACGTCTCATTCTTATATCTTCATCTTTTTTGTCATTATTTTATATATCAACTATTTATGAATAGAATTAATTTTCTTTCTTTCTTTTTATATAGAATCCTAACAGTGTCTGTGTCTAATGGATTTCATAAAATTATGATTAACAGAAAACAAGTTTCTTCTCTCCAGCTCATTCCTGTACTGTGTACGATATTATCGAAGATGTTTATGGCACAAGTTATATGACAGTCAAGCTGTTCTCTTCTTGTGATTGAAAAGAAATTTGTTAATCACTATAAACAGAAATAGTTACCATCTACGATAGTTTTCAAACCTAATGACAACGTTAATGTATAATTGGAAATTCCCCTTCCCCTTAAGAATTCCCCTTAAGTCTAACCTTGGTAGCTGGAAATCCAGATGCTTACTTATAAGTTCACACTAAACGTGTATTCTAAATTTGATTTGTTAATTGAAATATTTAGTGCTGTTTTATCACGTTTATGTTTATGGATCTTAGAACCCCGGTAATCCGGCGCACTGCAGATGCTTTTTTCAAGGACGTATCACCGTTTATGCTTCACTTCGGCATGTTCGTGCCCACTATCATTGGGCAGTGTACACCTGAGCAGCAGGCGAAGTGGCTGCCACGGGCTCTGGAGCTGCAGATCATCGGGGCTTATGCGCAAGTAAGTAACTCCCCTCACCCAAGACCCTTGGTAGCAAGTTGACATCTTCGTTAGTAAAGTCATCATCAAGGTTTACAGTGGTAGAGGATCACACCCTGAAAAAGTACTACTCGCAGACCGTATATCACAATAACGCCGCAGTATTTTGTTTCGATACAATTAAAGGTGAACGATGCATCTGTATATTGAATTTTTGTTTGAGGATGTCACATGCAATGGGCATCACCTATAATTTACCAATAGGTATACTACGTGCTCGTTGTAACCCTAATATTATAAAATTAAAAAAAAACAGCATTTATCATACTATATAGGTTATATGATATGAAATTCTATCTGAGAATCGAACTAAGAAGCCTAAATAACTTTTAGCAGATCCATCAATACTCTCACGGTGGGAATTCTGACCTAATCATACCTATACGTCCTACAGTTAGGCACACGACAAAAGCAAGAGGATATTGAAGCTTAGTCCTCAAGGCAATAAAACATATTTTATGGCAAATAATTGAACATTTATAATTTATATATAAATAATACATGCAACGAAAGTGCATACTATGTGCATTGGCTCAAGGCATTGTTATCAAGGTTGCCAGGTCCAGCGTATACAAGAGAAAATAAAGAAACTGTTTAAAATAAGTGTTTGATAACATTGAGAAGTTCCTCTTCCCCTTGAACTAGAAGATATATTTCAGCTTCACGAACTCTGTAAGTCGAGATGGATTCGGTGGTTTACCTCACAGTTGATGTGCCATTTTTTTTTATGTGTCTCATGGTTGATTTGCTAATCGGACTAAAAAAGTAACAGCCTATATAAATAAATCCCACAGTTGTGCCTACTCTCTAGAGAGGGTGTTAGAGCATAATCCACCATGCGGCGTTACTGCGGATTGGCGGACTCACATGTTTTCGAAATAATATATACTTTTTTTATGCTACTATATTTCTCAGGCATGCTGGATGATTTCATTCACCGCCGAGCACGTGCTAAATCAGCATTTAAAATTGCAATTATCAATGCGCCATCACCGGGAATCGAACTCGGTTTGCTCGCATACCGTAAATTAAAAGCGAGCGCTTATACATTCAGCTATACCACGGCTCGGCCCGGACTATTCAGACTATATATTACTTCACTCCCCAGCCGATATAGATATCACACCGAAACCTAAGCATGAGTGAGTGCTGAGGTTATATTTCCATGTACCGGTTACAAGTCACGTTATTAATGATTTTCAGACCGAGCTGGGCCACGGCACATTCATCCGAGGTCTGGAGACAACTGCTACGTACGATGCTGACATGGAGCAGTTCGTATTGCACAGCCCTACATTAACATCCTGCAAATGGTGGGCCGGAGGACGTAAGTTTTACTAACGTCCCCTATATTATTAGTACGTCAAAGAGAAGAGAAAGAGTTTAAATCTTCGGTACCGCTTTTTCTGTGGCAATAGACCATCGCAATATATACACATATGAAATACAATAACTACTGCATTAAGTATATGAAAATTGGCTTCATCTTACAAAAAACCTAGGATAGTTCGATCCAGAAGGCAACAAGTTTAACGTCAAGGAACGACTGAGTGTACGTTTTTTTACGTGCATTCTTTCCTCTGCAATAATTTTATCTATTAGTAAAAACCTGAGGGACAGTTAGTACACGTGGCTCTTTTGCAGATTTCACATGTAAATTGAAAATGTAATTAACATTTTTATTGACTGCACTTGAGATCGCACTTGGTTTACTCGCGTACCGTGGAACTAACGAGAGCTTAGAGTAAATAACTGAGACGACGTAATAATGTTACAATAGATATGTACATATATTGGTATAAATAGTGCCAAGAAAGTTGGTGTTACGTTCGGATATAAAATATTTATAGAGTTTTAGCTTACACACTATAACACTTTAGGCAGCCTCGGTCGCAGAAGAACCACTTCCTTACAAAATAACTACGTAAAGTTGTACAATACTTTAGAACAGATGTGTTTCTTTTGGTGATGGAAATAAACTGGAAACCTTATTACCGATGAGACATTATACTCATTCAATAATATGAAATCGGCACAAGTAATCGGTCACCGGTTTCTTCAAGGTGATATCGCAAGGAGTTTTATTATTTTTACTGATATCTGTTTTTTTTAAAGAATAGGTGGTAAACGTAAAAGCATCTCACCTGATGGTAAGTGATTACCGTCGTCTATGAACATCCGCAACACTAGAGGTGACGCAGTCGCCTCTGCATTATGATTTCTTATTGGAGATGAATGCGGGTGAGATGGTTCTCAGTAATTATTTACTATCAGATAAACTGTGTATGATATTTCTCTCCATGGGATTGGAATAAAAGACGCTAGAACTAATAACCATTATTTTTATCCAATATTTGCAGGATCAAATTATATTGGTCTTTTCAGTCGGTAACACCGCCAACCACTGTATCGTCGTCGCCCAATTATATACCAAAAGTCAATGTCATGGTACCCATCTATTCATCGTTCCGATAAGAGATATGGAGACCCATGAACCTCTGCCTGGAGTCAAGGTCGGAGACGTCGGACTGCGTATGGGTTTCAACACCGCGGACAATGGGTTCCTTAGGTTCAATAACTATAGAATTCCAAGAGAAAATATGATGATGAAGAATGCTAAAGTGTTAAAGGTAAATGGATATTTGTTATTTTTTGGATTTTGCTTTTTAAAAGTTTTAAAATTTATCCAAAAAATACCAACATAGTTTTTAAGAAAAGAAATGATAAATGTAATCCGTAATAGCATATTGTTTTTGAAGCAGAATTTATTTAAGCAGGACTGGAGGGTAAAATCAGAACTTTTTCGGACGGATGTAACGTTTACGCCCTTCGAGTCAGTCTTCGCGCACAGGGGAACGGTCCAGGCCGAGGCTCCCTCGAGGGAACCCTTGTTTTGGTTACCTTTTAATAAAGTTCTTGGCTGAGTGCCCTCAAACCTCGCCCATTCAACCCGCTGTAACTGTAAAAACTGCCGGGCTAACAGTGACCATCTGCCATAAAAATAAAAGAAGAAAAGTAACTTTTACGCGGTTTCCGCATAAAGCAGAATAAAAATTATGTAGTTGAATACTAATAAAAAAAATATTTTATTGATACATATTTTATTTTAATAATAAGTAAATAAATAATTTTTGACACATTGAATAACATTATAGTTTTTTGCCAATTCTATTGCGTTTATTTTAAACTTTTTTATCCTAACGTTTCGAGTCCTTTGCAGCACTCGTGATCACGGGGAGGACTGAAGTATTTGATGCCCCGATGTCGTAGTTAACTCGAAGTACCGTCAGCTTTTTTAATTAATTATTTTTTAGTAAAAAAATGCACCTACATTGTCATTTGTTCCTCAGAACTGTGATGGAATGCCTTTTTACCTGTAATTCTATCCCCCGATCTCCGATCTGTGCCTGCCATACTCTGATCACTGCGCGTTCCTATCACCTTCTAGTAATTATGTATATATATATTTAATTTACAGGATGGAACATATGTGAAAGTGGGCCGACATAAAAAACTTACGTATGGTACCATGGTTTTCGTGAGGGTGACTTTGGTGATGGAGGCGGCCTACAACTTGAGTAAAGCAGTCACTATTGCCGTGAGGTATTCATCTGTAAGGAGACAGTCGCAGCCCAAGCCAGAGTAAGTAAAGAAAGAGTATCAGTTACCTCGATTCGATTCGAGATCAATGTATTTTTTTGTATATATATATAAATATATGTATATATATTTATATATATATATATATATATATATATATATATAAATATATATATATATATATATATATATATATATATATATATATATATATATATATATATGTATATATATATCGCATGATCAGTCTAGTACACAAAGACCAGTGATGAGTGCAAAAGATTACGTATTTCCTACTAAATATTTTTGTCATACAAATGAGGTACAATGCTGAGCCACCTGCATCCATCGATTTCCCGCACATTATAGCAGTCTCTGGGAGAGACCTAGGTTCAACAGTGGGCTAGTGTTGGGCTCAAATAATGATGTTGGTGTCCTTGACAATGGAACTGAACTTACCTCATACATGCTTTACAGTGGACCAACGAAGGTTCTGACGAATGAGTGGTTCTAACTTTGCTCAAATACTAGGGCGTGTTGACCAGAAGATCGGCAATGCATAGAAGGTGGCGCCGGTGTTTAAATTGGTCAGAAACACATCATCATCACTGTATAACGACAATGCATGCGCAACTTGAATCTTTGTGGTGACTAATGAATGATTTAGGTATTTATGAGGCGTAGTCATCTATCATGAAGTGAATTGTGTGATGGGTTGTTAGCCTTAATTCCATAAAAAATCTAACTCTATCCCTAGCGCTCCAGAACCACAGATCATCGACTACCTAACGCAACAGCACAAGTTGTTCATATGCATAGCGACAGCGCATGCGTTGCAACTGACCGGACTCTGGCTGTGGCGAACCTACGAAGCCATGCTGTCTGACATGAGAAGCGGTAACACGGACGCCTTACCTGAAGTTAGTATGATTTATCGTTTGGTTAGTATTTATTAATGTGGCCATTAACAAATATTAACCAAGAGACCAACGGAAGGCGGCAACCTAATTAGACTGGACATGGAAACCCGGAACTGTAGCTTTTAGTAACAACGACCTTATCATTAAGTTTACCTGGTGAGTGATTCGTATGACCGCTGATAAATTCATCTTCGATAAGAATTCTTAATCACCTGCATTATCATTCCTGAGGATTAAGATAGAATTCTTCGTTGCCAGTGATAAGGAGGGTATGTGGTTTCTTAGATGCTCGAAACGAAGTTCATCAGTGTAGCTATAAAATAGGTCTTTCACGAATAGACCAACCAATGTGACCACGCTTGTGATCTCTTAGACAATACAATTGTAAAACAGTATTTGGATATTCCTTTAATGGTGTAAATCCTCGAATAATTATCTGTTAGAGTCCTATATATATCCTAACATTCTATTCCCGTACTTCCAGCTCCACGCCTTATCCAGCTGTCTTAAAGCAATAAGCACCTCAGACTCCGCTGTTTATATCGAGCAGTGCCGCTTCGCTTGCGGTGGTCATGGCTACATGCTGTCCTCAAATCTGCCTCTTCTTTACTCCTTCGTCACCGCCACCAGGACCTACGAGGGAGATTACACAGTGCTACTCCTGCAAACGGCCAGGTCAGTTTTTAACTTACACATTTGTGATTTTAATTTTATTTCGAAATATGGCTTTTGTACAAAATCACCGTTGGGCCAAAACTTATCAAATTCTTGTCTCGGATAGTATAGTAAAGTTTCTTGTGTAGACTTTCCAACAAGAGCCAACTCCTATTCACAAGGCTCGTCACGAGCAGCTCCAACCGAGAATAATGCTCCGGATTTTATAGAACTTCATTGAAACTCATCGACCAGTCCAGACCTGAACCCGGTGGATTATAAAATAATATTTGACAAAGTGATCAATACTATAGGACAACGCCTATTTTAAAAGTTACTAAAACACGGATAATAAAACATTTTACTACTTTTACATACAGAGCGTGCAAAATAACTCGCATGAATTTTAACAATTTTGATGGATTAAATTTAAGTCTAGAAATTTAAAATAAATTTTAGCTGTTCGTTCAAATATAATTGGACATATAAGACTTTTAACGTTGTACTTACACTCCATTTTTGAGTCGCAATCATCATCAAAGTGTTTCTTTAAATTTACACATGATTCCAGATTTCTAGTGAAAGCTTGGGAGCATGCGGAGTGCGGCAAGCGCTTAACGCCAACTGTGGCTTATTTATCGCGTGCTGCTACAAAAGAAAAGGTGATATGGAACAATACTGCTGAAGGGATGATACGGTCCTTCCAAGCTATAGCAGCCGGGTAATTTTCAGAATATTATTTAAATAAATATGTCAATAACTAAATGCAACATTATTGAAGCAGGTCATAAGCGGACTGGGTTTATATCTTCACACAAATATTAAGTATTAAAATACAATGGAAATGTAGTCACTGCTCTTGGCATTTTACCATTACGAATAAGAATATAAATTATTTTATGTTTAGGTTATTATTATTATTATTTTTACTTTTTTCATAGAGTAGGTGGCAAACGAGCAAACGGCACACCCGATGGTAAGTGGTTACCGCCGCCCATAAAAATTTCATGACATCACTCTTCCTCCCGTTCTGGACCGGTGTAAATTTCAATAAGATCATAGGAAGCTTCAGATGCAGTATCATCGATACGGAATATACAGAACTTCCACTCAAATCCGATAAACCATTAATTTGTAATACACAATGTTTATTCTCGGCTGGAAATAAAACAATGGATTTTTTTACATTATTTACGATTTGATAGACTTCGGATCTTCGAAATTTATATTTTAATATTTTTCCTTAGTATATATTCATTATATATTTAACACATATTAACCATGTTTCATTTTATTTCTTGTTGCATACGAATGGATCGGCTCAGCCGGAATCAAGCCCTCATAAAAGTAAAATAGGAGCATAACACTTTTGTATTTCGTCTGGTTGGTGTACGGTTTAGGAAACCCTTATTACTGCTGACGAGTCATTCAAACTTAGTTTACAGGAGCGACTGTGCATTATGTATCCATATCGAGGCAGAATATGTGTGTGATGCACTACATAAATAATTTACCATCAGGTGAAATGTGTTCTCGTTTGCCATTTAGGATGTTATCATAAAAGCGTCTAGGTTTCCTCATGGTGTTACCTTCATCGAGCAAGTAGTAAATCAGCACTTAAAATTTCACTAGACAGGACCCGCGATCAAACTCTATTTGTTCGATAACGATGAAATCAAAGCGAGTGCCTTAATACTTGGATACCACGCCTTTGATGACGCTAAGAGATTTATAGAATGAATGACATGACATTGACAACAAATCATTTAAATATCTATATATTTCAGTAAAATTTCTGGGTGTGCTGACAATATCAAGCACCATGTGAATTCGGGGATGTGTTTCGATGATGCTTGGCAACTCACCACAGTGCGATTAGTGGCAGCGGCTGAGGTAAAATATGTATTTTAGATGATGGCGGTGATGGTCTGAACTGTGGAGAGATAGAGCTACGTTGTAGCTGTTTTCCTGATACATCATCAATGGATGGGATAGACCGGGAAAGGAATACGCCCTCGCGGAATACCAACGTGAAATGGCTGTGTTTCGCTTGGTGAGTGTTTGGATCCAGGGACCCAATTACAGATAACGAGGCATTTCATCTCAGTTCTCAGGGGTGACAATGCATGTATATCTTGTATATTAGAGGATGGATGAAGATATCATGGATTACCACTCACCATAAGGTGGTCTGTGTGATAACACTTAATTTTATAAAAAAAATCTTCCGTTAATGCAAGATACCGTTTTTCCATCACGGTCATGGACCTTACGACACATCTGGCAGTATAAAATTATCTGCTTCCTTAGTGGTTGGTTCTACGTACTATCTGGTCAGTCGTTGTCACTTTAAGTGACTGATGCTTTAGGTCGTGTAAACTACCTTTGAAAATGGACCTAAAATATGCTGAGATCGTGATGATAATCTTTGATTAACTTCATGTTTCTTGTCGTCTACAGTCCCACTGCCGTTCGGTGATCTGCGAGACCTACTGGAAGGAGATACAGCGATTGACGGCGACAAGTAGTGCCAACGTCAAGATTGTGATGGAACAGCTAGCCGAACTTTATCTTATATTTTGGGCACTGGAGTTGACGGGAGACCTCTTGAGAGTAAGTATGCCGAAATAAGTAAGCATTCTGAAAGTAAACGTGGTAGTTGTAACAAAGCTGTATCTAAAACTGGCTGTTCGGGGAGCACCGCGCCGACTGTTCTTAGGAAAATAGCCTAGCAATACTGTGTTACGATTCGTGTATGAAAGAAATCGAAACAGAGATCCATTTTACAGGTTATATGGCATTCCATCTCAATACTAAGGGATGATATAAGATCATCACCAGGGTGGACTGGTATTGAATTTGAAATTTAATAAACACTTACCTTCAGGTGAAAATATGCTCGTTTGTCACCCTTAATGTCGTAGGATATGTCTATTAAATACCAATATGTTAATTACGTTTTAATTACATACTGCTAATATTTTTAACGTGTTTATTTTAGTAATTAAAGAGTTTAATTAAGTCTTTTTTTCACCGTGAACTTTCTCATGAACTTAAGTTTTCTGAAAACATGTCCTAACCTAAGTTGTTTTTTTATTCCAGTACTCTACTGTGTCTGAGAAGGATCTTAATAGTCTGCAGCAAAGATACGAGGAGTTGCTGACTTTAATACGTCCAAATGCGGTGGGTCTTGTGGACGCGTTCGATTTAAGGGATGAGGTCAGTTTACTTCCCTTTTTTTTAAATGTTTAAAAAAGGATCGTGAATATATGTATAATTGTACGACTAGAAAATTACATTGGTCTCAGTCAGTTCTTCTTTGTGATAACAGTCATGTTTTATATGAATAAAAGGCAGTTTCCATATCTTAGCACAAGCATTTAAAGATTAGTAATAGCTTTTTAATAGCCTAATAGTTTAGGGTCCGGTCTGCGAAATTTAGGGTCGGAGGTTCGAATAAGCCATTCCGCTATTGGCGTGAACCATCCTCTTAGCACAAGCATTTTCAGTTGGAGTGTTTAACCGGAATTTTACTTAGATTCTCAGCATTCTTTCAATTTTTTTTTTTAAAAAGTGTTTGTATATTTTAGACCAAACTTCCAGGTTCTTTTGAAAAGTTAAGTAAGAGTCTAATACTAGTCACAAATATTGAGAATCCCGACAAGAAACTCAATCAACAATTCTTGTTTTGTGTATTTGCTTATTTAATTGCTTGACATAAAAAATAGCTAAAACAAGACATGTAATTTACTGAGATTTGTCTATATATAGATTCTACCGTTTGGCAAATCCCAGCTACCTAGAAAGAGTATCGAAGCATAGTGCTATTGAAGTAGAGAAGTTAGCGGTGTTTCAGTGATTTTTTTAAGGTTTGTCACCAGTAATAAAGGTCTCCGGATCCTTACAAACACAGCAGCGACATGCTGCTATTTTACGTAGGCATCCTGTGTGGGCCACGGTCTCGGTTCGAGCTGACCCATTCATACTGCAGCTAGAAACAAACTGCAGTGTAGCTCTACCACTGGTATAATATAATAGAATAGAATAATACGATAAATTAAAACTATGATGACCTCGCACGTGGATTAATACAGCCAGCAGTCACTAACTGATTAAAGTTGTGGACCCATCAGCATTATGCACAAGGCATCACTGAGCTCCATGCTGAGTTAGGACTTTTATCTACACGAAACTTTTTTCCTTTATTCTTTTAACAGAGAGTTAGAGCTACTATGCAGTTTGTTTCTAGCTGCAGAATGAATGGGTCAGCTCGACTACGCCCTCACAGAATACTACCAGCTTAAAACAGCAGAATAATGTTGCCGTGTTTCGTCTGGTGAGTTCAAGGTTCCGGAGACCCTTCTCATTACTGACGAGGTATTCGATCTTAGTCCACAAGGGTGACAACGCAACTGCATTATGAATCCTTATCAAGGATGAATATAGATGTCATGGGCCGCAGGTGCCATCAGGTGAACTGTGTGCTCGTTTGTTAGGTTTTTTATAGTTATAGCAATTTGTTTTGCCAACTATTAAACGATGTTCATCATTATTATCACAACCTACTATATGGAGCGAATTTGCAGGAAGTCGATGGATGCAGGTAGCTCAGGATCGTGCATGGCAATCAAAAATTATATTCAGCGATAGACTAAACGATATTATTTTTAGTAAAATACGCGGCGGTACGCTGCTAAGCCCTCGTTTGCTAGAACTGCCTAGTAATACAACCTATTCAGTCTATTCGTAGGGCAGCAGGTAGAGCCTGGAGTAGAAGAGCCGAAGACCAAGCTCAGTGGCGTGCCATGTAAGAGGCCTATGCCCAGCAGTGGTCTGACACAGGCTGTTGAAGATTACTATTAAAATTATATAATTAGGTAGTCTTTTGTAACAAACTACTCCTACAACGATAAAGAAATTATTTAACGATTGTGATGTAAAAATTATCTAATGAAGGATACCACACATATCGTATTTATCTTTGAAGTTAGTTACGTTCTTTGTTTTTTAGTTTTATCTGATAGATAATTTATGTTTTCATGAACAATTTAATTTATTATGTTATTTATTAAATTACTCATTTTAGATATAAACTATTTAAAATACTAATACCAGATAAATCAAATAAAACATAATATTTTATTAGTTATTACGTATAGTTCTTGAATGTATAATAATTAATACATGAACAATTTATGAAATAAAACATGACTTTAATTTGTAATTAAAATAGTAGTTTTCTAATAATAATATTGTTACAATCCTGTGAAGAAGTGGGGCCTCGTGGCGCCGCCACGATGACGGAATAGCTGTCACGGCGCTACAGAGCGCACCGGCGGACCCAGCGGGCGTATTCTGTCTCGTTGCAAGCCTGTAACAAAGAAAATATTATTAATAAGGACGGTTGTATGGCGTTGAATTAACAGTGAATATTGTTGAGAATGAATTAAGAAAATGAATACCGCACCGGTCGGGCACGACACTCTTGGCTTGGCACTCGCTCGTGACGGACGTCTTTTAATTATTGTCATTAAGTGGTGGTGGTGGTGGAGGTGGTTTTATCGGAATCGAGTTCAGATTCGGAGTTTTTAAATTTGTTTTATCGGATTCGCAATCGGAACCAGAACCAAAATCTGAGACGAAGCCGGAAGTAAAAAGGAAGGAGCAGTTCAAAATAAAATAATACGACTATCTTCCCCGCAACCGGGATTCCCCGTATCACATGTATAAAGTTTATACATGTCGTACGGGGAATCCTAGTTTATACTATAAACCTCTTTAAAAGCGCCGACGGTCTGCTTTCGCCGCCCCTTATATATACTTCGACCTCCGATTAATCTCCGGTACAATGTCACCGGATCCGAAGTCGAAATCGAAGGTGTAATATCAATCGGAAGTTCCGACCTTTCGGAATCGGAATTGAACCTCCGTAACATCCCTAATTGTCATAGCCTAATTTCGGTCCTATCATTTTATTTTTGACTAATTGTTAAATGCGATAAATGTTTAAGTTGTGCGTTTAAAATGTGCTAAGTTAAAAAACCTATTTCGTTTAAAGTCATTTATAATATCTTATTCTTCATCTTTCAATTCTTATTCGTAAAATGTTATTTTATTTGTAGATATACGAATAATTCGGGTAATATTTTGTATTTGTCATTTAAATATAAGAACGGCCTTTTTAATACTACTTATTGGTTGCTTATTGGGTTTTAGATCTTACAATCAACGTTGGGTGCCTACGACGGCCGTGTGTATGAGCGCCTGATGGCAGAAGCTTTGAAGAGTCCACTCAACGACGGACCGGTACAATCAAGCTTTCACAAATACATTAAGCCACTAACGAAAGGAAAACTGTGATAAACTTACACTTAATGTGATATGTTATAATAATATTTAAGTTTACAATGTTTCAAATCAAATTTATTATTGTAAAATATGTTACTGTACTAAATATTGAAAACGTAAAATGTTAACTATATACATATATAAATCCCACAGCTGGACGTAGACCTCCTCTCTAGAGGGTGTAAGAGAATAGTCCATTAAGGGGTTCCACCGCAGTTTGGCGGTCTTCACATTATCGAAATATTTTTTTAAAATTATTATATGTAGGTTTCCTCAAGACGTGTTCCTTCACCATCGAACATGTGGTAAAATTAGCACTTAAAATTGCAAATCAAAAATAGCATCGGTGCTGGCCGGGGATGAAGCTCAGACTTGTTAGCGTACCTTGAATTAAAAGCGCGAGTTTAGTTTACTGAGCTATCACGGCTCAATAAATATTAATTAAGTTATATATTTTTTTATTAGCTGCAAGAATGAAGCATTTTGAGAATTTATTATATGGGTTATCTTTATTATTTATAAAATTATAAATATCTCTAAGAAAAATAGTAAATGTAGGGTGTTTGGGATGGAAGGGTTATAAAATAAATTTGTCAATTGGGCATATTATGGGACCAAAGAATATAAAATGAATTCAATTTAATGAATTTAATTCTTAGTCAAAAAACTTATGAGTATTTTAATACTTTTAATTTGAAGTATTTATAAATAAATTGAATATAAATGAGAAAACTATTTCGATTTTATTTTTGTTAATACAATAAAGTACTTTTCCCATACGTTTTGTGGCGGTTCCTTTATCCCATGAAGGTTTTTTGTGAACACTGAATTGTGCTTTTTTTTTTTTTTTTTTCGGGCTGAAGGCCACTGTTAGCCCGAGGGCTTTTACAGTTTCACCGGGTTGAGAGGTGACCGAGCGCTAATGGCACTCAGTCGAGACCTCTATATATAGGTAACCAGCACAAGGGCTCCCGAGAGGGAGCCTCGGCTTGGACCGTTACCTTGTTTCGCGAGAGCGTCTGACTCGAGGGTGCCCGAGAGGGCCGAACCTCGGCTCGGTCAGTTGCTTCTGACAGTGGATTCTTTAAATTCGCTATGATTATTAGCTATCTGTACCACCACTTCGGAATGCGTGGGCGCTGGAGAAGAAGTGGCGCAAGAAACTCCAGCGACGCTTCTATCTGTATGGACTGGAAGAACCGACCAGTGACATGGCGGTATCGCGAATATCCTTGTTTGTGACGCCCTCGCCGTCGGCGGGGCGATGTGAGGGTGCAATGTACGTGTGTTGTGTTTTATGAAGGGCTTGGGCCCTGGTAGTCACGTCGTCGGGTCATCGAGAGCGTGCCTCGGTCTCCTTCGGACGCGGGTGACTCTGTGATTCGCGATGGGATTGTAAGTGGCGGCACTTACAATCAAGGGGTTAGAGTGTGTGACGGCAGAGTCGAAATATCGGCGGGAAGCCTGCTTCAGGTACTGAGCTATGGTCGGCAGCTCAAGATCTATGTGTAGATTTTCATTACGCAAGAACCACGGTGCACCGGTGGCCTTGCGCATGAAACGATTTTGTATTACCTGAAGTCGGTGAATGTGACGCGGGGAAGCATGCGCAAAGACGGGGCTTGCGTATGTCATTATGGGTCGGATGCACGCTTTGTATAGTGTAATTTTATTACGCAGGGACATTTTGCTATTTTTATTGAGTAACGGGTGCAAACGACCTAGGACGAACGCTGCTCGATTCCGTACGCGGTTGACATGCGGACCGAAGGTGAGTCTTTCATCTAAAGTAACGCCTAAGTATTTGACTGTCTGTTCCCAGAGTTGGACGATCAAATAACTCTATAGTTGGGAGATGCAGCGTTTTGTTGCGCCGAGAGAAGTACATGGCTGCACTTTTGGTAGGGTTAACCTCGATCCTCCATTTCCGAAACCATTTCCCTAAGGTGTTGGCTGCAGATTGGAGGCGTCTACAAATAGCGTCTGGTTTGAACCCAGACACATAGAGGCCGGTGTCATCGGCGAAAGGGCTAGCTCTACACCGCGAGTGCGCGGTATGTCGTTGGTGTAGAGTGTGTACAAAATAGGACCTAGGACGGAGCCTTGTGGTACTCCGGCACAAATAGGGTGAACCTCGGGCGCGTTCCCTCGACGCGGTAACGAAAGGTTCGATTTCGGAGAAAGTCTCGTATGATAAGTACGAGTCGATCTGGCACACCGAGCTCATATAGTTTGTATATGAGCCCGTTGTGCCAGACCTTGTCGAAAGCTTTCGCCACGTCGAGGAAAAGTGCCCCAGTTTGGTAGCCCTGAAGAAATTTACTGAGGATGTGCTCCGTGATGCGGTGCACTTGATGTGTGCATGAGTGTTGGGTGCGAAACCCGAACTGCTCATTGATTGGTAGCCCTCAGGACAGCATGAAGTCCTTGAGGCGGGCGAGGATGAGCCTTTCATATACCTTACCCAAGACTTTGAGTAGGCTTATGGGTCGATAGGCTGATGGATCGGTTGGATGTTTTGAGGGCTTGAGAATCCCTATGACGTCGGCTTCCTTCCAGGTGTTCGGGAAGGTGCCTTTGGATATGGCCGCGTTGTAGATTATTACCAGTAGGTGTAAAATGGACATGGGTAGGAGTTTCATCACCTTGTTGGTGATGCCGTCGGGGCCGGGAGCCTTGCGTGGTCGCAGGTTTTAATTATGGACTCAACTTCGGTGCATGTGACTTGGGTAACGGAATCGCGAGGTGGTTCCTTACTCCTCCGATCGACCTCGCTCTCAACCATTGCAAGGTGAGCGGCGTCGATCGGTAGTGTGCTCGGTGAGCATTGGAGCTCCAGATTGTCAGCCAGACATTCGGCTTTCTCTTCGTCTAAGAAGGCGGGTGGTTTATTAGGACGCGCTAAGGGAGGCATTGTTTGGGCGTTGCCCCCTTTTAGGGATTTGGGAAGTCGCCAGAAGGCGAGGTGGGAAGGTTCGATATTGGAGAGGTGATTATCCCACCGATCGTTCCTGTACTGGGCTATGCGTGACCGGACTTCACGCTGAAGGGTACGTAGCACCAGCCAGTTACTTTCAGTGGGATATAAGTCAAGGGCACGAGTCGCCGCATTCTTGCGCCTCATTAGGTCCTTTATGTCGCTTGGCAGGGTCCATCGGTGGTCTTCCACCGAGGGAACCCGCCTCGAACAATCCTCGACGACTGTCTGGATGTGCCTAGTGAGGGCATGAACTGCGAGGTTCGTGTCGTGGACTGAAGATATGTTCCTAGGAATAGCATCTAGGTGTGGTGATGTAGCTTCCTTCAGGTCGTTCCTGAGTCGGTGCCAGTCTACTATGGTTTTGGTGGAGGGTGAGGTTGGGGCGGAGGGCCCTAACCGAAGAAGTACGGGGCGATGATCGGAAGCGAGCTCGTGGATTACGTCTATCCCTTGGAAGGCGAGGTTGATGTTCTTACAGATGGCAATATCAAGCACATCCGGTGCGTGACCCAATATATATGGAAAATGGGTAGGCGTAGTAGGCGCTACGACGTCGAAGTCGAGTGCGTCGCTTAGCGAGTCTAAAGCCAACCCCGGGGTTGATTTTAATTGCATTCCACCGAGTGTGCTTGCTATTGAAATCTCCTGCCAAAATGACTGAATTTCCAAGGAAAGGAGTGCCACGAAGTCGCTTCGTAATACTTGTGCATCACGTCTGCAAGGCAGGTAGACGGACGCGATTGTGATGGGGGCATGGCCGGTCATGGCTAGCTGACAGACTGAGGCTTCTAGGAAAGTGAGGGTTGGCGTGTCGACGGGCACGCAGTGCAAGGACTTTTTGTAGTAAATGAGAGTTCCGCCATTAGCGGCAGAAGTTCTATCATTCCTAATGATGTTATAATTCGCAATGTTGGGATTGCGAGTGTGCGGTTTGAGGAATGTCTCCTGCACTAGGAGCACGTCGACTTGGTGATCGCGAACGAAATTGAAGATTTCGTCGCGTTGATTGTTAATACCGTTCGCGTTAAAAATGCGACGTTAAGGGAACGCGGTTTTACTCTGCCGTTGTAAAGGCCCTCTATGCTTGAAAGTTGACGATGGCTGACACTACATGTTGGTAGCGCATTGTGGCGGCAATCCTGACTTCGGGCTTGCCATTAGAATCCCTTAAGGCTTTTGCTAGGGCTGAGACGTCGGCGCCGTTGAAGACGGCGGCGAAGCGACACACCAAGTCGAGGTCGCTTTCGATAACCGGCCGTCCGGCTGATGGAGGAGGCTGCTCAACCGGTTGACCAACGGTCGCTACGCCGATCGGCGTATGCCATGCGGGGCGTAGAGGTCGGACAGGAGCGAGAATTGGCGCGGGGGTGGCGGTCGGGGTAGCGACCTTGGGCGCGATTTTTAGTGCCGGACGTTTCGGCTTGGGGCTTTGGGCAGCCAAGGTAATTGGCTGTGTGTCCCTCTGTGTTGCATAGGACACATGCGGGGACCGAAAGTGACCAGAAGGGCCTTGTCCTTGGGTCTCGGACATTCGGTGGTGCCATGGTCACCCAGGCACTTGACGCATCTGGGTTTGCCGAAGCAATTGCGTGCTGAGTGGCCATATAATTGGCATTTGTGACACTGGCCTGGTGGGCCGTTTTATGTGGGCGCTCTATAGTCAGCCCAGAGAGGTGGCAGCAGGTTTTCAGGTTAAATACCTGCTTCCCGGCCTCGGATCTTTCGAGGGCCACAATCACCATGTTGAATGGCTTTTATTATGGCCACTGTACATCCTATGCACAGACAGGACTGGGAGATTCTGGGCCTGAAGGTCCTCTTTGATCAGATCAGCTGGGATTTCCCGCGGGAGGTTTTTAATTACTACCCTGAGTTGGCGCTCTTCTGCCAAGGTGTAGGTGTGAAAGAAAACACCTTTGTCTTGCAAGAAGCGAGTTACCGCTCTATGGTCGTCCGTGGTTTCTAGCTGCAGTTTAATACCTACAGCGGTGGGGATCGCTTGATATTTGTAGCGATTGGATAGGGCCGATGCGACAATCGGCCACTTGTCTTGTGCCTGAATGAAGACAGGCGGCGGGCGTTTCGATGGCTGTGAGACAGCCGAAGGTTTTTTTGAGCCAGCTAGGGCGCGCTCAGGAGCGGCGGGGGCTTGCTGTGGGGCAGCTGTGAGGGGGCCCTGGGGCAGGGCCGACGTAGATGGCTGGGGAGAGGGGGCCTTCATTTCCCGTTTTTTCGCCTTAGGAGGTGGCGTCGGGGCGGGTGAAGCCCGCTTTTTTCTTTTTTTTTCAACCAGCGTGAAATCGCTGGTGTCTTCGGCTTGGGGATACTCAGTGGACGCTGCGTTATCCAGCTCCATTTCGGAGACTGCGGATGAAGTGCAGGATATGGAGGAGGCCCTTGAGGAGGGTCTATCCGGGAGCGGTCTTTCTTTGATTATGTCCTGGAAGACATCGGGGTATTTATTTTTTAGTATGCTGATGAAGTGCAGCAACGACTCTGAGGAAGAGTCCTCCATTGTGCACTCTGTTCACTTTTATTTTTTTTCCTACTTTATTTGTGGGAAGTGTGGCCACCGGTGGGATGCCGGGGTGAATAGCCTACTTCCCTCCCTGCCGGGTATAGGCAGGGAGGATGTGTGCCTAGTTGTGTAGCCCTAGTGCGTCCAAGTGCCAGTCTTATTGTGCACTTGGGTGTGTGCTTAGAGCTAACTAAAACTACGCGTGGGACTATTATAAGTCCAGCGGGTTGGTCAACCTTGGCTAGGGCACTACCCAAGGCCAAGTTTTGCGTCGACTCCTTCCGGTTTCGCGTTTCCCAGAAGGGGAACCACGGGCGTACGGGGCTAGCCCTACACTAGCTAAGTTAACACCGCAAGGTATCCACTAGTGTAACCACCCAGGTGGCTTTACAATAATCTTTCTCGGAAACTAATTTCCGATTACAATAGCACCCGCAATAAAAATTGCTCGGTGTATTGTTCTCGGAACAATGGGTGCGCAGGTGGCTCGCTCGGGGGCAGGTAGCTCGGGACGATCGTGGCGGGGAGCCGGGCGACCGTTCTCGGCGACTGCTGAGCGTCGAATGACTGAATTGTGCATAAATATAAGATTGTATTGGGATTGTTACGTCACACACAATATTTGTTCTAGACACCTAAATCACGATATTGATTTTTCCGAACAAAGCTATATATGAGAGCACCGTTACTAATATTGGAGTATTGGCCGTTTCTGATACTGACCAGTGAGGGATCCTGCGGGAGATTTTTTACAGTGATAGAGCTACACTACAGCTTGTTAGTATCTGCAGCATGAAGAGGTCGATTCCAACGGGTAAGGACAGAATACAAGCGTAAAATAGCAGAATAATGGTGTTTTGTTCGGTGTATTTAGGGATCAGGAGACACTTATTATTGGTGACGGACGGAGGCATTCGATCTTAGTTTTCAGACAGACAATTATAAATTATAATAGACAATTAATTTGATTTATGGTTCCTTATTGTTGATGGAAGAGGAGGTAGTAGTAATAGACATAGAAAAAATAAGAACCTTCGTTCATCGCATAATCGTCTTCTTCTATGTCCTCTTCATCATACAGAGTTTATGCACTCTTCTTTCTTTGTCCAATCTATTCTTCTGTGGAATGAGCTACTTCGAGTCAGAATGGCTGAGAATCGTTTTTTGTTAAAAAGGAAGTCGCCTGAGTATGTCTTGAATAAACTGTCAGCAGATTGATAACACCATCATGTTATAGAGTATGTATTTTATATATAATATATTTATTTATTGTATTATATATTATAAAGTATATTAATTTATGTATCATATATATTTATTGATTGTAGATTACATAAAAATATGTATACGAATAACACAGCAAGCGGTTATCTACCAGAATTAAGCCATCACTAGCGTAAGCAGCCTAATTCAGCGTCACTACGAGGTGCTATCTGAATTATATATTAGTCACAAGACAGCAAGCTATTATAAACCAGAATCGCTCGTAGGAACTAACTCCACTGTGGAATGTACCTCAAAACTACTTAACCAAACGAAACTCGTCACCGCGTCTCAGGATACGTGTAGCGCCATCAGTTGCAGAAGTAGTCCCGACGATGAAACTGGAAGTTTAATTCGTCTGTTTACGTGGTCGTCCTCTCTTTCTAAGCGGTTGGACAGGAGCCGGCAATGATTGGGTACTTTCGGTATTCTTGTAAGTCTGGAGTGCAGAGGAATAGCATGGCCAATCACGGATTCGGGATTATCTGTATTTGCAAGTTTATAAGAGGCAGGAACATGTTGTTCCACTATTATATATGGGCCATCGCGTAGGCGAGTAAACTTCCCGCTGAAGCCTTTAGAGGCTCTCTAGATTGGATGTACATTAGCCAGTACCAAATCTCCTGCTTTGTATTGTGGGCTGGTTCTCTGTGTCTTATCGTAGTACTCCTTGCGCGTCTCTTTTTTCATTACAGTCCAGACTACTGCTAAAGCTTCTCGTTCTGTCGTTGAATAATTCCTTTTGGCTGCAGTCAGAAGTCTGCTTGAGTATTCCACTGGGGTTTATCTTCACCCTCCCCCTGGATCAAAACAGCTCCTAAAGCATAACTGCTGGCGTCAGTCTTAATAATGAAAGGCTTGGTCTCATAGGCCTTTTGCAAAATCGGTGCAGTTGTTAGTCTATGCTTAAGTTGGTCATAGGCTTTCTGCTGTTCCGTAGACCATGTCCGATTGACAGTTTTCATAGTGGCAGTTGTTGTTGGTCGTCCTGACCTTGTAATGTTCCTCAGCCGATTCGACCGGCTCCACGTTGGGCGCCAGATTGTAGGGAAAGGATGTTTTGAAAAGCCGAATTGGCCTAGAAACAACACCAGGTAGGCGACAGATAGGTCTTTATTGAGGTATACCTAAGTAGATTACATAAAAATATGTATACGAATAACCGTCATAACCCAGCAAGCGGTTATCTACCAGAATTAAGCCATCACTAGCGTAAGCAGCCTAATTCAGCGTCACTACGAGGTGCTATCTGAATTATATATTAGTCACAAGACAGCAAGCTATTATAAACCAGAATCGCTCGTAGGAACTAACTCCACTGTGGAATGTACCTCAAAACTACTTAACCAAACGAAACTCGTCACCGCGTCTCAGGATACGTGTAGCGCCATCAGTTGCAGAAGTAGTCCCGACGATGAAACTGGAAGTTTAATTCGTCTGTTTACGTGGTCGTCCTCTCTTTCTAAGCGGTTGGACAGGAGCCGGCAATGATTGGGTACTTTCGGTATTCTTGTAAGTCTGGAGTGCAGAGGAATAGCATGGCCAATCACGGATTCGGGATTATCTGTATTTGCAAGTTTATAAGAGGCAGGAACATGTTGTTCCACTATTATATATGGGCCATCGCGTAGGCGAGTAAACTTCCCGCTGAAGCCTTTAGAGGCTCTCTAGATTGGGATGTACATTAGCCAGTACCAAATCTCCTGCTTTGTATTGTGGGCTGGTTCTCTGTGTCTTATCGTAGTACTCCTTGCGCGTCTCTTTTTTCATTACAGTCCAGACTACTGCTAAAGCTTCTCGTTCTGTCGTTGAATAATTCCTTTTGGCTGCAGTCAGAAGTCTGCTTGAGTATTCCACTGGGGTTTATCTTCACCCTCCCCCTGGATCAAAACAGCTCCTAAAGCATAACTGCTGGCGTCAGTCTTAATAATGAAAGGCTTGGTCTCATAGGCCTTTTGCAAAATCGGTGCAGTTGTTAGTCTATGCTTAAGTTGGTCATAGGCTTTCTGCTGTTCCGTAGACCATGTCCGATTGACAGTTTTCATAGTGGCAGTTGTTGTTGGTCGTCCTGACCTTGTAATGTTCCTCAGCCGATTCGACCGGCTCCACGTTGGGCGCCAGTTTGTAGGGAAGGGGTGTTTTGTAAAGCCGAGTTGGCCTAGTAACAACACCAGGTAGGCGACAGATAGGTATTTATTGAGGTATACCTAAGTAGATTACATAAACATATGTATACGAATAACCGTCATAACCCAGCAAGCGGTTATCTACCAGAATTAGGTCACTAGCGCATGCAGCCTAATTCAGCGTCATTACGAGGTGCTATCTGAATTATATATATATATATATAATTAGCAAGCTAATATAAACCAGAATCGCTCGTAGGAACTTACTCTACTGTGGAATGTACCTCAAAACTATTTAACCAAAGCCGTGCGAAACTCGTCACCGCGTCTCAGGATACGTGTAGCGCCATTTATATTTTCTCGTCGAAACTAACGGGCTGCAGTACTATAGCGGACAGCGCCATTCGTGTAATGTTGCAGTGTTTGTTAGATTTTTAATTCCTTTTTTCATTATTTATTGTATTCATATATATTTTATTCATATAAGTATATATAGTATATTATAAAAATATATATTATATTTTGAAAAGTAACTGTTATTTTTCCCATTTTTATATTATATGTGCACCCTAGCTTCTCAATACCACCCTCAGGTCGGTCAGTCAGGTCGACTGGTAGAAAATGCTTTTAGCATTAAGTCCGCCTATGTATTTTACTTTGTGCACGAAGTTTACGGGAGGGCGTCGCAAACAAGGTTATACGCGATACCGCCATGTCACAGGCCGATTGTCTCCAGTCAATACAGCTAGAAGCGTCGCTGGAGTTTCTTGCGCCACTTCTTCTCCAGCGCCCACGCATTCCGAAGTGGTGATACATATAGCCAATAAATATATCATCACCATAATGGACACACAACACAAAAAAAAAATCATTATGTAGTAACTATTCAAGTTACATTAACGGTCCTAGTACCAGGAGCGATAAAGAAAACGTAACCGGTACGTCCGTACTAAAAAAAAACGAATTAAGATATGAAAGCGGTACGAGCACATAAACACAGTTTACCTGATAGCATCAGGTGGGTTCAATACAACGTTTTCACTATTTGAATAGATAGTGTAAATGATATTTATTCATATTACCTGCTCATAGCCATAATCGTGGGATTACGGCAGAATCTGAAGTAAATAATATTTTTGTCGTATTTAATGTTTATCATTATTTTACGATTATTTAATACGCCCCTTGGAGTTTGCTCGCTGTTATCAGGGCATTTTGAAATATGATAAAGTTATGTGTAGTCGTGTGTTTATTTTGAACTGTGAATGAAGTATAAAATGGAGGCAAAAACAGTCAATGGAGATTTGCAAAGGGAACGAAGGAAATGCAACTTCGATGTGGAAGAATTAACGAACTTTTTGGACTTGGGAGTTCAGTATACTGTAAGGAGAAGAAATTTAGGTATACTACGTTTAATTTTACGAAATTTAACCAGTGTCTTCGACTTTAAACTTTGCTAATTGTTGTTTAATTCACAATACGTATATCACAAGCGAAAGAAACATAATCGATTTTATCTTTTCAGTTCATTTCTTGTCCATTGTTAAATATATATATAGATAAAATATACATATAGACCTTCAACAATAAACAAACAGACAGAAATTCTGAAGGATTATAGTAAATTTGATATACGTGTTAATATTTTATGCCAGTTAGTAATTTCATAACATCGTAAAAATTATGAAATGCGTAATTAAAGAAAAATCATAAGAAATAAGCATATGGTCATAGATTAGTTATTTGTACTATTTGATTGTTATATAATTGGTATGAGATGTACTGCATTGGTATGCTTTATGTTTACGTTGTGTTGTGCATAGTATTATTATTATATTAATCAAATAATAATAGTACTATAAATAAAGTATTCAATATTAAATAAAATATATAATGCTTTCACCAATACCATAAAGACTTGAGTAATTCATTTTTTCGATGACGGATATCCTTGTAATATCTTTTTGCGAATAAGAAGCGTGTTTAAATGTTTTTTTTACTTAATAATTTCATGATGCCGTATTTTAATAAGTATCCATGATTTCATTATAGTAAAAACTATATATCAAAATCTTTTTGAAATCTTTTCCACATCTTAGAAAAGAAAGTATTAAGCGTAAAAGGCCTGCTAGATGATATACCTGAAGAATACCTCGGCTATAAAGAGAAATATGAGAATGCAATTCGCAAGGCTGTCTTGTTGTATCGCACTCTCCAATCTTTGGACGATGAAAATATTTCCGATGACGAGAAAATGAGGTAAGGAAAAATTTCAGATCCCTTGTAAGATCTCAATCAATGATATTTATTTGCCGATGTTGATTGAAATAGAACCCAGGACTAGCGGGCCCGGAGACCTTTATTACTCTATACGAGGCATTCTATCTAAGTTCTCAAGGGTCATGACAATGCATCTGCGTTATGATTCCTTGTCAAGTATGAATGTGGATGTCATGGACCGCAGGAATCACTTAACATCAGGTGAACTGTGTGCTCGTTTCTAAATCTCATTGTGATAAAAAAGGCACCATCCAGACTAAATACTTTAACCAAAAAAAGTAAACCCTTGATTCTAAAAAAGGTTTTTGCTTTATACCCGAGTAATCTTAGTTTGATTGCTGAAGAAGTGCAATTTGAATTATTTAGGCAAGTGTTTAGTAATTAAAACATCATGACAAAACTGGAATATCATGGCATTTCATAGAATTGTTAAGTTCCCGTCAAACGAAATATTTTTTTTATAGAATGTTAGGAGTGCTATAAATATTACCAACATTCCAGCTAACAACTACATTTCACTATAAATATTTTTGCTAGAGCTAATTCTAACATATCCATTATAGAGCATAGACATATTATTTTAAAAAAAAATATATAGTTTGCAGTTAAAATGACCTCTTATATGTTGTTAATTTTCTTTATATTCTGAATTTACCTTTTTTGTAATATAATTTTCTGTAGATAAACAAATTGATTTTTGCTGTCATATACTAGAGCCAATTTCCGAAACCTCATAGCCACGGCGGTGTTCAGGGACAACTCTCCGTTCACACTGCACTTTTCCATGTTCATACCTACCATACTGGGACAAGCCAATGAGGAACAAAAGGTATACTGGTTGAAAAGAGCAAAGAACATGGAAATAATTGGTACTTATGCGCAGGTAATAAAATATGTGTGTTGACCTAAGGAATAAAACCAATTTAAATAATTGTATAGTCCCTTTTACTTGAACTGTTTAACAATTTAATATATTTATGAGAGGCTAGTTGTAAATCGTAAGTGGTTCTTAATAAATACATTCCAGGAATTAAGTGGTTATCCCCACTTAATTCCTGGAATGTATTTAATTGACAGTTAAGTCGAAAGTTAATTTCTTTAAAGAGTGTATAAAGGCGGCTTTATGATCTCTGGCATTTTTTTTAATTAAAAAAAAACGTTTGAATCATTTTGACTACCTTTTCAGACGGAGCTTGGGCATGGAACCTTTATACGGGGCCTGGAAACACAAGCCGCGTACGAACCTGAAACCGAGGAATTCATTTTGAACAGCCCCACGCTCTCTTCTTACAAATGGTGGCCCGGAGGACGTAAGTTATATTTTTTTGACTAAAAAAACTCAGAAATAAAGCAAGAGTGATAGAGAGACATATATATATATATATATATATATATATATATATATATATCTCTATCACTCTTGCTTTATTTCTGAGTTTTTTAGTCAAAAAATATAACTTACGTATATATATATATATATATATATATATATATATATATATATATATATATATAGCGATAGTGCATTGCAAACTGGAGCTTGCCAGCAAGAAAATAAGAATCCTCAAATATAATAAATATATATCGCATGTAAAAAAAAAAGTTGTCAATAAATATTTTTTTTATATTACAGTGGCCCAAACATCAAACTACTGCGTGGTCATGGCCCGTCTCTTTATAAAAGGTAAGAGCTACGGCATCCAGCCATTCATGGTGCAGATCCGTGATGAAGAGAACCATATGCCGTTACCTGGCATCAAGCTCGGTGAGATCGGTGCGAAGCTTGGCTTCAACACTGTAAACAACGGGTTTTTGGGCTTCGTAAACCATAGAATATCCAGAGATAGAATGCTCATGAAGAATGCCCAAGTTTTAAAAGTAAGTTTTTAATTCGATCAATTGATGTTTTAAAAAAATCAGTTTCATATTCCTTTTAACAATAGTAAAAGTAACTGAAATTAAATGAGGTATAGGTTGGAATGTTATGTGTTAGTAATTCGATAATTTGATTTGGTTTCACGATTCGAATAAAGTCGATAATTAAAGCGCAGTCCAAAATGGCAGAAGCCACTTTTGATAATTTCTGATGTGTGATATACATAAAAATGGTGTAATATACTTGTAATAATTTTCTAGGACGGTACATTTGTGGCGCCCAACAACAGTAAGCTGGCATACGGCACCATGGTATTCGTTCGAGTGATGATAGTGCATAACATGGCGAACCTCTTGGCGAAGGCTGTCACTATCGCCACGAGGTACAGCGCGATCAGAAGGCAATCACAGCTGAAACCTGAGTAAGTTTTAAAGATATAACAAAATTATTAGTAAGTAAGAAGAACTAAGCTCAACCGACATAACTCAATGGATCAGCTGAACTGGCAATATGTGCCACCAATATAGTTCGCAGTACCGATAGCCGATGGGATAAAGGTTCTCGAGTGGCAACCTCGTATCGGTAATCGCAAGGTAGAACCCCACTAGATTGGGTGACGACCTGTGCAAATTTGCAGGAAGTTTCACAATGTTAGAGCTACACTGCGGTTTGTTTCTAGCTGCAGAATGGATGGGTCAGCGCGACCGGTATATGATCACGTCCTCACAGAATACCAGCGGTAAATAGTAGCATAATGCTGCTGTGTTTTGTCTGGTGAGTGAAGGGGTCCGGAGAACTTAATTACTCTTGACGAAGCATTCAATTTCAATCCTCAAAGTTGACAATGCATCAGCATTATTATTCTTTGTTAAGGATGAATGTAGACGTCATAGGCCGTAGGAATCACTGACCATCAGGTGAACTGTGTGTGAAAAGTTGATGTATTAGGTGGCTCTATGGCAGTATGTTCGACGGTAGAACAGTAATGGGTTGCAATGATGATGGTGCTGAAGCTTCCGGTACAGACTGCCGTGAAGCACGTAATATTATTAAGCAGATTTAGTAGACCTGGTTTGGAATACAAGTATCTTTGTAATGTATTCATCGCCGAGCATGTAGTAAATTAACACATACTTCATTGGTATTTGAACGCCGAAACACTAACCTACCGCGGCAATATTGTTGCAATAAATAGGAAATATATATTAGTAAAAATGGAATGTATATAAGTAAAAATTTAAAATTAATTAATACGGTAAGAACATCACTTGAGAACGGCTGGACCGGGTTGCTTTGGTTATTTTTTTTTTACGAATATTTCATAACATTCCGAATTACATTTGTATGTAAAATATGGAAAAGTTGAAAGAAAATTGGCATATATATTGGCGAATGCAATAGATTTAATAAAACTAAATTATGGATTTTATTTCCTTTATTTATACTTTAACCTCTTTGGACATGTGTAGACCAACCAAAAGTTTAAGCTTAGGAGGAAATACCGCTTATATAAAATCTGTTAATACTTAACATTCCAGTGAGCCGGAGCCACAAATCTTGGACTACGTGACGCAACAACATAAATTGTTTATCGCCATCGCCACCAGCCATGCCTTCTCCGTCAACGCCATAGCTCTGTGGGAGATATATTTCAGTACTAATAAACAATTAGCTGTTGGGAAGCTCGATAGTTTGCCTGAGGTAATTATGACGATGAATCTGTCAACAAGGCCGCTCAGCAATCTGTATAGTAACCATCGAAACATTATTATTTACTTTTTATTTTATTGAGGATGATATAAGAGCACACAGTTCACCTCATGGTAAGCGATTCCTGCTGCTCATGACATCCACATTGAACCTCGATAACGAATCATAATGCATCTGCGTCGTCTCTAAAAACTAAAATGGAATGTCTTATCACAAGTAATATCATCACGACAGAATTCAAAATTCCATGCTCATTTTGTAGATTGGCAATCCACCAGTGCGCCCTTTACACGAAATATTCTGTGGAATCAACTGTCGCCACCGATATATTCGAATCGATCCTACTTAGATACCTTCAAGAAAAGGGCCTACACCTTTCTTATAGGCCGGCAGCGCTTTTGTGACTCCTCTGGTGTTGCGGATGCTTACCTTTAGGTGAAGTGCTTGCTCGTTTGCCACATATTCTATATTAAAATAACTCATAAAAACTCAAAGGAAGAAACACAGTAACGTTATGCTGGTATTATATATAGGTCGCCGTATTGTTAATAATAACACTTGCACAAAACAAACAAATCGACCGGTAATCTATATATGCTTTTCTCAAAACAAATCACAGACAACATTAAAAAACAAATACACTTTCGCCACTAGCTTACATACTGACAGGATGACTGATTGATTGAACGGTCTGGAATGATGCAGACAAATCGATTTTACAGTTGTCATTTGTTCTCTATATTTTTGTTTACAATGGTACTAGTGGTAGGGTACCTAAATTTA
Source organism: Teinopalpus imperialis (assembly GCA_029286865.1). Lineage (NCBI taxonomy): Eukaryota > Metazoa > Arthropoda > Insecta > Lepidoptera > Papilionidae > Teinopalpus > Teinopalpus imperialis. The sequence goes on along the minus strand of JAGSMU010000020.1, from coordinate 15,752,271 downwards.
CTCGAATCGAATGCGATTCGAGTAAATTTAGGTGTTTCAGTAATTTCCTAGACTAATTTTCTATAATTTTTGTCCCTGAATTTTTCCGATTGTATTGTACTGCCATTCGGGGCGGAGATGAATCAAACAAATCGGAGATCATTAAAATCAGTCCAGCCGTTCGTGATTTATAAATGGTGTAACTAATCCGACTTTGTTTTACATATTTAGATTAGGATTATCTCATATCGAAATGATATCGTCTTCCCTATGGAAAATTGTTCCAGTTGCATGCCTTAGCTTGTTGCTTGAAACCAATAACTACACTGGATGCGACCGTGATGATTGAGAGGTGCCGGCTGGCTTGTGGCGGTCATGGTTACTTGCTGTCGTCGAATCTGGCTCAGACCTATGGACTGGCTACAGCAGCATACACATACGAAGGGGAGAACACGGTATTACTGTTGCAGGCAGCAAGGTGAAATTTTCTTTTATCAACCAGGGTGACAAACCGGTACAGTTCACCTGATATTATGTACCAGCTGCATCATTTTGAGCAGTTCTAGACCCATATTGCAGCTTGCTTGGTTCGACCGGGAAAGGACCGCGTCACATCAGCTTAAAATAGCAGCATAATGCTGTGTTTTTGCTGGTGAGATTAATTTGAATCCTCTTATTGCTAACGAGGCATTCCATATTAGTCCTCTCGGGTGTCAATGCATGTACATATTAAATTAATGATATTAATGAATTGCATTGCAGTGGGATACCATCATTTGGATTGTGTGCTCGTTTGTCACCCTTAATGATTTTCATGAAAACCATTCAGTCATTAGGTTTTAGGTTAGTCTCCCTATTGCATTTCGAGTTACTTTCAGTCCATAAGAAATTTATCACGTAGTAAAGCTACGCTTCAGTTTATTTCTAGCTGCATAATGAATGGGTCAACTCGAACAGGGTGGGACGATGCACTCACAGAATATCAGCATAAGATAGCACCATAATGCTGCTGTATTTCGTCTGGTGAGTTGTAGGGATCCGGAGACCTTTATAACTGGTGACGAAGCGTTCTATCTCAGTTCTCAAGGGTGAGAACGCATCTACATTATGATTCCTTGTCAAGGATGAATGTCGATGTCATGGGCCGCAGGAATCACTTACCATCAGGTGAACTATGTGCTCGTTAGGTACTCTCAATGTAATAAAGAGAATAATCTGTTATCCTGTGGTAGAGTTGTCTTTTCCCGACCGAACCATCCTACCAGACTACAGCCATGATAGTAATATAATTATAATAATAATGGTCAATAATACATTATTAAATATGTTTAAGAACTAATTTTGATTATTATTATGACCTTTTTATTGACAATATTCAATCAACCATCAATCGGGTGATTGAAAGGCTTATGTGCTTTCGTAGTGGTTAGAGTAGAGACAGCTCCGTAGCGGATATGGATATGATTCCTAGTCCAGGAACAATATTTGTCTTTCGTGGAACAACATTTTTTTTCGTTGCTATTTATTGAATTGTCCTTGATATTGCATTTGAACGGATGAAAGGGATGAGGTGTGTGATTTCTATCCGCGAATTCCAACGGCACTATAATATATCTAACACAATTGATGGCATCTGATAATAACCAGAAGATATCGCCGTCGAAATCGACAAGGATTAAATTTTTTTTAATTCTATTTTTCCTAATTTTCAGGGCATTAGTAAAAGCTTGGGGTGTCCTTACTAAAGGTCACTCTTTAAAAGGTTCGATGGCGTATCTTAGTGAGAAAACAACATTGAAGGTCTGGGATAACTCCGTAGATGGAATAATAAAGAGTTTTCAAGTTATCGCGACTCGGTAATTTATTTGTTCTAACCTTATAACATTTGTATGTTATGAAACTTAAAGGACTACAGCTATTCAAAATATTAATTATATATGATTATTATGTGAGATATTCATTTCTATCTAGTGGTACTTAATCGTGGTAGAGTTATGCTGCAGTTTGTTTGTAGCTGCAGAATGAATGGGTCAGCTCGACCGGGGTAGGACCACGCCCTCACAGAAACCAGCGTATAATAGCAGCATAATGCTGCTGTGTTTATTTGGTGACCTTTATTATGGTGACGAGGCATTACATCTCAGTCCTCAAGGGTGACAACGCATCTGAATTATGATATCTTGTCAGGGATGAATGTAGATGTCATTGGCCGCAGGAATCACTTACCATCAGGTAGAACTGTGTGCTCGTTGGTTACTCTCAATGTAATAAAAAAAATAAAAACCTTCACCTGGTCCATTATATAATATGAAATAAAATAAAATAAAAACATAAAACAATTATATGCAATATAATAAAATAAACATATATAAGGATTAACTAGACAGGATTTCCTCGACAGTGGAGTCCAAGCGGTCAAGGGTTAGGGCGAATGGAAGACAAACCTGCGGACCATACGAACGGTGTCGACCGCCTTCTACATTTGAACCCGGAGCTGCCCGTCACGTAGTCCCAACTGGCTCAGGTGGTTGCAGAGGCTGGCTGGGATTAGCCCATTTGCAGATACGACTATGAGGATAATTTCAATAGGCGTACCCACCCGTGTCGGTCACCTCGTGTGGCCAGGTCCAGATTATATATTATTTTTGCAATGAATAGTACTATGTTAAAAACTTCTAGAAGCACGGGTTGTGTCCCAGCTGCTCTCACCCCCTCCTCTCGTGCATCCCACACGCATATCAAAAAATAAGTACGTAAAAAAAATAGGATAGGTTTATTTTACTGAAAATTATTGTTAATGATTATTATGTTTACAAATTTTGTGTTTCCGTAGTAAGCTGTCTAGTGTTGTGGCTATGGTAGAAGAGTTCTTAAAGTCTGGACTGGCCCCAGAAGATGCATGGAATAAAGCTTCGGTATTTCTGACAGCTGCTTCAGAGGTAGGCTTGGTCCTTTTTACTTATAAACATATATTACGACCATAAGACATTGCTAATTAAATATTTATATAGAATTGAGAGTAACAGATGAGCTCAAAGTATACTTGATTGTAAATGATGATTGTGGCTTATCCTACCTTCATCCATTACCAACAAAAAATTGAGATGCACATTCGTTGCCGCGCCTGAGGTTTCTTTTATTACATTGAGAGTAACAAACGAGCACACAGTTCACCTGATGGTAAGTTATTCCTGCTGCCCATGACGTCTATATTCATTCTTGACAAGGAATCATAATTCAGATGCGTTGTCACTCTTGAGGACTGAGATGGAATACCTCGTCACCAGTAGTAAAGGTCTACGGATCCCTACACTCACCAAATGAAACACAGCAGCAATATACTGCTATTTCACGCTGTTCTGCGAGGGCGTGATCCTACCACGGTCGAAACACACCAACTTTCTAAATTCTGTGAGGCTATGGTCCTTTCACAGTCAAGCAATTCATGCTGTAGCCAGAGTACAACTGTGACTATTTGTCAGATAAAGTGTGTTCTATTATATATTATTAAAGCTGGATTGGCTACCTAGATCATTTTACTCTGTAAGGTTAATGTAACTGTATCAATGAATGTTCATAATACGTTATTATCAGAAGTACTCGTACGTAAATTAAAAATAATTGATGCTTCATCTATTTGGTAGATAAATATATAAATATATAAAGATATCAAATAAACTGTCGCAAGTAAACGTGTGCATCTAATCATCAATTATTATCATTGTTTCAGGCACATGGAAGAGCTGTTCTTATGTCTGTCTACAAATCCGAAATGGACAAGAGAACTGCGTCTGTGTCAGCCCCTTTAAAGGCGGTGCTCCATCAGTTGGTGGAATTGTATGTAACTTATTGGGCATTAGAAAAAGTCGGTGATATGTTACTGGTGAGTAACTGCTTTCTCAATATTTATCACTAATTATATATATAAGGCATATAAAACATAGATTACACCTCAAGAAATTGAGACAATTACCTGGCTGTAGCATAAAATTTCGAAGTACTCACATACGCAACCAATGTACTACAATAAAAAAAAGTGTAATAACCACGTCAGCCTTACTAACTACTTCTGTGCATAACTAAAATTTAGTATCATTATAAAAAAAAGTAAGTAACTTTTTAAACAAAACTCGAAGAGCTAATCCAAATAATTATCAAGTAAGGAAAAGAAATATGTTTTTTTTTAATTTAAGATTATCAAAGGGACAAACGAGCACACAGTCTACCTGATGGTAAGATGTGTGGCTTCAATAATGATTCGGCAGCCAGACGCCACCCCTGTGTTTCGAAATGAAAACTTGTGACACCTATTTTAAACATACTCATATTTAATGAAATTCCGCAAATTTACCATTAAACAGATTTAAAATTTAGCTAAAAGCCAACTAAACAAAAAATCTTACTACTCTTTGTATTTATCTGAAAAATATTCTTGGATTTAAGCTTTGAGCTCTGCGTTCAAATCTGGACTCTATTTATATTAAAAGAGCAACTAGTAATGAGGACAATTCCACAATATCCCTTTTAAATTATAAAACAATATTCACGCAAATTAAGTATCGAGTAATCCGTAATCAGCATTTCTTATTGACAAAACCTGATTTATAAAGAAACTTCAAAAACATAGAATAATATATAAGAGTAAAAAAAAAACAGTACATCTATTAACATCAAGTACTTACGCCCCTCAAATTGACCTTTTTTGTGAGGTTGATTTATTTGGGCAAATTTATAATTTATTTATAAATAAATATATTTTTTTGGTTTTATTTGTGAAACTGTATTCCAATGTTTATTTTTTCACTTCTGTATTAATTAATTTCAATTAAATAATGTACAATCCCCTAAATTGAATAATCAGTTTTCCCATATTACAACCTTTATTTATTATAATGACTTACATTTGATAAATTGTGTCGTTACATAATTCTATTTTAAATTTCTGTAGTACCTTGTAACTGGCAACTTTTTAATGTGTTGGTAAAGATTTTGCATAAGTTTGGATACGGCTTTATAAAAAAAATAGATCGTGGATTTGGCGGGTTTTTAGGATTTTGTATGATCTTTATTGATTTATAGATAGAATAACTGATTTTTTCTTCGCCTAATTTACTACAGCTTCTTAAGAGGACTGGTTAATTAACATCATTATTAACTTGATCTAAAAAGGAATAATTTATGGAATCGGTCGCAGTTCATTGACACGATTTAATTGAAAAATATTTTTATTAAATGTAATGTTCGCCGTGATTGAAGAAATTGACTTTAATGTTTGGATTTTTATCTATTATCTTAAAATACATATATATATATATATATATATATATATATATATATATATATATATATATATATACATATATATGTATATATATATATATATATATATATATTTCTTCAAAATAAATACATACACAAATTTAGAATACAGCCAGCATATTTGTTCACTAAAAAAAAATTACAACAATGTTTTTACTTCAACATTCATTTTATTATACGTTGATCTTGATCTAGTAAAGCGACAATACAGACACGGTTTAGATAACTTATAACTGACCACGTCTTCGCAGAATAGCATCATAACACTATCGTGTTTCGTATAGTTCTTCTAAACGTACGAAACACACCGAAGACCCAATTACTCGTAATGAGGCATCCCAGAGATGTACTAAGAAGCCCTTACCGGCGAATGTACATTTAAAATTTTTGGTTTGGTGGTTTTGACGTTGAAAGGGTAGCAGTGAGCTGAGCGGTCGTTTGTAAAAAAATTACGTTTATGTGGTATTAGAATTTTACTGATTATTTTACCAAAGTGGAACAAGGAAAATGCTTCTTTCTATTTACTGTTTTATAAATATTACACTAACCAAATAAATACTAATTATGTATTATTTCAAAAATATATTAATATATTTTAAATATATATAATTATTAATTTCTTTGAGATTCAGAAAGCAAACTAGTTATTTGTTTATGTTTACCGATCTTTCTGTTGTTTCTAGTATTTTATTAATTCAATATACCTAACATGGATGCGCTGTGCTCACCGCTAATTTAAGTATGTACACTAATTTATACATATAGATAAATCAAGTTTAAATGGCAACATTTACTGCACAAGCTGTGCTAAGACTGTCAATAATTTATTTTTGTTTCATTTTATGACATCCTTATAATAGCATCCGCCTACGTATAAACTTTTTGATTTGTTTGATGCCGTTATTAGGAATTCTGCCAAAAACCAGTCAGTCCAGGGAGATGTACCATAGTAAAAAAGATATACCTAGATACTTTAAAAAAGAATATAATATTTTTAAATGTATTTTAAAACAATCGGGTGATTCAGGGCGGGTCGCAGGTTCGACTCCAACGAAGTAAATTATTGTGTATTCCACTTTACTTGTTTAACAATATTAATCACATGTTTTACAGTTTGAAACAACAATTTAAATCGATATATTTTTTTTATTGTTACACAAAGTTTCGTTAACAGGCTAATCGATATATAATAAAGTCTTATCATTAGTTCATTCATTAAAGACAAAATAAACACCATATGTAGTTAACCTATTGACAGTATCATCGTTCGTTAAATAAAACCAAGTCCAAAAAACAAATGACTGGCAAAATGTTTATAATAGTTTTTGTAGCCGATCATTAGATGGCCTAATTAACGGTGACCTTTGAAGCAACACATTGTGAGGTACGAAGTCGCACTAAACTTGCGCAGGCGCACGGTCAACGATACAGTTATGTTAGAACGGGGCCAGTGGTCTGCACCACAATGCATGGACAAAAAACTTAACAAAACGTCCATCAACCCGCCAACTGTCAGTACTGGCATCAAATAATGGCAATTACTTGTTTAAATGATAAAATTTTACCTACTGTCGTGTGTTGGAGGAAAAATTGTTAATTAGACACTGTAGGTTTGTGAGTGTGTGGCCCCAGTTGAGTGTTACTTAAATAAAGGCCAGGTGGCCTAGTTGTTAGTATATCTATCTGGTAAATGAGGGAGCATGGTATAATTTCAGCCACAATTTCTGGTTTTTCGCAATAATTATGTTCAAGTAACAGTTTCATCCCTGAGCTTTTCATCAATCTTTTTGCTCTTGTATTATATCGAACTAGGGAAGGTGGCAAAAAGTGTTAGCGTCCCTTCTTATGACACTACAATATATCCTGAGCAGTTGATCTTATCTTTAAATATCGTACATAACGTAAATAACAGTAGATATCGCGTTAGTCGAATTCGACCTGGAGGATATAACAACAATATTAAATAGTGTTTATTAGAAACGTTAGCTGCTATAAGTGTAATTTAAACCAATGATTAAATGTTTAAAGCAAGCGAGCTTTCCGCATTTGTGAACTTATGCGTCCGCCTAATGATTAAGGAGCCATTCAACTACTGTTGCGAACCAAGGACCAAGCATATTTATTAATATTTATTTGAAGTTGTTAACCGGAATGTTAGTAATGATTACTAGAATTACAATATTGCTACTAAAGCACTACGAGCATTGTTTTATGAAATAATTTTAAATTTGGAAATGTAACGGATACTTTAAAAATATTAATCATATTTTTTTAATTCGTTCTGTTTTCGTTCTTTATCTTGACGTTAAAAAATATGGCAATATGTGTTTCTCTTTAAAACAGTCGGTGATCAAATGTTATTTATAAATTGTTTTATTATTATATTTTCGCAGTACACGCCTATAACGGAAAAAGATGTTAATGAAATGCAGCGAAGATACATAGATCTCCTGGAGAAAATCAGGCATAATGCTGTAGGTTTAGTGGACGCTTTCGATTTTAGAGATGAGGTTTGTGGATTTTATTGTGAATATTTATAGAAGATAATATTATAAGATTATTAATTACAGTATACGATGAGTTTTAATTATGATATATTTTTATTTCTTTTTAAATAAATACTTAGTTATGATTTTTCTATCTTTATATATATATTTATACCAACCAATCTAGAACCAACAATTTTTCGGTTCTCGTGTTTGGATATGTTGTATATACGTCCCGTGTTACTTACATTGGATATGCACTTTTCTCTTTACTTAATGCATGAGATGAAAGTTAACTATGCTCTTTTACGATCTTATATAAAAAAAATTGTGATATTACGTTTTTTAATATGGAAATTATCTTGTTTTAGATCTTGAATTCAACTCTAGGCGCCTACGATGGACGTGCATACGAACGTTTGATGGAGGAAGCCATGAAGAGTCCACTCAACGCGGAACCAGTTAATGAGACCTTTCATAAATATCTTAAGCCATTTATGCGTGGAAAACTTTAAAAAATAAAAAAAGATTTATAATTAACTTGAAATAATTAAAAAAATATTTGAACCATAACGTATAAATCCCACGAGTGTTATCAAATGTTTAAATTAAATATATTTATTTTAATAAATGTGTACGTTTTTATATGCAATATATTACTTGCTGTTCTTAGAATTTGTTTTTTTATAACATTTCCACAGATTAAATATTTAATGCATTTTTGCACTACTTTTTCATATAAGCTAACTTTTAATTGAAGATTCACAATACGTCTTTAATTTTTTGATAAGAGATAAAATGGTGTTAAAAAAATGGTTTGGAGAAGAGGACAACGAGGGAGTCTTCGTATTCACGGATACACCTGCAACTAAACTGCGTATATTATTATAATGCGCAGTTGATGTAATTTCGTGACACCTAGAAGATATGGATATCGACCACGATGGCATCTTTTATTGAATATGAGAATATTTGGATTATGTCTATATAGGCGACAGATCTAATACCCGAGAAGGAGGCTGTTAGCTCGGCGGTTTTTGCAGCTTCACGACGTGGTCGAGCACTTAGAGCATTCAGCCGAGACTTTTATTCACGGATAACTAGCACAAGGGTTCCCGAAAGGGAGTCGCAGCTTGAACCGTTCTTGATATACTCTTGCCCTATAAGCTGTGTGAATAGTGACGTCTGGTGACGATAGACCCTTGACGGCATCAGTTGTTGTTTTTGTAGTTTATTTAATATTCATGAATCTTATTATTCTTCATTTATACAAAATTGTTTTTTTCTTGGTTAACTAAAATAGTGTTATTTATAAATGTAAAATAAACTAGTTTTATCACTTCTCTTTACTTTTTCTTTAGTAAAAATGATATTTAAATGATGTACGTAGGATGTTGAGTAAGAAAGGTGCCTAGCATAAATACTATGGTAAGACCTTTGTCCAGCAATGGCCTGTGAATGGCTAATAAACACCATCATTTGATTTTCAAATGAGATGACGATGAAACCACGAGGAGAACTTAATTAGGATAAAAATGATAAAACAATGTATTATCGTAGTCTTTTAATTCATAATCTGCACTTACACTAATAACAACATGGCGTTAAGAATAATCGGATAAAATATATAAGATAATAAATAAATTTATAGAGAGCAAACACATCAAGACAAGTTAACGAATGGTGTCATAAAGTCGTCTTAAAGTGGATGCTTATACAACGCCAATGTCATTTACAAGCTTTGCGCGTGAGCAATAGCAGAACCAAAGCCATTGGAATTTGCAGATGAGTTGACCACCCTAAACGCGGTGTGCAAGCCCTGCGTCTTCGCAGAAGACGTGGCATGGCCCGACCCTGATGTATGAGCGTTGGCAATAGTACGAGATACTCCAAAACTAGGCCCAAGGAAAATGGCGTTAGAGCTTGAACCAAAACCATTAATAGATGACGCAGATGATCCATAACCCAAACCATTATTGGCACTTGACTTGGCAAAACCAGATCCATCAACATTAGCGTTCGTGCTAACTGAGCCATAGCCATTGGCGTTGGCATTGGCGGAGGATTTGCCGGAACCAATACCACTGTTAACGACGGTGTTGGTAGAACTATATCCATTATTGGCAACGGAATTAGCAAATCCAGCACCGTTGACATCAGCGGAAGACTGGACAGACCCATAAGCTCCTTGTGTACTAGCAACGGAGTTAGCGGTTCCATAGCCCTGAGTGTTAGCTGCAGATTGAAGGTAGCCAGCTCCGTTGGTATTTGGGATCAGATTAGCTATACCATAACCCTGTGTATGAATAATCGGGTTTACCTGATCTAATGTATTAATGTGTGTGTTTGCAGAACCGTGACCAGAGGCGTCAGTGCTGGCGATTGAGTTTACAGAACCAACTTCATTAGTAGCAGAAGATGTGGCACTTCCAAATCCATGTGTATTAGCAGAAGTGACGGCACCATATCCAGTTCCATGATTATGAGTCACTGAGTTGACGCCTGCCCCGTTGACGTTAGCGTTAGCGTTAGCAGAGCCATGCCCTACAGAATTAACTGTAGATTGCACTGATCCTACGCCAACACCATGACTCTGGGCAGATGATTTAGCGATTCCAGGACCTGATTGACTTTCAGCATGTACGTGAGCAAGATCCGAAGGCGTTCCATAAAGAGTTCCGAATTGCCATTTGATGCCTTTATTGGTGTTGGTTTTGGTAAAAGTGCTTCCTGCTCTGTGTGCGTTATGAATGTTTGCGCTTGCTGTTGATCCATGATCTTGAGTGTTAGCTATGGTTACAACGGAATTTCCGGCAGCGTCTTTTACTGATGAAGAAGCAGAAGCATGTCCACCATTCACTTGACTCTCAGTCGCAGAAGTACCCCGACCATTGTGTGTTTTCGTAGAAGCCGAACTCAATCCATTCTCTTGAACTTTAGCCGATGTCACAGTTGATTCATATCCGTTATTGACGATTGATGATGCGGAACCGAATCCTGAGCCAAATGTATTAGAGTTAGAGGTAAGTCCATATGCACCGATGCCTTGAGTATGTGCTGAGGATTGCGCTGAACCGGAACCATGAGTGGTAGCATAAGAGACAGCAGTCTCGTGGTTGCCGTTGATAGTAGCAGAAGATTGTGCTGCTGTAGGTATAGCGTATCCTACTCCGGCTGGCAATTCGAAGTTCTGGTATGACACGACTGTAGCTGGTGGGGGAATAGGAATGTATGTACCTCCGTTATGAGCTGAAGCAACGGCTCTATTACCAGAAATTTCGTAAGCCTCGGCTTGGGCTATAGCGTTTCCAGGATAGACTTCAACATAACCAAGGTTTGGTGGAAACTGTGTATCGATTATATCTGGTCTGTTTACATGCTCGCCTTGGAAGATGCGTCCTTCACGGTATGTTACACCTGTAAAAAAAGGATAAATTTTATAAATAATGATTCTGATATATTTGAAATATGTTTAAAATTTAATTAATTTTCGAAAATCAAGACGGAATTCAAAATTTCATCTTCATCTTCACGATGTTTGGCAATCAACCACTATACGCTTAACGTGAAATTTTCTACCATGCACAACTACATTGTGGAATCAGCGGTAAACGGTATTTAGCAACCGATACGACTTAGGGACCTTAAACAAAAGAGCTTTTCTTAAATCTCTGTTGTTGTGAATATTTATGGGCAGCGGTGATCATTTATCATCAGGTGAGCTGCTTGCTCGATTGCCACCTATTTTATAAAAAAAATCTTTCCAAAAAATATACTATTTAATGAATATTGGATTAGTTTTTGAAATAGTTTTTGATAGGATTAATTTAAATGTTTTATAGGAAATTTAAAATATTCTAAGAAAGTCTGAAAGGAAAATTTTAATAAGCTCACCGTTTATTAGGACTGGAGTGGATTGGCATAGGGCAACGCATGCCAAAGCTACGATGAACTTCGCCGCCATGTCAATTGCTAATGTACGACAGCCGACGTCTGAATGAACTGATACAGTGAGAGCATTTCTCCGACCTTATATACTTAAATCAGGGGTCCACCACTACGCACCACATTTGGCCTAAAAGTCGTGAACTTCACCTAGAAAAGTCGCAATCAGTCGTAAATATTAGTGATGGGTTACGGTCTCGTTAACTTTTTTGTGAAGCATCGAGGTTGTTTTAGAAATATAACATTTAGCGGCAGGACTGGATTGATATATTCGGAGTGCAGTGACCCTAAGATGAGCATACTCATGTTTATATCAAAGTATAAATCTCAGACAGAAATCTTGTTGTTTATATCCTTGCTTGATGTTACACATTTTTCTTAGAATATGGCAACAGGAACTACTACTTGTTACATTTTCCGTTTATTATTAACAGTTACAGCACATTACGGTTACTGTCTTTGTTGACGTGTTCGTTAATTACGTTTATTCAATTATTAGCTTTTTTATGTTGACATTATATATTTATATATTTTCAAAATAAAATCACACACACTTCGTATCATAAATAAGATTTTTTATATCAATTAAGCTATATTATGAACAAATATATATATATAATGCTTTGTTATTAATTTATTGTTAAGTTATTTTTAAAAAATGTTATCGATATATTAATAGTTTATGACAGTACATGGGCTTAGATGGTGTTGATTGATAAAAGAACACGTTACAATAACTCATAGAAGACGTACAGCCCACTTTAGCCGTATAAGCAATAATTAATATCGGCTAATGGATCAGTCGTTACATTGCAGAAATCAATAACTTCAAAGGATTCTCAAAAAATGCAGTTTTAAGCGTTTTTAGCGTAATTAATTGGATTGCTATATCCTTTTTTCTTAATAATCTAAAGAGCTTTGGTTTTAATGGTTGTTTTTATTTATTTGATTTATTAAATTGATTTTATTCGATCTTTTAACAGATGCGTGCTTATCATGTTCCGTATAGAAGAGGTGAGAGCGTAGTAGTTAGAACGTTAATTTCACGATCTAGTTGTTGTGAATTCGAATATCATCTCTTTTGTACCGATGACCAAATTATCGGGACTTGTTCAAAACGTTTGCTTACACATTTCGATAAACGACGATTGGCTCAACCCTTCGCACGTTAAAGACTCAAGCTGAAGGTGAATTTCAGATACCATTTGTTATTTCTTCCTTTTGCTGTTGGTATACAAGATTCGAGAGCTTTATAATATTTTTATGTAATCTAGGTATTATAATATTGGAAACATTTCCGAAATACTACATAAAGATAACTAGACTTCTTAAACACATGATGGTAGCATCCGAGTTGAGAGCGAGTCTGCCAAACATCAACGAGTTTATTGCCTTGATACCCGCGTGACAAGTGGAGTATTGGACCCTAGATCGCCCACCATCGTCCGTTTAGAACTAGAAATTGTCGATATTCTGGTCCGGGTGTATTGTATATTTATTCCTCGTGTTTTATATGTTCCTTGATAATAAACTTTTTCTCGATTTTCATGCATTGCACCAGATTATGGTAGGGGACACCGAGTGAGTGTATCTTACGGTATTTTATATCCTGCGCAATGGACATAATCTTGTAAGAACAAGATGATGGTATCGTCATCAAAATCAAACGGGAGAAGATTATCATGATCGGTAAAAATCATGGCTCAACCACAGATTACGATAATAATTAAGCTAGCATCAAGGATATTTTAATATCATCTCGCCCTCTATTCTCGTATCGAATACTATCGGTAACTAGCATCGTATTGCGAAGTTATTTCGTACACTGTATGAAATAAATCAAAGACCCATAACTGATAGAGGTATTCCATCTTAGTACTCACATGACACAACACCGTTTCATCCTCTTTTTGTCGTCGGGAATGAATATGGGCAGTGTACATTTTAGTCATCGCTTAACATCTGATAGACAAGGCGTCTTTGAAAATCTGCCTATTTTACTTCTCTAGTACCTGCCGTTATCACTTCTACCAATATAATGAAAATTATATTTTATATTTATTATTATAAAATATTTGAGAGTTCATTGCGTCATTATAACGTTCAGATATTTATTTATCGGATATAATTAATGTCACACTACTGTGCCTGGTGTACGATGGTTGGTGATATTTGAATTGAGTGACTATAATTCACAACTTGAAGTACTCTCGTTTTAAACTAGCTTGCAGACAGTTGTTTTTTTTTTGGTCACATATATAATAATTTATACACATATATATAAATTATATTATATCACATATATATAAATTATTTTAAATTGGGAGAACCCTATGACCAGCAATGTTCGTATATGGGAGTGTGTCGAGGAAACATACTAGTTGTTATCTGTGGAATTTCGATTAAAATAATTTCGTTAAAAAAAGTTATTAAAATTTAATAAATTGTAAATCTCATTTTTTATGTTCCTGTCATATTTCCGTTAAGGCAGCAGCGGAAGTAGTACGGTGAAATCAGCCAGATTTTTTTAATTAAAATTATTATATTATTTAAATTTAAATTATTATATTATTTAAAAGTGAAGAAATTGTAAGAATGTAAGTAACTAGTGATAATTGTAAAGATAATAAGAATTTTGATTAATTTTAGTAAATAAGTAAATCATAAATAATACATTGAATTAAAGACATTTTACAGTTACATTTTTATTTTATGGAATAGTTTGCAAACCAGCAGGCAGCCACCCGATGGTAAGTGATTACCGCCGCTCATGTTTGACGTTCTAATACCATAAGCTAACTATGTCAATGACATATCACAAAAAACAGCAAAAAAATCACAACGATATCCATCCAATGACGGTTAATTTTGATGTTTATAACGTAATAATATATAATAAGTACTTTACCATAAATTACAAATAACAATTAAATGGTATACGTATTTGCCAATTACAAGATATGATATAAGTGTAATTAAAAGATATATTTCGATAAAAAAAGTGTAGTAACATCCTATATGTTTATAACTACCACTGCTTTCCTAAGCTTCCTTCCGGTTTCGATTCCCACCTAAGAAACAATATTTCAATAACGCAAAACGTTTCGGGTATGGTGGATTTATAACAACATCAAATTGTCCGTGTTTATTATAATAACATTTTAATAACTTTAACATGAAATGTTCCCTCATACATATTAATTAGCATTTAAATTAAAAAGAATGTCACGTCTAGAAGTTTTTTGGTTTTTGTGCAAACACTTAGACAATGCAAATATTACGTCCTTCTGGTCAAATTAGACCACTGCGATATCCTCATAACGTTTCAACTCCCTGCTGAACATACCAGATGAAAATAGCTGCTCAGGATATATTATAGTGCCCTAAGTATTCGCGGTACTCGATCATCATTAATTTGTATCCCGATGGACACTAAGATAAGGAGGCAGGTTCAGATACAATGTTAAGGACACCAGCACAAGGGCTCACGAGACGGAGCCTCGGCTTGGAGCGTAAACCTGTTTCGTGAGGGCGACTGACTCGAGGGTGCCCGAGGGCCGAACCGTCTCGGTCAGTTGCATCTGACTAAGGATTATCTAAATTAATATCGCTCTTATTATTAGCTATTTGCACATGCATGTTTGATCTTCAGAGATAAATTCAGACGCAGTGTCAAGTACACGGGATTACAATTAAGATTCAGAAGCGTAGAAATTGAGCATTAAGCAATTATTGGTTTTGATGTTAAACAATTCATGTAACCTGAAAATGTTTTTACTGTAGTATAGTAAGCGTTAAATAGTTTTTTATGAAACTAAGGATGACAAACGAACACACCTGATGCAACAGCCAATCGTCTATAACTACCCTCAACATAGATTCAAAACGAACATGCGTTATCACCTCTGAGAGCTGATATGAAAGACTTCGCTACCAGCGACATTCCCTCCAATCCCCATACTCATCAAACGAAACACAGCAACCTCATACTGCCATTTGACGCTGGTAATCTGTGAGACGTGATGGTGTGAGATGACTGATTCCTGCTGTTACCAAAAACAAGATGTAGTGTGACTCTATCTCTACGCTTTCATTATAATAACTGCACTATATTTGACACTGGTAGAGCTACACTGCAGTTTTTGGGATCTGGAGATCTTTATTACTGATGACGAGACATTCCATCTCAGCCCTCATCTGTCAAGGATGAATGTAGATGTCATGGGCCGCAGGAATCACTTAACATCAGGTGAACTGTGTGCTCGTTTATTATCGTCTTCTGGTTGACAATATATTATCGTTATTACCAGCCTGACCAACGTATATATTAATTCTAAATTGTAATTAAAATTCGCTTTAGGTTATTGACCACAGAGATCTCTAGAGTTTTAGAATAAATGTGCCATATAAAAATGAGCGAGACTAAAATGGTATCAAAAATCCTGTTGCGGAGGAAAATTGTGATCATAAAATTTACTGTTATAGAAATTAAATCTGACGGGCCAAATTTAATTAGCACCAAGCCGTCCGTTCATTATGAAAGTGAATATGAGTCACGACCAATAAATTATAATCATATAAAAATAGATAATCGATAGCACATTTCCGAGGCACTGGTAAAAAAAAATCTCCACTCGTGTACTGTTGTGTGTTGTTTACACTAATATACAACCCGTACAGTTGGTGTCATCGAGAAGATCGTCAACCAGCATCTGTGTAGTGCGCGTATCGTCATCAATTTAGAATTAGAATTATGTCTCTTGTAACTTACAAGATATTTCTGGAAAGACTATAGCTATAAGCGCAATTCTTAGCAAGAGGAGTCGACCGCAATATTAATAGACCGATGGCAATTTAGATGACTACTTTAGACAACTTTATATACACTAAGATAAAAAACTAATGTCCCCAATGGAAATTTATAATATAAAATTAAAATGAAATGCTATATTTTTATTATTTATTCTTTGAAAGGTTAAGTTTGAAACGGGTAATTGACATTCGGTTGTAGACCAAAAGATTTTTGTAGAAAATAAAGGAATTCATTCATTATATGCCTAAACACTTGAAATAATGAAATATGTCAACAATATAGTTTCTATTAATAACAAAATCACAATTCGCTTAATTTGTCTTTTATTAGGCACATATTTAATAAATTGAATAATATTCGATTCTTATTTCTTTTTAACTTGTTAAATACATAATAACTTTATCTTGTCAACTTTTATATAATCATATTTTATTCTGTATGAATTATTTATTATTTTTTTATTCTTTTTTACCTTATTTTTATTTTTATTATTGTTTCTAAATAATGACCGCCTCTTCTCTTGTGTAGGATTCATAGAAGATCAGGGTTGTGGACCAGGACCCTAAGTCACAACAGTACCTGAGTGGATCCTTCCTTTAGATAGCGATCCGAGTCGAGGTTTCGTACCTCTATATGAGGGGCCCTCGGATCGTATTATCGCCCCCTCTGTTGTCGTAGACGTTCTTCGTCCACAGGGGTCAGAGTGCAGCGGTGGTGCAGTCCAGCTTCGCAGCATCGTCGTTGTCTCCTTACTCAGCGGGAGTCCCGGAGACAACTAATTAGATAAAGCTGTGGAGGTCTCTGGAACGACAGCAATACTCATACACAAAAAAAAAACTCTTTTTTTATTTTGTGCACAGCATTTTATTTATTTATTTATTGGTTTTTCTTTTTTATGAAACACTCTTTTTCTTGTTTTTTGTTCATTGTTTGTATTTAATTATTTTTACTGTACGTAATTTTGCTCTGTATTGTTTGTGTGCCAGGAAGGACTAAATGATTATTATTATTATTTTGGGAATATCTTTTTTTCTATCTCCGCCTGGTTGGGCAATAAAATATATAAATAAATAAAATACTATAAAAAAATATATAAAATACAATTTATATTATTATTAAATTAGTAACTGGGCGTATCAGTAGAGAATAATATATAATTGGGATTTCTAGAAATATTTACTACAATAAAAAAAAGATTTAACCATAAGAGTTGGCAACCCACACATCTATTGAGGGTACAACTAAAGATGTCAACCGTTCTTTAGGATCACATTACTGGGATCTAATATATTGGTCATTAGATCGATTATGTATTATGGGTAATTAATTAATCTAAAACATTGGAGTAGACTTTTTGTTCAAAATTTATGTCTATGTTGGATATATGGATATGTCTATAGGTGTACTCACCGTAACCTTTGTAACTGATATCTAAGTGTAAGAAGCGTAAAATAGTATTATATTTAAGTAGCTTTAGCTTGTATATATATCTTTAGCTTTTTATATATCTTTAGTAGTTTTACCTACCCAGTTTAAAAAAATAACCGTAAGAGAGATTTATTTATTTATTTATTTATAAACTTTAGTACAACTAACATATGCACAAAGGCGGACTTAATGCCTAAGGCATTATCTACCAGTCAACCTTGGGGGGGTTCAGACAAATCAAGGTAGGGACAGAAGAATAATAATAAAGAAAAAAGAGACATACAGTACATCTAAATGCTTATACAATTATATATGTATACATATCATTATATATTATCTTAGGAATTTATAATACTAAGTAAAATAATAGATATTTATATACAGTTACATTAACTATAAAACAAAAAATATACATATTATAAATACAAACATATCTAAAAGTGAATATATATATAAATATATACATAATTATTATCGATGTAGTGATCACTGTTAAAATTTTAAAAGAGATACAGAGAAATAACTAAATACTAAGCCACTCTTTTCATGAAAATTATTAGCAATTAGTACTTCGTCGACTACTTGAAATATTTCTTTTTAATGAAGGATCAATTATGTAATGTGGTGTGGCTTGCGCAGCCTACCTTCGCGAGCAATGTTCGTAGTTGCAGTTGATGGTCGAGCTATCAACATATCTGCTATGTCTACACACGACTCAGTAGTACCTAGTTAATTAATTAACTTGAAACAAGTACGACATAATGAATTTAAGAGTTACGAGAGTCATAAATAGATCTTAGACTGACCTTCGCGTTTTGAGGGATAAAGCCATCTCATATTTAATCTCGTCCTTATTTTTATTATATTTAGGGGATAAATAGACAGCCTGCATTGTGAAGATACTGACATTAACTCTCGATTTGGAATCATAATGCAAGTGCGTTGCCACCCCAGAGGGTCACCAGTAATATGGGTCTCCGGATTCCTAAACTCATCAAATAAATCACATCATCAAGATGCCATTTTATACTGGTAATCTCTGAGGTCGTGATTATTTCCCTGCCAAGCAGACGCATTCATGCTGCAGTCAGAAACAAAGTGCAGCGTGGCTTTGCCAATTTTCCGCGATATCTTGTAAATCAAAAAATTCTTAATTCTGATACTTTTGGTTCGAATTATTCTGTGAGATGGGAGATAAAATCGAACCTGACTAAAAAAAAAAAAATAGGAAAGTTTACCTCCTGGAGAAGGAAAGGAACGGAACGAATGGCAAAACACTGTTATAGTGGCCAAGACTCATAAAGGGTTGTAGCGCCGAAAAGAAAAACTTTAAATTATATTTAAATTACTTACAATTATCATTATTATTATTTATATTAAATTATGGAATGTGGCACTTCTCCAACAGAACTTATCATAAGTGATAAAATTTACAATATACTAGAAAAAAATCATTTCATAGTTTTCTTTTGCTTTTAATTTAACTGTAAAGTTTTTTAGGTATGTTATCTTATACTTTCAAATATTTACCATTTTATTACTACTGTTCCAATCAGGAAGATTATTTGCTATGGTTCTTTACGATCGTGTATCGATTAATTACGTGCGGTTTTTGATCCGTGATCTAGTATTGAATATGTCGATGTTAGGGCTGTCACTAATTTTAACTTCAATTTAAAGCAAAAAGTATAAAAAGAAGAATCTATCTAGCTCCTCCTAGATATGCATTTTGCTTTTATTTTAAAATAATGGTAGCAGTGCTATTAATGCCACTAACGTGCCGATGAGCCACACCGACTAAGCTTAAAATGCTTGTGCTTTATTATTTCCTTCAGAAAAGTATATCAGCACCGTGAACGTACAAGGCCGGCATGCCACCCAATACTTATTGGATAACTTAACTTTCCCTTTAGATAGCGATCCGAGTCGAGGTTTCGTTATGGGGGGCCCTCGGATCTTATTACCGCCCCCCAATGTTATCGTCGACGTTCTTCGTCGACAGGGGTCGGAGTGCAGCGGTGGTGCAGCAGCAGTCTCCGTGCCAGCTTCGCAGCATCGTCGATGTCTCCCCCACTCAGCGTGCCTCCCGCTCGCAATTCTAAGTAGATATAGCTGTAAAGGTCTCTGGACCGACATCAATACTCACACAAAAAAAAAGAACTTAACAACATTTTTGAATAACTTCATCTTTTTGAAACCGCTGACTTCTTTTAAAGTATTTTTAGTGTAATGTTTTAATCCATAGTGATAAATTCGTGACTAGGTAACGATGCAATATTTCTCTAAACAATATTAATGGTGACAAACGAGCACACAGTTCAGTTAGTAAGTGATGATTGCGGCCCATTATTCTATCATTAATAAATATAATAATAACATCTATATTACATCGTCCTTAAAATTTTAGAATGCATATGCGTTGCACCTCTAAGAACTGAGATATAGTAACTCCTTTTTTTATTTTATTTTATTACATTGAGAGAAACAAACGAGCACACAGTTCACCTGACGGTAAGTGATTCCTGCGGTCCATGACATCCACATTCATCCTTGATAAGGAATCACAGTATATTTATTTAAATAAATTAAATATCCTTGTCCCTTTTTCCTTTTTGTAGATTGAGTTGTTGTAGTTGGAAGTGTATGTTGAGTTAGAATTCTGTCAATTATGTATAATTTAATATGTACAACGTCATCAGTGTAAACAAATGTTGGTAAACCTAATAAATAAATAAGGTAGATGCATTGTCACCCTTGAGGACTGAGATGGAATGCCTAGTCACCAGTAATAAAGGTCTCAGGATCCCTACACTCACCAGGAGAAACACGGAAGCATTATGATGCTACTTTACGCTGGTATTCTATGAGGGCGTGGTCCAATTCTGATCGAGCTGAGTCAGCTTCATTCTGGAGCTAAAAACAAACTGCAGTGAAGCTCTACCACTGTCGATCTCGTTACCTATAGTTGTGTCCCGAGTCCCTACACCAGTCGACACACAACATACTATGCTGCTATTTTAAGCTGGTATTCTGTGAGGGCGTGTACCTACCCACGTCGAGGCGACTCATTCATTCATGCTTTAGCTAGTAACAAATTGGAGCGTGGCTTTACTTTAAAAAAAAACTTTTGAACAAGTCATTGAAACTACATTCTCTTGGTTTTAAGCTAGTAGCACGTTATTTTCTATTTTGATACTATATCAGTTAAGGGCGTAGTTTTAAAATTCTAACAAAAAATTCTTTCATAGACAACCCTAAAAATCGGGTAGTAAATTATTATTTCTGATTTATTAGCTGATCTACAAACGTAGCTGAACCTGATTCATTAACAGAGAAATAATTAATATTTTGGTTCTACTCATGGACGAGAAAGTTGTGATACCTGTATGATTAATTTTGTTGTGAATTGGAGCATTATTAATTTTATTTAGCCAAATTATTGATAAAGGAGACATGAGTTAGAAAGATTTAAAATAAGATGTTATTATTCTGTCTGTAGACTTGTTGACAAACGGCACACAATTCACCTGGTAAGTGATTTATGCGCCCTCGGACACTCGAATTTACCTTAATAAGGAATTCAGATACGTAAAACTCAGAATAAGATGGAAAACTTCGTAATCATTGACAAAGTCTCTGGTTACGGTTATTCATCAGACTTAGCAGAGCGAACTTATTTTATGTTGACACTTGGCGTGATCCTTTCGTGGACGTGTTGAGCTAGGTTATAGTTGCGACGTGGCTGAACCACTTAAAAAGAGAAAGGTCGCGAAAAGAGGTGTTTTATCTTTTACGGACATCGATGTAAATAACGGTGTAAGTTTTACAAAGAGGAAACTTTTTGTAAGCAAGATATTAAAGAATAATATATTTGGCGCAAAGTTAAATGTTATCTGTCCATGCGTCATAAACCTGTGTTAGAAACGTCAAATCATCTGTCATTCAAACAGCGGGAAGCGTCTGTAAATAATGAAGTGTGAAAATAAACGACATAAAAAAATTAATATCTGCATGGTTCATTATAAATATACTAAATATCTCTACAAAGGCACGAGTATGACATCATCTCTTCTTGTTATGTCATTTTTTTAACACAAAATCGCGAAATCTTACTGAATATTTTAAATAAAGAGCTTTTTAAAATATTCAGTGATATCTCATTAGTGAGTTCTCCATGAAACCATAAATTGACTTGAATGCAAGATAAAATTAATCTTTTAAAGTTCTGACAGTAAAAAAAGTTTGACAGCGGTGGGATTCGAACCCACGCCCTTTCGGACTGGTGCCTAAAACCAGCGCCTTAGACCACTCGGCCACGCTGCCTTATACGTAGCGAGACGAAATACTATAATATTTTTATAATTTAATATAAATAGTAAATATAATATTTATGTATGGTGTTATAACGTAAAAAATATAGCTATATCGAATTACTAACCGAAAAAATATGTTGATTAATTAAATTAAAAGTTTTCCTCAAGTTATTTATAAAAAAAAATACATACTTAAAGATAAATAGAAAAAAATGGAAGGATAATCAGAAGCCATATTCATAGTAAATTTTAATAGGAACATTTACATCAGCGCCATCTAGCAGTTATTCTAAAATTATATTACTTGAGAAATTTTTAAGATTAATATATATTCATTAAGTTTGCTGAGGATAAATGTAAAATTTAAAGAGAGTTTAAATATTAAAAGGATATAGGACAAACGTTTGAATTCGGTCGTGTTTGTCTTTTTTTCTGTGAGTTATTCTTTAATTCTGTAAAATAGTTTTTATAAATTTAATGATAATGGATAATTAAAAGCTAAATTAAATTAAGTTTTATGTAAAAATTAATGTTTGTTAGTAATAAATATATTCATAAAATTTATTATATAAAAATAATATAACATTTTATTTAGAATATATATTATTTTTTATCACATGAAGCTAGGTAATGAAATAATACCTGCATTTTTAGAACATAAACCTGAAAAATTCGTAAATGATGGATAAAAATATGCAATAAATTCATATTTTGTTTGCTATTTATAATATTCGTAATAAATTATGATTTATATTTAAAACGAAGTATTGAACAATACGCCGGTATTTATCTCATATTTTACAATTTTCAAACAAAGTTTTTCTGCTTAGTTTTCACGTTGACCGCTAGAGGACAGTGTAACAAATAAAGTTTATCATTCAAACAAATTCGACACAAATTAGTTTCATGTACCTCACTGAATTAATGTGTATTTAACACATTAGTTTGGTACTGACTCTCTGATAGTATTGGAAATTGGAGAAGAAATCCCTAGTAGCAGGCCCCTCTGCTAGTGAGTCAGTTGAAACCGGTGAAGGTGTAGAGGCCATTAGAGCCACTATAAAAGCCACTGTAACACACAAAAAGACGACGAAAAGGGAACACGAGTGAATGCCTTGTTTTTGTGCGTATGCTAAAGGCATAAAAACAAGGCTCTGCTGTTGATGTCACTTGGGGCTAACTTACCGGCATTTCTCTTTTTAGTTTTTATGATTTTTTTAAAAGTATTAAAAGGAAACTATATCATTAGAAATTCAAAGGCCGTTATTCCTCATACCACACCTTGTGCTCACAACATTTGCATTGACAGGAATCAAAATTTTATCGCCACCATCTTCCTGGTTAGCAATCCACCACCGAGTGCTTTGTACGAATTTTTCTGTAACTCAGAATCACTCTGTACTAACTTGCTGTTACCAGTGGTAATTCTGAACCGACACGATTTAGTGACCTTTCAAGAAAAGAGCTTACTCTTTTCTTATAGAATAGGTGTCAAACGAGCAAGCAGCTTGATGAACCTCTGGTGTTGGTGGTGAATGTTAATGGACAGCGGTGATCATTCACCATCAGGTGGGCTGAGTGCTCGTTTGCTATGTATTTTATAAAGAAATGTTACTTAGCATTTGAGGTCTTTATACAGGACCAAAGTATTACATTAGTTGCGGTTCATTTTCTGTCATTCGAGCTTACCTGTGATATCTCTCTAGTACAGTACACAAAAATGCAGTGTACTTAGTTACTAGTCAATTCTTATACGCACTTCATACAGGTTTATAGCAGTTTACCGAAGTTACACAGCCCGTTACTGTTCTTAAAAAGTTCTTTGCTGTTATGCTATTATATGAGAATGGGGAACTCTGTCATTGATTTCATATGACACATGTTATTGTTTCTTCAATTTCTCTAATATTTTTTATATGTTATAATTAAATTATTTTAGTATAGGATTCGCATCAAATAAAACAACATATTGTTCATAATGACCTTGTATAATTACCTAAGTGTAAAGGAGCATTATTTACAAGGTGGACACCGATATTTTTATGTCTACCCTACTCTAACTGTTCCAAAGTATAAACACTAGACACGATTTATTTATTAATAAGAAAACAAAAACTTTCACGTGTACAAAATACATTGAAGGGCTTATTTCATCAAAATCAGCTGTGTATTCAAGGAACTTGTAGTGTATAGGGTGTTTTCAAAACCTACATCTAAACATTTCACGGCTATGGTTTACACAATACACTTATGGTACATAGTAAAATTGAATTATTTGCAATGTAAAACCTGATCTTATAATTTAATTATTACTATCTTCTTCGATCAGACTTAAAATGGTTTCACTGTTATTACTAGAGCTTATACAAATATATACTTATAAATGTTGTGTAAAAGATATTAATTATACTTGTCGGTTTTATGAAGTGAAAACATTAATTGTAAAGCTGAAAAGAAGTATTTTAACGCTAATTTTAAACCCAATCATAGTACACAACTAAATAAAAAAATATACACAAAAATAATCTCGTGTTTTCTGTGAATCTAGTTCTATCTAGTTTTGTAATTGAGAAAATAAAATATAATACCTAAATAAATATTTACTAGATCTGTTACAAATTTGCTGTCACTTTATATTGTGCCCTTCATAGGAATTGTGTATAAATTGTTTTAATGAAATGATGAAATAAGCCCTATATTAATCATTAATTTTAGAAAACTTACAAAGTACAGCCAACTTTAACAATTCAATTTGAGAGCTATGTTGACCGTACAAATTATGGATGTGGTTTTATATTCCATTAAATCCAAAAAACCACTTAGAAAACGTGTTCACAAATGCCTTTTTATACAAATTTACCATAAGTAATGCTATTTAATTTACTTATAATAATTATACATATTACAATGTTGAGAAAAAAACATGTTTAATTCTGCAAAATTTATTAAAATTTGTGACACCGCTGAGGTTTTATAAGTTTTTGCATTTAAAAAACATAGTTTTTAAGGGAATTGAGGAAGAGTAATGTATAAAATTAGACTTCCTATCTTGTAAGTCTAATTTTATACATTGAAAGAAGTTGTTTTATATATTGAAGAAAGTTGAAATAAAATATTTTTTTAATTTTAGACATTTTGAATTTTTTTAATTTTAAACATTTGCAAGTGCTTCCTAAATTATTATTAATCAATCAAGTATAATTTTAAAAATCGATTCCACCGGCATTAAGATTGATTTACGATGTTTTATAAAAAATCAATATAGGCAATGTGTTCAGATACTCATCAGTTAAGAATAATTAAATTAGGCATAACTTCTCTACATATGCCATGAAGCCAGCTATAGCGTTGTTAGGATATTAGTAAACTTAAATATATCTGTAATTCTATACGGAGTAAGAAGATCTCTTTGATTATTTTTGGTTACAAAATATTACTATATCATAACTTACTCAGTTTTAGTACTAAAAGAATTTACAGTAACAATGTACAGTTCTTACCCTAATGAGCGTTCAAATCGATTGTTATGGCGTGTTGGCTTACTACCCATTCATTATCGATTTAAATATTTTTTGCATTCGAGTGTACTTTTTTGTTAGACTTTTGTATGACGATTGTGTTCTTTTTTAAGGATTCTTGCCATAACAATTATTTATGGATCCAACAGGAATGTTTGAATTTTCTTTTAAATAAGACTTTTGGAGATGCACAACTGCACTGATGTTAGGTAAGACTAAAAATAGATTCTTAAGAGTAAACTGGAGTTAATATACACAAATAGAGATTATAATGATTTATGTGTTTAATTTTTTTTTTTCATTAGTTGGTACCAATTTCCCACACTTACGTATATATCGATCCATTAAGTTTCAGCTTACAATTCTAGACAATTCTATGTTTAAATCTAATATTTGATGTCTGATAATTGCCTCAATTAATTTCCAATATTTATACATACATTAATTGTTAATTTTGTTAAATAGAACAATGACACATACATGATTGTGTGCTGTCAACATAGGAGAAAAAAAAAACATTCATACTCATATAATTTTTAAAAAAAAAGTAAATTAGTGTATATTACATAATATGGAGTGTTACGTTGAGCACGTAAAAAAATATAATCATTAAATAACATTAAACATTGAAAATGGCACAAAAGTCTACACATAAGAAAAAAAACATAAATTAGTTGAATTAATATTCGTTGCACAACCTACAGAAAGAATTACAACTACACAATTACAATTGAATAAAATGACAAGAATAAATTCATTATATTAACATTAGAATACGACTACATTTTACATTAACCCAAAATTATAATATTGAAATAATATTTAAAGTTAGAAGATTAAAAATAGAAACCTTAGTTATAAAAAAACAATAATATACGAAGATACCAGAAAAATCCCCAAAATTACATAAAATAGAGAAACGAAATTATATAAAATGTATATAAAAATGATTGCTTAATTCAATTAAAACATATGAAACAAAAATTTCATATTACACCGAGAATATTTGATATTTGCATAGTGCATTTAAATTTGATATTAGAGGCGGCAATACCCACAATATTCCATTGTGTAGAAAATGACAAAAATGATTATATTTTGTGTAATAAAAAAAAATATATATATATATATATATATATATATATTTATATATATATGCTGGGTGACAAATATAGTAAAAATATAGTATGTGTATCCTTACGGTCGGTGATTTCTATATCCATTCAAGAATAAATTAAGATGGAGATTCATTGTCACCCTAGAGGACCTGGACCTTTTTTCCACACAGTTCACCTGATAGTAAGTGTTCCTCCATCCACCACCAACAATGTACTATTAGATTATTAAATTATTCTGGAATTATTTGTTTTTATAATAAAGTTTAAAATAATATAATTCAAAATGAATTCAAAAATCAACCAAAATACATATTTAGTATAGTTAAGTTGGATATTGCCGCATCAAACCATATTATCGGATCACTTCATTACATATTATATTTTATTAGTATAACCCTAATATTCATAGTTGGACTCAAATAGCTGCCCTAAAAAATGTCCACGAATATTTCAGATGTGTAGACAAAAATTAAAAAAAGTATAGAGTTTAATGTTACATTACAATATACCATGTCTAGTATTATCTAGTTTACCAATATAGCTTATTATTAGCTCCTGAAAAGGTCAGTTTTGAATACAGCGATATCTTGATACCAACTGAGCACAGTCCTCGCTTATTTTTACTATGTCGTTTGCAACAATGGGCTTTCCCTGGTTAAAGAAATAATAAATTTAAATGTTCGTCACTAAAACACTATTGTCAGATAATGAAGAGGCCGCAGTAGTTAAACAATCAAAAAGCTCTGTTAATTAGTCAAGTTCTATTTGACATTTGGTGGCCAGCTGCGTGCCCCGAAAGCATTACATGGTTATTTATATTAATTCGATAACGTTATTTAAATGTTTACGTTTTAGTAAACTGGCTCCAGTACTGTTATTTAAAAAAAAAACAATTGTTTTGAAGCACCTTAGATTAGCGATACACTGTACTGTATATAAATTATGGTTTATTGTAATTGATTAAAACAGGTGATTTAAACACATACAAATTCAATATATACATAGTGTTATATAGAAACGTTAGATATGGACGTACCATAGACCAATAAGTTTCATGTGTCTATGGTAAAAGGTTAGTCTACTGTATTAGCAATATACAGTAACAGAAAGCGAATGGCACATTTATTTTTACAGAAGACATAAAAAATCTGTTTAGATTCGACTGTAGAGGAGTGATATTTCGACGTTATTCATACGTTGTTCTTACACGAATTACTTAAACATCAAGACACATTGACTTATCGTTCGATATTTGGGCTTTCAAGATAGTAGTCGAATTATTTAAAACTTGGTCTTAATTTTTGTTATTTGATTCAACAATATTGATACACACATTATTATATCCAAGTTGACATTACAAACAAATTAATGTATCTGATTTGTACAGTCCATCGTACAATCCGTACACAAAAAGTTACTTGAAATAAATTATTAATTCGTAATAGACGACCACAGAACAATTTTAGCCACGGTTAGGAAGAAAAAAATTAAAAAAATGAATTTATTTATCTGTGAAAGAATTTAAAAAATTGTCCACAAATATTTAATCTGTGTCTGTTAATAAACACGTGGCGTAGTTTGTTCTGTGTCGTCTCACGCATAGAACTCGCGGTTGTTGTGACCTTTCCCGTATGAAGCAGCGGCGGGGCTCCGCTTAGGCTCGTCGAGGGCATACGAACCTTCGTCCTTCTTGCGCATACGGTACACTATGAACATCACCACCAGGATCGCGCAAAGAAGCCCTACTACCGCTCCGCCGATGACAGCTGAAATTCAAATGAAATGGAGTGAAGTTCTTTTAATTGGTGATGTCGAATGAAAATTTAGGAAATAACCGTTACTTAATGTATTGTTGGTTTGAAATATATATAATGTTTATAAAAAACTGTGGTTAAATTAGATCCATAATTTGAAACTTGTCCCGGAAAAAACATGAGCAACTCACGATAATATATACGTTTTTTTTTTCGAGCTGGGGTTTTTACGTTTTCACCTGGTTGAACTGAGCGCTTATGGCGCTCAACCAAGACCTTTATTAGAGGGTAACAAGCACAAGGGCTCCCGAGAGGGAGGCTCGGCTTGGCCCGTAACCCTGTTGCGCGAGAGCGACAAACTCGAGGGTGCCCGAGAGGGCCGAACCGGCTCAATCAGTTGTTTCCGACTATGGATCATCTAAATTAATATCCCTATTATTATTGACTATGGTAATATACAGTAAATAAAACTATTACTAATAATTGATACTCAGTCATAAAACTACTAACAACATTTTTTAACAATAAGGCTTCTATGCACTGAGTAAATTTATTAATGTTTTTAAAAGTAGTAGTAATGTATCCAAAACATGATATTCCTAGATCCAAGATATGAGATTTTAGTTTTTACTCTGTTTTTCTCTAGTAATGGAATCCATAACGAGGACATTTATTGTATAAATTAACAAGATAGCCTAAAGGATCATCGCCAGCTAAACTAAAAAACGGGTCGGGGGGCGGGGGGAGGGAAGGGCTGGGATAATTGAAGCAAGCGATAGACCGAGCAACTAACCAGCCAATCTGATGGTAAGTGATGATTGAGGCTCATGGTGTCTACGAGTACATCCATCTTAGCAACATAGCTGGTACTCTATGAGCCTGTGGTCTTTCCCCAGTCAAGCTGACCCATTGTGTCTGAGTTCGAAACTAGCTTCAGCGTGTCTCTATCACAGCTTAAAAGTTCGCAAATACCACAATCATCTGTACATGATATAAGGGAATGAAAAACAAGCAACTTATATTCATTCTTAATAAGACATAAAAAGCAAATCCATCGTTTCCCCTCACCATATACCTCAAGGTCTCAGAGTTGTTTTTCTCACCAAACGAAACACTGCATATAATCATCACAGATAAATGATGAACCTGGAATCATCATTACCACTCATCATAATCTTTGATGGATACAAACCAGCAAGGATGCCAGGCTGCGCGAAGAAACTGGTAGCACGGTCCTCTGGCTTGGCGTTCATGATGAAGACGCCGGTGTCGGCTGGCCGCGCGTCCGTGTCCACGTGTGTTCCCGACTGCTCCTGGTCCTGCGAAGATATATAAAACATAAGTTCTTAAAACTGTTGTCCAGGGTTAAAAAGTTACAGAGCGATCCCGTATAGTTTAATGTTTAAATGTGAAGTTTTTTTATCACATTGAGAGTAATAAACGAGCACACAGTTCACCTTATGATCAATGATTCCTGCGGCATGACATCTACATTCATCCTTGACAAGGAATGATAATGCAGATGCGTTGTCACCTTTCAGAGATGGAATACCTCGTCATCAGTAATAAAGGTCTCCGGATCCCTACACTCACCAGACGAAACACAGCATTACGCTGCTATTTCACGTTGACATTCTCTGGGGGTGTGGTCTTACCCCAGTCGAACTGACCCATTCATTCATTAGGTAGAAACAAACAGTAGCGTAGCTCAACCACTGTAAAAGCCCTTGCCTCACGACACGTCGATGTTATTTATCTTTTTCAAGGATATTTTGTCTTTTATCTGTAAGGACTAAGATGACTTTATTTCAGGTACTACATGAAACAGTGTAAGCCACCAGTAGTAAGGTCTCCAGTTTATTTCAGGTACTACATAAAACAGTGTAAGCCACCAGTAGTAAGGTATCCGGTTTATTTCAGGTACTACATAAAACAGTGTAAGCCACCAGTAGTAAGGTCTCCGGTTTATTTCAGGTACTACATGAAACAGTGTAAGTCACCAGTAGTAAGGTATTGGAGAGGAGAATACCTCTCACGATACAAAATACTTACGATATCCGGACTGAGGTCCTCTCCAGATATGCTGATGTCAGTGAGATCTGGGCGCGAGGGTTGCTCCTCCCCCGCGCCACGCGGCTCTCCCGTACCCTCTCCTGCTTCCTGACCCTTTAGGATGCGAGCTGGAATTGGATGAAAGAAATAGTCAAAGCTTAAAATCTTTAAATAATAACCATCATACTAGTTTAGAATTAGATTTAGTAGGGAAGGAATGCTTTATTTGTTATAATTAGTAGAGCAAAGTATTAAAATTGTAAACATGCTCCCCTGACTTTTCGGCGTTGAATTCGAAATTAATTTTAACCGAAAAAAAAAAAATTAAAAAAAAAAACTAAACAATAACTACAATAATTATTAATTATATGTGAACAGTTTCAGCTTTTATGTTAAATTGAATCAAGATTTTTGAGCGTGAGATTATACAAAAATAATGATGATGTAATTGCATAGAAATTTAATTCGCAGACATTTAGTTTGTTTTTTAAATTTATTCAAAGATCAATTCTAATTCTTAAAAATATTGTTTAAATCTAATAAGTTCTTAATATTCTGACGACGAAGACTTGGGAATGATTAAGAATTTGGAGGATATTTGATGTAGAGTCCCGGTAATTTTTAAGGATAATCGGAATAGGAAAAACTAATATGAAATCTAATATGATTTACAAAAAATAAATCCAATAAACTAAACTATAAAACACCGATGTAAGTAAAATGACTAATATTAAGCAAATGGAATGTAATGAAATCAAAACATGAGCTTAGCCCGTTTTCATGCTAGGTTTATACTAGGTACGACGGGAACAGTCTACGAATATATGATATAGCAGATTGGTATGTTCGTAATTATAATGGGCTCATGCAAAAGACTAAAAAAAATATCCATGAAGTATGTAATACGGAGTAAGCTTCCAAACTTACCGAAATCCTCCGCTGATGTGGTTTAAATAGACACAAATATTGTCGAACAAATAAGCAGGATTAAAATTCAATTTATAAATTAATTAATAACAGTTAACTTCCGTTACACCCACTACGTTGCACGTTTATAAGGAAACTGAGGTGTTGATTAACTAAACATAATTAACTTAGGTTGTAGATTCATGGTGTATAAATATTAAGGTTAATTTGATGTTACATCAGCAAGCATTGTTCATATCGCCTGCCGTGTTACACACCATTTTGGTACATTGCAATTAATATTAAATATAATTAGTCTCGATTAGAATTTTGTTAGCATTCAACTATTGTTTTATAAAACTACTTTAAAGTTCTTTACTTAGCTGTTGTTAAGCGTAATACATTGTTGTTGGGAATTTCTTTTCGTCGTATAATCCCAAATTACACCAAGTTTACTCGTGTAGTACTTGGAGATAATTCGCAGTGAAGACGATGAGAGATATAGTATTGGTTAAATTTACAAACCTAAAATTGGTGTAATTTGGTAAATACCGGTTATAGGGTAAGTAACAAAGTAATATACAAACGGGGACATGAAATCAAATGAAATACAACAATAGTATGATCAAAATTTGTAGTATGCAAATATTTTGCATAAAGAACCTAATTACTAATTTGAATTCATTGTTTTTGGTTTTCATAGGAGTTCATGTTCCAAAAATAAAACTCATCTAAAAAATGTCTAACGCAACAAAACTGGCATGCTCCAGCCTCTACTCACGACTGACTAAATCGGGCTGCTGGACTTTTGGTGGTGGGATTGGATGTTCGGTGTCCGGTAGGAGCGTATTGTCCGGTATTTCCGGGACGTCCGGATAGTCCGGTTCCAGAGCCGGCGTGGTAGGGGCAGCGGTGGTGCGTGGCGGTGAGTAGTCTTCGTCATCTTCGGGCGCGTCGGGTGCGTCACCTGATCCTCGGCCGTCCTCGTCGTCCGGGCCGGGGCCGGCACCCCAGCCGGATCCGGAGCTCTCGTCGATACCTAGACCCGAGCCATCGTCGTCGATGAAGACATCACGGTCGGAGGAGATGGGCCCGTCGTGTTGGATGTGCACAGTTATCTCCGTCGGCTGAGCGCTGACACCGTCCTGGAAATTCGTGATACAATATTTTATTTGTTTTCTTGTGGTAGAATCACTCCGCAGTGACAAACTAGGTAAAAGTTACCCATCCCCACTGGACCTCTCTCAGTAAATTATTACAGAAACGTTTCATATGCTTTTACAGAATACCAAAGTAAAATGGCTGCTTGTAAGGAAAACCGGAGAATTTATTATTGGTGACGAGGAATCCTTCAGAAATGATAGCGCATCTGCGTCATGGTTTCTTAACGAGAATGAATCACTCACCACCGAGTGAACTGTCTATTTAATTTGCCTTACCCTAATTTCACAAATGTTTACCTTGTTTCAAGTGAATAAAAGGCACGATAGACATTTTAAATTTGTTTGATATTCAATATGGCCCTGAATTCAATATGGTGGTAAAGACCGAGAACGTGTAAAAGTTAAGAATAATCAGTCAAAGTAATTAAAATATTTATACTAGAACATAAAACAAAAACTTATAGACATTGTAAATGTAATTGAAGACACAAATGGCATCTTCTATTCACGTAGATTCGAAAACCAACTCGAAAAAATACGTTTTCCACGCAATTATCCCCACCGCGACCTATTTCCACGTTCACGCTGACGTCAATAATGCATCGCCCTTAACCGTTTCAATTGCACCAAAATTAAAGTTATTCTTTTATGCTTATAACATGGAAAAATCGCATAATATAATTTAGTATTTTTCACAAAATAATACCGCAAAAACACAATATATCAGATCCAAAATTAAAATTCTGTCTACGTCATCAACCGAAATGTAGTTTGAATGATAGATAGATAGAAGGTCACTCACCCTTTCTTTCTTAGATAATATAACTTATGTACTCCGTGGGTTACGTTTTATTAGGCCTGATTGTACTAGGATTTGTAGATACTTTGGAATTTTCACAAATATGGCAGTGTTCCTCGGTTAGTGTAGGTTGTGTAGTGCTTGGAGGGGCGATCGATAGGCTTTTAGAGAGGGGGTGCGGCAGGGGGTGCAGACAGGAGCTTTCCGTATTCCCGACAAGCGCCAACAGATGCCGGGATGAAAATAGCGGGAGGCTTTCGAGGGAAATGTTTCCCGTTTCCTACAGCAGATAGCGCTAAACACAGTTTTGTCACATTTGTGTCTTACAAGAAATATATACAGCGGACTCAAGACAGCGTGTTAAAAATAATCGTGAACAAATAAAAAAAAATCGTTATGGCGAAATAACTCTTATAGCTTTGTAGGTTCATAAATTTAAATTTGTAAAATGATTAATAACAAATTGAAAGGAAAACTAAAATTAGGGCGCAGTCGATGGTGGTTTTATTAGATATTAATTTAGTTCTAAAACCAAATTTTTTAATTTTTATATAACAAAATGTACAAAATATAATCAATAAAAAAGTTAAAGATTACAAAATCGATCAAACGGAAACTCCTCGTGGCTTCTCCACGTTCAAATTGCATATACTAGAGACTCATTGCAACTACTGCTTATCATAACGCTCGTGTGAAATTTCGTCACATTTAAATGGATTTCCTATAATAATAATAATAATAACTCATTTAATCGATCCAGCGCCAATAATACAAAAATTAAAAAAAAAAGAATTTAAACAATAAATAAGAAATGTACACACAAAGAAAACAAAACAAAATATGTTATTCAGTAAAAGAAAAAATTAAATGAAATAAGAGTAAAAAAAATATTCATATATTAGATGCATAAAATACTCGTACCAAAATACCATAACGACGATGCTGGATCAATAAGGGCCAACACTGGTATTCTGCTGGTACCTGACTACTTCCCTATGTTGTAAATAAATATAAGACGCATGCTATATTTATTTTATAGTTACAGTACATAAAACAAATTGTACTCTAAACATTCCATTATTATTTGAAGTTACAATATATTGCATTATTAATTTTACATTCTGGCAGCAACTTTCATAGTACTTTTTGCATATTAAATAAAAATTCTCTCACTTTATTCCTAAACATATTTTTGACACTCAAAGATCTTATGGCGGATGTTCACCAGAGCCACGTCCAATAGTTAGCGTGGAAGGGAAGGATATAGAAAAGGTTAGTACTTTTTTTTTGTACGTGTAAACCAATCATTGAATAAAAATAGTTTTAAGAGTCATAAGGGAATATGACTGGGAGTGCTGTAAAGCACCCGAAATATCGGGAATTTAAAAATGAAACGTAAAGATAAATATCCATAAAATTAGGTATGAACTTAGTTTGTAATGAAAATATTTTGGTTTTGCTAATAACGGAAGTTATAAACTGGCAGTAGTGTCAAGTCAGCTCCACCAACCAGGATTACAATGAACACTGAGGTAGAATTACTATCCTATCAGATGAAACAATAGCAATAAGCTACTGATTGATTTGAATGAAATTGGTGACCCTATATTCCCTACCCTACCCTACTAATTGTGTACATCTTCTTGGGGGTTCAACCCGGTGGAACTGTAAACGCCCTCGGGCTAACAGAGGCCATCAGCTCGAAGAAAAATATTCTTAGGGGTGGCAACGAATTGCGAGAATGAATAATGCCATGGCCACGCTCGACAACAGTTTAATAACAAAAACAAACTGATATTAAGTAAAATTACACATAACATAATTTTTATAATGTTCAAAGCAAAACAAATTAAATTTAGTACTAGCTCAATTCGACCGCAGCGAAATCTGGGTTTTTTTTATTTATTTTTTTATCTCATTGAGAGTAACAAACGAGCACACAGTTCACCTGATGGTAAGTGACTCCTGCGGCCCATGACATCTACATTCATGCTTGAGTAGGAATCATAATGCAGATGCGTTGTCACACTTGAGGACTGAGATCGAACGCCTCGTCACCAGTAATAAAGGTCTCCGGAACCGTAGTACACTCGCCGGACGAACCACAACAGCGTTATGCTGCTATTCCATGCTGGTATTCTGTGGGTGCGTGGTCCTTCCCTGGTCGAACTGACATTCATTCTGCAGCTATAAACAAACTGCAGAGTAGCTCTACCACTGGCTACATCACACCTAGACCCGAAATTGTGAAACAAAATATTGTTTCTCGGCTGGGAATCGAAGCCAGGACCCGTGATGCAGCACCTAAGTACATTAACCACTACCCCACGCGGTTGTGAGTATAATATATAAATAAGTCCATGTTTGCTTACAATCCTACCTACTGTTATGCCAAGGGTATGCCTATTAATTCTTCTTTCAAGGTTATCTTCAAAAGATTCGTGAATAGGCACTTAATTAATATAATTATTCAAAGTGTGTGTGATACGAAAGCTTGTTATGTTTACTGAAGCGCTGTGAGGTTATTAAGTATACTTAATAAATATTTTAATATCCTTATGTTTTACTTACGATCACAATAAAACATGTCAAATGTGCATTGGGACACAATGTAATAAACCCCACATATAACGACGGGGGTCAATACGGCTCCGCGTATACTGGTAGAGTCAGTCCGACGCCGGTACTATTTCGGAGTAATAAATAATATTTCTCATCACACCGAGCGAGAAGCAAGTTGCGATGGCAATTGTTCTGTAATCAGTATTTGAAAATGGTGTTAATAACTTTTTACGGCTTTGTTTCAAAAGCATTTCATATTTTTGTTGACGTCATACTAATTTAAGCCTCGAAGTCCTTTTCCAGTTAATAACGAAGTTTTGATATACATCGAAATATGATAAAATTGTAAATATCAATAAGATACAATGACGGTGCAACTCTGTGGACTACAAGTGTATGGACTGATACAGATAGAAGCGTCGCTGGAGTTTCTACGTCACTTCTTTTTCCGAAGTAATGGTACAGATAGCTAATAATAATAGACCGAGCCGAGGTTCGGCCCTCTCGGACCCCCTCGAGTTAGACGCTCTCGCGAAACAGGGTAGCGGTCCAAGCCGAGACTCCCTTTCCCTCCTCCCTTGTGCTGGTTACCTATAAATAGAGGTCTCGACTGAGCGCCATAAGCGCTCGGTCCTCTCTCAACCCAGTGAAATTGTAAAAGCCCTCGGGCTAACAATGGCTATCAGCCCGAAAAAAAAATAAACTAACAGCCTACATACATACATATAGTATGTATCATTTTAAGCATATATATATATATATTTATATTTACTATCTACAAGAATTAGGCCTTCCCTCTAGAGAACAGGTTAGTGTATATTCCACCATGACTACTCGAAACGCTTTACTATGCAGGTTTCGTCACCAAATTTTTATTCATCACCGAGCACGTGGTAAATCAGGACTTGAAATTGGAATTAAAAATTTTATTGGTGTCGGGCACACGGGATTGAACTCACTTCGCGCAAATACCGGGAATTAAAAGTGCTCAGGCTTAACATAATCAACATTCATGCTTAACAGTACATTTATCTACTGTTTAATTTTAAATTATAGCGTCACGTTAATGAAAGAGTTTGTTTATGAAAAAGTATCCTTGCGGAAGTGCGGACAGGGCTTGGTGTGCCCCTCCATCCGTTTTACTCGAGTGTGTTTGTGCACGCAAGGCGCGGACTGTTCGCAACTCAATTCTCCTTGTTTGAATCTAAAAATGTTTTTTATTCAGCTATGTTGAGTGTATGTTCTGAGTGGCAGTGTAGGTCGATGACCTCTGCAAGTTTGGGTGAAGTCGATGGATGTAAGTGGTTCAGGATCTTGCTGTTTATCAGCGGTGGACTATTGCTAAGCTGAGGTGATCGACTTTTTGTGTATATAATTTTATACCTTTATTACTGGACGAATCTAGATGATTACAATTATTTACATGTGGTTTGTTTTTCAACTGATTACTGAAGATTTTCCTTA
Organism: Teinopalpus imperialis; assembly: GCA_029286865.1. NCBI lineage: Eukaryota > Metazoa > Arthropoda > Insecta > Lepidoptera > Papilionidae > Teinopalpus > Teinopalpus imperialis. Next base: position 15,714,652 of record JAGSMU010000020.1, on the reverse strand, counting down.
AAATGGCGTAAACCTTTTGAATATGTGCGATCTGATTCGATAGATTCGATATACATCATGAATGGATCGCGACGACCGGAGAAGGACGGACCTTCAGAATACTAATGTGAAATAGGAGCATAACGTAGCTAAGTTTTGTATGGTACTCACCATACAAAACACAGCTATGTACGTAATGCTGGGATCAAGGAGAGACATTTACAGTTGACGAGGAATTCCATCTTGGTCCTTCAATCTTCGTTGAGGATTAATGTAATTAAATGTAATGAAATATATACAGTAAAACAAACAAAACAGTATATAAGCTTAACAAATAGATTGGGAAGACAACGATTCATACACTTTGTCATGCTTGTGAACCAAGATGGAATTCCTCGTCAACTGTAAATGGGTATCTTGATTCCTGGATAGCGTTGCTGTGTTTTATTGTATCCATCATATTTGTTGAGAATTAATGTATATGTCATGGGGCGTAGTCACTATTTATATGTTAACTGTGTTCTCCTTTGATATCCATTATATTATAAAAATAGTTAAAAACTATTATTAAGTGTTTTAATATTTTACTACTTGGAGTGGTAGTAAAATATTTTATATTTTAATTATTACCATTGTTAACGTAAATAATGTAAAATACAATCAATTTTATTTCTACCCAAAATAACCATTTACAATTCTGTATGTGTAGCATAAATTTAACGCTTCAAAGGCGGTATTCTATTGAACCGATTCGACTCCGGTGTCAAATAGAATGCTCGATTAGTTTGTACAAACGATTTGCATATAGGTCAATTGTGGATTCAGGTTTTCACTAATACTTTGCGCATTACCCTGTACGCAAAACGTCCCAATCCATTTGCTAAGCTTATATACTGTTGTGTTTGTACACTTTGTATATTTAAACATGGATTGAATTAATTACGTTGGAGCGCTGTTTCTGAAAATGGAAATGATAAAAGTAACCTTTTGTTTGCATTCCTAACTTGATTAATATGGCATTTTTTGAGAAGTGTATGTCATATTGTAATTACTATGTACATAAGTCTTTTTGAATGTGCGCACGTTAGGACCTACATATCATGACCGATCACATAATCGTAGATCGATATAAGATGAAAAAAAGAAGTATTACTAAAGATTATTATTAATAGAGTAGTATTTAATCAAAAAATAAAAATTGTACTTATAGAACTTAGTGTAATATATATAATTTCGTAATAGTAAGTACGTTACATATAGCATAGAAGTCTTCTGATGGAAATTTATAAGGTTTAAAATCATCAACTTCAAAAAAAATATCTGTGCCCTCTCAGCTTCTAAATAATAGTTTTACAAACAGAAACAATACACTAGGATAGATTGAGCCAAAGAAATATATATTTATTAAGTAGTTTTTTCGTAGCTACATATATCGTATATTATATGCCTTAGTGTTTTGAATGTTCATGTAATTTTTCGAAGTCCATTCCAGATTCTGTTAGCCTATGCGGCTCTTACAGCTTCATCGGACACAGGGCTCACGGAACTGAGGGGTCCGTGCGGTCACGGAGCTGATTGATTTGTGTTCCCTATTTGTGGTTCTCTTACTTACACAAAGAGCTCATAACTGAGCGTTTCGCTCTACTTTGGTCACGTACCTATTTGATAATGCCACCCAAGTTGCCAGTTCCCTAGCTATTGAGAGATCCTACCGAGTGGGGAATGGATGGTGATGACTATTGACCGTTAGAGGATTTGGTGTGCGTACCTAGCCTCTGACGGACGCCACCTGTTTTCTGTCTATCGGAAGCTGTGAGCGGTGAAAACCGCCCTGACACGCGGGTGTAACGAGTGTACGCGGTGTCGCGAAGATTGCGTCGCGCTCGGAGGCGAGGGCGACGCGACGAGATGTCTGTGCTGTGTGTGGGTCCAAGGTCCGTTGAGGACGGACTGGAGTTAGGCTCCCCCATGAAGTGGGGGTCGTCGAGGACGTGACGGGGTCGACGGTTCCTAGTATCCGAGTTCGGTATCGTAGGTTGCGGCGTTTACCACTAGCGGCTTGGAGTGCGAAAGCGCTGCGAGATAGATTGGAAATATTCCGGTATGGTGATGAGATGTAAGTCACTGTACAAGGACGTCTATTCAAGATCGATTCAATATGTTTAAGCCAGGACATATGTTGATCAACTAGACTACTTAGTTTTGTTTTGGAAATCAATGTTGACTGAGCTATATATATATATTTATATATATATATATATATATATATATATATATATATATATATATATATATATATATATATGAGATTACTCAGGCTCTCTTAATGTCGTATATTTTAAGCCTACTCACAGGGCAGCCACAGAACGGTGTCATAAGCATTTAAGTTCCAAAAACACGGTTAAGTGTTTTTACCTTTTATCCACTTTATTAACAATAAAAGAAGTTAATTCTAAAACAATATCTACGGTTAAAAGTCCTTGTCTAAAAACTTATTGCGGCTTAGATAATATATTATATTTGTGGAGGTAATTTAATAATAATAAAAATAATATATTTAACATTTACATACAACAACATTATACACACAACTAATTCACTGCGGAGTTGAGGCCCTCCCCACGGGATTTCACCAAGCACGATGCTAATCCACCAGTATCTATCGACTTTGATCCGATTGCAGAAAGTTCTTACAAAGTATGATGTCAGATCCCCGAAATTCTTCACTTCTGTCACAAGGTATTGAACGATGTTTTAAAATTACCGGACTGGAAAGAATAGAATCAAAAATGAGCAGTCAATCAAGTCGACAAACTTGGGTAGCTGCGGCATATATTCTAGTCGAATATCCTTCGGTGTTTAACCGATACGACTTAGAGATCTTGAAGAAAAGAGCCTAAATCTTTTTTTAAATCCGGCAGCGCATCTGCGACTCTGGTGTTCCAAATGTTCATTGGCAGCGGTGATCACTTAACATCAGATGAGCAGCTTTTTCATTTCACACCACTATAAAAAAAAGACAATTGTCTCGAATCAGTGTTCGTGAATCGTGTTGTCAGTGATGACCTACGGAACTGAAATGTGGCCCTTCACTGCCACTTGAGTCCAGTACAGAATACGAACCAATTCCAAGAAAACGGGTGCAAAACTGCCACCGCATGGAACCGTTTAACGGAGTCAACACATTAACCGGATAATTTGGTGAAAGCAGAGCTGATGATATCCTTGCACTCGTGTCGTTTCTCATAATTAGTCACATTCTGGTTTGGTGAAATTAAATCTTAAAAATTTGATCTTTCGCCATTGCCTCGTCAGTAAGTCAACTTTGGGATTTGGATGTGAAAAATATATAAAAAAAGATATATAGCTTATATCCAGTTTGTTTCTAGCAGCCTAAAATAGCAGTAACACCGGAATTACTTACCATCAGGTGAACTACATATGCATACATATGAATAAAATCTGTTTCTCGGTTTCATCATAAAACTGAAAATTATTCCCCTTTAATAGATCGTCTATGTTTTACGTATAACACAAATTTGCACACGGGCGTCGACTCCTAAAGCGGCTCAAAAACTTAAACAAAGCACTTTGTAAGACCTTAAAATATGCGATGAATTTTGAAGTGGGCGCAAAAGGCAACAGTTTAAAATGTACAAAGTTTAATGGAAATCCAGGCCGCCAAGGGAATATTAAGGGGATGATGGGGCGTCGACATCAAACATCAAGCCCGTAGGTGACTGGAACTCGAGGTGGAAACTTGGGGGGCGGTTGCGATGTAAGCTTTGCTCAACGAAGTTTTGATGTAATTATGTTAATGGCTTAATATTTAAATGTTTACAAACACTGCAATATATATGAATATTCAAATATTTGCCGAATTATTTTGTAGATAATTTAAATATATTTTTATATTCTTGTATTACAGACATGATTTTTAATTTGGTAAGTAAACTCAAAATCGTCTAGATAAATAATCGAATCTTAAACAATAGGAAATCTTTTATTTCGATAATTGAGGAGGTTTTTAAATATAATGGTGAAATTTAAATTTATATTACAGTATTTATATTTTTTTTCTTATTACATTGTGAGTAACAAACGAGCACACAGTTCACCTGATGGTAAGTGATTCCTGCGGCACATGACATCTGAATTCATCCTTGACAAGGAATCACAATGCAGATGCGTTGTCACCCTTGAGGACTGAGATAGAATTCCTCGTCTACAGTAATGAAGGTCTCCGGATCCCTACACTCGCCAGACGAAACACAGCAATATTATGCTGCTATTTTGTGCTGGTATTCTGTGAGGGCGTGGTCCTACCTCGATCGAGCTGACCCATTCATTCTGCAGTGTAGCTCTACCCCTGTTCTCTTTCCAAATATGATTGAAACGTATTAGGTAAATTCTTGATTCTTTATGCATTCCTTATACATGTGCTTAAGGAATGGACATAGTATGCATGACGTTATTTGTATTTCGTCTGGTCAGTAAAAGAAAGCTGAGCCTGCCGGTGATGGCGTATTCTGTGGTAGTCCACACACCGTCTTTGTTGCCAAGTGTGACAACGCATGTTTCTATAGAGGATGAAAGTGTTATGGGCGTCAGGGGCGTTTGCATGTCACTCTTCAATATCTTAAAAAAGATGATGATACGAATGATAATCTGGAAATAAATTCACCTTAAACCTAACCTAAACATAACCTAAACCTACCCTAAACCTAACCTAAACATAACATAAACCCAAACCCAAACCGAACTTAAACCTAAAGTTAACATAACTCAAACCTAGCCTAAACCTTGATTGTTTGTTGTTATTTTATCATCTTCCGTGAATTTATCATCTACCTTAGGGATTTGATCAAATCTCCGTTTTTATCATTTACCTGCTTTTTTGATAGTAGTCCTATTGTTGATGGACTAAGGGTAAATTTCAAATCCGAGTGAATACATTACTTAACTTAAGGGCAGAATGTCGCTTCGTGACGTTTTCTTCAAAACAACAGTAGCGAATGCAAGAAGGCGTCTGTTTAGAACACGCTATTCCTGTACACAGCGCCGCGCCTACATTAAGCTCCCAAGTCTTAATAGCACCGCACCCCCAATTGTCGGGCGTCGTTTTACCGTCCTCACGCCAATTAGCCGACATAATGTCTTCGTGACGGCTCAAAAAACGTTTCTGATGTTATCAGAGGCAATTTTCGCCCACTGTAGGCGGTTGATTCAAATTTGAATGTTTACGTTATATTCAAAGCTTATTTTGTGGCGGCACGCACGATAATTGAGGTTAATTAATAAATAATTAACTGATACAAAATCCTTTTATTTCTCATTTAAAGTAAGATTGATAAACTAGCCCTTAGTTAGCTGAAATTAAGTGCTTACAACAGCGAATGGAAACCTACATCTATCCTCAACAATGTGGCACAATTGAGGTGTTTGTACCTCTGAGGTCTTTTTTTATAACATTAGGGGTAACAAACGAGAACATAGTTAACTTTTTAGCAAGCGATTATTTCGGTTCACCTTATTTTTTATATCATTGAGAGTAATAAACGAGTACAAATTTTACCTGATGGTAAGTGATTCCTGCGGCCTACGACATCTAAATTCATCCATGAGAAGGAATCATAATGCAGATGCGTTGTCACCCTTGAGGACTCGGAATGCCTCGTCACCAGTAATAAAGGTGTCCGGTACATCTATATCTATGCACGCATATATTGATGCAAATAATTTGTCACTCTTGAGGGCTTAGATGGAATTGCCTGTGTCAGAGTTGTGTGCTGTGATCTTTTGCACTCATAACAGCGTTATGTTCTATTCTAATAGCGCTTGGTCCTTCCACTGTCGAAGCAATTGATTGTTGTTAGAGGCTGATTCCTACTTAACTAAGCGCCATCACTTGTATGATTCAGAAGCCCTATTAGTATGATGATGATGTCGGTCGATTGCCTCATCGATTTGGACTCCGTTATCTTAGGTGTTATTATTTGATGACATCACCTACGCAGGACATATTATAGTGTTTGAGCTTTCACGCAAACTCAGAGTCATTGGGATGTGCAACACGATCCAAAGAATATTCCGATGCAGTTCTAGGAACACGGGATATACCACTCAGACGGAACACTGAAGCATTAAAGAACGCTTGATTAGGTATTGAGAAAAGTTTCATAATTAGTATTTATATGTTTATTATAATTTAAGTTAAATTAAACAATGAAGAAAAATGACTAAGACTAAAATTAAAGTATTGTAAGATGAATACGATTGAAGAAAATGTTTATATATAAATAATATTACGTTATATTTTTTTTAATCAAGTCCAAGAAAATAATGTTATTATCTGAATATTATATTTTATTACTAAAATGTCTATGTTGTTTCTAACCTTATTTGAAAATACTGTTCTGATAATGGTCGTATCCGTACGGTTGTTATACCCGGTATCTCACAAGTTGAAAATGTACCTAAAAAACGCCAGGTGTTGTACAATTGGTGTAAATCATACCAAAAGCTTCTGTACGCGGATTGGCTTTGATAGTACATAGTTATAACTTAGTATTACAATAATAGATACTTGGTACGCCGTAATACAAACAATGATAGAAACATTGTATTAAATATTAACAATAGGTGGATTAAAAAATAATAATGGTTTCTCCAATTTAAAAATACATTTAAATCTGTATTCAAAGAATGTCAACCGGCTGGGAAAACAATTTTTCTGCGCCCAGTGTAGAAAATTAAAACTAAGATATTTTCAACTCCACTTGGGCGCCATTATCTTTTGACGAGATTTTCTCTTCAACGTTTTGCTTATTATGATACCCGATTAATTTTATTGCCTGTATTTAGAAACTTACGTAATCAGAATCTGGTATTACTTGTATATAGAAATTGTAGACGTTTTCAACCTTAGTCATGTTAAGTTAAGTCGGATAAGAGAAAGCAGAAACAAGTGCCTGTGATTTTAAGCCTCACTAACCATAATTTGTTTCTGGAACCTGTTATTATAATACTGTAGGAATATTAAGGTATAAAAGTAAAATAAGATATGCGGGAACATATTTAATAAAAAGTCTGTCCTATACGAGCGTAACAAAATTAATAACTGAACGAATATTGTCCGACGGGTTCCGTCGCAAAGGCTCGTCCATCGCCTGATTGTAATTTTTCCCTGCTTTAATTTTTCGCAGTGAGCCTGTGTTGATTTATCGTGCGATCTTTTGCTCATAAATCAAAACCTTTACGGCTTGCTCCCGAAACAAGATAGCTTTGAATCCTTTTCGATGGTCGACGTTTTTACTTTATTAATGTTATTTATTATAATTAAAAGAATAATAATTATTTCATATTTTATAAATTTCATAAAAAAATTCAGACAACTTTCTAAACATTTTCATGTTGCATAAGTAAATAAAACGTGTAAGTTGCCCCTCGTTTAAGATTTATTGTTAAATATTTTGCCAAACATCGAGGAGAGTTAATCTTGTTGTAAGCATTTTACTTACTTCCTTCTTTTCTCTTTATGTTTTTGAGTTTGTAAGTTTTTTTTCCATTAGTTTATCGTCCGCGCAGAAACATTTATATTTCAAATTTCCTTTTAATATAAGCTGTACCATATCCTTTATAGGATTAATAAGATTTGCTCAATGGGGCGTCCATGGACCACTTCGAAAATTTCGTATCCGATGAACTATGTACTCGTTTGACTTCCCAGCTCACGTGTAGGAACGAAGTTTTGAGAGGTTGGAAATTTTACACTTGAAGTAAAAAACTTTTCACTTTTTTTAAAACGATTCACTTAGATTTTATTCAAGATCTTCAATTTCATTGTATGTAAGACGAGTAAGTGTTGGCAAAATATAAAGACGCAGAAATATTGAGAATAATTATAGATATTATTTGACAAAAAATGTTTTTTTTTTAATTTTAATATTTTTAAATAATTTTTTTTGTAAATATCAGTTGGAAAAAAAAATGCGTGAAAAACGTATCCTGTAGTATAAAACTAAGTCAAACCTATTAAAAATGCCGACGATGACGACTCGTTAAAGGAACGTTTTGCTTCTACGTTTTCGTCTACAGTCAAAACTTTACACTGGTAAGAGAAGCAAAAACTTCGAGGGAAATCCCGGTACGAGGACGTTTTCAAAAGTTTTCTTTCTATAGTTAATGCTGGGAACACAGCGTTGGATTTGTTTTAAAACTTGAACTAATTTCGTTTCGATCAAAAATAATTATAATGTTTGTTTTCTAAACGTAATCTATATTGCAATAGTAAATAGCAAAATTAGAGCAAATCTTAGCAGCTGAGCAGGTTAGTTAGTTAGGTACTTATGACTGGACTGATTCTGAATAAAGATTTGTACATATTATACGAAAATGTGTGTGTGAAAACGAGTAAAAAAATATTACTAAAATTGTCAAGGACGCCTAATAAATTAACAAACAAAAAGGAAAACGGAGTGAATATCTGCGTTTTTTAATGGAATAATTCAGCAGTTGTGACAAATAGAAATGAATACAGAATATTCCATTCTATATGTCTCAACTGCGGAATTGTGTTACTAGGTCAACCTTATTTGTGGTGCAAAGAAATCGGATATCCAGTGTCGGAGCAATGATTAACTAATCGCAACCTAAGGTTTGTGATTTTTTTTTTATAATGGGTACAAAAACATTAAAAAACTATGATTGTATCGTCCAGAGCGGATTGTTAGGCGTATGGTACCGAAAACAGAAATCACAAATGTTGTATATTATATATCTCATCTTTAATAGATACAGCAGCCGTATTTATATCAATTGTATAGTGTGTTCGTTTGTTGTGTGTGCGAGTGTGTGTGTGTTTCAGGTAATATTGTAATATTGGTATGTGGTTACGGATTTGGGCCACGGGTTACAGTTACGGGAATGTAATTGACGCATATTTATATATTTATGAATACATGCTGTGTATTGTGTACTATACGGGAAAATTCAGTTTTGATCGTTTTTGAATCTGCAGCTTTTCCCTTCTATAAGTTAGTTAAAACGGTTGAGATTTTTGTTTTAATTGTACTACTGTCAATATGTTTTTTTTTTATTTAATAAAGATTTTCAGTACTGAATTTTAGAGGTTATTACAATATACATAATTTTATAATTAGCTTCACCCCTCTTAACCGTGCGATAGTATTTTACTATGTGTGGAATGTGTGGTAAATAACAGTAACACAGTACACCTGATGGTAAGTGCTTCTTGCGGCCCATGACATCTACATTCATCCTTGACAAGGAATCATAATGTAGATGCGTTGTCACCCTTGAAGACTGAGATGGAATGCCACGTCACCGTAATAAAGGTCTCCGGATCCCTGCACCAGACGAAGCACAATAACACTATGCTGCTATTTTACGTTAGTATTCTGTGAGGGAGTGGTCCTGCCCCGCTCGAGCTGACCCACACAGCTAGAAACAAACTACAGTGTAGCTCTACCACATAATGGAAATTAACTAAGTCGTCTGGGATGCACAGCATGACTCGCTTCGATGGCACGGATAGTATGCAGCAGAACTATAACACAGCGAATAAAATAGAAAAGGCATTGCATGCAAGCATTAATAGTATTAAACGTAGTGATTTGGTACTAACTGTACCAAGAAAACTGTATACTGGATATACGAGATCTGACAATACTTATATGCCGTGTCGTCGAAGTCGCCGACACCGTCGCAACTCGCCTCTGTCCTCTCTACCTATGATCGAGACACTAGATTGGGGTTGAAGATTATCTACTACAGATAGTCAATTGAAGGGAGGACGGACGCTTAATTTTCAAAAGACTGGACACATAATGCGGATATAAATATATTTTATTCGCAATACTCGGTCGTGTCTTTTCCGCTTCTTACAAAGCAAACGCTCCCAAAGGCATTATTTTTATTGTGTCCAACAAATACTAATTGTTTTGTATTATGTCAATTTGATATATATTGTTCTGTGGTAATCGTGTGTTTAGGTAAAATCTTGTGATCTATGGATATATTACAAAATATTATACTCGTACCTATGGCGTCGTTAATAATTAATTGAAATTTTAATGAGTTTTCGCTGAAGCGTACGTTTACTTTGGGTTTGTAGAATTCTCTTTTGATATTTTTAGTTTATGTAAAGTATTAAACGATACCTTCATAATTAATTACGTTTTTAAATATATCTATAATAATAATATGATGAACCTGCATTAGATCATCGTGGCCAACTATGGCCCAAGAACTGGAGACGCGGTTAGCGGCTACCAGTGAAAAATATATGAGTAAATATACAAAAATTCATGAAAAAATTAAATTAATATATAAAAAACTCGAAACTTGAATCCACATATACGTATACATTTAAGTCTTACAAAAATATACTATCTGTGTTGCTTTTTATAATTTTTGCCAACTTTCCTGAGTTCTTACTTTGTTTATTTTAGTCTAAATATATATACGATTTTGAGTACAGTGGTCTTTTTAAAAAAAATGCCAGCGAATTGACTCTATTGGCATCATTTTTAGAACTTACTACGCTGACCAGGTGGATTAGTGAGTAAGAGCCCAAAGAATTGCAAGCGATCATTAGACTTACATTTGGGTTTGATAACAAAAGTAGTTTCCTAATTCGGTCTTCAGAATCAAAAAAAATTTAAAATTTCAAAAATATTTCTATGCAAATCGGAATTTGTATCTCGTTATAAATGTACGATGTTCGGTAAAGTTTCATTATTCAACTATAAATCTCACATAATTATTCCCGGTTAATACACCGTCCATGTTTGTAAGATAAACATAAATTTATATACGGACGTCGCCTACTAAAACTGTTCAAGAACTTAAACAAAACATTTTGTGAGAGCTCATAATATGTGACGAAATTTTGGAGTAGGCGCAAGAGATGACGGTTTAAAATGTACGAAGTTCACTGGAAAACCGGAGCGCTAAAGAACATTAAGGGCATAAAGTCTATATTAACTGGCTTGATTGGAGCTTAGGTAGGTAACTTAGCGTGGACCGGATGCAATGTAAATGCATGCAAGAGCGACCTATAGTTAAGTACCGTTAAACTATCTTTGTTGTTCAACTATCTGGGCGTAGCGCTATATTTATAAGCTATAATTATTTAAAATATAATTTACCTAAAGCAGAAATCATTATAATAAAAATTAAATATTTCTAACACATGTGGTCCGCCCATCCCATCACCCACCCGAACATCCTGTACGCGGTTTCGCTGAGTATGGGCGGGAGAGTTTTTATGTCCAGCAATGGGATTTAGCCCGTTTCTCTACTTTTCATTATAACATAGTACATTTTCCGAACATTGAAAGCAATAAAAATATAGAAATAATTAGAAGATTAAAAACTTTTATATAATTATTGTAGATTTAAAACACACATTTGAAGCTGTCTCCAAGGGACATCTGCCGGCAGAAAAAACAATTTATTCCGCGTCCGGTGGAGACAATTAAGATACTTTCAACTCCCACGTGAAGGCAGCTTTCTTTTAAAGACATTTTCTATTTAACTTTTATTATATTTTTCTCAGTTAATGTTAATGCTAGTGGAAATTACGAAATAAAAATTAAATAAAAACAATCGTCTACAAGAATTAAACTTTTTGCCCCCTTCCTGTGATAATGCAAAAGTATTAAGAGGATACGTTCACCAATCCGCAGTGTATGTCAAAGTCTACTTTACTAATGTTAGGCATACCAATCTAAGTAAAGTTACTAAACTTGCTTGTCAAAATCGAAAATAATTTTAGAGAAAATTATCTTCTTGATTAGAGCCCTGAGCGGGACCTAAACTTTTTCCAACTAACTAACCAAGCAGGACAGTCAAGACAGATGTGTGTATACGTTCATACCAGAGGTGGGGCCTCCCAACTTATACCTGTCAGAATAAGCTCGATCTAGTTTAAAGGTTTTCCGTTAATAGTCGCTTGACCTTCGTCGATTATAGAATACTTAGTCTGGGTGGAATATAAAAAATAAAAAAGTTTACCTGACGACTACATTCATCCTTGACAAGGAATTATAATGGAGTTGCGTTGTTAGCCTTGTGGACTGAGAACTAATGCCTCGTCACCAGTAATAAAGGTCTCCGGATCCCTATCCGGATCCACTCACGACACTACAGCAGCATTATGCTGCCATTTTAGGCTGGTGTTCTGCGAGGGCGAGGCCCTACCCCCTATGAGCTTGCTCATTCATTCTGTAGCTACAAACTGCAGTGTAGCTATACCACTGTTAAATTGTAATTGCTATTCCAAACAAAAATGTGATGGAAACTGTATCTCGTTAAAAATGTTACATGTTATTTAGAGTGTCATCATTAAAGTGAAAATGTTAAACAAAATCGTTCACCTTTAACAGATATTCAATGTAAAACACAAATTTACATACGGGCGTCGCCTCCCAAAGCGGTTCAAAAACTTAAACAAAGCACTTTGTGAGACCTTACAATATGCGATATATTTTTAAGTGCAAAAGGCGACTGTTTAAAATGTACAAAGTTTAATGAAAATCCGAACCGCTAAGAAGGGCTTCGACAGCAAACATCGAACCCCCTGCCGTGACTGGACGTCGAAGTGGAGACCTAGCGGGAGTTAGAGTTAATTTTTTCGTTGTTAACTGTTAGGCTTTTTCTATAGTTGTTAGGCTTTTTCTACCGAGACCTTTGGATATAATAGTTTTTTGCAATATATGTGATATTATGTAGATTATTTAAATATATTCAATATAAACTATTTCCAGACATGACTCTTATATTATGCACATAATGTTTTTACGCTGACAACTGAGAAGATATTCCATCTTAGTCCACTAAGGGTGACAACACATCCTTTCTTATGGAGTACGAATGTCGGTATGATTGGCCAAACAAATCACCGAATGAAAAAAGAATCGAATGGATGTTAATATTAGAGGTGAAACCACCTATATAATATTATAATAAGAAAACTGTGTGCTCGTTTGTCACCCTTATAATATAAATAAAAAACTGCATTCTCGTTTCACTCTTAAGATAATAAAAAACATATAAATGTGAAAAAAATAAATGTAGCACGCCTAGTTTTAAGCTAAGTAGTATATAACAAAATATCTAAGGAAAGCATGAAGAATAAAAAGAGGGTTGTTGGTAATAATAAAGTCAAAATAGGAATAAATTACATATATTATGACATGTATTGTGACACTTTCATAAACAAAATGGAAACAAGCAGAATTTTGTGTCGTTCAAATACATACGTTATAAAGTTATTAATTTCAAACATACCTCATATCTATGCAAACGGTAGAATCAGAGAAAAGTTAGTCTGCATTTCCACTTTTGTATTTTGAATTTGTCGACTGGTTCTTTCGTATATTATAAATAAAGTTAAATAAGGGAAAATTTACATAGTATAATCATAAATGCCACTCTGTTTAATACTGAAATACCGTGTCTTATGTTGCATTTAGTATATACGTTACTTTTTTTTTAATGTGATAAACTGGTAATCGATCTATTGATTTTTTAGTTATTTCGAACTTTTGTGTATAATATTTTGTTTTGGTTCCTCAAGTATTCTGCTTTATTCATAGCTCAATAAATGTATTTTAAAAAAAATCCAATGGCTTTTAAAAACTTAGTTAATGTAAACGCAACAGCTTAAGCCAACGGTTTATAACTAAATGTACAATTTATACCAATATAAAAAAATATTGAATTTATAATTAAAATCCACGAGGACAAGAGTAGACATGGCATATAGTTAAGGGTCATTTTATCGAGGCTCTTATATATATATATATATATATATATATATATGTATATATATATGTATATATATATATATGTATATATATCATATATATATACTATAGTGAAACATCAAAATTACGTGAAAATATTTGAGCAAGAACAAAACGAGATGCCAAAGGCAGCGTTTTCATAAAGTAAGAGGTAGCAAATGCAAGACTAGAGAAGACGCTTTTCTTGTACAAGGTTAGGCGCCTACATAGAAAGATTCCGAGCCTTTGAAACATCGTGCTCCTGATTACCGTGAGCGTTGGTGTATACTGTTCCCGCGACAATTAGCCGTCATAATGTCTTCGTGACAGCTCAAAAAGTTTCAGACGACATCAGGGATAATTTTCTCCCCCTATTAACGGTTGACTGCAATTAGAATGCTGACAATGTATTTACTTTGGGGTAGTATTTGTGTCAATAGACGATAATAATATAATAATAATAATTATCAATAATTGTTTAAGTTAGTCGAATTATATACACACAAATATATATATATAAACACACAAATAAATATATAAGTTCAAGATATTTTTTATCATAGTTTATTTGCATTGGATTATAATATATATGTGCCATTTTGAAGGTAGTGACATTATTCCATTTAGTACAAATTTTGGGACTTTGATCAAAAAACTGCGCCAAGTAGTTTTGACAGCCCTCTTTTGATGTTTACCTAGCGATACCAAAAGAATTCTCAAGAGAACGAAACAGGTTAAAATCTCAGAGTGCAAGGTCAGGGATATATGGTGGACATGTTAACACTTCCTAACCAAGCTTTTTTGTGTATCCAGACGTTTTCAAATGGGTCAAAACAGTTTTATAGCATCATGGCAAATCAAATGGCATCGACTTTATCTGTAACATTTCGAATATAGCAAGCTTCATATTTGACATCAAAATTCCCGGACTGCCAACGCTTGAACCAATTTTGTGCTATTCTTACTGATACTGCGTTAAGTTCATAAACGTAACAAATTATTTTCATGGTTTGTGTCACATGTTTCCCCTTTTTTGTAATAAAACTTCAAAATGTATCTAATTTCTTCGATAGATTCACGCATTTTGGCGGCGGCATGACGGGAATCCGTTTTTAATTTTAATTTTTCTGTTTTTTAAATTACATATATTTAATGGCATCAAAACCAGCCAGATACAAATAGAACAAGCAAAAAGAGATTTTACTGCAACTTTTTAGTTATAAAACACCAAAGAGCTCGTGATAAGGATATAACAATAGTACCATTTTATTTATAGTTATATTATACAGAGAAGGAATAAGCAATATAAAACATTCTCATTTATCTTGAACGTCTTCAACAAAGGCACGACATTGTAATGTGCTCAGGGTGCACTAGTGCTATAAGACATTTAAAGAGAAGAAAACAATACAATTCAACAGCATCGTTTACTAAATAAAATTATTTTATCCCGTCATGCAACGGTTATTCTTTATTGGTCAGTTCTTCTGTTTAAATACTTAAGCTATGTGTATTTTAATGAAGGCACAAGATATACAATTTCATAATAGGTCATTTTACGTACAAGCAGCCGTTCAAATATTCAAAAGCTTGTCAACGATCACTATCTTTCTTTCAGTTCTTATATCGTATGTAATTAAGTATGTTCTATTTTATTCTAATGATATATTATATAATCTTAAATTACATTAAGAATACTCTACAATCTGAATTATGATTCCTTAAAGAGGATATATTGTGCTCATCTTTAAGTGCGAGCATGCTTTGTACATACATTATCGAGAAAAGTTTTCGTAGTTACATATTCAACTGCGCACTATTCCATAGTTATGAGACAATTTCATTAGTTCTGCCGTAGACAAAGTTTAAGAACAATTTACAACTTATCTGTTAGATACAAGAGTAGAAAATAAATATTGAATCCGTGTTATTATAATCATGCTAAATATTAACAACAAAGATGAAATAGAGTAATTATTTAAATAATATTATATAATATAATTTATGTATAAATAAAAATAATAAATTATCGAATAATTTCAACATCTTACACAATCATAATCTTGAAACTTCTTATTCTTCACTCATTTTTTTAATTTCATTAATCGAAGTATATATCAATAATGGTACGTACTATAAACGATGCACTTTCGCCATTTTATAGGTAGTTCATTGATTCCATTGTTGAAAAAGTTTGGGGAGCGATCAATAAAATCTTTAAAAGCGGTTTGGACTGCTTCATCGGAATAGAATTTTTTCCTCGCAAGAAATTGTCCAAATTCGGATAAAATGGTTATCTGTTGGAGCAAGGTGGGTGTCGGAGACTTTCCAATATCTGCTCTTCTAATTTAGCGACCGTCTGTCGTGAAGTACGATGGGGTCTAGTGTTGTCATGAATCAGCAGTCTCGGTTATTTAACGAGTAGCTTTTCCATCATGGTTTGCAATTGTTGATAATACAGATCTGCCGTAATCGTTTGGCGAGATCAGAGGCTGTAGTGTATGACACCAGCACTGGTCCACCAAATTCTCACCAGTACGTTTTTCTGAATCAACTTTCGTATTTCATCAGAAGTATTTTATAAAATTCCCTCGTTGTTGTGACGGTTGAGTAATGTAACGCAGTACTCAATGGGTGTTTTGGTGTGCTTCACTCAATTCATGCGGTACCAATTTCTCGAGCTTTTCGCTTTTCCAATTTGTTTCAAGTGATTTAAAATTGCTTGTGGCGCTGGCCCACGGTTACACCGTGTGCGAAATCATATTCGAAAATAACACGATATTTCAGAAGGTTATTCGGAAGGGTTAACAGATGGATGTCAAAAATAACAACAAATGGCGCGAAAACAAATGAATATATATGTGTAATAAAACTTCAAAATGTATCTAATTTCTTCGATAGATTCACGCATTTTGGCGGCGGCATGACGGGAATCCGTTTTTAATTTTAATTTTTCTGTTTTTTAAATTACATATATTTAATGGCATCAAAACCAGCCAGATACAAATAGAACAAGCAAAAAGAGATTTTACTGCAACTTTTTAGTTATAAAACACCAAAGAGCTCGTGATAAGGATATAACAATAGTACCATTTTATTTATAGTTATATTATACAGAGAAGGAATAAGCAATATAAAACATTCTCATTTATCTTGAACGTCTTCAACAAAGGCACGACATTGTAATGTGCTCAGGGTGCACTAGTGCTATAAGACATTTAAAGAGAAGAAAACAATACAATTCAACAGCATCGTTTACTAAATAAAATTATTTTATCCCGTCATGCAACGGTTATTCTTTATTGGTCAGTTCTTCTGTTTAAATACTTAAGCTATGTGTATTTTAATGAAGGCACAAGATATACAATTTCATAATAGGTCATTTTACGTACAAGCAGCCGTTCAAATATTCAAAAAGCTTGTCAACGATCACTATCTTTCTTTCAGTTCTTATATCGTATGTAATTAAGTATGTTCTATTTTATTCTAATGATATATTATATAATCTTAAATTACATTAAGAATACTCTACAATCTGAATTATGATTCCTTAAAGAGGATATATTGTGCTCATCTTTAAGTGCGAGCATGCTTTGTACATACATTATCGAGAAAAGTTTTCGTAGTTACATATTCAACTGCGCACTATTCCATAGTTATGAGACAATTTCATTAGTTCTGCCGTAGACAAAGTTTAAGAACAATTTACAACTTATCTGTTAGATACAAGAGTAGAAAATAAATATTGAATCCGTGTTATTATAATCATGCTAAATATTAACAACAAAGATGAAATAGAGTAATTATTTAAATAATATTATATAATATAATTTATGTATAAATAAAAATAATAAATTATCGAATAATTTCAACATCTTACACAATCATAATCTTGAAACTTCTTATTCTTCACTCATTTTTTTAATTTCATTAATCGAAGTATATATCAATAATGGTACGTACTATAAACGATGCACTTTCGCCATTTTATAGGTAGTTCATTGATTCCATTGTTGAAAAAGTTTGGGGAGCGATCAATAAAATCTTTAAAAGCGGTTTGGACTGCTTCATCGGAATAGAATTTTTTTCCTCGCAAGAAATTGTCCAAATTCGGATAAAAATGGTTATCTGTTGGAGCAAGGTGGGTGTCGGAGACTTTCCAATATCTGCTCTTCTAATTTAGCGACCGTCTGTCGTGAAGTACGATGGGGTCTAGTGTTGTCATGAATCAGCAGTCTCGGTTATTTAACGAGTAGCTTTTCCATCATGGTTTGCAATTGTTGATAATACAGATCTGCCGTAATCGTTTGGCGAGATCAGAGGCTGTAGTGTATGACACCAGCACTGGTCCACCAAATTCTCACCAGTACGTTTTTCTGAATCAACTTTCGTATTTCATCAGAAGTATTTTATAAAATTCCCTCGTTGTTGTGACGGTTGAGTAATGTAACGCAGTACTCAATGGGTGTTTTTTGGTGTGCTTCACTCAATTCATGCGGTACCAATTTCTCGAGCTTTTCGCTTTTCCAATTTGTTTCAAGTGATTTAAAATTGCTTCTGCGGCGCTGGCCCACGGTTACACCGTGTGCGAAATCATATTCGAAAATAACACGATATTTCAGAAGGTTATTCGGAAGGGTTAACAGATGGATGTCAAAAATAACAACAAATGGCGCGAAAACAAATGAATATATATGTGTAATAAAACTACAAGCCTAAATTTTAAAAACATTTGAATTTGGAATTTTAACCAAACGTCAGATTATTTGAGATCAAAGTGGCCAGGTCGACAAAATTTAAAATTGACGTTATTGCAAATGCTTTACAAAATAACGAAATATTAATGTCAGTAAACATTAGTAAATGTCAGTTTACAACATTAGTAGATGTCTCCATCTGGAGTTTGATTGGTAGGAACGGCATTGAATTTGTACCTATTTGATAACGAAGGTACGACGAAAGGCCATTTGTCCTGTGTTTGTATAAATGAAAAAAAAACAGGACGGCAGGAGGCAGCAGGAGTCGGCTGTGAAGCAGCAAGAGTCGGCTATGGAAAAGCTGGGCGTGACTGCGAAGAAGCGGGAAGATGTCGCTTCCGTGCGACGGGGGGGCTAGGTTGGCAACATATTGAGGTGAACCAAACGCTGCAATAACATATTTGTATTGCTGCAGGCTGGTCTTCTCCGAGACCGGTGGGTTCCTTTTATGCCGCTTCACCAGATTGTATCCGGTTGAAACGGGGACGTGATTCCTTGAGGAACTAGAAGTTGACTCGGCTTTGATGCGGCCTAAGAGGTAATCCGCGTACTTAGCCTCGCATACTGAGGCTAAGTACAGCTGCACCGTGATATGGCTTCTTGCAGCTGGGAAGTGCGCCTGTGAATAGTGGGTTTTCAGCCATTAATTTTCTTAAGAACTTACAGGAGTAGGCCTTCGGTGGGATGTCGAGTGCGTCGCCTAAACTCCCAACAGAGTGTAGGCAGGGACTATGAGTGCCTAGGTGTGTAGATCTTATTTTGTACACTTTGGGTGTGTGCTTAAGTTTAATTAAAAACTGTGCAGGACTTCAACGTCAACGAGAGAGTCGGTACTGACTAGGGCTCTACCAAGATCAATTGGTTACCGACATCTTCCGATTGTTGCATTTCCCAGAAGGTGAACCTCGGGCGTACCGGCTCACCCTACACTAGCTTCATTGACACCGTCAGGTATCCATTAGAGTAACCACATACTGGCGTGGAATCCCAAAACCTAATTCCGGGCACAATAATACAAAGCATTGAAAATTGCTTCAATACATTTTCATTCTTTTATAACTGTTTTTGAACAAAACTAATTAAATAAGCAAATAAATTTTCAGATAATACCATTTACGTTTACGATTGTTAATAAAAGGGTAACGGCTATAAAAATATATGCAAAGCTGGTAAAATTTAATTTTTATCAGTGAGCGTTATTGGAAAACAAGATCGTCGAAATTTAATTAGACGAATTAATTAATAACCCAATGAACGTTTCTGTCGGGTTTCGACGCAAATACTCGTCTGTAGGCGATTGTAATTTTTCCCTTGCTTTAATTTTTCGCAACGAGCTTGTGAAGATTTATGGTGCGATCTTTTGCTCATAAATCAAAACCTTTACGGCCAGCCTCCGAAACGAGATAGCTTTTGAGTCTTTCCGATTGTCGACGTTTTTTACTTTTTAATGCTATTTATTTAACATTGAAAGAATACATTTTATTTACTCAATTAATATCGATATCAATACAATGAAAGACTCAATCAAAAAAAGGACACTGAAAGGAAACATCAATCTATTTCTAACTATAAATCGAACTTGAATCGATATTTTTTTCTGTTATTACTGAAATTATTTATCAAGTACAACATCGAATTTAGTGTGATATAATTTTACTAATGGCAACACTTACAACCAGGGGGTTGGGGTGCGTGATGGCGGAGTCGAAGTAACATTGGGGTTTCTCTTTTCACCTCACAATTCTGTCAATCCACTTTTTTTATTCTCCGTCGGTTTTGCGAGTACCCTACACGTGTTAATCAAGTAAGTGATCGCATAGTCGTACCAATATTTCGAGTATCAATCATGGATATGGGAAGCCATATCGTATACATAATAAGTCGGATAAGGCTATTCTTATTTTGAGAATTTCCTATGTACTTGACACAGTTTAGTAAAGGGATTACAATAAATGAACGCGTCCATATATGTATATGATGTCACATAGCGGAGGCGATTGACCTGTGTTCCTTTTTACAGTAACTAAAACAAATATTACTTAAATACTAGGCAATCTGAATTATGATTCCTTAAAGAGGATGTATGTGAGTGTTATAGGCTGCAGCAATCACTTGACGCTCGTTTGCTAACTTCAATAAAATTGAATAAGCATCTGGATGCAAAATGATTTAACTATTCTAGACTTTAGTAATATTAATTTACAAGAAAAGCTTTGAGCGCTTAGAAAATAATGTTATCTATATAATTTTCGAAAGATGCTTAATTTTAATTATTAGGTGTCCCATAACATAATTTTTTTAATTAATCTATAAAACGGTGACAACAGTAAAGCACATTGTCAAAATCCTTTTACCTAGATTTTGTGAATAATATGATTTACTAAAAGTTTAGAAGAAAAAGAGAAAAAAAAAGCAAGATCCGTCAGTCTTTTTTCGGGCTGATGACCGCTTTTACAGTTTCACCGTGTTGAGAAGTGACCGTGCGCTTGTGACGCTCAGTCGATATCTCTCTATCAGTGGGTACCGAGAAGCAGCCTCGGCTACAAACGCCACCCTGTTCCGCGGGAGCGTCTGACTCGAGGATACCCGGGGAGGGCCGAACCTCGGCTCGGTTAGTTGTTTCTGACAAAGAATTATCTACAGTAATATTACCATTATTATTAATAGCTATCTGTACCACCAATTTCAAATGCGGAATGCGAGGGCGCTGGAGAAGAAGTAGCGCAAGAAATTCCAGCGACGCTTCTATTTGTATTGACTGGATACAACCGGCCTGTGACATGCCGGTATCGCGAATAACCTTGTTTGCGACGTACGTTTGTAGTGTTTTATGAAGGGCATGGGTCCTGGTGGTCATGTCCTTGTTTGACTAGTTAGTACGGAGGTTTTCTTACTGTAATAATTTTGGTACGGGGGACAATTTAAGAACTGTAGTCAATATTATCTGTTAGGAACGTAGCGTTGGGCTTGTTTTGTAAATCAACAATTTAATAATATCAATATAATATCTAATAACACAATTTTCTTCATTTAATAGGGTTTGTAAAGCTATTTGGTTAATAAATTAAAAATATAATTTGTGCATTTTGCGGGACATAATATAAAATATAGATGAAAAATAGCAAAAATCAGATTTATTTTATATATATGTTTTTATAATTTCATACATTTATCTGTAGGCTTAATGGAATATCTCAGACCTTTCAAACCCCCAATTGTTTGAGCCCCAACTGCGGAATTGTGTCACTAGGCCAAACTTATTTGTTCAAAGGGATCGGATATTTAACTGCTGCAATGATTAACCCCAACCGGAAGTTTCCTGTTTTTTTTTTCAAATATATTTCGTGTAGAAGAATACGTTTTATAATGCACAATAATGACAATTTAGTTGTCTTGACATAGGATCACATATTGTGCTCGAAAAACATCATTCGTAATGAACAGGAGTTCAATATGTGCATCTAATTCTAAAAATCCAAGACCCATTTAATTTAATCATTTAGTTTTTAATCTAAATGACCCAAGGGACATTTAGATTAAAAACATTTTAACATCCGCAACGTCTGTATTTGAGCTAAACTTTACAGAACTTTTCTAAAGAAAACTTCGATGCATGATAAGTAAATCTGGTGGTTTTCCCATCGCAAATCACAGATTCACCCGCGTCCGAAGGAGACTGAGGCACGCCCTCGACGACCCCGACGACACGACCACCAGGGCCCAAGCTTATCATAAAACACAACACACGTACATTGCACCCCCATATCGCCCCCGCCCACGGGCGTCGCAAACAAGGTTATTCGCGATACTGCCATGTTCTCTCCAGTACATATAGATAGAAGCGTCGCTGGAGTTTGTTGAGCCACTTCTTCTCCAGCGCCCATGCATTCCGAAGTGTTGGTACAAATAGCTAATAATAATAGCGATATCGATTTAAATAATCCTCTGTCAGAAGCAACTGACCGACTGACCTCTCAGGCACCTCGAGTCAGACGCTCTCGCGAATCAAGGTAACGGTCCAAGCCGAAGCTCCCTCTCGGGAGCCCTTGTTCTGGTTACCCATAAAGCCATCGGCCTAACAGCGGCCATCGGCCCGAAAGAAAAAGTTATTTTAATTATGCTTTTTATAGAAGAGAAAAATGCAAATAAGCAAACGAGGTAGGTAAGTAATTTGCAAAATCAGTGGAGTGCCAGGTGAGTTACCGGCCCTTATGAAAGTGTAAGGTCCCTATCGATTTGGAAATACCGCTGACGGCAGTTGTTACCCCAAAGTAATTATATCGATGGGTCGACATATTATCTCGCTACCGGAATACTGTACTGACACTTCGAGATGACAATGGAACTGCAAATCGCTCGATATGTCGGCGCCAAGTGTTCCAATACTGTCCTAGGATAGTAAGGGTGCTTGCAAAATGAGGAAATACGATGAAGTAATTATTTTTTATTTGTGAACAAATTTTAAAAATGGGTCAGATTAAATGTTAAATATACACAAAACATATATATTTGTTAGTCATTGACAAAATCGTGGTTTTTACCATAATAATAAGGAATAGTAAGTTAAGAGTACTAAGAAGTTAAAAATAAAAACAGAAGTCATATTTTCTATTAGAAAGTGGTAAAGGGTATATTAAAGAAAAGAATTCTTATTTATCTAAAATGTCTTAAACAAAGACGCGACATTGTGACGTATTCAGGGTCCGACGGCGCTGTGAAAGACATTCTGAGAGAAGAAAACAATCCTATTCAACTGCTGTCGGGACGTCCGAGGAAGTGAGGAGGTGAGCGAGAGGGCACGACAACAATGGATGCGTTCAAGCAGCGCCGGGATGCGACTGTTCCGCTCGGATTGGCGGCCAGCGCGAGGCCACTTAATTTACATATCTTTTTGCCAAATGAAAAGAGATTATAGTCGTATTAGATAAAGTTCATTTCAGTTTAAGGTTTATTAATTTCAAGTGTTAATTTTATTTTAAATACCCTTTATAAGGTAGTGGTAATGGTAGTTAGTTTAAGAAAGAAAGACAGACTGTTTGACTATGTTGTCATCTTTATACTATAAGGTTTTATCAATTGCAGAGCTTAGCTTTTATTGAATATCAGCATAATACTGGTGTGTTATGCATGTAGGCGTTTAGGGATCTAGTCTCAAGTCACCAGGCATCTTTTGTTAAGTATGTTTATAGATTTTATCATTTTTAGCATCTGTGAACTGTGTGCTCATTTCTCATCGCCAACGTTATAAAAAAAATACATGATTAATTACTAAATAGAGGTTTGATTAGGTTTTGTGTCAGTAAAATCAGCACGGACTCTCTGTATCACACCATTTTTAAAATTCAAAATGAGACTAAAAGAACGTACTTAAGTTTAATTTTTAGTATACACAAGGCTTCTGAACGAGCTTCTTTGAAAACGACCTTTCGTTTTCAAAGAAGCTCGTTCAGAAGCTTTGAATTATTATTTTAATTATTTAAGACTGACAAATCATGTTCAGCGGTAACCGTGGGTTTAGTTAATATCTTGTAACATATGGAGTCGTTAAAAGGTAATTGAATTTTTAATGACTTTTCGCCGAAGCGTATGTTTACATTATGGTTCCTCTATTATTTTTTAAGTAAATTTATTTTTAAATTAGGCAGAAAAGTCATCACCTCATCTAGCGGAAGGCAACCCTACATTTTGTTAACGAATATTATGTTGCCACTAACTTTTTTCCCCAATCGGTTTTACGGGGAATATGACGACACCGCGTTTTGGTGAGCCTATGGATGCCGTGTCGTGTTTCGTGGCAATGTGGGGTGGTGATGAAATTAAAAACCACATTTGCATAATTAATTACGGTTGTTTGGATGTTTATCTGAAAATAGTAAAATAGAAATTTTGTGTCTCTGAGTAAGTTTACCTAAACGTTATTAAACTTCCAAAGAGATAGATAGGTACTTCAGAGACCCAAAAAGCATAGCATAATTCTTTCGACATTTCCTGTTATCGTATCGAATAACAAAGCAAAGTAAAATGTGTTTTTTTTTAATTTCAAACCCACCGTAAAAATATCGAGAAATGCTTAACAATACCCACTTGAGAATATTTATCTGTTAATGCCAATTTCACTTTTATCCTTTCATCTTTTCGATTAACGTTATCGCCGATGACGGATTTGAAAATGGTAAAATGTATTTTTATTATTGTTGATGGATTATTATAATAAATATTGAAAAATATTTTACAATTTCTTCCTCAATTACACAGCCATAGGTACTATAATCCGATCGACGAAATGCATGATTCACCTTATTATCAAATCTCAGTTTAAAACTTTGCGTAACATCTCATCCAAATTTATTTATTTATACTTTTATCATACCATTAACTATTATTTATCTTTAACCAAAAACAAACATTAAAATACTTTTAATTTTATAAATATCTATCTTGTATCTAATATGGCCTTTATCCAAGTCTGTAACTAGGTCACGTTTTTTTTTATGAAATGTGTGTGTTTTTATGTTATATTAAAAACACGATAAACAGTTCATTTGGTAAGCGGTCCCTGCGGCTTATGGCACCTATACTTGATGGACTGACAGACAAAAAAAATTGAATCGAGTAGAAAACTTAAATATCAAATGTGTAATGCTATAACGACCAGTAAAAGGGTTTGGCATATCCTAGACGATAGGACTAGGAACTATCACTCTAAGGTGATATTTTGATCCTTTTACTACAGTCGCTTAACCTTAACAGTGTCGCTTCTCCATAAACCCTAGATGCCTTGCCAACCACGCAAGGAAATACAGATTCCAGTAATTGTGTTGGGCCACTTTATTGTAATGAAAAATGTTCTCTTTTTGTAAAAGAAAAAAGTAAATACCCTAAATAAGCATCGTCAGAAAGTTCTATACTAAATATTTATCAATCATTCAACCGCAGTTTTTCCTGTATAATTCTTTTGAAGATGCCTCCGCGCGCCTGTTTTGATTTATGGAGGAATCATTAAGTAATAAATCAAACTCATTACGCCTTACTTCTCTCAAGGGTACTTATGTTTGTCGATTATTTTTAACCAACTTTAAAAAGGAGTCTTTGAAGTTTTAGAAGAAAAATTCCTAATATTCGTATTACGTTGCTCTATGTAAACATCAAAATAAATGTTACATAACTAAGTTTTTGTACATATTTGTATGTCTTTGTTCTCGGACTTCTCAGACACTACAAATCTGATTGCGATAATTCTATGAGTAATAGTTTCAGTATCTTTAAATTCAACGAATGGTATAACTTTCATCAAATCCGGTTAAATAGTTTAAATGATAATGACTATAACTGTTACCAGAGAGATTATGTTTTCTGGTTTAAGCCAACGGTATACAGGTATATTAAGCTAAAAGGCTGATACATGTACATAAATATAAAAATATTGGGGGTGACAAACGTAGACCTGATACTTAATGCTGAAATTATGCTTACCATTATATATATTACCCACATTCATACTAGATACATAATGCATGACACGATGCGTTGTCAACCAGATGAAATGCCTATTTCTTTATTAACCGAATAAAACACAACAATTTTAATCCACTACTATTTAACGCTGGTATTTTCAAAATTCCACTAGGAATTGGATAAGAGCACAACAAACATATTTTCTATCGCATATCAAACGTACAATAGATAATATTTAAATAATATTTTTATTCTTTTTTAATTGTATTGAGTGTGACAAACAGTAAGAGTACATTTGATTTCAAATGATTTCTTAGATTAAAAGATGCTAAAAATTTAATTGGTGATCACTGATCATTTAATAAAGCAAGAGTAAAGAATAGAAACGAACTGCAGCCCATGATGCCGACATTAATCCTCATTAAGGAATCAAATCATCAAGAATCAGAATCAACAATAAAATAAGATGGAATGTCTCGTCAGATGTGTAAATATGGACGGTGTTCTAATGGGGTCCAGTCTTCACGGCGAACTGTTTGTGATGTTTTCTATCTATAACAAACTGTATGAATCCTTGAATACGCGAATTATGTGAATCATGAATTTATACGATTTTAATAACATTTTACCGAAAAACAGTATTTAACACCAACGCCAAACAAATTTATTTATTCAGTAAAAAATAGCAACAAAAATATACAGCAGAACATTTATCGAAATTATAATAAAATTAATATTTTTAAGTATTTTGGATATTAATCTTTCGTTTGAAATATTGCGTCCATATTAAATTAGGAATAATTCTTACCATGTCCTTTAACTACGTACTAAGTAATTAATTATCATCTCTTTCTGATTGATGGTCCCTAATAAATAATATATTAAAAAACCGTTTTATTCCCTTCAGCACTCACGGTCGTGGTGTTTGGGAGATGAGTTATTTGACGTCTATGCCATAGGTGAAAAGTCCGTGACGAAACTACATTGCGGATTGGAGGACTTCATACGTGTTAGAAATATTTTAAATATTACCATTATATAGTTTCCCCCGTCACGATGTTTTCTTTTCTTGCCACTAAAAACGTGATGAATCAACACTTTAAGAGTTAATAATTATGTTAAATAATATTGTGATTAATAATTTCATATTCATTTTTATATTTACATAGAAAAAATAAAGGTCTCCGGTACCGGTACCCACAAAACACGTTACTGAAGCGTTATCCGTTAACTATTTTACCATAGTACTGTACTGAGACCGAAGTCCTACCTTGGCCAAGCTACTAATGGTGCAGTTATATATATATAAAAAAAGTGATGGTTCCCGACGGTAGTCCTATGGTTGGATTTTTTTGTTGATTCCTTAACCTAAACCATTATGGCTATTGACGCTCGGCACTCATACAACTATAGATTCGTTTCTGAAACTATTAAATGAAGAACAAATTAAATAAGTTTTATTAACAAATCCAATTATTCGAATTCTATATGAGTACAATTAAACAAGCCATAAACCGTACACAATGGAAACAGTTTAAGCCGAATAAATACATTCTGCGACAGTGTCGAAACATATATCGCAATATACATTTCATCACAATTAAAATGTTAAATATACATTAAAAATAATATGGCATTGACCATTATTGAATGAACGAAACGTTTTTAGCGTTGTAATTGTTTTATAGAATCAAAATTTGGTGCAATTATAGAGATTGGAAAATTATATTATTATTGTTTAAATTGAAAAAAGTTACGTTCTTTATGTTACCACATAATATAGACAGAGACAGTATGTGCCGTCTATATTTCATCTAGACGTTACAAGGGCCGTATTGAGACAGGGTAGGGGTAAGACAATTTCCGATGTAATTGGCAATTGGCTTATATAAACTAGCACGAGTAACTATACTCGACCCGGGAGAATCACACTATGCGGAATTCAAGCACAAATTTATAGTTTAATGCTATTGTGTTTCATAAAGTCAAAGGAAGACAGCGAAGACCTTATAACTGATGGCCAGGCACTCCATCTTAGTTTTCAGTGGTGACAACAAATGCATTAAAGTTACTATCAAGGAAGAATATAGTTGTCTTGGGTGGTATGAATAATTCAACCATCAAATGAACAGTGCGACCATTTTACAGCATTTATATCATAAAAATAGTATTGTCAGAAAAATAGAAATACTATAATAATTTCTATGCTTGAATATAAAAATAAAATGCGAATCCTTAAAAAGCTTAAGATGTACAAAAAATGTATAAACTTTTCATGTATCTTGTCAAACTTCCTCCCTCAAGATTTCTTGGTTTTATCTATGATTTAGAAATTGCTCTATTGATATGCTTATGCGATATATTCAAAGTGGAGATTATATTTGTGAAGCTAAGATTGAGTAATCAGGGATCCGGAGACCTATTACTGGAGACGAGGCATTCCATCTCAGTCCTCAAGGGTGACAACGCATCTGCATTATGATTTCTTGTCAAGGATGAATGTAGGTGTTATGGGCCGCAGGAATCACTTACCATCACGTGAACTGTGTGCTCGTTTGTTACTCTTAATGATATAAAAAAAAAAAAAAATTCACGAACAAAATGTTTGATGTGTTTGCGTGCATATTATAAATGATAAGATATCGTTTTAATCTCAATCGGATAGACAGTATAATGAGCGCTAGCCACATTTCTCTTGGGGTTTAATAAATCCCAAATATAGGTCTATCTTTGTACGCAATGCATAGTGTACAAACAAGGATTTTTTTGTTCGTGAATGTGATTCTTATTCGGTCAGTTAAAATATTTAAACTAAAGGTATACTTAAAGTTATTATAATTTAAAAATGAAATTCAGACAGTTATGATTAAAATTTGAAAATGCTCAGAACCGCTTAACTGTAGATATCTGTATGGTTTAGGAACGCGGCGGCTACTGAATATCAATTCCTCGGTTTTGTTTTCCGGCCAATTTCTCTCTCTATATATATATACACGAGTGTATTTGTGTATATTTATCTATATCCTGCAATGCCGATTCCATTTGGTGATAAGCAGATGATAATGTCGCCATCGATCAGGAGGATACTATCATCAATCTTAATTTTAGAAAAGTGTCTATATGATACGGATACAAGCCTAAGAGTGCTTAAGATAAGTGTAGGCAAATTTTTTGTATTTCTTTATAATATTAGGGGTGATAAACGAGCACAGAGATCACCCGGTGCCAAGTGGTAACTGTGGCCCATGATATTTACATTCATTGTCAAAGAATGGAAGTGCCTCGTTACCTGTAATTGGGTACCCGGATGCCTACACTCATTTCCCTATATACTTTGGGGTCGACGACCTTCCCCGATCAATCGGACCCATGCATAGTGCTTATACTACCCTCTAACACTAGTAAAACTTTAGTTTGTAATAGTTTTCGATAGATTTGAAGATTGATGACATGTATATTACTTAATTAAAAAGAAAAATTCATCTAAGCCACCGTAGCTCTAAGTTTAAATTAATGTAGTAAGTAATATACTTGTACGTAACGTATTCATAACGGAGATTGAATTTATAATCCTCAGCGTAGCTTTGATGAAGATACCGTAAATATATAATAAGTTTGAGGTTTTAAAAAGTTTAATCAACGAAGTCCTGCTTCATAAACTTGGTAAAATGTCTAACTTTCATATGGTGTACACCCACCACATGAACGTAGGACATTTTACCAAGTAAAATACGCTTCAGTTAGATATAGGGCGTCAATGTTTACAAACGTTAATGGGATACAAGGATAATTATTAATATAACTGTACTACTGACTTTGATAAGCAACTTGAAACTTTGATTGTCAACCTCAACCTAATTACTGGTGACAAGGCGCATTCCATCGCAGTCAGAAGTTGCAAAGAATCCTTTTTGAGAATGGATGTAGGAATATATGGTGCCAAGACAGTTACACAGTTGAACTGTGTGCTAGTTTGTCATCCTTAGATCAATAAGAAAATAAACTTGGTTTAACTCGTGCTAAGTAGTCGTAATTATTTATAATTTACTACTAGAAACAGGGTTACTATCAAAGTTTTGATAATAAATAGCCTTTACTATAAAAACTTTGAATCATGATTTTTCGCCAAAGTTGCTTGCGTGCTTTTGTTCAGCTTAGCCTACATAAAAAATAAGCAGTACGCGTGGACAGTAGATCAATATTTTTGTAGGCCACCGTCTCGTTTACTTGGGCACTTATCTTCGATTGTTTAACCTCAAACAATGTTATTGTTCCATTTCGCAACGTTCAAATTTACCTGCAACAAAAAGGTTAAAACATTTATGCAAAGTTTAAGTCCTCGCCTGATAATTGCTTAATTGATTTTTAAATCCTTTTGATGATTTTCATAAAGTTTAAAACGTATTCAGTTTTTTAAAATAAAAGATATATTGTTAATGTCTTGCAGAATCGACCGGTGTGGGTAGGGATCCGGTGATTTTATTACTGGTGACTAGGCATCTCACCTTGGTCCTGAGGGATGTCAACATGATTATGATTCCTTATCGAGAATATAGGTGGATGTCAGGTGAACTGTGTGCCCGTTTCTCACCATCAATATGATGTCAGGTGAACTGTGTGCCCGTTTCTCACCATCAATATGATGTCAGGTGAACTGTGTGCCCGTTTCTCACCATCAATATGATGTCAGGTGAACTGTGTGCCCGTTTCTCACCATCAATATGATGTCAGGTGAACTGTGTGCCTGTTTCTCACCATCAATATGATGTCAGGTGAACTGTGTGCCCGTTTCACCATCAATATGATGTCAGGTGAACTGTGTGCCCGTTTCTCACCATCAATATGATGTCAGGTGAACTGTGTGCCCGTTTCTCACCATCAATATGATGTCAGGTGAACTGTGTGCCCGTTTCTCACCATCAATATGATGTCAGGTGAACTGTGTGCCCGTTTCTCACCATCAATATGATAAGGAAAAATACAACGCAACAATAGTTTTATACGAACAATAGTCAATAAATGCAAATTGCAAAGAAATTATAAATGCAAAATGCAAAAATACATTGAATAATGAATTATATTATTGATACAATCTACTATGCTAGCTAATATAACAAGGCCCATGATAAAATGTTGTATTTTAATAGGTTTTTTTTTATTAAATCGAGAGTAACATCCACATTATGTTTACTTGTGTGCAACGAGCACACAAGGAATCATCGAAATCTGATTTATTACTAAGTTGGCAGATCTTAATCTGATTTGTTAATCTCTTAGAACATTTCGAATATTGAGGATGGAGGATGAAATCGATTGCATAGAAGGGTATGTTGTTAAATAGCGGATAAACACCTTACAATGGTAGAACAACGCTGTACTTTGTTTGTAGCTCCAGCATGAATGGGTCAACCGGAAGTCCCTCACAGAATACAAGTGTAAAGTAGAATAAGCTGTTTTTTTATTATTACATTGAGATTAACAAACGAAAACACACATCACCTGATGGTAATTCCTGAGGCCCATGACATCAACATTCATCCTTGACAATGAATCATAATGCAGATGTGTTGTTACCCTTTTTAATTGAGATGGAATGCCTCATTTCCGGTAATACAGGTCTCCGGATCCCTACCCTCAACAGATGAAACACAGCAGCATTATACTGCATTTACGATAGTATTATGTGAGGGCGTGGTCCTACCCCAGTCTAGATGAGCCATTCATTCTGAAGTTAGAAACAAACTGCAGTGAAAGTCTACCACTGTAATGTCTAAACGGAAAAATAATCGAAATTAGAGAAACTGAAGAAGGAAAGAAAGAAGGAAAAAGGATAGGAAAAAAGGAGGCTAAATTAGAGGACCTGCGATTGCAATGTCTCGACACCCACCATGCTCCCAATACCTTGCCCCAACAGATTACAATTTCTTGTCTATTCCGATGAGGCTGTCCAAACTGCTATCAAATATTTTATTGATTCTCTCTCCTATATTTTTTTATTGCTGTGAAATGGCCAAAGTGCATAGATAATAATGGATGTACCATTTCATTCCATTGATTAAATATATAATTTTATAAATAATCGTTTTTTACTTTTTTCATATAATACGCTGATGTCATATGCTATAACCTATACATATATATATGATGATAAAACTATATATATATATATATATTTGATAATGTTATATCCTTGAATCTCTCACTATATCTAACTAATCAGTAGCTCAGATAAAGTATTCACTCTTGCTTTTAAGACACCCAAGTTACGGAAGGAAATACAGACGCAGGCTATGGCCTTGCCATGCGCTTAATATTATTCCAATTAATCTATAAAAATCAAGATGTGACAAGTACCCTCTACAATGAATATTATATCATGTTTATATATATACACACACGCTACCTTAACCCTCTATACTGACGCCCTCAAAACGTTGTCGACCCCTCAAACAATTGATACAAGGTAATTCATCTTGCGGCGTATACATTGTTATATTTTGTATGTAAATTGATATTCAAGCTGCATAAAGTAAATTTCATATTTATTTACTGCAACATAATTCGAAGGACATATTGCTTATTGCTAAATCCAAAAAAAAAAAAATATATACGTACGTGGTTCGAATAATATTTGGGCAATAAAGGTTCTCGCGGGATGAGGGTAACGTCGAACTCGTAACGCAGGCATGCGGAACGCTCATGAGGGATGGAGGAGTTATGCTATAGCACACAACCAGGGATCGCACAAAGGGATATTAGGGTAAAAAACCAGCACAGTCCTGCAATTTTATTCAGCAGCACCAGCAGACCATGCAAGCCGGAGCTATATATATGGAGGGGGGGAGGTATAAGGGTACTGCTGTCGACCACAATTTAGCCGCGAAGGGTAAGGACAGCAACGTCTTGTTACTAAGATCCCCATGCCAGAACAAGACCAGAACCAGTTCGAGGAAAGGGGGCTCAGTGGTCAGTACATATAGTTCTTTGTATTCAGGGGCGTATCTCTTCATTTTTTTTTCTTTTGTTCTTTTTGGGTACGAGTCCATCTGATGACCGCAGACCATCAGAAGGGCTCGATTGTAATCTCAACTATATCAAATAAAATAAGCAGAATATCATTCACTTAACAGTCACAAGAAAAACTGTTATTTATAGATATTGAATTTATTCGGATAAGCCTAAGTGATCCTAAAATGTTCTTTATAATATTCATTATAAATATTTTATGTTCTTCTGTCCTTTACGAGTTGAAGACGTATATTCTGATAATATTTGAAAGTAAATGAATACTGTAACATGAAGCTAATAAACTATAGATTTTTGTCAATACATTTTTAATAAAAATTATCTTTATGATTCTTAATGAAACTTTGAGTGAAAACCGAACAAATGTACTTGATTGCAGATGTTACTCCCCATGAGCACTAACATCCATTTTTAACATTGTTTCATGATACGAGGATTGTAACTCCTAAAGATTAAGGTATATATACCGCTACAAATAACGAATCTTTATCTTTATCTTAAATATTTCATGCATTTAATTTTCGGTGGCGACCCATTCATACTTAAGATATTAACGAATTGCAGGGTAGCTCTAACACTTGAAAAATAACTAACATTTTATGAAAGTAATTGTTACAAAGAAGAAACTATCTTACTTCAAGCTACTTCTTTAATTGAAAAGTGGATTAAGGGAGATGTTTTGAAAGTCGCAAGCTTGCACGTAAGTTAATAGGTCAGCCTCTTTATTACAGTTCCTTAGAATTGGGTCAATGGGTCATCTCAATTTGTTGGATGAAATCGGAAGACACATGCGTGTTTGTATTATTAATCAATATTAATCAAATAATAAAATATTCAAGATATTCCTCACTCCTATGTGTAGAAAAATAAAAAAATTAAAAATTAATCAAAACACATACCAAACCAATTGTCCCTGAAAAACTATATACGCTAAACACATTATAAAATTGACATATATATTTGTAAATCATTTTAATGAAACAAAAACAAATTGTTAGCCCAACGCTATCGTAATACATCAATAAAAACCATATTCAATTGATTTAACCGTTGTGGAGATAACCATGAACAAACACACAGACAAACAGACAAAAATAGTTCACGATTTTATGATATTGTATAGAAGATATTGATATAAATCTAAAATAGATATTATATAATAAATCTTGTAGCTTCTCAGAATGTATCTATTAATTAGCTTAAAAGAACTATATGCTATTGTTTTGAAAACGTCAAAAGCCGTCACATTTCAACTTAAAAATGAACAAAACGTAACTAAAACAAAATACTTAACCACGCCTTGAGCGTCACAGATAAATAAAACTGGATTAAATCAACGTTAACTAAAGAGACGGACGAAATAAAAAGAATCTCCGGAGATTACACAAATTTACCCCGTGATGGGTAAAAGCGGAATAATAATGGAGTCGGGATTTAAGAGGAACCAGGCAATTTTTTGAAGATGCCTTTGTTGATAAATGACGCTGTTTTGCCAGATAGCAGTTTGCTGATGTATTCTGATGTACGGTGTGATGAAGATTAAGATGCGAGGACTAATGCAAGGGCAGGGACACTAAATTGGGCAGCAACCCGGCCGAAATTCATTCAAATACACACGCATACATATTCATTATAATTTTAAACGCATTTCATAATTTAGACCAATTCGAATTAGATTTTAATTTAATAATACGAGAGCAACTTAAGTTTATTTCTTGTAACAGTGCCACTATGCTTACCAATATCAATCTTCACTACGTTCTTACTTAGCGGTGGACATAGAACGCGGCGAGAATGTCTGGTATAGTATAATATGCTTTGAAAGATTATCGGTTTTATAAATTAAAAAAAAAACAGTGAACAGTGGTTACTGATGAATGTATGTTTCAAGAAATGCAAATCTTGGAGAGAGGCCGTAATCGCTATTAGTAATCCAAAAGATATCGTATCTATGAGAAATGATCACTTGATTACAACACCACCATACAATTATTAAACTATTAATTATTTAGAATATAGTTTTATTTAATCATAGATTTAACAGTCTCATCATTTCTCTGTGTACGGTACAGAATTAGCCGTGTTGGATAAACCACACAAGTCTCAGGAGCTGGGCGATTTTATAATGAACTAGGAGATATATGTAGTTGATTTAGTAGTAGGTTCAGTGGATTTTGTAATTGATAGAGCGGATACAATAGATTTAGCAAAGGATTCAGTGATTTAATTACACTTAATAACAACAAATTTCATTAACTAGTTGATTTAGTGCATTCAGAGGATTTAGTTACTGATTAAACGAATATAGTGGATTTTAGGAATGGATTCAGTGATAACATTAAATTTAATAATATAATCGGTGGATTTAGTATATCTAGTGAGCAGAGAATCTGATAAGTGGTAGAATAGATTTAGGAAATTATTGAAATTTTGTAGCTGGTATAACCTAGCGAACTTAATTTATATTTAAATAGTTCGCAAATTTCTAAAAAAGCTTTAATTAAATAGATTTTAAATCTAACTAAGCAACTAGGCATCTTTTACGATGGTGTATACCCCCTACCATTGTCAATAAAATTAAAAAGGAGTATCGATTTTTTTTGTTTTTACAATAAGCCGGTGTCCCAACTTCGGCAAGAAAATTGGCGATTGCATTAAACACAGATATTGAAACCCTTTGCATTTTTTTACCACACTCTTACTACGGGGAGTGTTCTGAGGAATTATTAGAATTAATTCCAGCCGTTGAGTTAAATCATCAGACTGAATTATGTTACCAAAGTGCGCTTTGTGCGAATCTTTTGGCTATAAGAAACTACTTTTTAGAATTAAGCTGTCGTGAGCGTTATTTCTGAACCAAAACCTTTATAGAAAAGTTACTACTCCTTTCTTAAAGGCCGGTATCAGCAACTCCGCTGCAATCGAAGATGATCATGGGTGGCGGTAGTCACTTATCGGATGAACAGCTTAAACACGAGCGTTTTGAATTTAAAATAAATACGTCTTGCATGCGAAACGATGTCTAAGATGTCATGTTGATTACAGTGATTGCTAATCACCCCGCAAAGCGCAAACTGAACTTGTAAATTTGTATCTACCGGTCCTTTTGATAGCTTATGGCGCCGACCAAACCTCTCATATCTATCTAATATCTACAAATTATCCATCAGAATCAATTTAAATCTGCGCTCTGTTTGTGACCTACCCTGTAAAACAGAGGTTAACGTAGGTAATTAGGAGAATAAACGATGCACACCTGCGTGCCGTGAACAAATAGGCGGGAGTGCCGCGGTGAAGTGACGTTTGATAATTAATGAGCACCGCTAATTACGTTCACACGTTTAGGAGAACGAATGCTGATATTAAACATCATTCATCAACATCTTGTCCTGTCATAAGCAACCCTACAGGGTGCTACAAGGTATAATCCTGAGTCATCTGCATTGCCCTCTCGAAAACTTGCTACGGGAGGTCGATGTGCAAAGTTTTTCTAAACTGTGTTTGTAGGTCTACATCAATTCTTGATGTAGACTAGATCGTCAACATTACTTTTAATATGTGTTTATTATTAAATAAACTTGATCATATACTTTTGTGTCCAAACAAACATTTAGGTGGGAAAATAAAAATATCTGAAAACAAATATCTAAGAATTGGCAACAATTTAGGTACGGCTTTCTCAGAAGTACCCCAATCTTTTATTTCTAGAGGCTCAGAACGTGCGGGATTTTACGTAGGTTCTCTCGGGTAATATGATTTGAATAATACAAATAGTTTCTGGATCGCTTGTCTGTACTGCAGGACCGTGAGGCGGGTGCTGATAGAAATGAAAGTACCTACGCTTAATCCCATTGAACTAGAACACTCGGAAGTGTTAATGGGTATAATTATTATTATTAATGGAATTATTATTATTATTATCAAAAAGTAAATAATCTATCCAGTAATCTAATTTGAGCACAGGGCGGACTCAAAATAATGCAAGCATCTTCACTTTCAAGAAGTTCAAAGTATAACTCAATCTTGACGAAAAACGTACGTAGATAGACTGCGACTAAAGAATAGTAACTCCAGCAAAGATTGTTCCAGTACTTCATCCAATATTGCAGAATTTTATTTATCTTTTAGTGCTTAGATTAAATCGAGATTCATTAAATCAAATCGATTTCTTGTTTTTTGTACTGTCTAAACCGACTACAATAATTATATCATGCCCGAAATCATAACTGGATTTGAGATAGCAAGTCTTAATAATAATTTATCGAACGTTAAATTTGTAACATCTTATATATAATATTTTAATAACAGTAATTCATCCAATCAGTCTCCACTATTTATTTACGTTTCAGAAGTTGAAGTTCATCAAAGGAAGAACTAAGAAAGTAAATACGCATCAACGTCCAAAAATTAATTTGAAAAGATAATTGGAAAATATGACCGTTGTAAGTAGAAATTATCAAAGGGCGTCGATATCCAATCGACAGATTTATGATTACGGAAACGATAAAAGTCGGCCGAGAGCCGGCGGTGATATACGGAAACTGCAGGTGGAGTCAAGTGTTGACTATAGCGGCGAACAGACACGGCACCGCAATAATTTAACGATTGGACAGATGCTATGAAATATCTTCCGTGGCGAATTTATCTTGTGTCAACGCGTAAGATAAATGTGAATTAAATTTACACTTGATTGTGAAAATACGGACTTTGCAAGTTGAATATAAACGATTAAGTATTTTATCGTATCGTTTTATCGTATAAAGTTTTAACAGTATTCCCTTTATAAAGAACTGATACAAAGCCTTACAAAGTGTCATTAATAAACTTTTGTCACTCAATTGCGAATTTACTACTGCTACATTCAAATCGTTTCAATCGATCAAATACATACATTTCGTAGCGCGGGCAACAAGGTTATTTATTACGAAGGGTAATGTCATGCAGTGTTTTGTATAGGGTTGGACTCATGGACTACGCCTCTGGAATTTCGATTAATGATGGGTCTTGCGGCGCTATTTCATCTCGGATATAAACGTTATCCGCTACACAAATGATACACTAGTAGATAGGAACAGGTTGTCAGTTTGTGTACTTTCACGGGCCACGGAATGATGTAATTTACATATAAATCATAACTAGTCACTTAAGTGATTGTTACCAATATTTAAATTTCCTTTTTTTTATCGTATCATTAACTTGCCTCCCGTCTACCGCCTGGTTAAGAGTTAATCCAGAATATTCTATATATATCATATATATATATATATATATATATATATATATATATATTCATATAATATCTTGCTGTGATTTACATATAAATCATAACTAGTCACTTAACTGATTGTTACCAATATTTAAATTTACTTTTTTTTATCGTATCATTAACTTGCCTTCCGGCTTCCGCCTTATGATAACCGTAATAACAAAAATTTTTTTTACCACTCTCAAAAAGACTTAATTTTTTTTTCCAACTATCCAGTGACTAAAGGCACTAGTTAACATTTAACAAATGTGTTCCAGTTTCCGAAGAATGTCACAGGTAAGCGTTCCACAAACAGGTGTTGACACGTCACTTCGCAACAGTCCTGTTTGCGGCGAGTTGCGAACGTGCTTTGGAGGCACCGCAAACGTATTACGTTGGACAGTTTACCACCTACATGCGGTATAACGTATATTTTTTTTAAATATAAATAAATGGAAAAATTACTCTTGCCATTGTTTGTTATATGTTTAATTATGTTTATTATGTTTGCTATTTATATGTAAATATATTTATGTGGTTGTATATATATAGATAGACCCCTCTTTATGTACGGTATGTTATTTTAATTTTTTTATTAGTTGAATTATTTCTAATTCATTATTATAATATATATGTATATATTTATATATGTTTGTGTATGTATGTATATATATAACTATATACTTATATATATATATATATATATAGATATTTGTGTATGTGTACATATATATTTTAAATTATTAGTTGTTACTTTTTTCTCTAAGCACTACACCTACCATAATGTCTCTACGCCACGGGTTGACTGGTAGAGAATGCCTTAAGGCATTAAGTCCGCCCCTTGTATCCCTTTTTGTAAAGTGAGGCGACTTATATTGAAAGATTTTCTATAGTCATATCATTAGCACGTAAATAATTCACTCCTGGAATAGAATTATTAAGGGTGCAATATGTAATGGTTCTACTCGTATATCGAAAAAGTCGGCGCAGATGGATATGAATATTGTCATTGTTTTATGTAAGTGTTGAAAGCCGTACACCAAATTGTTTGATTCTTCCCATTTTTATTATAATATTAGGGGCCACAAACTAATACACATGCGTTGTGACCCCTTATGACTGAGATGAATTGCTTCTCTTATCTTTAATAGGGGCCCCTAAATATTCACCAAACTACACTTGCTTTGTTTATGCGTTATACTTCCATTTCAAGTAGGTATTCTGTGAGGACACCGTCCTTCCCCGGCCGAGCCAATCCATGCCGCACATGTTATAGCTAGAAACTAGCTGCGTTGTGACTATTGTTAAACTTCAGCTACGAATCGTTATCTTGCATAGTAAAATTTTGATAAAAAAAAATTAAGTAAAAACAGGTGGCAACAGGCTGGCCATATAGTTCGTAAAATCGATAATACCCGAGGAAGAAAGGTTCTTGAGTCACTACCTCATAATAACAGTTGCAGCGTAGCACGGCTCGCCACTAGGTGGAGCTACGACATATGCATGTTTGTGGGAATACGATGAACGCAGATGGGTCAAGGTTGCGTTTTATTGCAATCTATGGACTAGACCTATGTTCAGTAGTCGACTATTTATTGTGTGGATGGTAAAAAAAACATTTATGAAACCAAAAAATTCCAAAAATAACCTTCAATATTGTAGGTTAAATTAAACGAATGTCTCAAGGGATGTATGTACCATTTAGTAATTAAACAAAAAATTCCCAAACATTAATTTAGATGACAGTAGAGATAACAAACCCGTGCCGGGTCATGATAAGCAGCCAGGAGTTTGAATTAAAACTAGGCGGGAGTTACGATTGTCATTTGAAGCACACGTGTGCTGTTACAGGCGTCGTTTAAGCGACGTTAGTACTTAATGGCGCAAGTACTTGTGACTTACGGCCGGGGCGTGCCGCCTCTAAGTGTTTGGATGGGGCACGATGAAGGTATAATTTTTAATTTGTGTGAAATTTGTACACGTAATTATAGAGGTGGGAGCATATACGAACTTTCATCTCGTAATGTCAATCAAGTGGTGTTTAATCAACAAAAGTTGTGACCGGTGGCTGAAAATCAGTTATCTTAACAGTGGTATCAATAAATGGATAGAATGGGTCGGCTCGACCTGACAAAGACTCCGCTCTCATAGACTAAAAGCGTAAATAGTAACATAATGCTGCTATGTTTTGTTTAGTGAGTGTAGAGATTCGTAGATCCTTATTACTGGTGATGAGGTATTCGATCTTAATCCTAAGGGGTGCCAACGCAAATACTGAGATGGAATGTCACCAGTAATAAAGGTCTCCCGATCCCTACACTCATCAGACGAATCACAGCAGATTTCTTATTATGCTGTTATTTTTCTTTCTCGCTGGTTTTCTTCTGTGAGGCTGTGGTCCTACCGCGGTTGAGCTGGCGTAGCTCTACGACTGTAGAAATACTGATATGTCACAATATAATTAATTTCCTTGCAGATGCATTTAAGCTCAGTTTTTAGTGGTTAATAGGAATGTTAATAGATTACATTGCTATTAACACTAAACTCCCTTCGCTAAAATTGTAGTTAATTAAAAAAATATTCATTTTTTTTTAATTAACTACAATTCTGGAATTGTGTGACTTGTCAACACATTTTTGTGGAACATTTACCTGTGACATTCTTCAGAAACTGGAATGCATATGTTAAATGTTACTTGTGCATTTCGTCACTGGATTGTTGATAAAAAAGAATTTAAAGAAGAGATTAAAAGAGAATTTAAATTATTTGTTATAAATACATATTACAGATAATTAGTCACTTAAGTCATTGTTACCAACGTTTAAATTTACTTTTCCTTATCGTGTCGTTAACTTGCTTACCGCATACCGTTTTTTAGTTTAGTTGAGTTTATAGCTTACATTGCTATTAACATTCAACTCCCTTCACAAAAATTGTAGTTAATTAATAAAATATTCATTATTTTTTTGTGTACATCTGCATGTTTTATTTTATCAGTTTAATTTTATACAAAGTCCCTTAACTAATGTATCAAGTAAATTTATCCATTTGTATTTGAAGATATCTATATATTGATTATAAACAAATGACAAACTATTGATAGCTACAGTTAAAGAGTGGTGGAGTAATGTTGCAACTGGTTTTCTAGAGACAACATACAATAGTTCGATTTGCTATGGGAAGCACTCCCTCGCAGAATATCATATTGAATTAGCAGTATAATGCCGCTGTATTCCGCTGCTTTCGTATAGTGAGTGTAGAGATCCGTAGACGAAAAAAACAGGTTCGTCGTCATTCTGCCTCAGTCCTCACGTCTGAGAACACCTACCTGTCTGTGTGCCTCTTGAATCTCAGTTTGAAGGTGGTTGTAGGTTTCTTTACATCACCTACCATGGGGCTAACTGTGTGTCACCCTAATTTTAAATAAAAAGCTTATTTCATATCATTAATTTTTCTTTACATAAATTACTTAAAATCTCACATTCGGAGAAGTAGAACTTTAAGGAGAAAAGAAAAAGTTTAATTTATAAATAATTATCGTCAATTGAAATCCAAATAAATAAATGGCGTAAACATATTTGTAATACAATACATTTACATTTCAATTTGATACAAATAACAACAAAGTAACAGTATAAACCAACTATCAACATATCTGAAAATGCTTTGTTAAAGAATTTCAATTAGTCCAAAATTTACAATCATAATAGCAAAAAGGCGAAACAAAACAATGCGTTGTTCCGACGGATCAAATGTTAAAAACACATGGATTTCGGATTACCGAACTGCCCATTCTATACAAGCAGCTAATAAAATACAAGGGAAAAGAACACAGAAATTTGTATACAGATTTTTGAGTGTTTCATTACGTCAACGTTTCTTTTTGCTGGGGCAGGTCTTTCGAAATAAACTCCTGTGATAATTATTAATGTGTGCTCAAATATTCTGGTTCTCTGTGCATGTATGAATAAATATGCAAGAATTACCACACGCATATCGTCATTTTCACCATCACAATGACCCATATAAAATCAAATCTGTTTCCTTCCATTTATTTGTAAGGTCAGGGTTTAAAAGTTTTAAAAAATCAATAAATAAATATATATATATATATATATATATATATATATATATATATATATATATATACATATATATATATATATATATACATATATATATATATATATATATATATATATATATATATACATATATGTATATATAAATATATTTATCTATATTTTATTTTCTTTTAGTTAATTTAAGTTACTCATATTCGTAAAATAATCAAGTTCTCAAACATTATAACTAAAATGAAAAAGCTCTTATCCAGTAAACGGGTACTACAAGAATTATTACATACTTTATGAAGAGCTTCATCTGAAATACGCAGTTTTATTCTTCACGGTTAAAACTTACCAGATTTTTCCCCAACAGTTCGCTACGGCAATGTAATTTGAATAATATAAAAAATTCAAGCTTGCCTGTATTGCCTGCTTGCTACTTGAATGCTGATGGGGCTGGAATTACAATTTGCCCCTTACGTGACGACTCTCTAAGGCTCAAAGTCTCAGGAGAGGCAAAGGGTCGTATTGTGGGCCGTATTAATGCTAAAAGGACGATTCAAATATCTTTTATGATTTTTCCGTGAAAGGAAAACCTTAGTCGAGTTAAAAGTTTTTTTCTTAAAGATTTTTATACCTGTTTCAATTGAAGGAAGAGATTAGATATAAAAAAAAGTTACACATAAAGTCACATTTACAGCAAACTATCTTTGGTTATTTATTCTGTATCAAAAATATTACTTTCTCTAATCAAAGGTTTACATTGTTTTTATTTGATTAAGAATGACAGACATGCAAACAATTCGATGGGTGGGGAGCGATTCTACTGGCGCCTATTTTAATCCCAGATAAGGAATCATAATGCAGATGGGTTGTCACCTCTGCGGACTAAGATGGAATGCCTCGTCAACAGTATAAGGGGTCACCGGAACCCTACCCTCACCAGACTATGCATAGCAGTGTAATACACCGATTTCACGCTGGTATTCTGTGAGGGCGTTTGTTTTTCATACGTTGAGTTGACCCATTGCTGCTGTAGCTATAAAGAAGCTGCAATATGATTCTACAAATTAAATCCTAATGATATGCAAATAAGAAATATAGAAGTCAACTATTTGGTACAACATAACTCTAGGTTACGTTAAAAAGTACTATAAACTAAATCTAAATAATGAAAAAATACTAATAAATTTCTTAACAGTTTAAAAAAATTTTGTGCGAAACAAAAGGTTGAACATATTAATTTAGGCTACGACTAATCTTGTGTTTACAGGCATTAGTTTTTGTTCATCGTCATCCTGTTACATAGTTTGCCTATTACATAATTGTTGTTACTAAAGAAAAATAAATGTTATTTATGTGGGAACAAAACGAGAACAGTTAAATTTTGTGCAAATTGGCCGTTTAAACTATAAAATACAAAAGTCGATTTTCGAATCAAAAGATTTACGATTTCGGAGGCGAGAAAAGTTAGGAAATCTCGTTCGGTGTGATATATAGTGACGTCACAAGTTACGAGTGAGGGTGCAATCGGGCCCTAGTATAATAGAGGAAGTCACTTTATTTTCATACTTCCACGGATAAA
Organism: Teinopalpus imperialis; assembly: GCA_029286865.1. Taxonomy (NCBI): domain Eukaryota; kingdom Metazoa; phylum Arthropoda; class Insecta; order Lepidoptera; family Papilionidae; genus Teinopalpus; species Teinopalpus imperialis. The sequence continues at coordinate 15,670,727 of JAGSMU010000020.1, read as the reverse complement.
GTATGTAACTCCATTGCTTCTTCCTTTAAAGGCTAAGTTTTAAATTAGCAAATTTTAATTAATAAAGAGAACAATATTTATACAGTATTAATTATAACATAATAAATAATTTAAGTAGGAGTTTAACATCAATTATATAAAAAATAGCCGAAGATCATTTTTATAAAACTATAAGACTAGCCCCGGAAGCTAACATGACAAGAATTTTCTCCTATAATTAATAATTTCTTTAATATACCCCTGAGATGGGTGAACCAGATTAAAATAGCAATAAAGAAAGGTATACGCAAATGATATCCCACCGATCGACCTTACCATAGTGCTATTTTCTGATTATCACGGGATGATATTAATTGCGTAATACATTACCGTAAGAATCAGCGGCATTTATTATAATTAAAAAAAAAAGGATACATTATTAATATTATATAAGGTATAAGCGTTTAGACATTCCTTACAGATGGGATAGTATTTGTTAACCCATTTTTTTATTGTCTATATTTTATTTTTTTATTTATTCTTTTTGTCCCTTAAATAATATTTACAAGGGCGGACTTAATGCCCAGTGGCATTCCTTGCCAGTCAACCCTAGGAGTAGTAGATAGTAGAGTTTATAGGGATAAAATAAAAAGTTATTTAGATAAAAATATCAAATTACAAATATACATTCGAAAATATACCAATATTTAAATAATTTTGTTATGTATGTATTTAAAATTTATAAGTGTTTATGTATGTATATACGAAGATAATTAAATAACTTACTAAATATATTTTAATAATTAACTAATACCATTAGAAAATATATATATATATATATATATATATATATATATATATATATATATATATATATATCACATGTTTTTTGCATTCTAATAATGTTGACGAAGAAGAGATTCAAAAACTAATATAGTACAGACGTAATAGGTAATGCGTGCAATAATACAAACCTATCCAACAACGATAAGTCGACCACTAATGGCAACAAAATACGTTGATGTATTGCAAATAATATCAGATAAAGAAACTTTTGTGTACTATCCTTTATACATTAATGGGATCGTGTAATACAGAAGGGACACGAGACGATTATCCCGGACTCTCGTTTTTTCATTAAAACGAAAACAGACGGTTGGGACGAACAAGCCATTGTTCTATCCCTTGTTTAACCTTAGTATTATGTTTGGGGATTGAATGTTGTATCCGTGCGTGAAAAACTGCTTGTGGCATGACAGATTTGACGGATCTTGTTCGGATCTTTTTGGATTTTTTGTTTATTTTTATTAGATATTAAAATTAATTAATTACAATTCATTTTAACTTCATCAATAATCCACTCTGAGTTACTAATCGTAAACTTATATATAACGGAGAAATAGTCAGTGGCTTCATCGAATTAGATGTCGTGCTACAGATAATTAGGCGGTATGAAGTTATGAAAACTCATTATAGAAGAACCTTTCACTTTACACCTTTATATAAGAGCAATGGAGCAGAACTATAAGACTAACCTGAGACGACGTGGCTCATAGGAAGAAGTAAAGACTGAATGTGTACTTTAAGATCTAAATTTACGTGCCTAAAGCCTTTTTTATGTTTTTTTTTATTACCTTGAGAGTAACAAACGAGCACACAGTTCACCTGACGGCAAGTGATTCCTGTGGCCCATGACTTCTACACTCATCCTTGGCAAGGACTCATATTGCAGATGCGTCGTTTCCCCGTGAGGACTGAGATGGAATGCCTCGTCACCAGTAATAAAAGTCTCCGGATCCCTACACTCACCAGACGAAACACAGCAGCATTGTGATGCTATTTTACGCTGGTATTCCGTCAGGGTGTGGTCCTATCATGGTCGGGCTGACCCATTTTTCTGCAGCTAGTTTCAAACTGCAGTGTAGCTCTACCACTGTCATAACTTTTTTTCGACGTATAGCCAGCCACAGCCTTGCCTGTTGTTTTTTTTATAATATTAGGGACTGAAAAGGAGACTTGCCATTCATGGCAAGACATTCATGGTATGACTTGAAACAATCTGCAACGTGGCTCTACTATTTTTATAATTATAAATTAAGGTTATATAAATTTCTTTAATACTATTTATCCATATATCTGACTACGTCTCTAAACCACCTGTGAACAAAGAAAATATTTAGTAACGTTACTTGCAGGCGGTCTGTATATAAAAGAAAAGATACAAAGTTAATACAAAGGAGTAACATTTTCAAACAAAAATTCATGATATCTTTACCGAACCCGATTACGAAGCAATAAGCTATAACCAATATAAAGGAAATGAAACAAAATCAATTTAGTTAACAGAGAAAATTGTTCAAAGTATTCGAGCAATTTAGTATTGTAGATGCTTTGCGATTATCGTTTGACTAAATCTCTACGAGCTCAGTATCTAAGCTTTATTGTTTATGTTTATTATATTACACAGACATTGTTAATAGTATCTAAGATAATTTTCCGATTTACCATGTGCTCGGCAGTAAAGGTAAACATCGCGACTAACCCTGCATATCAATAAAATTGAAAAAAATCGAAGACAAGTCCGCCATCACTCAATTGAGTGTTTTGGTGGTTTTGAGGAAACCTATACCCAGCATTGGGTTTTTGTATATAGGTTGTTACTTTTTAACTTTTTCAAGCTTAAAATCTAATCTATCTAATCTTACTAATAACAAAAGAATAAAGAAACTGCAGTACTGGTAGTAAGGTATGAATAATTTTCAAAGGTGAGAAATGTTCTGGCTTTAGCTTCCTAACGGTGCGGCAGAAAGATGACGATGTTTTTCTTGTCGATTTCGACTTCATTTAACTATTACCTGATGATATAAACTGTGCACGGGAGCTAGCTTCTAGCTGCAGAATGAATGGGTCAGCTCGACCGGGAAAGGACCACGCCCTCACAGAATGCCACCTTAAAGTAACATCGTAATGCTGTCGTGTTTCGTCTGGTGAGTGCAGGGATCCGGAGACCTTTATTTATTGGTAACGAGGCGTTTTATCTCAGTTCACAAGGGTGACGAAACATTTCCGAGATTAGAGAGACGAGACGTTTCCTTGTCAAGGATGAATGTAGATGTCATGGGCCGCAGGATTGACTAACCATCAGGTGAACTGGGCAGGGGTGTGTTACAGTGCCGTAACTATTAGTTCAAGCACAAGTGTCCTTAGTCGTATTCCCCTTCCCCGTGATGATATGCGATGTAATGGTTTAGATGCGGGTTAGTTAATAGTAGGATTACTATATGGGGAATATTTAATGTATATGTATGTATGTCGATGATGATCTTAGCCTGGCTTTCATTGCCTTGCGTGGATGTTGATTGTATGATCTTTCTGACAGATTGAGTAGTCATTATGAAATAACATATACCACCCCAACCCCACCCCTTCTGTCATTGAGTCTTAAAGACCCGTACGGATAATTATGAGTAAAAAAAGTTGTTCGCATAAATATGTTGACTTAAACTCATTTCACGCGTGAGTTCGTTCGGTAAATAGCAAAATTATCAAGGGTTGGCTGAGCTCTTGTATTGACCCCCAGCGGTCCCCCGGTAGCCCGGCGAATTAATTCGCTAAATTATTAGCATTGAACAATGTCTTCTTAGTTTTCTTGTATTAAAGTTATTTTACCTTAGGTTACAGAAGTCTACACTCCCCTACCTGTTATGTCCTGTTAGTACCTATATGGTTATATACAGTACTGTGTTTTTATGGTATAAGGGAGTAACAAACGAGTACATTGTTTATTTGATAGTAAACGATTTCTGCAGACAACGACTCCCACAATTATCTTCAATCGTTATTATTTTATGTTCATATTTCGTAGTGTTCGAATTGCTTTGATGTGTTACAGCTAGTTTACATTTGTGGTGTTACTCTCTAAAGTAAACATTACGCGTCTGTATATCCCGTGTATGCGCCCGAATTTAACATGAGTCTTCAAGGTAAGAATAAATACGTTTTTACTTAGACTTACAATACCCACTTAGGCTGTTTCACAACGTACCAACATAATGGGGTCAAGCACTAGCCAGCCATGACAAAATAAAAAAAATATATTTTAAATTCCGCAGTTCAATCTCGAATCGAATAAATCTTGTATTTAAATTGTTCGTATAGTACTATTACTATTTATTACATAGTATCAACAAATTTTTCTCGGTAAAAATTAGGAACTGTAGTCGGTCCATACTCAATTAAACTTACTGATCCTTTGAAGTACGTTTTTCACTGTTGCTGATGATATCTTCATCGCGGTTTTTCTCACGCAACTTATAATTAACACGATAATTGACCGGAGAGAAAGTTTTACGAGAGCCAATCTCCAACTGGCAAACGTTATGTTGTACGACCCGCTAGTAGATAGAGCGAGGATGTAAGGAAGTTTATGGGAAGTCGATATACGCATCAGTGGAATAATAATAAGCTGAAGAACGAAGAAACTACGTAAATCCAATAAAAAGTTTAGCCGAATTGATCTTTAACACGTGAATCAAATGAAGGTTGGTATGAAGGTATGAAGGTTAATATGAAAGGACTAAGAAAAAACAACGTGTATTAATATATTTATGTATATTATATATATGTTACAATAATATAATTAGTAACGTTCTTATCGCTAAAGAGCGAACTCAGTACTTCGTCTCTTTGGCCTTCCACATCTGATTGCAGAACGTAGGTTTCACTAACAGATGAGTACAAAGGGTTCAAGTGCGTTAGATCAAATCAAATCCTTGACACGTATATTCCGTCAAACCACTGTTATGTATAAAATATACGAGAGAAGAATTATAAATATACTCAAAACATTTTTATCCCAATCAGGGTAGAGATATAAGCTATCCACATATAACCTGGAATTTATTAGGCCCTAAACCCGGAATGAGATGGGCTACCGCCCTATACCAAACATATATGGAACAGTAATTTGTTGAATTCATTTCCAAATCTAATCTCTACGATATTACCGCCGCTGCAAGCAACCATAAACGTTCAATCCAATTGTTGAAAGCAAACCCGGCATTTTATTTAATATTATGGGTGACAAATGAGCACATACTTAATACTTAACCACTGACCTTGAAGACGATGCTGATTTAGCGAGAGAGCGAAGGGCTTTGTCAGTGAGAGCGAACATGATTGCTCGCAGGTTTGCTTTTTTTTCGATCTTATGGCCGCTGTTAGCCCGAAGGCTTTTACAGTTTTGCCGGGTTGAGAGGTGACCGAGCGCTCCGACAAACCAGCACAAAGCCTCGGCTTGGACCGTTACCCTGTTCACAGGTTTGCTCGTTGCTTAAAGAGGTGAAGGTTTCATTGTTGAGACCTTATATGTTTCTATATCGAGCAGTCTGTCTGCTCGATATAGAATAGAATATACCGTACACAGGTTCGGACTATACTCAAAGATCTTACAACGCCGTATAATAACGCCTGCAGAGTGCTGTTGGGGCACCTTCGCTTCTGTAGCGCTTCAGGAATGTTTGCATGTAGGTCCGAGTTGACTGCTTTTACGCGATATTGCGAAGTAGATATGCATCTTTGGTGCGCAGAATACAGGTTAGCTGCAATAGAACTCTTGCCACGATAGCGAATAGGCTTGATTGTTTTTATATGAACAAAAAAACACATACACGCCCGTATATATTTACTAATAAACTATGAGTCTTGAGCTTGAAATGAATTATTATTATTATATATTACAGCAGCCCATGACACCGATTTTTATCGCCTTCATTTATCCTCAACAAAGATTCAAGACGCACATGCGTCGTCACTATTGACGACAATTATATATGGATGCGAGCGCGCCTTTATGGACGATCGAAAATTTTGCTATTGTTAAAAAAAAGTGCCTACTTTTTAAAATTACTTTTAAATAATGCAATACATAAAAATTTTCAAAAAAAAAAAACATTTTGTACGTCAACAATGTCGCCTCAGCGGCGTCAACGAGGTCATTTGCTTCCATATAAAGTCGCGAGAGTGGTTTCTGTCCGACTGCAAAAGATTTAATAATACTCATTAGGAATGATAACGATCCAGTGCGCAGGGCTCACAGTATGCAGTGTGCTTGTCGGGAGTATTTTTTTTAAAATTTATTTAGAAATCTAAATTTCACCCTAATTGTAATTATTACAAGACGGAAACCACTCGTGTTTATGAGTGCTGTACGGTCGTCCAAATAATGACCCATGGTTTATAGGTCATAGGTAAGTAAGATGATAATTAAATACTAAGTTTACAATCATTACTTCCTAATGCAATTCTATGAGGTGGTACGTTGTTTTAAATAAAAAATATGTGTTAATGATTAATAACGTAAAATTGTATATCACATTTACTTTATTTTTTACCTTTATATTTTTACCATATAATGTACACAAAGTAAATACGATTAATTAACCGTCAAAAATACAGACATTTATTAAAACGAAACTCTAACCTAATTTATCACCTTTGTTCACGTGGACACTTAATTTTCATAGAGCAGTGTTGGCCGCATCGTTATGTTTCACCTGACAGAGATAAAACATTTAAATTACTGTAAAGTATATAAGAGGCCGCCGGGTTTTGGTATTCAGAAATTAGCACTTCAAAGCAGAGCGAAGGTCGGGCTTTTCGGGTTTAATTTACATTTCAAAAAGGGAGCATTTTGTATGCTCTAAGCCTTTTCAGGGACGTCGCTCAGTTTTGATGATATTACTCACTCGCTACATATATTTTGATTTAACATTTCACTTTCTACACTCGACACGTATGTATGTCCTTACGTAATTAGTAGCTGAAAGTTAAAAGGCTGGACACGGCTAAAACTATAGACTTCTCTAATGTACAAATATTTCAATAATATTTTCGGTAAGAAACAAGCACATGATTACAAAATTCATTGTCGACAAAAGTTTAAGTTCCACTCACAGGTGTTGTTCCTGAAGGCGTAGTCCTGAGCCTGTCGAGTTGACCTAATCATATTGCAGATATCTTTTTATTTTGAGGATGACCACATGCATTTCACTTGATGGTATAATAATAAAAAAATATTTGCCATTAAACCATTGTTTTTTTCAAATGCGTTTAGAGTAAAAAAAAAAGCACACAGTTCACCTGATGGCAAGTGGTTCCTGCGGCCCATAACATCTACATTCATCTATATTGATGATCCTTCATGATCCCCACACTTACCAGACGAAACATAGCAGCATTATCAGACTATTTTACGCTGGTATACTGTGAGGGCGTGGTCCTCTACCCCGGTCGAGGTGACCCATTCATTCTGCAGCTAGTAACAAACTGCAGTACATCTTTACCACTGTTGATTAGGATGGTATAAATTTAAAATTATGCAATGCTTTCTTTGTATGTAAAATAATGCATTACATTTAAATATAATAAAATCAAATAAATCCAATAAGTAATTACAATATTATTCGTTAATTACTGACACTATGATCATTGTCAAAAAGATAATAGAATAAAATAGTAGTACTATAAATTAAAAAATATATATATTCTTTTGTTATTATTTATAAAAAAATGTAATACATGTCAAATAATTTTATGGATTTATTATTATTATTTATTATATCATCATCATTATATTCAAAACTTCACCGACCTACATTCACTTTCACGATAAGAGTTACGTTTATTGTTGTTAAGCGACTAAGTTTAAAGCCACTTTGCATTCTGTAATGAATTATTAAGCTTTTGTATGTACGTCCTCTTCGTCTCTCACAACTTTCGCACAGTACTAAAACTCGTAAACCTGAGTTGACGTAACTTGGAATTATAAATTAAACAGTTCTCATTTGTGTATTTAATTACTTTACACTATTATTCTAGTCGGTAATACCTAATATTATAAAAAAAAATATGTAAGATCTAGGACATGTAGTGTCGTTATTATTTACTTAAACAAAGAAGAGCTCATTCCACCTTCCATAATCCAATCCGATGTAAAGGATATGCAATGTGATCGTTGAAAGATTTGACAACTATGTCAGGGTTGTAAAAATAATTAAAAAAATTGATACAAATTCAATACCCGCGTCTGAGAGCAAAGTAAATTGATTACTACGCCACGCGGCCGTCGTTTCAATGAAAATAACGTCAGATTATCATTGTTTATTCTCTCTTTGTGCATAACTGGATCGTGTAACATAAAAAGGACATAAACAACAGATTTTTTTTTCGTATTATAGCAGAACAGGGCAAAGGACGGTCGGTACGGTATTGTTTTATCCGCTTTTGATGTTGGTGTTGCGTATCCGTGGGTAAATATTGAATCTTTGTGAACGCCTCTAACGAGATCATTATGTACACACACTCATATATACTTAGGTTATAGTGAAAAATTCTGAATTTTAATAAATAAGACAAGATATTATATTTATGATCCGTTATGGATCGGGGAAAAAGATTTTCGTATTTTATATACAAATTATAAAAAAATATTTTTATCACAGTTTATTTACATTTGATTATAATATATATGTATTATTATATATATATGTACTAATATATATATATACTGAATATGTTTGATAACTTCTTGCCATTTTGTAGGTTGTGACATAATCCCATTGCTGTACAAATTTTGGGACTTCTGATCACTCTGACAGTCATCTCTTGATGTTAACCTGACACTACCTAAAGAATTCTGAAGAGATCGTAACTGGTGAAAATTTGAGGGTCCAAGGTCAGGGCTGGATGGTAGATGCGTTAATACTTCCCAACCAAGCTCCCTCAAAACGGTAACAATAGAGAATCGCAAATGAGTACACAATCCATTAGGTTTCTTTCAGTGGAGCTCGTGTAGCATCCAAACATTGAGCTTTTTTGTATGTCAACATGTTTTGTGTTCAACCCTTTATTATTTATCTGTTTTTGAAATGTCGTCTTTTTAATCATATCAAAAACAGCTAGATACAAACAGTATACACAAAAGAGATTTTACTGCAACTTTTTACTTATTAAATACTATGGAGTATATTATTTTTTTACCATTACACATATTCACACAATTTTGCATTTGTTGGAACCATTCCGTGAAGCAGTGAATACAGCCTCCAATAGGGACCTCTTCAATGGTTTTGTGGACCGCATTTACAGCCGCTTTCGGATTTGTAAATCGTAAACCTCTAAGCTTATCTTTAAAGGCGAATGCGTCATTGAGTTTCGTGGTGAAAGACGACGAAGAAATTATTTACTTACCAATCTGCAGTCACTATTGGTTTTCAAGCGTATTTCACTATAATGTAACGTCCTGATTAGCCGAAAATAGAAGCAACCATGTGCTCCAACTTTTCTTAACTTTCGTCGGACAGTCTTGAAAAAGTAATACCCATTCTGCCGACTGACTTTTACCCAAGTTTCGTCACCTGTCACGATATTATAGACAGCCAATAAATGTCCTCCATTATCTTTTTTATCATTTTATGGTACTACTCGACACGCTGTCGTTTCTGGTTTTCCGTTAAATCATGCGGTAACCACCGAGTGCAAACCTTCCGAACCTTCAGATGCACGTGCGAAATGTTTTGCAATTGACTCATTCCATTCCAGGGCTGCGATCTGGGGTTTCATCACCGAATGCCAATTGAAAAAAATAATTGTAATAGTGATGCACAATGACAGTTGCAAATTAAGATGCAATATGTTTCCACAGAGTTCCATTTTGAACTCCATAATTGCATTTATATTTTTCTATTGTAAATGGGCAGTTCTAGAAACTTTCATGTATATATATTTATATATATATATATATATATATATATATATATATATATATATATATTTGTGAGGATTATATAATAGAATTGTATTAAATGGACAAAACTGTCTAGAACAATACTACTTTTAAAAGTATTATACTATTTATATTACGCTGGTGTAATAAAAACATTCATAGTGACACTATTTGATACCTGACAGTAATTACTTTAATGGTGTAGTTTCTCGATTGGCAAGGATAGGGATCCGATTACCGGCGAGTTGTTTCATCGCTACCCTCAGTCACAATGCGTGAAAATTTTGGATCTTCCTTGAGGATGGATGTAAGTGTTTATGGTCGTCAATTATCATGCGATGAACTGTGTCAATGTAAAAATAAAAATAAAAAATAGAGCAATACTTATTATATATTATTATTAAATATGAAGATCTCAAAGTAAGCAAACAATTTCGCGATAAGAAAACGTAGCGGGAAGAAAAACTTAATATTTAAAAGGAAGCAATAACCGACGTGAATGGAATGAATTCGAAATCAATTTACTCAACAATACAAAAATAATACTCGCCAAATATATTTTGAAGGCTCTTCGCAAAAATATTCCTCTGTCGGAAAGTTTGGATTTAGGACGGCTCGCTTTATTCCAGTATTATATGTTATCATATATCATATGTATGATTGTTCTGAAACATTTCATTAGGAATATTAAGACTTATACACGTTGATCGACAATGGGGAAGCGCCTAAGGGTGATTTAAAGCCTTTGTACTCGGTATAATTTTTAATATGGCCTACCAACAACTCCCTACTAATTTTTACAAACAGCGGCTCTAGCACATATTTACATGGTCGTGAGTGCGTACAATGCGTGCGTAAAATGTGTGTACATGTAAATAATGCAATACAACATAAAAACATAATTAAGAAAAAAATTATTAAGATTTTGGTCACAACTGACCGCAAAGTTTACAATAGGGAGGAAACACAAGTGTTCGGCACTTGTTAACAAACCAAACACCAAAGAGTTCAAAGCACATTGCCCGCCTTAACCATAATATATATGGGAGTAGATATAGGTTATTACGGCCTGTACTTCATCGGAATACACTCGGGAGCGGAAAAGGACCTTAAGTGGGGCGTATGTTGATATGTTTTATTAACAGTGGTAGACCTACGTTGTAGTATGTTTCTATCTGCGATATGAATGGGTCAGTTCGACCGGGCCAGGACCACGCCCTCACAGAATATCAGCTTGAAATAGGAGCATAATGCTGCTGTGTTTCTTCCGGTAAGTATAGGGATCCGGAGATTACTGGTGACGAGGTTTTACCTCTGAGTCCTCCAGGATGACAACGCATCTGTATTATGATTCCTTGTCAAGGATGAATGTTTATTAAGTTATTCTTATCGCATTTATAGTATAATATTACTATGGTGTTTCACGGTTACGGGCCTTTTTCTAGCGAGTCTATTTAGGTAGCGTTGTGGAAGCCACTAACTAGGTCAACAGCAGTAAGCATAATTAAAAAAAAACTATTGAAATATTTTGCGTTTTTTCATCGTTAGCAGGTCTTATACATCATTGAAATTCATCAAAGTAATAGGGCAATTACATCGGATCGTTAGAGCAATTCAAACCAAACTTATATGGGTAAAGTAATCTGTTCAATTTAAAAAGGACAGAAATCCCGGAGCTATTCTCGGACTCGTAACGGGACAATTCCTGATCTATGGGAATTGCTTCCTTGATTAATAGCTTGATACGTATCGGACACGTAATTGCAGGGGAATTGCAATTGCAGTTTAGTTGGAAGATCTAAATCTTTTATTAATCTCTCTTTTAATATGATTTATTAATCTCTTAGATCGTCTCGGATATTGCATAGAAGGGTATGTTGTTAAACAGCGGATAGACACTTTCCAATGGTGGAAAAACGCTTTGTTAGTAGCTCCAGTATGAATGGGTGGGCTCAACCGGAGAAGTCCCTCACAGAATACAAGTGCAAAGTAGTATAACGTTTTTTTTTAATTATTATTACATTGAGAGTAACTAACAAACACACATGGTAAGTGATTCATGCGGCACATGACATCTACATTCATCAATGACAAGGAACCATATTACAGATGCGTTGTCATTCTTGAGGACTGAGATGGAATGCCTCGTCACCAGTAATAAAGGTCTCCGGATACCTGCTGTGTTTCGTCTTGCGAGTACAAGACGAAACACAGCAGCGTTATGCTGCTTTTTTAGGATGGTACTTTATGTGGGCGTGGTCCTACCCCGGTCGAGATGCCACATTAATTCTGCAGCTAGTGTTTAGTTGCTTAGTCCTCCGGGTTGGCAACGAATGTATATTATGATTTCCTATCGAGGATAAGTCTGGTTGTCATGGGCCGCAGTAATCACTTATCATAAGAAGAACTGTGTGCTCGTTTGTCACCTTTAATACACTAAAAAAATAATAGAAAAACGATAATGAGAGTTGATATCGAAATAGAAAAAGGGTTTTATAGTTAAACTGTAAGATGTGTTAATATTGTACTTTTGTAATTTACAATTACTTGATGTTCTAAGACTTGAAAGAAGCTTTACAATAGTCCAATCGTAAGTAGGGGTACGAGAGTTTACCGTTATCGGCATACCAGCAGACAGTCGTTAAAAGCCCCCCTTAAGCATTATCTCTCGTCACCGGTATAAAGATTTATGACTATTTATATAGTAATTCCGCAATTATGTCAATAGTTATCTCAAATAACAATTTTCAAAGCTTTAATTATCAATTATCAAGGATCATGCAATATATGGGGGAGGCCTATGTTTACCATTGCACTAATGATGGGTCGTGATGGTTATGGTGACGAAATTATTGCATATTTGGAGAAAAAAACAAAAAGGTTAAGAGAAAGAGAAAGAGTTTTGGGCCAAAACATAATCAAGGCGAAGAAGAGTGAACAAATATACACATGCAATGTATTAGAACAGGGAAGAGGACAAGTGCCTCTTTATTTGCGCGAATGTGTGTCGTAGTATATACCCTATGCTCTATTGGAGTTTATTATTATTTCGAGTCTAAATATTAATTGGTTTAAAGTAATTCTCTTCGGTACGTGCTAAAAATAACACTCTTGAATTGAGTGAATTTATTATATATTAAGGTTTCCAGCTATTTTTGAAAGATCGCAGGACTCATTTTAACATTTGATAATTATGTATTTATATCGCCCTCACAGAATACCGGCGTGAAATAGCAGCATAACGCTGCTGTGTTTCGTCTGGTGAGTGAAGGGATCCGGAGACCTTTATTACTGGTGACTAGGCATCCATCTCAGTCCTCAAGGGTGACAACGCATCTGCATTATGATTCCTTGTGAAGGATGAATGTAGATGTCATAGGCCGCAGGGATCACTTAACATCAGGTGAACTGTGTGCTCTTTGCTCTCAATGTAATAAAAAAATAAATATGCATATATATTTGCATGTATTATATATATCTAGTTTAATGTGCATTTTATAATTACTCATATATTTTTTATTTCAAAACTAATTTAATAGTACTATGATCGATTGATAAATTTTGGTTAGTATAACTTTATATATAAATACTTTTAAGGATACAAATCCCTCAATACACCTCTGCATCATACTCCTCCTTTAAACATCATTATATAATATAAATAAATTATATTTATATCGTTTTTGAATGCACATAATTTGGATATATATCTGTTAATAATTTTTTATCATCATTTTCAAAAATCCACCGACCTACCTCCACTTTAAAGATAAGAACAAATAGATACGGCACTTAAATCGAGCGTACAACATACCCCCTCCCTCAATACTGCTCTCATTTCCCTAGAATCCGCAGGATCGGGGTCCGCACAATGCAACGAGACAACAATCTTTAGCCCGGACGAGGCATCGCTCAGCCATTGTTGGCTGTTACCGGGCCTGTTCGGGCGCATTGGGGGTGAAAGAATGCGACTTTATTGTTTATTTTTTATTTATGAATGCACGACAACATCTGGGCCTACTTCCATTCATCGTCTGGCATACTTTCTTTCATTTCGACACAATCCGGCACGCGATTACATGGAATAATTTTCGTTTGGAATATCAAAAACGTTTGTAAAAAAATGTGTGGCTGAAGTAAACACGAAAGTTGTAACTCTAATTTAGAACTTAGCTACCAGTCCGGTCTGGCTTCGCATCTTATTTTCATTTTATACCATATTATACGTCATTTTATTCATTGACGGAAACCTAAATTAAATCTATTGGATTATTTCCAAGATAATCTCATTACCGTTAAACCATATTTTAATTTAAAAATATTAAAAAATATATAAATACTAAATACACACACACACACACATATATATAACAATCGATATATACTAATTGGAAGGTTCTAGATACTGCGAATTAAGTTCATTGCCAATGATGAAAAAATTTTTAACAGAACTATTTAATACTTTAGTGCTTCTTGGGTCTGGTATCAATTGGGATGTGTTGCTGAGGTATATCATAAACAAGATGATACTTTATTATAGTTTTCTTTTGAATATTCCTGGTCGTTGGCGTTGTTGTTGAATAAATAAGAAACTTCTAATTCGCGTGATACTCAATCTATATACAAACAAATATCCAAGGAGATAACTTATGTGGGCTATGTACATTGCGTATTTAAACACAACAGCTACGGAGGGCCTCTGGTGTTCGGTTTGCCAAGGAAGCGATTAAATGCGGGCGCATTGTAAACATCTTCCCCTCTATATTTGTTTACACGCGCCGAGTTGCCTGCGATCGCTAACACTGTGGACTTGACCCATTAAATACTTTTTAATGCATGCTTGTGTTAACCACTCCAACTAATCTTTAACGATTGTGCTAGATGTTATTTAATGGATGCAAGTGCATCGGTTCGGCAGTAGCATAATGCTGCTGTGTTTCCTCTAGTGAGTGTAGGGATTCGGAGACTGCTGGTGACGAGGCATTCGATCTCAATAATAAAGGGTGACAACGGATCTGCATTATAATTCCTTGCGAAGGATGAACGTAGATGTCATGGGCCGCAGGAATCATTTTTCACCTGATGGCAAATAATTCCTTCTTCTACTCGAACTGTGTGCTCGTTTGTTACTCTCAATATAATAATAATATAATAAAAAAAATATCATGATGTACTGAGATGAGGATGATGGTAAGTCATAGACATTACTAAAAGTCCATAGTTTTAGCGTCACATCCTGTGATCGGAGTGGCGTGGCGTCAACTAGTTTAGTTGTTTCGTCGGGGCGGTTAATTGAAGTTCTGATTGCAGTCCCGTGCTACTCGATATGCACGCCACCACACTAGTTTGGTCAGCCGTACTATTGTTAATAATTTGGATCCGCCTGATATGAATGGCTCTTCACAATATGCCGAGAAAAATACCGGAATTTCTTCAGACATATTATGAGGTCTTCAAGACACTGTTTGGAGAAGCAGATTATTTTAAGAAAAATGGACGACGGACGTGGGACAACACCCCCTGTTGCCTACAAAATGGTCTGACGCAAGGAATATGAAGAAGCTATGAATAAATGAAAATATAGTTTTCGCTCGATACTATTTTTATGATACGAGTTGTTGAGATGTTTTATGTACGAGTAAACAATTCATCAGAATATAAGTGATTGCCGTGGACCATGACATATTCCATGATATCCTGGATGTGAAACCATCATGCGGATCATTAGTGATGATCAATGTAAAAAAAAAGTTGCGATGCTTGCTGAAGTTGTAACTTTCAAAGAAATACCGTTCGTGCCTCTTGTTAGATTTTGAGATTTAAAGAGCGTACGATAAAACGCGAAAGGGGAAAAACGGTTGTCGGATGCTGGCAATAAATCAAGCGGACGAGATGAAATATTACAAATTTATCCATTAGTCACGAACGGCATCCAGGGGTACGTGTCTGTACGGGAATTGTCTTAATTGAAATATGAATTTCTTTACACTGTCTCATTTTCGCCCTGCAACTGTAGGAAGCGTAGTTTTATTTCTATTTAAAAAAAAAAAATTCTTTAAGTTTTCTCGGAAGTGATATCTTAGTGATTAAGATATCACTTCCAATGTCAATGTCAATATCTTGGCTTCTAACTAGTGATGATGGCTCGCTACGTTGCAGTTTGTTTCTAGCTGCAGAATGAATCGGTCAGCTCGACCGGGGAAGGCCCACAACCTCACGGAATACCAGCGTGAAATAGCAACATAATGCTGGTGTGTTTCGTCTGGTGAGTGTGGGGATTCGGAGACCTTTATTACTGGTGACGAGGCATTCTATGTCAGTCCTCAAAAATGACAATGCATCTGCATTATGATTCCTTGTCAAGGATGAGTTTAGATGTAATTGGCCGCTGGAATCACTTACCATCAGATGAACTGTGTGCTCGTTGGTGAGTAACCAACGTTGTAATAAAAAAGACAAAAAATATCTCCGACTTTATTGTGACTATATTTAATAAGCTTAGAATAGAATGTATATAACAATTGCCGTCTCTGTTTACAAGGATTAGAATAAAAATCGGGAGACTTAAACACTTGTTTATACTGACTCCAAGCCAAATTTTAAATATTCAATATTAGTAGAATTACATTGCATCTAATACATAACACTGTTGTGTTTCGTATGGCCAGTTCAATGAACTTTAGGCCCAGGGAGTGACACTTGAGTATTATAATATATATATATATATATATATATATATATATATATATATATATATATATATATATATATATATATATATATATATATATATATATATATATATATATATATATATATATATATATATATATATATATATATATATATATATATATATATATATATATATATATGAAAGAAATGAAGGTAAACTTAGCACGTATATAAAACTTTCAGTAACCACGTAATAAATATAAATCAAATTAACTCAGCAACTCGACTAGTCAGTCTGCAAGTTTACGTATAAATTTAAAGTCCCTCGCATGATATAAGAATATTATAAAGTCTGGTTACATTCGAATGCTATTGAGCCAGTGTTTGGCTTTCTGTGTAGTCTAGACACTGTATCAGACAGTTTACGCTTGGGAGAATGCAATCGAGTGCGGTATACGGACCGAATAAAATATTTTATAGACACTAAAAACTGCTGAGACCGCTATTGTACATATTAAAGTTTTTATTCGTTGATATAATCACTTTAGTGTACGTCCATTCGTCTAGATTTAAAGGAATATCGACCGTTCAGTAGTTTTGAATTGTCCGAATATCAAATTTTAAATGAAATTTTAGATTGCAGTGTTATTAACGTTACTAATATATCATTTTAACAGCTCCAACTATATTTAATTGCTTGTTCTAGGAGATGGTTCACTATAAAGTCAAACGGCGGATGTGAATAGGGCATCTTAAGTATTAACTCACAATGTAGGTGTTATCACCCGCGAGGGCGAAGATAATATAAAGTTTACATGCCACGTGGGGCCTAGTATAAAACAAAAGAATATTCTACTTTCACTATAAAAGTAAATCCAATATTTCTTTTTACTTAATCTAAGGTAATGGTTATAATCGGATGATGTTGAATGGCGACGTAATCGTTAAGGAAGACAGCCAAGATTAATATATTATAATATAAGTATATATATATATATATATATATATATATATATATATATATATATATATATATATATATATATATATATATATATATAAGATATAACTTGTACTAAATAGATCTAGATAAATAAAATAACGATTATTAATTGTTACCGTCAGTTGTGCTAATTAGCTCGACCCTCGCCTCTATATATCCAGCAATAGCCACCTCTTGTAAGTTGTCACTTCGTCTGACCTGATCTTAACTGCGTCACCAAATTAGAATGTGTCTATTCTAACGGCGGTCAATTCTGCAACAGAAATTACCACCTCTCGCCACTTTTGCAAAATGGCATAGTATAGGGGGAGTGCATCTTCTTTTTAAGAAAGAAGGGAATTGAGCAAGCAGCTCACTGATGGTAGGTAATCACCGCCTCCCATGAACATCGGCAGCAACAGAGGAGTAGCAGGTGTGTTTAAAGATGAAGCCCAGAAAAATCAGTGACATCTGATTACACAGAGTAGTTGTGCGTTGCAGAAAACTACTATTGCTAACAATAGAGATGGTGGGGTTGAAATTTCGAATTCTGTCGAGATTTATACGTTAAAAAGCTCAGCGGCTGGAATTAGTCCTTATAACTCGGAACACAAATATATAAAAAAACGACCGTAAACGTAATGTTATTTCATTGTCAGTGTAAATTGAATAATTTTTATCAAAAAAACAAAAATAACCATTATTCGAGGCCCTAAAAATGGAGCCCATCAGAGTAAGGTTAAGTAATAGGTGGGAAAATTTCCCAACAAGCCCAGCTGTTCCCAGTTTGAAGTTTCCACTTGAGAAAGTCATGAAAAAATAAAGTTGGCAAGGTCTATCCTCCAAAACTGTAGGGCGTGACCGAGCCCTATGGCTCGCATATCCCGCGGGGCAGTTGACAAATTATTATTTTTATTACTCCAGTGCAATAAAGACGGGACACTCGGGGAGTTAATTGAGCGTAGCCAATAAAGTTACAAGGAGGTATAATTAAGGAAACTACGATAAAATATAATAGCGATGAGGAAAACTTTGTTGAGGCTTTCTCAGAGCGGTTACAAAGATTTTATTATGACATTGTTATTTATTTGAATATGCCGTTTGGGATTTTATAAGTAATTATTATTTATTACAGAAACTATTGTTTTCATTATCATACTCTTCATGTCTGTCTAAAACTCAAAAGATATCTTTGCACTTGTCGCTGGAAAAAATCCCATGATTTTTTGTCACTCTGCCCTCTGATTGCTTTCCTGATATGACAAGAGTTCGATATGGTCTTTATTCCCTTCTCTTTCTTCCATCGTCCATTGTGTGATCGTCTTTGATGTCGCTGTTGATGTATCAAGTGTCCTAATTTTTTTTATAATGAACTATTTTATAGAATCCATAAGACGCTTAACGCTTTAGCTTTTTTATGAGGTACTTTATGGAATTCATAGAAAAGTAGCATGTCGTCTCTTATAAGAATATCGTGTTAATTTTTAATTAAATGAAAGAAAAGAAAACATAACAATCATAAATAACAGTATACAAGTAGGAACATCTGAAAGAGAGACAAATTGCTTTGCTAACTACGTAATTATAAAAATAAGTAGAGCTTTGAAATTCAGCCGGTAGGGAGTCCGTAACGACACTATAGCGCCTCCGACGTGGCTTCTTTATCACAAAGACTCTCTCAAAGCAAATTGCTCTAACTGTGCACCCGGCGTCTTTTTTATTATTCACGAATCAAAAAAGGCAAAGACAACTTTATACGGATTGTATGACTCACAAGTAGTAGCACTCGGCGACCATACTGTTTTAGAAGCGACGGACGTGTATTCCGTGAACAAAGGCTGCGGTATTAGTGCGGTTGTAGCAGTTGTTCATTTGAGTAGTGGACAAAGTTTTTTTTTTCCTTTTTACTTTATAGTGCAGCATTTATACCAATTCATATTTTAGTAGCCAATAGGTTTGGACTTCAGATTTAGGTCCATGAAGTCCTATATTAGATTATTCTACTTCGATTTATTTGTTGTGATTTTTTTATTTTATCTATATTTTTATGTTTATAATTTTTACATGCCATATTTTGTCGACACCGCGTACCGTAGCCCGGAGAAGACTATCTTTCACTAAGATTCTGGGTTAGATTCGAGAAACAATATTTGTACATCATAACATAGTGCTTTTCACATTTGGATGTGTAATCCGTACTTACCGTGTTTCCGTTACTGACAAAACTGACTGGACGTTGAGGTTGTACTTTTGTGTTATCGTAAATGTCTACGGCATGGGCTTCATGATATATCCTACGTAACTATTCTGATCTGGTGATAACCAGAACATATCACCGCAATCGAAATCTATTAGGAATCCATTATTAATTTTAACTATCTATTATTACAAACTTGAAACTTACAATCAAAATCTACTCAATTCCAAATAATTACTTAAATTGAACGCTACTTTCGCGCTATTGTCCGTACTTTTTCCAATAAACATTTATTAAAACTAAACGCTCTGTGTGTACGTTCTTTTTGTTTTTAAATTAATAAAATCGGTTAAAACTATTCGGGCGGCCGGTATTGCATTTGAACGCATATCGACTGTTGGCCCACTGGCAATATGCAATTTCGCCAATATTGAATACTCGTATTCCAATATTCGTAAGAGTTTTGCAACGAGACTGTATTGTTACTGGCCGATACAGAGTCGAGAAAAGATTTTATATAAGACTACATTGACTACTGTAGTCTAGAATTTATAAAATCTTTGTAACTATAAATATTTTTGGTCTGAGTACACACTACGTTTATGTTTTCAATTTAATGTAGAATAGTTAGCGTACTCGAAGAGATAATATTAGATAAAATAAGCTACGTACATAATTTTACTATTTTAGTTAAACCGTATAACTACTATGTGTATATAAAAGTTCAATAAATACACCCACATTTTTAGAGCAATCTTCTATCACTCGACTAACAAAGATGTATTTTTTTTTTAAAGATAATTCATCTGATAGTAATTGACGGATATGGAATGCCTCGTCAGCTGAAAGTTGGTCTCCGAATCTCTACATTCACCATATGAAACACAGCTGTGTTATGCTGCTATTTTATGCTGGTATTCTGTGAAAATAGGGTCCAATCGACCCAACCCATTCATGCTGCAGCAAATACTAAAAAATAATAGCTTGGCCCTACTACTGTACAAGATATATATAATTATGAGGATAAAGATATGTGGAAGTTTAAAAATATAATAACGACGATTGACGAAACGATTGAACGTATCGTGTAAAAATATTTAAATCTTATCTTATATGTAATTTATCTTTTAATAATTTATAACCATCAATCCTTTAAATTTTGTACTTTTAACTTCTATGTGTTTTCTTGGCGATCAATTTCAAAAATTGAAGGGTTTAAAATAATAACACAACGGGTCGAGTCGAGAAAACCCTCAATTTTAAAGTCGGTTGAAATTTACGTCACTTTACGTCACTGAGTCATACAGGGTTAACGCGAGCGTCTCTTAATTGAAGCTCTGAACGTTCGTAATTAAACTTGTTATTTTTTATATCATTATAACATTTTTTTTATTGAATTCTCGCTATCGAAGGACGATAGAAAAATACCGATATCATCATCGTGATTTGAACAGTGGTAGAGCCATGTTGCAACACAAACCGGTCTGCTCTACCAGGCCGAAGCACCACAAGCTGTCATATTAGTATCTGGTATCACGAGTTAGGCGGGCCACGTAACGAGAATGAGCGACGATAGATGGACTTCTCGGCTGACGTCATGGCCAGGGCCCCGGGATATTAGAAAAAGAGGAAGACCTAGGAGCAGATGGGCTGACGACATTGAAGGGACGGCTGGAAAAATGTGGAAAGAAGACGCCACAGATAGAGACTACTGGGTATCTTTGGAGGAGGCCTTTACCTCAAATAGAGGGGTTCACGCTAATTTAAAATCAAATTTAAATTCGATTCATGATATATTTCATTTACCACATTCAAGTATAAGTATTGATAAATTAAAATATTGTATACTAAAAATACTCTAAAATTCTGAATATGTTAAATTTACTAAGTGTGAAATAAATTTTTATTTTATTTTATTTATTTATCACGAGTAAGATAACAGAATAACACATATAATACCAAAAAATTCTTTGTACTAGTGAACGAATTGTGTACACCTATATAAAGAACATAAGTCGCACACAATACTAGTTGGTTTTAGATAATACCTTCACAGAATATCAGCGTGAAATAGCCACTTAGCGATTTACCCTTCTTAAACAGAAAAACAATAAACAAATGTATTAGTTATTAGGTGACATTTTTCTTCCTGCTCTTCTTTGTTCCTATTTTAATTATAGTTAAACGAATTCTAGACTAAACAAAATAAATCTCATGGAAACGGCGCGTCCCGGGGAGCGGAAACAAGCACTCGCGTCACTTCCTCATAATTTAATTCAAACTGCATCTCACTGCATTTAATCTGCAACTAGATTTCCCAAGCTATATTGTGCAGCTTAGTCCGTTCTGTGTCCACACCCAACGCTTAATGCAACATCCTATTAAACGGAAAACCGTAGCGAAACTAAAAACTGAAAACAAGTTTCAATTATTGTTTTAAAACACGAATTTCATTCAAATAAAACTGCCAATATCACGTGTGCCGTCGAAGTAAGTTACGGAAAGACCTGTGTGTTTGCAGAAATATTTATGGCCGCATAATATATCTATCATTCACATATGCCCTCGCAGTAAGTTAGTGAAATATCTGTGTGTTTGCGCAAATACGTACGGCCCTATAATATATCTATCATTCACATATACCGTCGCAATGAGTTACGGAAAATCCTGTGTCTTTGCGCAAATCCTTACAGCCCTATAATGTAACTATCATTCACATATCCCGTCGCAAAAAGTTACCGAAAATCCTGTGTTTGCGCAAATACTCACGGCCCTATAATGTAACTATCAATCACATGCCGTCGCAATAATTTACGGAAAGACCTGTGTGTTTGCGCAAACACTTTCGGCCCTATAATGTAACTATCAATCACATATCCCGTCGCAAAAAGTTACGGAAAGACCTGTGTGTTTGCGCAAATACTTTCGGCCCTATAATATATCTATCATTCATATATGCCGTCGCAATGAGTTACGGAAAATACTGTGTCTTTGCGCAAATATTTACAGCCCTCTAATGTAACTATCATTCACATATCCCGTCGCAAAAAGTTACGGAAAATCCTGTGTTTGCGCAGATACTTACGGCCCTATAATGTTACTATCAATCACATATGCCATTGCAATACGTTACGGAAAAACCTGCGTATTTGCACAAATACTTACGGCCCTCGTTCATTATCTGGTATTAACCATAAGCTATCGCCGTTGTCGTCATCGATCTGAAAGTCATCATAAAACCTATATATACGCACCGTACACGTACTTATTTTTTTTGAAAAAACTAATGAAATATATTCGAATAAACTCAGATAATATATCATATATTATTTAAGTACATTCAATACAATATAAATATAAATCAAATGATATTTGACAAATTCCACTCTCAATAACCATCTCTACATCAAATAAATGAGAAAGCTACATGTATTGAACGTAAAAGCATTGAACCTGAAAATTAACATCTTACGTACGCCGTAGCATCCAGTAATTTTAAAGAAATTATATAATAAATTCTACCACGTATTCCTTGATCAACAATATAAAATATACAATAGCGATATTTTTTTTTAGAATTACATTAGTGTTATTAACATCAGGTAGCTCGGTACGGGCGCTAGATTAAAAAATAACGTTAACTGATTTCGATCTTCGGTGCCGATATGCAATGCAATTGTTAATTACAAGTATCGATTTACCGTATTCGGCGATGAAAGAAATTATATAGAGGAAACTTGTGAGTTGAAGAAATAAATTAAAAAAATATTTCGTACACAAGTTAAGTCCGCCAAACTGCAGTGGAGCCACGTGGTGGACTATATTGCTACACTTACTAGAGATGAGTTATGTGCCTATATACAAAGCATTGGGATTCATTTATAATTACAGACTGTTACTAAACTACTATCTAAACAAATTATATGCTGAAAAGTATATAGATTGATTACAGTAATTTAGATTTAAGAACCCTTCAAAAATTTTTAAAGTTTTACCTAAATACCTGTGTCCTACCTAAATGTCTGAAGTCTGGTGGATGCTTACCTGTAAACAAATTACAAAACTAGAATTAATCATTTATATCAGAGATAAACAAATCTTTTCTTACATAATTCACATTTCGAATTATGTAGATTGCATGATTACATGTGACGATCCAAAAATTTGCGGCAACAAAGGGGAAATGGGAAAATACGAACCCATTCATCCTGTGGTTGTCATGAAAGTCTACTAAGGGGAAAAATAACCCCGAATATAGGAAGCAGAATTCCTTTGTCAGCCTTTTCGTTGTGGAGTCACACTAGCACGTAAGGGTCGGGTCGGACTGACAGAGACCACGCCCTTATAGTTTTTTTATAGGGAAAGCTAGCAGTGTAATAACATTATTAACCGGTTCGAGTCTAAGACCTCAAGCTTCGCAGACCATACCCTAGACCATTAGGCTACTGATGATTCAATAGCAGCAGCTAGTAAACCAACGGTGAAGCTATATTAATAAATAGAATATATTGAGAGAAAACCAGTAAGAGGAGGACATTGTATGGAATTTAAATTATTCCGCTGTCTGCACATTCTCATTATCAGATACTTATAAGGATAATAAGGAAATAATTTCCAAAGAACGAGTCGTGATTACATTTGAAAGCTTGCCAAGCTCGCCCCAGTTTTATTCATGCTCTCAATTTTGACAATATTGGAAAACAATCCCGGCCTACATTGGAATATTGCAACGAGGACGTATTGTTGTTCACGAAGGAAAATATACAAAAGATTTTATAATACAAAAGTTAGTATACATTCATTTGAGTTATGGAAGAAAGCACGTATTTTTAAATATGTATTTAAATTTTTCAGTAGTATTACTGCTGTTTCCCTAAGTATACAATATATAATAAGAAGTGAAGTTAAGTGAAGAAGTATTCACAGCCTAATATTGAGTAGGTTGAATTAATGATCGAGCCATTAGCATCATTACATATACCTTTTTTAAGTAAGGTCGGAACACTCGTTTGTTCGTTTGGTGAGATACGAGCACACAGTTCATCTAATGCTTAGTTATTACTGTAGCCCAATAGATCTACATTCATCCTTAATAATTAATCATAATGCAGATGCGTTGTCATCCCTAAGGGCTAAGACCGAATGCTTCGTCACTACTAGAAAAAGGTTCCCGGATAGCTACACTCCCCGAACAAAACACAACAGCCTTATGCAGCTATTTCACCCTGGCATTGTGCAAGAACGAGGTACACATTCGGTCGAGCAGGCCCATTCGTGCTCCACCTAGAAATATACTACAACGTGGCATTACCACTGTTAAAATGTAATCCTTACATTCATTTCTTTACATGACTTTCGTGTCATGATCTAATCAGTGTTTGTTCAAATGCTTGTTGACTACACCTTATCAGCTTTTAAGATATTTCCAGTTATTTTAGAGATATTTTTAAAACTAAAAAAGTTAACGATATTATAACATTACCGGGGCAGTTACCACCTAGTAACAATTTTAAGATCTCATTGAGAAAGAAATTTACCAGCGGGATAACTTTTCTGAGAGCTTTTGAAACGGACGTAATTGTTTCAGCACGATAACTTCTATCAGCAGACTAAAAGGGAACACCTGTTTGCTTCTAGTTCGAAGTTAACGTAACAAAGGAACAAGAACATCTATACAACGGAAGTGTTTAACTCTGCGATCGAATAAGCAAACAGACCGTGCAACCAGATCGCTTGGTTTTGTCTCGCTCTGTAGAAAAAACATCGTCCAATGCCGCCTTTGACGGGCTCTCCTTTTGTGCCACCCGTATGGAGAGAGGTACGAGCAACAAATGCATTATGTACCGTTTGCACCGATCAAAAGAGCTGAATTAGCTCGGAGTTCGTTGCTTTTTTATATTGACTTTAGTTTGTAAATATTCCTTCCTACAGGAAAGTTAGCAGTAGGGTTAAGTTCAAGTTTATTATTATAGGTAACTTATATAGCACACCAAAGAAACAGAAACCTATGAATAAGTTACAACAAGGCGGTCTTATCGCTAAAAAGAGATCTCTTCAGGCTAAAGAGAAAATGGCCTTTTTTTATTACATTGACAGTAACAAACCAGCACATGTTTTACTGGATGGTGAATGATTCCCGCGGCCCATAACATTTACACTCATCCTTGACAAGGAATCATAATGCAGATGCGTTTGAGCGATCGAGCTGACCCATTCATTCTGCAGCTGGAAACAAACTTCAGTGTAGTTCTACCACCGTTAAAACTAATGAACATAATAAACTTACAAACTTATATCTGAATAGACTAAAACAATATATCATTTTATAATAACAATATAAAGAAATATAAAAGACATACAATAAACAAAATAAATATATATATTTATATATATATATATATATTTATACGTATAGATTACATAAATGATGTTTAGTAATTACAAATAGTGGACAATCAGCTACGAATAAAATATCTATGATATGTAGTAAATTATATTAGTATATATAATAATGGACTATAAATTGATAAATGTTTTTTCTTTAGTTTTATTAGAAAGAATTGAGTGTTTTTTCTTCTTCTTTCTCATTCATCATACGAAATTTCGTAGCGGAATATGCATTTATATCTATGAAATATAAAATATATATAATAGTCTTAAGGTACTAAGTTTTAAAAATTCATGCGAACTTTACAAATGTTCAAAACTTATATCTTAAATTTCTTATTTTATATTACGGATCACAAATGAGCACACAGTGCACCTACAACAATCAATCACGGACGACGGCCTGCATCGCGCTATAAAAATTTCCAAATCAAACCATCTACACAAACTCTTAAACATTAATACCCAGTCTTTTTTTCCACTGAACATCAAAAATATATAACAGTGATTTTAATTTACGTTTGTTATATCTAAAACAGACGAAGTAGAAATGAGTTGCGGCTAATTCCAGAGCGACCCCAACAAGTGCTCTGGTCGTTTCCTCATAACTTAATTAAATTTCCAAAACACACAGCTTAATGCTCACTCCGCTTTCAGTCCGAATACCCTGTTTTATGTTCCATAAATTATATAACAGAAAAATAATTACTATGGTTATTTATATTATTTTAATCTAAATTATATCTTTTTCTGGATCGCTTAACATTTACGTACGTACGGATAAGCTTTACTAGCATAAACTTATCAATGTTAGATCGACGCGGCAGTCAGTTTCTGGGTACAAGATCTGGCTAGACCGAGGAAAGATTACATCAGTGAAATTAACATTCCAACTAAGCTTGAATACTCGTGACAGATAGTCAAATTACAGGTTCGAGCCTACAATATCTTTAAAATAAAAAAAATTACATTTAATTTTTGTTAAATATTTTGGAATGTATATAAAAACCATGAATTTATTTGTTTTTATATAATATATATTGACCCTTTGCACTCGTATGTCGCCGCTTAGACGACATTATACGGTAAGTAAATAACTAAGTTGTCGTTGTGTTTTACATAATTCAAAATAAATTTTAAAAAGTACACACTTTTTTTTTAATAACTTATTAAGATAGCTGTTTGTAAAAATTTTTTGAAAGTTCTTGGTAGAACATATTAAAACTTGTACCGAGTGCAAAGGTTACTACAGTTTATTCTACTTTGGCTTCATAAAATCGTGTACAGTGACGACGTGAAAGAACCTCTTTGAAGGGGACAGTATAAACAGATTAGGGAATAGGCATATATATCTGTAACAATATATCTGTACGACATTTTTGTAATTTGCATGGGATGGTTACAATTAGCAATCCACTGTGCACATTCGACGTGGTTTTTTCTCACTTCCGCCTATTTGCGAATCGAAGTCCCTTCTCCTTTCTCAAACACATTTGCAACTCCTCTGGTCTTGCTGATGTTTGTGTGCGGCGGTGGATGATAAAGAAAAGGTTCAACTTTTTTTTTATTTGATAATAGAATGATATGCTCTTTTGTTTTTTTTTGTGCATGAGTATTGCTGTTGGTACAGAGACCTTTACAGCTTTATCTAATTAGACTCGCGAACGGGAGGCCCGCTGAGTAGGGAGACAATGACGATGCTGCAAAGCTGGCGCGGGGACTGCTGCTGCACCACCGCTGCACTCCGACCGCTGTGGACGAAGAACGTCGACGACAACAGAGGGGGTGTATAAAACGATCCGAGGGCCCCTCGTAAGGTCCGAAACCTCGACTCGGATCACTATCTAAAAGGGAGGACTGATATGCTCTTACTATTTAGAGATTAATATCAAAAACAATCATGATATACCTAATTTTTTTTTTATATATAACTTATATATATAACTTAACAACATATTTATTTTATTATTATATTGCAACTTCAGTAGCACAAAAAAACATATATTGTACAAAAAGGCAGACTTAAAGCTAATAGGCATTCTCTCCCAACCTACCTTAAATAATAAAAAAATATACTCTACATAATTATATATTTTTATAAACAATATACTAGAGGCTATTAATGTTACGATACAAATATATACAGATAATATATAAATATATATATATATATATATATATATATATATATATATATATATATATATATATATATATATATATATGTATTTATATATATATATATATTTATATACTTACGCAAATACATGTAACTAACACATTTTTTTACTAATATTATATTCTTTTGTGAAATATAAAAATTCCAAGTAAGTCAAATAAAGATATAATATACCTACATAGTATTTATAATATATCATATAAATCTCCGCTCCTAATAACATAAGGAGTCCTTTGTAGCAAATAATTCGCGAAAGAATCCAGCGTTGGTGATGTGTATATTTTGTGTACTGTATTGATATTGTATATAGTACACAAATCATTTACTCTGCAATTATTAAATAAAGTCAAAGATTTAGGTTTACAGTTGTGTCTTAATATATTTTATAGAAGTACTATGTGACGTACGGAACTACGATATAAATAAATAAAGCCCCGTTTTTAGGAAAACTTAATTGGAAAATTCAGCATGTAATTTGAGAAAGGTACCTGTAGCGCAGAGAAAATTTCTCATGAAAATCTGTAATGACAATTTGCATTTCCAGCGATTCTCTTTAACGGAGGGCGCTTTCAAAGCGGATTGCTTTCTTCTGCAAAGTCAAAAAATCCAATTCTACAATAGAAATGCGAAGTGACTCGTTATCGAATCTTAAAAAAGTTTTAATGTGAAATACGAATATTTTAACTTTATAGGTATGGTTGATAAAATAGCTTGTGAAAAACAATCTTTGAAACAATATTATAGATTTTAAAAAGGTACTTATGCATTCCGAAAACTGATACGTTTTAGTTATTACCACATGATTTGAATTACCTAGGGTATATTAATAACTAAGTCTCCTAAGTATTCAGCAGTGAAGGCAAACACGAGGAAAGCGTGCATGTCTAGGAAATAAACAAAAAATAATTTCTAAAACATGTGAAGTCCGCCTTTCCGCTATTAAGCGTAGCGGACTAAGCTCTATGTGTATATAAAAGCTTTTACTTCACTTTTTCTTAAGAACTTGCATAAACACTAAGCTAATCACACGTCCTCCCCTTTCCTACGAAGTAAGGCATATGTAATAAGGTCGTAGGAAGGGTCGGATGCAAATGTAAGACGCATGGGATATAAATGTTGGTAGACTGTTTTTATAACCCCATTGTACACTATCTAATGTTGTAGAAAACATCTCATTATTGGGTATTTATGTGGTTGTTGATAAAATAATACTAATTTTTAATATAATCTTCCAACAAGATCTAAACTATATTTAAAAATAAATAAAATTCAGTACTTCCAAGGTATTGAATGTGTATTCAATCTTACGGTCTACAATGTGTTGAATAATAAATAGTATATTCTTCTAAACAGAAAAACAGCGTTAAAATTGCAGCCCAAAGCAGCTGTATTTCGTATGGTTAGTGTAGGCATCCAGGGATCCAAGAACAGGTAACCTATTTCAGTCCTCAGGGGTGATGAAATGTGGATCTTGAATCTTTGTTGAGTGTGGCTGTCGATGTCACAAGTAGCGGTTACTATCAATTTAACCTTGGGCTCATTTGTGACGTTATAAAAAAACATTATAAAAACGTTATAAAGAACATAGGATGTTATAAAAAAAAGATTATGTCTCAAAGTTACGCATAATTCTAATAAAACTAGACAAATTTCAGAAACATGTATGACTGTTATGATCATGATCATAAATCTTATGAATTCTACCTTGAGAAAAAAACGCTAAAATTTGACGTTGAAAACGTACAGCAATACAAACAAAATAAGACATTAAAAATATTGGAGACTACGCTCGAGTATTTATTCATCCATGTCAATTATTCAGAGCCCAGCTGACGTCCACCAAGTGCTAATAGACAGGCAGTCACCGACGCAGCCGGCTGGAAAGTACATTTTATTACAGATTTAAATGAAATAATATAGGTGTATACAAAAATCGAAAAAAAAAGTTAGTTCAGAAAACATTTGCATTTAAAATATTTTCTATCCGTCTATCTGACAAAAGATATAAACAATGTTTTTCTGTTCTGGTTTTAAGGAAATAAGGGTGACAAACAGTTCAGCAGGTCATCAGATCGAAAGCGATTCTAGACGAGTGTTTATTTTCGCAGGTATAGCATGAAAGGTTCGACTTGATCGGTTGCTTCTTTGTCTTATGAGCCCGGAGCCCCTATTTGATTGAGCAGAGAAGAAGAGAGGACTGCCTACACCTTTCTTAAAGGACGGCAGAGCTTCTGCGACTCCTCTGGTGTTGCGGATGTCCATGGACGGTGGTAATCATCAGGTGAGCTGTGCTGTGCTCGTTTTCAACCTATTCTATATAAAAAAATTGCGCCTTATACGTTTCCCTCATTTCTCTCCCTCTTTCTTTGACTTTTAACCCATACTTACCCTATCAAGGACAGCCAAAGAAGTTTCTATTCTGTAACGTACTGAGTTACTCGTGATTTTTTAAGCAACGACAAAAAGAGCTTAAGAGTCACAAACGAGCACACAGTTCACTAGATAGAAAGTGGTGACAGCCACCTTAAGCCATTATTAGTAAAGATTCAATTATACATCCTTTGTGACCCCTTTGTTCGGGAATGGAATACCTCGCTACGAGTAACAGTCTCCAGATTTCAACCATCATCATAAGAAACACAGCAGCATCATTCCTGATGGTGTTTTGTGAGGGCGCGGTTCTTCCCGACTCACTCAAGCCGCATCTAGAAGAAAGCTACATCGTAGCTCTACAACAACTCGTAAAATCGTATCTCGTCACGAGGCATTCCATTTTGGCCCTTGAATTAACGACACACGTGGTTATCACTAACCACCAGATAAATTGTGGGCTCGCTTATCACATAGATTCATAAACAATATTACTCATCTAAGTATTGGTAGGAGTGGTTAATGGACGTTGTTTTAGTAACATTAGTATTCGATCATAAAAATTATCTTGTACTTTTTAATTGAAAATGAACAATATAAATTTCATTTAAACTGTGCTCGGAGTTTCGTCCCGGGGAGTGGAAACAAGCGTTCGCGTCACTTCCTCATAATTTAATTCGGCAACTGTAGCCCACTGCATTTAATCTTCGACGAGATTACGCGAGTTGTTTTATGCAGCTTTGTCTGCTCCCTGTCAAAACGCAACGCTGAATACAATTTAAAGCTAAGTAGAATTGAAAACTTATGGCAGCCGCGTTTTGGTATTAAAAAGGAACACGAAGTGTGCAAATTGTATTTGGTTTATAATATATGGTCTATGTAGAATTTTGGTAATGTTTGTTTTGGATTAACGTCTATCGAGCCTTACTTCATTGTTCTAGGATCGTATGGTATTATTATGTATACTAACCGAGATTTTACTAGAAATAATCCAAAATTATATTATCAAACATTTGACATTGTACCGGATAAACATTTTACTATTAAATAATTATAAGATGCTGTGTGGTCCTCACATAGCATTCTGGTCGATTATAATCATATGGACATCTTCTAGTTTTTATGGGACGACATTAAGTGTTTAGGCATAGAGAGAGGTGTAGATATAATATATATCTGTAAGTATTCACGCAAAATTAGGGACACTCACTCGTCATGTTCTAGAAATGGAGGTTTCATTACAATAGTTTCCTTCACATTTGAGTACGTACTGAAAAAGCATTTAAAATTCATTAGTATTGGCACTGGGGATTAAACTCAAGTTCCACGTTGTTGTAGTTACTATTGCCTTAACTGTCATTAAAGTTGTGTTACTTTTATTATACTGATATTATTCGATTAATCAATACATCAGTAAGAAAAAGCTCAAAGTCACGAAGGGGCTTTGTCCGGAGTTTCTCTGTGTGATGAATACGCAACATAGCAATCCGCAGTGAAATTAAGGTACCCATTATAGCTTAAAAGATCATGAAGTTGCAGTGGGCTGGCCATATCGCTTGTAGAATAGATAACAAATGTGGGAGAAACGTTCGTGAATGACATTTGATTGGCAGTTTCTATATAGGACGACCCCTCAATAGATGGAGCGATGACTGCTGGAGTCATCACTCCATCCAGTTTTCGGGAAAGATTCCAGTCGATGGTTAATGTCAATCTATGAAGGAGATTTATGAACCTATATTCAGAAGTAGACTATTTATCAATATTCCGCAAAGAACTGTAATGACGATGAATCCATATAATGTTATAATCCTACAAAACACGAAGAGCACTACAAAACGAGAATGTCTATTTAAATTAAATTTTGATACTAGCTCATTGTTCTACTTGCACGAAAGTTAAACGACGCACTCGTGTCGCCAGACACGTGCGCTCAAGGAGTAATTTTAATAACTGAAGTAAATTTAATAAACTATATTTTGAATTCAGCTGGCGGGGAAAATTCGTATCCGCAAAATGAATTTAGACGATGACAGCTTTATGTAGTTTAAAGGTGTAATTTTGGCTTTAATGTTTATATGCAGTACTTACATATAATCTAAACGATTTAATGATTGATTTGGTGGTAAAAATTGATAGTACGTATGTGGAACTAATATACATGTGGAATATATACTAAAGTGATGTTGATAATGACGATTTTTTCCAAGAAAAAGAAAAAGAGGGTCACCGGAAAGAGTCAGCGTAAGTTTGTAAAACGTAAAATTTTCAGACCTAGGAATGCTAGATGGCAACTATAAGCTTAGAATAAATCACGAGAAAGAGGAATTGAGGATGAAAGTACGATTCGCTCATACCGGAAATCGCAACGGTGGGTTGGGTAATTAGAAAGAATTTCAAGACATAATACCGAGAATCAAAATCAATTGGATGCTACAAGAAAAAGATCAAAGGAACGTCGAAACGCATCTCAGGGCGGTAGGTAAATCGGGGGGAGATGTCAACGACCGGGGTAGTCGAAAATAACAGAGGAGGAGACTAAGATCCATAAAGGTTTGCAACGCCGCAGGAAGAAGAAGCCAGCGCAAAAGAAACATCTCATATACTCCTTCTACTCCTAACTACTAGACTCGTGTAAGAAAGGCGACGAAATAAAATAATTATATAAATGAATAAATGAGGGAAAATAGGAAATGTTTGTAGCTCTCGTTATATGGCGGAGAAAACGAGAAAAAAGGTTAACCGGAAATAAGTGTGACACTGTGTACAATATGACAAAACAGCATCAAAGCCTAACCTATTATGACTTATCGAGGATGAATGTGGGAACGCAAGAATCACTAAACTTACAGCGAACTGTGTGTTCATTTGTCAACCTCAAAACTATTAAAATAGTACTCAAGCTAGATTACGTTTACGGTTTTCCTAATTTATATAATATCACATTTCGCATTCTTATGATCTAATGGAATAAATTTTTATAAGTGGAAACAAAGTCGAGAACTATTTGCCGGGATGAAAATGGAATGCCCGCTTCCTAGTTTTGCTTTAAGTTTGAACTTATTAAGAAGCCTAATTCATCTGAATGACGTTAAACGTAAAAAGAATTTTCTCTCTCAATTATTCTCTTTCAATCTCATATATTAGGTTTTTACCTATGAAATTGCCGTTTTTCAGTATTGGCCATTTCAAACCAAAAAAAAGTTTTGATTGGCTGTAAATTCTAATTCCAATTAATTTTGTTTTAAAAACGTGACATTCTTTTTACAAAGTCAGTCTTTTGTTTATTGATTAGCTTTGTATTTTCATTCCGTTTGAACAATTTTCGTCATAATGGATACTTTAAAAATTCGAGTAATTATAGAATATGAGTTCCATCATAGTCCACCATATGAGTCATGGCATCAACGTGACATAGACGGTACGTAACATAACGTTGTTGACAACGTTTACGGAGAGAACTTTACAAACGAACGCACAACCCGTTATTGGATTGCCCGGTTCCGTTCTGGAATTTTTTTTTCAGATTTTAAAAATGAACCTCGTGGTCGTCCGCACACTTTGGTCAACAATGATGAATAAAAAGGCGATTGTGGAAGATGATGATACTCAATCTACAGCCAAGCAAGCAGCAGCTTTTACTTAATGAACTTAACGATCGCCAGCGCAACGTACGCGTTGAAACCTGCCTGGCGCTGCTCAACAGGCACAGAAATGAAAGAATTTTGAACCGAATTGTTACGTGCGACGAAAAGTGGATTCTGTTCGACAGTCAAAAGCGCTCAGCAAGTTGGTTAGATCCTGTTTCAGCACCAAAGCAATGCCCTAAACGAAAAATGACCTCTAGAAAGTTGATCGTCACTCTTTGGTGGTCTAGTGCCGTTTTGTTTCATCACAGTTTTTTTAGCAAACGGCATGAGCATTACTGCAGATGTGTACTGTGAAGAACTAAGGGCAATGATAGAGAAACTTGCACATATGCTTTAGTCAATCGGTCGTCGCCGCTGCTCCTATACGACAACGCGCGACCCCATACTGCACAACAGACAGTCTCCAAGCTGCAAGAGTTGGGGTTGGAAGCTCTCCCTCTTCCACCGTACTCATCACACCTTGTACCCACCGACTATTACTTTTACCAAAATTTGGACAACTTTTTAGCGGAAAAAAAATTAAATTCCCGAGAGGCAGTACAAAATGCCTTTGAAGAGTTTGTTGGCTCCCGTCCAGCTGATTTTACAAGAAGGGGACCAATAAACTACAACTGCGTTGGCAAATTGGATTACATGGGTTATTTAAAGTAAATAAATAAATAAATAAATTAGTTTGAATTACAGAAATAAAAGAGTATGAAAAAAAATACTTTAACTTATTTCATACAAAACGGCAATTTCATAGGTAAAGCCTATATATAGGTAAAACCTATTATCTATGATTATATATATATATATATATATATGTATGTCTTTGTATATATATATATATTTCATCTTATTTTTATTCGAGCAGCCCATGACACTTGCCTACGTTCCTGCTAAAGCACAAGGCATAGCGTCTCTAGTTTATTTCTCTCATTACAATAGCGCTAAGCTACTATTTTATTTACTGATATTTCGGAGCCTAGTGGAAACCATTTGAGTCGCAGCCAGATCACAACTGTAGCGTGATTCCACCGAGTAGTTCCTAAATTTTATAATAGTGTACTTCTCTTCTTTCCCCTTTTTCGAATTTTAAGTACGTTGTATATTTCACTATCAGGAAAAACATATAAGTAAGTGTAAAAATGACGATCCATTGGCGCTTTTTATTAATAAATTATATGAATAAAGTAACTAGTCTGTCCATAAATACTGTTACATAAAAACTTTTCTTTTTTTCAACTTTTTTTATTGTTTTGAATTTGGAACACGTATATTATTTTTTAAAAACTTCTTTCGATGGGCACGAAGGTGGTTCACTGTTTGTTCGTTGAGGCGTCGAGGTTGAGGATATTATTGAATATAGGGTTCAACATAAGGAGGTGTGGTAACCTCCATATATATCCAATCCATAAGAAGAGACTACTTTACGGCAATTGTATAGATTGCATTAGTAGGCAAAATCAGATGAACAGCTTGCTCGTTTGCCACTTATTCTATAAAAAGACACAAAATCGTTACAGTAGTCACGTCTACGGATGTTCAGACAAACATCGTTTAAGTACGTTGTATATTTCACTATCAGGAAAAACATATAAGTAAGTGTAAAATGACGATCCATTGGCGCTTTTATTAATAAATTATATGAATAAAGTAACTAGTCTGTCCATAAATACTGTTACATAAAACTTTTCTTTTTTCAACTTTTTTATTGTTTTGAATTTGGAACACGTATATTATTTTTAAAACTTCTTTCGATGGGCACGAAGGTGGTTCACTGTTTGTTCGTTGAGGCGTCGAGGTTGAGGATATTATTGAATATAGGGTTCAACATAAGGAGGTGTGGTAACCTCCATATATATCCAATCCATAAGAAGAGACTACTTTACGGCAATTGTATAGATTGCATTAGTAGGCAAAATCAGATGAACAGCTTGCTCGTTTGCCACTTATTCTATAAAAAAGACACAAAATCGTTACAGTAGTCACGTCTACGGATGTTCAGACAAACATCGTTTAAGTACGTTGTATATTTCACTATCAGGAAAAACATATAAGTAAGTGTAAAAATGACGATCCATTGGCGCTTTTTATTAATAAATTATATGAATAAAGTAACTAGTCTGTCCATAAATACTGTTACATAAAAACTTTTCTTTTTTTCAACTTTTTTTATTGTTTTGAATTTGGAACACGTATATTATTTTTTAAAAACTTCTTTCGATGGGCAATGAAGGTGGTTCACTGTTTGTTCGTTGAGGCGTCGAGGTTGAGGATATTATTGAATATAGGGTTCAACATAAGGAGGTGTGGTAACCTCCATATATATCCAATCCATAAGAAGAGACTACTTTACGGCAATTGTATAGATTGCATTAGTAGGCAAAATCAGATGAACAGCTTGCTCGTTTGCCACTTATTCTATAAAAAAGACACAAAATCGTTACAGTAGTCACGTCTACGGATGTTCAGACAAACATCGTTTAAGTACGTTGTATATTTCACTATCAGGAAAAACATATAAGTAAGTGTAAAATGACGATCCATTGGCGCTTTTTATTAATAAATTATGAATAAAGTAACTAGTCTGTCCATAAATACTGTTACATAAAAACTTTTCTTTTTTTCAACTTTTTTTATTGTTTTGAATTTGGAACACGTATATTATTCTTTAAAAACTTCTTTCGATGGGCACGAAGGTGGTTCACTGTTTGTTCGTTGAGGCGTCGAGGTTGAGGATATTATTGAATATAGGGTTCAACATAAGGAGGTGTGGTAACCTCCATATATATCCAATCCATAAGAAGAGACTACTTTACGGCAATTGTATAGATTGCATTAGTAGGCAAAATCAGATGAACAGCTTGCTCGTTTGCCACTTATTCTATAAAAAAGACACAAAATCGTTACAGTAGTCACGTCTACGGATGTTCAGACAAACATCGTTTAAGTACGTTGTATATTTCACTATCAGGAAAAACATATAAGTAAGTGTAAAATGACGATCCATTGGCGCTTTTATTAATAAATTATATGAATAAAGTAACTAGTCTGTCCATAAATACTGTTACATAAAACTTTTCTTTTTTCAACTTTTTTATTGTTTTGAATTTGGAACACGTATATTATTTTTAAAACTTCTTTCGATGGGCACGAAGGTGGTTCACTGTTTGTTCGTTGAGGCGTCGAGGTTGAGGATATTATTGAATATAGGGTTCAACATAAGGAGGTGTGGTAACCTCCATATATATCAATCCATAAGAAGAGACTACTTTACGGCAATTGTATAGATTGCATTAGTAGGCAAAATCAGATGAACAGCTTGCTCGTTTGCCACTTATTCTATAAAAAAGACACAAAATCGTTACAGTAGTCACGTCTACGGATGTTCAGACAAACATCGTTTAAGTACGTTGTATATTTCACTATCAGGAAAAACATATAAGTAAGTGTAAAAATGACGATCCATTGGCGCTTTTTATTAATAAATTATATGAATAAAGTAACTAGTCTGTCCATAAATACTGTTACATAAAAACTTTTCTTTTTTTCAACTTTTTTTATTGTTTTGAATTTGGAACACGTATATTATTTTTTAAAAACTTCTTTCGATGGGCACGAAGGTGGTTCACTGTTTGTTCGTTGAGGCGTCGAGGTTGAGGATATTATTGAATATAGGGTTCAACATAAGGAGGTGTGGTAACCTCCATATATATCCAATCCATAAGAAGAGACTACTTTACGGCAATTGTATAGATTGCATTAGTAGGCAAAATCAGATGAACAGCTTGCTCGTTTGCCACTTATTCTATAAAAAAGACACAAAATCGTTACAGTAGTCACGTCTACGGATGTTCAGACAAACATCGTTTAAGTACGTTGTATATTTCACTATCAGGAAAAACATATAAGTAAGTGTAAAATGACGATCCATTGGCGCTTTTATTAATAAATTATATGAATAAAGTAACTAGTCTGTCCATAAATACTGTTACATAAAACTTTTCTTTTTTCAACTTTTTTATTGTTTTGAATTTGGAACACGTATATTATTCTTTAAAACTTCTTTCGATGGGCACGAAGGTGGTTCACTGTTTGTTCGTTGAGGCGTCGAGGTTGAGGATATTATTGAATATAGGGTTCAACATAAGGAGGTGTGGTAACCTCCATATATATCAATCCATAAGAAGAGACTACTTTACGGCAATTGTATAGATTGCATTAGTAGGCAAAATCAGATGAACAGCTTGCTCGTTTGCCACTTATTCTATAAAAGACACAAAATCGTTACAGTAGTCACGTCTACGGATGTTCAGACAAACATCGTTTAAGTACGTTGTATATTTCACTATCAGGAAAAACATATAAGTAAGTGTAAAAATGACGATCCATTGGCGCTTTTTATTAATAAATTATATGAATAAAGTAACTAGTCTGTCCATAAATACTGTTACATAAAAACTTTTCTTTTTTTCAACTTTTTTTATTGTTTTGAATTTGGAACACGTATATTATTCTTTAAAAACTTCTTTCGATGGGCACGAAGGTGGTTCACTGTTTGTTCGTTGAGGCGTCGAGGTTGAGGATATTATTGAATATAGGGTTCAACATAAGGAGGTGTGGTAACCTCCATATATATCCAATCCATAAGAAGAGACTACTTTACGGCAATTGTATAGATTGCATTAGTAGGCAAAATCAGATGAACAGCTTGCTCGTTTGCCACTTATTCTATAAAAAAGACACAAAATCGTTACAGTAGTCACGTCTACGGATGTTCAGACAAACATCGTGGGGTTTAATTAGGTAGAAGTTAAGACGGTTCAAAAGATCCGTCCCTAGTCGATGTAGTGAGAGATTTTTCCACGATATTAAAATTACTTTACACTCAAAACCGCAAAAGATAAATGTTATTTAAATATATGTATTTCAATTATCGATAAACCAGTTAGTTACATTTGATTACTCGCTTAAATAGCGCAACCAGTTTAGCGGCGAGACAATTATACGCCTCATGACCAATACACTATTTGTTTAAAACTCCCTATAAATCGGTTAAGTTGGATGAACTTGGTGACCGTTGAAGGCGCCATTCATACTACTGGATATGGCGTTGATCTTTTTTAAGCTAAATGTGATACTGGTTAAGTGACATAACATACCAATTAAATTACTTTTCAACTTATTGATAAATCATAAATGATGTTTTGAGATATAAATAAAAGGCGAATGCATTAAAATATAATATTGTAATAATTTTATGTTTCTGACCACCTAAAGCTACCTAAAGCCTTACCTGATCGTTAAGATCGAAGGATCGATGAGGTCAAGGTACATTTAAAACTTCGTGATCAGCCTATCCTATACCCTCTATCAGTTAGGAAGTACAGACATTACTTATTATTAAAGATTAAAGGTTTGTATTCGGGCTGCGTAACTTAATCTCGTAGATTCGTATCCATTTGCCTATAATGGTAAACTATCTTTTAACATGAAGATTGACATGGAGTGGTTAATGGAAACATGGATGCTATAATCGTCATTGTTTTAAAAAGTTATTTAGCTTTAGTTTATTAGCCCTTATTTTTTCTATTAACATTTGTAAATTAAAAAGAAACAATATAAATTTCATTCAACTGAGCTGAGCTGTGCGTCACGGGGAGCGGAAACAAGCGTTCGCGTCACTTCCTCATAATTTAATTCAAACTGCAGCTCACTGTATTTAATCTGTGACGAGATTACTCGAGTTGTTTTATGCAGCTTTGTCCGCTCCCTATCAAAACGCAACGCTAAATACAATTTAAAGCAGAGTGAAATTGAAAAATAACGGTGTTCGCGTTTTGATACTGAAGTCAGGAATTTCTTTTAATTTGCTGTAGAAGATCAAACGTTATATTCAATATTTAATATAGGCATATAAGATTCGTAGTTTCATAATTTGAATTATAAGAATGTGAAGCATGCTGGTACGCTTACGTGGTATGGTATATATATATATATATATATATATATATATATATATATATATATATATATATATATATATATATAATATATATATACCATAATAGTATATTAATAATATTTAAGTAGATCTATTTTAGCCTGTATTTGATTTATGTTACTTGACTCTTTATTGCATTAACCTTAACAAAGTTAAAGGTTCACACAGGCCGGACTTAATGCCAAAGTTATTCTCTACTAGTCAACCTAAGGTGTGGTGAGATATTGTAATAGGTGCAGCAATAAACTAATTAATAAGAAGAAAAGACTAAAAGTAACTAATAAAAAATATATATATAAAGTATGATACATATATAAATATAATTTACATACAATATATATATGCATACATAAAACAATTAAATATCAGTAGTTACCAATAAATTCCATTTGTGGATGATGAACT
The DNA here is from genome assembly GCA_029286865.1 of Teinopalpus imperialis. Taxonomy (NCBI): domain Eukaryota; kingdom Metazoa; phylum Arthropoda; class Insecta; order Lepidoptera; family Papilionidae; genus Teinopalpus; species Teinopalpus imperialis. The sequence goes on along the minus strand of JAGSMU010000020.1, from coordinate 15,630,130 downwards.
TATCTGACTTCGTTAGTTTCACAAATTCATACGCATAAACATATAGTAGGTACCTATATGTTTGTGTACGTACGCTAGACACGAATATTGGCATATCTTTTTTGTATGATAATCGATTTATTTATTGATAAGCGCTCGCTTTTAATTATATAAAAATATAAAATAATATAATATATACACATGGTACGCGAGCGAACCGAGCTCGATTCTCGGCGGTGAAGAACAGCACAGTCAACCTGTCCGTCTAAGAGAGAAATTAACGAAAAATAATAATTCGAAGATATCTGAAGTCCGCTAATCCGCATTGGAGTCGCTTGGCGGATTATGCTCCAACAACCTCTCTAAGAAGGAAGCTTATGCCCAGTAGTGTGATTTATCCATTTACTGTAACTTAACTTTTTTACGCCAACTAACGGCCATCATATTCGAAATATTTCTTTCACTTAACAATTTCATTGGTGCCAACAGGGATGGAACTCGTTTTGCTAGCGTACCGTGAAATACAATTAGTGTTGGTTTAATATATTTTTTGTATACATATAATAGGTGACAAACGAGCAAGTAGCTCACTCAATGGTAAGTGGTTACTGCCGCCCATTGACATCCGCAACACTAGAGTAGTTGCAGATATGCTGCCGGCCTTTAAAAAAGTGTATTATATTGATATATGTATATATAATGATGATCCCTAAGTCCTTGTTTGGAAATACAGCTGATTCCACAAAGTAGTTGCGCGTGGCAGAAAATTTCGGGTCTCTAAGGCGTAACAGTTTGGAAATACCGTTGGCGACAGTTGATTCCACAGAGTAGTTGCGCGTGGCAGAAAATTTCGCGTAAAGCACACAGTGCTGGATTATCAACCATAGAGATGATGAGGACGTAATTTTGAATGTTTAAACTCAACGGCTGAAGTTAAATCGAAGAACTTCTCGGAATATAAATCGACTGAGACAACAAAAGATATGCCAATATTCGAGTCTCGCGTGCGTGTACGCAAACATATATATGTTCGTATGAAATAGTGCAGCTAATACAAAATAAACGAAGTCATATAAACCAAATATAGACTAAGATAGATCTACTTGAATATTATTACCATACCATATACGCATACCAGCATGCTTCACATTCTTGTGATCTAATGGAATAAAGTTTTATAAGTGGAAATGCGCTTCCAAGGAAGTCGGGAACTACATGTCGGAATGATAATGAAATGCCCGCTCTCGAGTTTCGCTTTAAGTTCGAACTAATTTCATCTGCAGCCCAATTCTTCCAAATGGTGAAGTATATAAAAAGCTTTTCAAGCACGTGTTCGCAGTTCGTACTTCGAAAAAAATAATCAAAGTTAATTAATGAAGCTTGAAATTAATTAGAGCCATGTTAGCTCAGTGACGAAGCGCTCGCTTTTAATTTCACGGTATGCGAGCAAATTGGATTCGATCCCCGGTGTCAGCACTAATGAATTTGTTCATAACTCTAAGCGCAGATTTATTATGCCAGTGAAGGAAACTTAGACTTCGTGATAAATATATTTCAACACATGTGAAATCCGCCAATTGAGTAGCGTGTGACAGTGGGATCTATACAATATATAGGCAGATACATTCTTTTAGTTTTTAATTAATTATAACATTACCTCTACAATATTGAATACTTTTACTTTTTTTTACACCTGGCGGTTATATATTGCGAGCTTATTTAAAACAAACTTTAAATGCTGAACCTCGTCTATTGTTACTGTTTTCTCTTTTACTTTTGGTATTATTATTTTCTACTTCATTATCTATTGACTCCCTTTTTCTTTATTTTTATTATTCGTGTAGATGTGATTGGACTTGTGATTGGTCTTCTGTATTAATTATGTTATTGGTTTGCTTAAGTATTAGCTATAAGTCTTCCGAAGATATATAAATAAATTTCTTACTCTTTTATTTCAGTAAATTCTGCTAACGATCTCACTACTGGGTAGGTTAACCATAAAATAGAAATAATTGTCATAAACAGAAAATAGTATGACTGATTACAAAATCTGTAGGTATAATTATATTGTATTCCTATTTAAAAATAATACTAATTAACTGTTCTTTGGAATATGAATAAAATTCGAAAAAATAAGCAATCCGTACGATATGTATGATGTATACATGATCCGTATGAAGTATTAAGAAAGTCGGAGATACAACTATTGGTATAGCGGCATTTTATCTTTGTTTCAAAATTTTGTTAAAATGCCAAACGAATTTGCATCAGGAAACATCAGGTTTTATTTTACGATATATATATTACGATATTTTTATTTATATATATATACACACACACACACACACATATATATATATATATATATATATATATATATATATATATATATATATATATATACATTTTAAAGATTATTAGTAATGCTATTAATATTACTAATATTCCGGTTAACCACTCCAACTGAGCTGAAAATGCTTGTGCTAGGAGATGGTTCCCGACAATAGTCTAATGGTGGATTTGAACCTATGGCCTTAAGTTTCGCAGACCGTACCCTAAACCATTAGGCTATTGACGCTTAAAAATCTTTGTTTAAAGATACAATAATACTCGTATATATCTCACTAATATTATTAATTCTTTGCAGAGAGCAGGATCAAACATCTCAATTTTAAGTTCATAGAGTATTCAAAAAGCTTTCGAAAGTAAACCGAACCTCCGGAACCTTGCGAGCTCTCTTCACAACTTGTAAATCAGTTATTGGAACACTTTATGGCAAACTGCATTCAATTTGTGTCGAAGTTATAGGTAAACTAATAATTTAACAAAGGTATGTAAAAGTTCGATGCATGATGCATCGTTTCAATTTTTTTAATATACGATTTGGTGTCGATACTAGGCACCCCGGTGACATAATTAATCGCTGATTACAATTTTAAATCCAGAAAACATTGTGAGGGAATATGCATGTATACTAAATAAAAAAAATATATATTTCCAATAAGTATGAAGTCCTCATATTTCGAGCCAACAGCAATTTCGTTGATGCTCGGATGATGGGATTGAACTCTATTTGCTCGTATATCGGTAATTAAAAGCGAGCGCGTTGACACTGAGGTAGCACGGCTCCTATGGTTGTGCCTACTATTAAAAAATCTCTTACATCCGAAAGTTGGAGGATTTAATAATATTTACATATTTCAATTATCGGTTAAACAGTTACATTTTATAACACAGTGGTTAGCGCTAACTATTTAAGTTAAACCGCGCAGCAATTATACAACTCGTGACCAATAAACTATTCGATTATAGCTGGAATTTGTGCTGGATAAGCCTTGTAGCTTCAGTTATTCAACCAAATGTATAACTGTTGAACTTGTTTTTAAACATAACCTTTCGCCTAAATTTTAAATAAAACTTAAATAATAGGTTTTTATGAGGAGATTTATAAGTATTTTGATGAGTACAGGGATACTGAATTATTACTAGTGACGCGTCATTCCATCATCGACCTCAAGGGTGACATCTGCATTATGAAGCGTCAATAGCGTAATGGTTTCGGGTTAGGTCTGCGAAACTTAAGGTCGTAGGTTTGAATCCGCCATTCAACTATTGACGTGAACCATCTCCTAGCACAAGTATTTGCAGCTTAGTTGGAGTGGTTAACCGGACCATTAGTAATGTTTATTAATAGCATTTCTATTATTCTTTGAAAAAAAAATCATGATACCTTATTAAGGATGAACATGATGTCATCACAGCCATCAGTTACCGTCATTTGAACTGTGTGCTCATTTGTCACCCACAATATAATAATAATAATAATAACGGTTCTTCCTATTAATTAGATAAAGATGTTCCAATCAACAGGTGACGCTTGTTGAAAACTATAAAGTAATAAATAAATTTTATATAATAATTATAATAATAATAATAAGCCATTTAATTGGTAAGACAAATTACAACACTATACAAATTAAACACACAAACAAATAAAATGATACCAATAATAACGGTTCCCCCTAATAATTAGGTCAAGATATTCAAATCAACAGGTGACGCTTGTTAAAAATTATTAAGTAATAAATAAATTTTATATAATAATTATAATAATAAGCCATTTAATTGGTTAGACAAATAACATCACTATACAAATTAAACACACAAACAAATAAAATTATATTAACAAAGTAAAAAAAAAAGTAATAATAATAACGAGAAAGAAAAAATAATAAGAATTACAAATGCAAAGGTCCACGGTCTACTTAAAGGGACCAAGGCTATGTGTTGCAACGCCGAACCGACAGGGTTAACTGCTCAGCATGATACCGATTACCCAAGGAGGGTAATCAGATCTGGTATTCTGCATGAAAAATTCATAAGTTACGCCAACCAACTAGCTGTGTTCGAAATTTGGTTTTACATTTGATGTAGATTAGATACAGGTCGTATTTTATCATGGTACTAAGGGTAAGTAATTCCGTACCGACATTGTTTCCCGGTTGCAAATATGCCGACATTCGCAGCATTCTCATAGAGAGATGATAAAGATTTATGACAGGAAAAGCGCTGTCAATACATCTGGAATGCAAAAAATACAAATAAAACGAATCTCCCATTTCAGACTTCAATTTTATTTCTATTTCCCTGCGAGTATGTTGAGTCTAGTCGTTATTTGCCTATATACTACAATTAATTGGAATATTGGAGGGATAACTTTCAGATGATGCGCCCGATGAATCCCGACACGAAAACCAATAATGTACGCATACTCGTATCATGTCATTTCATTGCTTAAGTTAAGAAATAAACGAATCTATTCACAAATAATAAATACAAATAAATTAAATGGAAATTCAATTTGCCCAATAATCGCTGAAGGTGGTGGAAACATGTCTAATACCATTAATCTAACACAATTTGAATTTAAACAAATTTTTGACATTGTATAATAAGTTTTGAGACAAGTTTATAACTCTCCAACGAAGTTAGGAATTCGTGGAGGCGTGATTACTTCTACGAACTAGTTAAAAAGATTTGTTGGATCACAAACGAATAAAGTTCTTGGGATTACTCTGGCGCTTTGTGATGTCCTCCCCTGGTTGACTTCTACCACGGCGACTTGTTTTGCCCTATGATAATAACGCAGACTGTGTTAAAGTACCGTTAGTATTTGTGTAAATACAGGCAGTCATTCTCATCACACCTGTCACTTATGATGGAATGTCTCGTCACCAGTAATAAGGGCCTCGCGATCTCTACTCTCACCAGACGAAACACAGCACCGTTATAGTGCTAATTATACGTTGGTATTCTATGAGGTCGTGGCCCTTCCACGGTCGAGTTTACCCACAGGTCGCTGCTGGAAACAATCTACAGAGTGGTTCTAGCACTGTTAAAACCCTTTTTAGCCCCATTAAACGACACAGCAGCAACCAATAGGGAAGAGGCCTTTTTCCAAAAATTTAACAATTAAAACTATAATAAAAAGATTTCACGAAATACGACTATATAATAACTGAAGAATATAATGAGATTCCACAAAGTAATGTCTGATTCCATTAAATATATATCAACCCTTTGACCTTCGTCAATCATATTTCATGTTCCTTCCTTTTCGCTTACAATGTTCGTTACAAACTTTTATGTTTTTGTGTATGTGTGTTGTGTATTAATTGTAATTTATTTAAATGTATAAATGTATTAATGGAACAAGTTATCCGATAATAAATGAATTGAATTGAATAAATTCCTTAATTTCAATAAGTATTGGTTTCCTATTCTGTAAGGTCATGCACAAAAGCGTGATTGTGTCTTTTTGTTTTATATACATATATAATAAATATATTTATTTAAATACATATTACAGATTTTTGTTTTGTTGAGATCCTGTCCAAACAAATCTTGTACGGAAGAGATCGCTCTAAGCGATAAGGCCGCCCATATTGCATTTAAAAATTAGTTAAAGATGTCATTTTTATTTTTTATTTTTATTTGCATTTTTATAGATGCCATAGGAGGGTGTAAATAATTAATTGTAATTAATTACCATCATCCCTAATTATTATTTTGTTACTGTACAAGACAATCTGTGTCTTCTGGAATACACAGAATACACACGATGTATTTTCATCTTAATTTATCCAGGATGATATTGGTTCCATGGACTCAAGGACGTTCTACAGGTGAACTGCGCTCGTTTGAGCTACTTGTTTCCCTAAAAAAATATACTGAAGACAATAAACAAAATAAACAAGTACAAAATAAATAATGAAACATCAAAGACATGCAAAGAAAACCGCAACAATGAAGTTATAAAACTTGCAAACGTGATTAAAACGCAGTTGACGTTTAAATGAATTGCTTCCCCGTTGCGGTCGCGGATCCATTTACAAACGTGATAGCTCAATCTAGCGACGATTTATTTCATTCTTTACTGTTGTTAGTTATTTTAAAAGAGAAACATCCGAACATCAACAATCCGAGAACAATCCGTTTTTAATTAAAATACAAATTTTTAATAATTTTTCATCAGATGCAGAACTTTGGGTAAGACAAACGCAATCGTAATTACTCAATAAACTTAGTTCCACTTACCTGATGGTTTAACATAAATTAACATTTGCTTATTGACTTTTAACAAAAAAATATCTTTATTATGCTGTATAATGTTAAGTTAGAATTATATTAATAATTATTAATATATTATGTTTTTATATTTAAATAAAACAAACATAACAATTGAGAAAAGTAATGAATGGTGACTATCTAGTGGTCAGACGTGTTTAACTGTCATGTGCAAATATATCCAATCTCACAAGAGCACCGAAAGAGCACGACCTTACAGTATACAAAGGTGAAATAGCAACATAACTCCCTCGCTCCCTCTTTTTGTATGGAGAGTATAGAGATATGAGAATGAGGTATTTTATCTTATTCTTCAGGGGTGACGACGCATGAGCATCGTTAAACTTTGGAGATATTTGTAGAGGTCGTTCATAACTTACCAGAAAGTGCCACCGTGCCATCGATTGCCAACCCTAATATTATAAAAATTGAATCCATCTGTAGTTGCTACGTATATATATATATATGTAGCAACTATTACGAATAATACGTATTAATTTTAGATTAAGAAGAATACTGTATAATAAAATCGTTTTCAATCATTAGGAATATGTATTTGGTTAAAGGTAAATTCTACGAAAAAAAAACTATCAGAAAAGTGAACATTTTATTCCGGTTCAATTAATCAAGGTTCAATGAAGTCGTTTGGCACCTGCTTGCTAGCTATTTTAATTAACGCCAGGTCCCCACCTTCTTAGGGAACATCGAAAAGGATGGAGACGATTGCAAGATGAAATATTATATTGTGTTATATTTTGTTTACAAGTATATCGGTTTTCATCGTCTTACGACGTTAATATTAGACAAAAACATTCAGTAGTACCACAAAGCATTCACATCTTAATTCTTTATCGATGACCGATTTAAATACCACACCGTTCACCGTTTATAATTACGTCTTTGTGTCAGTTAATATAAATATATAATATAAGATAATAATATAATATAAGAGCGGTCATAACGTTAATGTTAGACTTTGTATTTTGTGCCATTATTTTAGAATATGACACTAGAAAAACTTCTACAAACTTTTAGTATAAACATAAGTAGAATTGGCTTTTATCTTTTCTGTTTCTGAAAATATTTGATGACGGTAATAATAATAATAATTAAATGGTGGTTTGTAACAATTTCCATTTGCCAGTAACAAATAAAAGAAAAGCAACAGCTGCTTCTCTTTCCGGGAATACAATAAAGTTAAGGGAAGCTTAGCTCAATTCATCCGCGCGATTTATTAAAATATTTGGTGGTGTTAAATCTTTTATAACTTGCTTACCATGAACGGAAATATAATTTAAATTTAATTTTTATATCCTTATAAACTAAAAAAGCAAAATTATAATAATTATAAAAGAATATATTAAAAAAAGCCAAGATAAAATTATAAAAAAAATTGTATCTTGGCCCTCTCTGTTACTCCTCGCTTTTACCTTTTACGAGGTGTTTGAATGCCAAAGCTTTAATAAGATAAAGTTTCATGAGTAGTCTAGTCATTCCAATAAAGTCTACAATACATACAGGAATGAAGGAGGAATGCTCGCCTCCTTTGAAATAGGATCCTTGTAACTATGCAAAAAGCAAAAAGAATATATTGCTTTCAAATTATAACAAAGGTAATTTCAGTAATCATTTTATTTCGTCGACTTTGTTCCACTAAATGATTCTTCAAGTACAGAGTGAAAAAAGAAGTCTACCAAAGTTATGGTTTATACCTGTGTTAATGAAATATTTGACACGTAACCTTATTTTTATTTATGGAATAGGTTGCTAACGTGCAAGCAGCTTACTTGATGATAAGCGATGGCCACCACCCATGAACAACTTAAACACCGTAGGAGTTGCAGATGCGCTGTCGGCCTTTAGGAAAGGTGCTTTATATTGGCAGACGTAGAGTACATCGACATCTAAATAAATTAATAATTAGATAACACATATATATATATATATATGTGTTTATGGGCGGCGGTCATTCATCATCCCACATCTATCCCCAGCTTATAAGTCTCAAGACGCATGAGTTCAATGCGCATGCATAAGAGTTAAAGGCATGCGCATGCGTTATCACCGCAGAGGTGGAATGTCTCACTACCATTAACTGTGATCCAGATCCCTACACTCGATATCAGCGTTATGGTGCTATTGATGGTATTCTGTAAGAAACATCTAAAACAACAAATAGCAGCATTCCTCTACCATTGTTAGAAGATAATGCAGAGGGGCAAGCATCAGTAATCAGGACACGTGGGTGTTTAATTTTCGTCTAAAAATATATCTTAATAAATAATACTGTTTACGAGAATGTGTAAATAAAACCGTAGTTAAATACTATGTCCCTGTTTCAAATATCTGATAAATATACTTGCTTCAGAAAACATATTAAGATGTTATATCCATAATAAGACGTAAGGGAGAAGAAAATTATATACCACACGCGTCGATGTTGCAATGATATTAAATTTAAGTAAGCCCACTCTGCTTACACGTCACGGACACTAACAGAAGCTGAATATATATATATATAAATATATATCTATTTTTTTTTCATAGAAAAAGGGAGAAAACGAGCGGCGGGAACACTGAGGTGCTCATCGACGCCCATGGACAAACGCAACACCAGAGGAACTGCAGATGCGTTGCCGACCTATAAGAAAGGGATAGGCTCGATTCTTGAAGGACCCTAAGTAAGTAAGTAGGTTTGGAAAATTCCGCGAGAAGCTCACAGTAGAGGAATGCCAGCCATCCACAAATTAATTTAATTAATTAATGATTATTTTGTTTATTATTTCTATTAATATATTATTAATTGCATTTATGTACTCTTAAATATAGAATTAGGATTTTCCCATAATATATTCTCCAACGTATTCTATAAAATATGCTAGTACAGAATACCTTTTGGGATTACGTTCGCCTTTTTGTACAATGGTTGTTTCAGTTGTGCAAATAAAGAATAAATAAATAAATGTCATAGGGGTGTATACCGAAAGGTATTAAAATAGTGATTATTGTTAAAATAATAATTTATTTTACAGCAAAATAAACACTGACACCTAAATATCTACACTCTTCCCACTCTCATAGTTTCCTTAAAGTCTTATATTGAATATTTTTTGTAACTAAATATAAATATATTATTAGCATTAAATTCTCCATTTTATATTCATTCGGGACTTTTGCTCCGGATGCTTGTTTTTAATATCATAGTATACGGGATCCTTGAGCTCCATACACGGAGTCTGCGCCAATGAATTAATTACAAATTTTAATGTAAGGTTTTCACGTGCTCATCTGTTAAGGAAGACGTAAATAAACATGATAAATATAAAATTGAACATGTATTTATTTTTATATAATGACAAAAAAGAAAACATTTCGAAGACATGATACTACCTATCTGTAGTGGCAAACTATGCAACTTTGGAGATCTTCGTCAAGCACATTTTTCATTTTACTTTTATTTTATATTATATTTTGCATTTTTTCTTAACATATATTTTGTAGGCTCAAATTATGTTTACAATGATTTTTTTATGTTATATGTTTAAGTAAATGCTAAGAAAAAAGGGAGAAGAGAATCAAGGAAAGGACAAGAAAGTAAACTTCAATCTTTGAAAATCAAATGAACAAATAAATAGAATAAAATATTTATTTAACGATGGACGCAACAGTATTTATGTTCGATGTTATACAGTGATAAAGTGAAAGAATTAAGTATCCACGTTAACTTAAGCGAGCGATTAATCGTAATGTTGTAAATAGAAAAAAATATTCTGACCCTCAATTTAATGCGAAATTGCCTATTTCAGGACACTTGTCTCTCTTGTCCGTTTAAATACGTTAGAAAAATTTTACGATGAAAAATGTTTTTGTGTCTACCCACTGTTTAATGCCGCATTGGCAATTTTATATAAGTTATAATAACGGTAACGATACACGGAAAAAAAATCCACATTGAGTAGTGGTCTCATAGCGTAATCGCCAATTTCAGCCTTCTTGTCCTGTAAATTAAAGTTACAAGCACAAATTAATAGAAGGAAAAATATTCCTATCCATGTTGAGTAGTCTCAATGCGTAATTGTCCATTTCAACCTTCTTGTCGTTGAAATTAAAGTTAGGAGGAATTAATAAAAAGAAAAATATTCTTATTTTACTACATATTACTAAATGCGATTTTGCCAATTCAAGGCTTTTGTCGTTTAAATAAATGCTATAAGTAAGAATTAATATAGGGAAAAATATTCTTATCCTCTTTTAAGTGCGCATTTGCCAATATGAAGGTTTTTGTCAAAAAGTAAAAATGAAATAAAATAAAATCATGGTCGAAATAACGTCGGGACTGTATTGAAATATCATTTTGTTGCAAATGATCGTTTCAATCGCACGCAAAAAAATTTAATTGAAATCTTAATATGCATAAATGTTCACGAGTGACGACTTATATTGAAAACTGAATTTAACTATTTCATAGAACGTATTTTGTAGTGTTTCGTTTTAAAATGGATCATGTTTCTTTCCTCTTTTTTTAAATAACCAACGCAACCGAGCACACAGTCCACCTGATGGTAAGTGATAACTGAACCCCATACACACTAACATTCATAATCGAAAAAGATTTAAGATGCACAAGCTTCGTCACTTCTGAGGACTGAGAGGGAATATCTTGCTATCAGAAATTGGGTCTTCGGATAATCTGTAAGAGCGTGGTCTTCCCCGGTCTAGTTGACCCGTTTACGCTATAATACAAGAAATAAGCCACAGTAGCTTTACAACTTTTAATTATTTTTGTATTGAACTAAAACTGTTATAAATTCTCTGTTAAGACTTGACGATCTCCTTACCATCAATATTTTATCCATGACCATATATCGTATTCCGACAGAAAGAATATCGGTATATTATTTCAAGTGAAATCTTCAAGAGTTGTCGCTAGGAATTATTGCGATGTCAATCTCACCTGCTGATAGTATACATTACTAAGAACTAAGCTCTGGCGACCAGGAAATGACTTCTTTTTCACAAGTAGTTACGTCTTTACCGAACAACATAATTTGAACGTACCTGTAACAAAACAAATAATAAAATAGATAAGATTAAGTAGTAGAGACACGGTGTAGCTAGTTTAGAACTGGGAACGAGGAAATAATACGAACCACCACGTCTGTCCGTCGATGGTTGATGTCTGTGACCATCATTTTATAAAAAAAAATTGGTTAAATAAGTACCCATCTCATGCAATTTTTCTCAATCTGCATATTATGCGTTTAATAAGAAAAAAATAATAAAATAACTCGCATAAAACAAAAAAATATATAATAGTTTATTAGGTTTTATAATTTACTCCTCATAACTAAGCTTAAGAGATGTTACAAAACCGAAATGCCTGGCAACAAGGGAATTCGCCTTAATCTACAAAAGTACATCGAAGAGAGACGTACGATAACTCTGCATTAGGTAATTTTAATCTTTGAGAGTGACAAGGAACTTCGACATTGATTCTTCGTGAAGGATGAATCTTTGTATCAATGAATTATAGTGGTCACTCACCTAGATTGTTTGTATGCTCATATGTCACTTATGTCTTAAAGACAAAAGACTTTTACAAGACAAAGACATAACAATGAAAATATTACAACTAATACAATTAAAAATATTACAGTAGGAAGTATGTTGTATGCAAAAGTGTTTTGTGGTTGGAATTCTTCAAAGTGCATTGTTGCCTGCTTCGTAAACTCATTTACAGTAAAGTCAACTGCAAATCTTGCGAGCACTGTCGTCGGCATGCACCGCACTCGTGTGCGGCCACAAAACACGCGGTCTCAACAGTTGACATCAGTACGACGTATCTTTGGTTAACCGCATTTGATGTTTTGCGACTAAACAAAGCTTTCAGGTAAAGCTAAAAAAATACGGTAATTAATAAAATAAGAAACTTAGATAAATAGCTACTTAAATAGTAAGTTTAAGAAATGAAGTATAAATTAGTAAATTAAAATGTTATACAACATTATCTTAGGTATCTGGCCCAAAAAAACAGAGCTGGATTAGATTTGTAGGCCCAGTTAAAAATGTTCTATTTTTTGTCTGTTACCTTACTCTATCTAATATGAGTTTTTATGATCAGTTAAAACAAATATGTTCAGAGTGAAACAATTTATAACGATTTATACTCCCTATATGCTTTATATCTAAGAATGTAGCTTCAATATTTTGTTTCCTTTCGTCTACAAGTAAATAAATAAAAATGAAATTTTTGTTTTTCGTTCGTCGTACTTATATCTCAAAAACTAAAACTATTGTTGAGCAGTGTAATCCTTATAAAATTATGTAGTTATAATTCCGGAACCATGTTCAAAAAGCAATAAAAATAAAGCTCTTTTTATAGGCAGAGAAAAAGTCTTAAAATCTAATATCTTATTAATATTTTATTAGAACATTCATACACAAAAAAAATTAAAGTAATAAATATATGTAAACCATAAAACACTCAGAAACACATCTAGTTCATATTTATTTCATTTAAAAACGCCAATTTAAGAGACTCGCAAAAATTTTAACACACTTCCATGCTAGAAGTACCGCATTTCAAACTAAATTAACACGCCACACAATGTTTACTGCACCGTCTTAAAGTCAAGTGCGGCTTGTCACGGGTACGGAGTTAGTGGAGCCACTTGCTCACAATGAGAACCTTGAATTAGAGTGCAGAGCTATTCGCGAATTAGGTGAAATTTAAAGTTGCCTTAGAATGAAGATAGTCATAATAAAGTTAGACATAATTACTGCTATACGAAGTTATATTATACCAGTCAATGGTAAAAACAAGAAACGGCTGGTTTCTATTTACAGCATGAATGGGTCGGCTCTGGATAAGGTCGACGCCCTAAGAAATTACCAGAGTGAAATAACAACATAACTTAAGCCCGTGTTTTTTGTATGGTTTAGGATTCCGTAAGCCCTATTGTATTAATAAGGAATTGTATGTGGATCTTGAATCTTTTTTGAAATATAGATGTCGTGGGCGGCAGTCATCCACTTACTCAGGTGAACTGTGTGCTCATTTGTTAATGCCCTAATGTTATAAAAATAACTTAACAATATAACTGGAAATGAGGTATATTTTATTACATATTGAAAAACCGTAGAAAATTATTACAATGGACGTTAATGCCTTTTGGCATTATATCCCAGGCAACGCGGGCCAAAAAAAATAGTCATTGGATTAACAAATTAATGCAATTATAATATACATAGCTTTAACTTCGAAATAGCAACTTGTCTTTATCGAATATATTCATATCTATCAAATATGTATGTTAAAATATGTTGAAATACGTTTAGTATAAATTATATACTAATAACAGTAAATATATATTAAAGTAAAATATGTATACAACATATATTTTACTTTTATACAATAATGTATGCAATTTTGCGGGAAGTAGATATATGCAGATGGGTCAGGATCGTGCTTAGCGACTGACTATGTGCTATGTATCTATGTGGGATGTGATGATAATGACGACAGTATAAGATTGTATTGATAACAAACAAAAGCGCTATTTTCTTATTATTATTTTAAGTTGTATATTATGACGACAGTATAAGATTGGAGTGATAACAAACAATAGCGCTATTTTCTTATTATTATTTTGCGTTGTATATTATGACGACAGTATAAGATTGTAGTGATAACAAACAAAAGCGCTATTTTCTTATTATTATTTTAAGTTGTATATTATGACGACAGTATAAGATTGGAGTGATAACAAACAATAGCCCTATTTTCTTATTATTATTTTGCGTTGTATATTATGACGACAGTATAAGATTGGAGTGATAACAAACAATAGCGCTATTTTCTTATTATTATTTTGCGTTGTATATTATGACGACAGTATAAGATTGGAGTGATAACAAACGATATCCCTATTTTCTTATTATTATTTTGCGTTGTATATTATGACGACAGTAAAAGATTGGAGTGATAAGAAACAATAGCGCTATTTTCTTATTATTATTTTGCGTTGTAGAGTATGACGATAGTATAAGATTGTAGTGATAACCAAACAATAGCGCTATTTTCTTATTATTATTTTGCGTTGTATATTTAATCGAACTGCCAACTGAACTTTAACTGAAATGCCACAGTGTCGGTCAATGAGGAAGAAAGGACATTCAGCAGTTAAGCGAAAACTCTCAGTAAGCATTCTAAAGGGTATCTCAGAATGATTTTCGTTTGAATTGACCAATACACGCCAACCGCAGGTAGCAGGGGGAGGGGAGTGGACTCAAACGCTTGGCCGGCTTGTTATGTTTAGTAGCCATGAATCGTTTCACGGGATTACAGCGCGCGTTTTGCGTGAAAGCGTTTTATAAAAACAACGATTCCTACACTGTTGTTCGTCGTCTCTACAGGACATATTTTAATTTAAAAAGGTTAAGACATGTGTCAATTTAATTAAGCATTGGGTGTGTAAGTTTGAAGAGACTGGGAATACAATACCGGACAAATCATCTGGGCGTAAAAGGACATCAAGAACGAGCATGAACGTCGATCGCGTTCGAGAGTCTGTTATGGACGACCCATGACAGTCATTGAGATTGCGCGCATCTTCTCTTAATTTTAAGAAATCTACGGTTCATCACATTATTTCGAAAGATTTACATTTTCACAATTTTAAAATAAATGTCATACAAACGCCACAAGTAAATTTGTCATCGCATTAACCATCGTTGTTGCTTTACATCAGCTAGTGCCAGTTTAGAGCAGAACCAGTTTAGAACGCTTATACAGCCATTAAACAATTGCCAGACTGGCGTCGGTTATTTATAGCTTGCACAGTATGCACGCTCGCTGTTTATACGTTATTTACGAGCGGCATGCGTTATGAACGTGTAATGGCATGGCTGAAATCAGTAAAAAGCTTACGGTACACACCTAGTGTTTAGTTACTACCTACATTAGGTAAGTTAAAGCAGTGACGATTCAAAGACGATTTATAAAATTAGGTTACATAAAAATATCCAAGCAATATTCATAAGGCGCAGAAATATCTAACAAATAGTTTTTGTATATAGTTAACAATGTAACGAGAATAAATAAGAATTCTCCTTTTTACGATGATGCGTAGATAATGTTTCGTGACGGTTATAGTCGATCTGCAGGGATCTTTTCAAAATATGTTCAGTGTAGATATAAGAGTTGTTCAGTTTATAGTAGGTATTCGGTTTGTAAAAAATATTGTAATCTAAAGCAGAAAGTTCATAGTGTAAGCAATAGTGGCAAGTGGAAGATAAGGGAAAAAAATATTGCCGAGCATGTCAAAATTCAATTTTTGGTCCTTTAAACTATATTATTTAATTTCCACTTACCACACAGAAAATATTAAATAGGTTTAAATTAACATCTTCCACTTTAAGATCAATCAACCTCCAATTTCAAAATGAAATTTAGAGCGAGTTTTTTTACTTCTGCCCAATATTAAGGATGGTAAACGAGTACCAGTTCACTTTATTGTTATCGATGGCTGAAAAGCTCGTTACCTATACTTGTATCCCTAGATCCCTAAACGTAGCACACAGAGCAGCGTTATGTTGCCGTTTCCGGTAGAGACGACCCATAAATCGGCAGCAGTGGGCGCTATAATTGATAACTACCATCTAGTTACGTTTATGCAACAAAATAGTCCAACAGGTGGTTTTACAGTGTAGTCAAAATCGTAGTCAAAACTTGCAGTAAAATAATTTCTATTTTATTAGAATAAGTCGATTTATGATCTTTCAAGATTCTTATTGATGTTTGTGCTGTTAACCAATGCGGCTGCCACAGCTTCATAGGATTATGACTATATAACTAGCTCGTGGATTCGGGTTCGCTGCATGGGATGGAGAGTTCCTTACTTACCATGAAGCGCTAGTCTTTAACAGTGGTGGAGCTATACTGCGGTTTGTTTCTAGCTGCATAATGAATGGTTCAGCTAGACCGGGAGGACTATGCCCTCACAGAATACGAGCGTAAAATGGCAGGATAATGTTGCCGTGTTGCGTCTGATGAGTGCAGGGATCCGGAGACCTTCATTACTGGTGACGAGCAATTTCATCTCAGTCAAGGGTGAGAACGCATCTGCATTATGATTCGTTGTCAAAGATGAATAAAGATGTCATGGGCCACAGGAATCACTTATCAACAGGTGAACTGTGCGCTCGTTTGTTACTCTGAATGTAATAAACATAAAAAAAAACACGATTATGTCAGTCAATGCTTACTTTCCAACGAAGAATTAATCTGTCCATGTATTCTCCAGGTTGGAGAGTTGGTGGCGATGCCTATTCGGTACAAGGTACGGTATACACGGACCTACCATTGGACGGTCGTCACCTGTAGTCAGTAGCTGGTCCGGCAGAGTCTTCTCTGACACTTTATTAATCTATGGCGAGCAAATACGATGCAACGTCTTTTATACTCGTAATGATCAAATCATTAACCGTAGAAATGTAACAATAGTATTCGACAAATTATAATAATCAATATTGACTTTGTATTATACACGGATTATGACGGATTATATATTGACTATCACTGATTATTAACATTTCATTAAATTAATAATCAGTACACCGGAAGTTTACATGCGGGAGGCGTTGTTATTCTTTGGTGTTTGAAAACTAATGTAAATCGAGGAAAAAATAAAGAAACTTCATAATGAACAAAACTGGATCATTTAAATAATAACCAAACAATTGTGTTAATAATAAATTATGAACACAATTGTTAGGTGAACTGGCATAAGTAAGAAACAATTTAATTATAATAAAATCCATACGCAAATTAGTCATCTCTAAAGTAGATTAAAGTTAAAAATAAAGAAAACATAATATCAAAAAGTCGAAAAATGAAAATTAATTAAAATAAAATAATATGCTTAAAATTGATTCGAAAAACAAATCAAAAATATATTAGTTATTATGTCAACAATAAATTAGACTACATTAAAAAATTAGATGTTTCAAATCAGATAAGTCAACACTAAATATTTAGCATTTAGCAAACGTCTAATTAATTATTTTGAGACAGACTAATAATTACACTATTTTTATCTGCAATGCATAAAACATGATGAAAGTTTTAAATATCAATAGTTAATAACAATTAAAATAATGTTTGTGTAATATTAACAGGACTAACTAGACAGTTATGAATATCGGAATAGCTTTCTACGAGTATACGATACAAAAGTTACTTTCCCTAAAGTATAGTTTACTGTTATATATACAAAAATGAACTAGTAATTTCGCGTTATAAGTCATCACGAAAATGTCATGTCAAAATTAAACTTAAATCAATTTTTATATAAAAAATTGGCCATAAGAAATACCAGATTCGGTTAGGTATTTATATGAAAGGTTTGTGAACTTAAGGTACTACAGTACTCCGTCAATAGAAAGCACTCTCGCACAAACAACTTACTTAGATCAGATGCATTTGTAAGAACAAGAGCAAATTCAATCTTCCATTTCTATTCATCATGCAAAGAACTTTTGATTTGCAATATAAAGTATGGTAATCCAATTTAATATTGCAAGAGACTGCTCGAGAATAATGGTAAGATATTTTATTTCAACCATATATTATATTGAAACACTTTATTTAGTTAATTTATTAAATGTAACAGATAAGTAATACTTCGAAATCTTAACATATGCGATAAAATTTTCGAATTATTACCTAATATTTTCGTTTAAAACAATTTTAATTGCGATTTTGACTTGGAGCTTTGGATATGCAAATATTTTTGCTACAATTCGAATAAACGAGGACAATATGATCGGTATATCTGTCATATTAGTTTTATTTCATATATATACCTAGTCCGGCCATAAGTTCTGTTAAAAATAAAAATGCATTTTTTTTTATGAAGTAATGTAATATTATTAAAATTTATATCTACATATATATTAGTCAGTCAGAAAAAAATAAAAAAATAACGAAATTGCCACCTTTGGCTTTTATACAGGCCTTTAATCGTTTGGCCACGAATCTATGGATTTACACACTGTTTCCAAGGGTCCACTACTTGCTCCAAAGGTTTTTTAAGAGACTCAATGTCGCCGAGTCGTTTAGAGCAGACCATGTCCTCTAAAGCTGACCATAATTTGAAGTCGTTGTCGTTGGGTTGAGGTCTGGGCTAGATAAGGGCCAGTCTTCAGCTCTTATGAAGTCCGGAACGTTGGTTTCAAGACAGGCTTGGGTAGTTCGTGCCTTGTGACCAGGTGTAGAGTCCTGCTGGAGAGTCCACGGTATTTTTTTAAAAAGTGTATTGCTGAGAGGTTTCACAACATGATCAAAGACTGTATCTTGATACACTGGCTGAAGTTTTGACTCCTTTTTCACAAAAATGTAGTTTAATGTTAGTTAGTGACTCCTTGATAAGACACGCCCCACCATACCATCACTGACGCAGGATGATGACCACGTCGTACCTTTTCGACTACTTGAGTAGCTTCTTTAGGACTCTGAGCGTACACTTTATCATTTTGCTTATTGTAGCGTTCTTCAATCGTGAAATTTTTTTCATCGGTAAAGAGGATATTTCTGTGCCTTTCACCTGCGTATCGCGACAGAAGGCGTTTTGATCGATCCACTCTCTTTAATTGTAAAGATTGATTTAGGGCATGTCCTGTATATCGACGATTAGCACCGAGCTTCAGGTCTTGTTTTATAATACGCGATAGAGTCCTAGCGGGAATCTTCATTTCCCGCGATAAAATTTTTTGCTTCCTAATGGGGTTTCGACGAAATCTACGAATTCGAATTCTTGCTTTAACAGCATTAACAGCCTTTGTAGTTCTAACAGCACGTAGTAGTATTGTTGTATCTGTTGATAGTACGATATACGAACATACGGCTGATATCAAGCTTTTGAAGTGCCTGGAACATGACCAACGGCTCCATAGCCACTTTGTGCAAGGCGATCACTGCAATTCTATTTTCTATAACACCCCATTCCATATTGTAATTTGATAATGAACACGAAAAAATATTATATAGTTTTTAAAATAATATACGTGTTCCAAATTCAAAATCATTTTATGTAACAGTATTTATGGCCAGACTAGTTATACTGTGAAGGTGGGATTTATTATAAAAGAGAAAGTAAGAGACGCGCTGGAAAGAAACCGGTGGAAGCAGAACATCCACTCAAGATGCAACCCTGATGGTTGGACCCTGGACCACGATCCTCAGACATAAGGGACCGACCCTAGATATATATATATCGCATCGCATCACCAATTCACTGTTAAACATAGCCCTCCCCGCAGACAGAGGACCAACATCGAACTACAAAGACGGCCAACTGCAGCCATTGACTTACCGTATACTCGCATGTCGTCCTACAATGCGATTATCTAGCTTTCCATTATATATGTACATAGCTTGCCACCTTTCTTCCAATATACGTACTAGCTATCTACGTTTGTATATAACACACAGTCAGTGTGATAAGGATTTCACTTTTAATGAAAATATAATTCATCAAATGGTTTTCATGTAAAGCCAGCGTTTGGCCAACGAATTAAAGGAAACGCAAATTGACAGAGAACGAGCTATCTGTGCAGTTATATTCATTGCATATTCCCAAAAATATATTTTTTATAATAACATGACGGCGATAATTACAGTAACATTTACGAAGAAAAGTAAAATAAGTGAAACCTACACATCACACAAAGGATTGGTGAGGAGCGGATGTTGAAGCTAATGACGTGGTGGAGAGTAGAGGAGGCGAGGAGAGGAGAGGGTAGGATATAAAACTGATTGTTTTGGTTGGCGGAGGTTCACTTCGTTGTCAGTAAAGCAAAATCAAGTGTGCATAATAATTAAGTGTGTTCTTTTTTTTTTAATTATCAAATATAAAATAGTCAGTTAGTTATATAATATTTCTTATGAATGAATTAATGGTGCCATTAATATTAACACAAACATAATGTATGTTGATTTTTGCCGTCCCTAATTTAAATCGATGGAAAATTTCTACATTGGTAAATTCTGCAATATTTGTAACATCTATAGGTCGGTCAGACCTGGTAAGAACTACGCTCCTATATTTCGTTACACAATTACAGGTAATGAGGCATACAATCACCAAGGGTGGCAACGGTTGTACATCTAGAATCTTTAGTGAGGATGGATATACATGTCGTGGGCCGCAGTTATCACTTACCGCCAGGTGAGCTCGTGTCACCACAAAGGACAAAACACTATTATCACATAGATTTAATCACAATTTATATGTTCCGATTTGAACAACACAAATTAAGGACCCTTTTATATATCTACAAAGGCAACATATTGTAAAAGCTTAATGAATACGTGGTATTCTCTGGACGAAGACTAATTCGTTTAAAACGCTCCAAAATACTTAATGCTCAGTCTTCGAGACCAGTGCGGCTTGTCTGATCGTGCAGAGTTCGTGAACTCCTTTCCTTTGTTAACTATGTTTACACCGAATTGGGGCCAGTTTAGAACAATCCTTGAATTCATTGTTTAGCCGGACTGGAGTATAAATGTTTTAAATTAAACTTGTGGTGAACGCGGTAAACGAGCAAACGAGTTTCCCGATACAGGCACCGATATAATTTCTAATTGAAATTTAAAATATGGATTTCAATGTCGACGACGGTGAAAAAAGACATATGGAGACATCGTGAATGTTTAAGAAATTATTTAAAAAGTCGTGGAAGTATAAAGAACGCCAATTTGCAGAAGTTCCGTGCAGCGACTGCTCCAATATCTTCTCTCGAGAGAAGGCGTATTTCCAGTAGTAGATATAAGTATACTCTCTGTGTATAATGAGATCTACTTATGTAATGGAATCTATATGTATAGGCCGTTACTTCACTTTACAGCGGTGAATATGGATGAGTAGATTATAATGAATAGTTTAAAGAACTTTGAGCATGGATAACATTTCCAACAGTAAAACGTTTATGTAAGATTTATTGTCGTCCTGTAAGGGAAAACTTTTTATGAAAATAAGGGTGACAAAGAAATAGCTTACGATGGTAAATAAACAGAGCAGTCCATATATTTGCGATTAAAAAGACAACGAAGCTTTCCTTCTTTCGCATCGCCAGTCATTGTAGGCCTCCTTTATATAATAAGATCGAAAATATGACACTGTTTTATAAAATCTTGAAAAAGGGTTTCTATCAAATGTGTCAATTAATATTCAAGGGGCAGAATCGATCTTAATATAAAGATACCTGGGTATCTTTTGAATAATTTAGACGAACTGATTGATGTATAGGACTTACGGTGTCTATACATTTTGGTTTTAAAAAATAACATAAACGTTATCGGGAGATTGCTATAACCATCACGCTGGGCTCTAGCAGCCTTAATTAAAAAGCAAGTTTTAATTAAAAAATATGACTTACGTTCCACGAATCGATTCGTTGTAGTGTTGCGGTTTCTAAAATGCGAAGGTGAAGAAAAGGGCGAAAAGTTAACCAATAACAATTATATTATATTAAATTGTAAGGTGTAGTACAAAAAAAGACACTTTCTCTCTCTTGCCTTATGGTACAAATTCCTTATTCCAATTGCAAATTCTCACTTGTCCCTCGTATTAGCTCGCTAGATTAGCGCAGAATACTAAATGTGTTCTATGCGTATTCGTTAACCCGCGTTACTTATTCTTGTCACGTAACGCAGGCTTCAGATTGCGGAGGCCAAGTAATCTATTGAGAGACACTGGCCGATCATGAATGCAATCTAAAGGCTATTCTATTTTTTAATGTGATTTAACTATGTTATAAAATTAAATATTGCAAAGCGAAAAGACATTTTTATTCTTTTTCTTCTATGCATCTATCTTATGCATCCTTGTGTATATCTAGTAGTTAATCTTTTTTAGAATAAATATCGCAACACAAAGGGCTTCTTTATTCATAAATGAAACAAAAGTATTTGTCGATGCGATACCTATGTGTATGTATGTAATTTTATTTCAGGGGAACCGAAAAGCTTTTTTATTTTTTCTAAAATTTGTAACGATTCGAAAGTAGATAGAGCTGTTTGGTCAGCATATAATGTTTAAAGTCTATTACTGATTGTTATTCTATGCTACAGAAACTAGATCGCACTACGTACTAATAATATTACTAACTTTATTTGACACTTATTTCGAAATAAAGTAGTAAAAAAGTTATTTGTTCCCAAAATGTCAAAATAAAAATGGCTCTAGTATTGTTTTCCCAAACAAAAACCCACAACTAATTCACCAAGTAGAAACCGCAGTCACTTCCTCAATTCCTGGCACTGCTTTCCGCAAAACACAAAATAATAAAAGTTTTATAATAAATTCTGTCAAATTTTTGTGGTATGTAAAGTTTACATAGATGGAAAAGTTCTTTTACAAAAGGTTCAAACTTTTCTAGAGACGACCAAGACAAATTTTATTTTATTTATTTTCTTTAATTGTTATTACCCATTTCTTTTTATTATTAATTTCGTAACAGTTATTATTCCTCCTTACTTCTAATATAGCTTAATTATTTTATAATTATTTTTAATATATTTTTTAAAATAATAATTTTTCGCGTTTACTGTTGATAATTTAAAATGAACTTCAATATAGTTTTTTTAACTTTAATTTTCTTTTTAATTGGCAATTTTATTTAACTTTAAATATTTGAACATAGTTGGAATATCCAAGATTACAGTGAAATAAAAGTTCAGAATTCATAGCGGCATTCGATTCAAATTGTAGCTCCGAACATCATGGCCACTAACGAACCAAGTCTAAATTACACTGCTTGCATAGAACACACCGAGAGACGGTCCGACTATTCAAAAATTGCTTTTCAGTAGCAATGCGAATGATCGGAATTCGATACTTTTGAAGTACCTTTTGACGTGGACTCTTATTCCTGGAATAAGGCACTTATGATAAATATCTTCCACTATTCGTATGTTTAGGGTGGTCTATATTTTTCTTTCTTTGTTAATACATATGATATTAACGCTAATTGATTACCATTGCATCTGCTGTTAAATTTAGATGTGCTCACTGACGATAAAGCTCCAACACTCTATATAATATTGGGACATAATAAGCCCAAGGTGAAAAACTTGCAATTTCTGTAGACCGATTATACCTAATTAATTTTATTATTATTTACTAAAAGAACTTGTAAGAGCTTGTTTAATTTATCACTAACTTATTAATATTACAGTATGCTAGCAAGCAAGCTAAGATGAAGCGAAGTATTACCTTAAGTTTTGCACGATAACACGGAGTTTTAGTCTTCCGGACGTAGCAGAACTCATTTTGATTAGTTTATGAGGACGGAGTGCAGGGTTCACTCGGTCGAACTACTCGTAAAAGTTCATTTTGCATCGTTATTAGTCAAAACAAAAGGCATTAACCTTAAGATAATTTATAAATTACAATTTTAAAGAATGCTACCATAATAACATTACTAACATTCCTAGCAAGCTTAAATGCTTTTGCTAAGAGATGGTTTACGACAATAGTAGAAAGGCAGACTCGAAACTACGACGTTAAGTTTCGCAGACTATAGGCATTTATAGCTTAACGGGTTGCGGCCGTTAAGCTATAAATGCCTTTATTATTATAATAATATATCAAAGATGATACTGATTGAATCACGTTAATGCAATCTTTAAAAATAGTAGCAACAGTTATTTAAATTGAATTCAAAATTTGACCATAAACTTTTATTAACTAATACTAACTCAACAGTGGTAAAGCCACGACGCAGTTTGTTTCTAGCTACTGCATGAATTTTTCGGCTCGACCGGTGAAGGGCAAAGCCCTCACAGAGTACCAGCGTAAAATAACAGCATAACGCTGCTGTGTTTCGTCTGGTGTGGAGTGTAGGGATTCGGAGACCTTTATTACCGATGACGAAGCTTTCCTATCTTAGACATTAGGGGAGACAACGCATCTGCATTATGATTGGAGCATGAATGTTGGGGTCATGGGCCGCAGCAATGTCTTACCAGATGAACTGTGTGCTCATTTGTCAACCTAAATACAACAAAGAAAAATTACCTTTTTGTTGTAAATTTATAAGGACGTTATTAACTAACATTTTATCTTGCGAATATATACATATACAAGTTATTTAAAAAGAAGAAAATATTTTTTATTACTTTTACTGTGTTCAGTCAGCCGACATGTATTCCGAAACTCTAACATATTTCAGTAGGCAAAAAAATAATTACGGCCCGTGTACGGGACGCGGGAGATGCGTATCTACGTGTCGTTCGTTTTCCGCCTTACATCTAAGGGTTACCTCAGCTAGCCGTTAGCAGTTAGCCGATACAAGTAAACGATGTCAATATCAGTCTTTTAGTGAAAGGCTATATATTTGTTCCATTCGCGGTCACTATACTGGGTCCGCAGGGTTTTCCGGCTATAAAGTTTTTAAAGGAACTAAAGTTACGGCTCGGAATTACCGCACGGCGGGTGACACTAACGGTAATTCCGAGCAATAAATATATATAATTCTAATTGCAAATCAATATATATAATTATTATTATAAATAAATTATTAATTCCTGAAAGTAACCGATTAAATCTAGCTTGCGATTTTGGTATCTTATTACGAGGAACAGAGCTTCGCGATTTTAGTTTTTAAACATTTGTAAAACAATATTATAATGGATAATAACTCGATGGGTTTCTAAACATATTTTCATGAAAGACGGTTCAGAATAAGTATCCAAACGAAGCACCAAGAACCCCACGCTCATAGGATGCATATTGTTATAACAAAAGCAAATTTAATCCTCCGTCTTTTGTGCTCTCTGCACTGGCTTCCAGCATTTAAAGCCGCGAGATGGAGTCTAATATTATATTTTCATATCGTAAGAGGTTTAATTTGCCTCTAAAATACCTCATGCATGTTTTAATACAATGAACGAAATGTATAATGAAAGATTTTCTTTATACATATCGTTCATTTTGTTAATACATTCTATAATGATTTTGTTTTCAAGGGTGACAAACAAGCACACAGTTTACTTGAAGCATTTCCTTTGACATTTCTTGTATTTTCATGGTACTTATATGAGAATTGCATAGTTTGAATATGTTGTATTTTCTTCTTCTTTCTCTGCGGGCTGTATAAACTCACATCTATTTTCAACGAAAAATCTAAATTACGGTTCGTTTCCAGCACTTGAGTACAATCCCCTATTCTGATCCCTCAGTTACGATATACAGTAGAATTATGATATGATTATTACTATTCAAATAAAGCCAGTATCTAGATGATGAACCATCTCGGAATACGTCCACTCATCTCTTATTAGTTGCAGCCTAATCAGATTAACAAAGATATGTATCTAGACCACTTAGGACCTCAACCTGTTGTCAAGCGTTTACCTACCATATACTAAAACCTTTGCAATAGTTTCACTGAATATATAAAAGGAAGAAAGGAAGGAAGAGAACTCGAGTTGAGTTCGTACATGTTATGTATTTACTTTGTTTACATAATTGTATCGGTTCGATTTCTGTGTTATATTCCTCACAAGGAAACCGAGGACCCGCGACGAAGATGTGCATTACAAATTTTTATTTTTCGAGTTTGGGTGTCCTCGCAGTTTTAACATAGACATTACATCGGCCTAAGACTACGGAAGTAGAAAATTTTGTGTTTCCACTTCCGACGTTACATCGATGCGCAATAATATATACGCAGATGATGTTATTTAATCATAATAAGAAGTTATGACGGTGTATATTACCGTGGACGGAAACGACCAGAAGTTCACCTTCAGGTTTCATTAACCATGGTATAAGAAGTTACAAATGCTCTTGATCCTTCAGTCGATTTCATTCTATCTTAATAAGTTCCTATACAATAAATAATTGAAATGAAATATCTTTATTTAATATAGAAGCATTACACGTATTTATTGATTGTCGAAATATAGTTGTATTTACCGGTACGGAAAACAAAAGCCAGTTCTGAGAAGAAAATTTTAAGTTTATTTAAAAGTTCATTCTTTAGTCTAAGTTACGTGCGCAACGCTGACAAAGTCGCCGGTATAGTTTATGACAGGTAAATTTGTAATACCTACATTTAAGAAGAAGAGAAAAGCTATTTAAATTATTGGAAAACAATTTAATGAAATTCATTTTCCAACTCTCGAGTGCAGGCATCATTTGCAAAGTCTTGACATTCCGATGCTCTAATGGACGAAAGTTTTATAAATGGAATTCTGTTTTTAACAATGTCGGCATTGTATTCAGAAGTAAAGAAGAAATGTACGATTCAGAAGCTTCATTTAAACCGTTGAATTTCTTTCGCCGATAAATTCACGATTTTTATACATTTTTTTTCTATTACCAAAACGTAATATACTCAACTAACTTACTCTATATATGCTTAATTTATATATTTTTTGATCATAATTAATATGGACATTTTTGTATAACATGGGTTTTACAATTATAGATATGGAGAGAATTAATATCACATGCTTTTACACAACTTTTACGGCGCATAAGCATCTACTTTACTCTACAACAAAGTCAAAACACAAACGCGATGTCATCTGTCGGGATTAAGATTGGGCATGTCTCGCTATCAGAAACTAGGTATATATACGGGAGACCCTACACTTATCAAATTAAACATAAAGGAGATATACTGCTTTATCTAGCATGTTTTTCTATGAAGGGGTAGGAATTCTTCCCAAACCGATTTCTGTTTCAGCACAGCAGTACTGGGAAAAAAAATGCACAAGGATTAATTAATATTATATATATTAATAAATAAAATTATTAATGCGAATATCGGAAACTTTTCCTAGCTTTGCGAGTAAAACTGTTCTAGACATGTAAATTGATGTAACAATCGACGTAGACATAAATAAGTGAATAATTTTTCACTGGAAATCGAATGCACACTGCCCGTCGTGCCTGTCAAGATTGTTTATATTGTTTTTGAGTTTTTTGAGATCAATTTAAAACTCTATTCCTATATTTCAAATAATATGTATGTTTAAATATTTCTTTTTCACCTTATTTACTATGGAATTTATAGAACGAGTATAGATGAGACGAGTAGTTTTGGTATAAGCGGGAGCGAAGCGTAAATAAAACATGTTCGTGCATCGATGGCAAAGAGCCAAAAGAGGGAAACAAATCAATCACAGGGTACTAGGAAAATAAAAGGAAAGTATAAGATATGCTATGTTAAAAAGTTTGTGAGATATATATATATATGCATTAAAAACACCAAGCATAACACATTTCCTCTGAATCAAAGGAAAATCTACAAAGAAAGGATACAATGATAATATATGTGAGTCTTGATGTCTGATGATGGAAAGGACATGAGAAAAATTAAAAAATGATACAGAATAGTATCGATGCTGTCAAAGTGATATCGTTAAAACTATCAAGTTTATTTAAGTATTCATTTATTTGAGAAAGAGCTAACATCTCAAAAGAAAAATAAGTTATTGAACTGTTATGTTGCCACAACAAGAAACTATAACAAGAGGAGACTGCGCAATTAATTACCTAAGTAACTACAGGCAGTTGTTCGATAACGGCGGCGCTCGGCAGTTTATGTTGGGAAATAAAAGTTTTTAAAATAGTGTGTAATGTTCAATGTCGACTGTGCGAGATTTTGATTTTGCTATTTTTTACTATATTTGGTGACTAACCAGCAAACAGTTCACTCTACGATAAATGGCTCATATGACTCGTGGCTCCCACCTGGTGACTGTCTGCTAACCCACCTGGTGTTAAATGGTTATTTAGACATTTATTACAGAAAACACTAGCTCAGTAATTGCCTATTTTCTATTCTCATGAATACTCCCACTTTATTCTCCGAAAATATAAATCTTTATTTATAATAAATAAATAAATAAAAATGTTTATTTTTTTCCATACTAGTCCAATAACAAACTTAGGATGAGATCTTCTAGTAAGCAAGAATATGCTTGTGTGAGAAAATCTCGCTCTTCAAAACAAGGTTAATGAAATAAAACAAATTATACAAAAATAATAAAAAAAACTTAAATAGGTAAGTACCTGAGCAATTTTATGACAAGACATCTTTTAATATAACTCAAGAAAGAAAATAGAATATATATATTTATTAAAATTAGGTGTAAATATTGTTAATCTTCTAATCTATGTTAGTTAGGTCTTGGTTGTATAATAAATTTAAGCTAACAATAAAATGTACGTAAGTTAAATGCAAAAAACTATGATTCGATTCGGAGAAATGCGTGTAGACGATGAAAGACGGATAATCGAGTTGTTTTTTTTAAATTTATTTTAGTGAGTTTAGAACATTTAAAAAAAAGAGATAAATTAACGGCCTATATAAATAGCCATATATATAAACATACATAGGCAGCAGACGTCTGAGATGGAATGCGACGATAGTTCGCCTATGTAGCCCACATTGCGTCCGCAGTGGAAAATGGCATCACGGGCTGTTTTCGTGACAGGACCATACGTCGCATATTTTAAGGGATTGGTATCAGAAAAGACATCGCGTGTGGCAATTATACAACTCTTAACAGAACCTCAAAGACATATAACTTGTAACTTAAGTGCAAGTGCTTCCTCGGTCGCCGCAAGAGGTCGCCCCGTGCAATTAGCGGGGCGGCCACAGTTGGCGTTCGCGTCAAGTTTTAATAGCGAGCGTCGAGATAAGAGCCCCGGAAACTCGAGGACGGTCCTTAATTTAATAAGTAATGTTTTAATATCGCGGCTGGACTAACTCTAGATATCAATGGTCTTCCTCCCAAAACTTTATTAGTTATCTAAGCTCGATTTGGCCTACTAATGAGAAATAATACATTTGGCATTGTGTGCAAAATGTATTAATATATATTTGAATTTTTATATGTATTTCATTTTACTCTATGATTATTTGATATTATCCAGAATATTACATATCGAATAAAAAAATAATACAGTTTTGACTTATTTTGAATTCTTAACGTTTAGAGTGCTTTGTCATAGTTAACCCTAGCTATTATCAGCTGTTAATTTTAATTTTTGATTTTAAGAATTCAATGCATTAAATCTATTAAAAAACTGCGTTACTCATCATTTAACTCCTTATTGCAAAACGTGTATACTTTGTATTTTCGTATACATATAGTACTGTATATATGTGGTAGTGGACATAAAAGGTCTGCTGTTTTGACCGGTTTAAATATTATTTCTTTGAAATGAAACAAATAAATTCAATATTGACTTTATGTTTAAAATCGCTTCTTTGAAGAGAAATATACTTAACTTAAAAAATAGAATGAGAAAAAATATTCAAATCGGCGCGGCGGGGGAAAAGGAATTGTTATTTTCACAAGATGACATCTGTGACATCTGTCAACTTGACTGTCAGGTATAAATTAAAGCTGGAAAGAGGTGTCAGTACCAAAAATGTTAGATTTACAGTGACAGTAAAAATAATTAAAATTTAAGTTTAAAGATGTAATCAGTTTCTTACAATATGAAGGTCTGGGTTATGTCACCAGTAATAAAGATGCAGCTAGAAACATATATATCTACGAGCTGGAAGGGTCAGCGTAACTGAAGTAGAACTACAATGTATACCTTTACGATTAGAAGGGAAAAAGGGCGTTACTATGTGAGACAATTTACTACCTTACCTTTTTTTAAGACGCTTGATTATAATAACCATAAATTTACAGTGGTCGAGCTACGCTTTAGCTAGTTTATAGAAATACCATTACAACGTACGTATTACAAAATACAAGCGTCAAATGATACCTCTGATAATGATGATAACTGTCTGTATGGTGATTGTAGAGAACCCGGGAAACCAATTACTTGAACGACACATGCCGTCTCTATCCTCAGGGGTGAAATCACATATGTATTTAGAACCTTAGTTGGGGATGAACGTAGACGTCATGAGCTGCAGTCATCATTTATTATCAGGTGAATTGTGTATTTGTTCTTCACGCCTTATATAATAATAAAAAACAAGTATAAAAAACTTTCAACCACGCAGCTGGTAACATAAACATTTTGTATTTTTAAATAATTTAAACGTGCTTTATACTGTGTAATGTGATGTATATATGTATAATTTATTTGTGTAATTACGATAAGAACGACCTCAATTTATTAAACTATAATTTGAGATTAACCTAGTAATTTCAAAACACAGGTCGCACTAATTACAGTTTGTGTGGTAGGTTAATATAAAATGATTCTCTCTCCTTTATTATAAAGAACGTTATAAAATTATGAAAGGTCACAAACACCGGCGTTGAAAATTGGTTGACGTATCAAATATGTATATATATAAATATATATATGCAAAAAATATAATTCTACATATATCCCCGTCTACATTTGCAGGATAAAAAGAGACTAGTATATAAATAATAACCACTTTATGAAAAGACTACGAGATGAATTTGATTGTAGCGACAACTTAGTAGCTTTTATAAATAAGTTATATTTGTCAAACCCTTATACTCGGTTTAAAAGCTTTAACAATATGCCCGCGACTCAGCTCAGACCGTCGTGTCCTTTTATTGATTTCTGCTTAGGAAGTGCAGCAGCTGGCGTATTCTATGTGTTTTTACCAGTCTAGCTTTCCGCCGGTATAAGATAATATTACGTACAAATTGAGTTTCAATTCATTCTTTTAAATACAATAAGTTTAAGATATAAGTTTTTCAAATATTTGGCTAAATTTTAGGCATACATGGTACAATACTTACCTGGTACCTCCATGCCACGAATGTCACGTACCGAAACATCTCATTCGCAGCACGTATCACGGTCTGGATTGCGGAGACCGTACCGCCCGGTGGGCACCAAGCGCCCGGGGAACTCTTTAGGTAATCACCTGCAGTGGACTTCACAATCACTGGGCAGAACCAGGTATTTCAATTTTAAATTATAGATCGATACATCTTCAATTCTAAAACGCTGATGTTAAAAAGCATTGGGTGAATTAGGGGTAGAAAAGTGAACGAGTTAAAGTGATTTTGTGCAATCACTAATTGTTATCAACCAGTATTAAACTAAATCATCATAACCAAGGTGGGATTATAAAGCACATCGTCGAAATTAAGTAAAACGGGAGTCGTTAAATTGAAACATTAAATGAAAATAAAGATAGTGTAAAACCGATTAAACAAATAGAGTAGGCCACTGCGGTTATAAAGATGAGGATATTTTCTAACCCATTAGTAAGATCAGATGCCACTTTAAAAGTAATCGCTTGAATAAAAATAAGGGTCACCAAATAAAATGCAATAGTGCATTTTTAATTTAGTAAAAGTGACGAAATAAGAAGCTAACTCTGGCTTCGTGTCATTCTCTGCTATTCACACTGAAAATGCTACAGAGCAGAATATTTATGTGTTTACAGTATACACGTTTATATATAAAAATACATCCCTTTGGTAGGATAGGTATTAAATTAGTATTTTTTCAACATTGTCGGTAGGCTTTTCAGGATATCTTTTGTCAGAAAATTATTTGTTAATGATTTCTGTTCTGTTTTTAAAGATGGTTACTTTCCCTAAATGTGGAGCAATTGTGCAAAATTGTGTAATACATGTAGCATTACAAATGTGGGAGATTCTTTCGTAAGGTACGAACAACCGTGCTATAACCTAATAGTAGAATAGAAAGCTAAAGAAAAACCAAATAGAGTTTCTACTTGGAATTACACCTTATTATTACCCAGCTTATTAAGCGATTGTCAAAATTATTTCTCTGTACAGTAAAGAAGGTAGAATTCATTGTTAGTAGAGGAGGTTTGCAATGAGATTTGCGATTCACCACTTAAAGGAATATGGTTTGAAACGCATAAATATAACTCGAGTACTAATTAAAAACTAATTTAAAATTCATATCAACTAAATACATAACCACGTGCTTGTAAGTTTTTGAAACTAAGTAATTAATCCAGTTTCAGTTTCTGTAGCCGACCGACCATACTCGCCTACATTTTCCACTCAAATTTGAAAACAAATTTGTTTATTAAACGACCTTATTAATGAAGACTATTCCGAACAAAATCCTACCCATAAACGATGTATGACGAACTTTGAAGGAAATCTCAAATTTAGTATTAATTTACCGGCGTAGCAAAGTTACGCCGTCTGACGTCTACGTCGACGGAGTTCTACATAACGGCTCAATAAGTAGGTATAAAGTCACTTGATTTGCTGCTACGTTGGAGATGCATGTAGCGCTTACTGCGTAATTGCTACGCTTGAAGACGGCCATAAGCTTCTACACATAGCATAATTCATTTAAATTAGATTGCCTATGTAAAACATCTCAACCAATCAACTTATATACGTATATTTACATACTTACGTTGAATCGATTGTACCATTTACGTAGGTGGACTAAAGATCGAATAGTCGTAGGTTCCAATTTCAGCCGATTTGGATCAGATTTTAGTGAATGCCTAAAAATGTACGAAATTCAAAGTTTTATCCATATTAACCATTAAAAATAAGAACAGCGTAGAATGCGATTAGAACTATGCAAACGATGTATGTATTATACTCGTACAAAGCTACCCCCCATGGATTACCACGAAGCACGATTCTGAGCCAACGGCATTCGACTTCCCCCAAACTTGGATATCCTTTCCCTCCTTCAAATGACCGATGGTTCACAAGTTGACAAGTTTTGGAGTATCACGCATGGCAGTTGAATTTACAATCAAGAGTGAAGAGTGAATACTGCTCCTATCTTTACCAATCTTATTACTTTATCTATATTTTATTTATAAGGGTTGTACCGCCAACTGCACCCATAAGAATCGGCTACAAATACAAACTCATACATGAGATTGTTTTTTCTATTTAACGCTACGTTTACGTTGCGACACATCATTTCTATACATGGAAATATTGGAGTATTACTTTTTTTTGTAATGAGGGTGACGAACGAGCACACAGTTCATCTGATGGAAAGTTATCTCATGATATGATAATCTATTGTATAGGGATCAAAATGCAAATGCTTTGTTTATCCTTTGTGCTAAAATGGGCTACTTCG
Source organism: Teinopalpus imperialis (assembly GCA_029286865.1). Taxonomy (NCBI): domain Eukaryota; kingdom Metazoa; phylum Arthropoda; class Insecta; order Lepidoptera; family Papilionidae; genus Teinopalpus; species Teinopalpus imperialis. The sequence continues at coordinate 15,596,444 of JAGSMU010000020.1, read as the reverse complement.
TTGCTAGTTATAATCATTTAAATTTAAATTTGATGTTTTAACATATTCAAATATTTATGAAACAATTTCAAAAGTAGATTACCATTTTCACTTGTAAACCATTCAAATGTGAAATGTTCCTTTTTATGCCGCGTTTAAATGTCTACGTTTTATAGTCCCTTCAGTTTTATTAAATTGTCCTTATTAGTCTCATTAACTAGCTGCTCGCTTTTATTTCATATTGTTTTATTATGAGTTGATAAAGTACAAGTATACCGGTTTTTACGATTAAAATCACGTTTAAATACACAGTTGAAATGTCCGTTTTAACGTAAATATTTTCTAGCCTGTTATTTATCTCTGAGTCGCCGTCATCGTGTTAGCTGTACCTGGTTAGGCGTACTAGATATAACGAACTGCTCTTAATTATAAGAATGTCCTGTACATATTGCATTGATTTACGAGACTAACTTATTTTTCATTAAAGGTAAACGTAACGTCTGAGTACGTCTTTTGAACTGCAACGAAAGCTAAACTAATAAAAAGCGGCAATGCATGAAGTTAAAACTTATTAACACTGACGGGTGATTGCGGCTTATGTTATCTAAAGTGGTTGTTAATAAGTAAAATAGTTCTTGATATAAGTCATATTTAACAAATTGAAGTAACAGAGTATATGATTATAATTTGGTGAGTTAATTGTTTAAGTAATATTTTTGAGTTCTTTTATTTAATTACTAAATGTTCTTACAAAATACATCTTTATTTAATCACAAATGAATTGCTACTACTATGATTGAAAACTCTCTTCTTTTAGCATTTTATTACAAAACAACAAAGAAAAAATATTTAGTTCAGAGCGAACGGATTGCTATTTACAAAGCCGCTATTTCTACAGAGAATTTTGAACAAAATAATTATTAATTCAAAACAAAGTACTAAATAATAAAACTAATCGTCGACGGGACTCAATGTGACTCGAGAATTAATTAGTACCGATTTTTTTCTCTATGCGATCACGAACGGCTCCGAAATAATTTGCAAACAGTCACAGAATCTTCCGCTCCGACTACTCGACGTTGTTCTTTTATTTGAAACATAAGCTAACAAAGATCAATACGTTATGCCCTTTTGATATATAAATTAGGTGATGTAATAAATGTAATTTTTTTCATTAATGCTATTAGGAGTTACAAACGAGCACAATGTTCACCTAATGGACAGTGGTTCTTGCAACGCATGACATTTACGTTCATATTTGATAAGGAACCATTACTCTTGTAAGGTAGATACGTTAACGTCTGAGGAGTATGTCCTCAGATGTTACCGTATCTTACACAGCTTATCGTACGCAGCACGCCTTTTATTATAATTTGTGAACGCTTAGACTTTGCCGTCGTTTTTTAAGTGTTGTATATTGGGGTACGAAGAGGATGCTAACCTGTTAACGAGGATGACTCGATGCTCGCTGTCTACAAGACTGCTGCACTCGAACACGTGTTTACGAAAGTAACAATCACAGAGGAGCGAGTAGCAAAGGGCCTCCCGTAGGTGGATTTAAAGTGGTGCTCAGACTACTATCGAATAGGGCGCAAGCCTTACGATCTACAGTTTCTTTACAGAACTACCACGTAAGTAAGTTTTTATAAAATGCCTTATTATTATTATATTGTATGTGTTGCTATCTAAATTCCGTCATATATTCTCATTCTTTCTTGAACTATATTTCAATATAGCGTAGCAAGAAAGAAATAGATCAATTATATATTTTATGTCTTTTAACAATGTTGCCTGAACTCCGGATGTGTATGACGGTTTCTAAGGTTTACGGTAAATTGTAGTTGTATAAAAATCCATCAAACCTACGAAGTAGTTTGAAGAGGAGATAAAGGAGAAGGACTAAAAATGTCGTTGCCTATTAAATTTTGAAACTTTATTTACAATTGTTCACTGTGAAACGAGAAAAGAAAAAGCAATATAAAAATTTATCTAATAATTAATTAACTTTGACTTGCTTTGCTTTCCAGATTTACGTTGCTACGTGATTATAACAGACCGTTCCTATGTGTTCCTGCGTTTATATTGCATTGATGTGTGAGTGCGAGTTCTGATTGTAATTTACATCCACAAAGTAAAGGCTAAATTGGATTGTCGGTGGAGGACCGCGCTCCGTTTTGACCGAGCACCGCGGCTGAGTATTTACTAGGTGTACGTAGGTTATTTTTCAAATATAAATTGGAATTGCCATAAACGGAATTCGGGATTTTTGCTGCAAATTAAAATGAAGTGGTATGAGCCGAATTGGTTCAAAATGCATGGAATTGCAATGACATTATGTAAATTGTTTAAACACAAAAAAAAATATGTTTTCTCTTAACCCAGGACGAAATTCCAATTTGAGTTTGGATTTTCTAACGATATTTTCCATCAACGCAAGAATAAACCAACCAACTGGCTATTACGTGGTTGACCCACAGTTGATTCGTAGCTACCATATGAATGGGTCGGCTTGATCGAGGAAGGATCACGATCACACAGAATATAAGCGTCAAATAGCTGTATAGAGTTGCTGTGTTCCTCATGGTAAGTGTAGGGATCTGGGAACGGGTATCAAGGCGTTCCATCTAAGTCCGCAGAGGAGACAGCGCATGTACATCCTGAATTTTTGTTGTTCATGAATGTAGATGTCATGGGACGTAGTCTTCACTTACCATCAGGTGAACTGTATGCTAGTTTGTCATCCCTAACATCATATAAACTTACTTTGAATGCATTAAAATAAAACGAAACAAAATAACAATCATGCTCACATTATCACAACTAAAGGTCGCTATGTTTTGGCTTGGCCCGATGGTTTGGGCACATTTCAGTTAACGCAGGAATAGTATTGCAACAAATAATTTAATGCCGGCGGCGGTTTGGCGAAATGTCCAGTATATAGGTCAACGGCGGGAAGCCAAGCTCAGAAAACTGTTGCCAATATTATTATACGATTTCGTTTCCACATATTTCCTACCGCATGTTTTATTGAACTAAACACTGTATATGTATGTATATTTATTATTATACATATTTTTTTAGAATTTGACCATTTTTTTATAGAAAAAACTAATGCGGAAATAATAATTTCTTTTTCTCTATATAACTACCTATATTTTCCCCATCGAGCATTTACTAAAGTATCAATATATCATAGGAAATAAATGTACATTCATTATGTAATGTAGTTATTTAATATTTTAAAAAGTGCTAAATTGTAGCCTTAACATGAAAATGACTTTAATAATTTGTTTGAGTGTCAGTAGGAGAACGACGCTGAGGTATTACAATGTGGTGTAGCACTGCGAAATAGTGACATAATTTCTAACATACCCTGGCCATCTTCGCTTCAATCAAGACCATCGCACTCGCCGAGATCAAGACCTAAAAGCACATGCTTTTGTAAAGGGAAAAAAGCATCCTTTACATACGTTCTAAAAGTACTGAAATTACAACTTATTTCTTATATAAAAAAAACTCAAAGAATAAAATACGAGAATCGCTGTAAGCAGCTACAAGCTAAGTCGACAACACTTAACTCGACTCGAGCGTTTAACGACTACGTAACTTTGTCCGTTCGAGATCGCTAAAGGTGTCCCGAAACTTTATCTACTGTAGAGCATTTCAAACAGTTTATAGTTCGTTTAAATCAACCATACCATCAAGATTTTATAAAGCTGGTCTATGCAAACATAAATTGTAAATACACGTCTTTAATTATTAAGAGTTTTAAACAATCCTAACAGTTTATAAGAAATCTATATACAAAAAAAATGGTAAGCGGCTGGACCGATTTGATTATTATTTTCTAAATGTTTGTAACAGTCGAAATTAGGTTTTAATGAAAAGAAAAAATGGAAAAGTTCGAACGATAGATAGTTTTCACAAATTTACAAAACAATCACAAAAAATGACGGAAATTTGGACAGAACACCGTTTGTTGAGTCAGCCAGTAATTTAATATATTACTAATAAAAAAATGTTTAAATAAAGGTGCCATTATTCGCACTAGTAAATCATTAAGCATAGAAATCGTTAATTCGCTTAGTAACGTTTCGTCCTACCATCAGTAGACTATTACAGGTTGAATATGACAGAATAATTTCGAAGAAAATATTATAGTGGTATTTTTGAATATAAGTATATGTATTGTATAACGATAATTCATAAATAACGAAAATAGTTGTTATAAAATTATATTTCTATTTTTTTATTTTATTATATTTGGAACAGCAAAATACAAAATACCTTAAGTTTATATACATACTATAAATAAGCTAATAACATGTTTTCACATATAAATATCTAAAAATAAACCCCAGAAGTACAGATACTTAACTGCAATGCTTTTGTAATAATTGTTTTACTTTATAATATGAGTTTATCCTGCGCAACCAACATCTTATAAGAAGCAAATCGTTGACAAGTTTTTTAAATCGATGAGGATCGACTTCGCATTACATACTTGTTGCATTAGTGCTATTCACCATATTTTTTTTTTTATTTTAGTGTTATTTTTGATTCCAATGATTGAACATGACCCATGTTCATCCTCGATAAAGAATAATAAAATAGTGCCTTGTCACCCTTGAGGACTAAGACGAAATGCCTCGTCACCAATAATAAATTAGATGATCCCAAAACTCACCAGAAGATCTGCTAAGAGAAGTTTTACGGTAGAGGGAGACGAAAGAGCTTGCGAGTGCGGATGCTTCATGATGAAATGAAATAATATATATCTAACTACGGTGACAAGAGGGACTGAGCCGAATGGGGCGAAATACAAATATTATTAAAGAAGCGTGAGCTGTGCATCATTAAGCAAGTTCATGTTACGCCGAGTGCACTTGGCAATGTAAACGCGCGTCAAACATACTAAGTGCTATTAGCGCGTCGTGACGTGATCGCGTGTTATCGACCTTCCCTCCTTGTTATTTCAATCTTGTCAGCGGCTTTAGATTTTAAGTTGTAATCAGGGGGCGTAACTTGGAAGGGACAACCGAACAGGAACTTGATCCGTAGTGGGGCACCACCGCCATCCATGTATAGCGGCAACACCAAAGTTTTCGGTCTTTCGGAACTCTGCTGCAGCAATTTAGTCGACAATTTTAAGTGGCAAGAAATCGCGGGAGGAACGTACAGTAGTAAATAACTAAACATTGTAGCGGTGCTCTATGTTGAGAAACTCAGCGACTAAAATTATGTTGAATAGCTCTTCGTACAACTTCCCATGACATATTTATTTATTTATTTACTCTTTATTGCATTAACCTTAACAAAGTTAAAAGTTCATAGAGGGGGGACTTAATACCAAAGGCATTCTCTACCAGGCAGTGGTAGAAGGAGTGGTGAGATGTGTATGATAGATGTAGCAATAAACTAATTAATAAAAAGAAAAAAATAACTAATACAAGCAAAGAATAATACATACATATATATATATATTAAATACATAACACAAGTATTGTATTGTATACTATTGTGTATGTACTGTTACCAATTATTGCCAATAAATTCCATATGTGGATGATAAATTTATCTGACTTTATAGGGCAAGGAATTTCAGAGTAGTGTAGCTCGGACATCAAATTTGCAAGAAAACCGGTAAAGTGAGCTGGAATACAGATCTTGATATTAAACGAAAATCGAAGAATTCTGTCATGAGATAAAGAGAGATATTGTAATTTATCTTAAAGATAAGGCGATGACGGAGCATTTAAAATGGAGAAGAGAACAAGCAAAATTCTGGAATTATGCCTTTGTTATATGTGTATTGAAAGCCGATTAAGCTGAGATCGATATTGTGAGATATGGTCATATTTACGCAAACTAAAAATAAATTGAATGCAGTTGTTCAACACACATCTGCATAATCAATAGGCAATATTAATGTATGGACAAGCATGATCTTTGCTTTCATGGGTAGGAAATGCTTTAGACAATAAACAGACTATAAGGTGGCAGTAAATTTCTGTGACCTGTATTCGCCATTTAAATTTTTTTTTAAACATATCCAATAGAGTACGCAAAGAGTAATGTTAAAACTATCAAAAATCGTCAACATTCTACATTGGTTTGGTATTTGCTTATTAAAATTTTGTTTGTTTGTTTTTTAATATTCAATTAAACCTACTTATGATAGTAAGGCTTTATTTACTATGTAGAAATCTGCAACCCGAAAATAAATATTATGTTGCTAAATTCTAATGCACTAAATAGCCTAATTCTATTAAACGCGTTAAAATAAAAATGTATTTTAAATTCACTGAAATATTATTTCCAACTATTATTGCATCAAATTAAGGCAGCGAGCCTATCGACCTCTAACGTGGTCAAATAATAACAGCCTCTACATCACACCCCTCAAATTCCGTCTCTTTGTTGGCTCCCATCGAGTTTCAAAGTTTGTGAATAGCTTTTAATGAAACACGCCGAAAGTTTCGCCCCGCTGAATAATTATGTTAATTGGAAATTAAGATTTACATAATACTCAATGATTTCGAAAGCGAGGCGTCTTGCTGCGACGAAAGCGATGAAATCAGGGGTGATTATTAATTTTAAAATATTTCTTTTAAGATATTTATGCTATACAAATTATTACGTTCCGAATGGGTTTTTAGTATGCACGTACTTTATCCATATCCAGCAATAGGTAATAAGATTCACTGCACATTCATTACATTGGACTGGGGAAGGGGAAGTGGAGATTGTCTACGTGCGTATGTTGATTGACTATGCGCGAATTTTTATATGGATCTTTATAATGGTTTTAATATCCAGCGCGTTGTTTAGATCAATATTTATTATTTTGATATTGTCGAACAGGATAATAGTTGATGTATTAGTCCTTCCGTGCACTTTGAGCCAGTTCGTGGGAATCGCAAGTTAGAGGAAGTATTTGATTTGTCCGTTATTCCAGTGACACGGATTGGGTTACAAATGACAATTTAATGTCTCAGCTGCTGTGATAGCATACTGTAAATGTCATCATAAGGAATCGAGGATTTTAGTACATTGAAGACGACAATAGACTGACCGTGATATCAGGATACTATGTCTATTCATTTGATCTAGTTTGGAATGTATTTAAACCGTTACCAACACCCACTTCAATATGTCCCCATAAGTACTCGAATCTCCAATCTCCACTAGTTTGCGTTGTGGTCGTACTTTTATAACATTAAGGGTACAAACTAGCACACAGTTCACCTAACGGCAATTGATGCGGCCCATGACATCTAAATTCGGCCTTGATAACGAATCATAATGCAGATGCGTTGTCACCCTTGAGGACTGAGATGGAGTGCTTCATTACAGTCGAGCTGACTTATTCATTCTGCCGCTAAAAACAAACTGTAGTGCAGCTTTACCGCTATGTTATAAAATAATATAAAGGTTGTTGGATAAAGAATGTAGAATTTGAAAATATCCTTACTTTTATTACTATTGAATTATATATACATACATATATATATGTATAAGTGTATAATTATAATTAAAAAAAGTCATATATTGTCAAAACTGAAATTACAAAGCAGCCCGCCCGGAGTCACCGCGACGCGGCTATAGCACTTGACGCGCGTTTACATCGTCAAGAGCACTCGGCGGAACACAAACTTGCCTAATGATGGGGAGCTTGCGCCTCTCTAATAATTTTAGTATTTCGTCCCATTCAGTTTTAATATAGGCAGTTGCTTTCATTCATCATTAGACCTATAATATTTTACGTACGTACAAAGGGTAAATTTACTCATATTTTGCAATGCAATTTGTAGTTTATGCAATATATCACATGAATAAAGTTATTATTAGAAGCAATTAATAATTAACATAAGCGTATATTTTATAAAAAAAAATTAAGTGTAACAAAGATATATAAATATTTGTGCAGCACAAATTGCTGTATTTCAGGTCTGAGTACGTTATACGTATGTTACACAACTGAAAATCTTGTCGCATATGAAATATACACTAAAGGGAAATCTTTTCTACTTTTGTGTGCGTACAGACGAAAATATAATATATCCAATGCAGTCCGTATTATCTGGCAATAACCAAAATATGTCGCCGTGGTCGATATCGTCCAAGAGAAAGTCATGTTATTTACTTTTTTATTTATTGTTAATTTGAGAGTAACAAACGAGCACACATTTCATCTTATGGCAAATGATTCCTGCGGCCCATGACATCTATATTCATCCTTGACAAGGAATCAATGCAGATGCGTTGTCACCTTTGAGGCCTGAGATGGAATGCTTCACCGTAATAATGGTCTCCGGACCCCTACACTCACCAGACAAAACATAGCAGCATTGTGCTGCTATTTTACGCTGGTATTCTGTGAGGGTGTGGCATACACTCTGCAGCTAGAAACAAACTGCAGTGTAGCCCTACCATTGCAGTTTGTTTCTACCACTATTACATTTCAATAAAGTGAATGTATTAATGCAAATATTACTACTATAAAATTAATAATAAAAATGAGAACTTATATATTTACTTAATTAATATATTTTAGGTTTATATTTTAAATTTTACTAAAATGGCTATAATTTTTTATCAGACGTTTGCATTTCTAAATAGTTGTTTAATACAAAAATGTAATCAACGTTAATATTTGAGTCCGTTGTAGACATTTTTCTTACCAACAACGCGCAAGCACCTTTTTTGACCATTTGCCCTTAGCCACCAAATAGAGCAAGCATGTTGATGAGTGCAAAGGTACCCGATTTTTGCATCGGCCCATCTTGATATGTTTAATTCTTCGCCATTGATCGAGGAACTCGTACGCACCATTCAGTGAGCATTTGCAAACAGAGCAAATGATTACTAAGCAATTGACTCTTTATAAAACAATTAACTTATTAAGCATGCGAGTAATATCGTTCCTGATTACTGTATTTAAATATTACATAATCGGATTAATTATGAAACGAACCAACGTTACTTAATTTTTTATAATTACGCCCATTAAATTCGGTCTCCGCGGACTCAATGTTTCAAAGTTTATGAATAGCTTTCGATGATAAGCTCCGAAATTTACGCCTTGATGAATAATAATGCTAATTGTTAATGAAAATTTATTCATGGTGTATAATACTTTATAGATTGTAATAATTTAGAACTTTATAAGCTACCCTATAAAGTATGATTACGCATAAGTATAATTGCCTCTTTATTTATAGAAGTGGCACAATACACAGGTCTGACGTTATCTGTGCTGTAGGCATTAGGTTTAGGTTTGTCATAGCATCCTTTAATTTTTTTTAAAATATATAAGTCTAAATATTATTATTATATATAGAATAAGTATTTATACAATAAACGTGAAATGTTCAAGTTTCACAAAGGTTTTTTCATCGATCATATTCACGAACATATTACACACATATGTATATTAACATGTAATAAAAATAATTTAACATTTATTGTAAGAAAAATAAAATATTTTGTAAGCACCTTATTACTAAATGGTAGTAGCAAGGTGTATTAATTAATTATTCATATTTGTGATTTCTCGCAAGTGATTTGTTATCTTTAGAGTAAAAACAATGGTCTTTAACTTAAAAAAAAATCAAATTAAAAAATTCGAAAAAATTAAAAACGCTTAGCCAGCTGTAAAAACAGAGCAGGCCGTTAATACGTCGGTCACAACGTGCCTGCCTCGCTAATGGCACTTCTTTGCAACAACACGCGTTTAAACGTTCGAATGTATTTAAACACAAACTCGCTTAAAGTCGCACCACTCGATATTCCCTATTCATTTCGACTTTACCTTAAAACGTTATCAAATTCCTAATTTATAATCATATAATCAATATCTACGAGTAAGTAGGCATTATCCTAGTCGTAAGATGTGAAAACGATCATTCAAAAGAAAATATGTGTTCAAGAAGTAACTTTGTAAAAATTTAAAGTTATATTTAATACTTTTTTAAGAATTCTAGCAGCACTGTTAATGTTAAACATTCCGGTTAACCAAATAAGTTGAACGCTGACGCTTCAACGTTCGGTTAATATAACTGTGGAAAATACGACTACACTGAGACGACTAGAGCGTTTAATGACTACTGATCATAACTTAATCGTGATCGCGACGTGTTCGCCAACTTTTTCAATAGCCAACTTCTAGAATATGGATTTAACTACCATACATATTTTCTAAACTGAAGCGTCAATAGACTAATGGTTTAGGGTAACTGTGTCTGCGAAACTTAAGGTCGTTGGTTCGAATTCACCATTCGACTATTGTCCTGAATAAGTCCCTAGCACAAGAATTCGCTTAGTTGGAGTGGTTCACCGGAATGTTAGCAAGGTTAATAAACCTGCTAGCATTATTTTTTTTAAATAATCTATTGCTTTACGACTATATTCCTTAGTGACAGAGCTACGCTGTAGTTTTATCTAGCTGCAGCATGCAGGTTTCAGCTTGACCGGGGAACACCAAAATACAGTGTAAAATAGCAGGATGACGTAGTTGTTTCGTATGGTGAGTGTAGGGATTCGGAAACCCTTACTACTAGTGAGGAGGCATTGCATCTTTGTTGTCAGGAGTAACTACGCATCTCCATTATGATACCTTATCAAAGATAAGAATGTGGGTGTCATAGGCTGCAAGAATTACTTACCACCAGGTGAACTGTGTGCTCGTTGGTGACTCCAGAAATTGAAATAAAAAAACATATTTATCGTTTATAAAGAAGTATATTTAAAGAGTAGGCCGATTTTATTTTGTAGGAATAGTTATAAATTATTATTTTTAGTGTTAATTTATGTATGTATGCATAGAGATATTGTATGAATCGACTATTGATTCAGAGAAAAAACCTACAGGAATAGTACAAATACTTATAAAATTGCATTAAATGTATTAAAATACTCTTCCTAAATGGGAATTGGTGTGTAGTTTTTAATTGTATAAAGAGAAGGCCTATTTTATTTTGTAGTAGTTAAAAATTGTTATCCTTAGTGTATGTACATATGCATGTATATTAAAATTTACATTGGGAGTTTACTAGTGAAGTGAGATCGACACATGAATGCCGTAATTGGATTAACGTAGTATGTAGTTATATAGTGCGACGATCTGCACTTAATATCTGGTAACAACCAGAAGCAAGAAAGCGAAGACCAGTCGCTACGCTACGATCCATGTCCAGCAGTGGACTACGGATGTTTGCAGTAAAGATAATGATGATAAAAAAAAATTACTTTTCTTCACAAGATTCGAGTAATAAACTAATTAATTCATAATAAATATCCATGGACAACAGCTAAGACCTGCGCTAAGACGACAAAAGTTAACTAACTTGGAAGTTTAACTACCCAGAAACTTTGGCCATGTGCAAAAGCTGAAGGTATTACATACTTTGTTATTGAAAGTCCAGAATTTAAAGCTTTTAATATTCATAAGTTCTTTAAAAAAGTACTTACAATTAGTTTTGTTTATAATGATCGGTTACGAGACGTAATTATTGGTAACTTGGCATTTCAGCTTCGGAAACTATAGTAACAACGTATTTGCTTCATATTCTGTATTGATGATGATGTTTGCTTCATTTCATACCATCAAGTGCTTGCTTGTCAGAAAGTAAAATATATAAAACTAGTGAAGTTACATATATATATTTTAAAATCTATTAGCTGAACCCGCTGATCCATTATCCATTAAGCCCTCGGCACTTTGGCTAACACGTATCAGTCTAAAAAGGTTCTCAAAATTATAAAGGCCACGAAATAAAGGGTCAATTTTTTTGCTATTCAACCACGGAACCCCAACGAATTCCATAGCACACATTTGCTCCTGAACCATTAATTCAACATTCTCGAGTTTCGTTCCGAACTTTTGCCCTAATGTTGTGAGCGATGATTGATTACCCCGTAATGTACACAACGGGTATACAGTGCTCCGCAATAACATAAAAGTTATAGCGTTAAATCCAACTTGTGCTAAAGAGCTCCGCGCAGCTCGAAAGAACAAAACAATACAAAGAGTCGTTTCGCCCAAAACGTAGTCGACACATAATCGCTCCTGTTTATGTAAATAATGAGGACATCAATTTCCGATGACTTATATATCGTCTTATAAAACGATACTCGTGTTTTATGATTTGTTTAAGACTTAATCTAAGCGAGATTATATTATAAATAACTTTCAAAGGAATAGAAGGTTCAAACCTGTTCCTTTGAAAGTTATTCATAATTGCTAATGTCATAATGATTTTTAATTGGTTGTTTTAACGTAGAGGTTTGTAGTAACGTAGTCAACAAGTGGCTAAGTTCAGCTTTAGAACGATAAAGTTTGGTAAGGTTGTGTCCGTGAATGGTGTGAAAAGCAACCAAAATGTCTGAAATAATAATTTTCAATGCGCAATATTCGCGCAAATGTAAGAAACTATCAACTTGTATTACTTTGGTTTGATATAGGGCTAATATGAATTTAAAACTTTTGTAAAGCTCACGTAGACTTCAAAAAGCAATTACCGCGTGTCAGTAGTGTATGATTTCATAAAATCAAGATGACAAAAGAGCGCACTCCACACTGATGGTAAGTATCTGACGCGCATGAAACCTACATCAATTTTGAAGAAATACTTTGTTACTCAAGTCACAGACGGAGTGAGTGAGTGAGGAGCTGTAAATAGGTCGGATCGACCGGGGAAGTACTATACCTATAACAGTAGCATAAAGCTGCGGTTCAAAAACAAACAAAAACACTAAAACAAACCTATCTTATATACTACATATTAAAATACCTTTAAATTTATCCTTACAATATTTTTTAGTAGCCTTGCTAGGTCCCTGGTGTCTCCAGAATCTTTCTTGAGGATGGATGTATGTTATGGGCCGTAGTTATCACTTACCATCAGATGAACTGTGTGCCGGTTTGACACCAGTAATATTGTGTAAAAAAATTTTACTAAGCACGAATTTTTTTCATAAAGTCAACTTCCTTTGATTACATTTGAATTCTTCTGTGCCTTCTCACATCAGCGAGTTCAGTTTTTTCACAAAGGCATTTTTTTACGTATTTACTTCCCCCTTAAGTTATGAACTTCGACAAAGAGGACTTCAAAGAACGTTTTATATGATTGTTATTCCAAATCACTTCACTGTACTGAATATATCGAGAAAATATTCTTAAAGCTATGAGACACGCTCAAAGCGATGGAATTGTGTGTTTAAATCCTAATATAACTTTTATGATAAAATGTATCGTCTTACGGTAAACACAAAATGAACTAGATGAATATATATACCTGTGACCAATAAAAGTCAATTCACCTTATTCTTTTATGAAATCTAAGGGTGACAAATAAAATCAGAGTCACGCTCGGAGACAGATGAAATGCTTCGCTCCTGGGTCCCCAGATTTCTGGTATTCTATGAAGGCGTAAACGATCTACGGTCGCGTCTAATCTATTCCCGCTGCAGCTACAAATACTACGAGAGGGAGGATTGCGTTATATCTATCTGTATAAATAAAAAACACTGTATGTATTTACGTATGTGCATATGAAAAAAAATGAATAAAATAACCTCAGCAACGAGGGATCGGATCATCTACTTCTAAATAAAATATAATTAGATTATTGAATCTACTTTTGATCTGTGTGTTCAAAGGGTTTATATTTCAAGTTAAATACATTAGTAGTAAGAATTACCACATATTTTCGAAGCGTAAATATTAACAATAGTATTATATATACTTAAATTAATGAAAATATTTATTTTAAGACTATTTGATTTGTTTACATTTCCATGATATTTCTTAATTGTGCAAACTGTTTAAGTTTTCAAGGAAATAATATCGAGTAGACATCGTCTAATAAAGAGACGAAGGTGAGATTATTAAAAAAGTTGAAGTAACTGGGGATTAGATAACGCAAATGTATGTACGAGATTAGAACTTATTCAAGGTGCTGTGAGATTAAATTTATATATTTTGAGCCTTCAATAATGAAATGAAAATATTAATTATGATCTGTGTACATTTCCTTCATATTTCTAAAATTTGTATATTTAAGTTTACAAGGAAATTATCTTAAGTAGACATCGTCTAATCATAAAGAAACGATCGGGTGCCGGTGAGATGCCATTAAGAAAATTGCCGCATCCGAGGCCCTCATAGGATAACTCAGACGTTGGCAAGGACTTACAACATATAGTAGGTGATGTGAAGAATAATTTTATATTAGATTCTATGAATCAAATATATTAAGATTTTCTTTTGTCAATAGTGTGTTAGTGAGGATAACGTTCACTTAAATGATTTTAAATGATCATAGTCTTCACATTTAAGCACGAATCGGAACCACCTGCATCGTGGATGGATCACGAAATGCCCTAAAACGTTTGCACAGTGATTGTGCTCGTGAAATCGTCTGCATGAATTTTATCATAATAATTGCTTACTTAATATATGTATGTATTTCAAAACAACGAAATATTTCATATCTTTAAAAGAATCCCAATCAACAAGCATAAGTGAATAATTGAAGCGTCAATTGGGTAATTGTTTAGGGTACAGCTTGCAAATCTTAACGTCGTAGGTTCGAATCCTCTATTAGACTATTGTCGTGATCAACATGTGCTATCACAAGCATTTTTAGCTTAGTTTTATTGGTTAACTGGATATTATATATTTAGTAATATTAATTACATTACTAATTATTTTATTACATTATAATTCTTAATATATATATATATATATATTTATATATGGTGACAGTGTAATCTTATATATTACTCTCTTAATTTATACACCTTTATAAACATAAAACTGTACACTTCTAGACGCGTCATTGATCACCGTTTGGCAATCCTTTTGAAAGTCTTTTGAAATCATATCTGTCATTTGTGTGTAAGCACAACGTAATATAAAACAAGGTCCCTTCGCCGCGGCTTTCGTCTCAAAGTTTTTTATGAATTTAAAGCTGACAAATAAGCTGTAACACTGATTGACACACCTGATATCATTCATCATTTTTCTCTCAATAAACAAAATAGATCGGCACTAAATTTCTATTTTACCTTTGTATTCTGGTACCTTGGTTATGTTATTGGTTTCGCCTATGTAAAATCATCATACATACCAAGGATATTCCGTATTCTGTTCAGAGCATAGTGACTAGGTCTTGCTCTAATTGCATACGAACCTCTTAACAGTACTCTGATGGCATTGGCAGGCAATGTAAAAAGCACTGCCTGCCAATGGCAAACATAAAAGTAGAGTTTAAAACTCGTAGGTATGCCTGTCAGCAAAATTGATCAATAAAACATCACCTATGGTTAGATAAATTCTAAAGGATGTGCGTATAAAATTTATATATAAACGTATAAATATTTCTCAGATTCATTTTTATACCCTTGAGACAAATATAAATCTGACAATTCCAACTGCAACACGGCGCCATCTAACATACGTTATAACAAGAGTTTTGTTATTTAAATTAATGAGCCAACAGTAAACTTATCCAATTAATTTCAACAGTGCAACACAACGGCGCAAAGATGCTTTCAAAATGAGTTCCCTTGCGGACGCAACTCCATTGTAACTCATGCACTCTAAATAATAAACAGGGTGCACACCAGCGAGTTGCTAAATTGGCAACTGCAAATTATTATTCAAGTATTTTATATATAGTGGAACCATAGCGCAGTAAAAAAATAATGCGTGCCAGACGGACATACAGACGCGTGTTTATATAAGGGTTCCGTTTTTATCATAGGATGTACGGAACCCTACGATGAGTGCATTGTTTACGGAAATGAAGTTTCTATCGAAATACATTATGGGCTAATATATTTATATATATATATATATATATTAAATATATAAGAAATTCTACTACTACCTTTCATCAATGGCAGTAGATCTGCAATCAACGTCGTAAAAGAAAATATCATAGATTAGACAAGAATAAAGTAGTCGAGATATTCCTCCGAGATAATTTCTTCAGAATAAAAAGAGAACAAGACGGAAAATTACATCTATAGGAAATTGGGTCGCATTGAAAATGAACGCTTTAAAATTACAGGCTATAACAAAAGGTGCCACTAGGATTGATGTCCGTCGAGTATTATAATGCCACAGATTTGACTATTTAGCTGGCCAAAATTAAGAGTAAATCCGCCATATTATAATTTCGTTATCAGTTCTGGCAATTTTATTGTAAATAAAAATGCGGAAACCAAATGATTCCCAAAAGTGATGCATTACAAATTGTTATATTGTTAAATTCTAATTGAAAACCGTATTGTTAAAAATAATAAAATGATAAAAAAAATTGTGGTTGAAAATATTTAGAGCAAAATAGTAAAGTATTTTTTATTTATAATTAATAGTTAAGACAGCAAGAACTATTATCAATACGGAAGCGACCACGATGTGTCTGCAGCGCTAATGGTACTTAGCGACAATGCATGCTCAAACGCTTAAATGCACTCCCGCTCAAATATAAGCTCGCTAAACGACGCACCGCTAAAGCTTCACGAATCATTTTCATATTTCGTGGTTTCGTTTTATAGTTACAGTTTCTTCGTTTTGAAAATTTACACGTAAGTCGGTGCAATTTAGTAAATAAAAAAGTGAGTTTTTCTAGTGAACTTGATAAAAAATCTTAAAATAACCTATTACACGCAATCAGCAACTGTGATGCCTAAATCACGCTATCTAAGTTTCCAAACAAATTCGCTGCTTCCTGGGTTGACCATCTAGCTTGGCAAGAGATCTAACTTCTTCCGTTTTATTTACTTGTGGTCGTAACTTTAATATAGAAAAACATATATCGACTACTAAGTTTTTTAACAACATCACTAGCTAGCGTCTTTTCTTTAATCTACTGTAATGTACCTATGGGCACTCAAACGCAAAAAATTTAAATGTGTTGTACAAAAGAAAGAAATGAAAACATAATTAACATTCCTTGAACATTTTTGTTACAATTAAATCTCTAAAAATGTTAAAATTAAGAGCGCTTAAAAAAGCTCGCAATAATAACAAAGCAGGTCGTTAATACGTCGACTACAACGTGCCTGCCGCGCTAATGGCACTTAGCGACAACGCGCGTTCAAACGCTCAAGTGCACTCGCCACTTAAATATAAACTTGCCTAATGACTTGTTACTCGAGCTAAACTAATCATTTTTATTTATTCGCACTACTAAGCAAAGTTTAAAAAAATCTTTAATTGACTTTTTAAAGTAGAAAAGCTATATTTAATTATTTTTACTAAAGTAAACGGTGAAATTTGTCTAAGCTTGACGTGTCTGTCAGGATATTGGGAATCGTATGTTGACATTGAACAATTTTATTTAAAATATTCGGAGTGACAAATGAGCACAAAGTTGTAGCTAGAGATATACTAGGTCTAGGTCTAGGTCCACTATAAATACAACCT
Organism: Teinopalpus imperialis; assembly: GCA_029286865.1. NCBI lineage: Eukaryota > Metazoa > Arthropoda > Insecta > Lepidoptera > Papilionidae > Teinopalpus > Teinopalpus imperialis. Next base: position 15,579,025 of record JAGSMU010000020.1, on the reverse strand, counting down.
TATGGTTATTATACTGTTAATAAAATACCTTATATGTTTCGACACAAGGTCAGTGCAATATTACGTTTGCAAATAACTAAAAAAAAAAAAATAGCGAATTAAAGGGATTCTAGATGAAATACACGAACTTTTTCTTAAAATTCTTGAATGCCCAAGTACACGTAGGACAAGCTTATGGGGGGAAAATAATTCCAGCCTTGCGGTCCTAAATTTTATAAGCCAGTAATAAAAATCAGCATCTTTAGCTTTTATAACGTGGTAGAGCTACACTGCAATTTGTTTCCAGCTGCAGAGTGAATGGGTCAGCTCGACTGGGGAAGCACCACGCCCTCACAGAATACCAATGAAATAGCAGCATATTGCTGCTGTGTTTCGTCTGGGTCTGAGTGTAGGGATCCGGAGACCTTTGTTACTGGTGACGAGGCACACCATCTCAGTCTTCAAGGGTGACAACCCATCTGCATCACGATTCCTTGTTTGTCAAGTATGAATTTAGGTATATACACAGGAATCAGTTAACTACAGGTGAACTGTGTGCTCGTTTGTTACACTCTTTGTAATAAATAATTATAATTATTATGATGTAGCTATATTTCTTACTAGTATTGCACTACAGGAAGAGATTGGAAATCTATATGACCTTCAGTGGACACTACATAAACCAAAAAAGTTTCTACAAATTAAGCACTTCTATTAGTATACAAGTACATTTTTGTTAAAAAATATGTGATAAGAGTAATATACAAAGGGAAACAAAACAAGTAGTCAACTTCGGGCGTAATGTTTCCAGAATCAGTCTTTTAATCTCAGAGTGAAGAAGTAAGTGCTGAAACGGCACTTACTTCACAAGGTCTCTCACATCCTTCCCCTTGCACCTCTCAAATCTTTAAGCGGGTGGGGGTGCATAGCAGCCATTGATAGATTATTGTTTTTTTTGTTTTAATATTTTAAAAAATAAATTCTAGTTAATACTTGAAAATCTTATTCAACTTTTCTTAGAGCAAAAGTATGAGTATTTGGTCAAAGACAAGTTTGTCGATATAGTCCAAAAAGGTTAATGCTTTAATAGCCACTTAAAACGGTGTCTTTAAGCCTCAAACTTCGCCTGAGTAGACAGATTAACTTTGTCCGGCGTGTGGAGGTAACAAAGCCAAGAGAGCGGAGCCTTTGATGTCGCCGCAAGGACTCCAGGACTGTTTTTGCCTCTTTATTTAGCATTAACAAAGGTTTTAGTAGGTATTTCACTAAAAATAATACGAAACAGGTGATGGCAATGTAAACAAAGATTTTTAAATTGTGGTTAATTATTTATTAAGTATAATGCAAATAAATTTCATTATTCATTTATCATTATATATTAAATCATTCCCACTTTCTATTACATTATTTAACTTAAAAAAGTTTATACAATCTAATCTAACTATCTATCTAACACTATTATAACCGTTACTAACGATTACTAAGGACAGGGAATACGAACGTAAAATGTTGTTTAGTATGATTTTAAATGATCCGGGGACCTATTCCCAGTCTTCTAGACTACGAAAATGAAACGTTGTTCACTGGATATCACGGGTAGTCACAATCAGGTGAAGTGTGTGCACGTTTGGCACACTTAATATTATAAATAAAATTAACAACACAACACAAGCATCACTAAGGGCCTGATGTATCTTTCTCAGAACTTAAACACCAACTATGCCCTGTCTCAAAAGATGGTCTACGATCAATAATGTGGTATAAGGTATATAAAAATACATAATATACATATTTAAATAGCATGTTTTATCTGTTTAGTTCTCTAATAGATTTTATAATTAGAATATCTGATAGTTTGATGTCGAACGAACCAGAGAGTTTACTTGACGAAAAGTCCTGTCCTAAAAGTTAGTCAGAGCTACATTCACCTTTATATTATAATATTGTCATGCTTTAGGACTAAGATGCGATGCATTAATACCAGTAATTCATCCTTCGTATCTCATCACTCACGTGGCACGGTCGCATTATAGCTACAACTCGGCACAGGAGATCGCGCCATTCAATACCAACGGGAAACGAGAACAAATTAGGGTCAACAATGGTAGTTAAACTTACGTGAAGTTTGCAAATGGATTGACTTTAACGAAGAATTAAGATATGTTATTTGAGAGGACAACATAATGAAGATTAACAGAGTCATTCAATGTTAATAATAATAATGAAATATCACTTATATATTTTCTATATTACATATTTTCGGTTTATCGAATCGAATATATGTGATATTGTCATTCTCAAAAGTTAAAACATTTCGGAACAATTTAACTATTTTACCGTCGTCAATCGACGTAGCAGACTTGCCCTTGTTTATGGTGAAAAAGAGCAAAAATATGTTGTATCCAATACAAAATTATTACTACCAAAAGCTTCCTTCCGTTACAAGAATTATATAGGGAACGATTCGATTTTCAAGAATATTAACGTTACCAACGTTTCCTTATCGTCAAGACGATCGGCAGCCGGTGAGGCACCATTAACGAAATTACTACAGACAGGATCCGGAACTCTGCAGGCTTAAGTGAACGTTCGACAAGGAATGAGATCATTGCAAGCGCTATTTCTCAGACTAAAATGTTACTATTAAGTATTTAGTCGAGCCAAGCCACAACTAGATACTAACTGCAGCACGAATTGCAGCTCGACCGGGGAAGAATCACACTTCGTCACATGTCTCCTATTTTAGAGGACATGTTTTACATCAGAACAAGAAAGGGATGACTGATATATTAATCGAACCTAAGTTTGCGCAAATACATATGGTAATATTATATGCGTTACGCAGTCTGTGTTATCCGGTAACTAATAATAAACTTAAACTTTCTCTTATAAATGTACTGTATATGTATATATTATAATTTACAACAAATATATATATATATATATATATATATATATATGATATATAACATTACCGTATATATACCGTATACCACAAGAAAGTAAGATCCGTTGCCGAACTAGGTTATCCGTATTGCAGCTTTAATATTTCTTCCCCGTTACAGAAGAAAATATTATACGTTAGTAGTAAATAACAAAATGGTATAAGAAAAAACAATAGAGAAAATGCAAAATATCTAATTAAAAAAAATCAAAAACAATAAAATAGAGAAAAAAAACATGTTAAGTTGAAAGACCTCTCATGTTTGTATACATACGTGTATATGTTAGAGAGGTTGTGTTTTTCTGTAATATTTTAAGTTCAAATCTTACGCTTTTTAACATTAAAGTGCCACTGCACTAATTAAAAAATCTCAAAGTTATTTTAAGACTTTTAGAGACTTTCAGTTTCAGCATCACAAGTGTATACCATAGTGCCCGTAGCATGCGGGCAAATACAAAGGCAAATGTATGTTCATTAAGATTGGAGAAAAAATCGACGCTAAAGACACGGACATACATAAAACACACTAAGAGTTAAAATGCTAGTAAAAACCGCCTTATAACCCAATATAAATATATATAAATGAATTAGGAAAGAAGCCTTTTACGTAATTAGTAACGCATACTTACACAATTATCACTATGTAGGTACATCTTATGCTGTTGATAATAAAAAATTACCTGAAACAAACAATAGTTATGGTTTATATATTATAATTAAGTTTTTTTTTAATAGAAACATTACGTAACGAACAACTTATTTATTAGAATCAGAATAAATGTACGTAGCAAGTACTACAGACATTTCACCTTTTTACCTCTCGACTTGTGCTTGATCACAAAGTTAACTGACGCTAAGAGGCGATACAGTCTTAAATGGTTATTAGCATTATCATCATCATCATTATCGTTATCACAGCTTATCAATAGTCCACTGACCACGGGCTTCCTCCATACATTGCCAGAAAGCACGATAGTGTGCCCTCTGTATCGAGTTTCGGCAAACTTGCGTAGGTCGTCGCAATACTCACTAGCTCAGCAAATGCCTATTCATTTTTCCCTTTGTCAGGCCTTTGTTTATTAAATTCGCTTGTTAGTTATCAGGGCAGTTTCAATGTCGTAACCAATAATGGTTAATTGCTTTAAACATGATTGTATGTTGCTAGTTGGTGTAATGAACAGAGTACTTTGCTTCTACGTCGCGGACTTTTGGTTTCGATTTCCAGCTAGGAGCAATACATGTGAAACAAACTACTGTTATCGGCTTTGATTGTACTTAATATGTTGCACTCAATCAAATATTCCTGCTATATTATTTTACGTGCATGTCTGCTTCACACATAATACATCTGATGTAGTTGATTTCATGTGGTCACAATCAAAAGATATTTTCTTTATTAAATATTTTTTAGCACATAAAAAATAAGTACAATTATCTTATACCGTATAGCCTAAACCCAAAAGGCATTCTCTTCTTTTTTTACTTCCGGTTCTTCAGAGACATTGAGTACTATCGCCGTGGTCAAAATCAACCAGGAGGATATAATAGTTTAAATTAAATTCCTGCGTATACAGACATTAATTATTATTTTTGGAATTGACATTATCTAAACTAGTAAAATCTAAACCCTTATTGGCAGTATGATTTAAATTTGGAATGTTTGCTCTTGTTATACATGAAATGGTGTGGATATCGTAACAACTAAATAAATAAATTAAATAAATATTAAGCACTTTCATTTACTGATTTTATATTACATATTATTTCCGATAGCAGCGCTATTACATTACTAATATTCCGGTTAACAACTCCAATTAAGCTGAAAACGCTTGTGCTAAGAGACAGTTCACGACAATTGTCGAATGGCAGTCGAGCCTATGACCTTAAGTTTCACAGACCGTACCCTAAACCTATTGACGCTTTAATACGTTAACACGGCAGTAAAAAAAATGGAAAATAAATCTCGTGGTTTGAATAATAATAATATTTACATTGTCGGCATCGTCGGGCGTCAATAACACGTATAGCTGAGGGCAAAGAGTTCAGGCGATAGTGAAGGCGTTCAATAAATACGAATGAGCACGTGTATGTACAGATCGCTCTAGAGTCGAGTCACGAACTATTCTCCCCTTGAAAATGTATCGAAAGTGAGACCACCGGTAGGAACGTTTCCAAAATATTAAACATGTATTCATTGGATGGAAGAATGGTACGACAAATTATATTTTAATAGAACATATATAAAATCCATATAAAGGAATTGAGATATATAGTTCATAGCTATTTAATTTCAACAAGCAACAAGTTGTCGTTTTATCACATTGTGGACATTAGTCTGAATGATGTCGTTTTTTGACATGGCCTACGCTGCGCAATAGTCTAACGTTAAATAGTTATTTAAGCGTTATATACGTGGGTGACACTGAAAGTTTTTAGAACTGATTATAAAACTCTTTGGTTACTATTGCATTAATTCGTCATTTGTATTTTGTTTTACACCTCAAAATGAATTTACCGCGAGAAAATTTTCGGTCCATGATTAATCAACAACAAAGCTATGGTAGACTTCGATTGGCATTTAATTATGAAGCCCCATCTCGCGCCACTGTTTACAATAGGTTTAATGAGTTTAAGCGTGGGCGTAGCAATCTCAGTGAGTATCTGGGTGAGGGACGTCCTTCACAAGCGACGTCTGAAGATAACATCAGTGGTTTGCGACGCATGATAGAGGAAGATAAGAGAGTTACCTACAAGCAGATGCGGGCAAGCTTAGGCATTGGTATGAATCAAAAAATATTACACGAATATTTAGGCGTCAGGAAGCTTTGCACCAGATAGATTCCCCATACTTTGACAAAAGACCAGCGACACATTTGCATGCACTGGTGTCCCGAAATGTTAGAAAAATTCAACGGAGGTGACTACTGTATCTGACATCGTCGCAGGTGATAAAAGCTGGATATATTGCTACGAACTCAAAACCAAAAGACAATCTGCTCAGTGGGTGTTTCCTTTTGAGGATCGGCCAACTAAGGTAAGGAAAGGAAGAAGTCAAGGATGATTGCCTCTTTCATTGGTCGGAAAGCACATTTCGCTGCAATTGTACTGGAAGAAAGAAGGACAGTTACTGCAGACTGGTATGTTAATTATTGTTTGCCTGTTGTCTTGCAAATTGTTCAACAGCAGCGCCCACGAAGCAGGATCCTTCATCACCACGTCAAAGCTTCAGCGCACTCCGATGCACGGTTTACGTTAGCTGTATTTTTTTCATTTGTAGTGCGATACTTAATTTTACTATAATCACAAACAAAATGTGACTGAACAATCAATGTTCTTTAAGGCCGTTTTTGCTATTTCAGTATGTACGATATAAATCGTAGATTGATTCTTTTTAAAGAATGCTAGCAATTCAATAAACATGACTAAAATTCCGGATAACCACTCCGGCTAAGCTTGAATGCATGTGCCGCAAGACGCTTGCGCTTCGCAGACCCTGTCCTAAACTATTAGGCTATATACGCTTCGAAATTTTAATAAAAACTTATTACAAAATAAATTCTTTTAGAGTATGAATAATGTATGTGTTGTCACACTGCACTTAACCCTTTGATTTTATCGCATGGACGTCACATCAGAGTTTGACGGCCGCATGGTATATTGATATTTGGATAGTTCTATATCTTTGTGCAATCCCTAGCCGATTAACAATATTAGTGTATCATAAATTGCTGATTCTGATGCATTTCTCTTGTTCTTGACACTATGTTTGATCCTTTCTGCACTCTTACTACATTGGAGTAGGGACCATCATGTCATCTGGTAAAAAACTATCTATCTAGCTATCACCGTTATAGAAACAGTCCACTTATCACTGTTAACGATTTCTGAATAAGCGTCACGATTAACGTAGGTTGGATTCAAGATAAATCAATTTCTCATTCAATAAAGTTTATAGTATAGGATTACATGGCAAGCCAGATTAACGTGTTAAGTTAAGGTTGTGTCTCAATTTACTTAGTTGGTGGGTAAGAGATTTTGAGGTTCGATAATGGCCACTCGCACGGGTCGGGCGCAAATCCCAACGATTATTTGCAATTTGCAGTCGGATGCTCGGTGTGTTTGCGAGAGAGCAATTGGACATGATCAACCTTATCGCTACAGACTACTGTGCCGTAAAATCTATTTGAAGGAGGCTTAAGAGTTCAATCCTGTTATTTATTTCTTTATTCTTCATTTGCACAAGTTAAACAAACATTGTACAAAATGCGGACTAGACACTAAAAGAAATACCTTTGGGTTGAGCGGAGCAAATATTGGTGCAAGAAAAAACTTATAAGTTTATACTAATAAGTATAGCAGTATACATAAATAATTTAAACGTACATAAGTGTTTTCTTTTTATAAAAAAGAGGGGCAGACGAGCAAGAATTTCAGCCAGATAACTACCTCCGCCAATGAACATATGCAGCGCCAGAGGCACCGCGAAAGCGTTGTCGGCTTTCTTTAAATGCACGCTCTTTTCGTGAAAACCCCACCATAAGAGCTAGAAAGGAATAGCGCTTCTGAAAGTTGATTCCACAGGACTATCGTTCGCGGTATATGTAATGTGATGCATTAAACGTGTCGACCATCGAGACAGTGGGGTTTGGTTTTAAGACGGGTCGTGCGATGGTAAACTTTGATGGTATGTTATTAAAAATCTCTTCACAGCACTCTCCATTGCAAATTCAAAAGATGGAAGAAAAATTTTAGTATTACGTATATATACGCATACATATACGCATTTTTTATTGCTATTTGATTAGACGTATTGTAAGGAATAATCATATATATATGATTATTCCTTACTATATTCCGCCACGGATTTACGGACTTGTTATGTCACATGTCTTCGAAATATTTATTTGTTAGACACGAAGGTTTCTTTACAACGTTTCCCTTCATCACGGAGCACATGGTAATTTTACACTTAATATTGCAATTAACAATTTCACTGGCGCCCCCAAAGGAGATCGAAATCGATAGGGTCGCTCGCGTACCGTGAAATAGAAAGCGAGCGCTTATACAATGGACTACCACGTCTCTTGATCGTGTACGTACTAATTTTTATCATATACATATGTTTTATGCGTTAATTAACTCCACTGCCACATAGCCCATCAACCATTTCCTTGGTTTCCCTCTACCCCATCCTATTAACGTTTATCACCCCTCTAATAGTAATATGACTTATAGTCCCTATTAAACAAACCATGTCAGCCTAACTTCTGAACTCATACGTCATTGTTGCAACATTTTTTTTTAAACATTAGGGTTGGCAAACGATCACATGTTACCTGATAGTAAGTGACGACTGCGGCCCATTAAATATACATCAAGCTCAACAAAGATTCAATTTGCACTACCGTTGTCACGTTCAACTTAAACTTATCCGTCACTGTTGCAACTTTTGCATGACAAGTTTCTCTTACATTTTATTAAAAAAATCTAGGGTTGGCATTGGCAACAAAGAAGATTCATATTCATTGTCTCTGATGACTGAGATTGTATGGCGGGTCTTCGGATGCCTACACGCATATTACGAAACATGGCAACAGCTATCATGAGTGCTCGTATAGTGTTGCTATTTTACCGGTCGAGTCAACATCCATATATATTACAGTGGTAAAGCTACACTGCAGTTTGTTTCTAGCTGCGGAATGAATGACCACACCGTAGGTAAAATAGCAGGATAATGCTGCTGTGTTTCGTCTGGTGAGTGTAGGGATCCGGAGACCTTTATTTACTGGTAACGAGGCCTTCCATCTCAGCCCTCAAGGGTTGTTACTTTTGCATGACAAGTTTCTCTTACATTTTTTTTAAACTTTGCGTTGTTACGCGTGTGCATTATGATTCCTTGTCAAGGATGAATGTAGATGTCATGGGCCGCAGGAATCACTTGCCATCAGGTGAACTGTGTGCTCGTTTGTTACTCTCAATTTAATTTAAAAAAAATCGCAACTAGAGACTACCTCTACCACTGTTTATATTAATGTTAAGGTTATGCTTTTAAATTAAACATCAGTCGAAAGACCCAATATGAAATTAAGTATTAAACTTCAATAATAAACAAGATATTACAGATAAATTGAAAAATAATTTAGAAAAGTTTTCCAATCTCCCTTAAAAACTGTTCCATAAAGCCCCTTCTATGGATCGTATTTTTCTTTACATCGGACCGGTAGCTTAATCGAGATTAAATTGCAGGGGCAGAGTTGCAAGATGAACAAATAAATTGATTTTGATGTAGCAATCTCGCCGGAAACTGTTTCCAGTTAACGCTATGGAAGAAAATCAAGTGTTACCACTTTATGAAAATTTGTAAAGATGCATTCACTTAAATTATTCACGTAATGTTCGCGTGGCATAGTGGTCACAATTTGAGTGTTGTATTGCGCTCAGTCCCGGGCTTGATTCCGAGCTGAGAACCAATAATCGTGCCACAAATTATTAGTTTTTGGGGCAGGAGGTGTTGTATGTGTTTGATAACAATCCCATTGCTCGTCCTACTGTATCTGAACCTTCATTTGGTCTTGCGTCGTTTATATTACATCGAACTTTAATACGCGATGTTGATATCATCTGGTAATTACGGAAAGGTAATAAAGGTCGTATGCGACCAGAAAGACGTTGACGTTAATACTTACTTATACTAACAGTACTGGTTGCTTATGCTTATAATTTTTTATAACCCTCTCCCGCCTAAAGTCCCCTGAAATGTCATCAGGTAGATGTCTGAAAATTTCGCCTGATAAGTAGTACCACAAAATCTTGTAGAAAATTTAAAACTATACTGGACCGTGACAAAATGGCCAATTTATTATTATATTTTTTATTATTTTTTTTTTATTTTTTTTTTCTGATTTTACGTCGTATAAAATTTTCATTTCTCATAATGAAAACTAAATTATTTTTGTTTTCACAGCGAACTGATATTGGATCTTCGAAGAGTGAATACATACTAGAAATATCTATATGTAAATGTAATAAAATCTTACCAAGTCCGTGATTTGAGAGCTTCGTTCCCGTCGCAAGGGTAATAAAGTTAATTGAAGCGTTTGTCAGGCGTTCAATTTTCGCAGGAAGCTTAAAGACGAACCGCCTGTAATCGTATTACGCTGTGATCTTATCGAAATATCAGCAATCTCTGTGAACTATTATTTATATGAGATATTCAAGGTATACAAGAGATTATTGATTCGTCTCGTCGATTTCGACTACGGCGACATCTTCTGGTTATTACCAGATGATATCAACTGCACAGAATATTTTATATTGCAGCAAGTATTTGTGCAAACCCAGATGCACTCACACGTCGTCCCCTTCCCTATTCTCATGGAATACATGAGCAATAAGGACATGGGACATACAAACAACACACCCAGACCTGTTTGTTTTCAACCAACAATATATGATGCACAAATGTTGAATCCGCGACGCAGCAGCCCAGTGCTTCTACCTACAACACGAGGCTCAAATATATTGTTTTGTTAGAATTCAACACTATTCTTTTTATTTACAATAGGAGGTTACTATGGCTACTGGTTACTATTCACTATATCTCCGGTTTCTTTCTTTGAGCAAAAGAAACACAGTTTCATGCTGGTATACCGGAAAGCGTGCTGCTAGTTCGTTTAGACCTATTCGTATGACAGCTAGTTCATAAAATATACAGATTGTATACAGAAAACGTATATTATTAAAAGCTCACGATAAGCAAGCGTTGACGCGTCCATGAGATATATAATAAAAAAGCTTTCAACATTTAGTTTGACGTCATCATATATCACGCGGTGTAAGTGCTCGCACTGACGTGAAGTGTCAGATCTCACGTGTGGCTTCATCCATCAACGAGCATCGGCTAATGTCTCGTTTAACCTTATTGTATGTAAGATGAGATAGTTTTCCTAGAATCTCACGCCTTATATATGGTTTACTTTAGGTTTATGTCATAGACTATATACTCGCCCCGATGGCATATTACTCTTAGATACGTATTATACCACAAAGCTACTCCATCTTCTCATTTCTTGGATTCTTTTTTATGTTAACACAAAATGTTAATAAATTATTGACATTTAAAATATAGACTGAAGCAGTACTGTTAAGTGAAGTTACATAAACGAAGGATTCCACCATATTGTTAGTGAATGACTTTCATTGATTCATATTGCGAGATCAATTTCATTGATATGATTCTGATGTTGGCATTCTTAGCATAGCAATTCTATTAAATAGTTTATTTACTTATAACATACGCAACAAGAAAAAAACAATTAAGTTTATTAGTAATAATTGATATTCCTTTAAAGTGCTCCCTTCGCTTATATACAACAAAAAAAAAACAAATCAATTTTATAATCAGGTATTATTTATCTTGTTTGGTATTCTGGTACATTTTTATTTTGACTTTTGACACATTTCAAGTTTCATGTTCAGTTAAAATCACGAATTCTGCCGGAAACTGATTGGGTATCATCACAATGCTATTAAATAGTTTATTTACTAATCACACACGTGAGGTACATTATCAAATTTCTTCAAAGAGCTCTCATCTTATCTTATATCCGAGAATAATACACAAATCAATTTTATCTTTAGGTTTATTGTCCTGTTCAGTGTTTGGTATTTCTTACTTGAAATATCGAAACGTAGCTATTTAGAAAATCACGAATTTCTCGGAAACTGTTTAGACATCCAGTCGTTTAATCATGGGTGTCCAGATAGCACGGCAATTACACGATCGAATAGTTGCGAGACTCGATACACGAGCCTTGGTGGCAAATACGAGAACTGAATTGCAACTCGAACCGACGTTCGTACAGTGACCGCAGTAAGATTTGCACCTAAAGACTGTAATTACGAGTATTTGCGGCAGTTTAAATCGTCATTGATTTTTCTAGTCGTATCTTGTTTGCTATCGATTTTTATAACTGAAATATTTATAAAGTAGAGGAAACCTGGAGGCTGCAGGATTAAGACTGATTTAGTTTTATGAAATGTTAACTGCTTATGTCCACCTGATCGATTTCCATACAGCGATACCTTCTGGTTATTCTATTTATTTATTTATGATGATCTTTTAAGGCAGCCTTTATATAAAATTTTGTATAAAGGCTGCCTTAATGTGTTAGACAATCTCAACTATTCAACTTAAGGTGATATGATATAGACATGAACTTCCAGTAGATGTAAATTGAGTTACGCTTAAAGGAGCATATGATAATACTTGGGCAGGATATATTAATAAATTCCTTTCCCTGGGCCGATGTGTATACATCTGAGGCAGGTTCAGATGTAGTGTCAAGGTCGCAGGAAATCTGCGCACAACATACATATAACAAACATACTAAAATATCTTAAGCCGGGTTGTGGTCCCAATTTCCACTTTTATAAAATTAATATTTCTTATATATATAAATATATATATATATATATATATATATATATATTAAATAAAAAATCTTACTACTCTTTGTAAGAATATTTGTCTGACAAATATGATTGGATTTTAAACTTTGAGCTCTCGGTTCTCTTGGATACTATGTAAATTATTATTTAAAAAAAAAGAGCAACTAGTGGAGTTTCTTGCAGTTTCTTCTCGCTAGCAGTTACCTTGCGAAGCGGCGGTCCTATTACCTATTATCTTGACGATGTGTTTTATATAAATCTACTTGAATGAAGCTTCTTTTGATTTAATTTGATTTCATTTTACATATCCAGACCTGAAACCCGACGATTAGTGAAATACAAATGTCGTTCGAGTATCGTAACCAAGACCAGGCAATAAAAACAAGACAAGAAATACCAACAGGGTATTCTAACCAATACGCTAACGAGGCCTAGATTAACTCATGCTATGACGAATGCACCATCTATATATCCTTTGAAGAAAAATTTAACGAACACTTAAGTGTACATAAATTACAACGATATACTGCTATTTCACAATCTCCTCAAGATTTGAATACGTTCGCACTTTGTGCCATAAATCGTTACAGAATACCAGCGTTAAATAGCTGTGTTTAGTACAGCAAATGTAGGGTTCCGGACACCTTTACCTGGTGACGAGGCATTCCGTCTTACTCCTCAGGGGTGAGAACGCATCTGCATTATGATTCCTTACCGAGGTTCATTATGGGTGTTATAGGCACCAGGAATCACTTACAAGTAGATAAACTGTGTGCTATTACCCACAATACAATAAAAAAAATCGTTCAATCATCCATTCTATATATCCAAACACCTCAAAGCATTTCTTTCTGGAGTTTTATATTTATATACTTTTTGTTTACATTTATTTAACACAGGCTCCGCCACGATGAAGTAGATCGATCGAGATCAGCCAATCGTGATGCTTACTCCCGCCGGAGACGACTTCCCGCCAAACACTAATGACTTTGGAACACTGTCGCCTTGCCCAGGTTCTATACAACTTTATACATTTTACTAAATAACCTTGTCAACTGATATTTAAATTAATACCTCTTTGATGGATTAAAATCCTATTATCTGTGTTTACCAACTTGAAATAGGATCTAATAACTTATAATGCTTTATTGCTTTCCTAGGGACCCAGGTACGATGGTAAATTACACTGCAGCTTTTTTCTAGGAAGGGCTTGAATTGGCCAGCTCAATCAGGGAAAGACTATCAGCACCTGCGCGCAAAATATGTTTTTATATACATATATAAATATAAATTTCAAGACATATGACAAGTCCGCGAATGTAGTTACGCTCCAATATCCTCACTAGAAAGGCGGCATATGCATAACAGTCAGATCTTTATAATACAAGAACTGTTAAATTTTTTGTCACCTCTAAGGTCTAAAACCAAAGCTATTCTTCGTGCTAGCACTAATATTTGCCCGCAGATTGACTCCACCATATATTTATATTATTGTACTATTTATTGTACATTGATAGTATTTATATTTTTAATATTAAGTTCTCAACATCCCATCAGATTTTAATAACAATCTGGAAACTTAATTGAAGTGATATTTCCGAGCCAGGTCCGCGCGATGAACAGGTAAATTGATTTTGACCGCAGCCCCGTTGACGTACTCTATCAAACACTCAGGGCTCAGGTGTTTGTACTCCCTCAGTGAGGCGCCATGTTGATAATGTTTGGCAGGCTTACCACACGAACAAGTTTAAATAGATCTAAAATGAACTGTGAAGGTATGCTCAATATATTGAATCACATTCCATCTTATTAATCAGGGCAACGAATCTGCATTATGATTCCTTATCGTGGGTCAATGTGGGTGTCATAGATAACAGCAATTACTTACCATCAGGTGAACTGTGTACCTTTTATCACCATCAATATAGCAGTATAAAAAACTTAAGCAAATACGTACGTAGGTATTTTTTATAATTTACTATCTGACTGCCAGTTCATTATTTCTTCAAAAATAGAATTGACAAACTTCGATTTATTATTTCTATATTTTATGTTTTATTTTTTCAGTTCAAAATTAAGTAAAGATATGCTCTAGACTCCGGTAGACGCCCTCACAGTATATCTTCGTGGAACAGTAGCACAACGCTGTTGTGTTTGGCATTACGTAGGGAACTGTAGATTCAATCAGTAACGAGGCATTCCATGTCAGTCCTCAAGGGTGACATTTCATTTTGAATCCTTGTTGATGATGCGTGCCGGTTTTTATAGGCTGCAGTGCATACCATCAGGTGAACTGTGTACTCTTAATTAAAAAAAACTACCTAACTTCATACGCTAAACCTTTAACTTACGACTTTTAAATACACTTTGACCCAGAAACAGTGTACAATTCAAAATTAATATCCACATAGTTTATATATTTACTAAACATCGGCAAAATTTCACAAGATTTCCAGAAAATATGAACGAAAACGCGGTCGACTCTCACTGGTCCGTAAAAGGAAACTCTTCAAGAGTCGCGTCACGAATTATTTGCGTTTCGGAAAATGTGTTATTGTAAAAGTGGATATAGTCTGGAGGTCCACGTAAATGTTCCATAAACAATATAAAAATAATATAAGAATATGAGAAATATTTCTTAAGATTTAAGAAATGTGTATCGCAAAGCCGAATTATTTATCAACAGTGATATTATTATTATTTATTTTTAAAGGACCGTGGTCTGGTTTAGTGATTAGATTGCTGGCTGCCGCGTCGCGGGTACTTATATCGATTCGGAGTAACAATATTTGGGCATCAAAAATTACTGGTTTTCGAGTTTGAGTGTGTTGTATATTCCGTGTCCCTGATACTGCACCTTCCTTCGATCTTATTGCTCATGCATTATATTGGAATAGAGAAAGGGATGACCAGTGAGGGCCTCTGTGTTTGAACGATGTGTGCACGGATCTCAAAACCCTTAGTACTTGAGCATTCATTTTTAGTCCTCGAGGGTGACAATTCATCTGCATTATGATTCCTTGTCAAAGATGGATGTAAATGTCATGGGTCGCAGGAATAACTCACACTTCATCTGTGATGGTACACAGGTGAACTGTGTGCTCGATTGTTACTCTCAATGTAATAAAAAAAAAGTTCTTTCGGGTCACCCCACTCAACATTAATCTTTCGAAATAATGATTTGAATAAAAAAAAATGTTAGCATAAGAAAACGTAGCCATTGGCTTTGGATATCGTCCTATATAAAAATATTTGAAATATGAGTAGTTTCAAAAATTACCTACTACAAACAAACCTAGTCAAGCCGATCCATTCATGCTACAGTTAAATAATAATATATAGCGTGGCTTAAGCATAGGACACATTAAAATTTAGTATTATCTGAAAGCGTGATCATCTCGATGGTTGTTAATCCACAACTGTGCGCTTTACGCGAAATTTTCTGCCACGCACAACTACTCTGTGTAACCAGCTTTCGTCAGCGACATTTCCAAACCTATAGGATATAGGGACCTTCAAGAAAAGAGCCTACACCTTTCTTAAAGGCCGGCAGAGTATCTGGGACTCCTCTCGTTTTCGGCGGCGGTAATCACTTGCCATCAGGTAAGCTGCTTGCTTGTTTGCCACCTGTACAATAAAAAAAACCTTATTTCAGTAGAGTTATTGTCTAATTTATGTTTTGATGCTTATAACTAATCTTACCTATGGACCAGCGCGACCTGTCAGGTATTTATTTATTTATAAGGTCTCAACCTACTATGTATTGGAAAAGAACAAATAATCAGCAGTGTTATTGATTATATATATATGATAAACAACGAAGTAAATAAGCGCGAAACACTATTGGGAAGGCTGTATGATTCCCTTTAAACGTACGATATATATATTTTTTGCCGTTACTACTAACGTGGACCCAATGTCATTCTGTGATGTCCACATATGCATGCTATTTTAATTAAAATCATAAACACAAGTAAGACCCACAAACATATAGTTCATTGCTGTCATAAATCATCCGAAATCCTCTACAGACGTGAAACGTCAGCCTTGACATCTGGTGTCATTTATCAAATGGTACCGACTAATGGCTTGTCTAATACTAGTTTTAGATTTGACAGAGCATGCGCAAGCATCCCGTATCAAGCGCACAATACGAGGTTATTGTGAGATATGGGAATATGATCTAGAAGACAGGTGTCGGAGTACCCATCTCAAATACATCAATCGCCTAGACCCCTGAAGTACAGGCAATGGCATATGAGTGGTTAACGGTGATTGAAAATTCGCCCACCAATACCCATAGGATTACAACCAATATAAACCGTTTGAACGGCTTTCGTCCGTAAAACTTACTGGATAATAACGAGTCAAAACAATCGGACGTTTTATTTATTCATTAGTTGAACACCTACCTATAATTTTGTTTAACTATGTGATAAAAAGAGAACATTTGTGATTATCAGTTGTATTTAGTGGTAGAACTACACTGCTGTTTTGTTCTAGCTGCAGAATGAATGGGTCAGCTCGACCGGGCTAGGATCACGCCCTCACATGATACCAGCGTAAACTAGCAGTATAATGCTGCTGTGTTTCGTCTGGTGAGTGTAGGCATCCGGAGACCATTATTATTAGTGACGAGGCGTTCCATCTCAATCCTCAACGGTGACAACGCATCGGCATTATGATTCCTTGTCAGGGATGAATCTAGATCTCATGGCCCACTGGAATCACTTGCTATCAGTTGAACCGTGTGCTCGTTTGTCACTCTCGGTTATAAAAAAAAATCTGTTGCCCTTGTCCCCGAACAGAGCGTGCTTTCCTTGTCGCACTCGGTACATTAACATGTTTCTGTCCTTTTACGTTAGGATAACAAGATGAAGGAAGGCTAAACAATATTTATTAAAATGTCAGTTGATTTTTTTTTATGACATATTTTAGTCAGTTATTTGGGTCAGTTATAACAATAGCTGTACGTGTCGTACTTCTAAGGACAGAGACCGACTTAGACTGAATGAGAGCCAGCACTCATTTTATAGACTTAAAAATTCCGCACGCTTTGGAATTCCATTAATTTTATATTAGTCGAAGATCACAACAGACTCTCAAATTCTATCTCGACTCATTATTATCGGCCAATAAGTAATATAAATAAATTATTTATACATATGAGAAATAGAAATCTCATTTGTAAAAATATCCGTGGCACCGCAGTATCTGGGCGTTCGTTCTTCAGTTAAGTAGTAAGCGAGCAACAATATCATATCAAGCGTCATGCATCTGCAGCATGGTTTAGGGTACGATTAGTGAAACTTAAGGTCGTTTTAAATTTGCCATTTGACTATTATCGTCAACCAATTCGTAGCATAAGCATTTAGGGTGATTTAGGTTTATTTAGTAATTATAATATGTATTGTCAATTACAATTAAAATTTAAAGCGCTGATTTACTACGAGTTCGACGGTATAGAATATATCCCAACGAAACCTGCAAAAAATAAACAAACAAAACTTTCAAGCAAGTGAAGTGGCATGTTAATCTAAGTAGCATAATAATCTCTAGAGAGAAATCAAGCCTCAGCGTTGTACATTCGAAAAACAATTCATCAAATAGACAGTTGAAAACACTTGATGCAATTACTATTTTAATTTTTTTCCCATCACAGCCGCCAGTAAAGATATTTTAAATGGACATAAAAATGACAGCAATGAATATTCTATGAGCACCGTTTGATATAAAATATTTCGAACAGTGTAATAATTGTGTTACAGCCCACAGTGATTCGTATTAACGACTCAGTCGTGTCCGTTAATATTCTCTTTTATTCTGTTAAAACTTCACGTTAACTTTAGAACTTTTAAAAATATAATTAAAAGCCTTTAACTTTCAATGTACACTGAAAATACCGTAGACTGTACCGAAAGCTTCCGGATTAATACTTTATCCGGGCACGAGCCGTAATATTAAATAACATTGCTGCTTCTCTTAAAGGTTTTTCTTTATGATATTTATAAATTATTATGATTGACAAGTTTTTACTAGTCTCACATAGTTGGTACGTGACCTGAAACAACGACCTTTTAATCCATTATTATAATATGTACGCATGTAGGTATATACATACATACATACGTATAAATGTTTTGTTGAGAGAATAAACATTTAAAGACGATTATTACCTTTGATAACTAAGATTTGGCTTTGATTTGGCTACCATACGAAATTTAACCCTGTACGCTTCTATATTCTAAGCAGGTATTCAATTGAATGATTGCCTTTGTAGTCAACTATGAAGGCATAAGTCCATTTACAAAGTAAATTAAAGCAATAGCCTATATAAATATATACCACTATTGAACTTGTACATGTCTCTTGGGACCCTCTTTATTCTATCGGATTATCTCTATTAGAGCATAATAATAATAATAATACGGAACGGACAGCTCCGGAATCAAATGCAGAAGGTGGTGCTCCTTGACACCGCTCTTGTAGTCCGCAGGTTTCTTTCCCTTTCGCCCTAACCGACCGTTTGGCCTCCCCTGTCGAGGGATTCCCGTCTGGCTGGTCTTTATATATATTATATTGTATGTATATATTATATAGTATATGTATTTTATTATATAGTATATATTTGTTTCTTTATATGTTTATAGTTTTTATTTATTTATTTATTATATTGACCAACAAGGCGGAGATGGAAACAAAATATCCCCTAAAATAATAATAACAATCTTTATTCGCCTTTGAACTAGTGTTATATAAGTTCAGCCATTGCACATGACATGCAAATATTTCGTTTAGATAAGTATTGTTACAATAATTATTTTTGTTATAGAATACATTATAACGTTTTTTAGTTATAATTGATTATTCAATTATAACTAATTATAGCATATTATTACATGTCAATTAAGAGTATTATTACTTTTCATTCCATTTCATTGTAGCCTAAAAATTACTTTATAGAATAAAAGGTGTGTTCTAAAAGCCAAATACGTAAGTCTTTATTTAATTTAATAAATGGTTGATATACTATACTCGGGGGTAATTTATTATAAATGGATTTGCCCAGTAACAGTTTCCTTTAAAGTTCTCAGTTTTTTTTTTTTTTTTTTTTCCGGGCTGATGGCCGCTGTTAGCCCCAGGGCTTTTACAGTTTCACCGGGTTGAGAGGTGACCGAGCGCTTATGGCTCTCAGTCGAGACCTCTATGTATGGGTAACCAGCGCAAGGGCTCCCGAGAGGGAGCCTCGGCTTGGACCGTTACCCTGTTTCGCGAGAGCGTCTGACTCGAGGGTGCCCAAGAGGGCCGAACCTCGGCTCGGTCAGTTGCTTCTGACAGAGGATTATCTTAATTAATATCACTATTATTATTAACTACCTGTACCACCACTTCAGAATGCGTGGGCGCTGGAGAAGAAGTGGTGCAAGAAACTCCAGCAACGCTTCTATCTGTATGGACTGGAGAGAACCGGCCAATGACATGGCGGTATCGCGAATAACTTTGTTTGCGACGCCCTCGCCGTCGGCGGGGGCGATATGAGGGTGCAATGTTTGTGTTTTGTGTTTTATGAAGGGCTTGGGCCCTGGTGGTTGCATCGTCAGGGTCGTCGAGGGCGTGCCTCGGTCTCCTACGGACGCGGGTAAATCTGTGATTCGCGATGGGATTGTAAGTGGCGGCACTTACAATCAAAGGGTTTCGGTGTGTGACGGCAGAGTCGAAATATCGGCGAAGCCTGCTTCAGGTACTGAGCTATGGTCGGCAGCTCAAGATCTATGTGTAGATTTTCGTTACGCAAGAACCACGGCGCACCGGTGGCCTTGCGCATGAAACGATTTTGTATTACCTGAAGTCGGTGAATGTGACGCGGGGAGGCATGCGCAAAGACGGGGCTTGCGTATGTCATTATGGGTCGGATGCACGCTTTGTAAAGTGTAATTTTATTACTCAGGGACATTTTGCTATTTTTATTAAGTAACGGGTGTAAACGACCTAGGACGAACGCTGCTCGATTCCGTACGCGGTTGACATGCGGACCGAAGGTGAGTCTTTCATCTAATGTGACGCCTAAGTATTTGACTGTCTTTTCCCAGGGGATTGGACGATCAAATAACTCTATAGTTTGGAGATGCGGCGTTTTGTTGCGCCGAGAGAAGTAAATGGCTGCACTTTTGGTGGGGTTAACCTCGATCCTCCATTTCCGAAACCATTTCCCTAAGGTGTTGGCTGCAGATTGGAGGCGTTTACAAATAGCGTCTGGTTTAAATTTAATTTAAAATTAAATTCCAGACACGTAGAGGCCGGTGTCATCGGCGAAAAGGGCTAGCTCTACACCGCGAGTGCGCGGTATGTCGTTGGTGTAGAGTGTGTATAAAGTAGGACCTAGGACAGAGCCTTGTGGTACTCCGGCACAAATGGGGTGAACCTCGGAGCGCGTTCCCTCGACGCGGTAACGAAAGGTTCGATTTCGGAGAAAATCTCGTATGATAAGTACGAGTCGATCTGGCACACCGAGCTCATATAGTTTGTATATGAGCCCGTTGTGCCAGACCTTGTCGAAAGCTTTCGCCACGTCGAGAAAAAGTGCCCCAGTTTGGTAGCCCTGAAGAAATTTACTGAGGATGTGCTCCGTGATGCGGTGCACTTGATGTGTGCATGAGTGTTGGGTGCGAAACCCGAACTGCTCATTGATTGGCAGCCCTCGGGACAGCATGAAGTCCTTGAGGCGGGTGAGGATGAGCCTTTCATATACCTTACCCAAGACTTTGAGTAGGCTTATGGGTCGATAGGCTGATGGATCGGTTGGATGTTTTGAGGGCTTGAGAATCCCTATGACATCGGCTTCCTTCCAGGTGTTCGGGAAGGTGCCTTTGGATATGGCCGCGTTGTAGATTATCACCAGTAGGTGTAAAATGGACATGGGTAGGAGTTTCATCACCTTGTTGGTGATACCGTCGGGGAAAGTTCTCAGTTCTCGGTATATTTTCTATGACAATTTTATTAGGCTGCCTTCTTGTTCCTTGTGTAACCACATTAGCTTATTATATAATATTTTTATGCTGTTTTACAACTTTCGATATTTCTAAAATGTATAGACACGGTAAGGGTAGAACAAAACACCTAGAGATTTAAATAGTGGCTTACATAGTGTGCAAGGGGGTACACCACAAATTGATCTTATGCATTTTTTCTAAAGTAAAACGATCATAGTCCACAGTTCTACTACGGAATAGCGAACGTTACATGTCTAGAAGTACTTTTTTTATTTCTTGTTTTTCCCATGAAGATATCCTTACGATTATTTACTTCACCATCTACCACTCGGTTTTCAATCAATTTAACTCGAAACTGCAATAAAAATTTTCATTAGTGCCGCCACAGGGTATCTAACTCTGTTTGCTTGCGTAACGTGAAATTAAAAGTAGAGTTAGAGAATGATTCACCAGGAGCTTCTGAATTCAGGAATTCTATTAAATTATATTTAACTCTTTTAATATTCGTTGCTAGAATACGCAACTTTGACATCCGTAGTAGAAACAAGATTGGCCCTCATACCTCCTTAATAGTTCAGCAAGCTGAATTGGTAATGCGATGGTCATATATATCGAAGGGTCGTTGACCTATGCAAATGGAAGTTAATGGATTCAGGTGGTCTATGTTAAGCAGTGCATTATTGATAGACTGTGTTGATGATAACGAATTCTTGCTGTATCACGCTTGCCGGGTATGTAACAAAAAGCGTTTGAAGCGTCAATAGCCTAATGGTTTAGGGTACGGTCTGCAGAACTTAAGGTAGTTGGTTCGAATTCACTATTAGACTATTGTCATGAACCATCTCTCAGCACAAGCATTTTCAGCTTAGTTTGAGTGCTTAACTGGTATATGGTATGGGAGAAATATTAATTGCATTTCTAATATAATTTATTTAAAAAGAGTAAGAATAAGGCTAGGAGTGCCTCTTGCCTTTCTCTGCCTATTTCTTTATCAGGTCTTTATTACATAAGTAATTGCATAAGCTTCACGAACACGCATAGCGAACACGCACCCTTGCCCTCTCACATACCATATAATAATAATTTATATACAAAATGAGCTAAGCAAGACAACTATACAAGCGTTGCATTTACGAGTTGTTTTCATGGATTTAATAGTCCGTCCATTAAATCTAGACACTTAATAACAGAGTATGACAATATATTTTTTTATAACTGATTTAAAGTTTTAAGTTGTAAAGTGAAGTATAAACCCAATACCCAACGACGGAAAGATGAAGTAATGGTTTCCGATCAACTAATCCCGCGCCGTCGTAACTGTCTCGGGGACAATTTCCCAGTTAATTGAAAAGAGGTTCAAATTGTGTCTACCGCATTTAATGATAATTTTATTTTCTAAAATACGTCATATACTAGCGGTAAAGAGTTTTATAATTCCGGTTTGATTATCACAAATATAATATTTATTTTAGCATGTGATGTCATAGATAGACAGATCACCTGGTTTTGGCTTTTACAGGATGGGAATCGGACACTTTTACAGATAACGAGGTATTCCAGCTTTATACTTAGGGTTGACAACGCACGTGCATAATAAATTTGGTAAGGATGGATGTAGATGTTGTCACCCCTTAATATCATTAAAAAAAACTTAAATTTACCAATATACGACTGGTGTTTATATACTATAACCATTACCTGATTCCATTATTGTTAATCATGATCCCGAGTTAATTTCCCAGGTTAAAATACAAATGAGGAAAGACCCTCTATACATAAAGCGGAAGCTAAAGCTAAAGGTTCATTCATAAAAATAAAAAAAAACACAAATTGCGTAGTACGAATAAATCCTTTTTGTAAGAGAAGCAAATCTTATCAGTTGACCCTATCGGGACCCGGTACGGTACCATTAATGGAATTACTGCAGCTGAGACCGAGAACTTTGTCGTTTAAATTACGGTACGGGCAAAGGAATCTATAACAATTATTTTGAAAACGGAAATACATACACCAACTTCTATATTCGTATAGGGTAGGTAGAGAAACAAGAATTTGTCCGTATTTGAACCGATTATTTATGAAGTGATTAAATTGTTTTTTTTTCGGGCTGATACCCTCAGTTAGCCCGACGGCTTTTACAGCTTCACCGGGTTGAGGATTAAATTGCTAGATTAACTTGTACTAAGTATGAAGAGGTGTAAAGGGGGCCGAAGCGAGTTTTCTATTTTATATTTTTAACCATCAAGAGTCACAAAAGAGCTCACAGTTTTCCTGACAAGTGATGAAAGTGGTAGCTCATGACTTCCACGTCCAATTGCAACAAGAATCTATTCATGGGAGTTTATGGATTACACTTAAAACTTACTATAGAATTATTTTTGTTTACGTCAATACAATGTATAAATAGTAATATGTTTATATACTTTATTGTATATATTATAATATATGCATGTATATCATAAATGTATGAATAGTAGGTACTTCCCCAGTCAAGCAGAATTATTATTATTATATATAATATTACAGAATACCGGCTTGAAATAGCATCATAATGCTGTCACGATTACAGGTAAACAGGTATTCCATCTAAGTCCTCTGTCGTTGGTAACGCATCTCAGATTTGATCTATGTTGCGATTGGATGTGGAAGTCATGAGCTACCCTCATCACTTATCGTCAGGAAAACTGTGAGCTCTTTTGTGACTCTTGATGATTAAAAATATAAAATAGAAAACTGGCGTCGGCCCCCTTTACACCTTCCTGACAAGGCATTCCTCTTTACAACCTCAAAAGTAATAAAGGACTAAAATAACTATTGGCCTAAGATGGTATGTAGAGGCAGTAAATACTTTCACACTTACATTCTGCCTCATTCTTGTGTTCCAAACAAAAAATAATATACATACCTGAAACCAAAATGATTAATATATCGTAATGAAATACAATCAAAATTTTAAATTTATATGTTGTTTTTTCTTATCTTAAAATTTATATCAAAAATGCATACCATAAATGCGACAAACAAATGGATTTTGTCAATTGACCAGGTGTAGGTTGAAGTTCTCAATTTATGTGTAATGAGTTTCTTTTTTGCACATGTTTACGTACACAAAGACACTAGTATGCTACAGATTATGAGAAAACTATGATAAGAACTCAATGAAAGAGTGGGAATAAAGTTTTGAATTGTTCAGTTACAAAATAACAAATTAAACATGTTTCCAACGCGCATTTAACGGACTTCGAAAGAAGCGTAGTACAGAAATCTACATTTAAACGTATCATGACAAGTGTCGGTAACAAGCCGAGCGAAGATCCAATCGAACAATATTTCCGACTTTTCTTTTTAATTCTGCTCAATTGAATGCCAGTGCGGATGATCGGTAAGCACTGATATTCTTAATGAAATTTTGGGAGTTTGGAAGCTTATTTTTCTCAACAACTATTGGACATCAAGAGAGACAAATATGTCTACGATATTAGACTTATCTTTTCATCCGATGTTCAGATCGTAGGAGAAAGACTTACGACATTATTGCTACAATCTACTGGTGATAAGGCATTGGATATTCGTCATCAGGGGTTATAATGCATCTGCATTCAGTTCTCTATCGAGTATATACATGTATATAGGATGCAGGAAATACTTGCCATCGGGTGGAATGTACCACACACGTTTATCCACTCTAAGCACAATAAAATAAAGGTGATAAGTTCAATACAGGGAAATAAACTCTCCAGAGAAAGACGAAGAATGTAACTGCGAAACTTAAGAAATGTGTATAGGAGTCGCCCGTATCGAACTGCTGTTGCATCTAAGTGACTAATGACCTTCAGTGCTGGTTTGGCAAAAGAAGAAGAAGCCTGAAGCACAAAGCATGTTTATTTAAGTATATTTACGTTATTATTATTTAATTATAAGTTATTATACTTAAGTTACATTATATATTTATTATTTAGGGGAAACGATTATGTTAGCGAAATGACGAGACGCCGGACGCGTCGCTCTCTGATAAAATGATTTGAGCCGCTTATCGGGTAAATTGTGATCGCATTAGCATGGAGGCCTCATTCTACGAATCTACATAATCTTTTAAATTGCAAATAATATTAAGGAATTCTTAGCTACTTTTAGGTTGTTTTCCTGGGCTAATTTTAAATGTTTTAAATAATGATCGACACTGTCAATTGGTTAATCAAATCAATCAATTTTGTTTTAAATATTTATAACGAATGCAAATTAAAACGTATATTAGGTATGACGATAAGTTCCTTGTTATCCTTGGGAGTAACCTGAGAGATAAAATGTGAATAAAGCTTTCCATCTCCGTTATTGGAGTAGAAGGATTAAGGCGACCGCCAAAGTTCACTTATATTTTAGTAAAATATATACTTAATTTCCGGTTAGTTCAATGTCTAACCGCTAGCTTTGTAATTAACCGAGTTGAATGCGATTGCCGAATACCATTTTTTTTTATTACACTAAGAGTAACTAACGAGTACGCAATTCACCTGATGCTAAGTGATGCCCGCGGCCCCTGACATATACATTCATCCTTGCAAAGGAATCATAATGCAAATGCGTTGTCACCCTTGAGAACTGAGATGGAATGCTTCTTCACCAGTTATAACTCCGGATCCCTACACT
Organism: Teinopalpus imperialis; assembly: GCA_029286865.1. NCBI lineage: Eukaryota > Metazoa > Arthropoda > Insecta > Lepidoptera > Papilionidae > Teinopalpus > Teinopalpus imperialis. The sequence goes on along the minus strand of JAGSMU010000020.1, from coordinate 15,553,015 downwards.
CACCGAAGACGAAACACAGCAGCATTATGATGCCATTTTATGCTGGTATTCTGTGAGGGCGAGTTGACCCATTCATTCCATACCACTGTCTAAAATTTTATTATTAATTATTTTATTTCAATTTCGTAGCCAGCACTGATATAAAGCGTCCTCCCTGGAGAGGATGTTAGAACATAGTCCACCGCGCGGCACCTCTGTATGTTGGCGGACTACACATGTCTTTGTTTTTTTTTTATTTTAACAATTTCATTGATGTCTGTACCGGGGATTGAAATTGTTTTTCTCGTGTACCGTGAATTAAACACGAGCAAAGACACCAAAAATATATAAATAATTGAAATTAACAATAAGACTTTTTTTTAAAAAAAAGTTTGAAAAATGAGGAAATATATATAGTTACTTCTCTAGTAACACTCATTCTAAAAGAAGAAGCATCTGTCTTGACGGAAACTTTTATTTGCTATGTAAACTCCCCTCATTTCTCTTTTAACCTTTTATGATTATGAAAAAAAGATATTATAGCCTGTGGTTTAACAAAGTTTCTAATGACTTTTGTTTTATTTTTCTTAAATTAATTGTAAATAAAACAAAACCTAGATTCAAAATATCGCTATTTATTTTTATTTATTTATTTTCAAATAGCTTCATTCCGAAAATTATTACAGCTTTAGTAGTTTGGAAACAGTATACAACTTCTAGCTTGATTTTGAACATATCCATAATTGTATTACGAGCAAAAGTAACCTTGTATAAATGACAGACAGACTGCAAAACAACCGACAGTTGCAATTTCAAAACCATACAAAATATGTCTATCAAAGAACGAGAATATATGAAACTAAGGGTGAAAAACGAGCACACAGCGAACTGGTCATAACCAACGGTAAGTGGTATCTGCCCAAAAACACTATCCTAAGCAAATATTCAAGTGGTAGAGCACTGCAGTTTGTTTCTAGCTGTAGAATGAATGGCTATATTAGCTCCAACGGGGTAGATCCACGCCCTCAGTGAATATATTTTGTCTGGGATCCGGGGACCTTTATTAACTGACGATGAGACATTCCATCTCAGTCCTTATCTGCATTATGATTCCGTGGCAAGGATTACCGTAGATGTCATGGGCCGTAGGAATCAATTACCATCAGGTGAACTGTAGTGCTCGTTTGTTACTCTCAATAAATAAATAAAAAAAAGATGGACATCCATTGTCTCCTCTACGGACTCGGAATGTCGCAGCGGCGCTGTGATGCTATGCTTTCGATTAATTGTAAGTAAAACGGAACAATAAAAAAAAACAGTGAGCCAGTAGCCTAATTGGTTAAGGGTGCGGTCTGTGAAACTTTGGGTCGGAGTTTTTAACCCGCCATTCGTCTATTGTCGAGAACCGTCTCCTAGTACAAGAATTTTCAGCTTATTTTAGTGATTATGTTACTAACATTTCTAGCTTACTTAAATAAAAACATAGTGTTGAATTTGTATCGTGGCGTCACAAATCGGCCCCAATGGCTGGTACTCCAGGTCTTCCATCGCTATGCTGAGATGGGACCGAAATGTGACATCTAGCATTTAATTTAATTTACTTTTTTTCTATTGTATTAATTATCTAATTGTATGCAATAATGTGAGTTTCCTTACGAATAAACAAACTTTTTAATTCTTCTTTCTTTTTATTTTACGCTTGTACTCTGTGGGGGGATAATCTGTACAGCGTATAATTGTGCACACAAATGGTTGTTTTGTACCTAAAAGGCCGAAAACCGGATAATCATCTACGCACTATGGTCTACTTTATTATTTGACAGCCGCGTGTCTTAGCGTGGGAGCACCTTGCGGGTCTTGATTTCGATTCCCAACCGAGGAAAAATATTTGCAATATTACAAATTTTTTGTTTTCGGGTCTGGGTATGTTGTATGTACTCGTATGTCTTGACACAGTTTTTGAATCTTCCGCTTATCTTGCAAATTGCACATGAATAACATCAGCCCAAGGAAGAGAACGACGAGGTAGTGCCTCTGTATTAGTGCAAATACTTACGGCACTATAATTAATCCTGCGCAGTTGATGTCATCGAGAAGATATTGCCAGGCTAGAAATCGACCAGGAGGCTTATCACATATATAAATCACTATATAAATTATTTAGTCTACGATATCTGATGACTGATATTCAAAGTTGCAAATCCAAAGCACGTTAACATATTTAAGGGACCGCCACTGTCAGTAAGATATTTTTAAAAAGTAACGTTAAAGAGAGAATTTTGTTATCTCTAAGTAAATGTCTTTCAGGATAAAATCTGAATAAATTGTTTAAGATTAAATCTGGTAGGCTGATTCTCTTCTCGCTGAAAGGTTAAATATATTTAGGAAAGAAATACAGGCAGCGTTCTTTATATGAGGCACTTTACCACGAGGGTTATGCCAATATATTATTACAATTTTAGTTTATTTAGTAACTGTACATATTATTTGTTGGTACAGAAAGTTAAGATTTAAAAATTTCCTCTTCCATAAGGCTAAACTTCTAAAATACGAAACAGGGAACAGTGAAAATTCAGAATCCGACCAGGATTTCATTAGTAATTTTAACATAATAGAGCCAATTTTCAACTAGTAACTAAGTACAGTTTTCTTTTGAAATAACGTGGCTTCATAAAATACTAATATAATATAATAACTTCGGGTGGCAAGTGAAGAAACCTGGAGACATAATTGTTTGTATTGATAATTGGTCGCTTTTAGTACTCGGCTACTCAGTGCATCCACATCCTGATTCCTAACCGATGGTGGATGTGATGTAAGCTGCATGTATGAGATCAGGTAAGCTTCGCGATTGTTTGTCGCCCTAATCTCATATAGTAATTATTGAAAGTTCATTTGAGAATTATTAGTAGATATCACACATTATTATTTATGAGTGTCAGAACTTTAAGCTTTAATAGACATAAATGAAATCTATACACGTTTGTCCCATAAAGACGTTATAATGTGTCAAGATAAGAGCACCATCAATAATCACACCCACTCGTAAAGCACCACCTACGTTTTTACGAGTAGGCAAATTAATTGCTGCTTAGGGCGATTTATACCACATTGCCTTTCGATGGCGATTAGATTTGTATGTAAGGAATGTCTAATGTCGGAACATATATAAGATTTTATATGTGACAGTGAAAGGGACAATCGGACATTCAGCTCACCGAGGAGAACTGAAAAACACTAGGCACTAAGATCAGGTCTTTATCTTTGTCGCTCACCATTCGTTAGACAGTAGTTTTATATATTGTTCTATTTCAATTTATTTTATGACAGAATAGTGGAATTGGCCCTTTCACGAAGATAATACGGTCATTATAATAGTATGAAGTAGGGAAATTACCAACTATTATCCAAATAAATCTGTATGCATACTTTGCACCTTACTAACGAAGATTGATGCGGTCACCATCAAGCCTGCCTGAAAAATTCCAAGAAGTGGGATTATTTTCTGACGCTTTATTGTAAAAACATCTTTCCTTGCTTATTAATTATGAATTCGATCGCAGCTGCGTCTATTTACAATAACATCAACGTTATACCACTACGCCACAACAACAGCAGTTTGTTGTCTATGTAACTTTACATACTGTTAATACTATACATATATATATAGTAGTAAACAGTATTATATATGTACAAATATATATATATATATATATATATATATATATATATATATATATATATATATATATATATATATATATATATATATTTGTGTGTAAAATATTGTTTATAGCTTCGTATGTTGAATATGAATGCAACTAACGGCATTCCAGATAAACTCATTAAGTCGTTTGTCAGACGTCAGAATCTGACGACTCGTGGATATGTCGCCCCTTTATCACATTGAGGTCGTGACCCCATTCTACGACGATTCATAAGCTATAAAAATTCTGAAGAGTATAGAACATTCTATTAAAGACATATAATATTATTATATTATATTCTATTTATAATAGATAGCTATACGATATTTCCTATGAATAGAATAAATTTATTCTATTTAGAGAAAAGGAAATGTAACTTCTTATAATTTATTTTATATTTATATTGCATAACCCATAAAGTTTACTTAAATAAAGCGTAGGAACGATAAAAATAAAATAAAAAAACTAATCTATAACCTAGAAAAGCAATACCTTTATGGCAAGGGTTTGCATCCTGTTTCCATTCGTGATGATTCGCACATTACTCCACTCGTCACAGTATCATCAAAACGTACTCTTCGTCCAAAACCTACATATGTATGATAACTTTTTATATCTCTCTATTTGCATATTATATCATTTGTCGACTTGATAAATTAAAAAAAATATATCATATTTTTTAATACTATTGCCGGTGAATGAACTCAGTAATTGATTATAACCATACATACATTCCTTTGACTAGGAAAGAATCTGTTACGGAAGTAATTAATGATTGCGTGTGAGCGACATACAATTTTACTAAGAAATATGACCATCACAATGCGACATAACACGTCGACCTGCACCCTGGTATAAACCACCAACACATTTTTTTAAAGGAGCCTTTTTTCTGGAGTTATCATTAACTTACAATTAAGTATAATAATATTATCATGATATGAAACTGTGATGGAAAACATGAACAAAATATACAATATGGATTATTCAACCGTTTTATTTTAGAGTTATTTATCGATATTTTTTATGTAATAGGGGATCTAAAGAGTACACAGTTCTCCTGATAGCAAGTGATAGTGACAGCCATTGAGCTTTGTCACACCCGAGGAAAGAATACCTTCAGCTTATTCTTATGATCCATATACCTTACGTAAATGGTGACTAGAACTTAAGAAGATATGACGTTTCTGAAGTTTCCTACTCTTACGCTATTTTTGTATAGCGTAAAAAAATCTCCATCAATGAATTCGTGTCACGCAACGAATCAACTGCGGGAATTTTTAACGTTATATTACGATAAAACGTTGCGTTAAGGCCGATCTGATCGGAATTAATAAATTGGAGAACGATTTACCGACTTGTGATTTTAAACACAAACTCATTTAATGCTTGACGGATTATTCGTACATCTGGACTTCGTTAATTCCCTCTTCATTTTTACCTTTCATTTGTAATACTAGGGTTGGTAAACGAGTATATAGTAAACTGACTGAGGTAAGTAATGCGAGATACAAAATGAATGGTAGCGTGAAAAAGCAAGGCATAACGTTGCAGTGTTTTGTATGATGAGATTTGGGATTCGAGGATGCAATCACAGGTAACAAGGCATTCTATGTTAGTATTCAGGAATGACAACGCATATGCATCTTCAACCTTAATTGACGATAGGTGTAGACGTCGTGGGTAATAGTTATCACTTACCATGAGGCGAAATATGTAATCGTTTCCCACCCTTAATAATATAAATAATATTCGGTTAAGCAAAACAATTTAAGTCCGAGCAACCTTTTCTTTTTCAATGGCAAGAAAATACCTTTTGTTTACCCCCTCTCTCGAGGGCAAAAGCGGGTTAGGTCAGACTAACACTAACTCAAAACCTCATAATGTTCCATCTTCATGGCGAAGAGGGCCACGGGTCACTAACATTCGTGTCCCGGCGCGCTCTACGTGTGCAAAGTGAAAACGGATCCCTCGAGTACTTTACCTAGAGGCCATGGGGACCAGGAAAACGGATACTGCACCAGCAACTCCTTAAGGATGTACCATCCAGGGATAAGAGAATCGGGTTGTGCGAATGGTACCCTCTTTGTACTCTAGAAGCTATTGCCGACAAAATAGGCCATCACTCTAGTATATTATGTATGCTAGATATAGCAAATCCATACATAGCAATTAAATTGTCCTTCGGCGTAGATCTGACCAAAATATAAATAATCAAAAAAGCTGAATAAAGTTCTGACTAATATTAAGACACAAAGACGTACTGGTCAGTGTACCCTTAAATAAGTACTCAAACATCGAACTCGGTTCATCAGATTCGAGTATCGAAATCGATTACAGCAGAGTACTCGTCGCGGTTACACTGCCCGTTGATATCGCAACGGTAGATTTGAATCAAATTCAACCCGTGATTTATTTACACTTGAACGCAACTGTACATTGATAATGTTAATTTATATTAGGTCAAAGTCTAATGCTTTGACGAAATATTATTAATCTTACTGCTACTGCGTCGCGGCTCTTTGGTTCAATTCATAGTTGAGGTATGATATTTGGGTTTCCTTATTAGTTCTTATCTTCTCCTATATATCCTTGACACTGCACCTGAAGTTTCCTCGGATATTATTGCACATGCATTATCATAGGTATTGCGTACCTACAATTTTTGACGATAATTCAAAATGAATAACACAAGAAACGTTAAAAAATTAATACATACCAAATATTTTTGATTCCCAGAAACGTTTTTGAATACCGTAAACGAAATTTATTATTGTCATTTACGTATGTATATGTATGGTATGCCTGTTTCAATGTTCAAATTTTTTTTATATAAATTATTTCTTGATCTTATATATATATATATATATATATATATATATATATAAACATGTAAACTTTGCAGTCATTACGAGCGCGCGCGAGGAAAAGGCGTAACAGAACAATTCCTATATAAAAGAAAATAAAAAGAAACAAAAAGCAAGACAGCACTGCTGAGTAGGAGCAATGTCTGGAAACAATTAAATTTGTAATCGATTTCACATCAGGAGGATTCTTGTATAGTGCGCGAAATTTATCTTCCAAAAATGTAATTTTACTACATATATTAGTGGATCTATCCACCTCTATGAAATATGCAGCAGCCATCCCGACCAACAAGAACTCTCTATTACCAAAGGTACTGTTATAATAATTTATATAAAAAATATGACTGTGCGTTCATTTTCTACGGTTCGGGCATTGTTCATCCGATTGAGTATACAATAATAAATGTTTTTATTTTGTAATATATTTGCTCTGTGTAAAAATAAATAGTATTTTTATTTAATTATGTTATCTAATCGTTACTAGTAGTAAGTTCTAATACGCATATGTACACACACACATATATATATATAAGTATATGCATGAATAACTGATGCGCATTTGAAGTTACTTCCTTATTTCTTCTAAATAAAAAATATAATTTAAAATAAAAAAAATACTTCTTCGTTTTTTTATACTGAGCAAATATATTACGAAATTAAAATATTTATTTTCATATAAAAAATCGTCGAATGTCGTAATCTGATTAAATATTACAGTGAACACGCCAAAAAATACCGACTATATTTCATTGAACTTTAATTACGACTTATCAGTAAATTGTTAATGTGTCTATGATATCAATCATCTTAGTAATCCAGTTAATACTTGTATTAGACGTAAGACGTTTAATGCATTAATAAAATTGAAGAAAGAGTCTGTCAGTACCACCGTCAGCAGCAGTAATGTACTGGACAGAGCCTTTATTGGCCCCAATAGACGGAGTTCTAATAAAAGTTTTTATTCAATTTTTACGAGTCCGTACACTTAACGTAAAAAAGTTATTGGGTGTGAGCTTGCGAAGTATCGAAGAACGAAATTTGCTTTCAAGTGTGCTCCGATCGTCGAAGAAATGATTGTGTGGGATTTTTACCGTTTTCTATCTTGATTGAATTTAAGAAAAGCGCTATAAAAAACTTTGAAATGGACCAAAGATCCGACTCTATCAAACTCAAGTCTAATAATAAAGATACGAGTATATTCGTATTAATAAAGAATGCGAACTACCATGGGGTGGATTCACTATCAAATGCAAATTGTTTTTTTAATTTTTGTTTTTTTTCAAGCGTCAATAGCCTAATGGTTTAGGGTACGGTCTGCGAAACTTGAGGTCAATTTAAGGTTAATTTTCAGTTAATAGCAGTGCAAATATTTAAAATATATATATATACGTTTGGTTGCTCTTTACTCACTAGTGTACAGATATAAAATAAATATTGATTTAAATAAAATGGTATGACATCATTCTAGCTCATTCAAGTTAAGACGATGTCTCCTAGTCAAAAAAGGTCAACTATAAATACCATAGTATGCACAAATTCTACCTCACAAAGCAATCTGTATGCTATTCAATATGCTGAGTTACTGCGAATATATTCTTCGGTAGAAGGTATTAAAGAAGACTTTATCGTTATCTATGTGGATTCACTTTTGCCTAGTTTGAAATATTTTTCGTTTCTTTATTTTCATGATATCGTAAATATGTTCCCATTTTGTTTACTTTAGCTAAATCTTTTCATGAGCACCAGGGATCGAGCTTAGGTTTGATTGCATTATATGTAATTTAAAACGATCATTGAAGTTCGGTCTTTATATTGTTATAGCATAAAAATGTATTATTGACAATATAAAAACACAGAAATCATGAAGATAAGAAAGCACTGAATGAATGCAACATAATAATTTTATTCTAAAAACTCATTTTATATTTGAATATATTAAAGAATCGTAATATAACACAGAAATACGACAAAGTAAAAATAAAAGTCACACCAAATAATATAAACGAGCCGTTAACGATAGTCAGAACGAGCGAAGAAACGAAAGACAACATCATAATAATGGCATGGAAAATTAAATACCACATGCGGTACTTAAATAGCTGGCGTTTTCTCATCACGCTCGCGATCAACACCGCTGTCGCCACGAACAGTTGGACATTAAGTAACCCAGCGACGGACTCAACTAAGACACTTGCAATGTCACGATATTGTGCTTCCGTCTTACCCATGTCGATCAACACGAGTAGGGCACTGAAGATAACTATGGGTAACACAGCCGACACTGCGATCAAAATAAATGATATTCGGAGTAACTGGCATTGGGAGCACGGAGGGTTTTCTGTATAATGATTTAATATTCTCATTTTAATTATTGAGAATATACTAAATATTGTTAGATTCCTTTAAAATGTAAAACTTTTAACGTATGACTTATTGTCAGTTTTGACAAAACGGTAAATGTTTTTAAAAATGTATTATTCATTATAGAATGAATGGCAAAAGAGCAAGCAGCCAACCCTATGGTGAGTGATCACCGTCACCCATGAACATCGGCAGCACCGCAAATGCGTTGTTTGTTTAAAATTATAAATTACACTATTTTTAATAACTAAATTTTAGAATTTAAAATTATAGATATTAAAATGTTTTTTTATATATTATAGTTTTACGTTTTTCGTTATGTGAAAGAAAGAAAGCCTTATCGGTTTCGAGGAATTTTATCTTAGTCGTAATGGGACACTGTAGAATGAATGGGTCAGCTCGACCGGCAAAGGGTAACCACAGACCACAGAATACCAGCTTGAAATAGCAACATAATCCTTTAATGGTTTTTAAAAAAATGAGAGTAACAAAAGAGCACACAGTTCACCTGGTGGTAGGTGACTCCTTCGGCCCATGACGTCTACATTCATCCATGACAATAAATGATAATGCAGATGCGTTGACACCCTTAAGGACTGTGATGGAATGCCTAGTCACTAGCGAGCAATAAAGGTCTCCGGATCCCTATACTCACCAGACAAAACTCTCACAGCAGCATTATGCTGTTATTTCACGCTGGTATTCTGTGAGGGCGTGGTCCCACCCCGTTCAAGCTGACCCATAAATTCTGCAATTAGGAACAAACTGCAGTGTAGCTCTACCACGTAAAATGTCCTTTCGGATCTATCACTTACTGCACTGACGTATTTTTGACAAATTGTCATAAAAGACGTTGTCCCAAGCATATTAAGCATCCTACTATCCTCCTACAGATCTATCATACTGTCAGGGTAAATTAGCTAGGACATGGATGAACATTAATCATGGATGCATCAGACACTTTGCGAGTGCATTAATCTTAATGGCTACCATGCCGAATACAGACAAAGACATAGAGGAAGAAAAAATCATAATTGTAGAAGTTTACCGTTTAAGTAGTTTAATTTGGAGTGTAATAGTCTATAATTATAGTATTTAAGGCATTCCCGGGTGAGGTCGATTTGTAAAATGAAAAATCTTGTTGTTCCTCCGATTTAGAACGACGCAGTGCCTTTGTGCATTCCGCAAATAGTTGCGACACTATAATAAATTCTGCAAAATTGACATCATCTGTTACAAATCCGATGATGACGCTGTGTAGGTGATGACCTTCAGCCTTCAATACGCGCTTTAGTAGTTCATAAGGATTAGTTCTAGATCTCCAATATCCAATAAGGAATAATCCAGATTCCAAAACAGATGTTGTCAAGCTTAATGACTAAGATGTAATGCCACCATTCTCCCTGTAATGCATTATAAGATGTCTTTCTCTCATCAGACGGAAGGCGGTAGCGCTAAGCCACTATTATAAACTGGTATTAAACGAAAGCGTGGATCTTCCTCGCTAAGTCTAATAGTAGTACAGCTAGTTTATAGCTGATAAGTAAAATCCGAAGCAACTGGCCGAGCCGAGGTTCCGCCCTCTGAGTCGTTCGCTGTCGCGCAGGGTAACGGTCCAAGCCAAGACTCCCTAAATAAAGATCCAGACTAAGTGCCCTAAGCGCTCGGCCACATTTCAACCCGGTGAAACTGCAAAATCTAAAAATAAAAAGCTAAAAGTAGCCATCATAGATACAAAAAAATAATTCAGTAAGCAAAAATAATGTATTTTTGAGTTTTTCAGCATCAATGCACTGCCCGCTGGGAGATGCAGTCCTCTAGTGATTTCAGCATTTGCAATATGATGGAAGAAAACTTTACATACAGTATGAGGGTTACAGGATAAAGATAAAACTGCAAGATTCTCAATTCAACTTTTTGTGTCGTACAAATATTTACGTGCAACACACACAAACTGCCGTCACTTGGTAACATCACCCCTCCATCTTAAGACGGGCGATAAATAAACGTATCGGGGTTCTGTCACCTCGGCCGTTTAAGAAAATGGCGTCTCGAGCATCCTGCGGAACCCTATGTTGGGAGATAAGCTCCGTGACACACACGAGCCATAAAATATATGCCAGTTAAGTTTCCCTATAAATATAGTGGGTATATGCACTAGTTGGTGTTAGGGCGAGTAGAATGTACAGTATATATGTTTTGAAATCTTTATTAAAGACGAATTCTGCATTGACTGCTGAGTTACATAAACTACAATGCAATAGATTCCCAAGTCGGCGGAAGTAAGGACGACCTGTACAATATGGCATTTACGGAAGGAATGGACTTAGGGTGCGGCGTTCCTTTTAAACAACAGGCCGCTTAATGGCATGCGTTGCCATGTACTTATAGAAGGAAATACCGATGGGTGGCAGAATACTGGACTAATGAATTATGAATTATCATCGACTCAAAAGAATTAGAAGAATACAAGCATGTATGCATATATACTCGTACTTACATATTTTATACAATATCAGGTGACAAATCCTTTACCCCTACACTCATCATACGAAACACAGCAGCTATTGGTTGGTATTTTGTAAAGGTGTGTTTATTCCCCAATCCATTCTGCTGTAACACGAAACTAGCTGTAGTGTGGGTCTACCATTGTATAATATTCTATTCATCGTATCGGGGTGTTCGGAAGGAAATCAGTTATCGTCGTCTTCACGGCCTTAAAAAGTGGATACTTGGGATTAGATGGAAATTGGATACTTATATTGGGACTTGTTGGCTATGTCTATATACGAAAAGCATTATCGTTCGCAAAAGGCAGACAAGGCAAAACTTCGTTGTGGCAAGTTGGCAGATACTATTAGGCGTACTTTGTGCTCATTTGTTTAATCTAAACATAAAATCTATCTATAAAATATAAAAATATAATAAAAAATAATCTATTATTAGCAATAATTAAAAATATAAGAATATATGTAATAAGTTATTTTCACAAAGGAGTTTCAAACCGTCTACCGTAACAAATAATTAGATTAAACTTCACCGGGTGGGAAACAGGAAACAACCCTTTGGCCCTTGTCGGTTTAGATAACTGCGGCGTAACCCCAACCTCATGAATTGTATGCTCACCCTAATGCAGAAATGAATCAAAACCGCTTAACTTCAAATGACATTGAAGGGGTGCCGGTTAAAATATTAAATATACGAATAATCACTTCATATCATATAAATTAAACCCCGTTTGCCCGTCTGTGCTCAATTATTTCAGAAAGTCATGAAATTATCAATTTAGTCAGTTAGATAGTTAGTCTTCAAAGTTAAATTTGAAAAAAAAAAATTGTTGTGTCCATAAATCAACAATTAACAAATTTAAGGAAATAGACTGTAAGATTGTTATTATTATTTTTTTTACTTTAATAGTTTTTTGAATTTTTTGATACGTAGGTACAAGGAATGATGGTCCTCCACACCGATTGGACCACGGTGATATCTTCTAACTACACTGCAGTTTGTTTCTAACTTGCAGAATGAATGGGTCAGCTCGACCGGGGTAGGACCACCGTAAAGATATCATAGGCAGCATAAATTGCTTTTCAGGTAAACTATCTGGTCGGTCGTCTGACAAATTAAGATATTTTTTTCAATATATTTTCGAAAAAATAATCTTAATTTGTAGTATTTATAATGATTAATGATGGATATTAAGGAAACACATAAATAATTAGTGGTTACTTTTATTAAAATAAAAAAATACACAAAGCTAAACGTTTTCATTCAATGTCACAGAGTAGATAGAGTGTAAACATCACAGGCTAAAGACTAAACTATTAAGAGGCGAGAAATTACATTCAACAATTAATTAATTAATAATCATTTATATTAATGAATAATTGCCAAAATCTTGTTTCCGGATTATATAATGAATCGATAACAAGATTTAAGCAAACTAAAAACTTAATTAACAAACTACACATCGATGTCACTTATAGCTCTTAAGCTAATGAGCTGGGACACCTTGGAGTAACTTGCTATCTTAATACCATGAACCTTTATCGTGAAAGCGATAAACTGTACAGTGTGTATGGAATGTTGATAAATTGCTTCCTGATAGCGCCCCTCGTAGTAAGAGCCGTCATTAATGCCCCCGACGACGTCGCCCGAGTTTATTTAGCTGACATGATTGAGTTATACACACCTAAACTATTGGAACTTTAACGTGTTGTAATTTGTGATGTAGTTGCACAAAAATAAAAATATTAAAAAAATAATTCTATGCGAATATCCCAGTGCTGGTCACAAGTTTCTCTATGTATGTTATCGATTAAACAAGGTTTTGTTTTTATCCTTCTGCTACGGATTATGCATTAAGTATTTTTTTATGTATTTATGCAACATTTATATCTATGCCATAACACGGGTAAATAAATTAATAAAGAGATAGTAAAAGGTTAAGCTAACGTACAATTAAAAGACAAACCCATAAAGTGAAAAGGAGAAGCTTTTTTTTTATATAAAGAAGGGTGTAAACGAGCGGCGGGAACACCGAGGTGCTCATCGACGCCCACGCACAACTGCAACACCAGAGGAACTGCAGATGCGTTGCCGGCCTTTAAGAAAGGATAAAAGCTTTTCTAATAAAGGGATATCTGTATGATGCAGTATTAAATACTATCCGGCCTTGTGTTGTGTACTGTGGGCCAGTACTGACTAGAGTACTTGGCTGCTGCGCCGCAGATCCCAGGCTCGATTCAGCCGAACTGTGTCTTCGATAGAGCATCTGAACATTATTTTGATCTTATTTCGCATACATTAAATTGATTTTTATACCTATATATAGTACAAGGTTAGACTAAAGTACAATTAAATCACAAGCCAATGGATAAAACCTTAAAGGGAAAAGGACAAGCTTTAAGTGTCATATCTGCATGATGCAGTACTTTACAGTGGTAGAGCTACACTACAGTTTGTTTCTAGTTCCAGAATTAATACTCGAAGCCCTCACATAATACCGGCGTAAAATAGCAGCTTAATGCTGCTGTGTTTCGTCTGGTGAGTGTAGGGATCCAAAGATCTTTATTACTGGTGACGAGGCATTCCATCTCAGTCCTCAAGGGAGTCAACGTATCTGCATTATCATTTATTGTCAAGGATGAATGTAGACGTCATGGGCCAAAGTAGTTACCTACCACCAGGTGAACTGTGTGCTCCTTTGTTACTCTCATTTTTTTTAATAACATTAAAGCATTATGTTGCTATTTCAAGCTGGTATTCTGTGGTCGTTGCCCTTTCCCGGTCGAGCTGACCCATTCATTCTACAGTTAGAAACAAACTGCAGCGTAGCTCTACCATCGTTAATAAATACTGTCAATTTACTAAAATAATAAAAAGTTACGTATTAGATAAGCACGAATTGTCTTAAAGCTTTGCCCATATGTGATCTAAAGGATTTTAGATTTATTATACAAAGATATTGTACTGGTTATAAACATGTAAATTTTTATAAAACTGACGATGACAAATCTTCACACGTGCTATATGCTGGTGAGTGACTACTGCATCCCATCATCAACAAAGATTCAAGGTGAAAATGTGTTGCCTCTCTACCAGGGACTGGATCTCTATATTTTAATGGATTACTATAGTCATCATACGAAACGCAGCGGTGATAAGTGTTTTCTATGACCCATGATACCCACAATAATCCTCTACATGGAATCACTTGACCCATTACGATAAGATAAAATTCCTCGAAACCGATAAGGCTTTCTTTCTTTCACATGACGAAAAACATAAAACTGTAAATATATAAAAAAAAAATGTAATATCTATAATTTATCTTACCTTAGTGGAGCACCATTACAGCGCTTTTATCCTACCTGAGCTTTTATCTGGAAATGTAGTTTTCAAATTAAAATGACAAAAAGGAGCCCACTATCGACATTTGCTGCACCAAATTGGAGTGTCCGATCGGTCTTTTTTTAGCGACGGTAACAACGAGGACTCGAAGTGCGAGCACCTGACAGTTTAGTCCGATGCTAAAGGTATACTTTTAAATCATTCGAAACCTTATCTATTTGTAATAAAGGTCAAATTTAAAGATATACAATTTGTTTTGTAAGTCACTTTATATATTGACTTGTAATGTACATTGGAGAAATGATCTATTGTTATTTACATATTTTTATTTACTAATACAATCAGATGTTGCCAGTTTAGAAATTGCATCAATGAATTATTTTTTTAGTTGCTTTAAAAGAAATGAACAAAGCCACGGTAGCACAAGCAGAAGTACAAACTTAATATGGACTATGCTTCATGACCCTCTCAAAAGATCAGGCCCTTGTCCAACAGTGGGATTAATGTAGGCTGTAACTTTATTTTATATTACTGTAGAGAGTGTTACAGCCTTTTCTTCTTTGCATAACCACATCTGATTTCAATAGGTACGGTGATGAAAATTTCACCATTACCATTACGCCACGCAGCACTTACACATTTTACCAAAATCACAGTATTAAGAAAATTACAAACCAAAAGATTTATCATTTATATCAATAAAAACTTATTTATTATATAAAAAATACTAATTCAATTTATTGATGAGGCAGGCATAAATGACATAATAAAATTGGTTTTAAATAAATAATCCATTAATTATTAGAAATTTACTAATTACCTAAATCATATAAGCACAAGCTTTAATATAAATCAAACCCAAATCCGTGGCTTATTACGAAAGTTCGCGAACAACTAAAACAATACATCACAAAACTCCATAAGTCAGGCATAGAATACAGCCATATAAATTAACTCGAATATATAAATAAGCCTATGCGTCTTTAATCTCAGTCCCGGTAGAGAGAGACGGAAAATACTATCCACATTTCAACTAGAGGTAAGGTCGCCGACCAATGTTCTTAAATCTTAGTGATTTTTATGTATATACGAATGCTTAAAAACTTAAACACCGACAATACGGCTCACAAACTAGTACAAAGTTCACCTGATGGTGATTTCTTCCTCGTCTCACCCATATTCATCTTCGATAAGGAATCTTAATGCAAATGAGTTAACAACGTTAATCTGCATAGATTCGAAACCACAACCGTTTAATTACGAACCCCACAACATATATGAAATTCATGTTTATTTGCTACGAGCACAGAAAAGAGTAAAGTCTTATTAATAATTAGGTTAATGTCTTTTAGGTTGCATGTAAAATGGCATTATTAGGGTAGATGAAGATATATAAATAATACAAAATTCCATATAATATATAAAAAATGTCCTTGTCAGACCGAATCTATCTAACCATAAACAAATGTATGAGGTACCAGAAATGTCAAAGCTTTAACATTATGTCACGGTATAGTGCAATTGCGGGTGAAATAAACATTACTGGAAATTAGATATACTATTTTAGTCCTTAAATATTAATGATTTCTTGAGTTAAGTGTATTACATTACAGACATTATTTTCTATTATTACAGCAATATCTAATATTACATCATCTTTATAAATTAACATCTTAAACAACTATTAACAATATTGTGAAAGTAAAAAAAGTAAAGTAATCCTATATAAATAAATCTCATGGATGGACACCCTCCTCTCTAGATATCGGAACTCGGTTTGCTTGCTTATCGTGAATTAGAAACGAGCTCTTAGACACTAAGCAACCATTGCTTCTAAAAATAATGTACCAAGTTACAATTTAAGATATGCCAACGTTCGGTTAATCATCAATCATTCGATCAAGCAACGAGTTAGAATATCAGTCTAGAAGGTGATTATTCAAATCTTGCCTTGCCGAGTCATATTTAATATTGGGTGGTAAAAACACAGTTTCTAATACAAGTTTGGCATGTTGTTGCGGAATGTCGACTACAAAGATGGAGAGACTGACAGTGAAAGTGGAATTAGTTCGTGTGCACATACTCGGAAAAGCGAAATAGAAAACGAATAGGGTGGAAACTTTTAAAATAAATAAAAATAAAGTAGCACTACATTCAAACGGTTGCCGTTTTGCGTGAACAGCGTCAGTGAATTGTACAAAATCGTCCTCGCCGACCACTTCATGAATATGGACGTGACACAGGGGCTGCGGTGAGATATTTGAGTCCGTAACAAGCGAGTTTCCACCGACGAGCTCGGCCCCTGTCAATCGTGCGGCTTTCACCGACCCGTGCTAGGATTTTATCACCGAATATAAAAACCAGACACATTCGTGAATCGGCGTGATTTTTAGATTCGTATTCATGTACCACTATAGATTTCAATTCAATGTTGTGATGAAGTTTATTTGAACTTTAACAGCATTAGATGGTTTAGTAATAGTGTCGAACGTTTTTTTTTGTTTTGGGGGTGACAATTGAATTCTAGTCGCAGCATGAATGGTTCAGTGCAAACGGAAAGATGGTATCATGCGCTCATGGAATATCAGTACAGAAAACGCCGTTGTGTTTCGTCTGGAGACCATTATTAATGGTAACGAAGCAATGCTACAATGTATGTACAATGTGACAATGTATCTGCATTATGATTCCTTATCGAGGCTTCCCTTTATTAACATTAACAGTGGTAGAGCTACACAGCAGTTTGTTTCTAGCTACAGAATGAATGGGTCAGCTCGACTGGGGTATGACCACGCCTTCACAGAATACCAGCGTAAAATAGCAGCATAAAACTGTAGAGGCATTCCATCTCAGTCCTTAAGGGTGACAGCGCATCTGCATTGTGATTCCTTGTCGAGGATGAATTTAGATGTCATGGGCCACAGGAATCGCTTACTATCAGGTGAACTGTGCTCGTTTGTCTTGTATACAATAAAAACCTTAAAACATTATTTAAAAAAAAAACCCAAGAACATAGACAAGACCATAGACGATAGAACTTTAAAAAGATTTGTTTCATTTCGCAAGTGGAACCTCCGCAATAATGTTCCCTCATAAACCTCCCGCGCGAGCGAATTATTCTCTAAGAACTTTTTTAAACGACCATAATCCGTCTTATAAAAATTTAATATGCGGAATCGTTCGCCGCGAATCCGCCCCAAGTTTCCTCGTTACTCATAGAGACTGGCAACTTTGTTTGTTTATACCGTGTACTATTTAACTTTCTTTTCGGGCCGCTCTTAAAAGTTTTAATTCAGTTAGATGAGGAACGCTCTCTACTTTGTTTGAGGGTTTGACGGGTTATCTTGTACATAAAAGAAATAGAAAAATGTGAACATCACTTAGGTGGAAACTTTTTAAAAGTGAATTTTGTTACCCAATTCTAGTCG
Source organism: Teinopalpus imperialis (assembly GCA_029286865.1). Classification (NCBI taxonomy): domain Eukaryota; kingdom Metazoa; phylum Arthropoda; class Insecta; order Lepidoptera; family Papilionidae; genus Teinopalpus; species Teinopalpus imperialis. The sequence goes on along the minus strand of JAGSMU010000020.1, from coordinate 15,534,820 downwards.
TCGTTTCGATTAAAACTTCGGAAGCTCACGCAGATGACAGTATAATAACGTGGTATTATCGAGTGGAACAAAATGAATCGGTTTGACCGAGGAAGGACAACTTCTTTGTAAAATAAAATATGGTACTTCGTATGGTGATTGTAGGTAATCGGGGACCCAATTACAGTTAACGAGACATTCCATATCAAACCTCGATCACGAGTCAGAACATCTTTGTGCATCTTGAATTTTTGTTTAGAATGGATGTAGATATAATGGACCACCATCAACACTTACCATGAAGTGAAGTGTGTGCTCATTTGTCACCGTAATATTATAAAAAAGTTCTTCTTATGCGTATATACGTATTTTGTCTGATGTAATTTATTTTGCTTAACATAAAAATATTATTATTATGCTTTAGATAAAAAATATTATAGTATATAATAATTTTTATCTAGTTTTCTTTGGAACTTTAAAATAACGAATGTACAAATCATCATCACAATTAATTTATTATAATTTTACACCATTGTCAATAAATTAAACTAGATAAATAGAAAATTATTGACGAAACCCAACTCCATCAGCGAGATTAGTGAGCAATAATTATGGCTATAATTAGCTTGTCGTTTGATTGACTATTAATCATACCTCATTAATCCTAACATTTTTGAATTAAAGCTTCAATGGATAGCTGTAAATATTTGCATCGATTAAGTATAATTAATCTTTTTTGCTATAATGATTTAGAAAAGAAAGAAAAAGTATCTATTGTTGCACAAACAATTATTAATATAAAATGATTAGATTAACAGTACTTTAGATGTATATACAGAAGTTTTATTAGGCAAAGCCTGTATCTTGGAGAGATTCGTACAATATATAATAATTAAAAAGTAAAGTAAGGGTCTCAATATATAAATCCTACTACTTTGAATAAGCCTCCTGTCACTACAATGGCTCAACTGCGGATTGGCGGTCTTTACATATCTTCGACATTTCTTAGACATGCAGATTTCCTCATGATGTTTTTCGTTCACCGCCGAGAACGTGGTGAAACAGCGTCACAACAACTGCAATTAACAATTGTATTGGTGCCGCCACCGAAGATCGAACTCCGCTCGCGTACCGTGAAATAAAACTGAACGCATGACACTAAGCTACCCACATACATACATTTTACTAATTAGATGTTTAATGATTAGAAACAAATTCACAATGGAAGAATAGGTTCTCTTTACTTTGACAGTAAGCATTAAGTTTTAATACAAAACTAAGCTAAGACTCTTGTTTTCATAGAAGTTAAGTCGTCTGAACATCATTATTTTGTTAATGCTAGACTTGAAAAAAAAACTATATAGAACGCAAAGCCTTTTGATCTAAAACATGAGCATAATGTAACATTATTATATCTTTTGTATTAAAAGCCTACATTTTATATCTCCAGCACTAACCTAAAAGAACGTGCCTAAAAGCTCACGAGTAATCCTTCACGTTACGCGCCCGATTTTAAATGGACATGACAGGCTTGCTAAAACCTTTACGAAACCCTTTTTATATAATATTTCATACATTAAATATTTATGATATTTGCTAATGACACAAAAGATGGGGTATGAAACCATTTTGACTCATTAATTGGTCAAATTATTGCCGTGTTCGGTAATTTAGAATACGGCGAAATCTTCTGATTTTTATTAAATGACGGCAAGAGCGTGCAATATATAATTTATTTATTGACTTATTCTTCTTCTATGTACAATATTTATTTATGCAAATAGACGGACTTAGTGCCAATAGGCATTCTCGGCCAGCCTACCTTTCGGTTTAGTAAAAAATATATTGTGGATATAGGGTGCAAGAGAAAACTTAGTTTAATTTTAATAATAGTGCCGTAAGCATTCTTTTTCCTCCCTAGTCCAGTTTAATAAGATATTATCACACTTGTATTACACTGTGTATATATACACTGCCGGCCAAAAGTTTAAGACCATCTTAATTAAAGTAAAACACCAATAAAATATTAAATGTTTAATTAACCTGTTAAATCATCTAATAGAACATTGATTGACAAACATTATTAAAAAAGTTTAAAAACGTAAAGAAATATTACCAGTCCATAAAAAAGGCTAAAGTTAGCTAAACTAATTTTTCTTCAAAAAATCCCCCTTTACATTTTATGATTTTTTTCATAAGTCTTGGCCATACGAGCAATCAATTTGTTAATGGTGTCTTATGATATATTGTTCTTAATTTCGGATAAAGCATTCCACATATCTTCTCGCGAGGATGGGCCACGATTACGTTCCTATCAAGCTCTTCCCACAAAAGTTCAATGGAATTAAGATCCGGGCTCTGACCAGGCCACACCATGTTTTTAACACCCTTTGTGCCAAAGGAGTTTTTTAAAATCGTCTTCTGTCCAATCTCGATGGGCAAGAGCCCACTGCATCTGTTTTTTCTTGTTTTGCGGCCTTAGCACAGGTTTTCGAACGGCAAAGCGACCATACACTTCGCATCTCTCAGTCGCCATTTTATGTAGTCAATGATAAAGGTTTAACTCAGGTTTTGTTTACTTCAACGCGGATTTCTGGTGCTGTTAAACGTCTATTTCGCTTGCTGGTAACAACAATGAAATGATCTTCACTAGACGTGGTAGCTCTCGGCCTTCCTGAGCATGGACAATCTTGACAACTGCCTGTCTCCCTGTATCGAGTTATTGTGCAATGAACACAAGTCTTCGATAACTTCAGTGAAGCAATCTCACGTTCGGATTTGCCTTCATTATGTAAAACAACGATGGCAGAACGCACTTCACTGCTAATTTCTCCAGCTTTTCCCATTTTATGACGTCTTAGCTGTAGAAACGCCAAATTTAGACTAATTGAGATTGTTTGTGAAAAAACCCAAGTATACACGGGTAATAATAAGTCAGAAACAAGTGTTTTCAGATGCTAAATAATCCTAATTATTGACCAATACGTAACAAAAGCAAAGTAATTAGTAATAAGGAGAGTGCAAAAATATTAATAGGACTCCTGGCTCTAGTGCACCGTTTGTCGGTGTTTGAAAACAATAGATGTTTATTGTTGATTGTCCAATAACTTGAAAGTAAACAAAAGAATGAGTTCTTTATATATTCTATACTAACAATAGAAGAAGACGCAGATGTGCATGCTTTATTTATCCTGTGGGATTTTATTACAATTGATGGAAAATTATGTTGTATATGTGCGGTCTTAAACTTTTGGCCGGCAGGGTATGTAATTTGTATTTGCTGAGTTGAAACCGAGTCGTAAAAACTAGCATTTCATTTTATTTATTTACGTTTTCTATTAATCATTTAATTGTATTGTACGCAATTTCTTTCCATTTGGATACACTTAAATACTGGAATTTTCAAAAGTAGTAGAGCCACTCTGCGGTTAGTTTCTTGCAGATACATTAGTGGACATATACCAGATAGTATCAAAACGTTGATGTTGATGAATGTAGGGGATCCATTAATATGTACTAGGCTTTCCGTTAATTTCATCCCATCATTTCTACCATCGAAGTTTTCTGGCACACACAACTACTCCGTGGAATCAGCTGTCGCCAGCGGTATTTCCAAATCGTTACGACTTAGGGACCTTCAAGAAAAGAGCCTACACTTAAAAAAAAAAATTACTTTCTTAAAGGCCGTCAGAGCATCTGCGACTCCTCCGGTGTTGCACATGTCCATGGCTGGCGGTAAACACTTGCCATCGGGTGAGTTGCTTGCTCGTTTGCGGCCTATTCTATAAAAAATATATCTTCATCTACACGGCATGTGCATCTTTAATTTTTGTTGTTGTGTAGATATCATGTGCTTTAGTAGTTATTACTTTGTAACACTCAAGTTCTATAAAAAAAATCGGTATTTTTTTTTTTTTGTTTCAGACTATCATAAAAATAATATGGATACAAAAGCAACAATTCTTATACAAACATTTGTAGCGTATACTCAAATATCGCGTATATTAGGCAAACACTACAGAAAAACATATCGCGAATATACCGGCGTAAACAAAACGTTACATGGACAATTAGTTAGTACACAAATCAAGAGTTATTTGTAGACCTTACCTTTATAAATTGAATTAAACTAATTATATGGGTTTTATCGCTTTTATTTTAATTAAAACATTTTTTGATACCGACATTGATGTTGTTTTACAGCACTCGTGGTCACAGGGTAGCCTGAAATGTTTGACGTCCTGATGTTATAGTGAAGTCGAACTACCGTCACCGTTTAATTATTTATTGTTAACCAGATCTACGCAGAAGGAGCGAATAGTATGTTGAGGTCTTGCATCTTGTTTGGAATTTAATTTTGTTAATCATCTTTTGATTATCCCATGGCTGGATTTGATTATTTGGATGACATGATTATCCCTCTTCTATTGAAATTAGGGTGTTCTTTTTTTGAAATAACCTCGGGAATCATCCTAGCTAGGAATCGATTATTCTTTGCAAGGAGTTTTAGTTTATCTAAAGTATGGTCACAGACCCCGTGACTATAAATTGCTAAACAACTTAAAAATAAACGTGGTGAAATCTATACAATGAGATTTGTACAATATGTTATATTTACGAAAATATAAGAATACATCAATTTTTATGTATTCACTCATAAACTGTAAAATAAATTTCTAGTTAGACATTTTTCTATCCACATAACGACGGTATTGAAGAAACAATAAACATTGATATTCCAAACATAAGGGGTATTTACATCGTATTATTTATAGCTAGGCTATAAAATACCATAGGATTCTTTAGTAGAAAATAAAACTAAACAAAATGCGATGATCTTACCGACTACATAGTTATTGGTTAGTGTAAATTTATTTATAGAATAGGTGGCAAACGAGCCAGCACGTCACCTGATGATAAGTAAAAAGCTGTGATAAGATGAAGCTTCCGGCCTTTAAGAAAGGTTGTATGGGTTCGCAAATAGCACTGGCGAAAGCTTGTTTCACAGAAAATTTCGTGGGAAGCGTCACATAGAGTTAGTCTTGTATTTTTTACAATAGCTGCTGTTTTTTTTTTTTAAGGGAATTTTAACTAGTAACATTACTAATATTCCGGTTAACCATTTCAACTAAGCTGAAAATACTTGTGCTAGGAGATAGTTCACGACAGTAGTCTAATGGTGAATTCGAACCTACGACCCTAAGTTTCGCAGACCGTACCCTAAGCCATTAGGCTATTGACGATTTTCTAGCCGCAGTGGGAAAAGGTTGCCTATACTATCGCAATATCACGAAATCTCCTCATAGAATACCAGCGTAAAATAGCAACATAACGCTGCTGTGTCTCGTTTGGTGAGTGTAGAGATTCTAGTTGGATTATTACAGGTGACGAGCGATTCTATCGTAAAGCTTAAGACTGATCAATATGCTTGACACGGGCCTAAGAAACACTGTGTTAAAAAAATCGCCATGTGCAGAGTAGCATGGGTCGGAAATTATCCTAATACATTCTTAAGAGAGAAGGCCTATATGTATGTAACAGTGAGATATATAAATATATATATATATATATAGATATATATATATATACATATATATATATATATTTATATATACTTTACTTTACTTTTTTGTATATATTAAATTCTGCACCCAAAAGCGATGTCTATCGATTTGATCCCTGGTGTCGGGCACCAATGAAAAAACCAACGCGGCGAAGGCTAAGATTGTGAAGCCACCTGCATGTCTATGAGACCTATGCCTGGCTATTATTGTTATATATGTTACATATATGTTATATATATATACATATGTATAAATATATATACTTAATTGTTACTTAATGTGTATAGTACACAAGCAATCCTAAAGAAAATTTGTTCAATGACGTCCGAAATTATATATATTTATTTTGTACTATGTCAATATGATGCATAAATAATTTTTATTATCTTGAAAAAAAAACTTATCACATCCTACAAGAGATGGAAGCCCCGATATTAAAAGCTAATAAATAACAACTTTTTTCTTTATGGAGCTCATTAAAGCGGATGTTTGAATGCCGTAAAAACTCCTTTGTGAGTTATGAATTAAGGTTTTCCAAGCATTATGAAACTCACCAAAGATGGCGGTTGTAATGCCACCCAAGAGATTGTGTAATGATCATATTTACTGCCTAAAATCTTTTTATGTATATAAAGAGGATTTGTTCTGAAAATGGCCTGCTTCATGCTTCGCTTTAACTACAAAGGAATGTTCCGAAGCCGCAAACGTTTGTGGACCGCAATCCGCTAAAACAAATTTAATTTCTCTAAGTATATTTACGTAAAATATATAATATTATTGAGTAGAGAAAATTAATAAGGAAGTAAGTATGAAAGAGGAATTTATAATTCATCGTAAATTATAAATTTTTTTTGTAATCTCTATTACTGATACGTTAAAATATCTTAAGAAAGAACTAATGATATTGGAGTGACCAATTAGTGATTCCTGCTGTCAAAATATATTTTTAATAAGGAATAAAGATAGACAGCGTTATTTCTGCGGACAAAAATTATACTTATTTTGTCTTTTACTAGCAACGAGATCTCAGAAGCGCCGAGCTACTAGACTCTGTTTGTATTTGACATCGTACTTCCCCAGTGTAATCAACATATTTGCCCTCTACGGTATACGCTACGGTATGGCTTAACCACATAAAAAATATATTGTAATAGTTATAAGAATAAACGGTACGTCAAGAAATACATTTATTTATATATATCTATATTATAATTTTATATACAAGAGAGGCCAGAGGTGTTAACAAAGCGTTGCCTTTAAGGTAAAGGCTTAAGGTAGGCTGTTTTCTTGAAGAACTATTATAACTGAAAGGAAATCTCGCTGCTGAAAGTGGATTCACACAGAACTGTCGTCCGCGGTATGAAATGATCATAAAACGCACTTAGATTGACCGCTATCCATTAATATGGAAGACTATTAGATTTTAAAGTTGATCTTAAGTTTGTGCAGTGAGTAAAATATTGAAAGTTCCCAGTGTAATTGAATGAACCGCCCTAGATATATATATATATATATATATATATATATATATATATATATATATATATGTATATATATATATGTATACATATATATATACATATATATATATATATATAAACATATATGTATATAGTGTAATCTCATAATCCAATAAATAAATGGATATATCCATTCGTGAGCGTGCGAACAACAAATGGCTCATAAAATATACTATTGCATTAATAAAATCGTGTATCACCAAAACATATTGCTTGCCAAACAGTAATAAATTGCAGGGATTTCCACTTTTATGTCAATAGTGAAAAAATCTATTTTCCTATTCGTTGTCTCGGGAAATGGCACACTGTGAGGTAGACAAGTATACCTAATAAAGTGACAGTTGTAAATATTGTTTACGAAGTATAAATAGTCACTTATGGGTGAATAACGGCATTTGTCTCAACACGATGTGGTTGGAACTATACGCGGTTACTTTAGTGGTGTGCGCTTCGGCTTTCCCAACAAAAGAGAATGTTACATCTCGTAATGTTTATCTAACAGTGAGTAAGCGATTGAAACTTATTGTAATTTAACAATATTTTGTACGATTGATTTTTGTTTTGACATCCATTGTACATAATAAAATAGCCTAATGGTTTAGGGTACGGTCTGGTAAACTTAAGGTCGTGAATTCGAAACCGCCATTCGACACTATAGCACTACGTTCATCAACGTGTTGATGATCCCTTACCGTACTCTACTCGTTATATAAATTTGCATTGAAACGTCTTTATTCTATTTATAAACTAATAGATGATATAAATGGTGCATGGTGAGGTGAAACTCTGTATTTGTCTATAGCTTTTCCTTAAATATCTTGAAAATATGTGAATCTACAAATATTATTACGGATTTCAAAAATATAATGTCATATCTAAAAACGGCTTTTAGCCATGTACGATGATTACATATAACGCGAAATATCTATGAATTAACATAAGTATCATAAGAGACAAAATATTTAATTCAAATAAGTAAAATGCAACAAGATTCCATCTACGGTGCAAACGAAGGGACATACATATTTTATTATTGTGTGTTTAATAAAAGTTTAAAAACAAATAGGTTACCATTCATTTCACAGATACAAAACATAAGAGATGCAGGTTATCGTGCAGAAGCTCACCACACAGTAACTGAAGATGGTTACATTCTAGAAATTCATAGGATTCCGTATAAGAAGTATAATTATACGGGAGACAAGAATCGACCTGTCGCCTTCCTGATGCATGGACTGCTCGGGGCTTCAAACTCTTTCACTATTTATGGTCCTGAATACGGCATGGGTAAAGTATTGTTTACAAATTAACTGTTACCATTAATGGACACGCTGTTAATAATTTATATACATCAGTTACCCGTACCCATAACACCGTTAAGCGCGGACTAAGGTACGGTTGAGTTTAGGCCTGGTGACTATTGTTGCCCTAACCTAAAAAGTGCGCTTGCGCAGATGCTTAAAAAAAATGAAGTAAAAAATATTTATTACAGCTTAAAGTAGCAATGTATCATCATCATCATTTTTCAATTTGTTTTCTTATATTTTATAGTATGCAATACAAAAAGATAATATACATTTTAGAATCTACCATTACTTTTGGATATAAATTATGGAATTCGACAAATGTGTTCTTTTGTAAAAATATTATATTTGTTTCCTTTCTGTTTGTGCTTTTGTAGCTTTTCTGTTACATACAATAGCCTAATATGTTTTAGGGTACCGTCTGAGAAACTTAAGGTCGTAATTTCGTGAACCATTTCCTAGCACAAACATTTGACACTTAGTTGGAGTGATTAACCGGAATATTAGTAATGTTAATAGCACTACATTCTTTAAAAAAGCACAAACAAAAAGCAGTTACCACTTATTGTCAGGTGAACTGTGAGTTTGTTTGTCACCGCTAATATGAAAAATATTAACGCATTTTCAAGCAAAAACGCACTGAACTTTATAATTGGAAAAATAATGACCATATAAAGCATCCGTCGCGTATAGATTGTGCTGTTGAATTGACGCCGTTACGCGTCGCGTTGAATTTGTCGCTCAAACATGTAATCAAATGTTACTAATATGTCTAAAATGTACTTCATTATTTGTACGTAAACAATTATATATCAATTAACAATTCCAGGCTACAACTTAGCCGACGCTGGATACGACGTATGGTTGGGGAACACAAGAGGCACAAAGAGTTCACGCAACCATCTCAAACTGGATCCAGATAACTCGATTGAGAAGCTCGCGTTCTTCAACTACACTTGGGAAGAAATTGGCAATTATGACGTGGCCGCGATGGTTAATTATATCTTGAACTACACGAGACAAGAGAAACTGCACTATATTGGACACTCGCAAGGAGGCACTGTGTTCCTCGTACTGACTAGCATGCGGCCTGAATACAATAAAAAGTTCGCCACTGTCCACTTATTAGGACCCGTTGCTTATCAGGCACACTTTCCAAACGCACAATACTTCAAGGTTGCCCGATTCACAGACTTTGTGTATGTAAGTATATATATTTTTTTAATATATGTGGCAATAGTTAAAACATATAATCCTAACTGGTCCTCACGATACAAACTTGCCTAGTGTGCTTTGTTAAATATTTTTACTCTTTTTTATGTTAATTAAAACCAAAGCCAAAGAAATATCAACGTCATGAGGATTTTCAAAGCTAGCGATCGCCTTTCCGAAAATGAAATTAGCTCGTCTTACAATAGTTGATAAATGCTTCAGGATGGGCAGCCGTGCGGTTTAATCGTGGCGCCAATACCATGTCAATGATCTGTCATATTATCTTTCGACTTATTCAAATGGAACACCATAATTAGCCGTTACATTTCTGTTACGTTACCGTTAAATCGCATAACACGTACTGGCCACGTTGATTTTTATAGAAATACATAAGAAATAGATTCCTCTTATGTACCCCACTATTTAAAAAAAAGCAATTATTTAATATTTAGTCTAAGTATATTAAGTTGTATAATATTAATTTGTTAAATAATATTATATTTGTATAATTTTTTAAATTTTTTTATTTTTTGTAGTCCTTTACTGAATCGTTGGGCTACGTAGAACTATATCCACCTAATTCTACGGTTGCAACGGACCTCAATTCCATCGCTAAGCAATTCTGCACAAACTACCCATATTTTCGTAATATATGCGAAACTATAGGTGAAAAATTTCAATTGGTAAGTATAAAAAAATTAAAACTTGTTTATATAATATGCTCCTCCATCTTCGTTGACCATGAGAAGACCAGAGCTGAAAATGAACTTTATGATTTACAACGTCTATAATACGTAGACAGTTGTCATAGAAACCAGTGTGTCTAACGTATTAGGTATTTTTTTAGGTTGGGTTTAAGTTAACCCCCTTTTTGTTGCTTTCTGTAAAACTGTAAATTTGTGCGACAATACAAAACGAATCCTTTTGAAGCATAAGTTTCAGAAGGGCTAAATGCTTTAAAACTATATAAAATACCGACTTTCTATAAAATTGCTTGTCTTCATATATAGTATATCTATAATATTTTTCTCTAGACAACCAGTGATATTGACGAGGATTTAATTGGTGGAGCTTCTCTAAAACAGTTATTTCATTACGGACAAAATATACGAGACAAATCCTTTAGGAGATGGAATTATGGAAAAGCGAGAAATTTACAAATATACGCGTCGGAAAATCCCCCTGAATACGATATGTCCAAAGTAACAGCTAAAACAATATTACATTATACTACGAATGATATGCTAGTGGATGAAAGAGATATATTAGCAATAGCTGATACAATGCAAAATGCAGATGTGAGGAAAGTAAAAAGAGATACTTTTCTACACGAAGAATTCGTCACGGCACCAGATGCAAAGGAGTTAGTGACAGATTACATAATTGATGTAATAGCTAAAGCACAGTAAGTATTTTTATCGATAACTATACAGTTTTCCCCGTTACTTAAAATATATTGAGTACATTGAACGTTCAAAAGAACTTTATATCAACATGTTAAAATGAGAAAGAATCTTTAGAAATTTCTCAATTACAAAAAAGGTTAATATGGCATTATTAAAACATTGTTTCATTTTCTCGTGATACAATTTAACCGAAATATGATACTCTTTTAAATTACGAGCTATAATTTTTGAATTAAATTGTATCATTGTTAGCAATTAAAGACTGTAAGAACGCCGATTTCATCAAATGCATGCTACATATATCTGATGAAAACGAATCAGCCACAGAGGTGAAATCTAGAATAAAATTTGAAAGTCAAGACTGAAATTTAAAATGTGTTTTACCTTTTTAGTCAAATTATGGATTTCGACGAAAGCAATGAAGATGACGACAAAATCGAAGATGAATCCACGAATTCCTGTCCCGACATCAAGCTTGGAATTATGTCAAAAGCATTACTCATTACTTTTAGTTTGTTCGTATGTAATGTATAGTAAATTAATATTTCTAAATATAGAATTAAGTCAGTCCCCCTCTTTAGTATTGTAAATAATTAACGAAACTAAATCGAAATAAAAGTTATTAAGTCCAATAAATTATTCCTTGAAGACCACATTTTTTATGTACGAACGATGTTTAATGATACATCGTGTGTCTAGCTATGAGCTCATGGTGCTAAAATTGTGTAAGTATCGAATGATCACGATTATTTTTATAACCTTTAAAATATTTTATCTTATATAACAGTGGATAATAGACAGTAATCGGAATAATTACAAGCAGACATGACATCATATAGACAAACATTATGTCAAGAACATCATAAGACAGCGTACCACGTAGGGCGACGTCGTAGTTTTCTTCTAGCTACGGCGTGAATGGGTCGGCACGATCGTGAGGGACCACATCCTTACAGAATCCCAGCATAAAATAGCAGCGTAACGCTACTGTATTTCATGTGGTTAGCGTAGAGATCCGGAGACCCTTATTACTGGTGGCTAGGCATTTCATCTCGATAATGCATTTGCATTATTATTACTATTTAAGGATAAATGTGGGTATCATCATCTGCAGAAATCATTTACAACTTAACTCGCACTATCGGGTGAGTTGCGTGCTATAGCACGTCACTGTCATATCTATAAAAAAATATGTATCTACGAATAAACGTAAACGAAGCACTTGAATAGAGACTGTAAAGGATGCCATGTTTATAGTCTCTATTAAGTTCTTCCAGAGAGGCGTAACAAGAGCAGGAGTAAAATATTTTAATATATTTAAATAATTCAACAAATGTGAATTGCCCTAGATGACCTTCCGGGTGATTTCCACCAAGAATACATAGTTCTTACGACGCTATCCTATCCTCAGCAATATATAATATAATATGTACTTACATAATGTAATGCTTTACAAAATATAACAAAAAAGGACTACCAGTGTATTGCTGTTCATAGTTGAAATGAGCTTAATCCGGTACGACGGACTCAAATATCGGTAGATAGGGACCATGCTTTCATAGAACGTCTAAATTTTGGAATCATGTATATATATATATATATATATACATATATGATTTACGATTGATGATTATGTCACAGGTTATAGGAATCACGTACCAATCTGTGTGAACTTTGCACTCTTTTGTCACCACTTACTTCCGTTAAAAAAATTCTCATAGCTTAAAAAAATTTAAGTTCCCGATTGCATGTTAATTATATTGTGCTGATCTCACATAATATATGAAGTTGTTATGCCCATTATTTAAGAAACAGCCATCGAAACCTACGAAAAGACACCCTTCTGAATTTGAATATTGATTTTAACAATTTACATAATGTATTATGTAACATGTTAAAATCAATATTTTATATTTTGATTTCACCCGTAGTAAATCTACACATTTTATGTGATTTATCTATTTGAAATTTCTAACCCTTTATCTGAAGAAATTGAATATGATAATAGAAAAATAAAAATATAGGTAAAGGTAAGGTAATGATATGCCCGCGATATATCATAACCTATATTTGTCATTTTATTCTCTTAACGAGACAATCATGTCATCAAAACTTTTTTATATTATATTTCCATTTGTGTAAGGAATATGTACTACTGTAATACAAAAGTAACTATTGGTGATAGAAAAATAACCTATGCGCTAACGAGATGAAATAGGGTTTTTTTGTTCAATTGCTGGTTTGTCATTATCTGATTGTCAAGAAAGGTTAGTATGTATTATACAATGTGTTGTCTATACAAGAATTATTTTGTCGAATACTATTGTCAAATAAATTGTCTGCTTAAGTTTAGAAATATTTATATTTGCTATCCAAACTGAAAACACCAGATGAAGCCGGGCAGGTTGCAAGTTTTGTATAAACATTGAAATTTCTAAAACAGAAATGGAATTCGTGAGATACAATATAACGTTATTCAAGCTACCGTCACGCCTTGTTTAAACGGGGGATATTTCGTCGCCTCGCCCGTCGTTCTCAAAGGACAATGTTGTGACGATTTATGCATTCTCAAAGCCATATATCTCTTTCACGCGGCCCGTGCCATCGTTGGAATGGAAATTTGCTTCAAAAATTCAAATATATTTTTTTTTAGTTTTCAAAGGGGCTCCATTTTCTTGTCGAAATATTTTTGGGTGGTGGGTGGTACTTTTTTTGTAGAAGGTGTACAAAAAAGTGTTTGTATGTGAGGCCAGTTAGTGTATAATTTACTTACTTGTGTTGAATTTGGAAATAAAAAAGTTGTTTTGGTCTTTTAAGTAGTGATAAGGACGATAACTCGAGGTCTAGCTCACTGGGGTTTAAATTCTACAAGTTTGTGTACGACCATAAGTTTAAACACATGTCAGTTCTGAGCCAATAAAATGTTCATATTTTTTTAATTCCCACGATATCACACTCGTTTGTGTCGAAAGCAATCTTATATCAAAATTCTTTGTTATTTAACTTAATTAAGATTTCAAACAGCTTTTAAGTCCATTTAAAAGTAAACGATCACAGATGCAAATATTGAAGACAATAAAACCATTACCCGAGCGTCATAATGGAATCGTGAAAAGCGTCAACAGAAGGTTGCAACGGCCAGTTTACCCTGACCCGCGTTCTTATCATACGACCATACTTAGCGTACTGTCGTAATAAGGTATCAAAGGTGTAACGAATTTCTGGTCTCTTGGGCGCTTTAAATGTCCGTAGACAGCTATCAGGAGCATTAAATGGATAAATACCTTAAGCCCGGTACCGGGATTCTAATAAACGAAGAGTTAATGCTATATTATACAAATATTTCCGAACGAACAAACTTTTGTTATAAACCTTAAAGAAATAAACTTTTGTTATCATATTAATGTGCACAAACGAGCACACAGTTGGTCTAATGTTAAGTGATGCTCGCTTTTCTTTTTCGTGTATGTTTTTTTTTGTAATGTGTAATGCTGTTGGCCCTAAAGGTCTCTACAGCTTCACCGGAACAGCACTCGCGAGCAGGGGGCCCACGAGTGAGAAGTACGACGACGCTACTGGCACGATGACGGCCGGCAAATCTCCTGCACTCCGACAATTGTGGACGAAGAGCGACAACGACGACGGAGGGGGCGAGCAGGAATCCTCGGGCCACTCTTAAGGAGGTATGAATCGTCCTCCGCTCGGATCGTTATCGTAAAGAACTCACAAATACTGTATGTATTTATAGCAGTAGTATTAGTCCATTCTCAACAGAGAAGAACATTGTTACCAATGATTTTTTTTAAATTGAATTATAGGTGACAAGTAAGCACACAGTTAACTTGATGGTAAGTGATTCCTACGGCCTATGACATGACACGCATTAATTCACATCAATCATAATGTAGATGTGTTATCACAACAGGGCTCGATCACCAGCAATACGTGCTTCCGTATTCCGTATTTTTCGTATTACACTCATGAGACGAAAGACAATAGCATTATACTGCCTTTTTATGCTGGTATACTATGAGAGCTACACGCTCCTTCCCCAGTCGAGCCGACCTATTCATGCTGAACCCAGAAACTAAATGCAGCCTGTCTCTATCACTGTAAGATGGATAATATACATTTTATGTTATGTTAACCCTGATCACTTTTATTTTTTTCATCCTGCCCACGAAATTGTCTATCAATGACTCATTGCAGTTCAATGACCTTTATAAATAAATGATATATATGTACGACCATTTCGGCATTATTATACCTGAAACAAGAAAAAAAATCAATTTAAAATATCAATCATATTACGGGTATCTGTGGGGATAGGCTATAGTTAGAAGCAACACATAACGTACACGCACATATTGTGAAATAGAAAGGGAATCAAAGCCAACTACCACTATAGGAAATTTGTAAATTATATATATATATATATATATATATATATATATATATATATATATATATATATATATATATATAGAAGAATAACAGCGTTTGCACTTCCCTTGATAAAGTACTGTGACATGGACGTACATGGGACAAGATAATGCACTTTTAGTAATGGACGACGTTGGAACTTTTAGAAAACATTTATCAGTCAGATATAGCTGTATATATATACACGGTGATGTTCTGTATACATGTATTAAGTTAGTCATGTATAAAAGTTAATTTTAAAAGCAGGAACTGTATTTATTATAGCAGACCACATCAAGAGTCAAATGATTTTGTGTCACCAGAAATTTTTAAGATTTATTTATGTCTTTAGTTTTAGTTATGTCTTTTGAATCTGTACTCGAATTACGATGCTACATTCATATTCTATTTTTTGTAAGTTAAAATGGACTTGTGTTCGTCGGGACGGGATATTCCATCTCGGTATTCAGAGGTGATATGCATGTGCATCTCGAAACTGCTCAGAATTCATGAAAGTAATCTTAGACCGGCAGCGCATCTGCGGCTCCTTTGGTGTCGCGGATGTTTATGTGGGGCGGTAATCACTTACCACCATGTTGCATAGAAATATGTTATGGGTCACAGTTATTACTTACCATCCAGTTGAACCGTGCGTTCAATTGTCACCTCTAATATATTAAAAGTTTAATGTGCAGGCTCATCCAGTTCAAGGAATGGTCATATTTTATTCGAATATAGCATGTTGTCCCTCTCTGCACCTTAGTCTCAAAGCACAATATTGTAATTCTTCATGTATCGTCAAAGCGATACATTTCCGCCGTGCAGAGCGAAGCGGCTACGTCCAAATGGAAATTTGCTCCAATAACTCAGGCGATACGGATCTTAATGCAAAACCATAAACTAAGCTTGGTCTATATATCAGATGGAATACAACAAATAGCAATATAAGACTACTTTTATAGATTTTTTTTATCGTCTTTAGGAACACAAATGTGCACACAATACAGACAGTAACCGAAAGACTTACTGTCTTGGGCCACCCACATTGGTCCTCGATAAGAATCATAATGTAGATGCGTTATTACCGCTAAGGACTAAGATGGAATGCCTCGTCACCAGCAAGAAGGGTCTCTGGATGTCTACACTCACACAACAGCGACATGCTATTTTACAAAGGTATTATATGTGGACGTTGTCCAGGCCAACCCATACATGCAAAAGCTAGAAATCAACACGCTATATAATAGAGACGCTGCACTGCAAGATTGTTTTGCCGACAGACTGTTATCTCTAAGTACGGTTAACAGTTATTTTAACTTTCAAACGTAATGTTTCTTTAAACATAATAAATATCAAAAACATGTCATATCTACAATTTGAACTAGATAATATAAAAATACCCGATTGCTTAGTACGGGTGACCAACATACACCACATAGAATATCAGCGTGAATCATAAACTTCATAGATCATAAAGAAAACTAATATAATACATAATATAAAACATAACATAGGTAAATAGTAATATAAATAATATAAAACATTACACAGATTAAATAGTAATTTAATTAAAAAAATTAAAACATACCCAGACCAAAAGTAAAGCATATAAATAGTTATAATTACCTATTAGTAAAACGGATACTTTAATTGGACACGGATCGGTACATTCGTGTACATTGATTTATTAAGAATCCCGATATCCGATGTTAGGATCCCGCTTTATTTTGTGCCCATGCTACGTGATATTTTTGTCTCGTAAATGATATACACATCCGAAGCGTGCATAATGTATTATGTATGCGACTGTACAATAAATTACTTGTATATGTTGAAATAAATACATATTATTAAATTAATACAATTTATATGTGCTGTAAACCAAAATCAATATGTATTATCTACTTAAATTAGCTAAAATTCTGCAAATAAAACAAAAAAGTGTCAGAACAACAAGGCTTTATCCCTTAAGTAATACTTAAAAGATTATTTCAAGCCATTTAAATGAGATTCCTCTGATATTGCCCTTCTAGACATACATATTTTTGTTTCTACAAAGTTCTCAATAATGCTAATAAAAAAAAATAGTATAAAATCCACAACAAAAATATTGTTTAACAGTTAATACATTATATTTATATTATTCAATATATTATCAATCAGATAAAATTAAAATCATATAATATTTTTTGATTTTCCTTAACTCTCCCTTTTAGTGTACCAATATAGTTGGAGTTCTTATTACGTAACCGTTATCGAAGGGATGTGCCTCGGGAAGGAAATGGGGTAAAGGAATATTTATGTACAGCTTTAGAGTATATTCAGTATGCTATTGAAGCAGAAAGCTTTTAGCATCATGAAACGTCAAATTTATGTAGCAATAAGGAA
Source organism: Teinopalpus imperialis (assembly GCA_029286865.1). Lineage (NCBI taxonomy): Eukaryota > Metazoa > Arthropoda > Insecta > Lepidoptera > Papilionidae > Teinopalpus > Teinopalpus imperialis. The sequence goes on along the minus strand of JAGSMU010000020.1, from coordinate 15,517,025 downwards.
ATGTCCATAAATAACTTATTAACCGAAGAGAACAGCTTTATAATTTAATATAGTATTGGTAATATAATCAAGCTTTACTTTGCGGATTTCTATTACAAATAGGAGGGCTTAAAGGTAATTATCGCTTGTACACTTATGTTAATCACTAAGTAATTATAGTATAGTATGTAAGGCTTCTCGGGGACTTTTAATGGAATAGTGGACTTTATTGAATAACAGTCGATTTAAGTGACGTCAATGAAAAATAAATAAATATTAACACAAATTGATTGACTTGTATCAGGATACTGAAGGACCAGACCATTAGAAAATATCACCGGAAGCAGTTTCGTATGCTGAATGAAATAAACCGTTGATTATGTGACAATGCATTCCATCGTAGACTGTAAGGATGACAATGAATCTTCTCCTAGATAGGCTATTAGAGCACAGAACATTACGCGGCTTTCCTACGGATTGCTGCAATATATGATATATGAGTATTTTAATTATTTAATTCCGTCTTCTTATTAATTTTTTTTTATTTATTTTAATATTATATGGGTGACTAACGAGCATTCACTTCACTTACACCTAAGCGTTGACAGAGGCCGGACATCTACATCCATCCTTAACAAAGTTACAGGATGCACATCGAGCCGACCCATGCATGCTAAGACTAGAAACGAATTGCAGTGTGCCTCTAACACTTTTTATGTTTGTTTCATATTATTTAACTTTTCGTTCACCTTAAAATTATTACAATCACTTGATTGTGCAATCTCATCAAAAAACACAAGGTTGAAATAACGCACTCCACTCTTTATTCAGTTGCCGAAACCATCGTTCTCTCGGTTCAGTATTCGATTCCGGATGAATGCAGATGTAATTTCACGTTAAGGGCACTTTTGCCGGTCGGAGGAGACCGCGGCTACGTGTCGATGAATCGGCGGTTCATTAATTTAACGCTGCTTGGACGTTGTTACATTTCGTCCCAGTACGGTCCGGAAATAAATTGTACAAGTAACTTATCTGTAATTATACAAGCTATAGAGTACAGCATATTTTAATAACGGACATTTGTGTTTTTACAAGTGCCGACGGCACTATAATATGACCTACACTGTTTATGTCATCCGGTAATAACCAAAACATCCGTGGAGGTCACCGTATCAGCGTAATGGCTGTTGTTAGATCTACGAATACTTCAGGCTGTTTATAAATATGATTTTTTTTTTATTAAATTGTAACAAACGAGCACACAGTTCATCTGATGGTATATATATTCCTGCGGCCCACGACATCTATATTCGTCCATGACAAGGAATCATAATGCAGATGCGTTGTTACACTTGAGAGGACTGTGATACAATGCCTCGTCACCAGTAATAAAGGTCTCCGGATCACACACGGAACACTCACCAGACGAAACACAGCAGTGTTCGGAAATAGCAGCATAATGCTAATATTTCATAACATAAACGTAATAATAATAAAGCTACTGCATTATGCTGCTATTTCACGCTGGCATTCTGTGAGGGTCCCACCCCGGTCGAGCTGACCCATTCATTCTGCAGCTAGAAATAAACTGCAGTGTAGCTCTACCTCGTAAGAAACAATAACCATAACCATTAAACATTAGACCTGTCTAGTTGTTTAAATGATAATAATATTAAGAAACCGTGACACATGCATAGGTACATGCTAATTACGTGTGCTTTTATCACGTAATGTTTAACAAAATAATTACATACAGACAACTAACAACGAAGCTAATATTATAGTACCAACATCCATTCAATGTCAAGACTTTGAGAATTTACATCTCATAAATTCGTCGCAGACGAACATATTCATACAACTATAAGACCACTTTGCACGATGCAAAAATCAGCAATGTAAATGTTGCCTTGCATTCCGCAAAGAAATAAACACACCCGTGCGCAACTACAATTTGACTTTATTCATGCGTTAACATTCAGCTTTATTCAGATTTTATTGAAATGAAGCGAATTCCAGTGCACTAAGCTACAATCTCAAAGGACAATATTGTGACAATTCGTGTACACTCAAAGCAATCTATCTCTTTCACAGAGGACGTACCACTTTCTTTGAAATTACTTTTCTCTTTTAAATATTCAAGTGGTATGGATCTTCCACTCTTCAGTTCAATTGTCATACAACTTCTGCGCTTATATTATTAGCGTGTTTATGTAGATCTGGAGCGGTTAAATACTACGAGCTCCTTCGAATCGTATCTGTACTTCGGATGCTTGAGTACGAAGAGCATTCGCTTACATTTTCGTAAGGTAAGCTTTTGGCGTTTGCAAAAAGAACGTGGCAAAAGCTCAAGTTCTAAGACCTTCTAGACCTGAGACTATTAATGAAACATATGAAACTTTAGGTTTTGTAGAGATCTGAATAACTAGTTACAAGTCAGTCGGTATTACACCTTAGTGCTAAGAAGTTTCAACACTCATTTGTCATCTTAATTTTTTTTTATTACGTTGACTGAGTAACAAAAGAGTACAAAGTTCACAACCTTGAAAAGGAATCATAATGCGTTATCACCCTTTGGGACTGATATGGAATGCCTCGTCTCCACTAATAACGGTCTCCGGGACACAACAGCATTACGTATTTTGTTATTCTGCAGCTAGAAATAAACTGCAGTGTAGCTCTACCTCGTAAGAAACAATAACCATAACCATTAAACATTAGACCTGTCTAGTTGTTTAAATGATAATAATATTAAGAAACCGTGACACATGCATAGGTACATGCTAATTACGTGTGCTTTATCACGTAATGTTTAACAAAATAATTACATACAGACAACTAACAACGAAGCTAATATTATAGTACCAACATCCATTCAATGTCAAGACTTTGAGAATTTACATCTCATAAATTCGTCGCAGACGAACATATTCATACAACTATAAGACCACTTTGCACGATGCAAAAATCAGCAATGTAAATGTTGCCTTGCATTCCGCAAAGAAATAAACACACCCGTGCGCAACTACAATTTGACTTTATTCATGCGTTAACATTCAGCTTTATTCAGATTTTATTGAAATGAAGCGAATTCCAGTGCACTAAGCTACAATCTCAAAGGACAATATTGTGACAATTCGTGTACACTCAAAGCAATCTATCTCTTTCACAGAGGACGTACCACTTTCTTTGAAATTACTTTTCTCTTTTAAATATTCAAGTGGTATGGATCTTCCACTCTTCGGTTCAATTGTCATACAACTTCTGCGCTTATATTATTAGCGTGTTTATGTAGATCTGGAGCGGTTAAATACTACGAGCTCCTTCGAATCGTATCTGTACTTCGGATGCTTGAGTACGAAGAGCATTCGCTTACATTTTCGTAAGGTAAGCTTTTGGCGTTTGCAAAAAGAACGTGGCAAAAGCTCAAGTTCTAAGACCTTCTAGACCTGAGACTATTAATGAAACATATGAAACTTTAGGTTTTGTAGAGATCTGAATAACTAGTTACAAGTCAGTCGGTATTACACCTTAGTGCTAAGAAGTTTCAACACTCATTTGTCATCTTAATTTTTTTTTATTACGTTGACTGAGTAACAAAAGAGTACAAAGTTCACAACCTTGAAAAGGAATCATAATGCGTTATCACCCTTTGGGACTGATATGGAATGCCTCGTCTCCACTAATAACGGTCTCCGGGACACAACAGCATTACGTATTTTGTTATTCTGCAGCTAGAAACAAACTGCAGTGCAGCTCTACCGTTGTAAAAAACTAAACCCAACTGTCATTGTCTTGTTATCGAAAGTTGATGTACAATATAATGGGAACAGAAGTGTGTTGTAGAAATTAAAAACCTGCTATTTGGAAAAAATATAATATTGTTTGAATATATACCGAAGAATACTACCATTATTCACACACCTGAATATAAATAAAAAAAATATTATGAGCCAATAAATAACATCTTAGATTATATAATTATTAAAATACTGAAGCCTAAATTACATTATATAAGTATTATACGATATATCCCTTCATTTTAAATTATCAAAAACAACACTAGCTCGAAATTTTAATGAAATTCCCAGCCGGCGCAGGAAACGTAAACGCGGGGCGTCACGTGCATCGACAGTGCATGTGCTATATTAAATAAAAGTAAGTGATGTGTCGCTTAGAAGCTTCCGATATACTCAGACCAGATATTATATTTTGCTTCACAGAACTAGCAGCGATATGGGGTTTCATCGCCAAATGCTTATTGAAATTTCAGGCTGATTTCTTGTTAAAATAAACAACAGCGAAAATCCTATATAATTACTGAGCGAAAATTCATGGTGACAAATCAAATGACAGTCTCGTAAATTAAAAAGTAACATGTTTACAGAGTGTTCCATTTTTTTTTTTAAGTGGCCAGGTCTTAGAAACTCTCAGTAAGTTCCATGTATACTAGAGATATTAAATGAACAGGCCTACCTGTCTGAAAGCGATCTCTGCATCCCTACTTACTAGGTTTTTCCATCCATTTTACTTACTCTATATAACACATCAGTAATTTGATGCTTTTTTTATACTGGTATTATGTGAGGACATGATCCTTTCCTCGTTAAGCCAGCTGTTCAAACTGGAGTTAGAAACCAATGTCAAACGTCTGAGTTTGTGCTAAAAATTAGGGCACTGTCTTATGATGGTGTTCTCCTGACCGATACCTGACGACCACGGCGAACACCAAGGCACCCCCACCCACTCGTTATTCGCTGCACTAGTCCGATATAATGCCCATACAATAACATCGGAGCAGATGACACCTTTTATGATGGGACGGAAAAAAATTCGATACTTATTAAAAAAAAACATTTTTCAAACGTTTTATTAGCATTATTTACGCTCCATCATGTTAGTACAGCTAAATTCATCGACAGTTTCATAAAAAATACATTAGTTTACCAAACAACACAAAATCAAAAACAGCTAATGCTCGGATCAATGGCCAGACCAGTTATATAGGATATATATATAGGAAAATATACCATATGCCAAGTAAATTGAAATCTATATAGTGTAAACGTCCGAAATGAGAAGTACAGTCGTGTTTCGATCGTCCGCACGTCTTATTATGGACCATAAACACTAATGTGACAATACGCAGCACTTAAAGCCATCATCACAGCATCCGTTATGTCGCCCGGCGCCGGCAGAAGTTAGACTCGCATGACTTGTTTAATGGACATACGTTAAGTGGCGCCGAATTTATGACTGAGACGGCATAGAGATCAATATCGGCCGTAATAGGCTTTAATATAGGTTGCCAGGCCATTGCTGTGCAGGATTGGGAGTTTATTTATGTTTAACAGAAAAGTCGGGGTACATTCAATGAACTCATTTGCACTTTCATATCTAAAACCTTTATGAAATTCAGCCAAGGTGCTTTCTGGCAAAAGTTGTACGAAAATTGCAACGACACCTTCAAGATTGCCATCCAAAAGCGCCACGATTAACTTCAAAATCATTTCAGCGTTAGTCGTTAACTTAATGACAACTTTTGTGTAAGTCGCGGGGGCTAAGCACGTTTAACCACCGACCAAATAGACGGGAGCTCTAATAACGCCATTTTCAACATATGCGTATCTAGAAGCAAATGCTCACATTCTACCGTCGATATTGACTTGCACATGTTGACTTGTGATGTTTTGAATCAACTTAGGTATGAATGAGTTTGCAAAACGTATACAGAATTACGTGAAATATTTCTTCCAAGACGCCAAGTTGTTTTTCAAGTTGGGTATTGTATTTTTTAAATGCTTTATAGTTTGCGTGACGTATGAGCCCGGTACTAGAGAGAACGGTAATGAGGGTTTCTATCTCAGTCCTCACGGATGAAAGTCCATTTGAACCCCGAATCATTCTTAAGGATGGATAAGTCATGGGTCAAGTCTTAAAGAGCACACGGAGCACATTTAAACCAGTCACTTGTAACATGAATGGACGACCGGGGAAGAATCACTCTCTAGAAGATTACCAGTGTGAATTGATATAACCATGCTGTTACTGGTAAAGGCGTTAAATCAAAGTTCTCAGAGGTGACAACGCTTGTACATCTTGAATCTTCTCTAAGACGACTGTGAAAGATACGGGCTGTAACTATCAATTAGTATCATGTTTTGTCACCATTTCATTAAGATGAAAATATCTTTTGTACTTGATGCTGCTGATGATGTTCTCGACGATATCTCCTCATTATTCCCAGTTAACGTCAACTGCGCAGTATATTTTATAGTGCCGTAAGCATTAGAGCAAACAAACACAGAGGCACTCATTTGTCGTCCACTCCTATATCACGGTAAAAAAAAATACATTTCAAACCACACAACACGAAATGTTTCAATAATATCTTAGTTTGAGTTAATTGGCTAATCAAAGTGTACTGTTAGGTAAGGTTAGGTTAGAAAATTGAGTTACGTGCAATCTAATACAAGATGCACGATACGCAGTCACCTAAATGAGAATAACGTGACGTGACTGTAGTAATATTCTGCTTATATTGCATTAGAAGTGACGATTATTCTGTATTAATGTAATCAATATGATGAAACATTAATTATTAAAAATACATTTTAATAATACCACGATACGTCGTCGTGTAATTGAGAAAGACGTGACGTGACTGTTTTAACGTGCTGCTTATATTGCATTAGAAGTGACGATTATTCTGTATTAATATGATCAATATGATGAAACATTAATTATTAAAAATACATTTTAATAATACCACGATACGTCGTCGTGTAATTGAGAAAGACGTGCCGTGACTTTTTAACATGCTGCTTATATTGCATTAGAAGTGACGATTATTCTGTATTAATGTAATCAATATGATGAAACATTAATTATTAAAAATACATTTTAATAATACCACGATACGTCGTCGTCTAATTGAGAAAAACGTGACGTGACTGTTTTAACATTATGCTCATATTGCATTAGAAGTGACGATTATTCTGTATTAATATAATCAATAAAAGGAAACATTAATAATTAAAATTACACTTTCATAAAATAAGAGGTGACCAACGAATACACAGTTTACCTGGCAAGTGATGACTCAACAAAGTTTAAAGACGCCCATGCTTACTCAAATTCAAACCGGTGGGGTGACGATACCTCTCAGATTTGAGTTGGAGTACCTCGATACCTGTAATTGGATCTTTGATCCCTGCACTCAACAAGCGAAACACAGCTACGCCATAAACCTTCACAAGATACTAGGGTTAAATAGTAGTTAAACACTGCTACGTTTCATCTGATGAATAAAACCCGGTGATCTTATCACTGATGATGAATATTTCCATCTTAGTTATAAGGAGTGACAACGCATGTCTGGATTCCTGATTGAGAATGAATGTCGCGGAAATCGCTTAACAGCAGGAACTGAACTGTGAGCTTGTTTTTCACCTAATTATCATACAATTGAAATATTTTTTTATTTATTCTAAAATTTTAATATCTACCAACAACTACCGACTAATTTTTATAAACAGCAACTCAGAATTTTACACGGGCAACGAGCGCTTTCATGGAAGTATGAAAGTCTTGATGTTATAAAAAAAGGTACATTTAAATAATAGAAAATCAAATATATAATTTTGTTCATCTTAATGAAGTTATGAATATCCCGGTGCCCTATTTATACGTTCTATATTCCATTTTGCAGGACTAATGAAGATAAGTATTGTCCTCCTAATCGTAGTAAGCCTAAATATAATGAACATGAACAAAATAGCAATATTGATATTTATAATGACGTAGAGAGTAAGTTTAAGAAAAAAATTATAACACTTTGTAATATCTAGTTTAAGTTTCTATTATTCACTTTTTCCAACTGTTGCAATGTTTTATTTTAATCTTTCATTTACAATTTTAATAAAAATAGATTTTTTTTTTTATAATTTTAATTTATAATGTTGCTTAGATACGTAGATTTTAAGATACTAATTTTGTATACATCTGTGAAGGCAAGTTATTAAGATTAAGTAAATATAAACTATAAGTTTAAAATGTAAATTGATATTGTTGATGGTGTATCTATCTTAATAAATAAATAAAATAAATAAATAAATGTCACCTCAGTGGCGATAACGGAATTATTTGTGTTCTTTACAGTATTGTCTCAGCGGCAAAAGTTTAATATTATCGTTTATATTCGAATACTTAAATATAAAGTAAAATAAAAGTAACTAAAATTAATATAAAAAAAATTAAATAAAGTACTTATGAAACTAGTGTTATGACACAAGTGTTTAATAATAGTAATCATATGAATATATACTGAATGTACGAAGTAAGTTTACATAAACTTTTAATTTAGGGAAAAGCTGAAAGTTTTCTCAAAATTAGCTGAGCTTATTACCTTTTTGCCGTTATTTGCTCTCTCTACATTTGTTGTTTTTACTTTCAGTTTTTTTTTTAATTTAATTATCGTTTATTATCCAATATGTTTTTCTTTTGTTTCGAAGTTATGTATATTTAAGGCAAATAAAGTTATTTTATTATTATTATATTAATAGCACATACATTATATAGTATAATCAATTAAAATAATACTTATTTTACCTTTTTATTTAAAACTATAAGTGTAAAATGAGAGCTTATTAGAGCATTAATTACTAAAAACTGTTTTCCGCCTACATTCATATATACCTTTAGAAATTAATAGAGCAATACGTACGCGTAGTGCGTTATGAGGCAACCAGTGAAATATTAGGCGCCGTTGTCACGCGCGCAGTTTCTTAACGGGTAATCGAATCCCAATGGGAAAATTGCGTGTGAGATCTTCATGGACCTCATTAAAACAATTCTGAACTATCTGAGTGTGTTGGGAATTAAAGTGTGATTAATAGCAGTTTTGTTATATAAAACTTATGGGTGACAGTCGATCTGACAGAACTGACCTCAAGATTTTTTTTTAAATAATGTTAGCATGGCTAACATTTTGGTTAACCACTCCAATTAGGCTTAAATGCTCTTGCAAGGAGATGGTCACAGCAATAGTAGAACCTACGACGTTAAGTTTCGCTCACGGTACCCTAATCCATTAGGTTATTGATGCTTTGATATAGCCATTCAATATGCACATGCATCGTCACTCCAGATCGATGCATAAACTAAAAAGGTAGACAACGTATTGTTACCGTGCCTGATGCTGCTGATGTTCATGGGGTGCCCACCTGGGTTGATCGTTTTCACTCTCGTAAAAGAAATATAACATGTGTCAAGTTTTTTATTGTGAGTATAGATAGGGATTCGGGGATCCAATTACTAGGAACGCAAGACATTCCATCTCAGTGGGTCGACAATGCATGTATCTTGAATATTTGATGAGGATGAATGTAGCTGTTTATGAACCGTTATCATGACCAACTAACAGGTGAATTGTGTGCTAATTTGTCACCCTTAATTACTTATTTCATGTAACTACCACCAGAACCAACAGCGGTCAACGCGCACCTCTTTATAGAATGTGTACCTTCCACAATAAAATGCTCAACAGTGTAGATATGTTCTCATGCTCTCAAAATGTTGCCCCACAGTTTATAGTCTTTGATTTAAATTTGTAATTTTTGTCCAATTTTGTTTTTTTTTTTTGAACACACTTTCATTGCTTTCTGTAAACTCAAATACCTGATTGCTTTGTATTGTTACTTCTTCTGTTATCAATATCTTAAAGAACTTAATAAGTCGCTGCAATTACTTTACATGTCAAATAAAAACATACGAAAGATTATAAGATACCAAATATGTTGGCAGTGAGGCATTTTAAAGGGAACAATTGTAAAAAGTTTTATATCCTATATGTTGTATTTTTTATTTTATCTTTTTTTCTGTTTGTCTCCAAGTTAAATAAATAAATAAATTTGCAAGCATAGATTATGTGTGTGTAAAAACTATTTATTTTATCCCCACATTTCAAAAGCAGTTTATTAAAACAATCCAATAAATTATGATTTTATCGTCTCAATGTACTAAGATATGAAATCAGTAGAAGCCTACGTCGATTACAAAATGAGGGTCTAAAATTAAAAATATTAATAATTTTATCCACATATTTTAACTTTCCAAAATAATTTTCATGAAAATTAAGTTATAAGCCACAATATAATATTACAAAAATATAACACTTTACAATAAGTGTTCAGTTATTTACCTCACCATAAAATTAAATAACTTAATCTGAACTCGTTTCCAAAAACCCATTATATTATTATCAGATTATAATATAATGGTATATGCGTAAAATTACACACGTCAATACTAAAAGGAATAGCTTTTACCTATTCCATTTCCCGTCGTTTCAGTAACAAAAGATGGCTTTAACGGGCAATATTATTGAAGTGAAATAGCGCAGGGGCTTCTCGTCCCAAAAGGGATTTCCGAGAAATAAGCAGCTGTCGGAGAGAATGGAAAGAAATGCACACGCCGCGCCACCCTCGCCCGACGAGCCCACGTCACTTATTTGATGTAGGATTACTATCATTTCTTTCTTTTAACAGATATTCCGAATTTATAAACCCACTTACTATATAAATAATGTGTAAATAAATGCACAAGGAATCTTAACATTTCGATTATGGCCTATTTAAATTGACGATAAATTTATTCAATCAGTTCATTGTATAAAAATATAATTTTCTAAACAAATATTGAAAAAAGACATAGTTAATCTACTTTTAGGACAATTGTAGATAGAACTGAGATGAGGGAGGGTTTGCTTGAAATTTCGTCAATTAACCAGTACAGTTTTTTATTTAATTTGGAGCATAATGTCCAGAATTTACACATATTGTTACCGACTAGTTGATATGCAAACATCAAACAGATCAAAACTCTATATAAAGGTAAAAATATGCCTTCAAAACCGTAAAGTTTTGCCAAACTACACAAGACAGAACAACCGCTACGGCCGATAGTCAACCCGCCTGCTACATTTATTGTAAAGCAAGTAAAACAAGTCTTTTAATAGACAAGTTTTTTTTTTAAAATTGTGTGATGCTGTTTGTATATTGATCTCTACAGCTTTAGCGAGACAGACTCTCGAGCGTGGGGCCCGCTGAGTAGGCGATGCTGGCACGAAGAGCGGCGTCGACGACTACAGAGTGGAAGATAGGTAAAATAACCCTTTGTTATATATGTGATGGATTTGTACGAATTCGTCGAACTCCTGACTAAATTTAAACACCTGAACTAAAACCTATTAGGAAAAATTCATAATTGAACATGACATGTGGCCTTTTATGTAAGTGGGCGTGTTACGTGTTGTGATTATTATCACTCAATTTGCAACTAGAGAAAGAATGAAGCCGATGTTAATAAATCAAATTAGTATTATTGGATAATAATTTAAAGTTTAAGAAGGTTATCTTAAGTTTTACAGAAAAATGACTAATATGTATACATTTATATCCCAATAACATCAAATAACATAGTCCATAATGCTTAGTTTTATTGATAAACTATACAATTAACATAGTTTAATTGTCCTGAAAATACAAATTAGCTGGTCGCCGTAGCCTTAAGGTTTTACTAGTAGAAAAAGTTCTCAGATGTTAATAGCTTTAAATTATTGTAAAATATACAAACAAACATGCAAACGATATATTTGCATATGTATATATGTATACACATCCGCGTATAGAAATTATATAAACGTCCCTTGTTATACTTTGTGTGGTTATGTACTCCTACCTGATAACGATAACTAAATCCTCAAATAGCAACATAACCCTTATTACTGGTGACGAGGCATTCCATCTTAGTCCACGGTGGGTGACAACGTAATTAATAATTGTAAATATTTAATTTAGATGCGTTAGATGACTGACGCTTACTAAAAATATTTTTAGTGTATTATATACAAGTATATGCGATGCTCTGGTTGCGTTTTATTTTATAATGAGAGTGGCAAACGCACGTAGTTCAACTCATTGTAAGTGATTCCTGTGGCCCATAATACCCCCAAAGGAATCATAATGCAGAGGCATTTTCACACCTGAGAAGTAAGATCTCTCGTATCATAAATAAAATAATAATGTTCAGACAATCGGAGTGTGCTCTAAAAGTCCAACATAGTCCTGGAGGAGGATGACACGAAATGGTGTCGGGTCATGTTAGTATCACGAGCGAGCTGATGGTAGAGCCCGAGTGGACTATTACAGTACAGCATTGGAAGAGTAACAGTTGCTTTCCGAAAGGCGATCCCGTGTCCCTCGTCACCGCTGTTGCCCTTAGGGTGTTAGTCGGTAGGAGTCCGATAAGCCGGTCGTTTCCCACAGGGCGGGCGGCTATCTCACCGTAAAAAAAGAAGAAAAGATTACGAGTGTGACGGTAACATATGTTGAAAGTTGACCAAGAAAACATTACTCAGATGAATACATCTTCGTGTACGATGTTAAATTAATCGTTACGCAGATTTTGAAACCATCACATTATTAAATAAAAAAAATTACAGAAACACTCATCCAAGGACACTTACTATAAACAAACGTATATAGGTTGTCCAAACGATTTTTTTTTAACGTTGTACCGCATTAATATTTTACGTTTCAAACAAAAGCACTAAGCCCGTGCTATTACGTGCTTGGCTGCACTTGGCCGAATTTTTGTTGATGTTAATGTTTACCTTAAACGCTTTCTACCTTGTAGTATTTTAGAATACTATATTTTAGTCTGTTATACAAAATTTTCGTTACAATTAACAATATTTTTTTTTATAATTAATGTAATTATATAAATTCCGCAAACACAAAGAGGTACTCGACGTCCTCATTCCAATACACATGTAAGATAATTAAGATCCCAGGATGGTTCAAATGTTTGAAATTTCATGTAATCCAATGCCCACGTCAGGGACACGGGACATACACATCCAGATTTTTTTTTATTACATTAAGAGTAACAAACGAGCACACAGTTCACCTGATGGCACGTGATTCCTGCAGCCAATGACATCTACATTCATCCTTGACAAGGAATCATAATGCAGATGTGTTGCCAACGTTGAGGACTGAGATGCAATTCCTCGTCCAGTAATATAGGTCTCCGGACACCTGCACTTACCAGAAGAAACACAGCATAATGCTGCTCTTTTACGCTGAGGGCGTGGTCTTACCCCGGTCGAACTGACCCATTAATTCTGCAGCTAGAAGTAGACTACAGTGTAGCTCTACCACTGCAAACCAACAGTTCGTTGTGTACTTTTTTTTGTATGGCTGATGGCTGCTGCTAGCCCGAGAGCTTTTACAGCTTCACCGAGTTGATAGGAGGCCGAGCGCTTAGGGCACTCAGCTGAGACTTTTATTAATAGGTATACAGCACAAGGGTTTCCGAGGAGGCCTCTGCTTAGACCATTTCCCTATGCGCGAAAGGCTGACTCGAGGATGTCCGAGAGGGCCGAACCTCGGCTCAGCAAATACTTCTGACGTATTAAACGTGATGCACAAATGTTTTTCCCTGACTGGTATTTTAACACAGGTATAATTCTGGTACCATAACAACTACGCTACGCGGCTGTCAATATATAAGAGAATCTATCACGCCATTTCTTGAGCCCTTGAAGATGACTTGGTATAATAAATAAACGATAAAAAAGTCGCTGAATACGCGTAGAAATTTATAGTCTCTTCGGCGTAGGATTGTCTTGATTATTTTGCCATTCTTTTTAAAAATAGTAAAAAATTGTCGAAAGTGTAAAGGGTCGGTATAGAGATTTGCGGTCGCCATTTGTTTTTTCTTTTCATGAATACAAGTCAGTGCTTGTGCTACAATCCAATCTAGCGTTAAGTAGTGATGCAAAAGTTGACGGTAAGCTTAGCTAATGCCTATTCATATAAAGACACATTATACTCGGGCGAAAAGACAAAATATGCGAATTCTTCGCGATTCGCAGTAAAAATTACGAAACGAATCGGTATTTGGAGTCGCTATCGATTTCGCTATTGATCGAAGTTAATCAGTATTGGGATTGTTATTTTCATTATTCCCTCAGGCCATACATTTTAATATAAGATGTATAAATAGTTTCATTCAGCTCTATGGAACTCGTAAAGTCAATACAATTATGAAATAGACTTTGTAAAACCTATATTAGATAAGTTCAAGTTTTTTACGTTGTTGCAATAAAAAAAAATCACATTTACTGACGATCACAAATTGCTTAATTGAAAACTCTCTCTCCATGTGAAGTGGGTTATATTGTCGCATAACTAAATTTTATGACGGCAGCGAAACGAAAATAAAAATGGGTTTTGAAATTTTCACATCTGTTCGAAAATACGACTGTCCTAATAATACAGAAACATCTTTTTTTTAATTACATTAAAAGTAACAAAGGAGAAGAATGTGAACTGTGTGTCACCAAGTGATTCCTGCGGCACATGACATCTACATTCATGCTTAACGAGTAATCATAATAAAAATGCATTGTTACCCTTGAGGACTGAGATGGAATGTCTCGTCACCAGTAATAAAGTGTGTAGATCAGTCACCAGACGATAAACAGCAGTCATACTACTATTTAACGATAGAATTCCGAATGCTCCTTCCGTAATTATTGCAAAAATAATCAAGTTCCACGATTGAATACAATATATTGTGTTTCATCTAGTAAATAAGAAAAAAATATACAACCTACGATTTTATGCAATCTTTCACTATATATAAAATTTGTATTGCTCTGCACGGAAATTACTTGCTTAATTTATTACAGATTAATGCCATTGTAATAAATTACCTTCGCTAAGACAAGACATTAATTGAGACATTCGATATCCTTGTAGATCCCGAATGTTAAAAGCATATGTACTAGGTATATATATAAGTATATATGTATATATATATATATACGTATTGAATCAGTATCAAATATTATTACTCTGCAACTTGTTTTTAGCTGTAGCACGAACGTCAGCTCTATCGGAGGAGGACCGCGCTCTCGCAGAATACCAGCGTGAAATACCAGCATAATGCTGCTGTGGGTAGGGTAGGAACACAGGCAGTTTTAGGTCATCAACACATGTGATGTGATGATGACCTAAAACTTAAATTAACCATGAAGTTTTTCTCAAACAGCCAAAAACGTTTCCTGTATTTAAAGCTGGCTTATGATTCTGTAAGAATTAAATGTTACCAACCCCTTGTTTTACTAGACACTTTTGAAGAGTAACATAATTTAATTTCCATAAACATTTTCTACAGTCGGACAGTAAAAGGCCAGTGTACAAGAGACAAGAATAATTTACCTGAATTAGTCTATTCGTCCGAATACAAGGTGGTGTCTTTCAAGAATTTCAAGTGAATAAACATTTAATAAGCTATATTTCATGCATACAAACATTAATGTAAACTAAGCATTTTATTAATATAGATGCATAAACAAAATTATTACCCATTGCAGATAGAAGTCACTGACTCATGCTAATATGAGTGTAAAAAAACCAAGTTCAGGTTAGTCAGGTCACTTATCTAAAATAAAAATTAAGTGCAACGTTAGTAAGCGCATCACTTGACAACGGCTGAACGCATACGGTCATTTTTTTTTTTTAAATATTCGTTATAGTTTTCCGGCAAAATTGGCACTTATGGTAAAAACTGAAACTTTTTTATATGGGATTTTTGTATGAACCCACGATTGGAACGATAGATAATTTTTACAAATTCGATAAACGATCCTAGACATATCTCTTGAAATTTGGACAGGACCACTCCAGTCGGATTAGCTAGTCTTTTGTATAAATATTTATTATTATTATTACAGGCTAATACCTCTACCGACGACAACTGGATGGGACTGCAGTGAAGTATCAATAGACTATTGTACGAAACTTCAGGTCGCAGGTGCGAATGTGGCATTCGCCTATTGTCGTGGACCATCTCGAAGAACAAGCAATAACGCTTAGTTGGAGCCGAGGAATAATATTTGTACATCACAAATTGCTTTTCAGGTCTGAAGTTTCTTGTGTATTATACGAGTATACGACGGAATAAGTAAGGGGACGAGTGAGTGTCTCTGTCTCTGAAAGAATGCGTACGTCACTATAATAATAAAAATTATCTGCGTATATAAATGGCAGTAAGTTTACTAATTATTTAAATAATTTTAATACCCGAAGCTACTAAAATAATTGATCAAATAATCGTAACACTTCATTATTTTATCTAAATGAAATTCTTCACTTAAGAAAATAATATTTAATTTTGTAGGTAGTTTCAAATTGAATTTTGTTAAAGAGCTTTTAAACAAAACAAGTAAAAATAGTTGTAAGACCTCAATTTGAACTAAGACGGTCCCCAAGCGAAAGCACACCCACATGGCGTACAAAATAAGTAACTATAAAAAAAAATTCTAAGTAGTTGTTGTGTTCTGGTAATAAATCAGAAGGCCAGAAGGACATTACGGATGTCTACAATGCAATATTATATTTATTATTTTGTTGTAAACCTTCATTAAAGTAATTAATTTCTGTAGCAAGTGAGCTGTCCTAAGTCAGTCTGAGGAATAATA
Organism: Teinopalpus imperialis; assembly: GCA_029286865.1. Classification (NCBI taxonomy): domain Eukaryota; kingdom Metazoa; phylum Arthropoda; class Insecta; order Lepidoptera; family Papilionidae; genus Teinopalpus; species Teinopalpus imperialis. Next base: position 15,500,494 of record JAGSMU010000020.1, on the reverse strand, counting down.
TATGTAAATCATTGAGAGCATTTTTATCTAGATTACTCGCCATAAATCGGGTTAAGGGGACACTAAGTGACTCTTAACGGAGTTGGATTCTCAACAAGACATTTCATGTGCTCGTTGCTAATCTATTTTTAAATCCGATATCAGCTTTAAGACTCGGTGTGTTTCGATTTGTGCAACTATCCCATATATCTGAGCTTTGGTTTGTTTATGCTATGTAAGCTTTTCTTTAAGAATATTTACATTACTAACACCCCGGTCAACCAGTTGTGCTATAATATGGTTCACGACAATAATGAATGGCGACGACCACGAGTTTTAAAATATTAGGCTATTGATTCTTCATATATTGTCATCAATACGAGTAGTATTACGAAATAACTATTCGTGCACATATTTATCGTCACCTTTGTCAATCTGATGTAATATTTGTCCAATAAAATCTATAGAAGGTTCATGGACATGATACATTACATACGCATACTCGAAAAGTTTGGAGGTCAAAATTTGCTTAAGCTACCACTAAAGCTACATAGTATAAGCATTTGGTTAGGGATCATTGCTTGTTGCTGGAACAGTAAATTGTTTTTTTTTATATACCTCATTGCTTTTAAGGTTCCTTTTTTTCTTTTTCATGTGTATAAATGTATGTATCTGAACTTTAATTACATTTATATACTTTTAAAAATAAATAAGTATATTTCTTGCAACCAAGCTCAATTCAAAGCTCAACCAGTTGTGCGACTAAAAAATTGTTTTACTTGTGTTAATAAAGTATAAATAAATAATGAAATTACGTGTTATACAAACGTTTTCATCTAAATAAAAATACAATAAAAAAACCTTCTAATTTTTAACGGTATTGAATATTTAGAACTAGTGTGCCCGTTAATTCCGGAATGCGGTCATGCAAGTCAATTAACCAACGATATGTGCCTCAGCGATGCCAACACCATCGCTCACTCGATCTCGGAAATCGGTCCAAATAAATGCTATCGTAAATTCATATTAAGAAGATGTAAGCGGAAGCGAAAAATGTCAAAAGTCCGTTTTATCTACAATACGAGTAAATAAAAACTAAATCATGTGTAAGCGCATCAATTGAGAACGGCTGGACTAATTTCGTTATTTTTTTTATTTAAATAGTTCGTAATAGCCCGTATAAGGTTTTTATGAGAAATTAAATTGGAAAGATAAATTGGCCTGCCCAGTAAATTGACGAAATCGTGAAAAACTGAAAGTTTTTTTTTACTAAGGATTTTTTGTATGACCTCGAGATATTATCGATTGATAATAAAAACCTTTAGGAGTGCGTACATACATACTTCTACATATCAAACATTTCAGAGCTTAGTTCTTGACAATGAAGGTTCACACTTTTATATGTCTTTAAAATACAATTATTGGCTAATATAAATAAAATAAAATTAAGAGCATTTCGCACGTGTAATTTAAAGAGGAGTTAGCCATTCAGGAACGAGAACACACTTGCATTCTCGGTGTACATTAAGGATCGATGTACATAGATATCTATGGGCCATCGAACAATCAGGTGAACTATTAGCCTCAATAGGTTAGGGCTTACAGTAATGACCGCACATGAGAGGATTGGCAATTGTACTAGACGCATAGACAATTTAAACGCAGCTATTACCGGTTGACTCGTTTTAAATCTGCGATATTCTAGATGTTTATTCCGCTAGATTGTTCCAGTATGTTCCAGATTGTTCATAGTACGCACGCAATAAGGTAATAGTTTCTTGTGTCGCCACAAGGAGAGCTTGAAATTTAGAAATCTAACACATAAACATCGCATTAAATTAGTCACTTTTCCAAAGAACTCATAAAGAGTTCTAATCTCTTAGAGTTGAATGACCTTTAACAGAACAGTATATTCAAATAGGTGATCAACTTTGCCTTTTCATATTGGGAGTGTAAGAAACTGGAGACACCCCAATTACTGGTAATAAGGTTTTCAATCTTACCGTCTTCAGAACAAAGCATTTACATATTGATTCCCTGATAGATTTAAGTGTAGGTCATAGATGATTTAGCACAAGGTGAATTGTGTGCTGATTTGTCACCGTGATCAAATGAGGAATACACTTTTATTTAACACATGCGATATTTCTCTCGCAATCGCTGTAACTAAATCAATTCCCAGCGCGTTTACAAAGTACTACGACACGTTGGCACTCGCCTCACGTACTTGATCATCGCCCGCCATCGATATTGCGGCTTCATATGAGCCAGCTCCAATATGCGATGCAATAAGACATAGAGTAGAAATACCAGTACGAAAACTATTCGGAAAAATGAATTTTGTACTCGTGCAAAGTGTTTTTATTAATATTCGATATTTTCTATGTAGGTCTGTGCTATTGTAACGGTGGTTTTGTAATTTAGCTTAATTTACTTTTAATGATATTATACAGCTAATTTCAGTGGGCCTTTTAACAGTGTATATAACTGTTAAACATTGGTGTTAGACAGAGATAAAGTCATTTCAATTAATCAAAGTACAATTTGTTTCTAGCTTGAATGGGTTGACTCCTCAAATTACGCCCACACAGAAAGTGGTTGAGCTACTCTGCAGTTTGTTTCTAAGTGTAGAACGAATGAGTCAGCTCGATCGGGGAAGGATAACGCCAACACAGAATACCAGCGTGTAATAGCATCAAAAAGCTGCTGTGTTTCTTCCGGTGAGTGTAGGGATCTGTTGACCTTTATTACTGGTGACGAGGCATTCCATCTCAGTCCTCAAGGGCGACAACGCATCTGCATTATGATCCTTGCCGCAGGAATCACGTACCATAAGATAAACAGTGTGATCGTTTATTACTCTCAATATAATTTTAAAAAATTATGACACATTATCTCAATACTATAAAAAAAATATACACAATTATTTGTTTATGTATCAATAGCTTTCTTATTATCACCATAGAGGTCCATCATTAATTCAGTGATAACATAAGGCTTCTTCAACACGTTGACACGAGTAACAATCCGGAGCCACGTCCATACCCTTATTATTTATTTATTTATTATTTATGTTCCTTAAACAACAGGTGTACAAGGGCGGACTTAATGCCCAGTGGCATTCTCTACCAGTCAATCCTGGGAGTTCAAGAGAATAAGGTATGTTGTTAGGCACAAAGACTAAAAAAACGATTAATTAGATAAAAATATCAAATTGTTCATATGTAATAAATATAAATAATAACACATACATAACAATATATATATATATATATATATATATATATATATATAATATTTCTTAGGTTTTCTGCCTATTGAAGGGTTGTCCTGCACTATGTTTGCTAATACCGTTAGATTTTTTTATAGGAAGTAAATGCTATGCTATGCTCGTTTCACTGAGAATCATCATCATCATATTAGCCCATCACTAGTCCACTGCTATACGTATCCCTTCCCCACAGACTGGCATAGAGTACGATCCTGACCCATATGCATCCATCTTTTTTTTTTTTCATTTCTTTTTTCGCGCTGATGGCCACTGTTACCTCGTGGGCTTTTACAGATTTATTTTACAGAGTTTACAGAGTTACAGAGAGAGCTTTTACAGAGTGTGCCCGAGGGGGCCATTTGCGCGGGTAATCACTCCATATAGGGGGGTTCATTCTACATTGCGATGGCAAATACTGGGCATTTTTATTCGACATAGAAACACCGAGCATATCCCTCTCCGTGGCTAAGTGCCTTTGGGCTTCCTCATGCGGCCAGCAACGGAGGACCACGTCTCAAAATAGTAGGTCATACTGAATGTTTACTTAAAATAAAAGTTTTATTATTCATTTAAATTCTTAAAATCAGATTTTTTAATTAATTGTTAAAGAGTACCCACTGGTTACAGTTAAAAGAGATTTACTTACAAGAGACATTTATTGCAGCCCTCAGGGGTATAACAACGCAAATACATGTTTATTCTTCGCCGAGAATAGATGTCTGTGGATTGCGTTAATCACTTGCCATAAGGTTAACTGTCTGGTCGTTTGTCATTATGTTATCCATTAGTTTAACAATGGACATTGCTTGTATTGCGAGTTATATTACGAGTTTACGGCGGAAGGATCATACCGTCACGCCACCAGGACACAATACCAGCGTAGAATAGCAGCATAACTATGCTGATTCATCTGGTGATTATAGGCATCCAGGATACAAGAAGAGGTATTTCATCATACGTTAAAATACATCTAAATTATGATTCCTTATCGAGGACGAAAGTTATGTCATTAAATATAAGATATAACGTTTTTCAAGCTATAATATTACACAACAACTAGATATACTATTAAGATTTTTTTTTCGGGCTGAAGGCTAACAGTGGCCCGAGGGCTTTTACAGTTTCACCGGGTTGAGAGGTGACCGAGTGCTAATGGCACTCAGTCGAGACCTCTATATATAGGTAACCAGGACAAGGGCTCCCGAGAGGGAGCCTCGGCTTGGACCGTTACCTCGTTTCGCGAGAGCGTCTGACTCGAGAGTGCCCGAGAGGGCCGAACCTCGGCTCGGTCAGTTGCTTCTGACAGAGGATTGAGAGGAACTAATTTAAAATATTGCCTATTATATTAGGATGCGGTCTGTGAAATTTGAAGCCGTTTCGGATGCAACATTCGGTTATTGTTGAGACCCTTCCAGCATTTTAGCATAGTTCGAATGGTTAGCTGAAATTTTAGCAATGTTAATATCTATCATATTGTAGCTTGAACTCTGAAAGTAGCTTTGAACTATTGCTACTACATCACATGAGAATACAAGAGCGAGTGTATAAAAGTAAAAAGTTATCAAAGAGATCATCAACACGCCCGCCGAACTGTGTTGCAAGCTTCAGATCCCGCTTATCCCACACGACCGAGCAGAATACCAATAAAAATGTCTCATCGGCGTCTTCATGACCAGATAACTAGCTTCCTGTTCATAAAGTGTTTATATATGGTTGTGTGAGTTGTTTTTTTTTATAATATTAGGGCTGACAAACTGACACACAGAACAACTGCTGGTGTATGATGACATCTATATACATATTCAATAAAGATTCAAAAGAATAGACGTTAGCCCTCAGTACTAAGATGGAACACCATTTATATAATACAATATTCTCCTGAGCAATTACTATACAGGGTGACGTTAAAAGCGATTGCGTAATGCATGTCAAGGTGATGTAGTGTTTCCTGTAACAACAGGAAGTGTTTCTTAAATACAGGAGCATCAGGACTCTTCATATATGATGAAGACTCCTGATGCTCCTGTCCATCAATAAGCGGAAATGTCATCCAATTTTGATACATACTATCATAAAAAGCAATTGAGAAGAAAACTTTTTCATTATTTATATTTCGTATTACTTATATTATATATAGTTTTGAGAATTTATTTAATATAAAGGAATTATTGGAAATAATCATGATTTTAATAGAAATAAAAAATCACCGAAATTTTCAGTCGCAATTTTTTTTTAAAGAATATTAGTAATTAATTAGCGTTACCAATATTCCGGTTAACCACTCCAACAACACGACAGTAGTCTAATGGTGGATTCGAACCTACGACCTTATGTATCGCAGACCGTACTCTAAACCATTGCGCTATTGACGTTTCAATTTAATTAAGATTGAAGACAATTATATTTAGACTATAAAAATGTGGTCGCTTTAGTGTCACATACGTCATTAATTATGCGCAGTGGCATTAAGTCGGCTTAATGGAGGCCATCTTGAATACGCACGCTGTCCGACTTCATGGGCATTGCATCATTTCCCCACACAAAGAAACGTAGAAAAAAAAGTTAAGGAACAGCTTAAGCATCCCTTCTAGAGAAGGCGTTGAAACGTGGTCGGCCACGCAGCTCCACTGCAAATTGGCTGACTTCACATGTCATGGAACTATATATTTTTAATTTATTTCTGAGATATAAGTAGGTATATATATTTTTTATTTATTATTCGCGATGTTGCTCTCCATCGCTGGGCACGTGGTAAATCAGTTCTTTAAAATTGCAATCAACACTTTCATTGGTGCCGGCACCGGGGAACGAAATCGAAAATTAAATTTAAAGGTCGCAAAGATACCACACCTTCTAAGACTCCACAAAGCTACATAGCACTAATTCCATTGCCTTATCATACTATCACTTCACTATATCAATTTCCTATTTCAGTCTTCTAGCTATATCTGTACCATTGAGGAGCTAGAGCCCTCAACGCTTAAGCACACCAACGCTTTTTTCAGGTATTAGTTAAAAATTCATCCCTCTTGAGATGGTATTGGAGCGTAGTCTAACGCGGCCTCTGATACGGATGGTCAGAATTAACATATCTTCGAAAGTTATTTTTTAATTTATTTCATTATTCATGATAAATAAAATATTAAAATTTTAAGAGGGATCGAACTTAGGTTGCTCGCATACCGTTAATAAAGAGCGAGCGTCTAACTCCCTGCCCTGGGACGCGATAAGGGGGGGACTTGTACACCATGGTGTTCCCCCCTACCTGCACGGCGTGATCGCGGACTACTTGCGCGACAGGTACATCTTGTACGTGGATCGAGACGGTACGAGGATCCGGAGGGAGATCCAGTGTGGGGTTCCACAGGGGTCGGTATTAGGCCCGTTACTACAGATAAAATATAATTCTATCTATGCACGATGCTGAAAATAAACAAAATAAAATTTCATATTGCGGAATCCGTAAACAGGACGTAATCCACCGTATAAAAAAGATTAAAGGCGGTTATACGAGCTTAGGCTTAAATTGTGTCCGAAACAAAACAAAATTTACACGGTGATAAGGTTTATTTACACAACAAAGAGGTCTTAATCACGTCCGTGAACTTTATACATCATGTATATGCGAACCTTTTCATCTTATGTAATAACACCGACAAAGTTAAAATATATAAATTAAAGTCGTAAATTTAAATATTATATCTCTTCTTAGCTGAACCTTGTTGAATTCCATTATGATATAGACCAGGCAAGGTCTTATATATCATATGTCAATACTATGTGTTTGACGTTTTTCCAAGAGATTTGGTACTCTAGATTTAAAATGGACTATTGAACTTAGAAGAAATTATAATGGCAGCGTCACGTTGCAGCTTGCTTCTAGGTCTATAATGAGTTGGCTCAACTGGGGAAGGATCACACCATCACATAATACTAGCGTAAAATAGCAGAATAACACTGGTATGTTGTATGGAGTTTGGGAAATGCATTTATTCGTTAGCGCACGCTAAGAGCAAAAGATAAAAAATATTTTTCCCCTGTTTATGTAGTCACTTACCATATACATACATGAGACAATAACCAACCAAATTCAAAATTCATTTATGACAAATGACATATAAATTGGCGGTAATTGACCATTTTATATTTTGATTTCGTTTTATTAGGTAGGCAGGTATTAGGTTGCATAATAAATCCTTGACAATCTTACATATCGTGATGTGCCATACATAGTTTCTTAAGTCCATATGCTGATTTCAAATTTATATAATAATTTATTTAAGCATTGCTGTTTGTAGTTATTTTTGAAGCTGATAATAAATTGAAACAAAAAGTTTCTTTTCAATTTGTAAATTATTATTGTTAAATATGTTATATAATGAGTTAAAAACAATTTCATTACTAATAATAATTTTATAATTTTTTTTTATTTGATTCTTTATGCTATATAGTCTCAATACACACACAATCAATTGACTTTTCCATTGAGTATGAGATAGACGAGTCAACAAAGAGTCAGGCATTCCATAACTGTTTACGGACTCCTTCAAAGGTACATCGATGTGGTTCTATTAAGTCAAAACAGGAGGGGTATTTAATCGACGGCCTATTATTTTACAAAAATTTACTGCGGCTTGTAAAGATCTATCAAAATGATGAAGGAATGATCAAGGGGCACATGTCACCCCCGAGGAATGAGATGTAATAACGACGTTATCCTCAATCGGATCTCTCATTCTGATACGTAATACACAAGTGTTATGCTATTTTCCATTGGAATTCTGGTGGTTCTGCCGGAAATATGTCCATATCGACGCTCTCAACGAATTAAATCGTAATCGCTAAATTCAAATTTTAAAGAAGAATATTATAAAAAAGTTTTATATACCAAAAATTATTTATTGTTGTACGCTATTGTACGTTATATTCAAGTTTTTTTAGTAATTCTTATCTTGTGTAACTGTAACTGATACAAATGAATATTACGGAACTAAAAAAAAGTATAAAGATATCGGTATTACACTGTTACGATACTATTCGGGGTAATTTTGTTTCTTCTTTGCACATACTGATATTATGTAACGATATTCCTTAGTTTCTTAGTTTTCTTAATGAAAGGGAGTCCATATCTATAAATGTATAATACTTTGATATTCGGGTAAACGAAGATTATAAATCTAATCAAAATACAGTTATCGCAATATTTTTTGGATGAATTTATATTGACCGCTTGAAGGTATAACAAATAGTAAGTATACGAATATAGGTTTTGTAATTGAATCAAATGAAAATCGGTCATGTTAGGAAAAAAAAAGAAAAAGTTTAGTATCCAAAAGTGCAACTACGTATTTATTACATTATTTATTTATTTAATCTTCAATTGTAAACACATTATTTTTATAAAAAAGGGTACAAGGGGCGGACTTAATGCGGCGGCATTATTGTAAATATTTCACCAAAAAAACCTGGAATATGATTGAACTTTTATATTTTACACGAATAATATCTTAATAGTAGTTGACTGACTATTTATATTATACTATAATATATAATATAATAGATTAAAACGGTGTTAGTCGTGAAGTAAGTTTTTTTTTCTGTGTATGAGTATTGCTGTTGGTCCAGTGACCTCTACAGCTTTATCTAAATAGACCCGCGAGCGGGAGGCCCGCTGAGTAAGGAGACAACGACGATGCTGCGAAGCGAAGCACGAAGACCGCTGCCGCACCACCGCTGCGCACCCCTGGTATCGGGGGAATAAACGCTTACAAGCTCGTATCTTAAACAAATACAGTAGGAATTAATAAAATTGACAAAATGTATTAGAAGCCCTAGAGGCAGAATATGACATAACATGAAGAACCCCGTAATAGCTTATTACGATATTATTTGCGGGGGGCGTCGATATGTTTACGGATTCTGGCGTCAACAACTACGCATCGGTAATTTTTTTTATTTAAACAACTTTCCAGATGTGCGCACATAATTTTTGGTCACAAACAAATATTAGCATTTTGTCGTTACGTTTAACTATCTATAGAACTATACAAATATCTAAATATCATTACTTTAAATAAAATAATTCCACTATTAAATTTTGTTGTTATTGCGTTCGAAATGATAATTGCTTGTTCGATTATCCATTATAAATTAGCCTATTATTCGAAATCGGATACATTTAATATAAAGAAAACAGTTCAATATTATTAAAGACGTCTACGAAAGGTCGCACGGGACGTAATCAAATTTACCCCCTATCGTCGTGTCTAGGTCACTAACAATTTCATTAATATTTTAAATCTGAAAACTTTCAGACTTACTATCTCTTAATGAATATAGATGAAAAAAAATATGATAAGTACTTAAAAGTAATATGAATTCATTTTCGTTTCATATAAAATTATATTGAAAGAAGATTTACTAACAGAAAAATAGATAAAAGCTTTATTTATTTATTACAATGAGAGTAACAAACGAGCACACGGTTCACCTGATGGCAAGTGATTCCTGCGGCCCGTGACATCTACATTCATTACTGGATCATAATGTAGATGAATCGTCACCCTTTTGGACTATGGTGAAATGCATTGACACCAGTAATTAATGTCTCCGGATCCCTACACACACGAGACGAACCACAGCAGCATTATGCTGCTATTTTACGCTGGTATTTTATGAGTGAGTGTTCCTGCCCCCGGTCGAGCTGACCCATTCAACAGACAACTAGAAACAAACCTATACCTCTCGACAACTGTGAGTTTCTCTAAAGGGACTTGAAAGAAGTGCCGCATTGAATATGTACGCTTACGCATATATTCTTTACTAAGAGGTGGCGTTTTAGTGTGTATTATATATAATATAAATTAGTACAGTAATATATAGTAATACATATGACGGCCGCGTGGTGTAGTGATTCGATTCCCAGCCGAACTATATTTGTGCATGACAAATTGTTGGTTTTCGGGTCTGGTGTGTTATAAATCCCGTGTCCCTGACACTACATCTGTACTTTAGCTACAGAATGAATGGGTTGGCTCGACTCGGGAAAAATCACACCTTCACTTATTATTTGGGTGAAACAGCTGATATCGCTGGCGTGTTTCGTATAGTGAGATTGGGAAACAAAAAAAAAACAGATTATGGATTATAGGTATAATGATGACTGCGGTCATCATTTACCAAATTGACATCTGGTAAACTGTGTGCTCATTTGTCACCCTAAGTTTTAAAACAGTCCCTTTCTATATGATATCATTATGTATATATATATATATATATATATATATATATATATATATATATATATATATATATATATATATATATATGTATTATGTACACAGTATGATCTGTTGATACCCACAATCTCACGATTGACGAAACGACTATGGAATAACAAAGAGTATTCCAAAATTATTTGCTCCTTTCCTCCCCGCCTCAACAACCAAAAGTAACTACACGGGGAGCTGTCTCCCGGAGGGGATTTCCGCTAAATAAGCGAATGTGTAGGTGAATGGAAATAAATGCAACCAATCTACATTTGCCTTGGGGCAATTCAAAAAGTTTTGCGTGACTTATTGACTCAATATAACATACGTCGTATGTTATATGGTGGTAGAGCCCCACGTTGCAGGTTTTTTTCTTGTCGGAGCTATTAATCACGTTAAGTCGCAAGGTCGGACCGAACGGGCCAGGAGCCTTCTAATTGGTGATTGAAGAATTTTCTGCCATGCACTCTGTGGAATCAGCCGGCAGCGCTGTGGCGTTGTGGATGTCCATGGGCGGCGGACTTCACTTACCATCAGGTGAACTGCATGTTCGTTTCCCTTCTATTGTATAAAAAGGAAAGTCTATTCCCAAGAGCTGGTGTTGGAGCATAGTCCGCCATACTCTCCATTGCGTATTGGTGGACTTCACATGTTTTTGATTTTTTTTTTAATTTATTTCTTAGACATGAAAATTTAGTCACGATCATCGCCGAGCGCGTCGTATATCAGCAGTTAAAATTGCAAATAATAATATAATTTCATTGGTACCGAGACCTAGGATCGAACATGGTTCGCTCGCCGTACCGTGAATTAAAAGCGAATTGGCGGATTACACGTCTTCGAATTTTTTTTTTATAAGTTTCCTCACGGTGTTTGCCTCCCCCTTCAACGTCGAACGTGATAAATTACATGTACTAAATTAACTATGCTATTATAGATTAGTAGAAGTAATTTAAGTACAACTTAAATCAATTTCAATGTAGAAAATATTGACGTATGAATAAAATAACAAAGAAAATTAGAAAATATTTCACAATCGATACGAACTGTCACACATGTAGTACCACACGTGTATTGCATCGCATACCGCGGCGAAGCCCGATCCGTGTGAAGCCGCAATATCGGCTGCAATTTCCAGGTACACTGTCTGACAACATGTACAACTTGGGATATTGTATTACTTTTCTTATATACGAACTGTAATATAAATAGTGTATTTATTAAATTGAATTAATATCGATATATTACGGCTTACGGTAGGTTGAATGACATTGGCAACAGAAGTAAGACCGATATTGAGTAGTGACGTCCAATTTGCTATTGTCAATTCGTTTATCGAAGTGACGATTATCAAATCTTCTTTCTCTCTTTTCCCTCTCTCTCTCAATTCGTAGAGACTGATTATTGTGATAATTTTATGTATCTCCTGGCTTTATTTTGACACTGTATGAGTCCAAACATTGATTTAAAAAGAAATAGAAACACAATTACTGACAACCGCTATATGCTAAATGGATATTACGGACGAGGAAAGTCGACCACGAGTGAATGGGAACAGATCTGAAGAAAGAAGAATTACTGGTAAAAATGTTAAAAAGTGTGCGGGTCAGGACAAAAAAATATCTATCCTCCCAATTGATAGAATCTGAATTAAACCTTAGTTATATGCCTATCTGTTTAGATATATATTTTATAAAAATCTAGTAAAATAAAATATATATCTAAAAAGAGCAAATATTTTTTTGTACGAATTTTTAAATTCATTTTACCATCGCTGAGTGTGCTTTTAAGGATTTTTAAATTATTTGAATATGTTATATAAATATATACATATGTTAACAATGTCACAAATCGAAAGGATCCTAACCTATACGGTGGAGCCGATCTCTTTCTGCTTCAGTTAATTTACAGCTGCAGAGTGGTACTACAATTTAATAAACATGTACTATGAGATACTAAATTGAAGTAAAGTAATATCCTATATATATATAAATCTTGAGTGTAATAGCATAGCCCACGCGGCTGCACTGCGGATTAGCGGGCTTCACATGTTTTCGAAATATTTTTTTTTATTATTTCTTAGACATGCAGGTTTCCTCGTGTTTTCATTTACCGCTGAGCACGTGGTAAACTTGAAATTTCAATTAACGATTTCATCGGTGCCGACACCCAGGATCGAATTCAGTTCGCTCGCGTACCTTCGATTAAAGCGACGAGATACGACTATGAAAGTTTATTACAATTTCTTTGTAACTATAATTAGTCTATACATTGTCCACGGTCCCTAAACAAGAACAATTCTTTCTAAACCATTGGTCTCCCCTATAATTTATTAGAAGGGCGTAAGGGATGTTTTATATCCGTAAAAAAATTAACAATAAATATTTGTTATAGAGAGAAAGAAGTTCTTTCTACTTTTACGTCACTCTAGTTAAGTATAGATAGCATCCCAACATTTCACTCTGAATTTAATATATATATATTGAAATCTCAATAGCCTAAGGTTTAGAATGCGGTCTGTGAAACGTAAGGTCGTAGGTTCGAATCCGCCATTAAACTATCGTCGTGAGTCATCTCTTAGCACATGCATTCTAAAGCTTAGTTGGAGTCGTTTACCGAAATGTTAGTGATAGTAATACACTAGTACATAGCACTGTTGTGTATTTTTTTTATTGTAATGAATTTATTTTAGAGTGTAATTTAGTTAACAGGAGCATTATACAACAAACTTAGGTGGCTTAGGGAATTTACTACTCGTAATATTATAAATTCTAGATTTATTTAAGTCCTTTAAAACTGTGTCTTTTAGAGGAAGTTTTAGGTATAATGCTAAGTGTTGGAACAATTAGAAATCTTAAAGCACGTCAAAATTTTACATCAAAATTAAAGAGGTATCTAACCATTTGATACCTCTTTATTACAAAGAGATAATCATTATACGATCTTATTCGGAACATGTATTCTAACAACTACAGCAAACTCGAACTAATCGTATGGGCACCCGATATAAAATTTTCTTTTTTCGACTATTGATGTAAACCATCTCCTAGCACAAACATTAGCGTAGTGGGAGTGGTTAATCGGAATGTATCTATGAATGTCTAGCATCTTTTATAAAAAAATAAAAAAAATATGGCGCGTTGTACAAATTATCAGTTATATTCTATGGGTATACAATGCTGTAGTTTCGATCTTTTTTATATTGCAGGTGACGAACGAACACACAGTTCACCTGATGATAAGTAAACCTTGCCAGTCTCACCGTGGCAGATATTTATTCTCAAAAAATTACATATTTCATATGAGTTGACCCATGAGGACTAAAATGAAATGCCATCAGTATTAGGGTCTCCGGATACCTGATCTCACTAGAAGAAACACCGTAGCGTTATACTGCTAATTTACGCTGCTATTCTGAAGGGGCCACCCAGCCACGCCGCAGTTAGAACTAAACTGCAATGCGGTCCTACCACGCTACAAGAAGTAAGTATCTGAATGAGGAAGCCTTACTGAAATTTGAAGCCCTGATTGTTATTCCGGCGCCCTTATTACGAAAATATCATCGGTCACATTTAATTATAGCTATAACAATTAGCTATGTATATTTCCTTTACATTTCCAAGAAACGATTCACATTTCCGAGAAGGCCGCGAAGGGGCGGTGTTGCGTTTATTCAACATGGCCGCCATTTATCTGACTTAATGCGGCTGGACATAATTAATTGTGTGGCGACACCAGTGCGACCAACTTGTTTTGTTTACAGACATAATTATTTATAATGACCATTTTGTTTAATAGAATATTTATAATATTTTTATTACATTGAGAGTAACAATCGAGCAAACAGTTCACCTTATGGTAAATGACTCCTGCGACCCATGACATATACATTCATCCTTGACAAGGTATCATAATGCAGATGCGTTGTCGCCCTTGACGACTGAGATGGAACGCCTCGTCACTAGTAATAAAGTTCTCCGAATCCCTACACTCACCAGACGAAACATAGCAGCATTATGCTGCTATTTCAAGCTGGAAAAGGAACTGGTAGCTCACCAGATGATGATCATCGCCGTTGTGAAAATCAGCAACACCAGAAGTTGCAGATGCACTATCGTCTAAAAAAGTTGTGGCTTTCTTCTTGAAGGTTGGAGGGATGTATTCGATATATATACATATATATATATATAGACCCCTTCTTTAATTAATATATATAATAATCATATTCTTTTAAAATTAAATTTAGTATATTTTCTTGTATCCCCAATATATATCTTTATTTATTTATTTATTTAATTTATATATATTGAACCACCAACAGAATTATATGTATGTATTTAACACAATATAAATATGAACAGTATGGTTACTAATAACATACAATTGCAATTGCAGGCGGCCATTGCATGCATTTTAAAACAATTTACGTACATTAACTTAACACAAATAATATTTAACATTTTCTAGGTGTATGCATATAAATATCAAAAGAAAATTATTAAATATAAATTTAGAGAAATAAGATCTACATTTTATTGACCGAAGAAATTATGGTCATATAAATTTTATTTAAAAAAATCGATATTTTGTCATTTAATGTGCGAAGAACTGTCAACCTTTAAGCTGACCATTAAAAAGTTTCCATGTTGGTTGTAGTTTTACCTGGAACAATAAAAATAAATAAATTAGTACAATTACAATTAATCACCGCCCAACCCAACTCGGAAATTAGATATCAGCTAAGAAGATTAAAACATTCAAGGCTGAAAATTTAAACGCGACACACTGAGCTCCTTCACGGTTTCACGTGTACGGCACTATAATACAACGTGCAGTTAATATAATTTGGCAGTTTCCTAAAGTTGACATTGTTAATTTTCGTTTTGTAAAAAATATACGAAAAAAAAAAACTTTCATCATCCATAACAAAACTATAATATAACTAATAAAGATATCTAAAGCTCTCTACATGCATATTTATTATACATGTGTAATAAACACAATTTGGTGATAGTCTGGAGATGGCTTTATTGTCGTTTGTTAGAGTTATGTTAGAGTCCATTCAGACTATTGTCACGCCGTACGTATTACTCGTTCGTAGTTGGTAACACACGCATCCATCAGGATGGCTTACCCGACGAAAACTCACTTTGACCCAAACGTTAAAGGTATTATGGCTGTTTGTTTGTAATTCACTGTTATGCTTTTATTCTAAGCTCTATAATTCTATTTACTTGTATACCTCGCATACTTAGAAAGTAAATATATTTGTCGAGTAAAAATGGAATTAATTTATTATTATTATTATTAAAAAAATGATTTAATTTTTTTTCATGATAGGGTTTCCACGCCGCAGATATTTTTTTTATAGAAACCAACGCTTTCAGTTCCACCAACACTACTATCGTTCCTGATAACCACTCCTTGCTTATTACACAGTTTGTGCTAGCAGATATTTCACGACAATGGCCGAATAGTGGATTCGAATATACGACCTTAAGTTTCGCAGACCGCATCTATTAGTCAGCACGGCCAGGGTAGAACTTTTGCTTCCCGTAATACAAGCGTAAAAATGTTTCGAGTTATTGTGCTTTGTTTGGATAACGAAAGAAACCAGTAAACTTGTTAATACAAACCATTCCATCTTAGTTCTTAAGGGTAACAAAGTAACGACGCATCTACATTATGATTCCGTCTCTAGAAGAATGTCAATGGGGCGACAGGAGCCGCACTTACAATCAGATAAGCTTTGTGCTCATTTGTCATGCCTAATATCATAAAAAATATAGTTGGCTTCCAGTAAACAGTATGCTAGTATTGCAGCCGACCCATTCGTTACAGAACCAGTCTATAATTAAGTTAAGCGTATGTGGTACATAGTAAAATAAATAAAGCAACACTAAACAAATGTATCAGCCGTATCTTTTTTTATATAAAGCTAACTACATATACCCAGATAAATTGATCCATCGAACCGTTGTTAATGCAGTAGTTTTCGTGATAAATGTACAAGGATAGCTCCGCTAACTAACTAGTTCTTGGTACAGCGATGTGAAATTACATGGAAAACATTGATAACAAAAAGAAAGCACAATATCCAATACATTTACAACGAAGTGAGCCCGACAGGGCGTGCCCCGTCAAAAGCACGCGCCCATTACGCTACCCGCCAAGTAGTTCTACGGCAAAAGTAACAAGCGGAAGAAAATTAAATATGCCTTTTTTTATTTAATAAAATTAATTATAGCGGATTTTATTTTACATTCCCGTTTCCAGTGGGTACTGCAATGTCATACGTTCGATTTCATATTTAACCTAGTTTCAATTTTTAAATATGAATTTTTAGTGTAATCTACGCAGAAAGAATTCTCAGCATCTTGAAGTCTTCGTATTTTTTTGCTAGTAATTGAAATATATTTATCACAGTATATGAACGGATGTTATTTAAAACTATGGTTTTTATTAAAAATAACAAAAACAAAACTATTATTATTTATTACTATTATAATTACTCAAATATCTTTCCTTACTGGAATTTTCTTAATTATTTTTTTTTGATTTATTGAACCAAATTTATTGTATAGACTTAATAGGCGTGGTAGTTAGCAAGGCAAGACGCTTGGTAAATTGCAATAAAAAATTAAATTTGACAATTATGTTTATAAAAATAGGGTGTACATAAATGCGGTTTTGAGACGTATGAAGTTCTTAAAAACGCTACTGCTTGTCAATTGTACCATATCTTTAGTAATGTTTTACTAATGACTGTGTGTCGAGATTTTTCCCCCACTCATAAATATGCATTAATGATGGGCCTTCCGCCGGCAAGTGCAATTTAAATTTTAGCTCCCGCTTTACTGACAGCAGGATTCAAAGTACAAATTAGTTAGTCCTCAAGATCGACTGTATTCTTAGTACGTATCACATTTCATAATATGTTCTGTCGAACAGAAAAGTATTCCAATTATAAAAATAAAATATTTCAGTACTGTCACCATTTTTTTAAGACCCATAAAAAGTGTTAAACATATGAAATATATATGCATATTACCTAACATTATGGTTGGTTGTTTGGGATAAAAGATACCTCTACACAGGCTGTTTCCGTAATAAAGTTTTGTACACACACGCGATAAAACTGATTGAGGGAAGATACTCCACGAGGTTCTGGTATTATATTTGTGTGTAGTATGTTCATCGTCATCTCACAACTGCTTAAATACGGTCCCACTGCCGGACATGACATCTAAGCTTTGGATAATTTACTCACTCCTGTTTGTTACTCAAGCACAAAGATTATTATTTCATTAATTTCACTGAGTTTCGTCTTATTAGAATATTTTAATGACTCGGACATATTTTTTGATTATTCCCAGAAGGATTTGCTCAAACCCAGGGGTACTCATTATTCCCTCTTTATTTAGTTTGATGGGTTGGCAATTAAGTTCTTTCCATTTTTAAATAAGAATTAACATACAATATTTTCAAATCACCCGGTTTCGGCTCCAAAAAATTCATCCAACCAAGATCTCATTTCTGCACTAGTATTAAGGGAAACTTCGCGCCTAGCTTTTGAATGAGATCGAAAAAAGTAAAAATCTGTTAATGCCAAATCGGAGAGTACGGCGGATGTGGCAGAATTTCACCACCGATGCATTCGAATGGCATCCTTTTGCGGCGTTGTCGTGCAATAAACGAACTCCATGTTGCCGATTTGGTGTTTTCTCTTGAATAGCTTTCTTGAGTTGTCCCATCTGTTGAACATAGAGTTCCATTCAAGCAATTCTTAATGGAACAATTAATTCTTTCCTTCCATCATACGCACAACATCGTTTTACGCATATAAAGATGAATCATCTAGATGAAGTATCTTTATGCCCTTGCGTTGCTTCATATTGATGTACAGGTACCATTTCCGGCCAGTAACGATTCCATAAATCATTACTTGTGTCCATAAGTTGAGTGGTGACGAGAAAGCAAACCATCTGAGATTAAGACTTGTCTATTATTGTCTCTTCAAATATATTATTTTATATGTATTTATATAAACTATTGTCAAGCATGCGGAACCCATGCTCCACACTTCTGTACTTTTGCGATCGAGTGGAGATGACCTCTATCAGGGAGCATTCAATTTTCTCAGCTAGTACGCTCGTTGTTTGAACATAACACATTGAACTTAATTGGACGGCAGAGTGAGGTGTGGCTTATGACTTTGGTCAATATTTTGAACTTTGCATACCAATTACGAACGGATCTTTCAGTTATAACACCCGCTCCATACACAGAACAAAGCAGCAGCTTTTGGGGCCTTGTCCTCATGATTAAAAGCTAATAGAACTATCATCTTTAACTATTATCTTTTTCTAAAAATTATCATTAATTAACTAGAATAAAAAAGTAAAATATAAACTAGAACAAAATATCTTCATTGAAATAGTTTTAAACATTATACAAAAAAATATTTAATAAATTGCGAAATATAGAATTAAAAAGAAAAAATACGGAAAGAAAGGACAATTGTTGAAAGGCCAAATTGCCAACCTATTATTTAATACATGTCTAATAAGATCCCAGCAACGTTCAGATGCAAAGTCAAGGACACGGGATTTATTCTTACTGTGGTGTATACGAAAACTTTCAATATGTATAATACACAAATATTGGTTTTCGAATCGAGCCCAGTAGCGAGGTGTAGTACCATATACTGTATATATTTACAGCGCTTTACAGGTATATTTAGGTAAAGCGCTGTAAATATATACAGTATATTAATAGTAATAGTTCAAGATTGTAAAATATACTGAAACATATTTTATGCTTCACTAGAAGATTCAAAGTGCTAAGTGGCATAGAGTATTACTAAGTTATGAAGTCATCGGAAGTGCTGGTAAACCATTACTTCGACGTTGTGAAAGTTTGCGTTGTTGGGGCTCGCGTCTATCATAGTGCTATGAGCCATTAGCCTACTTGTTGGCTTGTTTAAACAGTGTAACTGGTACGGAACATGGAAAAGTTTGAGGCGTGAAGTATGCTGTTGGGATGAAGTGGTTAAATTATATTATTTTTACACCACTAGCCGTTACACCAAAGCAGAAATGAATTTAGTTTAATGAATAACTTTCGGACTGTTACTGATACTGATACTGTTGGGACTGTCCTTTTCTAAGTTGAGCAGTTTTAACAGTGGTACAGTTACACTGCAGTTTATTTCTGATGCAGAATGTATGGGTCAGCTCGACCGGGGCAGGACCACGCCCTCACAGAATACCAGAGTAAAATAGCAGCATAATGTTGCTGTGTTTCGTCTGGTGAGTGCAGGGATCCGGAGACCTTTATTATTGGTGCCTAGGCATTCCACCTCAGTCCTCAAGGGTGACAACGCATCTGCATTATGATTCCTTGTCTAGGATGAATGTAGATGTCATGGGCCGCAGGAACCATTTACCATCAGGTGAACTATGTGCTAGTTTGTTACTCTCAATAATATAAAAAAATTAGGCTAAGTATGCTTTTTTAAATATAAAGGGTAACAAACGAGCACACAGTTTACCTGATAGTATATTTATATAAGTAGAAAATAGCTCTTACATGACACTGTAACGTTAAATTACTACTTATGCTTGTATTCCGTAAATCATGTCTTTACCCCGGTGGTGTTGACCCATTCGTGCTAGTTGACAACTGAGGTGTGACTTTACCACGTAAAAAGTTTACATATATTTGCATTGGTCTGTGGGTATTTAGTATTAGGGAATTAAGATAATCATGATATCTTCACATGGATCTGGAAGAAACGAGAGGGATCAGGATTGTGAAAAATGAAATTCCAATTCCGCCTATCCTGTGTAATAAGCGTACTTTACTTTTACTAATACGTATTTTCAATTTTCATGTTTACTTTAACTTATACTTGTATCCAGTTTTCATTATAATAAAAAAATATAGAGCTTATTTAGGACGTGCTCGATTTTGAAGAATAAAGTGGTTACATTCAACATTACATTAAATTATATGATTCTATGATTAAATCTCTTAAGGAAACCAGTTTGAATAAAATCCACTTCGAGAAATAATTATATGAAGTCAACAGGAGAGCTTTATTACTACTATAAATGGACCAGTCTTTACTAAAAACTCGTACGTATAACAAATTACAAAATATATTTTATGTTAATGATATTGAAAAAGCTTGTTATGTGGTTACTCTTACAACTTACATAAATTTGAAAATAACACGAGAAAATAAATGAGAGAAAATTGGTTTAGAAAACTGGTGTACTTCGTAACTATAATAAACTGGGCGGAATAAAGAGAAATAGGGCGAGGGCTGCACCCTTTACAACCCTTGTTAATTTCGACGTAGCTAGTGTGAAAACAAATAATTAGATATCCCATAATTACAGAAAACTTTTTCTTTTAAATATTTTCATTCTACATGCTATTGATCAACATTATAACTAGGTATATTTTACTTTATTTTAGCACAGATAGACTACAGATTTTTTATCCGCTAATGTGTATAACGAATTATTTTTTTATAACTCGTTTTTTTTATTGTAATCCTCCATGTTAATTTTAAAATTTGAATTTTTACACTAAGTTTACAATATCAACGTAGGTCCACTATTTGATATCAGCATCCGTCTAATCAAAACAGCAACAGTGAGGCCCACAAACACCTCTGTCCTTCAAAGACGAGTCGTCATAAAGGAAGTTTGCAACTCTGAATGCCTCCTGAACAGTAATAGTGACAAACGAGCACACTGTTTGCGACTGCGGTCAATGACATCTACATCTTAAAAGATGATTCAAGATGGACCTACCACCATTGTGGTATCGCTACATACCATTTATATCTTTATAGTTCTAAGGAATTGCCGATTCAAATAGGACATAATATTAATATTGGTTTTGTTATACTCGCTAATATTAAAGGAGATAGGACACAGCGAATATAATTTATTAATTTGTAGGTATCATTGGTATGGAAGGAAGGTTTCCCTTTGTCCAGCTATGGGACAATACGGGTTGAATAATAAAAAGTGTGTATGATTTTGTTATGAAAAGTTATAGGTATATAAACGTTAGATACCTCTCTCCATAGAGCAGTATAGAGATGTCATCGATATGTTCCAATACACTCTTAAAAATCTGAAATAAAAAAGCTGGTATGGAAACAAGGTAAAGAGGACGTTGCCCAGCGATGGGACAATACGGGCTGAATATGATAATAATATATATGTATGATTTTGTCATAAAAGGTTATGTATATAAGAGATAACATCGATCGTTCCAACACACCGTTAACTGTAGGCAATAAAAAAATTCAATGAATAACAAGTTCACAGTTAACACTCGTTACAATGTTAGTGAGACCTTTCCCGTCCTCTCAACGTACAAATGTGTGTTTTAATGGGGAAAACAGTTTATAGTCTGTGCATGACACAAAATTTAATTGATATAATTGTAATTACACACATTTAAAACGTCTAAAAAATATGTTTTGAATTGAAATCTGTTGATGTCCACCTATCTGCTTGTGTCCAAATGTTAGGGGTTTTATGTAAGAATTCTAAATAGAAAACTCGCGATATTCTAGCCTATCATAGGATATATATATAGATATATATACAACGTGTACATACATAAAAGTTTATTTTTTTATATAATATTGTGGTGATAAAAGAGCATACACCCTAACCTATCCTCAACAAAGATACAAACAAGGTGGAATTGCGTTGGCAACCCTGAGGACTGCGAGGAATGCCGGTGTAGCTGCAAGTGCGCCACCTGGAGTGGCCACCAAATGGATCCCTACATTCAACATAAGAAATCCAGCAGTATTATGCTGCTTTTTCATTACTATTTCACACCAGTATTCTGCGTGGTCGTGGCACGTGGTCTTTTAACCACTGTAAAATATATGAAATAAGTGTTATACAAAAATATCAAAGCAGACGTCGTCAAAAGTCAAAGCGCGTCCGTCAGCATAGACCTCAACTCAAGCGGAAGGCCTTCCTTTATCCGGTACCACTTTTAATTCACTGATCTTTTTTATTCATATAGAACAATAGACCGCCACGTGATCTAAAGTAATACTGATACCGCAATTATAATTGTTATATTAGCTCCAGTACATATGTATGGATATATATATATATATATATATATATATATATATATATATAGTCAGTGGTAGAGCTTCGCTGCAGTTTGTTTCTAACTGTAGAACGAACGTGTCAGCTCAACCGGGATAGGACCACGTCCTCACAATACCAGTGTGAAATAGCAGCATAATGCCTTGAATGAGACCTTTATTACTGGTGACGAGGCATTCCATCTCAGTCCTCAAGGGTGACAATGCAATTGCATTATGATTCCATGTCAAGGGTGAATGAAGATGTCATGGGTCGCAGGAATCATTTACCGTCAGGTGAACTGTGTACTCGTTTGTTACTCTCATATAATAAAAAAAAAAAAAAAAAGCGATGATTTCCTTCTCCGCCAAGCACAGTGTTTAAGAATTTCATTGGTGCCGGAACCGGGAATCGCCCGCGTGTCGTAATCAAAAGCGAGCTGACCGGACATTGAGCTACCAAAGCTCCTATTAAGGTGACCTCAATAAAATCAAAAACAAAGAAATAAAAAAACCCACATAGCTTCCCCTTGATCATCGTAAACTTGTGCAATTTGTGCAACTTATATTACCACTACGTGTAACTCGGTGGTGTTTACGGCATGCCGTAAAGTGTAATACGACCTGAGGAAGCCATAATACAACGTTGTGCCCGGCAAGGTTAAACTGAAGCCTATTATCTAAGTACAAAGCAGCACAGATGCAAAAATATATTAGTGATACATATATTTGTACGAGAAACATTGACAAAGATTAACATATAAATACCGTTGACCCGAGAGGCATATAGTCGAAACTCGAAAGTTATAGTCGGATATTTAAGACAATGGTAGACTCACGCTGCAGCATATCTGGAACGGCTCAACCGAGTGAGGACAATGCCCTCAAAGGATGCCAGCGTGAGATCGCATCAAAATGGTACTGTGTTTCGTATAGTGAGTGTAGGGATTCGAACCTTGTTATTGGTAATTCATTCCACCTCAATCGTCAGGGATGACGACGCATGTTCATTTTAAATTCTGTTGAATGTTGGCGGATCAGCATGTATCTTTCACTGTTAAAAACTAGTTAATTTATTACGAATCGATGGTGAAGCCAGCCCAAGATATGCCAATGACGAAATGTACACGTGGAAAACCACCCGCCATCTGGCTGACTGACCTCTGAGAAAGACCTCAAAAACAATCACTTGCAACAACGTGCTACACGGAAAGGCAAGTATGGCCGACCCAAAGTAAATGGGAATAGGTCTATGTGAAAAAAGATAAATGATTGTACATTATACACAAAATAAACTATTAAAATATTGTTAAATCGTCATATTTTTAATATTTTAGACCTATTAAATACTCGACCTGCATCCAACGAATCAAAGACGTAAATAAATAATAATTTCTCACAGCCTATATATATAATTACAGCTAAAATAAAAGAGCTACTCAAAATGTAGAACACACCGACAATTTTACAAATTCTTGGTGTACTTTATTTAATTAAATATAAATAGACCTTTACACTTCATTAAAGCGAAGTAGCTGACCTACTGACATTGACTGAAAGCGAGTAAAAAGTTAGGATAGACAAAAAGTAGGCAAACTTCAGACAAGGTCAACAACTGTTCCTAGATAGAAAGCCCTAGTAATAAATATTGAGTAAAGTTTCCTCTTTGTTTTTCTTGTGTTAATTTCACCTTAATTGAATTAGTTGCGCAAGTACCTTCTACAAGAATTTCTGATAATATAAGTTTTAATTTTCGATCGTCTGTACGTTTATTCTTATAAATAAACATTGATTGAGTTTGTTAGGTTATATAAGGTAAAATGTGTATGCCCGTTTGGTGTTACGTTTTAATATCAATATTTTAAATTGTTACATGACGAAAATGTTGAATTAACGTAATGTGGTCTATTGGTTTTTATTTTACATATTTCATACACATACTATATACAAGGATTTCTGTAATATAAGTTGTAATTTTCAATCGGCTGTACTTTTATTAATCAAAATATTTAAAAGTTTTTAAATAAACATTGATTTATGTTTGTTAGGTTTAATAAAATAAATTTTGTATGCCAGTTTGGTGTTACGTTTTAATATCAATATTTTAAATTGTTACATGACGAAAATGTTGAATTAACGTAATGTGGTCTATTGGTTTTTATTTTACATATTTCATACACATACTATATACAAGGATTTCTGTAATATAAGTTGTAATTTTCAATCGGCTGTACTTTTATTAATCAAAATATTAAAAAAAAATTAAATAAACATTGATTTATGTTTGTTAGGTTTTATAAAATAAATATTGTATGCCCGTTTATCGTTATTTTCAATATCGATATTGTAAATTGAAACATGAACAAAATGTTGAATTAACGTAATGTGGTCTATTGGTTTTTATTTTACATATTTCATACACATACTATATACAAGGATTTCTGTAATATAAGTTGTAATTTTCAATCGGCTGTACTTTTATTAATCAAAATATTAAAAAAAAATTAAATAAACATTGATTTATGTTTGTTAGGTTTTATAAAATAAATTTTGTATGCCAGTTTGGTGTTACGTTTTAATATCAATATTTTAAATTGTTACATGACGAAAATGTTGAATTAACGTAATGTGGTCTATTGGTTTTTATTTTACATATTTCATACACATACTATATACAAGGATTTCTGTAATATATGTTTTAATTTTCAATCGTCTGTACTTTTATTAATCAAAATATTAAAAAAAAATTAAATAAACATTGATTTATGTTTGTTAGGTTTTATAAAATAAATATTGTATGCCCGTTTATCGTTATTTTCAATATCGATATTGTAAATTGAAACATGAACAAAATTTTGAATTAACGTAAAGTTGTTTATCGGTTTTAATTTTACACACATAAGCATAGGAAAAATAAACAATCAAAGGCGAAAATAACTAAATAACGTTGTCCAAATTTTTGTAAAATAGAATAGGCGCATCAGGCAAAGTACTGAAGAGGGCGGTACGTGCCTAGTAAGCGACCAATATCATTACAATCTCGTGCGGATGGTTTCATTTCCATACCGGCCTCCCACCATTAATGGAGTAATACAGTTTATATACGAACTCTAAACACATTAACGAAGACGTAACAGAGAATATACCAATAGTTTATTTTTTATTCATCGTGAGTAACAAACGAGCACACAGTTCACCTGATGGTAAGTGATTCCTGCGACATCCACATTCATCCTTGACAAGAAATCATAATGCACATGCGTTTTCACCCATGAGGACTGCGATGGAATGCCTCGTCACGAGTAATAAAGGTCTCCGGATCCCTGCATTCGCCAGACAAAATACAGCAATATTATGTAGCTATTTTACGCTGGTATTCCGTGAGGGCGTGGTCCTCTGCCCCGGTCGAGCTGACGCATCATTCTGCAGCTAGAAACAAAATGCAGTGTAGCTCTAATCTAGCTCTTATCTATGATAGTAAAATTTTAAAATTATGGTATAAATTATACCTTTTTATTGAGAAATAGAAACTTATTTAAAGCTATCGTATAGACGATTCTGCCCTTTCACTGTACATTTCAGGGTTCTCTTTT
Organism: Teinopalpus imperialis; assembly: GCA_029286865.1. NCBI lineage: Eukaryota > Metazoa > Arthropoda > Insecta > Lepidoptera > Papilionidae > Teinopalpus > Teinopalpus imperialis. Next base: position 15,474,244 of record JAGSMU010000020.1, on the reverse strand, counting down.
CAAGTTTAATACCCACCTAGTAGATATACTTATATAAAGCTAATAATAAGGCTGGACTTGATAATATCATATCTCTTTTTAGTGTGTACCATTCATAATTTTTTATGGAAGAGAAATAAATGGTCATTATTATAAAACTACTATTTGCCGCTGGTATTTCGGGTCTTACCAAGCCGAGGTATCTGTTCATAGCTGGGACGTGACTCTAATACGTAAAAACAGAACAAAGACCTCCCCCACAGATTTATACTATGCACGGTCCGACGTGGACAAGGTGGCCTACTTAGGCCTAAGTTGGGCAGGAGATAGGATCCGTCCTATAGGGGAGGTTGACATCCATCGTCTACATATGGAATAAGGGATCGTATATTCCTTGAATTATAGTTCATTTTACATAATTGAAAGTATACAATGCACCATTAATTGTCAAAGCATTGGTAGTGTCACGTTGTCAGTGATCGCCTTATTGAAAGAATTCGGAATACCATTGTCCTGTATTCAGTAACTGCGTCATAATGATAATGATCGATTTACACTCTCTATAATAACACCATTATGATGACATGTCGTAGTAATTAGAACACATATCAGCGTTAGAGCTACACTGCAGTTTGTTTCTAGCTGCAGAATGAATGGGTCAGCTCAACCAGTGTAGGACCACGTCCTCACAGAATACGAGCGTAAAATATCATCATCTTGGTGAGTGTAGGGATCCGGAGACCTTTACTGGTGACGAGGCATTCCATCTCAGTTCTCAAGGTTAAGAACGCATATGCGTTATTATATATTTTAAATACTTATTAAGGATGAATGAAGATGTCATGTGCCGCAGGAATCACTTGCCATCAGGTGTACTGTGTGCTCGTTTGGTACTCTCAATGTAATAGAGAAAAAAAACATGACTTCTAAGTCACAGATCACGAGTTTAATTCCCAGCAAGGAAAACATAAATATGGTGGAATTCGACTCGGACGACATTATCCCATGAGGACTGAGTTGGTGAGCAACGATTTTTCATGTTTCTCAATCATTCTATGAAGCGAACCACGAAAAATATAAAAGTTAAGCAAAAAAACCTTTCGGTTATCCTTCAACATAAAATTATAAAAACATTTTAATTAATAGTTGGTTTAGACAAAACAAGCTAAAAGTTAATATTTCCATGTCGTTATTACATGGTAATATTTAATTCTGTAACACTACATTAAAATTCATTCCTTCTATGAACTAATCCTTTTATACAAGTCTTATTTATTGAACAGATTGCGACCCCCTTTAATAACAGACGGTACTTCCCATGGGTCGCGACCTTCAGATTGAGAAATGATGCTCTAGTTAAAATGGTTTGATTCCTAATCGATATATAATTGCCGAATACATAAATGTGTTTAGCATCTTGAGGTTTGACCATGCTTCTAATACCGCATCGGACCCATCGTGTTCCACTTCGAAGAACGATCGAGAAGAACCCACACTCTGATTTATATATACAACAGATATATACAAAAATTGCACATCAAACTCGAACTAAGGTTAACTGACCTCAAATAAACTTTTTAAAATTACTTTAAACACGTCGATCCGTTACAACTGCCCAGTTCGTTATGCCGATATCTACTTAGAAGACAAAGAGAAACGCATATACTCTTTTCTATACTTAAACATTTTATGTTTTATTTTCGCTTATGGTAGTAATCCTACGTTAGAAAAAACGTGTTCTTATTTCAAGCATTTATGTCGCTTGTATAGAGTAGTAAGGTATATTAAGTAAGATTAATTTAATTTGCGTTTTAAATTTATGAATAAACAATATGAGTTTAATTATAGATGCGAATATCTTGCCACGTAAAGGATTCTTCGTCTAACTTGGTGGAGACGCAAACTTGACTCTATAAACTTGTCCTTATTTATGTATGTATAGCACTGTTCTTCATATGAACGACATTTATAAAACTATTGCTATTATATAATTCGACTGCCACCTGTTCATAGAAACATGATGCTAAAATATCACCGTGACATAAATCTACATCGAGTCGTATATCTAAAACACTGAACAAAAGAAAAGGAGAAAACTCGGTTTCGAATTTCGCATTCGTAACAATACTGTGATTCCATATCTAAAGCCAGCTAAATATTTACATAGCAAATCTTCCGCACCTCGGCCCCCCGCTTGCCAAATAGCGTAAGTGATAAACAAGGCAAATCAAGGACCCAGTCTGGATAGTTACTAACTGCGGAAAGGGAACCGTTCAATTTACTAGCAGCGATTAGATTATGTCACAAAGCGGATATTCTTTCCTATTCACTACTCTCACTATTGAAAGATATAGCTATTTCGTTTTATTACAGAGAATTAATAACTATATTATAAAATTATATTTATATATATATATATATATATATATATATATATATAATCAATCTATGACAGTATTTATGTCTTATATCATTATATCATACATCTTGTAAGACTGACTAATAACGTCTATAATATGGTTACTAATACGAAGAAATGTGATTATTAACTATTAATATAAAATCAGTAAAGTTATCAATTCATATATAATTACTTGTCCTGACCGACTGACGGATTCATCAACTCAGAGACTAAACCGCCCGGGCTACAAACTTGAAATTTTGGCAGTAGATGCCTTTTATGTTGTATCCATTAAGGAAGAATTTTTTGAAATTTCGCAACATAAATAGGGGATGAACGGTTGTGTGGAAGTCCGTCATGATCTAAATAAAAACATAAAATTTCATATCCCTACTTCTGTTTAGATATAAATGTTTACGTATATCGGCGTTTTTCAAAATTTGACCCCTAACAGAGGGAATTAGGTGTTGAAACTTAATATGGGAAATTCGTCACTTTTGAAGGAAGACGCATGAAATTCAATATGAAAGCTTCATAAATAAAGTTGAGGAAAAATTATTATAAATAAGTTTACATTTAAGCTCGATAGATGGCGTTTCACTACTCAAACTACAAGCCATATTTTAATATACACATGTCTACGCCCGCGAAGCTGCGGCCAATAGCTAGTAGGGCAATAAAAGATAGGGCATAAACACTGAGCTACTAGGTTCTTAAACGTTATATATTCATAATTTTGTTTCTTTCTATTTGTCGTATGTTATATGTTTAGTTATATATTTGTATGTACATATATATATCCGCGCCATGAGTTGATTGGTAGAGAATACCTTAACCCATTTAGTCTCCACCCTTTGTACCCCTTTCTGCGAACCATAAAGTTTATATTAATAAATAATAATTAAAGCAGTAATGCTTGAATTATCTTTTTCGAGAGGTGTCTTCCTTTTTCCTCTGTTCTTTTACGGTAAAAAAATATTTCATATCTGCGAGATGTAGGAATCAATATAAAAAAAAATTTTTTAAAATATATATTTAAAATTGAATGGAAATAGACAAAAAAAAACAACAGATTTCAAAGAACTCGTTTTTTGATATTTTTAAACTATCTTTATTTTAACCAATCTTTTCATCAAAAGCACAGCGACGAACAAACAATACAATTACACTCGTTATAAATACACAATAAATTTCTTCCAATTTCACATTTATTAAACTTTTGTAAATTTTTTGCAAGAGCAATTAGCCAAAATAATATTTATCCTTCACCCGTCACTCGAATCAAAATTAATTCAGTGTAGTTCGAATAAAACTGCGTTTAACGGTGAATAAATTTGTTTTTGTTGTCTTTTAATTAAGTCTTCGTTTCAATGTGCATTATATTTACAAAAGGGTCGACGAATATTGAAAATACAATATTTCGCTACCGGCAAATTATTCAAATTCCTACTTATCGATTTTTTTCCATACACGTTATCGTTAAGGTTTTACGAACGTAAGTAACTAATGTGTGTTCATGACAAAAGTATTATAATTTTAATTACATATTACTAAAAGTACCTTCGTTTCAGTTAACATTGTTTTAGACCTATTACGTTATTATAATCGAAGATGTGGCTAACGGGCAAGGAAATCGTATGTGATCACCGCCGCCCATGAACATCCGTTACTCCACAGTAGTTGGAGGTGTACTGCCGACTTTTAGGAATGGAATAGACATTTTTCTTGGAGGTTTTCAGCAAAGTATTTGTGCGTGGCAAATAATTAACAAAAAAACTCCTATCATTATCACTACGATCTTAAATGATCAGTTAAGATAGTGGTGCACTCTTGTAATCTTTGACTAAGGTTCAATAATTCTACAATCACAAAACTCAACGGCGGCGTGGCGTAGTGGTTAGAGTACTCGGCGTTACGTATGGGGATCCTGGATTCTAGTTTCAGCCGATTTTTTTTTATGTATCAAAATTTGTAGGTTGACACTACATCTGATCCTTCATCTATGTTACATCGGGGTTAGGGAAATTTATTGCTTCAGTCTTTTGACTGAGTGGCTCTTTATTTGTCCTGCACAGTTGATGTCCAGAATATATAGGCATGTTCGACCAGGAGGACAATCGCGACAATATTTAAGTATAACATTTTTGTATGAAGCGTTAAAGGCATTACTTGGCATCCATTGGAGATCAAAACTAAAATTTTTCTTCTTATCGTATAGACAAGATTCCGGTTAATATCGGAATTTAGACCTACCGAAAATTTCTTAGACGGCCTAACTGTGTGCCTAAGATAGCAATTGGAACCCACAATATAGAGAACATTCCCTCAGTATCACTAAAGTGCTCCCAATAAGTTTCAGATTGAAAGTTACATTACCTAACTGCTAAGAACGGCTTGTCAAACTCCACATATATCGTAGGTACGTACGAATAATCTAGGAATGTATGGTCTTGTTTATGAGGGTAGCGCTAAAATACGAGCAATCAACTATTTCTTTTGCTCCGGCCGCGACGTAACTTTTTCATTGTTGGCAGTAAATCCACAACGAGCTTGTCCGAACGACAAATATGTAATAATAACTTTAGCCCGCACTGCTAGCCGCGTAATAAAGTACGCCCGCCATTTATCTGTGTGAAAAAAGTACATAATATTCTACACATGTGCGGTGAGAAATGTTAAAGGAAAGCCCGTATTGTGTGTAACACACAAGGAAGATATTAAACTATATACTGTATGAGAATTATTTATTTTTCCTTGACGAAACACGTGTATCAATTATGAGATAAACAAATTAGGTAATCGAAAAAAATTATATGCTTTAAAATGATGGTTTTTTTTGATTTGAAATAGCTTACGTAATGTTTGTGGTATTCATATATATACAAAAACTAAGACGGAAAAATGTATTTTTATAATCGCTTATAAATCGCACTTTTTGTAATTGTATAGAATTATATTTGCAGTTCGTTAAATCTTTTACGTCTTTTAGCTTTGAAAACAATTTCTATATAACTGTACAAGAAAAAAGCAAACTTATTGTTTATTAAGTATTGTTGAGATATTTTTTAATTTAAGTTTTAAGGAAATCATCAAACATGGCTCAATGTTTAATGCTTAGCTTTGTACATTGAAGTTCTTTTGATTAAGTTTTTAATACTTTAAACGAAAAATTATTTCAATACCCATAACAAATTACCTTTTAAAGGTAAGGAAATTTCCAAAAGTTTTCATTTAACGGGTGCGTTTTAACAAACGACAACAGGACGATCGCACACTTCCGAGCCATGTCCGCGCAACAGCCCCCTTCCCGTGTGTACTGTGCCCCTTCAATATTGCACCCGCACCCTAAGGGTAGCTGGGTAGGGTTACCTTCTATTTAACATAAAGATTTTATATATAAGCAGCCATATTTTTTAACTGATATAGTACCTGGCCTGAAAATTATTGATTTTCTCATTTTTGTCTCTACTGCGTGTGGTATGTATATAAGGTATCTTCGATTGGATTTGTATTACATACAACTAGGAAATGGCCAAAAAAACAACAAGTGAGTGCCTTTGTAATAATGCGAACACGTCCGGCATTATAATATATTAGGCGCTTTGGATATCATCCGGTAATAACTAGAAGATATTCCCGTGGTCAAAATGACTAGGAGAACATCACCTTGTGGTTTTCCGCAGCTGACACATTCAAATCTATTTAAAATTAAGTTTCAAATGAAATCCCTCTATATCTCCACTAGTTTTACCTAGCTTTGTTCCATTTTACTCGTCTTGGTTTTGTTTAATTTACCTAGCAGTCATTACTCTCGTCACTACTTATTTTTAATATTTAATAACTTTTATTGTTATATAGAATTGCCTGCTCAAGTCAATATCCAATTACCACTACACAATTCAACAGTAAAACACAAAAATATTGCGAATTTTTATTTATATTCAATCATTTTGTGCGTAACCACTATGCAGTTATGAACTAACTGTAATACTAATAAATCAGCTCGACCGGGTTAAGACTACGCTTTAAAGAATATCAGAATAAAAAAGTAGTTTAGGCATTATTACCGTTGTAAAGTCATTCCATCTTAGTTTACAGGTATCATTTTTTATTTGCTCGATTGTCACAACCAAACATTAAAAAAAAACATTGTCTTAATATCGAAATATGATCAGTATAATATTAAACCATGCATTAGTTATTAGTATTTTATTATTTAAGTTTAAAGCGTCAATAGCCTAATGGTTTAGGCTACGGTCTGCGAAACTTAAGTTCCGTAGGTTCGAATCCGCCATTCGACTGTTGTAGTGAACTAAATCCCACAGCACAAGCATTTTAAGCTTAGTTGTAGTGGTTTACGGGAATCTTAGTAATGTTAATATAACAACTAAATATCATTTTAAAAAAAAGTTACTCTTCATTGTTGCACATTATCTCTCAACATCATGTGTTGACTGGTAGAGAATGCCAATATCAAGTCCGCCCTTTGTAACCTTTTCTTTTTAAAGGTTTTCTTTTTAAAGGCAATAAAGTATAAAAAATAAATATAAAGGCTTTAATGCCAACCCTAACTGGCTCCTTTATTACTGTATGTGACATTCTTTCGTGAAAGGATTTGGTCCCTAATTTTGTTTTTGGGTGTCCCTACTTGCCCTGTAGCTTATAAGTTTATTGCTTTAATACACGCTTGTGATGTTAAGGTAACACAATATTTATTACGTTAATGTACATGTGTGATTTATCCTTATTTCGTCAGCCCTTAATGCATATTAACTAGTAAAATTCATAAACGTAGATACGTGTGTCCTCTTTACAGGCGGAAGATATACTAAGTAGATTTAAGCACTATATATAACAATATTAATGGGTCTAATTCTTTATATTATATATTCTCTTAATACACATAAGCTAAAAGGCCTACACTGACATGTGAATAATTATTGTAATTATTCATATGTAAAGGTACATATAACATGCACTCCTTGTAATTTCTTTGTCATTTTAATTGTATATTATGTACTCTCCGAAAATGTTCTATTTATGTATAGTGTAAAACGCCGCAAAGCAAATATCATGTCCACAACTAATATTGTTATTGATTAAAACTGTTTTGTCGATCTCACTACATATATAAAACAAGATTATGTTTAATTAAATAATATTAAAAATCTGTCACATCAATGTAAGGGCAGTGAGAAAACAAAACTGTGAAATATTGTAACAACATTAATATTAGTGAAACATCTTTAGCCAAGCACCTTGTAGGGATTGTATATGCATTTATATAAACTTTAAATTTAGATAAACTTTAAATTTAGATAAACTTTAAAAATATTGCACATAAGCTAGTGCTTGACTATGATAGAAAGTAGTGTTGAGTAGGTACATATGTTGTCTTTGATGTTAAAATGCATCGGCTTATTTATTATTTATAATATTACGTGTTACAAGCAAGTACAGTTCATCTTACATCATGTGGCCCATGATATCTAAATAGGACCTCAACAAAGATTCAGGATGCATTTTGAATTGTCACCCCTGAGGAATTAAACCTCCCAATAATTATGTAATGGGATCTCTAAATTCACCATATGTAACATAGAAGTGTTATATTACTTATGTTTTTGGATTCGGTGATCCAGTAACTGTTGGTGATGCATTAAATATAATCTCTCAGGGGTGCAATCATGCTTCTTGAGTCTCTGTTGACGGTGTACATGTTTATTGGACGCTGTAATTAATTATCAGGTAAACTTTATTTTTCACATTAGATTTATAAAAGAAAAATCTATTTTGTTGAAAAAACCTACATGGAATTCAAACGGTCGCTTATATAATATAATTTTAAATAATAATAAAAAAAAATATTAATAAAATTTCCTATGTTTTCTATCCTAAATTTCGTTCAACATATATAGAACTATATATATAGAAGTAGAATATATACCGTGACATGTACAATGGTTGTATGTTCGAAACAAAAGGAAATGCAAACGCATTTGTCCAGTATACGGCGCTGGCGTCAGCCTGATTACATTTGAGATTTAAAAAGGTTGTCATGTGTCTCTGGGAAACAATGAGAAATAGCTTAAATTTAAATAGATTATCAATAACAAAAATTATCAATAACTTACGAATAACACTATATACCTATCTCCGTGGTACAATATAAAATACGTATATATCGCCGCCTAGTTTACAGGCCCCAAGAACCCGCCTGGGGGTCGCCATTCAAGTTTCCTAATGAGTTGGAAATACAGTCTATGGGACTCTTAATTGATTGTTCGAGACTTGTAACCTTAGGGCATCCGGAACGTTACCTCCGTTTAGTGTCGAATAATACATGTTTAGAGAGAGACAAATTCCTATTTAATTACAATGTGTATTGTTTGGGGTACTTAGTTAATAATGATATTACACGTTATTGAAGATGATTTCGAATTAGTTATGAATATATTATTTTGAAAGATATTCGTGTAACGTCTTATTACATAATAATGGTAAAAACTACTTAACAGTGGTAGAGCTACGCTACAGATTTAATGAATGGGTGAGCTCGACCGAGCAAGGACCACACCACAGAGAATACCAGCGTGAAATAGCAGAATAATGCTGTCGTGTTTCATCTGTTAGGGATCCGGACACCTTTATTACTGGTGACGAGGCATTCCATCTCAGTCCTCAAGGGTGATAGTGCATCTGCATTATGATGTGTCAAGGATGAATGTAGATTTCATGCGCTGCAGGAAACACTTACCATCAGGTGAACTGTGTGCTCGTTTGTTACTCGAATTGTAATAAAAAAAACCATATAAAATGAATATATATATTTATTCTATACCCGTAAGGACCACAAAATTACAACGAAACATAGCATGATAATTGTGCCACACTTCGTACGGTGAACCGCAGATTCGATTACAGGAAACGAGGCATTCCATGACAATCACCAGGGATGACAACGCATGGGTATCTTGAATTATTGTTCAATTTGAATGTGAGTGTTTATTGGCCGCATTTACCATCAGGAATGTGCGCTCATTTCAACTTTATTTAGATAAAAATGTAATTCGATTACTAAAGTAACTTACCTGCAAGTGTAATTCGAACAAAATAATACGAAGTCAAGGTCTCGTTTGAAAGATCATCATTGTCTTAACTAATGTAGTCATAGGAACATTATGATAAAATCTATTTTTTTTTAAATATTAGAGTGAGTACACATTTCAACTAAGTGAGGTTGAGATAAGCGATGGCTGTGGTCCATGACATCTTGGAAGGAACACAGGAAAGCGATGTTACGATCCGAGGTCCCCTCAAAGAAGGTTCGAACCTGGGCTCGGATCGCTATCTGATAGGGAGGACAGGCCGATTTAAAAGCAGCCTAGATCACGCTCACTGACCATTTTATATCAGACGACGGATGCGGCCGAGGCAACAATAATAATTGTTAAGTATAGAAACGCTCGCTTTATCTGAATACACTACAGTAGCAATCTATGGGGAAAGTACGTTCAGGAGTGGACTATTGATTGAATATATTAAATACACTTAATCCCTGTTTATATATATTTGTAACCATAACCTAAACAATGTTAATGGGATTCATATCGAAATAGATATGTTGGGAAAACAACAATAGCGCACAATTAGCGCAATAACACATTTTGCAATTAAAAAGATATCGCACACCAATCATCGGGCTAAATTAGAATGTACTAGAGATTACGATATCGTATGTTTACCGTATAACCAGGCACCGAGCGGATAAACTATGAGGCAGGCTTGTAATTGAAAACAAACATTGCATAGATATCAATGGAGCGTACTTATATTTAATGAATAATGTTTACATTAGATAATATAAATTTACATTGGTATAATATAATAATGTACATTGGTATAATGCTGCTGTGATCGAAGTAATGAGCGGGGAGATCCGATTCTAATCTAATTACTGAAACACAATAAAAACCATTTTCTTCTTGATGCCACAAAAATTGTTACATATTATATCTTGGAAAATGCTTGTAATTAGAACAATTTAATTCTTACGGGGGATGACAAACCTTATGAGGAAATAAAAACATATAAACATATAAAACCTTTTATAATTGCAAAGAGCGATTGAGTTTTTTCCGCTCTACTCTGACGTCATCGTTGATCTGGCGTGTCAAAAAGTATACTTAAATGAAGTTTGTTTCAGTAAAAATGACGTCATTGTTAGCTAGCCCATTCATCAGGAACAAAACGGTGACGCTAGTTTCATATAATCGTTTGTCTAACACGGTCAACGAATATTAAATTGATCTTCATTCGTACTCTCATGGACATGGAGGTTTTAAATAGGGTGATAACACATCTGCATTATGATGCCTTATCGTGGATGAATGTTAATGTTATTTATTGGCAGCTGGACTTAACTTACCATCAGGTGTACCTTGCACTCGTTTGTTATCCTCAATGCAATAAAAACAACGTCCTCATTCATATTCCTTCCAATTAATTTGCATCGGCGAATAAGTAAATCTTGCATAAAAGAACAAAATATTAAAGACATGCGCTATTTGTGTCCGAACAACACAGAACAATTAACAAAATATACACGACAGAACATATGTCTAAACAACTTTACAAATGTAACATTGTAGCCGAGCTTATTATGAAGAAAATATGTAAGTTCTAGTAGTAATTTCGCGAATTACAGTAGACCATATATTAAGCTAGAACGGTCATGCTATAAATGTGATTCTATAAAAAAGATTCCATAGCTCTTTATATTATTTATATAACTAAGATGACGATTTGAACCACGCCGATATCTTAAGACATTAACTACGCTGAATATTATATTGTCCTAAGCATTCACGCAAACAGAGGCACTCACCACTCATTCACTACTTATCGAATCTATGCAACGCTTTGATCAAAATACTATTGTTGATCGAAGATACAATCTAAAAAACAAGTAAATAAATATCCCTTCAACGTGTTTCAGTGATCTCTAAATAGCCCGTCCCAGTTGAATTTTCAAAATACAAACAACAACAACAACGTAGTTTTTTTATTATTTTGAGAGTTACAAACGAGCACACAGTTCACCTGATGTTAAATGATTGCTGCGGCCCATGAAATCTAAATTCTAAATCCTTGACAAGGAAACATAATGCAGATGCGTTGTCACCCTTGAGGACTGAGATGGAATGCCTCGTCACCAGTAATACAGGTCTCCGGATCCCTTCACTCACAGCAGCCTTATGCTGCTATTTCACGCCGGCATTCTGTGAGGGCGTGGTCCTACCCCGGTCGAGCTGATCCATTCATTCTGCAATTAGAAACAAACTCTAGTGTAGCTCTACCACTGTTAACTTACAATAGTATATATAGATGTGCATTCATAAGTATAGCTTGTTTAATGCTTAGACTTATAAGCTTAGTACAAAGTCTGCTTAGAGATACGAGTACGTGTACTTATATACAATGCAATTCAGCAACAGAATCCTATGCAGCGAGCTCCGCTATCTACATAACGAGAAGCAACATTTACATTGGAACAACCGCACAAGTTTTGCACCCCTCTCTCTCAAACATTAGTACCTTTCAGGTGTATATAAGATTAGAAATGGCTTTTCTATATAGATTATCTAAATGTAATGCGTTAATTTAAATTATCCATCATTACCTTTTTATCTTAAAGATAAATTATCTCATGATAGAACTTCTTCGTTTCATAACAAGATCTGTACTCCAGCTCACTTTAGAGATTGTTTATGTAAATTCATTTACTGTCCGAGCTACACTACTCTGGAATTCCTTATCCGTTGACATCAGTAATAAAATGAGTTTTAAGAGTTAGGTTCATAACTATGACTTCAGATATCTTTAATACACATACATAGTACATAGTATAAAATTGTCAACTCGATATACACAAATCTAATAAATGTTAGATAATGACGTTCAAAATATTCACGTGATTAACCTTTGTGCCGTTCCTTTACTTACCTTTACTTAATTACCTGTTAGCACATTTTGAGTATTTCTTTATTTATTGAATAGTAATGATTTAATAGTTATTTAATCGATTAACAATAATTAATATGGAAAACAGATATCTGAATACAAAGGCGCAATCTAAACCAATATTGAGGATGTAATTGGATTAAATGGTTTCGTGAAAGCTTTTATGAAGCTTTTTTAAAAGAACTGGTAAACCATTAGTACTACTGTATGTACTTTTTTTTAGTGATATCAAACACTTTGCCACACTGGCTATCAGACAAATATTGACAAATAGTGAAATATTGAGTTGAGCTTTGAAATCTTTGTAAAATTTAAAACTGAAACCGAATTAAATCCTCTGTTCAATTAGTAGACTTCAGATGAATATGCTTGTTAAGAGATGTCGGTATATGGTCATATAAAGGCGATATTTCTGTTAGTGTTCTTATAGTGTTCTGTTTTGGAAGTCAGAGCAAAAAATCAAAAAAGTTGATCCTACACAAAGAACAGACTATGCAAGCTTTTTACGCTGTTCTTGAATACAAATGGCTTCGTAGGTATATATGGCGGTTATGTTTAAGAAACTCAGACATTATTTTAAGATAAATATTTGTTTCACCTTTAAGTTTGATAGCTTTAGGAATCATGGACAGTTGGATATTTGTTTCGTGACGTAATATTGAACAGTTAGGATGTGGTGGTACTTTACCTCTATTTATATTTAATTGCTATATTAACAAGTCTAGATCGGATTAAATATTTTTTTATTGTATTAGTACACACTAGTAATTTGTGAGGGCGTATCCTTACCCTATCCAGTTTTTTCTTTATGTATTTATTAACGATTTTTTATTTATTTATAATAAATGAATAAAAAAAAGGGCTACCTTTATTGCACCACTACGTAAATCATTGGGTACGTGTCAATGTAGTATATTTTAATTACACAGAGTAAATTAGCCATTGAGAGTTAAGAGTAACTTGGCCCCAAATATATAATATATGTATGTCCTTTCGCACACGTTAGCACATTCCTCGCTACAGTTTTAAATTTAAAATTAGTGCTCTTATAACAAACTGTGCACAATTGCCCGGAAGCCGGGTTAATGAATATTTGTTATGCAAAACAATTTCTTACTTTAGAATTAGAAAAGTTTTTTTCCAACCTCAACTAAGAGAGAAAGAAAAAGATAAATAACAAATAAACACTTCAGAACACGAATATACTGAAATAGCAAGTAAAGGGACTTGATGGTTTTGTTATATGATTACATATGTCAAAAGCTTTGACAGTAAGCCAATAAACTTCGTTACTTGACCCTCTCGACTCCAGGGGATCAAATTTGGAATGCTCGCGTACTATGAAATAATTACTGCTTTACTTTGTTACTTACTAGTAGACTGCTGCTGCATAACCGCTGCACTCCAACCCCTGTGGACGAAGAACGTCGACGACAACAGAGGGGAGGCGATAATACGTTCCGAGGACCACTCAAAAGGAGGCACGAAACCTCGACTCGGATCGCTATCTAAGGGAGGATATCTTACGCAAAAACCTGTACAATAACAAAACCTACAACCAACCCAAAATAAACCATCCAAATGAAATATAGAATGGGGCACTTATCTTACACTAAAACCTGTAGAATATACATATGTAACTACAACCAACCCAAATAAACCACCAATAATAAAAGAAGTAAAACAAGAATACACTCTAAATTTTATGTTCAGTCTTTGTAAGATCATCCTTAGACATTTTAAGGATATCAAAATTAAAAAAAAAACGTCGCTTCACTGAATCTTTTAATTAGGTGAAAACTTTATATAGAGATTAACAACGGTATATAACGTATAGAAAATTTTAACATTGTGGAAAGGCGATGCTTAATATAATATATGGGGCCAAACCATTGCAACCTGCTTCCTTTTGTTTTAAATCACCCCAACGTGTGTTTGAGAATTAGTTTTCTAACAAGGCAGACATAAATTACTAATAGCAACATTCTTCCAATTAGTTTTGACATTGGAATGCATTGTTTCCTATAGCGAACAAGATGGAATCTAATTTTAAAATAATATTCTAAATTAATCTTACCATCTTTTTTTCGTTGCTGTGTGTGTGTAATTTTTAGAATGTCTAAAATCTAGCCTTCACAATTTTAACGTTGAAAAGTGGCAACCGCGTCGAGCTCTGGTAAGGATACCTGGATATTGCACCGCAGGTTTTCGGTTTGATTTCGAGCCGAGGAAATAATATTGTGTATTAGAAAATTTGGATGTTCGGTTCTGTATGTGATATATGCATATCCGGTAGTCTTGGCTGCATTTGAATCTTGCTCCAATCTTATTGCATACATCGGATTAGGAAAGAGGACAATTAGTGCCTCTGTGTACACAAATACTTAAGACTATAATCTGCGTAGAAGAAATAGTAAGATAACAAGAGAGTGTTATCTAAATTGTCCAGGATCATTGAAAAGTAATTCCATAGCCAGCTATTTGCACCACAATAAATTTAGAAGGGGAAAAAACTGTTAACTTTCTGATGCTTAATCTTTGGATAGATTCCGTTCTCTTTTGTTTCGTATTTTAAAACACGCCTAAAGTGTTTAGTCGATAGAAGATAAATATCTCTCGTTTCTTCCCACTTCACAAAATATTATGGCGGCTTTGTTTAGCCGTTATCCATGTAGACAGTTGTGATTCCAATGGAAAAAAAAACTATTCAGGTCGCCTCGGATCCAAATGCTCACAAAATCATCATGTATGTAGATTTTTCATATATAGTTGCAAATGTGCATTTTACTTTAACGACACTTGAGTTAACTTATGAACCTTCCTCCAATCTCTTTGTATATACATTACATAGGAACAGGAAAGGGAATAAGTGCGGTGTTTTTCTGTATTTAAGTGAGAGTTTTCACAAATGCTTTTGGCACTATAAAAACATACTGTTCAGTTATTGTCATCTGAAAATAACCAAAAGATACGAAAACGAATCAAGAAATTTTATATAATATTCATCTATGACAATCAACGTACATATACGAGAGAACAAATACATCGTGTTCATAGGTTACAGTGACTATGTGATGAATTGATTGTTTTGTCGTCGGTACTTCCAAAAATCACAATGAATAAGTATATCTTTTTTATAAGAAAACTATGTCATCGCCACTTAACATCATTTGAACTGTAGTCCATCACTTTTTTATAGAAATAAGTAATTAAAACAACACATTTTTTATAGTAGAGAGGGCAAATGTTATATCGGTTCACGGTCAATGGTAAGTGACCACAGCCGTCCACGAACATCCGTCACACCAGATGCAAGTGCGTTGTCCATTTTTTGAAAAAAAGGTCCTTTCTTGAAGGTACCTAAGTCGTAACGCTTCAGAATTAAATTCAGAATAAAAATAGAAAAAAATAGAAAAGCAAATGTTTGTTTCAAGTTTTAGCTGAATATTTCATTGTACAAGAAACGAAATCTTAACGTTAGATGAACACAGGTGCCCTCTGTTCAACTTCCGACGACAAGTGCATCATAAATCATCCCGGGCGATGGACAAACCAATCTCAATTAACGAACGACCTTCAGACTGTTATACATGTCGCTGTGTACAAATATATTTTAATGTAAAGTATTATTATCGCCTTACTTCCGACTATGAAAGGCGTTTATATATGACTTTATGTTTCGATCTATGAGTCGTATTATTACATATGATAACAACTAGAAAGTGGAACTAAGTTTAAAAAAGAAATACTTGATAATAGTGGCCCTGTAGCTCGGATAGGTGGACTAAATCCGGAATAGGCTACTCTTTCATAGAAAACTAACATAATATAATAACTTACGATACTTTGTATTGTTTTGGTTGATAAGTGAAGTCTTATCGGTAATAGAGCCACGCAGTAGCCAGTGTCTAGTAGTCCGCACCACGTAAGGGCTGCTTCGTCCACACTCTCACAGGATATTAGCATGAAATAGTAGCTGTATAATTATATGTGGTGTTTCATATGGTTACTGTAGAGATCTAATTACAGGTATGTAACGTGGCATTCCATCTAAGTTTTTTTTTTATAAAATATGTGACAAAAAACCAGCTCATCTGATGGTAAGAGATCACCGCCGCCCATGAACATTCGCAACACCAGAGGAACACAGGTCGCAAATGAGTTGTCGGTCCTAAATCGTATCGGTTCGTAAACACAACCGGCGACAGCTGATCCCACAGAGTAGTTGTGCGTGGCAGGAAATTTCGCTTAAAGCACACAGTGGTGGAGTGGTGGATTGTCAATCATCGTGATGATGACGATGAAATTTTGAATTCTGTCATGATGTTTAAACTCAGTGGCTCGAGAGTTAATCCGAACAAGCCCTCAGAATATGCCCATGGTAAAATCGGTAAAAATTGCAAAGAGGTGCAACATCTCTTCGCAACGGCAGTGAATTAAGCCGATCGGAAAGTACCTGGTCATCAACGATTCGAGCCGCTCTCCATTGAATGCGGTCAAATGGAAGAAGCCGGTAAATCAGGGCTGATGCATGAGCATTATGAAAAGTTTTTTTGAGGACGTATATTAATCTATAAGTAATCTGAATCACTTGACACATCATCAGGTAAACTGTTTGCACGTTTGCCACCCCTAATATTAAAAAGTACTTAAGAAGGACAAGACAGCAGCCTTAGAATTCCTTATCGAATGGCTTGGTCGAGGGAATTACTTACTAACATGTGATCAAATATTCGTTTGTCATCCTCTAACATAATTAAAAAAAATCGCCGTTGTCTAAATCGAGGACAAAATTATCTTCAGTCGTTTTATGTTTAAAACCACGTCACGATTTTGTGTTCCTATTTGAATTGAAAAATTTTTATACCATTTATAAATAACAACTTTACAAAACACACGTTGTAACGTAGAATTTTCATGTTATTTAAATCAAATTATTGCAACAGTACTCGTAATATATTCACGATGTATAGCGATGAAATATTCAGAATTACGAAGAGTACATCGAGTACGCAATGCATAACTAAACTTCGTACGGGTGCAGAATCGATCCCACCTAAGTCTGACTTGCTTATAGCCTTATGCCGGATAAGTTTTACGGATGCAGCTGAGATGCTAGTGTTAGTGCCGTATATTAAGTTATAAAGCTTAATTTTATATAAACATTTTACTAGCAAAGATATACATTATTATATGTTACTGACTAATTAGATCTATATGTTTAAATAAATAAAACATTTTATTTTTATATATTTATTTATTTATTCAAACACATACATCTATCTTTACAGGTTTGCCTAATACAATAGTGATATTAAAATTAATATTACAACTTAAACTTGTCATAATCTCATAGGCTGCCCTTGTAAATTCCTTCTTTGAACATTAAAATATATCAGCGAGTTGTGAGATAGCATTGAGCGCACCAAGCGCGTGCATCAGTTGTGCGTACTGCAGCAGATTAGTGCGCGTGCGCAGGACAGGCAGCGGCCTACGTAATGGTCCGGGACATATAACTGCATCGTCTGCAGTACGCTTGGGTTGTGTATCTCACCACGAAGCACTTTGAATAAATAAGTGGCAAGAGCCAATTCCCTGCTTTCTTATAGCCTGTCATACCTAGTACAAATAATGTTGAATACAACAATGGGTAACCAGGATGTATTATATTATATTGTTTATAATATTGTTTTGTATACGTTCTATCATTAAATTATATTTGGCTTCGTGTGGTAACCAAAGAACAGCACTGCACTCTAAACTACTTCTCACGAGAGCCTCGTATAATGATTACAACGCGCCGATGTTTGTTAATTTGTTCGCTAACCTTAGGACCATTCCTAGATTGCGGTATGCTGCTGATGGATGCTTTTTAATAAGCTTCTAATAATTTTTATAAAATTTAAATCTGAAGTGAATCGTATACCCAAATGCTAAACCTCGGACACACAACGCAGCGGTGTTCCGTCCATATGGTATTGATGACGACTAGGGGTTCGCAAACTACACGACATCACAGCACATTTGTTCACATTAAAATACAATTGATTTTTAAAGCTCCACTCCAAGATCCTGGTTATATCTTGCTGCAGTATGCAATGATCTGCATTCTACTCTATTTTAAGAAATAATTTTAATTCATCAGCAATTTTATTACATTAATAGTAACAAAGAAGTTTAGTTTTAGTAGAGTAGAGTTTTAGTTTTAGTAACATTCATCCTTGACATGGAATCATAATGCAGATGCGTTGTCAC
This sequence comes from Teinopalpus imperialis, assembly GCA_029286865.1. Lineage (NCBI taxonomy): Eukaryota > Metazoa > Arthropoda > Insecta > Lepidoptera > Papilionidae > Teinopalpus > Teinopalpus imperialis. The sequence goes on along the minus strand of JAGSMU010000020.1, from coordinate 15,455,586 downwards.
CCTTGAGGACTGTGACATGGAATGCTTCATCACCAGTAATAAAAATTTGGATCCCTACACTCACCAGACGAAACAAAGCAGCTTTATGCTGCTTTTTACGCATTTTTATATTTACGATATTCTGTGAGGGCGTGGTCCTACCTCGGTTGTGCTGACCCATTAATTCTGCGGCTGAAAACAAACTGCAGCGTAGCTCTACCACTGTAAGATATATGTAACATAATATAATAATATATTTAAGATGATTAGAAATTAATTTGATTAAGTAATTACTTACAAGTCGCTTGTAATATTGTTATAACAAGCAAAGAGGGGAAAACGGCAATTTCTCCTCCGGACTATTATCTTACCTGCACTCTGCTGCTGTTTAATGAACTCCGAGGAAAATCTAACTAAATACGCCGAACCGGAGTCTCATAATCTTGCAGTTGCGCGCAGCATAACTATTGTGAAAGTTAACTAAGGATTAAGGTTAAATAAGGAAGGCACATAGTACGATAAGTATGGGCAGATTTTCAGTAGGATGCCACAAGCTACATTGCTTTTATCGGAACTTATCTGAGATTCAACTACCAACCTAAATGTGCTTTACGTATCTAGATGGTACAGAGATTATGCCATTATTGGTTACGTTATAGAATAGAACATACTTTATTTTACATAAACTATAATTAATTCAAAAAAAAAAAACTAAGTGACATATTATTTTTTTTTAAATGCTCAATGGGTAGGTGGCCCTAGCGCTAAAGCGATCTCTTCAACAACCTTCGGACACGATCTCAATAAAACAAAAATCTGGTGTGGGCCAATAGTAGTTATAATTTATAGACTTAATTGATATTACTAAATAAGCGTATATATGCATAATATACAAACATACATAACAAACCTACATATATACATGAACGGTAGGTAAAATGTCCTATTAAATATTGAGAAAATAAATATCTAATACTACATACAAATGTGTATTCATTTTACTTGGATTTCGTTTGGTAAAATTTTTCGTGTTCATTTTTGAGCGAACCAAACGACTATTGAGTAGAAAAACAAAACGTGACATAAATCCGACATTTTGTGATTCTAGCTACTGTGCGTTTCGTCAGACCAAATAAAACAGAAAAAAATTTAAATTTAGATGAACGAGGGTAGGGAATTTATTCATAACTGCGAATTGAGACTGAAGAAATATCAGATAAGTTATATGTTATGATAAGAGAACGGTATAGTCTTTTTTGTTTATATTATATAAACTATAAAATATATATGTGAAATTGAAAAATTCACAATTGTTTGAAAATACGACTGTCCTAAAAATATAGAAATATCTTTTTTTTAAAAACAATAAAACTAACAAAAGAGCACAAAGTTCACCCAAGTGACTCTTGCGGTCCATGACATCTACATTCATCGTTGACGAGTAATCATAAAGCAAATGCACTTGAGGAAATAAAATAAATAATTGTATATGCTAAACAAAGTCTTAATATGAATGAAAGTAAAATAACCGAGTTCGTTTATTATTAAGTTTAGGGACGATTCCGGCGACGAGTTCCAACTTTACATTGAAATAGAGTACAATACTTTATTGATGTACGGGTGGTGACCCTACGTACAGTGCCCAGGTGATGAATGTTTGTCGTTGCAATGGCTTGACCACCGCACAAGAGATCTACAGCCTTTTCGTCTCGTAGGTTACAGTAAAAGACATGTAAGAGGCGATGCCTCCAAAGAATGAAGTTCATTAGCAAGGTTGAGCAATTGTCATCTATGCGGCCGATGAGAAGCAGCAGGCTAATTATGAGTCCAGATGATGCGGATGATAATGTAATTGGTCTTCTCGAAGAAATGAGATCTCCTATATGCCACAATCGAGAATAGAATGGAGTATTAAACAATCGCCGTCTTAGAGCAATGTACCGTAAAAATAAACTTATTTTTTGTGCAAATAAGACTCGACGTCTAGTGCTTGTTTTCTTAAATACCGAGTGCTGACATCTTGACTCCGAGCAGACAGCACAAGTGTAACTTGACTTGCGAGATTTCGCGTTGGTGTCAACGCAAATTGCTGGCGCTATGTAACCGAAAGAACGTTGCCAAAACCAATAGTCTATCTTAATTGATTGTATTTTTTGCTAACAAAGCTATACATCCACATTTCCAATAACAAATTAATTTATAATATTTACACTAAGATTGGAATGCTATACAATAAACTTGTAAAAATGTGCTATTATAAAATAGAGCAAGTAATTTTATTTAAGTGATGTAGTGATAGTATGTGTCAATTTATATTCAGGATGGATTTGGGTAATTTCATATTTTCTCAAAGTTATCCATTTAAATATTGGGTTCGAGCTAACGTTATATGTATATTGTAAATTGCTCTTTATAGAATCTTAGCCCTTTTACTTTTCGATCGATCGATCATGTTTTATCGAGTCGATGTTACTATCGTTACGCACTAGTTCGAATTTGGAATAAAAGATCGAAGTTCCGGAACTTCAAAGACTGTGACATGTATCGGACACGAAATTCATAAACAAACCCGTAGTACAGTCTACATAGGTACATCTTAACGATATGACTATCTACTATATATAGCTAATCAGGATTCTTCTGTGGCGGCGGCTGGACGTTTTCTGATTTTTCTTATATACATACAGGTGTTATTTTTCGAAATGTTCCTTTAGAAGGCAACGCAGGCGTGAGAACGCCTGCGTTGTTCAGAAAGAGAGATATGACGCTTCGGACTTTAATAATAAACATGTTATGAATATTAGTAGCTATATTTATATTATATAAGATATTTTGTCTTAATAAACATCGCTTATAGAAATATAAAAAAAAGTTATTAAGTCAAGTTTTTTTTTATTGAAGATGACGATATAAATTTCCAAATCAAAAATCTACCATTTATCAACTATGGAAATATAAAATAGTTGTATTCATTCAACATATGTACATAAGCGACAGTTAGCCGGCTGCAGTTTCCGGAACCGCATCAATCAATCACGTCCGGTCGTCGCGACAGCTGCCGACATTCTAATTTCTAAGCGAGAACCGATATGACTCCGCCCACCTCCCTCCATCGACGTCCTAGCTACATGTCGCACTCATGATATTAAAAAAAATATCATTTCTAAATAAGAAAAGATAAAAGATGAAAGAAAAAAAAATCCCTGGTGCGCAGGGTGCGGGCTAGCTCCAACACTCTACTAGCTATGATAGCTAGTAGTCTGGACTGTTCATATGTTAACCATTGCACTAGGGTGCATATGACAGTAAATTAGTTTTAATCATATGTAATTATTACTAACCCTAGATATTAAGAGTGTGATTACTAACAATATATGAGTCTTATGATACTTGAAATAAATGTTTATTATTATTATTGTAACAATAACTAGATGCTTTTAAGCATCTAGTTATTGATTAGGGCTCTAATTTTTATTGATTAGGGCCTCAAAGATTGCCATAAAGTACAACCGTGACCTATCTCCATTCATCAACTTCTGGTATCGCAATAGCACAGCAATTAAAACTTTTGAAGTTATTTCGTATTCATTTCGTTTATCAAACTCCTATTTAAAAAGTAATTTATTATATAATCTTCAAAGCGTATTCATAGACCATTGCTAAACATAGGCTTCACTCATACATTGCCACAAACGATCTTGTTCCACCTGCATCCATCGACCTTAGATTTTCATTAATTAGTTATCGTTTTGTTTTAAAGTAAACTATAATGTAAATACATTTGCAATGTTTTATTATCGACCAACAATTGACTCACATTGGAGCAAACACTACGAATTTAATAACTTTGTAAAAGAATACAATTCCACTATTAATACAAAAAGCTCGCAAATAAGCAGCCAATAGCGAAGTTTCAAAGAAAATATCATGGAATATAACGTAAGAAAAATAGCGGCAGTTTTCAATATCAGTGAATAAGATATTGAATATCGTCGGGTATTGCTTTATGATTTCTTGTTTGTCTCGGTTCTGGATCAAAATTTTATGATTTTAAGTTTTCTTATCTACTTCCGTGTTTTTTGTTCTTTGTAGTGTAGATAAATATCAGGCATTTCAGGCATTCAATCTCAGTCCTCAAGGGTGACAACGATTCCTTTTCAAGGATTAATGTGGGTGTCATTTGCCGCAGGAATCGCTTGCCGTCAGGTGAACTGAGTGCTCGTTTGTTACTCTCAATGTATAATAAAAAAATGTTCAAAAGGTATTTATTAAAACAACATAATACAATAACTATTAAAAAAAATCAGCCCTTTTCCTTGTCAGCATACGAATTCACTGCTAATTAGTGTCAATTTTTTTTTGTACAGTAAAGTCTTATATAGCGCATTAAATCTTATTTTCCAATTATAAGTTTATTTCAAATTCCAAAAATCATTGGGTTAGGCTACAATAAATTGTACACTATAACTGTAACAGCTTATCTATTATTAAATTTCAATCGGTCGAATCGAAATGCAAACAGTACGCACGTTTGAGCGGTGAAACCGAATGAATACAATTGGCGTACGCAGAAAATACAGCACAAATAACAAAGACGCCAACGATGAGAATCATATTCTAACAACTGAATATTGAACATGTTACGAGCATTATAAGATTCTATGTTAGAAATGAAATAGAGAATTCTTCCTTTTTTTTTTAATATTAAAATTGACAATCGATCACACAGTTCACCTGTTGGTAAAGGACAACTGCAGTCCATCACATTTATATCCACCATTAACAAAGATACACAGATGACGTCATCATACGGAAACGGCTGCAGTACTGTGTGCATTAAATTCGCTGTAACCACACGGTAACCATAAAATTCACCAGGTTCATGCTGCTATTTCACGCTAGCATTCTGATGGGCGTGGTCCTTCTCCAGTCGACCCAACCCATTCTAGTTGCAGCCAGGAGCCATTTGAAGTGTGTTTCTGCCACTGTATATACTAAGTTTCTTTTCTTTTTAATAAATCTTAAAGACAACCCCAATTAATAATCGATCTAGTTTTAAATCTACGTTTTTAAAATGAGTAAAATCCAGATTTTTATTAATGTACCCAAAAGCAGTCCGGGGATTGATTGCTAGATTTCAATTGTCGCATTTTTTCAATATCTTAAATTGATAATATTTTAGGTCAGTTATATTTTCAATCAGTTATGGAAAATATACATATTGTAACTGAAATAATATATTAATTTATACTATTACTGCAAAAATAGCCCTGTAAACGAATCGATATGAATGATGAGATTATGGCTGGTGTATCTAAACAGTCTAGGTTCAGAAAATAATGATATTAAGAAATGATGAATTTTAAAGCTCCAATCACTAGTGAATATGCTGACAGATGATGCATTAGATCGAGATACCCCTAGCCGGCTGTAGTGATGGAAGATGTAATCCTAATATTTTTGAGAAAAAAATATCCTCGATATATATAGATACGATTACGTGCGTGTGCGTATCTATATATATCGAGGATATTTTTACCTACCTTTATATGAGTATATATTATTAAGCACCTAAACCTCCCTCTAGCCATAGTTTAAAACCTAATCAAAATCTATTCAATACATTGCGAGACACGAGGGTATAGACGGACAAATTCGGCAAAGTGACATTTGTGTCATGTTGTTCGATAGCCGCCTGATCGAATTTGATCGAACACAGCGATATCGTATGGTTATTACCAGACGACAACAACTGGGCGGGTTTGCGAAACATGATATGGATATTATATTGTCGTAGGCTTTCGCGCAAACGCAAGCGCCCACTAATCAATCTTCTCCTTCCCATTTTCCTATGTGCAATAAGATCGGAGGAAGTTTCAGATGCTGTGTTAGGGACACAGGAGAAAAAAATTACAATTATTGATGCACGTAATGCACTCTCTTAAGAATCGAATCCAGGATACACGTTACTCTTACGTCAACTCTTAGCACTATCGCCACACAGTAATGTTATACAGTGTAGTTAATATAATAGAAGAGAATATTGAGATACTTTATTTTTAAATCGATCTCTATTGTAAACACATAAAATAATTAAGTAGTAGTATTCAAAATGTATACTTCCTAATTCATTTCTGTTCATTTATTTTGATTTAACAGATTTCAGAATGCCCAACCATGCGATCACAAAACAGGCGCTAGCTTCGTAGGGCTCTGAATTATGGTTGTAACTTTAAAGTTGTTTTGTTCGTCGCTTCTTACACCTTCTGTAATCGTTTTATTCGAGACGTGCTATGTTGGACAGTAAAATGAAAAAAATATTTTGCAAAACTTCTTACCATTTGTAGTCCTTAAATGTATTATTGATGCAATATTACAGCTTACCTGAAAACAAAATAAATGAAATCATTAGATGTTTTAAATTTCTGTAGAGGTTCATTTTTCAACCACGTTGCAGTGTGTTTCTAGCAACGATATAAAAGAATACTCCTTAACAGTAGTAGATCTACACTGCAGTTTGTTTCTAGCTACAGAATGAATGGGTCACCTCTACCGGGATAGGACCACGCCCTCATAGAAAACCAGCGTAATATAGCAGCATAATGCTGCTGTGTTTCGTCTGGCGAGTATAGGGTTCCGAAGTCCACGTACGCATCAGCATTTTGATTCCTTGTCAAGGATGAATGTAGATGTTATGGGCCACAGAAATCACTTGCCGTCAGCTAACCTGTGTGCTAGTTTGTTACTCTCAATGTAAAAAAAAATCCGATTCCAGCGTCGTAAATACGTTTCTGTTGGTATATATAGGAGATACGGAGACCCTTAGGTGACGAGGCATTTGATCTCAATCCTAAGACGTAAAACCGCTTCTACACCATGATTCTTTATAGACTTGGAATCAGATGAACTATGTGCTAATTTATCACCCTCAATATAATAAAAAAGGGAAAATAATTGAAAATGCCTACGATTGTTATTTCATGAGAGGAATTACAGTTAAAGGACATCAGACACAATAACAAATCTATTCACAAACGTAGATCTCCTCGAAAATTGTCCGTATAGAGATCTAACTACATTGCAGTTCTGAAACAGTATTCTGTAACGATCCCATGCTATCTACATAACGATATAAGATGCAACATTTGCATTGGAACTACCGCAGAAGTAGTTTTGCCCCTCTCGCGTAGACATTACAGTACTAACTTTGCGCGCACATTTCTCTGAGAACTGTTTAATTCTCGTTAGAATTATAGTCTTTCATATTTTCGATTATTTCTCTATTTTCATACCCTACTACAAAATAATACTGAAGAAAATCATTATCAAACCAAATATTGAGATTAATATAACTATGAAAATGGTTCTACGACAGTTATCAAGCAGTGTTTTAAAATATATACATACATATTCTTAAATGTTTTTATTATTTATGATTAGTTATTAATTTCATAATTTAATTTTTTATAGGTATACGCATGGAACTAATATTATCTGTACCTTATAGATAATATTTTGATGTTACCATATTACAGGTGTTTTATTCGGAAAAAAAAACTCGAAACAAACACGTTACGTCTTAAGATATAGAATTATTTTTTTAAATATTAGGCAATTAAGCAAAACAATATAGTTTTTTTTTATAGAATTGGTTGCTAACCTAGATGGTAAGTGATTACCATCACACATGGACTATAGTTAGAGGGTGAAATTTTGACAACTGTCGTGATGTACGATGTTTAAACTCAGCGGCTGGAATTAATCCGAACAACTCCTCAGAACATGACATTCCATCTCAGTCCTCAGGGTTGATAACGAATCTTTGTTAAAGATAATATCTTTGTGAAAGATACCGGACCGGAGTCATCGCTTACCATCCAAGTGATCTGTGCTCGTTTGTCAAAACTAACATTATATTTCTTTCTTTGACGTTGAAGATTAAAAGAAATTCTGAGAATATATTACACATTTTTCTAAACGCAACTAACATTTCGATCCAAGTTTGAAGTAAAGGAAGGTTACAAGTAAAGGACGACGAGTGAGCGCCTTTGTGTTACCATAAAGATCCGTCATCAAGAGATGCAGAGACATCTGGCAATAAAACTTTTAAAGCTCGTGTCACGAAAACCAATCTGGGCAAAACCGCACCTCTGAACAGATTTGTTATTACATATAATAACATATATAAAAAGGTAAATCTTGACATTTTTCGACACTCCCTTTTAACTTTTAAACAGAATATAAAAAATACATATTAGGTAGACTTAATTATGTTTTTTTATATTAGTTTATTACATTTAATCTAGTTTAATGCATGCTGAGTTAGCCTTTAAGTGGGATATACAATTGATTACATGATTAGTTTAAAGTAGTTAATGTACTTTGAAAACATTGTATATCTTGTTGGCTGCCTAATAAATAAATAAATAAATGAACAGAATATATCGTCGTAGTCGAAATCGACCGGGAGAACCATCTCCATCATTATCGTATTATCGCGCCGTTGCATTTCCTATTTAATATTAACTTATTAATTTCGATACTGTTACGTGCGCAGTAGTTATAAATTAACTTTGAGAAGACAAACTTACAATCTACGACGCCAAACGTAGAGATGCTGTCAAGCAGATCACGGGACGGTCTGTGCCGATCAACATTTTGAGTGGATATACATAACATAACGGCTGTGTATAACTACTTACTTGATACGTTGCATTACATGGCTATTGTGTAGTGGGTATAATAATTAATTAAATGAATCGCAGGCGTTTAATAACAAAGCCAATTGTATTATTGCCGCTTTGTAAACTGACACCGCACGTGTATTATTACACTAAACCATTATGGTGAGTAAGTACGAACAAAAGCTGTTAAATTCTAGAGTCACGTTGAAGTTTGTTTTTAGCTACGGCACGAATGACCACACTCAGCATATATACATATATATAACAACGTAATATAGCAGCATAACTCTGTATTTCAAGCTGGTATTCCGTGGGGACGTGGTCCTTCCCCGGTCGAGCTGACTCAATCATTCTGCAAGTAGAAACAAACTGCAGCGCAGCTCTACCACTGTCACTTAAAATTTTGGTTTTGTCTTGTATTAAATTAATTCTTCTATTTCGGGCATCATCGTATCTTAGGCCTTAGAGGTGACATCCGCATCTGGATTTTGTATCTAGGATAGCTTTTGATTTACTCAGATTATAATATTTATATACTTTGAACAGATTTTCTCTATAAAAATATCGCAAACCTCTGGAACCCAGTATTCGTCACTTCCAGGCACGTCCGATATGTTACCTTAAGATTTATCTTTGATTTTTGAAAACAGAGAGTAATCGCTAGTTTGTGTTTGATGTCAAGTAAGAGCCTTATTTTAAAGAAGCACTTCTCAATTTTTAATTTTTTTTTATTGAATGATTGGTTTTTTCTCATATTTTCAACATATACAAGATGGAAACAAAAATAATTTAGTTGTTATTTACATTCCTTCTTCTTCTTCTTCTGCTTAGCGATTTCCCGATCTACTACCAGGGTCCGCTTTCCAACTGAGTCTTCTCCACTTTACCCGGTCTTCGGTATCCTCTTTCGTGAGATTGTTCTCCACCATGTCCGCTTTCAAGAAGTCCAGCCAGCGTTTCTTGCGCCTACCGCAGGCTCTTGGGCCTTGTACAACGAGGTCTAGGCATCTATTTCCGACGTAGTCTGAAGCTCTGCGGCTTATGTAGCGATATCATCGGAGACGACTTTCCTGCAGCTTGTCTCCTATGACACGGAATCCAAGGCTGCCACGGATGCGTTCGTATCTTATAAGATCTAATCACGTAAGGCCACACATCCATCGCCACATCTTCATCTCTGCAACATGTAGCTGCTGGACAAGTCCTTCTGGAACTGGCCACGCTTCGCCGCCATACAATAAGATTAATCGGATGATGCATTTGTACACGTGGCCCTCTAACTTCACCGGTATTCTGCGATCGCAGAGGTCACCGGTTACTTATCCTTAGCCATATATAAATATATATGACTTTTTGTTGTCCCTGTAAGCCACCACTAGCATTCTTAGAGCGAAAATGCGGTCTATGGTGCCACAACTAGGACGAAACCCATACTGACACTCCCAGACATTGCACTCCTGCCGGAGCCTAGACTCGATCACGCGCTCGAAGAGTGGTATGACACATGACCTTAAAACCACGTTAGCTTTCGCAATCCTGTACACTACCTTTGCCTTTGTAAATTGGAGTGATGATGCTCGATCTCCAAGAGTCGGGCATCATGCGCCTGGTGAGTATGTGATAAAAAAGTTCATTAAGTATAGTCACACCATGAGTACCTATTGAATTCCACGCTTCAATCGGTAAAGTCGTCAGGGCCACAGCTTTTCGATTTTGCATGCTCATGACATTTTTGTACCTCGTCAGGTGTTATGGGGGCAACAAGTCCAAGGTTAGGGGGCAGTTCCGGGGGCGAAACATCCATGTGTTGCGTATTGAGTAACTCGTTGAAGTAGCTACGCCACCTCTCACTTTGACAGCATCGCAGACAAGCGTACCATCTGAGTCTTTTACGCAGAGAAATTTGGTTATATCTTGCGTTGCTTTCTCTCGAGCCTTTGCCAAACGAAATATGGATTTCTGGTCTTCTTTGGTCCTTAAACTACCATAAAAAGGTGACAATTGATCCTGCCAAGCTTTGGCAACGGCTCGTTTAGTGGCATGCTTGGCTGCTTTATAAGCGTCGTGGTCTTACGGAGAGTCAGTCTCTTGCCACTTCTTGATGAGTGTCTTCTTCTCCCGAGCTGCCTCCTGAACCCAGTCATTCCACCACCACGTCTCCTTGTCGATGACGCGGCCTCCCTTTGAATTGCCCAGCACCTGTTTACCAAGTTGTTATTTACACATTGAATATTATTTTTTTCTGGAGGTATATCTTTCTATATTCCTCGTGTTACACATTTTGTACTTCTTCCTTCTTGAATCAAGCAATTCGGATATATACAAAATAAATTTAAGCAAATATTTCTAGAACATTCTAATTCACTGTTTATTTTGTATATTGAATTATGAACATTGTGCTCAGTCGTATTCAATTTCCAACAATTGTTGCAAATACAAATAACACAAACGGAATGAGTGAACCAAATACAAGCACTCGTATGGAATATAAACTGGGTGTAACAAACCATTTTATTTCAGAATTCAATATTAAACGCATTCCTCATTCATAATTAATGATATAAAATGAAATGTTAGATAGCAATGAAACAAACAAAGTTTTGACAACAATGTTGTCAACTTTAAACGGTCAAGACGTGATTTACGTGAGCTTTGATAACTATTGATATAAAATAAAATGCTAAATAGTAATGGCATAAACAAAATTTTGTACACAATCTTGACAACTTTAAAAGGACAAGACGTGATTTACATGGGCTTTGATAACTATTGATGTAAAATAAAATGCTAAATAGCAATGGAATAAAAAAAAATTGACAACAATGTTGACAACTTTAAAAGGACAAGACGTGATTTACATGGGCTTTGATAACTATTGATGTAAAATAAAATGCTAAATAGCAATGGAATAAAAAAAAATTGACAACAATCTTGACAACTTTAATAGGACAAGACGTGATTTACATGGGCTATGATAACTATTGATGTAAAATAAAATGCTAAATAGCAATGGAATAAAAAAAAATTGACAACAATGTTGACAACTTTAAAAGGACAAGACGTGATTTACATGGGCTTTGATAACTATTGATATAAAATAAAATGCTAAATAGCAATGGAATAAAAAAAAATTGACAACAATGTTGACAACTTTAAAAGGACAAGACGTGATTTACATGGGCTTTGATAACTATTGATATAAAATAAAATGCTAAATAGTAATGGCATAAACAAAGTTTTGTAAACAATCTTGACAACTTTAATAGGACAAGACGTGATTTACATGGGCTTTGATAACTATTGATGTAAAATAAAATGCTAAATAGCAATGGAATAAAAAAAAATTGACAACAATGTTGACAACTTTAAAAGGACAAGACGTGATTTACATGGGCTTTGATAACTATTGATATAAAATAAAATGCTAAATAGCAATGGAATAAAAAAAAATTGACAACAATGTTGACAACTTTAAAAGGACAAGACGTGATTTACATGGGCTTTGATAACTATTGATATAAAATAAAATGCTAAATAGCAATGGAATAAAAAAAAATTGACAACAATCTTGACAACTTTAATAGGACAAGACGTGATTTACATGGGCTATGATAACTATTGATGTAAAATAAAATGCTAAATAGCAATGGAATAAAAAAAATTTGACAACAATGTTGACAACTTTAAAAGGACAAGACGTGATTTACATGGGCTTTGATAACTATTGATATAAAATAAAATGCTAAATAGCAATGGAATAAAAAAAAATTGACAACAATGTTGACAACTTTAAAAGGACAAGACGTGATTTACATGGGCTTTGATAACTATTGATATAAAATAAAATGCTAAATAGTAATGGCATAAACAAAGTTTTGTAAACAATCTTGACAACTTTAATAGGACAAGACGTGATTTACATGGGCTTTGATAACTATTGATGTAAAATAAAATGCTAAATAGCAATGGAATAAAAAATTGACAACAATGTTGACAACTCTTTAAAAAGGACAAGACGATTTACATGGGCTTTGATAACTATTGATATAAAATAAAATGCTAAATAGCAATGGAATAAAAAAATTACATAGCAATGGAATAAACAATATTTTGAAAACAATGTTGACAACTCTTTAAAAAGGACAAGACATTGATTTACATGGGCTTTATTAACTATTGATGTAAAATAAAATGCTAAATAGTAATGGCATAAACAAAGTTTTGTAAACAATCTTGACAACTTTAAAAGGACAAGACATTGATTTACATGGGCTTTGGATAACTATTGATGTAAAATAAAATGCTAAATAGCAATGGAATAAAAAAATTGACAACAATGTTGACAACTTTAATAGACAAGACGTGATTTACATGGGCTTTGATAACTATTGATGTAAAATAAAATGCTAAATAAAGCAATGGAATAAAAAAATTGACAACAATGTTGACAACTCTTTAAAAAGGACAAGACGTGATTTACATGGGCTTTGATAACTATTGATATAAAATAAAATGCTAAATAGCAATGGAATAAAAAAAAATTGACAACAATGTTGACAACTTTAAAAGGACAAGACGTGATTTACACGGGCTTTGATAACTATTGATATAAAATAAAATGCTAAATAGTAATGGCATAAACAAAGTTTTGTAAACAATCTTGACAACTTTAATAGGACAAGACGTGATTTACGTGGGCTTTGATAACTATTGATGTAAAATAAAATGCTAAATAGCAATGGAATAAAAAAAAATTGACAACAATGTTTACAACTTTAAAGGGACAAGACGTGATTTACGTGGGCTTTGGTAACTATTGATATAAAAAAAATTACATAGCAATGGAATAAACAATATTTTGAAAACAATGTTGACAACTTCAAAGGTCACGTGTAATTAACATTCGTGTGACTAACAGTGACCACAAGCCAACGTAAATACGTTGGATGCAATACAATTTCTCATACCGCATAACCTTTTATCAGTTAAAAATTTGTATATAACACTGACTAAAAAAACCTAATTCGATTTACTATTTCATCAATAAACTTCCTAACAATCTAGATAATGAGAGTAAATAAGTAGCGTCATCAATAGGTTTAGGGTATGGTATGCGAAAAGTCGTAGGTCGAATCCACCATTCAACTACTGTCGTGAACTATTACCTAGCACCAGCATGTAAGATTATTTGGAGTGGTGAACGGGAATTTTAGTTATGTCAGCAGTTAGCTCATGGTTTTCTTTTTTTTTCTAAAGAAACGTAATATTATTATCGTGTCGCAAGTATCACTGTAAAATATTTCTTTATTCAATTTAGATTTTACATCATATTACGGACAGACATAGACAAACTAGGAGAAGTGAATCGTTGAGGCCATAGACAACCACTCATGTCTGAGTCTCTATGTCTCAACTAGACGCAATTAAGTTATCGATACCGCGAGCTAAAATAGACGCCTTGTTACGGGCAATTGAATCAAACTATGATAATATCTTGTGGTAACTACCATGTAACATAACAAATTATAACCGTGGAGTAGCAAATATTTTACTGTCTACACAGAGAATGTAGCACAACAGCTTAACAGTTTAGGGTCCGGTCTGCGAAACTTAAGGCCGACAATGGTCAAAGGTTCTAATCTGCCATTTAAGTATGATCGTCAACCATCACTTTTACGCATAATTGGAGTAGTTATTTAGATTTTAATTAATTAGATAGAGAGATTGTAGAGTAGTAATATTCTTAATAATTTTAAGTTTTTTTCTTATTTTTTTTTTAATAAATCCCCATTCTTTTAACCCACGATTGATGTTTCACAAATAGTAACCCAATATAGAAAACGATTTTGGATGCTACGGACGCAATCAGACACTTCAACATAAAAACGTCCTTACGTTTCATGCCTACATGAAAACAAACTAAAAATATTACCCTTTTATATTAATGACACATGATTTGATTCACGATAATCGAACACTAACATTCTTAGCGAAGATAATCAATGATATTATTCTTCAGTCCGAACTCTCAAGTGGCTCGTCTATCATATTATTGCTATGTATATATGCGACTCGTTATACAGTATTGCTCTTTATACGACCTTTCACTACATAGCACAATTCACCGGTTTAAAAAAAAGTGAGCCAACTTAAAGCATTAAAATAAATGCTACGCAAGCAAACTTATCTTTAAATGGTATTTTATGTTAAGTGAGGCTTTTAGAAAGATTTTAACGCTTGTATTTGTATATTTGCTGTTAAACCAGCTGCATAGATAGACCTTTGAAGCTTTGACGGCTTAACTTGTTGATCAAAGTGGTATCGTACAAAGTTGGTGTCAAGCAATGAAGCCACTTGTACATTATAATAGATAGAAAACGGTCTATGAACTAGTGGAATTAAAATGGTTAACGATTTAACTAGAAAATATTTTTAAGCCAGTTTGAAGCGAGTTATCAATGAAAACAAAAACCTTTTTTTTATAAAAAAGTACCCAACCTTCAGTACCTTCGCAGAAACTATAATAATATCTTGGTTCTTTGGGGTAACATCAGATGTCTTCTGATTCCTAATATATGAGTGAAGATCGTTTGATCATCTACCATCAAATAAACTGTATGCCAGCTAGTCGTTCTAATTTCATGAAAATATTTAAATCATCATGAAGAGAAATAATAAAAAATCTTGTTATTGATTTCACATCGTTCTCTATCTATTCTCAACGATATCAACAAAATGAACTTTAAATATCAGCTGAACAAGATATATTATAGTACCGTAAAAATTTGTAAAAGTACACATGAATCTATAAGTATATTGAGGGCCTAAACTATTCAAGTAAAAATAGAATGTTAAGTAGGCTTGGGATAGTAAAAGCAATCCGCTAATTAAGCGTACAGGAAAAATAACTTTCGTGAAAATTCTGTGTGAATTCCGCAAACGCATCAATCACGTACGCGTCCGGACGTTGCGACAGGCGGCAACCTTCTGAGTGTGATTCCATGTGACCTCACTCGCATAAATGATCGCACGCCGACGACGCTCACAGATGGTATATTGACATATTCAATATTTTTGTATGTTTTGTTTGCAATATACTTTATTCGTGTGTAAATATAAATATGTCAATTAAATATATTTTTTTTTGATTATGTAATTATTTTATTTAAGTACCCACCTTACTACCACCCATTTCCTCATAATAAGTTCGTTCGTTCCGGTAAATATGACGCGGTAACTTGTGATACATATGAAAATCCTAGTAGAGTATTTGTCGTTTAATTAAGGTTTTGTTGCGAGGAATAACGGATTATTATTATTTGAGGACATTTTTTTTCTATCACCTCACCGCTATGGTAAGTCAATAAAATAAATAAATAAAATACTATAAAAATATAAAACAGATGGTATACTACAACTAAATAAACATGTATAAACAACCAGACGGGATTATATATTATTATTATGATAAAACAATTGAAATCATCAATTAAAACAGCTGATTATTTCATTTTTAGAGAACGAAATATTAACGTCAACTAACCGTCAGTTTCACAACTTTGCACAGAAACATAAATACACACATCACACATACACTCACTCTTCAATAATTATCTCTCTCTCTTATTAAGATAAACAAAGATAATTAGATCCTTTTATCATTGTTTATCTTAAAAATAATTTATAAAGTAACGTATGTACAAATGTTTGTGTCGAATAAGTTTATTATTTTTCACTTTTATGTTTTTTTGTTTGTTTTTTTTTTTGATAATAGAATGTGTGTTGGAGTATAATTCCAATTTAATTCCTTTAACAACATTCCACCAACGACTCCGCGGGGCCCTTCGTCGTTGCTTTTCATTGAATAACAACGAAGCGATTTGCTTCCTCGTTCCTAATACGCTCAACAAGCAACTGGAATAGTTTGTCTGCAAGTACGATTATGACAACATGAACGGCATATATGTGAAATGTAAGTCAAAATCTTCTAGTCACTCGATTTAATCATCGCTTAGCTTAGTGATTAGATCAGCTGGCTTTGGTCCTAGGTTGGAATTCCGGCTGAGCAGTAATATTTATGCAACACAAATAGCTGGTTTCAGGATGAGATGAGATTTTTAAAATTCTTTCCTGTTAGATAAACGGAATAATACACATCGATGATTCTTATAAATTAAACATAACAGTAACTCTATTATATATGTTTTTTTATAGAACAGGTGGCAAACGAGCATTCAACCCACCTGATGGTAAGTGATCACCGCCCATGAACATCTGCAAGATCAGAGGAGTCGCAAATGCGTTGCCGCCCTTTAAGGCAAGGTATATTTTCATAACTATGGTTTCCTAGCGATGAAATACGCTCCTAACGTCACTAAGTATACGTTATTAGAAAATACTAGGAGACTCCAGACGTTCTTGCAAGCGAATAACCTTTCAAGGGTCATGGCCCTGAGATTGCCGTCATTTTTCTGTTGGCGGAGTAGAAAATACAACTTGTTTTCTTTGTATAAAAAGAAGGGATTCATTTATAAGATGTACTTAACATATTTTTAAAATTACTTGCACAAGCGTTTATGTTTGTATACATTTAGATTTATAAACTAGAAAACACACACAAACATTTACAATCAGACAATTACAAATATCTTCAAAGTCTTGTTATATTATATACATATAATAAATTAAAATTTATACATGAATTTTTGATAAAATATGACAAACAATAGTTTTGTTCCCATTCTAAGGATTTTCACATCTATTTATATTTTAAGTAATGGTAGCAGATGTCATCTGGTCAAGTTACATTACAGTAGCGTAAGATTGTCGAATGTTGCAGCTTTGGCGACTTTATGAGGTAAGCAATTAACTTAGTTGTCGCTGTAGTGTTGTTGTAGTTACACGTGACATTCAAAAAGTTTATTATTTTTTGTAAATTTATTTGTTTGTGTTACATTGCATTATTTAAAAGTAATTCATAAAGAACATACACATTACATTATAATGACAGCAAGATTTTCAATGTTCCATCCGCTCGCGGCTATGTAAAATTACCCTAAAGTTTGTACAAATTGGTCGAGGGTTGTTGGTAAGCCATATTAAATACAAACGATTAAAACTAAGCAACTTGATAACCAAAATAAAATAATACTTAAATCAATTTCTTTAACGTCATTTTATCTCTATTATGTTTCGTCTGGTGAAAGAAACAAACCGTATAAGGTGACCTAAGGTTATTACTGATGACGAGGTATTCCATCTTATTTCTTAGGGGTGACATGGCTAACTGGCCGAAGGAATCAATACTTGGTTGAACCGTGTGCTTGTCATCCGTAATATAATTTAAAAAATCTTAAAAATCAAGTATTTAAAAAATATATATTAAATACACATCTTTGAATGAGGAATCCTTAAAATGAGAAAATCTCAAACAGAGTTTCATAAGCGGATTTTATAAGCTTATAAAATTCTATTTGAGCGCTTAACTCATCTCTAAATCAAGAAGAGGATTAAAAGAAACAAAAAGTTTAAATCAAAAGAATAAAAACACTGTATTCTTTTTTGTAATAAATTCAAGTGGCGTGATTTCATCAAATATTGTGGAAGTACAAAAGGTCTTTAAACGAGAAACACACAAATAAAAAAAATACTTACATTGTTCATATACTGGTGATAAAATCATCATCGTTATATCACTAAATTAAATCCCAACAAATTTTCACAGAGCACTATCCAACGACCTATGCATCCATCCATTGATTTCTTGCATTTTTTAAGATACCGACTTTTATATATCGTTATTCTATCTGTATCGGGGTATCGTGCAATGCTTAGTTTACACTACGAATGATGTTAATTACAAAGATTACCAATTAGTTCTTTTAAGTCTAACTGCAAACTGGAAAAGTATTTACGTTGTTATAACATGTAGCAAAATTCACAACAGTATTGCAGAATAACAAAAAACGTCTCGAGAGGAGGAAACGTTCCACGTGAAATATGTTGCAATAGCATCAAATTCTTAGAAACGAACCGAAAATATACGACTATCCCCATTTCAGTGGAACGCTTTGTCCTTGCATGAATGTGAGCAATTCTTGGAGACGAGGCCAAAGGTATTTAAACATTTAGCAGCGTTCCTAGAAATGTATCACGGTTAACGTTTTAAAAAAGTTGCTTTCACGGTTTGAGGGAGAAGCTGCATTTTATGGACGTTTCATTAATTAATGCTACGTTATGTACGACTTTAGTTTTCGGTTGATTTTTTCAACTTAATTAATTATAAATATTAATACTTAACTTTACTCTCATCTTATTATGTGTTTAATATTTGTTTTTTGTTTATTATTATTGATGACAATAAAAAAAATCGAACTGACCAGCACACGGCTCAACTAATGGTAAATGAACTCCCGCATTCATCCTCAATACGGTATCGTGATGCAGATGCATTGTCATTGTCTGTGGAATAAAATTGAATATCTCGTCACCAATAATAAGGGTCACCGGATCTCTACACCCAGCAGACGAAAGACGGCTGGGTAATACAACTATTTAATGTAAGTATTCTGTAAGTACGTGATCGTTCGCCGGTCGAGCCTCAGATAGAATAAAACTGCGACGTGACTGAAAATTATCATTGTAAGATACACATAGTTTAGACGCTAGAGTATTCTAATTATATTCTGTATTAATGTAACATGGATCTTTAAGGAAGCCACCGTGAGACAGAGAATAGACGTTCGAAATGGGGCGAAGATCACATTTGGTAAGGGCTATCCTATCCACAGAACTACTCAAGTAACTAAAGTCTGAACATTGGAAACATTGATGCATCTACTTGCATGTACAGAATTTGAAAATACTTAAGTCAAATTTTCAGCCAAAATACTGATAATAACGGGAGATTGGTGCAAATTAGAGGGAGAGACTCTGTGTTGTAAATTAGAGCGGGAAAAACTATGAGGGCACACACTACATCAAGTCACCAACCGCCCCAAATGTAGAGCCACTTTCCATAATATTTTGAAAATAAGACAGCGTGACACATTATGTCTATAATATTGTATCTTATATCCTCAAGAATGAGGGACCAACTATGTAGGAAGATTACGTATTTATTATCTAATATAATTTTTTTTTCACCACTACTAAAGACTTAGAATGTAATATTTTACATAATAGAAACACGTTCTCCTTAGCAAAAACATTAGTCGTGGCTAACTGATTGCTACAGTAGGTATTAAAAACTTGTAAATCACAGGACATCAGGTCAACACTGCGCAGAACTTACTTGTATACCACAAAGAGTTTAATAGAGTTTGCCAAATATACGATGAAAATTAAATTAAAAAGTGAAATAAACATGCATTTAACATTAGGGAGCAATAACTAGTTATAAGACTTATGATAAATATGCTTATCTATTTATCTTATTAATATATGTATTTTTTTTTTTGATAAATATAAAATGATTATATTATATAAATTATATTTATTAAACTGTTCCATATCATGTGGGTGTACCTTCATCCTAATTCATTCCATAGGTTTCGTAAGTCGAGTAAAAGTAAAAATGATTGAGTACGTTCACTAGCATTTCTCGTAAACCTTACCACGTTTTCACAACTAACAATGCCTATTATTCGGTTATATTGGCAGGCTAAATACAAAAAAGAAAAACTATTCCTAAGTATAAAAATATTATGAACCGTCAACAGCGTAATGGTTTAGTGTGCGTTGTGCGAATTTAAAGATTGTAGGTTCGAATCCGACATTCGACTATTGTCGTCCTAAAACATCTGGAATTTTAAGCTTATTTGGAGCTGGAAATTTAGAAAGCTAGCATGCTTTTCGTAAAAGCATCTCATGTTTAAATACATGTACATTAATAAAATATAAATGGCTATATAATCGGAAGTATAAATAAATTTTAATGAAACTCCGTTTTAAATTGTGACGGCAATTTCAACACGCGCTGTCTAGACTAAACGTACGCAATATACGAAATTTAGTAGCGAAAAACGTCGCACAAGACCCGAATGAATTTCCATTTCAGATGCAGCTGCACAATAAGGCCACTCGGCTGCCTCATGCCGCACCAGGGAACGATCCGCGTCTACAATATCACCCCGCCGCTTTCACAGTTGAATTTCGTGGCCATATTTCTCAATAAAATTGCCATTTCGTTTTAACTTTATTATCTATGAAACGTTAAAACAGATGGTGCCACGATCCTGAAGGCGTTCATATTCCAAACGTGGCCGATGTTTCTATTCAATTTGTTTTTTATGTTTAGTAAAAATGGAACACCGGCAACACGATTTTCACATTTGCAGAATATTTTTAATTAGTAAGAAACTTAAATCTAACATGAATATTTCATTCGCTAGAGTACAAGAGGATTAAAAAAAAAAAACAAATAACAACAACTCCAACTAAGCGGAACATACTCGTGCTAGGAGATAGTTCACGAAAATAGTCTAATGGTGGATTCGAACGACGACCTTAAGTTTCGCAGACTGTATCCTAAACCATTAGACTATTGAGGCTTCATTGATCGCCTAAAAAACTAAATACCAACGGTAGTATTTATACTAAAGAAAAAAGCTGGAAAAGCATCTGCTACTCCTCTGGTGTTGCGGATGTTCATGGGCGGCGGTAATCACTTACAGGCGGGATGCATGCTGGTTTACCGCCTATACTATAAAAAAAACCACATACGTCGCTTTATCAAATATACGTGTTGTAGCTAAAATTATATTCTCGTTATCGATTTCTTCTGGTCATTGCCAGATGATATCAACTGCGAGGAGTATTATTTAGTTCCGTAAGCATTTGCGCAAATACAGAAGCACTCATTCGTCATCCCAATCCATATTTCGATTTAACGTGTGTGTAACAAGATCGAAGGAAGGTTCGGATGTAGGATACATAAAACATACCCAAACCGGAAACACAACAATTTGTGATACACAAATTTGTTTTGTTTCTCGACTGGGAATTGAACCCAAGACACCACGAGGACGTCAATTCTAATATAATTAGTATATAATGCTCATAGCATTATACTTCTTTTCTATATAAAAAATGGGCATAGGGTTGTTGACCTCTTCTTCACAATTTAGTTTTTATGTTTGATAAATTAGGGATACAACGGAGTTGATAGATTTTTCCTTTTTACGAAGTTGAATAGACTTACTCTTTTTGGGATAATAATGTTATTTTGCTTACGTATCTTGCGTATTCACATTTTTGAACAATGAAAATATTCAAGATTATGGTTACAATATAAATCTTTTAATAAATGAATCAAACTATTTCATACCGCTTTAAGATACTAAAGAAAATAATCGGAACGATCTCAGTACATAATAAGTATACAACAAATATTGTATGAAGCTCAGTGATTTTGGTTACAAACTTTGAAATAAATAAAAAATTCTAAACTTTGTACGTACATTGAGAAAGCTTCCTATTATTATCGTTGCGTTATCAACTGTTATACTTATCTTATATATTTTTTAATATTTTATTTAAAGTATTACAAGAATGCACAAACAATTAAATCATGTTCTACATACGTTTCAGTGTGTTTATAACTCCAAATAAAATTTTTAATTAAAAAAACAAGTTGTGGACGCAGTCGTACGCAGAATGCTAGCGTAAAATAGAGCGAATAATGCCGCTGTGTTTCGTCTGGTGAGTATAGGGATTCGGAAACCCTTAAAACACCAACTAGTGACGAGACATTTCATCTTAGTCCTATAGAGCGATAACGCATCTGCAATATGATTCTTTAGCGACGAATGTGGGTGTCATGGTCCACAGAAACTTACCATCAGGTGAACTGTGTGCTCGTTTGTTACCCTGAATACACTAAAATAGGCACCGATTCGATATTAACCTACTTTTTGTGACTCAAACGTGACAATCTTTAAAGCCTATCCACGTACTCAAGGCAAACATAGTAAATAAATGAAACGAAATCGCTCTTTGGTTCCAAATCCACGAGCGCTAGTTTTATGGACCAACTTCGTAAGCACAAACTTTTTAATATAATTAATATATATAGAAGAAATATTATAATCCAAGTGTGAGTTAAAAGTCTTCGCTTTGAATGTAAATATCGCTGAATTTCAATGAACAC
Source organism: Teinopalpus imperialis (assembly GCA_029286865.1). Taxonomy (NCBI): domain Eukaryota; kingdom Metazoa; phylum Arthropoda; class Insecta; order Lepidoptera; family Papilionidae; genus Teinopalpus; species Teinopalpus imperialis. The sequence continues at coordinate 15,432,774 of JAGSMU010000020.1, read as the reverse complement.
AAGAAGTAATTCCGCTCGTTTATTCCTCGATGATTGTAATTAGTACCATTGAGAACTACAATTCACCGTTCCAGTTTTAATAATACACTTTCCTTTTAGAAACGTATTATTAAATTAGGCATTTTATACTACTACTAATATTACAGTTAATAATTAAATAATAATAATAATAGATAATTATCAGGTTATTAAGACCAACAACTATCAGTGATACATCCTGAAGGACGGCACCTTCGACGGTCCTTCAGGCATCTTCGGTTGTTCGACGCTTTCGAACTCTGGGTCTAAGGTTGTTTCTAACATAGGCACAGCCCAGCTTATTATAAGCACACGCCAGAAGCCCTGTTCGAAAATAATCGCGCCAGGCTCTACTGACGCCGCCCCATCATCACGGACAGGACTATTCTTGTGAATAAGCCTGATATCGTGTTGATGGACCGAGTACAGATATTTTTGGTCGACATCACAATTCCATAAGACGAGAACCTCGTGAAAGTCGAAACAGACAAAAAGACAAAATATCTGGATTTTGCACACATGGTGACCGACATGTGGATGATATGCCGACAAAAATTATTCCCATAGTCCTATCTGCATATGGGTTAATCCCAACCTGCTTCTTGAATTACCTGCGGCGGTTGGGACTCCGGGACGGACAGCTATACAGTTTTCGTCTTAACCTTCGACCGTTTGGACACCCCTTCGAGAGATTCCCGTCAGGTTGGTCTTTATATACATATGTATTATTATATTATACTTTATATATTTGTTTTGCTAACTCTTTCTAGAATTTTTATTATTACTAAGTAATCCGTTGTTCCGTTTTGACATGATATGGAACTAACACTTGTACCCGTTAAATATACTAAGAAAAGGATATATAGGATAGGAAGTAAAACAGATTGTACAAAAAGGCGGACTAAATGCCAAAAGGCATTCTCTACTACCTTTGGATTGAGCAAAGAAAAGAAACTTATTTAAATTTTACAAGCACATAAACGTAATATTATATTAGAATATCTTATAGAAATAATATATATATTGTTTCAAAGTTTCAAGTTCAAAGTTTTCAAGTGCAAAGCTATCACAAGAACGGAGACAGCGTTCACTGGAGTGAAGACATTTGCATTTCAAATATTCAGGGACAAACGGATAGTGCATGATAGTGTACTGTAGAGGATACCAAGAGGACTGGTAGGGAAGAGGAAGCCATTTAAGCTGAGAACGAAATGAGGAAATATGGTCATACTTACGTAAAGCAAAAATCGTCGTGAGAGCCGTATAATGTTGACATATGCATTTCAAAAATTCAGGGACAAACGGATAGTGTATGATAGTGAACTGTATAGGATACTAAGAGGACTGGTAGGTGAGAGGAAGCCATTTAAGCTGAGAACGAAATGAGGAAATATGGTCATACTTACGTAAAGCAAAAATCGTCGTGAGAGCCGTATAATGTTGACATATGCATTTCAAAAATTCAGGGACAAACGGATAGTGTATGACAGTGAACTATATAGGATACTAAGAGGACTGGTAGGTGAGAGGAAGCCATTTAAGCTGAGAACAGAAATGAGGAAATATGGTCATACTTACGTAAAGCAAAAATCGTCGTGAGAGCCGTATAATGTTGACATATCCATTTCAAAAATTCAGGGACAAACGGATAGTGTATGACAGTGAACTATATAGGATACTAAGAGGACTGGTAGGTGAGAGGAAGCCATTTAAGCTGAGAACGAAATGAGGAAATATGGTCATACTTACGTAAAGCAAAAATCATCGTGAGAGCCGTATAATGTTGACATATGCATTTCAAAAATTCAAGGACAAACGGATAGTGTATGATAGTGTACTGTATAGGATACTAAGAGGACTGGTAGGTGAGAGGAAGCCATTTAAGCTGAGAACAAAATGAGGAAATATGGTCATACTTACGTAAAGCAAAAATCATCGTGAGAGTCGTCGCATACAATTATTGAGGAGCCAATCCAATTTGCTTAGAAAATCTTGAAATTCATTATTGCATTTTGGTTTTGTATGTATGTTATGCACTTAAGTCTGAGAAAAATAACTTAACGCAAACACTACAAATTTAAAAGGTAACTAATATCTTCCAATCATTAATTTACCATAAATTTATATCAAAATGTGTATATGTGGTATAAACATGTTTTAATAATATACAGTATTCTAAATTCTTAATTCCGCAATATACCAGGTAGCCACTCGTAAACCTTTCTTCCCCATCCTTCCTGATGCTTTAAGTTATTTTGGTTACCTTATTCTTCTAAGTTCCACTTTTAGTACGACTACGATCACGCAGAGAAACACTGAACATAGCCCCCTCCATAGCTTGCTGAGTGACTGAGCTTTCTTATACGGCCAGCAGGAAAGTAAAACGTCTCAATTCCGCGGGTCATCACTCACGCAATGATTAAATAAAAATATTTTTTTTAAACATTGAGATATAATTGAATAAGGTAAATATGTGAATGATAAAATTAATTGAAGACATAAAATAATCGATACAGATCAAATCACCCTCCGATATTTGATTTCACACAAGTGGAATAGAAGTGAGTTTATTTAATTTATGTTCTGTGTATCGATGATAAAATTAATATTACTTAAAATTTAAAAAAAAATGGATTTTTCTCTCCACGGAACGACCTTAACTCATACCGCTCTATCATTTCTTTGTATGGCTTCGACTTCTAAAGTAATTGGCAATTATTCTACCTTAGATCTTGGGAAAGACATTACTATCGTCGTATGATGTTTCCAGTTGACAAACCCTTTTTATTCAAATGAAAATGATAACGACTCACGTGAAAACTCACGAAAAATATTCAACATGCATATGTTCCGATCATTCCTGAAAACTGAAACGGAATGCTTAGAGATACCCATTGGTAGTGAGTCGGTCTCCCGATCTCTACACTAACCGGCGTTATGCTGTTATTTAAAGCTGGTACATATTTTTTTTTACGGAATAGGTGGCACGACAGATAATGTTAAGTTGTAGTTACAAGTAAGTTACACCATGGTTATACCAAAGTGAAATTAAATTACTAATTTTTTTTTTTACTTTTTAGGACTTGATACAAAACTACAGCGAGAGAGTTAAACTATAAAAAAATAATGAAATTTCAGTAATTTAATTATTTTAGGGGTAATTTTATTTTGACAAATGAAACTCATGTACGATAATAGGCAATTGCCAGAAACAGTTCCTAAAAGATGAACGGTTCCTGAGGGCAACCGAAATATATCTAAGATTTATCGCTGTGAAGAACAGAAGTAATAGTCTAGTCTACTTTACAAAAGCGGATCGTAAATTAGTCTCTGTGTATACACATATAGCTGAACTATTGAGCGTAATAATACAAGCAGTAAATTTATTAAAAAGAATTCGGCGTATTACTATTGCATCCACTTTCAAATTGAATCCCGGGTCCGAGAGCTACTTATGTAATTCTATGACGCAATCCTATCGTATGATGGTGAGAAATGTACAGCGATGAAACCAGGTCCGATGCCGGGATAGCGCAGGGCCCTGTGTGGTATCCCATGCGCATAAATAATGTTTGTGGTGTCCCGCCACGCTATTCAGTAGACATGTCTGATCGATGACGGTCGATTAGTTAAATAAGATAGTAATTCAAGAATTATATAGTCTAACGATAGCAATTGGATTAAACTCAGATAAAACTAAACTCTTAATTATACATTCATATCTACGTCTTTCACGAATTACTCCGGCCGTTTCCACTCAAGTTTTATTAACAACCATGCTATTGAAAGAGTAAATTGAGTTTCTTGATGTGGAATAAAGTAAACACATATATAAACTGTTTATGGTCCATTCACGTAGATAATATTCCTGGAAAATAAAGAATATTTCTTAGATAACTTCTATAATCTAAGTTTCATAGTTGCTATTAAAATATTTGTGTCCTTGGTGGAATCTATAATGGGTTAGGCTCTTGATTGTTATGATATCACTTTCTAAACTAATGTAAACAAATTAGAAACATTTTTAAAAAATAATTTGGAAATTCTTGGTAACAAAAACGGTACACTCTTCAATATAAATAACGTTTTTATGACCTTAAGTTTTGGAGACAGTAATTAGGCTATTGACACTTCGATACAATATTTTGTCTTCTAAATTTATGGCGCGAAGAGCTTATAATGTCACTACGTCAAGAGGGACAGAAGAAACCACAGAGTTATTTCTAAAACAAACAAGCGAAAGATCGTAAAAGATATTAAAAGATTCTACGACTTTTCCTCAACTAAATAGTTTTATACGGGTTACATATAATGGCATACCATTTCCATAACAATACACCGTATTTATGTACGCCTCATAGTATGGCTGTAGGCGGAACAAAACGATATTATTGTTTAATTATAGAGCGTAGTAACGCAATGAAATATAATAAATATTATACATTTTAGATATAAAAAGAAAATATAGAATTTTATATATAGACAAAAATATTTATTCAAAATAAAGGAGTTACTTACATTCGTAGTATTCTTATATTTTACAAATAACTTATACAGTTTGTAGTTAAAATTTTTGAGCATATCACCCAAAATGTTAACAAACTGAAGCGAACCTTTAGTGATACCTAAATGTATGCCCGAAAAGAAAATAAGTCAAACATTCCATTATTTATACTCCCACGTCTTTGATTACAAACGATATAGTTATTAATTAGGTAAAGGATTAATTTAGTAATCTCCCTGAGATATTTTTTTTAAAGCGATATAACTTCAAACGGTGGAAGAGTCACGCTCCAGATACTTTATAGGTGCATCATGACTGCATCAGCTACGACGACCTCATTTGTGATTAGTTTAGGGACACCCATAACGAGGCATTTTATATCAGTCCTCAGAAGTGAAAACTCATAACGTAATCTTTATAAATAATAATAACTAATATCTTTATGGATGTGAGAGTTGATGGGATGCAGTCACCACTTACACCTAAAGGTAGAATGTGTGCATGTTTGTTACTTATACATAGTTTTTTTTACGACGTTTACTAAGAAGAAGAAAATGGACGAAGAAGCAGCAAGCAACGGTAAGTCATACATATTAATTCTTCATCGACAGGTAGTGTGGAGTTCTATGATATAATTGGTGAGCAAATGAACGTACGGTTCACCGTATGATAAGTGATTTCTGCGGCCCAATACATCCCACATTCTCCATACAGAATCATAAGTGTGTTATCACCTCTGTAGACTAAACTCTAATGGCCTGGTGCCTGTTAAAGTAATAATAATACAAATTCCAAACACAATTAGTATAATTAAACTAAACCTTCATCCGAAATAATAATAATATCCAGACTATCCGACAGAAGCACTTTGTTTTCGCCGCCTATTAATCATCAATTATTGGGACTAATGAAACAAATGAAGACCGCGAACAGTTCGACCTAACCACTAATGCCAATTTATTGCCCTAATCGATATAGATGGACCTCTCGTGGAAGGCATTGGAGAGCTACAACTCCTAACTTTTAGACACGTTAATTAATTCTGAGGGATAAATAACTTTGACTCAGCCCCAATGCCAGCCAACAATATAAGGTGCTTCCACTGATATAAAAAGTATGAGTATACTGTCCACTATTAAACATAGACCTCCCACATTGATTGCCACAAAGCACGATCCCGAGCGACGTCCATGTCTTCCTGCAAACTTGCATAGGTCATCGCTCCATCTTAGCCCTTTAGTCCCGGGCATAAGAATAGGGCTAAGGTATCCCCCTGCCTGTCGTACAAACTGATTGAAAGGGAACTTCGGGGGAACTCGGAACTGGTCGTACACTGCAACTGCCAGTCGTAGGTTGCCACTCAATAACCATTCTTCCTCATCGGTTCTACGAGCTATATGAAGTGCGAGCCCATATATGTGTAGCGCCATTCTGCAATTGGATAAGTTTCGTATTGTAGTTTGGCATTTTACACTTGTCACTTGACATCGAAGCCTTGTTACCATTGTTATAACCCAGCACCTCAATATACCGTCAATTTGGCACCGATGAAAGGAATGAAGTACCGCCCAAACTTGGTCGGAATCAAAGGCTTTCTCATCTCTTTGATATATAAATTTAGTAATTTTTTATCTAATAGTTTAGTTTAGTTTTAGTTTTTAGTGGTTTTTCTTTCCATTATTTTTCAATTATTAAATTATATTTATTGATAATTAATTTCCAACCTGTCCAGCTATTTCCAAATGTTTCTCCTCTAAAGGCGTCTTCAAGCATATACAAATAGAATTAACTGTTAGAAGCAACTGACTGAGCCGAGCACCCTCTAGTCAGTTGCGCGGCTCCCTCTCCGGAACCCTATGCTGGTTATCCATAATTAAAGTTCTCAGCTGAGTGTCCTAAGCGCTCGGCCCCCTTTCGCCCTCGCACTAACAGTGGCTATCAGCTATAAAAATAATAAAAACAAGACGCCAATAAACGATTCGCCAGTATTGCCAGAAGTGGTAACAGTTTGCAAGCGAACGAAAGGGAGAACGGTGTTTTTTTTTATAAATAATAATAAGTGTCAAACGAGCACACAACGTCACCTGATGTTGTGTCCTCAACAAAGAACCAAGGGTTATGTCAGACTCGCACCGACTAAAACCCCACGGTGGTCGCCACCAATGCTGCCGAGGGATCGAGGAATTACCGATTAACCTAACGAAACACTGCAAATGTTATGATGTCATTTTACGCTGGTATATTGCGAGGGCGTGATAGAGATTAGCTACAGAGTGGCTCTACCACAGTATTATAAGCACTAGGTGTATTTTAAAAATGTTCCTTCCGATTTACACTGAAACCGAATTATCCGCAAATCTTATCGCATATACTTTGTATCGGGCTTGGGAACGGGAAGAGGAGTGAGTGCCTCCATGTTGACGCACTTGCGGCAAACACTTTAACGACACCATGCTATATAGTACCCAGGCAGTGCATTCAGAAAATATAAGCCACAAGTGTAAATAGGTAAGCTGTTCTCAAAAAAGCTAATATGCCCTAGAAAATATATTTTTAAGAAACTGTAGAAAAAAAGACGCAACCAACACGATGCGATACCATAGGGACTTATATAGAAAGACACTTAATATTCCTATTTACATAATTATCCCAGCTTTATGTAAATTAGGCAACCACGAAGTCCTTAATTACATAATAACAATAGCTTAATATAATATACACAACTAATTTTGTATAGAAATATATTAAATGGAAATTGAATAATTCGCGACGGTTTCAAATAATCAACTATGTCGCTTTGTCAATAAACAATTACTCCACTCATTTTTACATAATATTTAGCATCAAGATTGAACTGTTAAAAGTCTTATAGTTTAGGATACGGTATGCGAAACTTTAGGTCGCAGGTTCGAATCCATTCGATAATTGTCAAGAACCACTTCACACAGCACGAGCATTTTCAGTTTAATTGGAGTTGTAAGCATACTTTTTTTTTTAACAAAAAAGAAAAACAATGATATTAGGTGTGAAAAACGTCTGTCCGTTTGCCATACTGTATTCATTCCTAAGTAAACAAAAACGACACGTAGCTCGCTTTGGGAAATTACATTATAGTATTAATGCTAAGCTGAAACCACTCTGTTTATTGATGCCAATTTAGGAATAGCGTATATTGTGATAATTTATCTTAATAAAACATCCATTTAACTTTGTACCACAGAGCTTCACAATTGTAAATTTTTATATGAAACCTATAATTACGATGGTTTTGAGCCATATTTGCGCTAAATACTTGAAATTTAGAGGGGGCGTCGATCTGTGCAAGTCTATGGATACAGGTGGCCCGAGATTTTACTCTGTGACAATATGTGTTCCCACATGGCCTATGTTCAACACAGTGTTAACTTGTAATAATCTATTATGTAATTTATGTCTTGTATAATATTAAGATGTAGTGTAAGCAGATCGAACTTATGAAAAATGCACCTCTAAATAGAATAATTAGAGAATTTAACACATACGCAAAGGCTTACTGTATTGATCTCTTTCCTCAAAGCATTTGCGTTACGTTTAAAAAGTCCCTAACCTATAATTATTAAGTTTTTGTTTTCATTTCTTTGTGTAGTTTTCATTTTAATTTAAAATTTAGTTTAATATTATTTTTGTTTTTTCTTTGTTACATTTTAATATTGTCACTCGCCATTTATTAATTGTATGCTGTCCTCACCTTAATTGCGATGGCATTGACCACGAAACTATTCCGATGTTTTTGTATTTTCTGATTGTAAAAATGTTAAAAATAAATAAATATACATTCTTCTAACCTCAAGCGGTCGATTTATACGACTTAGCTGCCTAATGTAATGTGATATGCAACAAATTTAGGGTGAATGAAAACCAACGGAGTGGCGACGAAACGACTAATATGAAACGATTGGAATTCAACTTAATTTATTTTGTGATACGACTGAAATTTATATGGTGAAATAAAATCATATTCCTTTGAGCCTCAGTCTAATTTTTTTTCGCTTTAGAATTAGTCTGGTGTGTGCAGAAATCCGGAGACCTTTATTACTGGTCACGAGACATCAGACTTCAATAGTAACAATGCATCTGCATTATGATTTCATGTCAAGTGATGAATGTAGATGTAACCCGTAAGAATTTAAATTATATTATAAAAAAGTATATGCGATTCGGAGGAATCAGTATACTCATACTCGTAGACGAATCGGTTAAAGATTTTTTTTAAAAGAATATTAGCAATGCTATTAACATTACTAATATTCCGGTTAACCACTACAACTGAGCTGAGAATGCTTGTGCTAGGAGATGGTTCATGACAATAGTCTAATTGTGGATTCGAACCTACGACCTTAAGTTTCGCAGACCGTACCTAAACCATTAGGATATTGACGCTTTTTTGCTGGATAAGTACGTTTTTTATGAAAATAAGCTCACGTGATCGTCAATTATAACCGGAACCAATAAACACCTACATGCTTGGGCTGAAATGGAATGTCTCGGTACCGTCAATTTAAGCACTAAACAAAACACAGGCCGCGGTACAAGAAATACAGTACTAAGTATATGTTGCTTTATGTGCAGGATTTGTTACATATATATACACATCCCGCACGCACTTTCAAGCACGCTAGTGACATTAGACCTTCTATTATGTAAGCTTATCTTAATTGAATTAGCAGTTCAATGTGTATCGTCGCGTTGACATTAGTATAAACTAACTTAATCGATTCTATATCATGGCAATATCACCTCTATTGTGTCTACATGTATTAACTAATGTTAATTCGAAGTTATAAATAAAATGGGTAATGACTCCGAGCACACAGTTCAACAGACGGTGAGGATCCCCTATAAGGTATCATAATGTAGATGCGTTATCGATCCTTAGGACTGATATGGAATGCCGCTTCACGTAAAGAGTTCCTTAATGGCTTACGTTCGCGGAACCTAAGATAGTTTCAAGTTTAGAATGCCTGATCAATCTACCATTTATGGACGTATCTTTTATTGTACAAGCTGTCTGTTAATGGAACATACTGACTCGTGCCTCTCCTGACTATTTTCAAGAAGCTTATTAGAGATCTTGCTTTTTCATATAAGCCTTATATTTATAAACATTAAATATTATGATGCGTAGATGTATGTAGATATATACATGGTTTTATGTGATTATTTATATGCTATATGTATATTTGTTGTTTGTAGATTGCTACACGGAAATACTCATTAATGTTCCGTCTGTCGTATCTACCAATGGTTGCCGGTAAGAGATTGCTTTAAGGTTTCCTATAGTCATGTTACAAGATGGTTATCGAATTTACTTAATTAAAAAAATATCGTAAGATCATCTTTTGCAAGAAAAAGAGACACAAATAAAGTGTAATCTGTACTATTTTAGCTTCTATTAAAGACAATACGTTCGACTATCGCCAGACCTAATCCATTAGATATCAGAGCACGGCGGGTAAAAAAAGTTGGTATATTTTACCTTACACAAAAATGTAGTAAAATATATGTAAATGTACTTATTAAATATTGTATATAAATGGTAAAATACAAATGTATATGTCAAAACAATATTTATATCTTTAACATGTTTTGAATAATATTCATGTTCAAATTATACGAAATAGCTTTGAAGAACAATATCGCTTGTATATAGTACATACCGGTATAGTTCGTAGGTTTTTAAGTTTATTATATTTTTTATAATACTATGGATAAACGAGCACACAATTCATCTGATGATAAGACAAAGATTCAGGATACATACACCTTATCAACCCTTAGGACTGATATGGTATATTTATAACAAATAATTGTGACCTTAGAATTTAATTACCATGCGAAACAACAATGTTTTGATACTATTTTACTCTGCTATAACGTGAATTGTGTGGTCGAGCCGATTCATTCATTACGCAGCATTTTTCATGTGGTGACCAAATTACGGCTCTTAAACGTAAGGAATATTATAATTGTAATTACTTAAACAAAAATATTTCATTACGTATCTGTAAAATACGGCATTACAATATGTTAACGTTCATAAGCATGCAAATATATTCATGAAGAGCATCAGTAATATATTCACAAATTGAGTTCAATAATAATCCCGTCGAATCTGGACATTACCATAACTGCAATGTTCATGATACGTATAACTAAATATCAGGGTAACTATGCTGAGTGACGCGAACTAATTAAGAAACGAGGTGTTCCATCTTAGTACTGAGGTGTGATCGTGAATGATATGATTATAAATTAGTAGTTTAATAATGCTGTGTTTCGTCTGGTGAGTAAAAGACATGCGGTGAGTGAGGCAAACTGAAGACCTAGTTAAACAATGAGGTGGTCCATTGTATACCAGAAGCTATCGGCTGCGAAATTAAAAAAAATATACTAAAAGAACGTTGGGTAAATGTGTAAAATGGGTAAAAATCTTAATTAAAAATTAAACATGTTTATATTCAAAAATCAAAAACTAAAAAGGTAATCCTCCCTGAGTTTCTTTCACCGGGTCCTCTAAGGTATGTGGCTTTTTTTTTCCGAACCCCTTGTTGTATTTATGCATCCAATATGAAGTGTTACTATATTGAATAGATTAATAAATATTATGTACAAATTGGGCGCCTTGAGAAAGGCCGTTCATCCCTCAGAGGATTGCCGCGATTCAATGATGGAATTGCCAAAATCGGTTGCTGTGTATCCACAGGTATAATTAGGCAATGATACAACTTAGGGCCCTTCATGAAAAGAGCCTACACCATTCCATTTGGGACTCCGCTGGTGTTGTTGGCTTTCCATTAGCGGCCGTAATCATTTATCATCAGGTGATTATTATCATAGGTGATCTGTCTGCCACCTAATCTACAAAAAAAAAGTTAAAAACATATCGTATATCCGAGCTAGTTTCCAAATCGCCGTCCCGTCGGATCCTTCGTTCACATAATAAATGTACGGAAATGTTGTTGAATAAGTTTAGAGTTGGCATGGCTTTGTTCCCTTACATAATGGTATGTTATAGAATTTCGAATGAAGGGGAAATGGCATGAAAGAAAAGTCAACGCAGCGTGAATTTAATGTTTTGTTAATCGCGCTACCGACAAAATGTCTCATTCAAATTTAAAATTGACGGATTTATTTATTTTTACGTAATATTAAGCGAGTAAAATGACTTTATATCCTTGAAGTAGTCTAATTTAAAAACACATATTTCTGAAACTATTGTAAGCTTATCATTTAATAGTTAATATATAAGCTTTTAACTAACTTTTACGAAATTAGTGTAACGAACGAGCGCAATTCAACTGTGTGATGATGCAGAGGCATCTTTATCAATTAGGACTGAGATGCAATGCCTCGCTGTAGGTATGGACAGCGCCAGATAAAACAAAGTCCACTCAGCGGGGCTCCCATCTATTTAGATAGAGCTGTAAAGGTCTCTGGATCAACACTCAGAAAAAAATAAAAAAAAACGAAGCCAGACCACTATTTATGACATTCTGTGTTGGCGTAGTCATTCCCTGGTCGAGACAACCCGTGTTTCCTGAAATATTTTTTTCTCTACAACACGATTCCTACACAAAACGAGAGCCTTTACAAAATACCAGCACAAAATAGCACTTTTATTTCTTACACCTGGCTTACTTGTTCTTCTACTTAATTATTGTACCGCTTAATTGATACATCGAATTTGAAATATTTCGATGTAGCGTCCGCCTTGGAATCAGATTACACCCTGTATGTTGGACTCATAGGCTGCAATCTGATGTAATATATGGGTGATCAACAATGAATGATCAATCAAAGTTTGTATATAAAGAAATAGTGAAATTTTGTTAGTGGGTTAAACACTTTTTTACTTTGTTGAAGAGGAAATTGCATAACAGTGCAGGGGATTTAAATCCTCGACAAGGACACCTACAATCTCTCTTCACCCAGGGGAATCTGCACGGCAGTCTTGGAATACGTCTTGAATTTAATCAACGGAAAGTGCATATGGAAAAGTGTACGAATTTTGTAGTGTTCTGTGTTCATTCTCAGGTGTTCCACTTACGTTCACATAGCTGTCTCGAGAAATGTAAAATGAAAGTACTAAAATATAATAAACTAAAATATAAAATATAATATAAAACGCAATCTTACACTGGCATTCTGACAAAACGTGATTCTCCCGATAGAACCAACCAATTCGCGCTACAGTACCAAACATTAATTACAATAGTCCTTTCTTGGTCTTCCTAATAGATAGCTTACGGTCAATATCAGTGGCATAAGGTTAGATCGGAACGGGTCCAAAAAAGACTCATAATCCAATTAAATCTGAAGCAATTTTAAATAAATTTTTCGTCAACAGTCTGTCGCCAAATCTTATTAATTAAGAAGCAAATCATTGCGAATGCCGAGGTAATGGGAAAATTGTTCAAATCTTCACTCCACTTGATTTTATACACAAAAATCAATCTCAAAATGTTATCGGGTTCACCGAATATATATATAAATACTGTTACATAAAAACATTTCTTTTTTCCAACTTTTTAATTATTTGCTAAAAAGGCTGTTAATGCTGTTAAAGCCAGAATTCATCGAAACCCCATTAGGAAGCAAAAATCTTATCACGAGAAATGACGACAGAGTCCTAGCGGGAATCTCGCTAGGACTCTGTCGCGTAATATAAAACAAGACCTGAAGCTCGTTGCTTATCGTCGATGTAGAGGACATGCCCCAAATCAATCTTACAATTAAAGAGAGTGGATCGATCAAAACGCCTTCTGTCGCGATACGCCGGTGAAAGGCACAGAAATATCCTCTTTACCGATGAAAAAAATTTATGATTGAAGAACACTACAATAAGCAAAATGATAAAGTGTACGCTCACAGTTCTAAAGAAGCTGCTCAAGTGGTCCGAAAGTACCTTTACGTGGTCATCATCCTGCGTCAGAGATGGTTTGGTGGGGCGTGTCTTATCAAGGAGTAACAAAACTACATTTTTGTGAAAAAGGAGTTAAAACTTCAGCCAAAGTGTATTAAGATACAGTCTTGGATCATGTTGTGAAACCTCTCAGCAATACACTTTTTAAAAATTTACCGCGGACTTTCCATCAGGACTCTGCACCTGGTCGCAAGGCACGAACTACCCAAGCCTGGCTTGAAACCAACGTTTCGGACTTTATAAGAGCTGAAGACTGGCCCTCATCTAGCCCAGACCTCAACCCTTTAGACTTCAAATTATGGTCAGTTTTAGAGGACATGGCTCTAAACGACACGGCGACATTGAGTCTCTTAAAACATCTTTGGAGCAAGCAGTTGCGAAATTTCCCTTGGAAACAGTGCGTAAATCTATAGATTCGTGGCCAAACAGATTAAAGGCCTGTAAATGTGATAAAAGCCAAAGGTGGCCATTTCGAATAGAATATTTTTTTATTTTTTGCTGACTGACTAATAAATATGTAGGTATAAATTTTAATAATATTACATTACTTCATTAAAAAAAAGCATTTTCATTTGTAACAGACCTTATGGCCGGACTAGGTATATATATTTAAATTTCAAAACAGCAAATAGAAATTGAAAAATATTTTGATATAACACGTTTTACAGCACCATGCTATTAAACCACGGTTACATCCCCTACGAAGCTGGTTTGGCAGTACTTATCAGTTTTTACGTTCTGTCTGAGCCTCGGACCAATTTGGAGGGGTGCCAATTTCTGTGACGTTTGGGCACAATCATTATCGAGTTAAAAAATACGATTTGCATTAAAAGTAACTAAAACATTTTATTTTAACATAAAACTAGCGATACAGTTAAACATCGGTAGGTTATAAGACGTTTTTAACATTATATATTATATTAATTATATATATAATATATCACAATATTTAAAATAAAACGCTGTATCTAGATCCTGCTTTAAAATGAACGGTCGGCTCTAACCGGCGAACTAAGCCCTCATAGAATACCTGCGTATGTATGCGCATGTGCATCTTGTATCTTTTATCGTTGTTGTACTGAATCGTTATTGACCGCAGTTGCCACTTAGCATCAAGTAAACTACACGCTCGTATGTCACCCATAATATTATTAAAAAAATTCAATACTTTACAGTAATGTTCGACTGTATTGTAATAAATTTAAGTGTAAAGAGAAATTGCACGACGGTAGCAATGTGGGCGAGCATTAAACTACCGAAGTTGTAAGAGGACGAGACTAGTACGACTTCTTTCAATATATGTATATAATTTTTGAAATGATTTTAATAATTACACCTACATATACTTTACAGTAATATTAGACTGTATTATATAGAATTTAAGTGTAAAGAGAAATTTCATGACATTTACATGTAGCAATGTGGGATTGCACTAAAACGTTCAACAATGGCCGTGGACCCGATAGGTTAAGCCGCGCACTCTTGTAATACATCCAGAATTTAATCAGTTGAGTGTGCAGGAAAGTCGTCACTTTGTACGACTTTCCTATAGCCGGTAAAGTGTAGGCTATGTATAATATTTTTAAATATTGAAAGTAAAAAAAGGGGTAACAATTCATGATGGTAAATAAAGCCTACGGTACATAATTAGATTTACTCTTTATAAGGAATTAAGATTTTTTTTTTAATAATTAATTTTTATTTAATTATTATTATTTAGAATTATTATTTATTTTTTCTTCTTTATAGGAAAATAGTCAGTTTTAGGTAAATAGGCAGATGTCGTGGGCTGTGCTCACAATGACTAGTATAAATAATAGATAGGATATTACAGCACCAGTGGATATGGGTCAGTTTAGCCTAACATTTTTTTTTAGTAAAAGTGCCAAACGTGCAATTGAATCTGATGGTAAGTGATCACCGCTGCCCATGAACATTCGCAACACCAGAGGAGTCGTAGATTATCTGCCTCCTTGGAAGTCCCAAGTCATATCCGTACGGAAATACCGCTAGCGACCACAGAGTGAACACAGTGAATTTTGCGTAAAGCGCACACTGATTAGTAATATATATCTTTTCGATGTTAAACTGCTACACAAAAATGCATAACTTACTCCATAACAAAAAATGCTCGTGCTACGTATATTGTCTTTATGCCGTATCGATGCAACCCCTCCTAGCGAGACCGCAGCCACGGCAGACCTTAATGGGCAGTGACCACGGCACATGTGTAGCATAGGAACATACCTAGCTTCATTACCCTTACCAGACAGGGTGGTACATGGCAAGCGTCCATTGCAATTAATTGAGCGGAATATATGCTACAGACTAAATTAGGGTTAACATTTTATTTATGCGCTATATTGCCAATAACGGTACGTTTACAATGGTACGTTATAACAATAAACTATTTTGGACCCTTACCTTATCGGTCTAAGAGTCAGCCGTCTTGAAAAGTACAGTTTTAGGTAGATATGTATGTACCAAAATGCTAAATAAGACGATGAGATCAAGCTGATGATGGGTATGGTTTATTCTTTTATAATTCTAGTGGTATAGGAAAGAAGTTTACCTGACGGTAAGTGAAGATTGCAACCAATAACATCTATACCGATCCTCAACAAAGTTTCTAGATGCACCTGAATCTACACCTGAGCACTAAGATGGGCTGTAGAAAAATTTGTAAACTGTACCCCTCTTAAGCTTGCTATAAGGTATTCCATAAACAGAAAAAACGTGCCATATTGTTAAGTTCAGTACCTGACCGTTAACCAAATATATGTATATAATTTATGTAATAATATTTCTATGATTTCTTCATTGAATGGTTTACTTAGTGTAAAATGTAGTAACTAATTTAAGTGTTACCCTATATATTTTAAGCGGTTTTAAGACCTAAACAGTTATAATCGAAATTACTGTTCCATTAGATCTAACGAATATGTTTATGAAGGGACGGTTGGCTCATAAAGCTAAATGTTTAATTTCAGCTGTATTATCAAATGTTTTAATAGTTCATTGTATATTTTTATCCTATTATAGCATATGATAGTGATACTTAAGACCTAATTTGTTTCTAGCTCTATCACGTAAGTTAGTCCCTATTGATGACATATTGAGTTATTCTCAAGGGCGAGTATAGTCAGCTGCTGATGGGCTCTTACTTGGTGAACTTATTAAATTAATTATAAAAAAATATAAATAAACAAAAATAGACGCTAGGAGTTCAACCATTTAAAGTATTTAGTAAGTATTCGTATATATATACGAAGATATAAGAATTAAGAAAAAAGAAAGTCTTGATTCTTTGTTAGGGATACCGATGAAGATATTAGTAGACCCTCAGGGTAAGTGTTGCCTGGGGTAAAGCATAGCTTTTTTTTTTCATTTCACAATTCATTCACTAGTTGTCCTCGACGGTAACGTATTAACATATTGATCTCTCATCTAGAAATAAATGATTATAAGAATTATTTAGCATGGACGAATTTTGTCTTTCGCGCCTTAAAAACCAATACATAACTCTATCCAGGCGTGCTTGAAGTTAAAGGAAACTTTATCGCTGTAAACAAGAAAGAGCACATATTGTGAGCACTCACCTGATACAATGTATGTGAAACATATTGTGTCTACAAAGGCGGAAGGGCACGGAAAAACTTTTCTTATTTTCTACCATCTTGCACAAAGCAACACTATCATAACGTAACATTTTGAGAATTTCACTTGCAACCATTTATAATAATATAAAATTTAAAACGCGACTCGTACACTCATGAAACAATGTTCTTTCAAAATTCTTCATACACATTTAAAACGCAGTTGTGAAAATCTATCTAGTATATAAACTCTACGTATTATTAATTTATTAGAGAGTTTGGGTTAACTTGATAGATATCATAATTACGAGTATTTTAGATTAATGTCATCAAACCCAAGAATGTGGATCAAAATAAATCTAGCACGTTTGCGTTTTATAGGTAACAAAAGCAACACTTTTTTGAGTTTAATTCTAATAATATATGAGTATAAAGTCTAATGGCTACATATAGAAGCAGACATCGAAATGAAACCGCAACCGCAGAATCTAATGGCCAGTACCCGCGCGAATCACATCGATACAATGTACTCACTAGCTACAGCATATTAGGACGAGTGCACACTAGAGAAAATTTATTAGATAAAAATGAATTAAAAAAACCTTTAAAAACTAGCTTCACCTACATAGCTCTTGGTATATGTATATAACTACTTTTACTGTTATATGCAGTTCTCGGGATTCTAGGTGTTAATAAGCAAAAATTTTAAAGTAGGACTCTAGTTCAATAACCTGTAATAGTTTATTCTAAAGTGATTCAAAATGTACTGGACATATGACAATTACAGTATTATATATAAGTAATTCCATTAAAACAAAACCTAAAAAATGTGTTAAATTAGATTCTACGAATATAAGATTATCAAATCTAATGGGTAAATATAGAATCAGGCACCGAGGCGAGATCGCAACCGCAGTTTCTAACGGGCAGTACCCACATCACAATACATCGGTACTATAGCATTCTAAGCCGTCTGTACTACTAGGCACATGGTATGCATTAATTAAACGGAAACTATGGTGCGGAATACATTAAGTTTGGAGAATTGTGTTTCCATGTACTCGTGGACGAAGTAGCAAATCTGTTTAGGACCGATTACTTAATTGAGTTATGTGATTATAATATCGATACGAGTTCTACACATTATGTGAAACAGCATTAGAGTTCCGAGTATATTGTCGTCTTCTTTTTCAACTTAATTAAGTCCACACGAGGCCTGATATACTAGACGATCGCTCTGGTAGCACAGTGTCTAAGCGCACTCTATAATTTTCTGTACGCGAGCAAACCAAGTTCGATCCGCCAATCCGCAGTGAACCCGCGAGAATAACTTTTTTTTCATTGAGAGTAACAAACGAGCACATAGTTTACCTGATGGTAAGTGATTCCTGCGGCCCATGACATCTACATACAGACAAGGAATCATAACGTTGATGCGTTGTCACCCTTGAGGACCGAGGTGGAATGCTTCGGCACCAGTCATAAAGAACTCCGGATCCCTACACTCACCAGGCGTAACACCGCAGCATTATGATGATTTTATGGTGGTATTCTGTGAGGGCGTGGTCCTACCCCGGTCGAGCTACAGTTAGAAATAGACTGCAGTGTAGCTCTACCACTGTAATGTGTATGTTCTAACAGCCACTCTAGAGTTAGCTAACCTAACAGTGGAATTTAATATAGTATAATTCTTTTAGGCGAGGCCTTCATAATAAACGGTCGACGAACACACTTGCCAAGCTCAACATATTGTTGGTGAACACCTTACGTAATTGTTACTAGCCATTGTTAGGATTCCAGAAACACTGGGAGAATAACACCACTGAATACAATTTACTACGCATTAAGCTTTTTTTTTTTTTTGTGTATGAGTATTGCTGTTGGTTCAGTGACCTCTACAGCTTTATCTAAAAGACCCGCGAGCGGGAGGACTGCCGAGTAAGGAGACAACGACGATGCTGCGAAGCGAAGACGGAGACCGCTGCCGCACCACCGTTGCGCTCCGACCACTGTGGACGAAGAACGTCGACGACAACAGAGGGGGCGATAATACAATCCGAGGGCCCCTCATAGTGAGGTACGAAACCTCGATTCGGATCGCTATCTAAAGGGAGGACAAGATAACTTTAGAAGCGGCCTAAAACACGATTAAATCGCGTGTAAGCCGCTGTACGAGGAAGACGACGTCGCGCTCGCCGGCGAGCGCGGTGTGGCGTGTCTGAATTTACGAGTGTGTGTACATGAGAAGTTTGTGTGCGCGTCTGTGACGTTGGTCGGTCCACGGTCAAGCCCCTGCCGCTCGTTGCGGAAGGGGCTCGCATTAAGCATATCTGTAATAAATATATATACTATTATATTGAAAGAAACAAACGAGCACACACTTCTTCTGATGGTAAGTGATTCCTGCGGTGGAATGCCTTGTCACCTGTAATAAAGGTCTCTGGATCTCTACACTCACCAGACTAAACACTTCATGCAGGTATTCTATGAGGGCGTGGTCCTCCTACCCCAGTCGAGTTGACCCATTTATTCTGCAGCTAGAAACAAACTACAACGTACTAGCTCTACCACGTTCAAAATATATATAACGTTTTATTCATAGATCTCTAATAAGTTACCTAGTATTAAATATTTTTTTTAATAATTAATAACCAATTTAATAGTATTATCAAAATATATAAAGACGCTTCCTTAACGCTTAATAAAAAAAAATATTATCTTTTGCTTGTTACTTAATAAGCATTACTATCTTTCAATCATGAAGAGGGTAATCAGATATATCGAGTGCTAACCACATTTATTAAACGACGACGTTAAAAAACGTAATTTTTTTTAATTGTATTGAGGATGAAAACCCGAACACAGTTTATCCGATGTAAATGATTCCTGCTGTCTATGGACACCCTCGTCCGACCTCGACCTAAGATTGAATGCCAATTCATCAGTTATAAGGGTAAGGTCCCCACACTCGCCGAATGGAACACAGCAGAATTATACTATCTCACGCTGGTGTTCTGTGCGAGCGTGGTACTTCCCCAGTGGATTCTCTTTTTTTGTGTATGAGTGTTGCTGTTGGTCCAGAGACCCCTACAGCTTTATCTAATTATAATTGCGAGCGGGAGGCCCGCTGAGTAAGGAGACAACGACGATGCTGCGAAGCTGGCGCGGAGACTGCTGCTATACTACCGCTGCACTCCGACCCCTGTGGACGAAGAACGTCGACGACAACAGGGGGGGGCGATAATACGATCCGAGGGCCCCCTCATAAGGAGGTACGAAACCTCGACTCGGATCGCTATCTAAAGGGAGGATCCCCGGTGGAGCAGGCGGCCCATTTATATTGAGACTGAAAACAAACTACAGTGTGGCTCTATCACTGTAGAATAATACTTATCTATCTTAAAAACTTATCACCGTACTATAAACGATTAATTAGCCTAGATTCAAACCACCACAATATGTTCAATCTGATGTCCTAGCTAGCAGATTATAATCGTTTTCTTTCAATATCTATAGTAGATTTAATATCTTTTCAGTATATATAATATCTATACATTAAAACAATCACTAAGTCATAACACAAAAATGTTGTATTAAAACTGTTATAGGCCCTTAATATCGTTACGACGTACAGTGAGTGACCTATAATTTTATTAGGACGATGCTACACGGAATGAATAGGCGAAACACTCAGTATTACAAGCGGTCTCTCCTCAAACGATATCTGGGAGGGAACGTGTCTCTTCTAAAGGCCGTCCATTTTGTCTTAAGTGTAATTTACCAAAATATATTTCTTTGTTGCTAATCTGCCCGACCTTATGATGTCATTGGGGTAGCAAACGGGGACATATTTTTTTTTTTTCTCTTTCACAAAGGTACACAAATTTAATACAGCAATATTATACAATATAATTCAAATACTAGGGAGATTTGAATATGTAAATTTAATATATGTACTGTGTATTAGGTGGTATGTAGACACGCTGAAGTTAAAATCGAGCGTAGCAGGAACAGGTCGGCTCAACCGGGTAATGATCACCCGTTATCAATCTGTTAAAAAACCTTAAGCAGTTTTCCTTTCTTTGGAAATAATGACAAACGAACACAAGTATGATGACCGCGGTGACATGATATCCACATTGAACATCTATAAAATATTATAATGCCCTTAACCTTTAGATACCTTTTTAAAAATTTTAGCTAAAGAACTTTTTTAAATTTTGAGTTGCGTTTAATACATCAAAACCAATTGTGAAAGAACCGAATTGTAATAGATGCTTGACCAAAAAAAATAGCTAGTTTACCTTTTCTTAGTATTAGCGAATGGAATATATAAAAGTTGTCATATATACAAACATTAAATAAAAGAAGGTGACGAGGAGGGAGTGCTTTGTTCGCGTGCATGTTTAATATACCTCCTTATAAGAAAAATTGACTGGAGATCACTACCCGAGGAGATTAGACATCAAACCGGATTAGAAACTAAATCGGCTTAATTTTTTTTTTCATTTCATTAAGAGTAACAAACGAGCACACAGTTCACCTGATAGTAAGTGATTTCTGCGGTACATCTACATTTATCCTTGATATGGAATCATAATGCAGATAAGTTGTCATCAGGGCTGAGATAGAATGCCTTGTAGTATAATAAAGGTCATTATACTACAAGGCATTCACATTATGATGCTATTTTACGCTGGTATTGTAGGACGTGGTCCTACCCCGGTCGAGATGACTCATGTTGAAAATTTATTATTAAAGCCTATTAAGATTATCGACTGAAATCGTTTATTTGTTGCTCAGCGTTTTTATATTATAGATGCAATATTTTCATTTGGTTTGTCTTCATTTGAATTTAATTAATAAATATATAAAACTTAACATGTATTTTTTTTAAGATTTGCACAGTATACTCACTATAAATTATTATTATTAGCAATAAATTGAAATGTTTCAATGTTAGCAATACAAAGCTGTCGCGACTATACATTGGAAATTGATGAATTTGCAAAAATTTAATATTAAGTCTCTACCAAAAACCGAGTAACGTCCTGGTCGTCGACCGGCAAGTGGTAGTGTATCGCCTTTCAATCGCTGACATGAACTGTTCATTGTGCAGTAGTTAAAAAAAGAAAGAAAGAAAAAACATTGATTAATATGTTTATTACATACTAGATGACCCCGCAATATTATTCGGGCATTTTATATATCAACACTTTATATTTCCTCCTACTTTTTTTATCTTTATTTACGTCAATTTAAACACGAAATTCACAATAAATATGAGGCATCTTTTTTATTTGTCAACCAATTAAAATGAAACATTAAATGATAGCCTTAGCTTATCTCGATACATCTAAAAATACATCGAAATTGTTTGAGCCATTTTGAAGAGATAAGCGTGTTCAAACGCGCAGATTAACAAACAAAAAGTGTGTTTACGAATAACTTTTGTGAGAATATTTTTTTTTTAAATTAGCCTTGCAATAGTAGATCTGGCTATACGACCAAAATTAATATATTTATTCGATCAGTAGATTAGATAATCATTATATCGAAATGAGGGCTAGGTGTAAATGAGATGCTTTCCTGTTATTCTGAATCTTATACAGTTTACTTGACTGACAGTTTACTTACTTGATTGTTGTAAGAATAACTGGCTGCTGCGTCGCGGGTTAAGGTTTTAATTCTAAGATTCCAAGGAACAATATTTGTGTATCATAAATTATTGGTTCTCGGGCCTGTGTGTGTTGAAAGTATGTCCCGTCTTTCTGAAACGATATCTAAATCTTTCTCCGCATCTTAATGCATGTGTATTTATCGAAATAGCGAAGGAAATTATGTAAGTCTGCGGAAAGTCGCCATCAAAAAACACGATACCTATAGAGGTAGGTTAGGTTTCGAACCATGCTTTATGGCAATCTGTGGGATGGCCTATATTCAACGGTCGATTATTGATGGTCTGTAATGATGATAACAATTGTGTTACATTAATTTATCTCAAAAGCCAATTTTAACTTTTTAATTTCAAAAAAGTAAAAGGCTTTTACTTTACACAGACATTATATTGAAAATATATAATATGGAACTCTGTACTTATGAGAAAATAATATTTGAAACTTACATACGACGAGTTTATGACATTGCTGTAAACACGAAATGGTTAAATTGGATAATAAAGTAATATAATGGGGCTATGCAAGTATGTCTTCTTTATGAAATAATCCTTTTTACTAACATTTTCACGACGTGTGTACTAAATAGCAGTTTTAATGATAACATTTTAAAATGAAACCATAAAATCGTCAACGGTATATTCATGCCGTTCGTTTGGGTCGACTCGACACGGTAAGGACCATGCCGTCACATAATATCAACTTGAAACAGCATCATATACCTGCTGTGTTTAGTAGGGGATCCGAACACAGATGACGATTCCAACTCAGTCCTCGGGAATGAACGCACGTGCATCTTGAATCTTTATTTAGAATTAATGTAGATGTCATGGGCCGCACTCAACACTTACGGTGGACAGCGTACTAATTAGTCACACCAGCAAACAATTCATAATTATTAAATATAATGTCCTCTTATGATAGCGTAAGAAATTACTTTACAAGTCAAATAAATCGAATAATTTATTTGACTGATAATACAGCACAACCTGGGCGATCAACAGTTATAACCTCACCATACAATAATGTTTATATATTTTTGTTTGTTTCAAAAAGGATACCACCAGTGCTATTAACATAACTATTTTGACAGTGGTAAAATTACAATGCAGTTTGTTTCTAGCTGCAGGATGAATGGATAGGACCACACCCTCACAGAATACCAGCGTAAAATAGCAGTAGAATGCTACTGTATTTCGTCTGGTGAGTGTAGAGATCCGGAGACCTTTATTACTGGTGACGAGGCATTTTATCTCAAGGGTAACAACGCATCTGCATTATGATTCCATATCAAGGATGAATGAAGATGCCACAGGCCGCAGGAATCACTTGACATCAGGTAAACTGGGAGCTCGTTTGTTACACTCAATGTAATTAAAAAACAAACATCCCCGTTAACCACTCAAACTAAGCTTGAAATGCTTGTGCTAACAGATGGTTCACGAGAAAAGCTGAATGGCAGATTTGAACCTACGACCTTAAGTTTCACTCACCGTACCCTAAACCATTAGGCTATTGACGAAAAAAATTAAACTAACTTCTAGCATGAGAAATAATCTTGAATCTACTGATGTCGAATATTAAAAGTAAAGGTGGCATTCGGAATCTGTGTTTCACAGATGAGGGAGTATCTTAGTTGCACAATACAATAATCAATTATAAAATAAGAGGAGATAATTGAAGTCGATTTAATCGTATTTTATTGTCCTATTATAAAGGACAACCTTTGCATCTTTTACTTCTTCTCATCTATATATCAGCTGTTCTGGAATCCTTCTAATCCGAAATATAAACGAATTTATAACACCGACAAGCGATATAACCTTAAATCGAGCTCATTCTAAACTGCTTATGTAAATTCGCACATTAAAGTGTGATATTATAGAAGTGGTTATCTTGAAGTGCAAGTGAAGCTACAATATGTGCTAGACTCACTTATCTCGTTGTACTAAAATTTTATCTTCTTAGAGGCAAGTTGGTGATATCGTCAAGGCAAATAGCAAACTGTCAGATATAGCTGCTGGGGTTATCGGTTTTATTATGAACGACATTTGATGAAAAACCCAGTCAACCAATATATTAAAAGATATTATGTCTATATAATTTGTCTGACTTATATAATAGGTCCGGTCCACAAACGTAAATTTTAAATAATTCTAATATAGCGCAAAATTTGGCATAATGGTCGAATACCTTCCTACATTTAGAATGGTTTCATTTGTAAGAAGCGGTTGTTTTTATTTATTATTTAATCTTTATTTATGTTAAATATGTCAGAACACATACCTTAGCTTCTGAACTAGAAAAACCTGTATGACAAGATGCAGTCAATTTGGTATTGTCATTAAAAAAAGGAACTTGCAGAAGAAAATTTATAATTAGATAAATATTAGGTAATTTACATTATATTATTTAATAATTTATGTATATATGAATATATATATATATATATATATATATATATATATATATATATATATATATATATATATATATATATAAATATCCTACATATACGAGCACTAGATGAAGTGACATCCTATGCAAGTCTGCGCGGAGCCCTTACTTAGTTTATGTGATATACTTTTGACTATTAATATTTTGTATCCAAATGTTTCTTTTCACAATGCAAAAATAAACGTGGTCAATTGTAAAGTTATTCATATCGTCGCTTTTGGTACCTTCACTAAAAATATCAATGCAGCATGAAAACGCTGTCAGCTGCGGGATTAACTGTGAAAATTTGTTATTATCTCTAAAAACGTGGAGTTTGTCCGCTCAACGAGCCTCGGTGGACTCGTAACGAGTAGAGCTGCAATATTGTGGCCGACGTTATAATACAGGTTTTACGGGTCAATTAGCTTTTAAAGTTTTCAAAAAATGTAAACAGTCACCACCATACTACGGGTAGGTGAGGAATCATTGGTCGCAACTAATTTCATATTTAACAGTTTGGTGGCTACAAGTTAGTGACTGCAATATGAATGGGTCAGCTCCGACGCCCGAGGAAAGACGCCCTCACGGAATACTAGCGTGTAATTAGAGAATAACTCTGCAGTGTTTCGTTTAGTGAGTGCAGAGATATGGTGACCCAATAACAGGTACACGAGCTATTCACGCCAATTCTGAGGTACGACAACGCTAGTGCATTCTGAAACTTTGTCGATGGATGTAAGCGACATAGGCTTCATCACTTACCATCGGATGTTGTGAATAATACCTACTAGGTCGCCACTTATATTGTATAACAAAGTTTATAAAGCAACTGAACAAGAATTCTAAACTTAACCCCGACATAGTCAAACGGTAATGGCTTTCAACGGATATTTAAGAAGCGTGCCGCCACACCCATTAAAAATCATCACAAGAAAACAGTTGAGGTCCGCTATAGTTCTATTTCGAACTGAAGTTACAAACAGATGGATCATTCTAACCGAAAGAAAGCCTCCTTTTATTTATGTATAACATTCTAGTAACTCCTTGTATTCCTTTATTATTTCTACATTTCTTTCGACACATAAGGAACGAGATGAGGAAGGGATAGTTTATTATACAATTCAACTGTACGACTGTTTATTCGCCACAAATCTTAATATAATATTAAAAACAAATCTTAACCTTATATCATAAGTATGTGTATGGTACATTATCCTGTTAACACTTTATTTTAACTTTTTATTTCGATGTTATACGATGTCTCGCCTGGACAGTCTAGCCAGAATTAGCTAGTACCCCTGTTTATATTCCTTACCCGGGTATTATGCTATTTTGGAGTGTTGCCAGCTCCGATGGTACACTGCTGATACAGATAATAATGATAAAATCAGTTTTACTTTAACGTACACAAAGAAAAAAATATTTAGATGTACATCTCATAACAATGTGTTTTTAAAATCGTTTATTTTTATTACGGCATAGTTTTTTTATATATTCATTCGTACACATTCCTACTACTATCATATGCTACTGAATAATTTAATCATGATAATAGATACTTTATATTAAGCATACTATAACAAACACTTTTGTGTGACACGTTGATGTGTATCAACTTCTAAACTAAAAATATAATCTGTATCTGAGGAATGATTGCGCACTCCTTGTTTTTTTTTAAAATAAATCTAAAAAAACAGTTATGAACAATGATTTTTAAATAATATAAATATTTAAACGAAAGTTACATGTAATTATGTTCTTGCGAGTTTGTCAATCAGTGTATAAGTGTCGGAGGATATGCTTGCCTAAGTAAATATGGTCAATCGTGTAAAATTCTCTTATAGTGTTAGGTCATTAGTAAATCAAAAAATACTAGAAGCGATTAATATGTCAGTATATATAGAAACAAATTATGTTATTATTTACATATTACATACATATATACATGTATACATATTACAAATTATTTTATATGTATACATGAATAATTAATGACAACACAAGAGACAAGAGAACGTTGTTTTAGCGAGGATAAATAAAGAAAATGATTATCTAATATGCTCCAATTTTATTGCATAAAAGAAAAAAAAAATTCGGAAATAAAGAACACTGGATTAAGACTACTTATTTATTACAACATATTCAGTCTAATAAGGCAAGATATAAAATAAAATGTTAACTTTGTCAATTTCTAAATATAATGGGGAGAGATGAGTTGTTGTATTTGAGGATATGTTCGGATTAATTCCTGTTGCTGAGTTTACACATCGTACATCACGACAGAATTCAAAAATTTCATCCTCATCATCGCGATGATTGGCAAACCACCACTGTGCGCTTCACGAGAAATTTCCTGCCGCGCACAACTGCTCTGTGGAATCTACTATCGCCAGCGGTGTTTCCGAACCGATACGACTTAGGGTCCTTCAAGGAAAGAGCCTACACCTACCTTAAAGGCCGGCAACGCATTTGCAACTGGACTGGTGTTGCGGATGTTCATGGGCAGCGGTGATCAATTACCATCGAGTGGGCCGCATGCTCGTTTACCACCTATTAAAAATACAAGCCACCCACAAATGTATTGACTTTGAACAATAAGTTTTAAGAACATCCATTCATTAGATAATCGAAGTAATTCAATTAAGAATTTAATTTTAGGGAACGGCTACAAATTCCATCACCAACAAAGATTCAAGGCAAACGTGCGCTGTCAACCCTACGGGCTGAGATGCGATGCCTCGTTACCTGTAATTGGGTTTCGGGATAAATACCCTACATATATATATATATATATATATATATATATATATATATATATATATATATATAGTAATAAAACGTTTGGATTAAATCGAACGATTGGAATCCGATTTTCAACAGTATGTTATCTCTAAATACGTTACTGTTCAAAAAAAAATTTTTCCTAAAGGTCAACGGTGGACTGACACGATTTGATAGTATTATAATAATGAACTATATAATTTATGTTTGCGATTATTGACGAAACTATCGGTATGTTTGATAAGATTTGTACTAGTTCTCGACTTTTAACACTATTTCTTTTTTAATTTTTTTTATTAGCAATTCCACTCCGTACGGAATCCTCAGGTGTCCGCTGCGAACGCCGTAAAACCAAGTAGAAATAAAATTACCATTACCCTGTATAGAACATCAAATTTTAACGACCAATAAGTAAACAGTGGCAGTGCCACACTGGCGCTAGTTTCTAGCTATAAGAAATGGGTCTGCATGATCGGGAAAGCAGCTTTATGCTCTTGTTGTTTCGTGTAGGGGTAAATGGAAACTCACTGACAGTAAACGGGCATTTCATCTCAGTCCGGATAATATTAGACCTGTAAGAAACAGGGTCCAAACGTTTGGCGGGTTTTAGTGTGCAATTTAATGCAGTGAATAAATTATAAAGAATGGAAAAATATTTTTACCCTATGCAAATGAAGTGCCTCCAAATGAATGTTTTACCCTCATTTAGCGATGCCGTATATTAAGTTTATTTTTATTAAATAAAATATAAAGTAAAATATCAAACCTTCAAATTTTATTTAAAATAGGTCGACTTTAAAATACTTGAACAAACTTTCAATATAATTATATTTAACTTTCCAGACGACAATAACATGTACTATATGATTTTATTATTAATTCTTGTTAGTAATGTAATAACATTGTAAGTTTAAGTAAATTCTGTAGCACAGTTCGTTCTTTACTTTACCGCATATTTTAGTTTAGTTTAATATTAGATCTATTTATATAAATCTATAGATTAAATAAAAATATTATTATTAATTTATTTATTTACTCTTTATTGCATTACCATTACCTTAACAAAATCAAAATACGCGAACTTCATGCCAAAGGCATGCTGTAGCAATTATATATATATTTTTTTTTTTGCAAAACCATAGAAATGGCGTGTTGATATATCTCTCCTCGATATTCCTTTTCTCCCTGTCGGAATCTGAAAAATACCATAAACTTCATCTTCTTTATTCTAGCAAAACATTAGGTATCAATTACAAGAACATTAATAAAGAGCATGGCTGTTTTAACCTACTCTTTAGGCATGCTAGTGTGGTCTCAAACAAAACTGGACAGAAAAGTTCTTTGCATTCTTACAGCGTAACGCTGATGTCTCCACGTTCATTATTATTGGGATATTCATTTCATCATAGCCTAATCGATCAATATAATATTATACAATATAATAAAATAAAGTATAAATAAAGTCGAGGGTCGAGGAGACAGGGTGACATACTGGCGAGTGATACAATCTGTATGGAGGAGCACCGCCTTCTGCATTTGAGCTGTTCATCACGAAGTCTCCTCTCAGTTGTCTCAAGATTGTTTTGAGAGTTTAGTCGGAATTGATCCGTTTCCAGACACGACTATAATTTTTTATAATAACAATAATAAATTCCATTGGTATACCACTCTAAACGACGGTCACTTCTTGTTCCAGATACATTCAGCTTATTAATATTATTTTACATTTTTCTTTAAGCTTAGAGCACAAGCTTTAAAGTTGGCCAGTTTTCAGACATTCAGACATTTCGATTCTCTACGACTCATCCCTTTGTTGTCTACAAGCATCCGCCGGTGTTCGGTGTAGAGCATTGTAGAGCAGACGAGAGCCACCCCTGGAGAGCGACACTCGTCTCATCTTGCAGCTGAATATTGAATGAGCATAACAGAAGTCGTTACAAGTGTTTGTGAATATACATGTATACGCAATCCTAAGTACCATACATGGTTTGCAGTATCATTATATTTTAATGGGAAGCTTGTGAGTGTTATATTTGAAATAATTTAAATTTTCGGTCGAAACTTTTATTTATTTATTTTGAAAACACACCAACACCGTACACATTACACATTTCAGAGGTTGAATCTTTATATGATTACATTCTAAAATGTACACCAATGACAGGTGTGTACAGAACTTGTTGTTGAAGTACATATGTACATATACATTGTTATAGATAACTGAAATAAAAAAAACTAAGGGTGACAATGAGTATGTATATAATAAAAATAGGAACGTTCCAATTAAACAAAACAACAGTAGCAGGTCCACGATACAGACGACCGAGAAAGGTGCGCTCGCACACTTCCAGTGTGAAATAGAAGCATAACGCTGCTCTGTATAGACCAGATGACAGGTATTCCATTCCATCCCCAGGGTTGACAACGCATCTTAAATCTTTGTTGAGGATGAAAGTAGGTTTCATGCTTTTTAGGGTTACTTAGGGTTAACTGAGTGCTCATATGTCAGCCCTAATATATTGTTAATAAAAATGCCAATTGATATAGAAGTGTTTTAGACTCATTAACTGTCAATTCTGTTATATTTTTCCTTACTATCTAATTCAAATGTTATTTATTTTAGTATACTCTCATTCACTCTTATTCATTCTTATTATTGCTTAATTTCAACGCCACTGTTAATGTATTATAAAGTTACGTGACATTGTCTAATAGAAATTGGTAAAATTGAGAATGGCCGTGACATGCGTTCATTCCATTTATTTCATACTAATCACTTTTGAGCATGCATATTTTTTTTTTATATACATATATTATAGCTAAAATTGAATTGCAATGAGATTACGAAATGAAATAAATAACAATTAGATTAATTTAATTATTACTTACCGAGCCCCTTACTTACCGAGTGTATATATTGTATGACGGATGCTGTCGTTGTATTTGTAGTGATAAACAATGTAAACAACTTAAATGTAATTTTATATATTAAACAATAACGTAGTTTACACGGACAAATGCACAAATATACGATTGAATTTTTAGTGACGGGACCGACGGCTTGTAGGCGTACGTAAGAGATTTTAAATGTAAAAAAGGAATAAGATTTTAAAATGTAGTTATTTTGAATACCGTACATTTTCTGTTAGCGTAATAATAGTACAGTAACGGGTTTTGTATGTAAAAAACGAGTAAATACAGCAAAATCTCTTAAATTGAAAATAATAAAAAGGACAATACGTTGACATCTAAATAACCAACACCCATATTGTAGATGACGGCGCTCTTCAATATGATAGTGTAGGTTACGTATTCGAATAATTAATTTTACAAAACATTAACGGAAAAAAGAGTTTAATAGAAGGACAGGACATAGTAGCCTGACCCCAGTTAGAAATGGGAGTAAAGATAATGACGAAGAGTTACAATATGATTTAAAATTATACAGTCTATTAAGTAAATTTAAAGCTCTTTCATCAACCCGATGGGTAGCAATCCACCACTAAACACTTTGCACAAAATTTTCTATCACACACGACTCCTCTATGAAAACCTTCAAGAAAAGAGCCTACACTTTTCTTAAAGGCCCACAGCACATCTGCGATACCTCTTTGATTCACGTTTATGGGCAGTGATGATCACTTACCATCAGATATAAGTAAATTTAGAATTATATAATAATATCTAGAACCGGTTACTTTGTATCTTAATTACTTGTGTAATTTATTTTGATAGTGTGTAATTTACTTAGGCATGTGGTTTACGTAGCGTAATGTAATGTTTTAATGTGTAGGGAAAAAATAATCAATAAAAAAATATTTACAAATAATAAAATTAGCTCAATATTCGGTCGCATACTTTGATATTTCATAATACGTTATCCAGTTTTATCCTCGGTGAAGCCATGAGACTAAAACCAGGAACCCTAAGAAAAAAAAAATTATGTACATTAAAATCCGCGGAACCGCATAAATTATTAAAATTAAATTAAGTTACATCTTTTACCTACAATAAGGTGTTTATTAAAAACAAATACAGGTTAAAAATAGTAAACAGACTTTTTTGAATGTGGTTATTGATATACGAAGCTTGGACTGACATTTAGTGTTTGTATAATTTAAATCCGCTAAAAAATAATAAAATATTTACAAATAATAAAATTAGCTCAATATTCGGTCGCATACTTTGATATTTCATAATACGTTATCAGTTTTATCCTCGGTGAAGCCATGAGACTAAAACCAGGAACCCTAAGAAAAAAAATCATATACATTAAAATCCGCGGAACCGCATAAATTATTAAAATTAAATTAAGTTACATCTTTTACCTACAATAAGGTGTTTATTAAAAACAAATATAGGTTAAAAATCGTAAACAGACTTTTTTGAATGTGGTTATTGATATACGAAGCTTGGACTGACATTTAGTGTTTGTATAATTTAAATCCGCTAAAAATAATAAAATTAGCTCAATATTCGGTCGCATACTTTGATATTTCATAATACGTTATCAGTTTTATCCTCGGTGAAGCCATGAGACTAAAACCAGGAACCCTAAGAAAAAAAATCATATACATTAAAATCCGCGGAACCGCATAAATTATTAAAATTAAATTAAGTTACATCTTTTACCTACAATAAGGTGTTTATTAAAACAAATACAGGTTAAAAATAGTAAACAGACTTTTTGAATGTGGTTATTGATATACGAAGCTTGGACTGACATTTAGTGTTTGTATAATTTAAATCCGCTAAAAATAATAAAATTAGCTCAATATTCGGTCGCATACTTTGATATTTCATAATACGTTATCAGTTTTATCCTCGGTGAAGCCATGAGACTAAAACCAGGAACCCTAAGAAAAAAAATCATATACATTAAAATCCGCGGAACCGCATAAATTATTAAAATTAAATTAAGTTACATCTTTTACCTACAATAAGGTGTTTATTAAAACAAATACAGGTTAAAAATAGTAAACAGACTTTTTGAATGTGGTTATTGATATACGAAGCTTGGACTGACATTTAGTGTTTGTATAATTTAAATCCGCTAAAAATAATAAAAGGACAATACGTTGACATCTAAATAACCAACACCTATATTGTAGATGACGGCGCTCTTCAATATGATAGTGTAGGTTACGTATTCGAATAATTAATTTTACAAAACATTAACGGAAAAAAGAGTTTAATAGAAGGACAGGACATAGTAGCCTGACCCCAGTTAGAAATGGGAATAAAGATAATGACGAAGAGTTACAATATGATTTAAAATTATACAGTGTATTAAGTAAATTTAAAGCTCTCTCATCCACCCGATGGGTAGCAATCCACCACTAAACACTTTGCACGAAATTTTCTATCACACACGACTCCTCTATGAAAACCTTCAAGAAAAGAGCCTAAACTTTTCTTAAAGGCCGACAGCACGTCTGCGATACCTCTTCGGTTCACGTTTATGGGCAGTGATGATCACTTACCATCAGATATAAGTAAATTTAGAATTATATAATAATATCTAGAACCGGTTACTTTGTATCTTGATTACTTGTGTAATTTATTTTGATAGTGTGTAATTTACTTAGGCATGTGGTTCACGTAGCGTAATGTAATGTTTTAATGTGTAGGGAAAAATTAATCAATAAAAAAATATTTACAAATAATAAAATTAGCTCGCATACTTTGATATTTCATAATACGTTATCCAGTTTTATCCTCGGTGAAGTCATGAGCCTAAAACCAGGAACCCTAAGAAAAAAAAAATCATATACATTAAAATCCGCGGAACCGCATAAATTATTAAAATTAAATTAAGTTACATCTTTTACCTACAATAAGGTGTTTATTAAAAACAAATATAGGTTAAAAATCGTAAACAGACTTTTTTGAATGTGGTTATTGATATACGAAGCTTGGACTGACATTTAGTGTTTGTATAATTTAAATCCGCTAAAAAATAATAAAATATTTTTATTAGAATTTTAATGTTCGTCTTGCGAGCGCTGTTAATACATATTTAATATGCGCAGGCATAGCTAATATTAAAGATAAAAGGAAAATAGTTTATCTTAAAAATAA
Source organism: Teinopalpus imperialis (assembly GCA_029286865.1). NCBI lineage: Eukaryota > Metazoa > Arthropoda > Insecta > Lepidoptera > Papilionidae > Teinopalpus > Teinopalpus imperialis. Next base: position 15,398,721 of record JAGSMU010000020.1, on the reverse strand, counting down.
AACAATTCTAACGTTTAATTCTAAGTTAATAGATAAAAATGTCTAATAAGAAATAGTACAATTCTCTAAAATGATTTAGCAGTATTCATGTAATTATTTCATTACTTCCCTTACATTTACTTACATTGCCTTGATATAAGAAGCGCGTCAGAACACTTAAAGAGCTGAATTTAAATCTGGGTGTAGCATGAATACGTTGTCTGGACAGAATGTGAACGCTTTCGTCCGCTCTGTGAAGCTATTGGAAAAACTATACTAACAGAACAGCAATAATTTTTTCTTTATGTGAGTAAGTATGACAAGCGGACATATTTCACTAGATGATAAATATTTTCGCCACGGTTTTTTTTAAAGACATACACACAGAACATTCCGGTAAACCACTTCAACTAACCTCAAACGCTTGTGCTCAGAGATGATTCACGATAGTAGTGGAATGGACAAATTCGAACCTGTAACCTTAAATTTCGCAGACCGTACGCTAATGTATTAGGCAATTGACACTTCAAAAGCCGACTCATACATGAAGCAGCATGAAATTAGATCGGGGAATGGCGTCTTAACACTGTTATGTGTTGTATGTACTGTTGCAAGTATGCAGTATTAAGTAAACACACACACACTACTCTCGACGTTCTCTAGCGGTAGAGAAAGGACCATGGGGGTCGTTACCCCCTTGAGTGAATGCCCGGGTAAGGGGGCAGCCTCAAGTTCCGTCGCCTGCAACCCCATTAGGCAGATTATGGATTCTTCAACATACATACCTGGAAATGACCGCGGCTTTACCAGTAAAATAGCATTATAACGGTGCTGTGTTTCGTTTGACGAGTGTTGGGATCCGAGGACCCAATTACAGGTAACAAGGCATAACCTCTCAGTCCTCGGGAGTGATCTTTGTTCAGGATGTGGGCCACAGTAATCACTTGTCACCGTTTAGCACTGTTACGAACGCGTATAATAAATACGTAATATTTATAGATAAAAAGAACATTTAATCGAACACTTCTTTTTGCTATCTTCACTTTTATAACAAAAACTATTATAAAACGTTAATTGTTAAATTTATTAACATTGCAAAAAAAGGTATAATATGTCGCAACGGAATTTTTTCTCATATCCCGAAAAAGCTACTCAATGTTTCCCCAAGGAGACGTATTTTACTAAAGCTAAATTCTTGGCTTATTTACGGCTAATGCTCTAAAATTCTTACAAATAGTTTCAAAAGAGATTTTAATGATCAGGTGATGTTAGGTAGTGACACTTTTTTAATTGACAAAATTGTAAAAACGAGTTATCTATCTACTAGAGTGTAAGTGAAGATATCGACATTTTAATAGTTACAACATTGGACTTACAATTTAACGGTAATGGATCCAAATCCTTCGGTGCTAATGAGACTTAAAAAGCTTTAATAAATATAAGTAAAGCTCAAATAAACACTGCAATAGAGAACTTTCTCCGTTTTTAAAGTCAGCTGTTAGAGTACATACAGATTATCTGCGTTGTAAAACATATTCAAATATTAATTTCTTTAAGCCCTTAATTTATTGATTTAATCAACAACAAACAATAGAATAAAAAAAGTAAATTTATTTATACAGATACAGATGTCAAAGTCACAATATGCGTAAATAAGCCTACTTGCTACCATAAAGAGCTCTGAATATTCGAACGGCGCCTAGCATATTCATAGATCAATAAAACTTGGAAAGAAAATATGACTACGTGAATAAAAAGCGTGCGGGACTATAAATGGTTCGCGGTAAAGCCACGTTTACAGTGAGAGTGTGTGGTTCTGAAACCGGCGGAGGCGAGTGGAGAACATAGAGGCGCATTAAATATGGTTTTATGGAAGTTAGTGGTAAGCGAGTGCGAAGTACAGACGACGAATACATTCACTTAGACTGTGTGTGGTTCTGAAACCAGCGGAAGTGAAGAGCAAAGAGCCGCGAGACGTTGCATTGACTATAGTTTTATGGGAGTTAGTGGTAAGCGAATACGCAGTACACCTGATGGTAAGTGATCACTTAGAGAGTGTGTGGTTCTGAAATCAGCGTGAGCGTAGGACATGAGCTGCTTGCGAGGCGTTGCAATTATTATGGTTTTATGGAAGTTCGTGGCAAGTGCGTACGTACTCACTTCACCAGAAGGTAAGTGATCACTTAGCGTATTACATTAATATATGTATATATATATATAGCGCAATAATCATCACTGTGAAATCTGTGCTGTACTATATTTTCTAATCTTAATTTGTGAGAGAATTCAATAAACATTATTATTATTAATTTAAATTAGGCATCAAGATGCCGATGCATGTTAACCCTGGAGACGGAACAATTTAATTTAAAACTTACATCTTGTGGGCGTTTAAAGAGGCACTCAAAGGTCCTCTTTCATTCAATATTTATATAATAGTGTATTCTAGGACTATCTTATTATATATTAAGGACGACAATATTTCACCAGATGAGAGTTAGTGGCCCATAACATCTACATTCATCCTTGACAAGGAATCATAATGCAAATAAATTGTCACTTGAGGACTGAGATGGAATGCCTCGTCACCAGTAATAAAGATCCCTAACCTCACCAGGGGAAAATAGCAGCATTATGCTTCTATTATACTAGATTTCTGTGAGGGCGTTGACCTACCCGGTTCGAGCTGACCCATTCATTATGTAGCCAGGAACAAAATGCAGCGTAGCTGTACCGCTCTAACTTTTATATATTAAGAAAGACAAAGGAGCAAACAATCCACGTGATGCCAGAGGCCCATTATGTCTTGAATCTTTGTAGACGATAGGTGTATCGTCAACAAAGGTTCAAGATGCAGATGTTTCTTCAACCCTGAGGACTGAAATGGAATGCCTCGTTACACGTAATTGTGTCCTCGGATGCCTACACTCATCACACGAAACACAGCAGCCTCATGCTGTTATTACCTGCTGGTATTCTGTGATTAATCATAACGAGATGGTCTACCTAAGTCAAAGTTCATCTGCATTTTGATTCTAAATATAGGAGGATATACATACATATATATCATAGTCTGCAGAGTGTGACGCAACCGTAAACGCCACGATATAATTGTAATCAGTATATATTATAATTATTTGTATATCTGATCAGTTAAATAACATACAAAAACACCACAGACTTTAATTATAAATTATGAAAATATGAGTGTTACTTAAACGGTTTCGTACTCAATATCTTGTGTACATAAACATATAATATTAACAAGTATCAGGTGTTTGTTTGATATTGTATATAAAAAAAGCTCTCAACGTAAACATCGCACGTTGACACCCTTAACAAGGCGGAGAGACGTTCAGGAGAATCTCATTTCCCGTCTCTTCCCGCAAAATCCTTTAAATAAACCCTTAAATAACAGGAGAATGTTTTTGTTATATCAAACTTATAATAAACGAAACGCAAGACAAAAGTTATGAATGAACTTTATATTATTATGTTGTTATAAAAATTTAGGTTGGTATAAATAAATATATCACCGGTCTTGTGACGTATATGTACCTAAGTATTTTTTTTAATAAACTTGCTCTTCTCTCTCAGAATACCATCGTGAAATAGCCGTATAATGCTGCTGTGTTTCATATGGAGAGTACAGTACCGGGGGACCCTATTATAGGTTAATCATGTATACCATCCCAATCCTCAGTGATGACAACCTTGAATCTATGTCGAGGATCGATGTATTTGTCACTTATAATTTACCATCCGGTGAAATGTTCACCCTAAATACTACAAAAAAAACCAAATTTAAAATAAGACAAACATATGTACACACATGTTCTTTAATTTATATAAAATGTACTATTGTACTATTATACTAATAGCTAGTAACTAATACTATTAATCTACTATACTAACCTAACCTTCACAGTATGAGCGGAGAGGAAAGTATTTGGCAGTGACAGAAAAGTACACGAAAAATAAAGTATCTATAAATAATATATTTGGGTAAACAAAACAAAATAACATCAAGTGTCAAGTTTATTTCGTTCATAGCGGGTAATAAATGGTACGTACTGTTACAAGAGTAAATAAATTAGTTACTATTGACAGTTTGACAGCAGCACGTGGAGGAAAACGTAAAACGGGAAAGAAGTAATCTAACAAGAACAATAAAACAGTCACCACTAATGGGTGAAGAATGCTAATGTATGAAAACTGAGATGGAATATTTAAATCCAAATTTACATAAAACATAAATATAACTCCAAAATAAAGAACTTTTGAACTTTCCAAATAAAAGAAATTGATAAAGGGGTAGCCTAAAGTTTCAGGGTAGGGTTCACGAAACGTAAAGTCACCGAATCCGCCAATCCTACGTCAAACTAACGTCGTGAACCATCTAGCACAAGCACTTAAGCTTAGTTGGATGAGTTAACCAAAGTGTTAGTAATATTAATAGCATCACTAACATTCTTTTTATAAAAAAAGAGTTCAGTTTGAAAAATACTTGAACTTATTTCATACAAAACGTCAATTTCATAGCTAAAGACCTATTATACTATTTGTATAGAATAGGGTTGATGCACTCTGCTCCTCTGTGTATTCTGACATAGCCCTTCTATGTCAGAATTCTTAGTGTATACGGTCGCATTAGAATTAAGTTCAGTTCAACTCCAGACTAAGTCTAAATAACACATTCAAAATCCCTTCTAATTCGTGTAATTGATTACGTTAATTAAAATATACATATTCTAGTTCCATAAAGTGTTTATTTTTAAATAGGGCCACACCTAGAGGCTGGGACATTGCACTACTATCGCTAATTTAATGACTATTTTGATAAAATGTATTAATTGTATGACTGATATTGAGGTTTATTGTATTTAAAATGTATTTTTCGCTTCAAGTATAAGCATATGCCTTTAGCAAACACAGACCAATGCGTGGAGTGAAGTTGGTATTGGAAAAAAAAGGTGTTATATTCCTACTAACACTGTAATGTGTCACAGCTTCGTTCGCCCGTGTGACATAGTAGTAAGAGTACCTAACAGCCATGTTGCTGTGTTTCGATTCCCAGTCGAGGATATTACCACGTTAGTACCACTCATGATTTTGTTTCTAGCTGCAGGATGAAAAGGGTCAGCTCGACCAGCTGGTATCCTGTGAGGGCGTGGTCCTAACCACGCCCTCACAGGATACCAGCGTTAAATAGCAGTATAATACCTCTGTGTTTCGTCTAGTGCGTGTAGGGATCCGGAGAACTGTGTTACTGGTGACGAGGCATTCCATCTCAGTCCTCAAGGGTGACAACGCATCTTCATTATGATTCCTTGTCAAGGATGAATGTAGATGTCATGGGCAGCAGGAACCACTTACGACCGGGTGAACTGTGAGCTCGTTTGATACTCTCAATGTAATAAAAAAAAAGTTGTAATACTCGGTATGTCCGATCTTATTGCATATGCTTTACATCGGAATAGGCAAGAGGGCGACGAATGAATTAATTCCCGTGTGTTTGCGCAAATCCTTGCGGAACTGTAATATCCTGCGCAGTTGACATCGTTTGGTAATAACCACAAAACATCGCTGTAGTCTAAATTGACCGCGGCCATCATTGAAACAACATTTAAGTTGCGTCAACAAAAATACGTCAGTATCATTCATCATAGATTTTCGCACACCGTGAAATTGTCTTTCTATACAATCAGATTTCTCGGTTTGGCATTCATCCTAAATTTTTCAAGTACTGCACATACTTAATAGTAATTTGGAAGCGCGCCAACTTCGCTGACATTCTCCCAGGGAAAGTTATTGCGTTTACCGGCGGCCTGCAATCGTCGTGCTAATGCTCGATAAGATCATTGAACTCTCCTTTTTTTTAAAATAAACACAGTATTTTGCTAATTTATCCCACTCCACAGATGCTATTTTCAACATTCAGCTTAATACCATATATACATATATATATATATATAAATACATATATAGATATATTATTTATATATATATATATATATATATATATTATATATACATAATATATATATTATATATGTATGCAGTATATACAGGGTCACAGGAAGCGTGTCCGGTACGCTCTTTGCGCTGTTGTAGCGTCGCCGTTAGTTGCAAAATCCGTAAACGAACATAATGGCTGCGTATACTTTATTACTGGACATTACATTGTAAGGAAGGTCAACGATGAAAAACAATAGATCAATATATAATAATAGAATGCAACGATAGATCGATATGTACTCAAAAGATGGTTGAAACTAACTGACCCAGGCAACGGAAAGTTCGACAGGCCCTTAAACCGTACTTTTTTGACAGGACTGAAAATTGGCCTGGTAGTTTGAATAGCTAATGAACTAAGAAAGTTAATTCGGTAATTGGTAAGCAATTATTTATACAGTTTATTTTATCTATATTTTATTTTTCGTATTATATGTTTTTCGTTTTATTATGCGTATTTTTGTAGCCTTAACTTCAAAACAGCCACGTATTCTAACTTACTATGGATTTGAATGTCTGGTCGTATGTCGTTTTTAATAAAGCGTTATTTCATCTTAGTTAATGTTGACAACGTACCGACATTATTATTTCAGATCGAAGACGAATGTGGGTGTCTCATGACACCCTAGAATCACTTACTATTAGGTAACCGTTGTGCTTGTTTATCAAACCCTATAAAATAAAAACAAAATACAAAACCACAAATACCAACTTAGGGGGAGTGCTATACTCTGTTCTTGTTAGCTCGTATTTATGTAAACAAACCATAAAATATTTTTCAATTTTGGACGGAATAAATTGACGGATACAAGACATATACAAATGATTTTTTATTACATTGAGAGTATAACAAATGAGACCTGATGATAATTGATTCCTGCGGCCCATGACATCTACATTCATCCTTGACAAGGAATCATAATGCAGATGCGATGTTACACTTGAGGACTAGATACCTGCAATCATCAGACGAAACAGCAACATTATGCCGCTATTTTACGCTGGTGTTCTGTGGGGGCGTGGTCCTACCCTGGTCGAGCTGACCCATTCATTCTGCAGCTAGAAACAAACTGCAGTGTAGCTGTATTACTGTCAAAATGTATGTAATGAGTAAAAACTATCGTAGATATGAGATTTTTATATTATATATAATTATAGATTTTTTATGTAGCTGTAAATTATATTAGATTTTTTTATAATATTTGGGTTGACAAATCAGTATACGGTTCAATTAGTAGTAGTGTTCCACAAGCATCACTTACTATTAGGTGATTTATACATCATAAGATCAACAAAGATTCAAAGATCATAAAAGCGTCCTCAAAGAAGATGCAACTACCCCACGTATTTTTTTTAGGTATGTGATTGATGTACATTACAAACTATAGTTAAAGTTATACTCATCGTATATTTCGCCGACCACTTTAGAAAGATACCCATAAAGTGAATACCTGATGCGGAAAGCCCCTTTATATCTGTTAAAGTAAATTACTTTACACTAAGCCCACCTTCTCGTATACCTTTACCTTTGAGAAGTCAGACTATTAATATTAATACTCAACAATTCCCTTTAGGGTTTCTACTGCATAATTATTTGAAATTAAACTAAGAATTGCTCTATTATTTATTAAAATTTACAAATATATTGCTACGATCGGATGTAATTTCAGATTTTCAGCAATTTTTTTTTTATTACATTGAGTGTAACAAACGAGTATACATTTCATCTGATGTTAAGTGGTCCTGTGGCCCATGACATCTACATTCATCCTTGACAAGGAGTCATAGTACAGATGCGTTGTTACCCTTGAGGACTGAGATGGAATGCCTCGTCACCAGTGAATAATAGCAGCATTATGCTGCTATTTTACGCCGGTATTTTGTGAACGCCCTCACGGTCCTCCCTGGTCGAACTGACCCATACATTCTGCAGCTAGAAACAAACTGCAGTGTAGGTCTACCACAAACTTAAACTTTGCATTTATCTTTTATCCTCACATCGTAATATATTACTACAAAACAAGATATAGAATGAATAATATAATATATATGATTGTTACTTCTTTTAGGACTAGGCTCGAGGTATTCCAGACAGGTCTCAGGGGTGACAACGCCAATGCATCTTAAATCAATATTTATTGAGAATGAATGGATGCATACGTCGTGGGCCGCGCTTAATCACTTACCACGTGCACGTCTCTTATTATACAAAATAAATAAATAATTAAAACTAAATATCTTGACGCATCAATAGCCTATTGATTTAGGGTACGCTCTGCGAAACTTAAAGTCGTAGGTTCGAATCCACAATTAGACTATTGCCATGAACCATCTCCTAGCACAAGCATTCTCAGCTTAGTTGTAGTGGTTAACCGGAATATTAGTCATATTAATAGCATTGCTAATAATAATAAAAAAGTAAGTTAAGAAATAAAAATTTAATTAATCAGACAACTGTGAAACTAGTAAACGTGCGTTTTACAAAAATATGAAAAATATAAAAAAAACATTCTTCCAAATTAGTTTGTATCGAACTTAATGCACAAATATTTTATTGCTTGACGTACTTGGACGTCAATCAATCGTATGATTCAAGCAACGCATCAATACAAACACGGAGAAAATAATTTTTTAACCCTTTACTAATATAATGATTTTAGAAGTAATATATATACACGGTGCACCGGCGTTTACTACGGTCATCGTTTGAAACTCGCCTGTTGCAAAAGAAAATAGGTAACAGAGTACACGGGTGGTGCCTATCACTCGCCAGGTGTCGCAACTTGCTTGTCTGCATAATGAATTCTGGCCAGCTCATTATATGCGAACATTTACTGTCTTGAACCCATGAACTTGTTTTAATTACGTTTTGTTTTATGAAATGTAGGGTGACACAATTCACCTGATGATAAATAACCCTTCGCCAACCTACGACTACATGTCTGTATATCCTTATAAAGCTTTACTAAGAGAATTAACCATTTCATAGACACTTAAATATAATCATCAATATCATTTCAAATGCATACCCCCATATATGCACGGACTTCCACCAGTCAATGTAATGGATGGTGTAATCGTTACCTGGAACAAGATAATACAAGTTTAATTAGGTCACCGAGTTGAGTAAAACATGTGTACAATTTATTTTTATTAATTTTATATTTAATTTTGATGTTCAACATAATAAATATAGCTCTAATAGTTTATACGTGGCGAGTGGTCGAAGGTGGCTTTGAAAATTAAATTATAGAAAAAAAAATTGCCGTCATGTTATTACAAAATCTTATATCCTATTCGCCAATGTCGTCTACTTATTACCATAATCTACGGATATATTACTGTGCACAAAGTATTTCACTCGTCATCTCCTTCCCAAGTACGATGTAATGAATACAATAATATCGGAGGACGGTTCAAATGCAGTGTCAAGGAGACGGAACGTACACACAACATATCCAAACCAGAAAAACAAACAATTTATACTACATAGTTCCTCGTCTGGGAATCGAACCGAGGACCCACGATGCAGGAGACAGGGACTCTAACCACTATGCCACGCGGGTTTGAAGGGGATATATTTTACGAATCTTACAGGACCGCGCAGGTTTAATTCGATTCCTAAATGAGATATAGCACCCTAACTACCTGGTTAGCCTATTGCTTTAGGTGCAACTATTTATTGAATTTTGTCCGTAAATAAATACTAGAATGGAAACGTCGTTGTAACAATTTAGTTTCCATACGACTCCATTTTTTATAGCTGATGGCCACTTTTAGACCGAGCGCTTTTACACCTTCAACAGGTTGAAAGGTGGCCGAGCGCTTAGGACACTCAGCCGAGACGATTAATTTATGGGTAACAAGCACAAAGGTTCCCTAGAGGGAGCCTCAGCTTGGTCCGTTACGCAGCGTTACTCCAATGCTACGTCATCAGTTAACAGTTAACTAATCATGTGAAACTCGCAATGTAATATGCTTCCCTGATGGAGCCAACACATACACGCTGCAATTAGAATCAGGCTGCCTAAACATTATTCTAAAAATATTTTTCTCCGTGAAAGTTGACTGTTCACGCCTCTCCACTTTATCGAACCATTCCAGCGTGTCACTTGTTACTCCGACCCGAATATTAGATAAGCATAACAGAACCACAAAAACAACTTTACAATAATATAATACACATATTTCCACATTCACCTGAACCAAATATTGTTCGCCACATTAATGGATACGTAGATAATTGACATTTATGTCAAGAAAATATCCAACAATGTTATTTCGATAGAATTATATAAAAGGTAAGAAATGGCGGCAAAAATAATGACACAAATAAATAACTAAACAAGATATTATTTACCAATTGTCGTGTCATGTAATTGACGTATATATTTTTTTATTACAGTCTATTACAAATAAAATATAATATTTATCATGATATCGTAAGGTAGTAGTTGTACCTAGGACCAAATACTACAACATTCCGGTTAACCATATCCAACTAAACTAAAAATGAGATGGTTCAGGATATATATATAATTTCAAATTCGAATTCGATTTCAAAAAAACAAATTTACGTGCGTAACATGGTAGGTTTGAATCTGTCATTCTGCTATAGTTCGTAAGCGAGCATTTTCTGTAATCGGTCGATAACATCAAGGTAGAGCATAGAGCATCCTACCACGAGCAGTCAACCACAGTGCAAGATTTATTTCCTATATCTATCTATACGATAGGTTAAGAGTGGTTTCAGTTATTTTTATTAAATAAACGTCACACGGACATATTACGAGACATGCACATTTTCCCGTGTAGCAATTTACATTAAATATGCACGCCAACGCTCATATAAATCGCATTAGATCGCGTGACGCGACCTCTCGGCTCTTATTTATGCATGTGTGGAAGGTCTTAAAGCTTTTTTCACCGTAACGACTTTTACTCTATGTACCCGTACCATTATTTAATTTAATATTGACTGTGTTTTTTTTATTGCTTATTGATGACATGATTTTTACAGCTTCTCCGGGTTGAAAGGTGCAGCGCTAAGGGCACTCAGCCGAAACCTATATTTATGGGTAACCAGCACAAGGGTTTCTGAGGGTGAGCCTTGACTTGGACCGTTACCCTGCGCGTGGAAGCAACTGACTCGAAACTGTTCGAGAGGATCGTTCTTCGGCTCTGTCAAATGTTTGTGTTTAATGTGCTAAGGACTAACGCTTTACAAACAGCACATACTGCTAGTAAACAATTAGTTACTTTATGCGTTACTAGTAACTGCATCTCACCCCAAAATTGGCCCACTGTTACATTGGATGCCCCGCAGACTGCCACGAAGTAGGTTCGACTAGCATCCATTGATTAAAAGCTTAAGAAAATTGAACGAAACATATGATTTTTTTTAATAAAAAGACTGAACGAAAAATAAATAAAATTGAATCGAATAAATTTACGTAGAAATTTCGAGAAGGCAAAGAAATATGTTCTTCAGTGTGATTCCGTATGTAAAACATTCGTGTTTATACAGGTGAAAGACGTGCGAAACACTTTTTACATCTTTTTCTCTCGTAACTTTTATTATTTTTTCTTTCGCGACAGACAACAATGTTATGATGACAGTATAAAGTGTGAAGAATATTATACAGCAACAAAAAAAAACACAAATCTTCGTATGTTATAAAATGTACTGATAAAGAATACGTAAGACGTTACATTAGACATATTTAGAGTGTCATTTTTACTTTGAGAATTACATTTGTCTGGCTATTTACACGCATATATACAATTTTGTGTGAATATTGATTTGCTTTTTCCTTGTAACGTCATTTTGAAAGTTACGTAAGTGTATAACGATGAATTTAAATAGAGAAAATATTTATTTTGTAGTAATGCTACTACTTGCTGCTGTCACTGATACAATGAACTTTTTTGACGTGAATATGTTTATCTACGTGACGATTTACGTGAAGTCAAGCCAGCGACGACGGTAACCTAAAATGCTGTAGAATCAATTTAATTAGATTAAGACATGTCGACAAATTCGTACATAAAGTAAGGTAGACCTTATGCCAAATGCAAAATATTTTGCACTTAAATTTTCGGAAGGTTAGACGCCGCTGATACTGCATGAGACAAGGAAAACGAATTCGTTTGTGATAAAATGTTACGAAAATATGACGAAGGGCGATCTTTAGCGTACGATATCCTTACAGGGGACGAAAGCTGAGCGTATTGTTATGAAAATTAGGATACAATTTTGGAGGATTTGTTGTCGAAAGTAAAGGAAGAAGATCGGAGCTATTGTAGAAAGGTGGTTATTTATTTATTCATATTGACATCACAAAAAAATCGAAGAAAATAACTACATATTGATATAGTAGTAATAGTCATGCACATCCAGTCCTCCAGTCCATACAGATAGAAGCGTCGCTGGAGTTTCTTGCGCCACTTCTTCTCCAGCGCCCACGCATTCCGAAGTGGTGGTACAGATAGCTAATAATCATAGCGAATTTAAAGAATCCTCTGTCAGAAGCAACTGACCGAGCCGAGGTTCGGCCCTCTCGGGCACCCTCGAGTCAGACGCTTTCGCGAAACAAGGTAACGGTCCAAGCCGAGGCTCCCTCTCGGGTGCCCTTGTGCTGGTTACCTATATATAGAGGTCTCGACTGGGTGCCATTAGCGCTCGGTCACCTCTCAACCCGGTAAAATGTAAAAGCCCTCGGGCTAACAGTGGCCTTCAGCCCGAAAAAAAAAAAAGTCATGCACAACGCGCACTTGTTCAAAAATATCTTTTTGAGAATATACATACAATATAAATAGAAAGGGTAAACGTATTCAAATACAATAAGTTATAAGACATTAGTCAATTAATATATATACATTTCTATTAGTATAGTATTTATAACTATATTAATAGAAATAATATATATGTATATATATATGTATATATATATATATATATATATATATATATATATATATATATATATATATTCATGGACTAATGTGTATAATATGTACTCATAAAATTAAAATAAGGTTTTTCTTCCACCCAAAATGTCTCTGCTCAACCCAAAGGTAGGCTGGTAGAGAATGTCAAAATCATTAGGTCCGCCTTTTTGCACTATGTTTGTTTTACTTGTGCAATTAAAAAAAATAAAAGTATTCCTTCAGAATGCTTAAGGTTGTTCCGGCATTTGAAGACCTGAAAGCAAAAACTAAAGACACATCCCCCATATAGTCTGAACCTTGCATGTCATTCGTTTTTATGACCAATAATTAAGGATACACGTAAATATATAAGGTTCACGGGCGTGGAAGAAGATTTCACTGGATTTCCACAGGCCTATAAAGACGGGTCAAACGTTACTAAATTACAAAAATTGGTGTATTAATGTAAGTGTTTCACTTTATCGTAATCCAGAAACTTTTGGTAAGAACTGAGTTTAGAGTCTCGAGAAAATAAAGAAGTTACTTATTTTTTTATGTTGTATTCACCTGATATTTTCTCTTCATCTGATGGTAAGTGATTTTTGCGGCCCACAGCATCCACTTTCATCCTTTATAAGGAATCATAATGTAGATGTGTTGTCTCTGAGGACTAAGATGGAATTCCTCGTCACCAGACGATACACAGTAACGTTATGCTGCTATTTTGCGTTGTTATACTATGAGAGCATGATCGTTCCCCGATCGAGCCGAATCATTCATGCTGTTTTTCAGATTAAATTTTTTTTATTACACTTGATTACCTACATACTAAACAGACCTAAAAATAAAAAGTTGTGTGGCATTAACATACTTCATAGTCCGAGCCTCGAACCCCAAATCTAAGACATAGAACCCTCCCTGCGACGGTATTCAGCTTTCAGTCGTGGGGTACCACACAGCCTTCATTTCATTTCAATTTTAAAAAAATCCAATTACTATATTGCGGAATTACGAACCGTTCTTCGTTTACAAAACAACAATGCGCAATGTCACAGACATTCAGGTGTAGTGGGAAACAATCGAGGTCACACATGTAAGGCAAAGAAAAGCTTCGCGCAACATCACAGGATGACATATTTTCACACGACAAACTGGCGTTCCATGGAGGATCTCATTTCCCGTTCGTTGAGGCAAAATATTTACAGCAAAACCTTGTTTAATGTGGGAGCTTTGTTCATAACGGAATCTCTCCACAATGGTTTTGAGTAGCGAAAATAAGTCATACTATATATAAAACAAATATGACGCACTGGCAATCAACCTCTGCACCGATAGCTAAGTTTTTATCAACAGCGTAACAGTTTTGGGTAAGGTTTTCGGGTATAATATTAATGTCGTAGATTCTAATCCACCATTCGACTTTTGAGTGAAAAAACTATCTCCTAGCATTTAAATTTATTTGGTATGGTTTAAGGGACGGTAACGTTAATGGCACTGCTACCAAAATCAATAAGTAGTAATAATTAAAAACTTTCAAGTATAATTTCAAGGTCATTACAATGAAAGGTAAATCAGCAGCCTCTTCGTCTGTGATTTACAAAGTACTTCTGACATAGCCTCATTTTCCGAACGAACTTTAATATTCATAAGGTAAATAAAACCTAAATGAAAGGGTGAGCGGTAAACCACGGCGAATAAACGTTAAACATTGAATCTGTTCTGGGACCGTACTTTATGGTCCATATATCTATATACATAATCTAGGTGGAATGACAAACGTTCTCATTAAAGTATTTGTAAAAAGATTATTAGGTTACTGAGGTGCCGGATCGACTGTTTATACTGCGGCAGAAGTACAATGTTTAATTTATTACACCAGTGAGTTAATTAATAAAGGTCTCGACTGAGCACCCAAAGCGCTCAGCCACCTTTCAACCCGGTGAAGCTGTAAAAGCCCTCGGGCTAATAATGGCCATCAGCCAAAAAATAGCAGTGAGTGTATATTATTCAGACGTTCGGAAGTGAGTGAAAACTGAATTATAAATTTCATTACATTACGACATACAGACCAAGCTAAAGAAGCTGTGGGCGAGACTAATCGTATGGCGTAGTGGATCAACCACTGTATCTGTCTTAAAGTGCCACGTAACGTTGGTTACCAGTTAAGGAACAATATTACTATAACATAAACAAATTCATGGTTCCCGAAGCTCAGTGTACGGAATGTACGTCATTTGTCTCTCTGACTCCGCATTCGACCACGGGAAGATAAGAAACTCCTTTCTCAAAGGTCTTCAACGCAATTGCAACTCCCTTGGTGTTTACGGGTGTAAACGTTTGCCCCTTCTACTACAAAAAAAAACATTATAATCATTACACGCACAAAATTTTGTAATTATATTTTATCGGATGTGTAAGCCAACCCCAGAAAGCGTATACACAATGTATCCAAAAAACCATCCTTTACGTTTCCTCATTGATGTAAAAATATTGTTGCCTGGATATAACGGGAACAAGTTAAGATGGAGGTGCGCTGAGAAAGATCTACTAAGGCTCGAAAGATACATTACAAAGCATCTTTGCAATGTACCTTTGTTGTCTTCTCTGCCTGGTTCTTATAATAATAACTCCGTAGGCCATGGTTTTGTTGTAATATGTCCAATATAATTTTTTATTTTTCTCTAAAGGGATATCAAACCAACGTTTAGTACTATCTTGTATCCTTACTACCTTCAATCATTCTATTCGATAAAAAAAATTATTAAAGTATAGATCTCTATTTAAGAATAGTTGTAAAAATAACTAAAATTAGTTATCACAAGAGCTTCGCAATTGCAAGAGAGCAACGCATAAATATTTCTATACTTCATAATTTACGACGTATATCCTATATCTAGTTTGGACGACATTTGAAGAGGACAAGTCCTGTGTTGCACGCGCGTTTCTCACGTAGTAATTTACATCATACATGCATGAGTCCGTTATAATAAATCGCATTATACAACGCGAGACGCGACCTCTCAGCTCTGCGAGATAGTCTCGCGCTAGCAAATTCAAAAGTAACATGTAAGAGCTAATCTTCGCGGCGATAGGGCGACGGACTTGTCGCTCGCGTAGACAGCGCCTTATCACGACTTGGAGCTTTAAACCAGAACAAGCCTCTTACGGGATTTATTATAGGAAACTTCGCATGGATTTTCAATTTTAATGTTATGCATCATAGTATTAAATATATATCTTTCTTAAAAAATATTCTATCTTTTGGTGGATACATAAAAAAACATTCGATACATTCTAATAATGAAGTGTACAGTCGAATGGATGGGTTGTCTTCACTTGTTGTATACTACATCATGTATGACTACATCGTACAAAGTTAATATGAATTAAGAAAAATTGAAAAATCCAAAAGTCAACCTCGAATGGTAAAAATAAAAAGATATAGGAAATAAGAATCAAAAATCTGGCAATGATTACTTCTGTTATTGATTGCATACAAACAACAATAGTTACGACATTAAAATTCGATAGGGCACAACCATACAAAACCCTGAACGTAATAAAAAACGGACTCGATTTATTGATTCTTTCCAGAGATATCGTATGTACACATCTCAACATACATACCATACCACCTGCCATCCATAAAACCCATCAAAAAGCTTTTCTTTTTTTTATGAAAAATGGTTTCATATTTATAAAAGAACTATGAAATAGATTTTCCTCTTAATAACTTAATAAAAGTGACCTTTTTTTACTATACCAAAGTGTTTTATAGATTTAGTGTAGATGATTAAAGCTAAACTTGCATTTAGCAAGTGTTTTTGACCTACTATAGAAGCAAAACCTCAGCGTCCGAGGGTGTGTTCTGTAAATTTGTGTTAAAAATAAAGGTAAACACATATTCCGAATTATGATAGCCACGCGGTAAAACAATCGCTTATTCACTGAACCTTCTACAAGGAACACATTTATTGACGCATAACAAATAATCATAAAATTATCAAACGTTAAAACAATATCTCAGCTACATCACCACTCAACATAATGTAGGTTTTGTAATCTAGCTTATGTTAAATGAAACAACAGTGGCCATGTCTAAAGAGGCCATAGAAGAGAATCACGCAGTAAGCTAGGCATACCGCTATTTGCAATGGTTTCACTTGTTAGAAAACTAAATTAACTGTAATGAAATGAACTTAGTATAGCGTCAACGGTGTAATGGTTTTTAGGGTACCGTCTGCGAAACTCAAGGTCGTAAGTTCGAATCCACCATTAGACTATTGTCGGGAACCATCTCCTTCACAGCACAAGCATTCCCAGCTCAGTTGTAGTGGTTAACCGGAATATTAGTAATGTTAATAGCATTGCTAATTTTCTTTATAAAAAAAACATATATTTAATGTTACTTTATATTATATAATAATGACTTCAAAAAATAAACAACAAGTTAGCATTTAATTACACGGAATGCGGGCAAACCGAGGTCGTTCCCGGGCGTCGGCACCAATGAAATTGTTACTTCTGAAGCATCAGGTGCTCCGCGTTAAAGGAAAACGTCGTGTGGGTACCGCATGTCTTAAAAAAAAAAGAAAATATTTTTTAAATATGCTACCATATCCTTTTAATAGAACATTGTTTCTCAACGGTAAAAAGTCTCGCTTCACTATAAAAATTGTAACATTGTAATAACAACTATACTTATTTACACAAAGAAAGCTATAATTTGTTTATATCATGTAATTAAATGGTAATATTTAATTTTATATAACTACATTAAAATTTATTCCTTTAATAAACGAAACTTTTGAATACAGGTCTTATATGTTGACCACCTTGCGACCTCCTAACAAACGCGAACCCCAGGTTGAGAAACGATGCCACATAGCCGAAACCCAGCAGTGATATTTAAATATATACGAGCTGAATTTGTACTTTATTCTCTATTTTTTACTTTATCCTTTACTAAAGCTTTATTTGCTATATCATATATAAGTTATATGCAAGTCACTAAGTAAACTCATTGCAGTGTAAAACTACATAACTCATTGTTGTAGGAACTACGCATACTAATATTAAATTCAATTTCAATATTCAAATATGAAATATATTAAATTGTTTGTCTATTGATGGCAACAAGGAAATTATATCGTGATCACGTAATATATACGACCTACAAACGAAAAGGCCTTAAAAATAATGTTACATAATTGAGAACAATAATCATTTAAGAAAAAAGTAAACTGCTTATACAATAATCATCAGTAAATCAAAATTAAAGAAAAAAAAAAAAAGAAAGTTTCACTTTCATGACTCGGCGTTATGACTTCAGCGTGAGCCAGGTGTTACGCGCAGTGATGTTTGATTAATGCTCGCGTTCGCTCCTTTGATCAACAACGTTTTGAATAACCTACAATTCAAAGAGTGTTTCCATTAGTAAGCCATAAACAAATCATTGATATGTGGTTAAAGACATACTAAGCTTAATAATATATACTGCAAAGCGAGTGCAGTAAGTCCGGTTAGTCTCAGTAGAAGTCTGTCTTGGCCTCTTTATTATTTATGACGTAGAATTCCATCTCTGTGCTCAGGAGTGACAACAAAAATCTGGATTTATGATTCGTTATTGAAGATGAATTTATATAAATATAGAATATAATATATATAAGAAAGATGAATATAATATATATAGGGCGCAGAAATCACTTACCATCAAGTGAACTGTGTTCGTTTGTGACTCTGAATGCAATAAAATTTATAACCCGTTTATTTATCATTCATCTTATTTATTCTTTGAACCGTTAATTCGCTACACTTGCCTAAAATTTATACAACAGGAGCAAATTGAGTTCTAATCAACAACAATAAAAACGTTGAGTTCATCTCAAAATGACGATTTATCAGTATTTCGCAAGTATTAAAAATTAATAAAATCCTTTAGACAAGATTTACGACCGGACAAACAAGAAACACGATATGTTATATTACAATCTACAAATTGATATAAGTATAAACAATCTTCATTGCATATATGTATACATTGTTGTGTTAACAAAGGTGGAAGATTGCACAAAACTCGAAATAACTTTTCTTATTTCCCCTTCCGTAACGTGTTTGCGTTCACAACAATATTTTAATATTGGCATAGCATAAACAGGATGTGCAATATTATTATATTCGCGGAGTTGTCTAGGAACGCTAGAAATGTTTATGTCAAGTTTTAAATAAAACGAAGGTAAAAAGTAATTTATCCGATTTATTTTGTTATGATAAAATTAAAGATGATAAATATAGGTATATACACGAATAATTATTCGTTAGTAGAAAAATGGTAAGTCGTTCTTGTGGTCCATAACTTTGACGCATTAATTTTCAATAGTTCCGGATGCTTGGTAACAAAAAAAGTTAAAAAGAACTACAAATGCAATTTGTCTAAACATACAAAGGTATCTTACAATATATATTATATGAGATAATTATTTAAATATAACACTTGAGTCGGTTCGCTTTTAACTAAAGTAGCATATCACTTAAAAAAACTTATCACTGCCTGGAATACAGTATCGCCTGATTGTACTGTCCTCAAAATTGTGACCGAGTGATAATTGTTTGCTTTTTTATTTTTGTATTATTTTCTGTAAATAAATAAATATAGTTATTGTTATCTATTTTCACTGTTGATTCACGCTGGTTGTTATTTGTTGAGCTTCTTATAAATGGGGTAAAAGGGAAGCCCAATGACAGTGAACTAGCTGGAATTGATATCATGGAATTTAGCGATTAAACATTATACAAAATGTGCTTCGACAGTATTATTATATGTTATTAATGTGTACATAATCTAATCATGAATAAATAAAAATGAAAGAAGTATAAATGAAAAATAATTCTTTCTACTTCTGTTGCTGATGCTACTGAAGGGGTCTTGTGTCCCATATACTTACGTGTGCCAGTGACAAATTTAAATTAAACGTGCAGTAATATTTTCTTGTAAGAAATTATAAGAATAGATAGATTTGTTATTATAATTATAGATAGGATTTCCGTCTCTTATAGTTTAATATGACTTCTATGTATTATTCCCTAAGACCATCGATGAATTTTTCAAACCAAAATGAACAGTGTGTTACGTAAATATTCGCGACGGTCGAGAGTAAGCTGTAGGGTGAGAAAGCATCTCACCTAATGCTGATAACTGAGCCTCTTGATATCTAGACTCGTAGTCGACAGTAATTCAAGGTTACACTACATTTACCATACAAAATACGTTAATAATCGACCTGTCCTCCCTTTAGATAGCGATCCTTGTGAGGGGCCCTCGGAATCGTATATCGCCCATCTCTGCCGTCGTCGACGTTCTTTGTCCACACGGGTTGGAGCGCAGCGGTGGTGCAGCAGCAGTCTTCGCGCCAGCATGCAGTATCGTTGTTGTCTCCCTACTCAGCGGGCGCCCCGCTCGCGAGTCTAATCAGATAAAGCTGTAGAGGTCTCAGGACCAATAGCAATATGCAAACATCAAAAAAAATAGCAGCATTTTTATTTCAGGAGGAGATACTGACCTCGTGGTCCATCCCAAATCGAACTGATTCATGTTATAACTAGAAGCTAGATGCAATCTGTCTCTACAACTGTATAGAGTGCGGTACTGTGACCATGAAAACAGAATTGATAGAAACAAAAATTGTAGCCGTTATAACAAAGAGAAGAACTCCACTAGGGTTGTCAACAATGGTTGAAGTTTTTAGACGGACCGGATTTAATTCAAGTTTCAAGAAACACAAGAGCACCTCTCCGTCCGTCTGGTTCAACGCTATTGTCTGGAGCACGCCACTGGAGAGCACACACTCGGCGCAGCTGAACTTCAGTTTTTTTTTAATGTATTGCGGGTGACAAACGTGCACAAAGTATATCTAACGGTAAGTGTTTCCTTCAGCCTATGACATCCACATTCATGCTCGATAAGTAATCATTATGAATTGTCACCCCTGAGGAATGCTCCTATAAGGATCTCTATACACTTACCACAGGAATATTCACTGATATTCTATGATATTCCTCAGTCGAGTCGACCCATTTATGCAGTAGGTAGAAAGAAACTCCAGCGTAACTATTCCACGTTAATAATAGGAATACAAAAGAAAAATAGTGCCTAGTAACAAAGTTTTTTAACGTATACCATTTTAGTGTTAACACTTACTGTTCAGCGAACTGTGTGCGAAATTATGATTTCTTCTCTAGGACTGGACTACAGGAAGCAAAGTGAACTTATTGATTTTTATAACATTGAGAGTAACAAACGAGCACACAGTTCACCTGATGTAAAATGTTTCCTGCGGCCCATGGCAAGGGATCATAATGCAGATGTGTTCTAACCCTTGAGAACTTAGATGGAATGCCTCGTCACCAGTAATAAAGGTTTCCGGATCCCTGGACTCACCAGACGAAACATAGCAACATTATGATGCTATTTTACGCTGGTATTCTGTGAGGGCGTGGTCCTACCCCGGTCGAGCTGACCCATTCTTTCTGCGGCTAGAAGCAAAATTCAGTATAACTCTATCACTGTCAAAGCGATCACACAAAAGTGTGCGGTATTTACTATAAATTATAACTCTATCTATAAACTAAACTATAAGCTCTTGGTTTAAATTACAATTATCTTTTTAAACCCGTACTAACTAGGACATTTGAGTTAGACGGCCATTTACGTGGCAACTATTTCTATATAGCACAGTTATCTCCGGCAGATAGCTGGGTTTGGCAATCGGCCTAACTTTTTATGTCCTGCACGCGCCTGTCGCCAATTTGGACGCACGCCAGCTTTGGTGACATTGTCTGTGAAACTTATTGCGTGAGACTAAAGCCACGCGAGCTTTGACCGACTGACTTTGTTTTATATGTGATTTATGTTTTAGGCCAAGTAAGGTGTCATTTAGGTTATATACATAATATCTATACAAACAATAGGACACGCTGTCGTGAACGATCGTTATAATCTATTAAAATTCTGTTCGAAATTATCAGCAGATTTCAGAGTTGCAGCGAGTCTGCTTGAGGCGTGCATTTCCGTCTGACGGGAGACAGGGAAAAACATGATGGGCTGACGGTCAAACTTCATGATAAAGAGGCACAAGAAAAAAATGAAGTAATAAAAACGGGCTGCCCCGTCACTAAAAAGCAAGAGGGCGTTCTATTAGAATTGACAACGTAACCCATTGTCGCGAAATTGGATTGCATTAGACGGGAGTGCGCCCAAGTAGACAGGCTGTTACGTTAACGGAAGACGTAGAAAGGTCCCCCTCGAAGGGTTCTCGCCTTGTCGTGGCGGGGATTAGTAACCGTGGCTTGGTCACCCATGGTGAAGCAAAGAGGAACCCAAATGGCCGGCCTAAGGCGCTCCGTGTCCGGCCCGGTGCCCCAGTGTGTCGGTAGACTGCGGGGGGCGTAAGTGACGGAGCGAGGCCGTCTTCCCCGCCCTCAACAGCCGAGGCGGAGTCGCGGAGTATCGGTGTTTCGTTGCCGCTCTCCCTATCCTCCTCAGTCGGCGGTGGAGCCGCAGACCAGATCCGCCGCAGGGGGTTTTAGTCGGTGCGAGCCCGACATAACCCATCCTTGCCCCCGAAGGGGTGGGTATGCGTAGGCATATCCCTATGTAAAAAAAAGAAGTAAAAAGGTATGCAGAGCTGACGTACCAAACTTCATAGATGAAGAGTCACAGGAGACAAATAATAAAAACCAGCCATCTTACCTCTAAACAACAAGGAGTTATTATATCTATTAAAATTTTTGTGGATTCTGAGCTGTCGGGTAAACTACAGTGAGGAAGAGTCATAGGACGTTTCAAGCCAATAATATACTCAATTGTAAAAATATAACAGTACACATAACGTTAATTGATTGATTCATCCATGTTTATCCTATTCACAGAATCAAGATCTAAATTAGTTGTAGCATCTGATAACAGGATCACCTCGTTAGCACTTGGGTTTCTGGTCTTCGTCGTATATGGTGTACAATTATATACTATTATATTATTATTTTTATAGCTAATGTACAATTTATTTTATTTTTATCTAGATCGAAGCACAAAAACCAAGGTTGCATCTTAAAAGTGAACAATTCGAACTAATTAATGGCAATATGTGCAGAAATGGAACAAAAATATAAATACATTGCCTTAAAAATAGCCCAAAAAAGCAGCGACCAGGGATCAGGGATATTTCATGGATACCAATGAGATATGGCAATAGCGTCAGATGCTTTGAAATGATAAAAATATCAGTCATGTCGTCGCACAATATAGACGATAATAATATAAAAATAAACATTTACATTTTTTACGCACAAAACGCGGACAAAAGTAGAAATCCCACTATTGTAACTTCAACAATTATCAAATTGTAAATACAGATGTGTACTATTATACGATTTATTTACATCATCAAAAGAAGATAAGATCCGTATGACACATACATCCGGCGTAGTTTACACCAAATATGTATGTACCTGTTCGAATAGATGTTTTTCGTTTTGAATTGACAAAACTAAAATCCCACCATTGTTAATTAACAATTATCAGACTAATAATACGAATACGCATACATTTATACGAAATTATTACGTCATCAAAAAATGATAAGATCCGTGTGACACGTGCGTGTCACACGGCCCGGCGAAGCAATTTACATCAAACATGCATATATCAAACATGTACCTGCTCAAATAAATAGCATTACGCACGTGTGTCGCGACCTTTCTGCTCAATGAATAAATAAGGATGTCTGTATTCCTCGCCGAGACCCTTCACTTTAATTATACAAAATCTCCACTTTAAATAAAGACCCGTTTCTGACTTAGTTCACTAAGACACTACGGTACATATATATTCACTTAACAATTAGTTTCATATTTCATGTTCCATATTAATGTATTGCATTTATACATATAGTACATTCCTTAAACCCTTCTCTAAGTAAGTATTGCCTCGTCACCAATAATAAAGGTCTCCGGATCCCTTCACTCACCAGACGAAACACAGAAGCATTATGCCTACTAAGGTTATTGACGCTTAAACAATAAAAATAGTACTTGGCTTAAAATTACCTACCTGTTTCAATCTTCGTTCGCTTGGAACTTCTTCGCTCATCTAAATCTTAGGTATGTTACTAACTTCAACATAAAGTCGCATTACAGGCTTTAGTCGAGAACGTGAGTAATCAAATGTGCGAAGAAGCTGAGTTAATGTTGAAGTTACTTAATTGGATTGAAAACTATTGTGGATGTATTAAGGGATTTTCAGTACCTGTTTACAATTTTTATTATAATTTAGTACTAACACGTAAAGAATGGGCTCAAAGATGGAAACAGTGAGGGAACCAGCGATATAATTATTGACAAGTCCATCATTACCCTCGACAGCGCATAGCCCTGTCTCAATTTTAATGATGTTCGTAGATGTACTCTTCTCTTTACGAGAAAAATTATTGCACATTTAGTATGTAAAATAAATTCAATCGTTCAATACGCGTCATAGTCAGTTATAATCCAGCCATAGCACGAATTGGTAGGCTTGACCGGGGTAGGACCACGCTTTCTGGAATACCAGCGCGCAGTAATATTTTTTTTGCATAGAAAGAAAGAAAGAGCCTACACCTTAGGCGCTTTTCTTGAAAATTCGTAAGTCGCGTCGTCAACTGATTTCACAGAGCAGTGTGTAGTATTAACTACATACTGCTCTGCGAAATCAGTCATCCGATAAACTATTAAGTCTATCGGATGTTCATGGGCGGAGGTAATCATTTACCCTCGGGTGAGGTGCTTGCTCATTTGCATGTACATATGTGTCATGGACTTGGAGTATAACTTATCATCAGGTGAAATATCTTAGTTTGTCAACGCTATTCATAACAAAATACACGACGCTTTAAAACTAGGTACAAGCAATCATCAAGCTCTAAAACCTATTTATCTCTACACCTTACATCTTAGGCTTATTGCACGTGTATCAAAACCAACCAGAGAGGGGACGATAAGCGTGACCATGAATGCTTACGACATTGTGAAATATGCTGCGTTGTCAATATGATCTGGTAATAATCAGATAATATGGTCTTAGTTGAAATCGACTACGTCATCATCTGTATCAAGTAAACTTTTGGTTGCCACAACAACAAAGGCTTTTCTTCAAACTAACGTGAGATTTTAGATAACACATTTTGGAATAGAACTAATAAGAATAGAAATTGAACCCAGGTTCCACAACAAAGCAGCCAGGTACTCGTAACACTACGGACATAATTTACGAAAAAGAAGTTTCAATCAAAAATATTTCCCCAATGTTCTTAATAAAGATTGCCTGGTATTTTACAGCAGCCGTCAATCAGCAGATTACGTAAAGCCGTTAAGTCAACAAAGCGCAAAGATTTCGGGAAGTGGAAATGGAGATTACGCGTTACACGACGTGTTTAAAGTGAAGTTAATTAACTGAAATTCTTAGAAGAGATATAACGGCACGCAAAACAACGGCGGCTCTACTGAAATAACCTTTAAATCCCTATTCATCACCATAAACGCCGCTTGCAGAGATAAATTCACACAATAATTTCTAATGTGGCAACCCACGGCTCGGGCTTGTGTCAACAACTGTTATACATATATACGCACATATATTATGTAGCTTCATTTACATACATATTAAATGCGGATTTTGAAACCGTAGCTCGTATATAATAGAAATAACAAATTATAATTTATATGCATATTATATTTAACAAGCTTGAATTTTTTAGGAATTTTCTACACAATTTATCAAATTTACCGACAATTAATAAAACTTTTTTTGAGTTTAAACTTTTCAGGAAAGGCTAAAGTACCAATTCATACAGCCAATTTTTTTGTATAATTATTTATCTTCATAAATTATGTCGATATTTAAAATAAATCCATTTTCTAAATGCAAAGTCATCGCTCCCATTCATCATAGGCCATGACAATCTGCAGCTCGCGAGCCACGTGCGGCTCTTAGGATGTGAAGCTACAGCTCTTTAGTTCCATACGCAAATATTATTTATTTTATTAAAAAAAACCATTTAAAAATCTTTAATAACCATGCAAAGCCATCGCTCCCATTGAATTTGTTTGTTATTTAAGTAAGTTAGTGTTGTAAGTAAATGTTAATGTTAAAGTTTTAATTTTTTACTTAAATAATAAGTGATTATCTAATAATACCAAAATATATATATATATTACCTAATTTGTTTATATTTCTAATTTATTGTGAAAAACACTACTTACTATCTTTATTTACACAAGTGCTATTTATTATTCGCAAGAAAAAAAATTGTGGCTCTTTAAAAATTTTGTAATTTGTAATATTTTGACTCTTCGTACTAAAAAAGTTTGCCGACCCCTGCCATCGACCAATCATACCTTCTTCATTGTATCTAAGTCTGCTACAGGACAGGTGTTCTTAACAAATCCATAGGGTTGCTTCTTGGAAGATTGCCTTCCCTCACCCCGCCAGATAGATCTGATGTTATTACCCATAAAATGTAAAATTTATCAAGCGAAGTATCAACATTAATTAATTATTAGCATAGTTTTATTGGAATTGGATTTGAATACCCAAATGGAAAATTTGTTCATAACGAATCCTTGCATGTCAACCATCATATTAATAGTCTGGTTTTCATATACGTAATTTCACAATGGCAGTATCTCCATCTAATTCATAGGAAATGCTATTTTAGTGGAGGGCAGAGACGAGGATAATGAATTTACAAATATTCAAAGAATTGAAGTGATGATTTGAAAAAGTTGATTCGACTGTAAGATCCTCCCATGACCAAAAAGGTTATTAGTTTTATTTTGGCTATGTACGAAATAAAAATCATACATACTAATTTAAAGACAAATTATAGTAAAGCTTCATTGTAAATATAGACAAATGTTTTTGTAAGGGTGACAAACGAGCACAATGGGTACTGGTATGTGCTGGTAAGTGACGACTGTGGCCCTTTGCATCTACATCCATAAATAAAAAGTAAATAAAAGTAATCAACCGTTTCTTTGTGGAGATGCACTACAAATACAAATGAGAAAGTTTTTAATCCTAAAAGCTCTTTCTCAACTCCCTCATGGGGCAAGATTAAAAAGTAACCCAATTAAAGTAAATCACTTAATAACTCTGTCTAATACTTCAGTTGTATAGTAAATTCCGCTGTCACAAGTCGGTGAGTCTAGCCAGTATTAGCCTCGTGAAATCGTGGCGGATTTAGGTCGTCCGAGTAATAAATCGGAGTGGCCTTTACTTGCCAGTGCCTCAGGCAACCTGTCAAAACGCCAATGATAGCCAAGGATCCAGTTTTCTCTAAATTAGCGAATGAATTGGTATTTATGGAAATCGAAGTGTAATGTATTTTATGTACTAAGCATATATATATACTAAATACGTCAATAGCCTAATGGTTTAGGGTACGGTCTGCGAAACTTAAGGTTCGAATCCGCCATTTCACTATTGTCGTGAACGATATCCTAGCACAAGCTTTTTCAGTTTAGTTAAATTGGTTAACCGGAATAATAAGTAATTTTAATAGCATTGCTACTATTCTTATTAAAATAATAAATAAATTAAAATATAAGTTTGAGACGCAGAGTATTGATCGAATGGGATAGAAATTTTATATCCATAATACTAGTAATAATAATAATTGTTGGAATCTCCTTTTAAGTATATATGCTTGTGTCAAATATAAAGGTATTTTGAATCAATCAAAATATAGTTCTAAAAAGAAATGGTCCTTTCATTTCTTTTACTTTTTTTTCATTTCTTTTAAACGGAAATTTGACATTTTAGGTTAGTAATTGTGTATGTGTGTTGTTCGTTGTGCTAATGTAATTTTTGTCATGGTCATATGTCATTATACTTATATATACATAAGTACTACACTACTACGTAATGGTGAACATCTTATGATTTTCCAATTTTTTTTTCTTATTTTTACTTACACATGGTAATACATTCGTTTACTTTGAATGATTAAGACGTGACATTTGATTACCCTGATTGTGATAAAAGATATATATTTTATTATTATTATTTTTAAGCGGTTAAGCCAGTACTTATCTGCAATTCCATCTCGTATTAAGTGATGATTTAAGCGTTAATGGCTAATGGTTGAAAAGCACAACAATTGCACATCACTCATTTTTAGAAGATTTCCAAGTTTGTTATAAAACTTACTGTGACAAACAGGCACTGTTCACATGATAGTACGTGATGAACGCAGCCCATTACCAACTACATCTTCAACAAATATTTAAGATGTACTTCCCACACTACTGAAGAATAAGATTAAACACTACGGCAACACTAACTTGCTCTACGGACACCTATGAAACGAACCGGTGTGTTATTCTCGATCGGTACTACATCGGATAAATCTGCGGGCCAGCATGTTACTGCGGACGGCCATCGCCCTTTGCTTCCTTTTAATATCTTTGTCGTCCTTCAAGTCCTCACATGTCCGAGATATTTGAAGGACGACACTTTTAGTAGGGCAACGCCGTTTAATTTGATAGAAGGAACTTGTTCTATCTTACGAACACCATTAGCTCGCTCTTGCGGACAATGTATATGAGGCCACGGGTGTTCGCCTATCCCAGCGTAAAATAAAAGAAAAACGCTGCGTTGTTTCGTTTCGTGGGTGTATAGGGAATGCGCACGAAACACTTACCATCAGGTGATATATGTGCTAGTTTGTCACCCTGAGTACAAAAAAAATTTTTTACAACATTGCTCCAATTATATAAGGTACGCGGATATATGAGATGTCAATGAGGAAACTATTATGATACATATGTAATTAGGAATGTCTTGTTAATCATGTTGAGGATATTTTTTCTTTGTTTGCCAGTGATGCGTTGTTACTCTTGACGGACTTATGGAATGCCTCGTCACCAGTAATAAAGATCTCCGGATCCCTACACTCACCAGACGAAACACACCAGTAAAACGCTGCTATTTTACGTTGACATTATGTTAGGGCGTGGTCATTCATGCTGCAGCTAGAAACAAACGCATACGTCATACCGGAATCGAAAGCAGTCCGTGCCAATCTTTAAACCTAAAACTCCCCTGAGTACCAATTTCCACTTCTTCATTGCTATTCCTGTATATGTTCCTTCCCCAAAAAAGGGGTCGGTGGACAACGTGCGCCACGAGTGCCGTGATCTTTTCAAGATTTCCCCCAGACACCCAAAAAAAAAGTCCACGTGTCAGCTCTCTTGTCCCACCTGGTAGCCGTTTATCGGACATTTAATCCTATATAATAATTTTTAAGGGCCATTAGGATCAACATAATTTTAAAATAGATACGTGAACTCGAAGACGCACAGTTTTCCTATTTTATTAGTGGGCTTTTATCTTTTATTTATGTAATTATGAAGGTACAAACAAACACCCAGTATCATAGTGACAAATAATCGTTCCACCTCATGACACGAACATTTATCCTAAATAAGGAATCCTAAAACAGTTGGATTTTACCCCTGAATAAATAGAATTCAAAATTTCACCCTCGTCATCTCGATGGTTGGCAGTCCACCACTGTGCGCTTCACGCAACATTTCCTGCTACGCACAAATACTCCGTGGACTCAGCTGTCACCAGCGGTGTTTCCGAACCGATACGACTTGGGGATAATAAAACCACTGGGTGGGCTGCTTGCTCGTTTGCCACCAATTCAAAAAAAAAATCTCCGAATACAAAGATGGAATACTTTATCAACAGTAATTCGAGTTCTTCCATTCCTGATGTCTTGAGAATGTGTGATCTTTCACGAGCCTACAAGCTTTCTTGGGTAATTAATAGCGGCGATATGGCTAACACGTAAAACAGATAACTCACTGATGTCATGATATACCGCTCATGATGATTTACTACTTACCAACCTTTTATTCTTCTAAGAGAACAATTATTCAATGACATACCTGAAAGTAAAAGAGATAACATTATAAAAAGTTGGTAAACAAAAAGCTAAAAAAACTTGTTATGTCTTAAAAGGGTTATTTTAAAAAAGGTTTATTTTTGTTTTTTTTTTAATATGTATCTAATTTGGTCAATCGCTACTTCTGAACTAAATGGGTTTTTTTACAAACGAACACACTCCAATATATTCAGATTACTCCTACATGAGGAATAATAGTGCAATACGTTGGTCTACCCATGAGGACTAACACACAGAGGGTCGTCACCAGTCGAATCCTATACTCACCGGACAAAACAGCATCGTTAACGTATCTAGCAACACATACATGACGTACAACAAATACTCCCAATGATACTTTAGTGATTTACCTATACCTTATTATATATAAAATTCATAATTAGTACTTTAGTTAATCATCATATTAATTTGGCGTTGTAAACAATAATTTAAGGTAATTAGTTTTTCTACTATTGTCGGGAACCATCTCCTAGGAGAAGCATTCTCAGCTTAGTTGGAGTGGTTAACCGGAATATTAGTGATTTTAATAGCATTGCTAATATTCTTATTGAAAAAAACTTAAAACTTAATATGACTTCTAATCAATTTTGTATAAAACTGGTGAGGACGCGCTGTTTTTCGTGTAAGTAATTCCTTGCACAACGTTACGCCGTCTGGATAAAAAATGATTCCACAAGACCCACAAGTGGTAATATTAAGCTACGGTGGGATTCTGTGTAACCTTAGTCCTTCCCCTATTGAGAAGATCTACCTTCATAGCTGTTGTGTATAAAACGATATTTAAACATTAGATTCTGTTGTTGGTTGGTATCCGGGAATTCGACCGGGGAATAACCACGCCCACTTCAATACCAGCGTGAAATATTGTTCACTTACCATCAGGTGAACTGCAATTACAAATATAATTAAAAAAAAGCTGTCTGTCATATTGGAGATAGCTGTTCGATCATCGTCAGGCACGATGAACTCCCAGTGTTAATTTCTGTAATATCAAGACGCCCACGAGGTGAAATCCAGTTGCCGCCCACGGGATGATATTCGGTCAAGCGACACGTGGGTGTAGTACGTGAATAAAGATTTCAAAAAAAAGTTATTACCAAATAAAAAGTTGGTTCAATTAACACGTTTTTCATCAACATGAAAACGCTATTTGATTAAAAATAAACTTACAAACGAACGAAATAAACAAACACCCAACATGGTAGTATTATTTGATATACATATTTCGTATGGTCAGGGTAGCGTTCTTCCTCAGCCGTCACGAGCATCAAAGCATGTGAGTCTTGATAGTTTGTTACGTTTTTACTTTCATACAAATATTTCAGCTCTTGTAAAACGGCTGCTGGAAATACTGCGTGATTTCTATGAAGCTTTCCATATTAATTGTCCACACTGGCAACTTACAGGTTTATCAAAATTAAATGTAGGTGTTACGAGTAACAGGAATCATAACCATGATGGGGTGAAATTTTGCACCGTTTGTCCACCCTAAAAAATATCATAAAAAATAACGTAACCTAAACTGATACGCCATCGACAAAATTAAAACAACAATGAATAATAAATGTTCGTTTAGAACTGTTTACAAGTAGATCTATTATCCACCACGTAATTTAATTGGGCAAAAAGGAGCCAAGCCAAGTGAAAAAGTGACGTGAATTCGTCTAAGTCGCTGCATCCGCGACTCCGTGTCGACAGCGTTGCTAATTGAAAACTGCGACAGCTCTGATAGATTAACGAGCATCCAATAAAAGGATGATCAATTATTTATTATTTATTTATACTTGACAATAATATTTTCAATAAAAATGTTGAGCAATATATGCAAGTACCTACATTAATAACTAAAAATATAATACACTGAAGATCTTAAGTTACACACACAGAAGTAAAGGTAGAAAAAAGGGTAGAAAGAGCACCGATGCATTCAATGCATGTACAGGTTGTTCAAGAAATGAGATTTAAATTTTTGCTTTATGTTTTTAACTGTGATGCATTGAATGAAAGATGCATCCATATCATTGAGAATGCGTGGTATGAGATACGGAGTGGTTCTTTCACCATAAATATTAGTTGCTGCGATAGTGACCAATTTTCCTTTAGTTTTATTTTAATTACAATTGTATTTTTTTATTATTTATTAATTTATGCACACACAGAATGAAAACGTAATAATTTTACAACTGTCTGAAATCTCTATTAAACAGGTAATGTATTTATGCAATATACAGCAGAAGCTGAGTAATTTTTTTACCGCGTAAGGCATAAGTTGAATGAGGAAATTTATTATTTAAAAAAAAAATTGTCATCCTCAACTTATTCCAACATAATTGAACCAAATGATATTTGAATATGGTAGAACAATTAATCGAGTGTATGCAAAAAAAATCTGCCTATATGTACACACAGTAAAAACAGACCGATCTGAATGGAGGTGTTTTTGTTTTAAAACAAAAAATCAATATCTCGAAAATATTGACACTAAGGTACTAAGTTAACTTTTTTGTCTGGCAGGTGACCCGTAAACTTATTTTCGTCTAAAATTACTTACGGGACACATTGTATGAAGTAAAAATAGTACATATGTGTCTATTTCTATCGAAATCTCTCCGGGCAGACGCGAGGACGCGAGAAAGGAGAAATAAAGTAGACACAGGCAGTATAGAAAGTAATAAAAATATGTAGGTTAAAGTTGAGGAGAAAATGCCAAAACTAATTATATATACCAACATAAATACACATACTACGTATGTAATAATACATTGCAATAATAAATACATATATAAATATACTTTTAACTATTTCAATTGTAAAATGTAAAGTAACAACATATACACATAAATTCCACGGGTGAGCCTAAGGCTACTGGCTCTCTGGAGAGTTTAAGAGTCCACTGCACCTATATTGCAATTATAATTAATATATAATTGGTGGATTTCTTAGACATGCAGGCTTCCTCGTGTTCATTATCCATCACCAGTGATGACGTGGTAATTAAGCACTTAAAATAGCAGCAATCAACATCATCGGACTTCGCATGTCTTCCAATTTTTTTCTTCTTTGACATACAGATTTTCTCACGATACACATACATATTTCTACACGATTTTTCCTTCACCGTCGAGCACGTGGTTAATTAGCATTTCAACAATTACACCGGTGCCAGCCTCGATGGTAGAAGTCAGTTTGCTTGTGTACTTTGAATTAAAACCCGAACTCTTAGACACTAAGATACTACGGCAAATTTCAATAACAATGTCTGTCATGAAAATCAAGATTTCGTCTAGTTATAAATATTTTTTTTTATAAAGAATACTAGTGATGTAATTAACATGTATGTATCAGCCATATATATATTTGTGTGTATATATATATATATATATGTATATTTTTTGAAGATTCTTTACGGATCACCTCACATCAGGTGAACTCTATGCTCGTATATTGTATTATATAAAAGAAAGTACAGATATTTTTAAAATTTAACATACAAAAACTCTAAATTATGAACGGAGAGCAATTTATCTTGATAAATTAAAAGTGTATATCCGGATAAATTTATGTACTCCGATACGAATAGCTACGCCTGCGATATATATACATTAACATCATTTGTCCATTGTTATAATTCTCCTAAAACGTGAAAAGATACTTTCAATGAATATAATGGATACATGAAAATAATCAGATTATATCCAGTAAACAAAATTTATATAGTACTTGAAGGCACTTGGAATAGTCTAGCCACTTCACGATCAATTCAACCATAAGCAATAGTAAGACGATAGAACGCGACAGCCTAATTACATTTGTTATTATGATATTAAATAGTGAATAGTACAAAAATATATCGTATTTTCTTAATATTATTTTTTATTGGATTTAGGTAATGATAAATGTGTACAAAGTTCGATAATATGTGATTCTTGTGATCCACGATAACCATGGGCGATTATATATATTTTTTCTGGTCTGATGGCCGCTGTTATCCCGAGGGCTTTTACAGTTTCGCCGGATTAAAAGGTGACCGAGCGCTTATGGCGCTCAGTCGAGATCTCTGTTAGCGGGTAACCAGCACAAGGCGGACCGTTACCCTGTTGACGATTATATCATTCCTAATAAGGTTACCGAATTTGTGTAAATAGTTGTGTATCAGTCAAGCCGTGGCGTGGAAAGAAATTGTGGTTTGTGATCGTCATGGTTTCTCGATGATATTCTGTGAAAGCGTGGTTCTTTAACGAGATAGGATTGCTATTCGTGATGTAGCTAGTTTACAGAAACGGTATGGTTGTACCATACACGATAGGGTAAATTAATTACATATGCATTATTATTATGGATCATACTCAGCATTATTGTGGCACGAATGACATCCTTTAGATAGCGATCCGAGTCGAGGTCTCGTACCTCCTTATGAGGGGCCCTCGGATCGTATTATCGCCCCCCTCGTCGACGTTCTTCGTCCACAAGGCTCGGAGTGCAGCAGCAGTCTCCGCGCCAGCTTCGCATTATCGTCGTTGTCTCCCTACTCAGCGGGCCTCTCACTCGCGAGTCTAATTAGATAAAGCTGTAAAGGTCTGTGGACCAACAGCAATGCTCACACAAAAAAAAACGAATGAAATTCGCAAATAGCATAGCTTCATCCATTTTCGATAAGGAATCACCAGGATAGTGTGTGTGGATAGAACTAGGATGTGATTTCAATCATATACCGTATTCGCGATCACGCTAACACACTATGCGGAAGACACAATAGTTATACTGTTTTTTTACTCTGCAAATGCAGGTTTGTCATTTACGCATGAGTGGCTCTAACTGCGTGCGTGAATAAGTTTTATGTCTGAGTTTAATAAGCCGTTAAAGTATACTTCTGAAGACAGCTGGAACAAAATTTACAAGTCTAGTAGAAATCACGGTACATTTTTATGTTTACGGATGATTGATGCTGTTAACCCGAAAGCTTTAACAACTACACCGGTTGTTAAGGTGACCGAGCGCTTGGAGTGCTCAGCGGAACTTCCTTATAGGGTAAGTAGCACAAGGGTTCCCGAGAGGGAGTCTCGGCTTGGACCATTACCCGTCATATTATGTATCACTCTTTCACACACGTCTACGTGGAAGACTTAATTGGTATTTATTACTCTGGAAATGCTAGTGCAACATGCGCAGGCACAAGAAGGCTCTGTGTGAGTGCGTGAATGCGTTTTATGTCTGAGTTTAATAAGCCGTTAAAGTATACTTCTGAAGACAGCTGGAACAAAATTTACAAGTCTAGTAGAAATCACGGTACATTTTATGTTTACGGATGATTGATGCTGTTAACCCGAAAGCTTTAACAACTACACCGGTTGTTAAGGTGACCGAGCGCTTGGAGTGCTCAGCGGAACTTCCTTATAGGGTAAGTAGCACAAGGGTTCCCGAGAGGGAGTCTCGGCTTGGACCATTACCCGTCATATTATGTATCACTCTTTCACACACGTCTACGTGGAAGACTTAATTGGTATTTATTACTCTGGAAATGCTAGTGCAACATGCGCAGGCACAAGAAGGCTCTGTGTGAGTGCGTGAATGCGTTTTATGTCTGAGCGTAAGCCATAAAAGGACGCTTCTAAATACAGCTCGTGCACAACTTATGAGTCTACTAAAATCACAGACCATATTCTCTATCACTCTCGCACACTATGCGCAAGACACAATCGTTATACTGTTTTGATTACCCTGGAAATACTGGTACATCATGCATAGGCACAAGAATGGCTCTGTGTGGGTGCATGACTGCGTTTTATGTCTGAGTGTAAGTCGTAAAGGACGCTTCTAAATACAGCTCGTGCACAACTTATGAGTCTACTAAAAACGCAACCATTTCTTCTATCACTCTCGCACACTATGCGCAAGACACAATCGTTATACTGTTTTTACTCTGCAAATGCAGGTTTGTCATTTACGCATGAGTGGCTCTAACTGCGTGCGTGAATAAGTTTTATGTCTGAGTGTAAGTCGTAAAGGACGCTTCTAAATACAGCTCGTGCACAACTTATGAGTCTACTAAAATCACAGACCATATTCTCTATCACTCTCGCACACTATGCGCAAGACACAATCGTTATACTGTTTTGATTACCCTGGAAATACTGGTACAACATGCGTAGGCACAAGAATGGCTCTGTGTGGGTGCGTGACTGCGTTTTATGTCTGAGTGTAAGTCGTAAAGGACGCTTCTAAATACAGCTCGTGCACAACTTATGAGTCTACTAAAAACGCAACCATTTCTTCTATCACTCTCGCACACTATGCGCAAGACATAATCGTTATACTGTTTTTACTCTGCAAATGCAGGTTTGTCATTTACGCATGAGTGGCTCTAACTGCGTGCGTGAATAAGTTTTATGTCTGAGTTTAATAAGCCGTTAAAGTATACTTCTGAAGACAGCTGGAACAAAATTTACAAGTCAAGTAGAAATCACAGTACATTTTTATGTTTACGGATGATTGATGCTGTTAACCCGAAAGCTTTAACAACTACACCGGTTGTTAAGGTGACCGAGCGCTTGGAGTGCTCAGCGGAACTTCCTTATAGGGTAAGTAGCGGGAACAAGGGTTCCCGAGAGGGAGCCTCGGCTTGGACCATTACCCGTCATATTATACATATCACTCTTTCACACACGTCTACGTGGAAGACTCAATCGGTATTTATTACTCTGGAAATGCTAGTGCAACATGCGCAACCACAAGAAGGCTCTGTGTGAGTGCGTGAATGCGTTTTATGTCTGAGCGTAAGCCATAAAAGGACGCTTCTAAATACAGCTCGTGCACAACTTATGAGTCTACTAAAATCACAGACCATATTCTCTATCACTCTCGCACACTATGCGCAAGACATAATCGTTATACTGTTTTGATTACCCTGGAAATACTGGTACATCATGCATAGGCACAAGAATGGCTCTGTGTGGGTGCATGACTGCGTTTTATGTCTGAGTGTAAGTCGTAAAAGGACGCTTCTAAATACAGCTCGTGCACAACTTATGAGTCTACTAAAAACGCAACCATTTCTTCTATCACTCTCGCACACTATGCGCAAGACACAATCGTTATACTGTTTTTACTCTGCAAATGCAGGTTTGTCATTTACGCATGAGTGGCTCTAACTGCGTGCGTGAATAAGTTTTATGTCTGAGTGTAAGTCGTAAAAGGACGCTTCTAAATACAGCTCGTGCACAACTTATGAGTCTACTAAAATCACAGACCATATTCTCTATCACTCTCGCACACTATGCGCAAGACACAATCGTTATACTGTTTTGATTACCCTGGAAATACTGGTACAACATGCGTAGGCACAAGAATGGCTCTGTGTGGGTGCGTGACTGCGTTTTATGTCTGAGTGTAAGTCGTAAAAGGACGCTTCTAAATACAGCTCGTGCACAACTTATGAGTCTACTAAAAACGCAACCATTTCTTCTATCACTCTCGCACACTATGCGCAAGACATAATCGTTATACTGTTTTTACTCTGCAAATGCAGGTTTGTCATTTACGCATGAGTGGCTCTAACTGCGTGCGTGAATAAGTTTTATGTCTGAGTTTAATAAGCCGTTAAAGTATACTTCTGAAGACAGCTGGAACAAAATTTACAAGTCTAGTAGAAATCACGGTACATTTTATGTTTACGGATGATTGATGCTGTTAACCCGAAAGCTTTAACAACTACACCGGTTGTTAAGGTGACCGAGCGCTTGGAGTGCTCAGCGGAACTTCCTTATAGGGTAAGTAGCGGGAACAAGGGTTCCCGAGAGGGAGCCTCGGCTTGGACCATTACCCGTCATATTATACATATCACTCTTTCACACACGTCTACGTGGAAGACTCAATCGGTATTTATTACTCTGGAAATGCTAGTGCAACATGCGCAACCACAAGAAGGCTCTGTGTGAGTGCGTGAATGCGTTTTATGTCTGAGCGTAAGCCATAAAAGGACGCTTCTAAATACAGCTCGTGCACAACTTATGAGTCTACTAAAATCACAGACCATATTCTCTATCACTCTCGCACACTATGCGCAAGACATAATCGTTATACTGTTTTGATTACCCTGGAAATACTGGTACATCATGCATAGGCACAAGAATGGCTCTGTGTGGGTGCGTGACTGCGTTTTATGTCTGAGTGTAAGTCGTAAAAGGACGCTTCTAAATACAGCTCGTGCACAACTTATGAGTCTACTAAAAACGCAACCATTTCTTCTATCACTCTCGCACACTATGCGCAAGACACAATCGTTATACTGTTTTTATTACCCTGGAAATACTGGTACAACATGCGTAGGCACAAGAATGGTTCTGTGTAGGTTCGTGATTGCATTTTATGAGTATAAGTCGTAAGAGGAAAATTCTAAAAACAACTCGGCCCAAATTCCAAGACCTTGCGCAAATCCTTATATAATTTTCAACAATATTAATTAAATTTAAAATCCTAAAATGGCCACGTGAATAAATATTAAATATAAAAATACTACTAAGTGAGTACTAGAGTGTAACAATCAAAAGCTAGTACAAAATCAAAGTTGTTGAGTCAACTAAGTTCAGCTCAAGTTTGCACTTGAAAACCGGACCACAAAGGAAATTCATAACAGTGGCCTTACAAACGGAACGAGTAATTACTTTTAAAAATAAAGGAATGGTAGTGTTTTAATAATGTTTATTAGATAATCGTGTTTTATGTCACAATAAAAACGTTTATTGTGTATAACACCTTCTTATTGTGATATATCCTTTTTAAAATAATGTTACGGTCACATCGATCAATCCGGTATAACACATCGACATAGACTTCCTCGATAACTTTGGGTAATAAGAAGTTTTGTGTTATGTTTCCGAACCGATATTAACCTTGGTGGTCACTTACCATCAGGCGGGCTGCATGCTCGTTTGCCGCTTATACTATTAAAAAAAACAATATTTGATCTCCTCGACCAGTTTATTTTTATAAGTTATGTTTAGCATTTTAGATTCGGGCTCTAAATCGTTCACTAAAATGAATCCTGAGACGACGTCAATATTGAGAGGTTCCATGTTTTCGTAGCAAAGCGAGGTTGACGGGGGGTTGATTTGCCTCCTCCGGGGCAAACAGAAAGACACTGGTGCATTACGTAGAAGATCCCGAAGCCTCTGTCAATGCACAGATGGTGGCCACCGAAGAGGTTTTAGTGGGAAACAATAACGCATCACCCTCTCTTCCCCCAGGAGAAGGAGTAGTTTTTCCTCTGTTACAAAAAAAAAGTCTGCTTTATTTTGCTTATTTTACCCCCAAATTTTGCGTAGTAGATGCAGGGACAAGCCATAAATATAATATAGAGATCAGAGCAAAAAGTATTTCACAAATATTGATTGATGTGAGAATTTAAATTTAGGATTCTTTAAATTCATATAATTAAATTAGAGGAATGAATAGGAAAAAAGTAAAGGAGAGGCCTATATATAGTTATATATGAAAAGCTCCTTTCTAAAGAGAATATTGGTGAATAGTCTGTCAGACGGCAAAAAATTGTGGAAGTATTCTTCTCTACGAGTATATATTAATGGAATTATATTATATTACATAGTAGCTAAACTAACATATTACCCATAAGTTATATGATAAACTGTTTTAAAAAAAAACAGAAATGACATTTCGGTTGAGAAATTAAGCTGCAAATTCATCTCGCAGAAGCGGATTACAAAATATGACCTAGTTTGAATATCGTTATTGGAGATCTAAGCCTCTTGACGAAATATCTACCGACCTTTATAAATTATATATTTCAAATTACGGTTTTAATTGTTAATTTAATCAAATATATATGTTATTAAAAGTTATTAATCAAACATATATTTTATTCGGAGCCTCTCGACGAAATATCTATCACCCACTAAGCAACAGTAGAGCCATGCTGCTTTTAGCGGAGGCCATGAATGGATTGGCGAGATCGGATTATGACCACGCTCTCAAAGAATTCCAGAAATAGCAGCACAAAGCATCAGGAGAGCCTTATTACTGGTTATTACTTCATAATCCTCAGAGATTACAGCGTACGCGCGATTTATTATCGATGATGAATGTGGGTGCCGTGCCTCAACAAATAAAAAAATATATTAATCTAACCATCAACAAAATAAAGTTTGTTATGGTGATTCAGATCTCAGTCTTTATCTTGATCAGAGATTATTTCCAGACCTCGGCAGCCCATTTAAGTATACATACGGCTTGGCTTAACCTTACCACTCTCGATGGCTAGATTAATTGATATAAGGATTTAAAAAAAAATACTAGAAATATTATTAGCATTAGTCTTTCTCTCTTATCTATTCTATGAGATAGTTATATAGACGACAATGGTCGAATGACAAATTCCTACCCGACCGTAA
This sequence comes from Teinopalpus imperialis, assembly GCA_029286865.1. NCBI lineage: Eukaryota > Metazoa > Arthropoda > Insecta > Lepidoptera > Papilionidae > Teinopalpus > Teinopalpus imperialis. Next base: position 15,358,388 of record JAGSMU010000020.1, on the reverse strand, counting down.
GTTTCGTAGACCGTAAGTCTAAACCATTAGGCTATTGACGCTTCAGTTAGAAAAGAAATTAAGATCGATTGTAAAAAATGTGTTGATCCCAAATATATATAAATCCCTCTGCTGGGCATAGGTGTTCTCTCTAGAGAGGGCATAGTCCATCACGCGGCTACACCGCGGATTGGTGGACTTACATATATTCGAAATATTTTCTTTTTATCATTATTTCATAGACATGCAGGTTTCCCCGCGATGTTTTTCCTCATCGCCGATCACCTGGTAAATCAGTGCTTAAAATTTACATGGGTTTTGACTCGGTTCCCTCGCGTACCGTGAATTCAAATCGAGCTACCACAGCTCAAATACAACTAAAAATATGACACAAAAGAAATGTTCACTTTTAATACTAGTTTTTAATAACCGTGAAAAATGAATTGGTTTAAAACAATAAAGAAAGAGCTGTGCTGTTTTCGGTGACACATTTACCGTCGGCGGCACAAATTCTTTACGTTCATTGTTTTGACCCTGTTCTTATTAACAATATGTAGAACGAATGTGATACACTGCGACAGATATCGTACATATGTATGCTCCTGTCAATTGATAATTTTAAATTATTTACCTTTTTTATAATATTGGGGCTGGGACACGACCTCACAGTTCGCCTGACAATAAGTGTTAGTTGCGTCTCTACATCCAGCCAGGATACGCTTAGATTATCACCCCTGACAACTAAGTTGATATGCCTCGTTATCAGTAATTAGGTTCTCGAATCACATACGAAACATTACCGTTATGGTGTTTTACCATATTTTTATTTTCTCTGAAGGATAGGTTCTTCCCTTATAAAGCATATTGCCATATAAAAAAAAACTATGAATTGTTGTACTCAATCAAGATAGTATCATCGACATTCGCTTTGTTTATTTTTTGACGTCAAGTTTATATAATAGTCATAAAATATCCAATGTATGAAAATGTATTTTAAATTCATTCAATTTTAATATATATTTATATATTTCGCATCTAGGTACTTAAACAGAATGGAATCCCAGATATGTCTGATCGTCAACCGACTTTATAATTTGCGGCTTCGCTCCGACGTCTCCGGAATGCAATATCGACGACGTTATTCAAAATATCGAGGTACGCAGCGAGTATTCAACTGTTCCGCCCTGCCGTTTAAATTATTTACCTTAATCATTTAATATTAATAATTCTATTTTAATATCTGTTTTGTACCAAACGGGCGTGTTTGTTTTATTTCATTGTATTTTCTACGACGCATCTAGAGCGTTAATAGCTTTATGGGTTAGGGTACGAAATTAAACGTCGCCATTCGACCATCGTCGTTAACCATTTAGCCACACGCATTTTAGCTCTGTTGAATTGCTTAACGGGAATGTAATAAATAAACATTAAATACGTACAAAACATTTTTTAGAAAGTGAGAGGGCAACGTTTAGCCGTTGACTAATTTAATTTCTCTCTGGACTCTTTCGAATTATAATTAAATTCGAAAGAGTCTTTACTAGATAAAAAAATACACCAAAGTGGTACCAAACCATTAATGTTTTGTTCAGATATATGTAGGTTTGCGATATATATATGGTTCAGGTATAAACCCAGGGCGAGCAAGCGGATAGCCAATTTATTTTTATTAATTTTGAGGGTGCCAACGTGAACTCGTGTCAGTTGACACAATGGTAAATGATTCCTCCTGCCCTTCACTTCAACCCACATTCTCTATAAGGAATCGTAATGTAGATGCATGGTCACCCCCAAGAACTACGATGGAATGCGTTTCACCAAGAAAAGGGTCTCTAGATCTCTAAACTCATCAGACGACACAGAATAGAGTTATGTATATATATATCATATTTATATATGTATATTATATTCTGTATGTATGTCTTATTAACTAGGATCAAACTGCAGCGTAGCTCCACCACTGATTATTCTAATTCACTCTAACGAAGTCGTCTAATTCATTATGCCTATGCATATATTATCTATATAATATAATTGTTTTATTTATTTTAACACACTGCGTCCACCACGAAGCGAGTATGTATTTTCTAGAAAAGTTAAAACAGACCAAATGGATTTTGTTGGTCCAAGGAAGAGAGCTGTTTTCGATAAGATAAAATAAATGTTACGTTAACTTTTAGTGTTTCCGCTTTGTAATATGCTGCTCCCTTGTTTTGAGAAGATGTACTTTAACTTGTTACAAGACTAATAATAAGCAAATAAGGTTAAAAGTTTAGCCTTGTAAAAGTTTTTATAAATTCTACTGCCTACAGAAATGTTTCGGTTTGTGACAACTTATAAAGTACTGAAATATAATAATTAAAAATTAAAAACAATGATGTCCTCCTGGTAGATTTCGACCACGGCATTCTCTTCTGTTTATTGCCATCAATTGCACAGTTATAGTGCCGTAATCTTTTCGGCAAACGCAGTGCCTGCATTCACTCGTCGTCCCCTCCACTATTCCGATGTCATTTTGTATATATGCAATTAGATCAGAGGAAGGTTCATATGCAATGTCGGAACACGGGACATAGAACACCCCCCGATCTGAAAACCAGCAATTTGTGATGCACACATATTGTTTTATGCACCATTATTGTTCCTCAGCTGGTAATGGATTAATTCATGCTGCTGCTACAAGGAAGCTGTAGCATTGCTTGACCCACCGTGGTACTGGGTTGGTTTATAGGTTCGGAGCACATGTTTATATACTTATATATTGTATAAATATTTACAAACTACATATATGGTTGATGACATTTATATTATCCATATTATATGTTAATGCAAACTCAGTTCGTAATGAGGGGCGACAAACTTTTAAAAATATACTTTGCATTTCTCCTTCTACCAGCTTTAGTATTTAGGTGTATAAATTTCCTCATTTGGTACGCAAAAGTATCATAAACACACACATTGATTAAATCAAAACAAACATTTTTATATTGATTTATAAATAAAAAAAATTGTGAAAATGTAATGAATGCCTCAATAGAACAGTGCCATGTCTAAGAGGCAAGTTTAAGTTTAAGTACCTAATTGTGTTCGGATCAAGGACAGTTCTGGGTACAGTTCTTGATAACAATAAAAGTTAAATAAACAAAAAACATTTAGATAAGTCTTTTTTATCTTAAATAAGAAAGTGCAAAAAGTATCCCATTAAAGTTTACGTTACGTTACATTCACCAATGATAATTTTCATGAAATCGTAAAAGCTATAGTCTCATTGAATATAATAATAGATAAATAAAAATAACCCGATTGTTACGAGTAAGCGAAATTTATGTATTACTTGTATTACTTGAAGGCACTTGAAACGGTCTACCCACTTACATAATCAATTCCACCATATAAAATTGAAACAGATAAACGTTACTGAGCCTTATGAAATGTTGTTTTTGTGATATTTATTAACCACTAGAACTACTAAGGTATAAATGACACATCTAGTAAAGAAATAAAACAGTTCATCTAACGATTTCTATTATTTACTAGAATATTACACATTGTATGAAACTTATTTTTATGAATTTTATCATGGTTATTTTTAACTTTATTATCCCGTCGTTTGGAATGCTTTACAGCACTCATGGGAGGATTGAGGACCTTGACGTACTGATGTATCTTATAGTACAGTATCTTGAGATCTTCCAGTGGTAGGGTATAAATCAGCGACGACAACGTAACACGATAAAATTCATAGTTTTATTAAAAACGGTGATTCCTTTGATTTTTATTAAACAATTTCTTTGCAATATTTTTAATAAACGTAACATGTCAACCAATTCAGAAGTTAGTCCCGAAACTCAAGTATAATAGGTTCCTATAAAATGTCTGCGTGGAACTTCCACTTCACACTTTATGTGATACATGAATTCTGATCCACCAATAATGCGCTCTTTGAATAGAAACTCTCTCAACCTGTGAGCATTTGAAATCAATGTCAAACTTGTCAAGTGGATTGGCGGTTTTTAAAAATGGTATATTACAGACATTATATTAGGGGACTATGGAATTTCACCTCCCCAATTCTTATTATTGAACGCTACTAAAGCAAAATTACGATTGAAAGTTTGTAAAATTACACCAGTAAGTTAGGTCGTTCCAATATGACGATCGTTTAAAATTAATATTCGGCATCGTGTCTACGTTGTGGCTACAAAGGAAAGTCAACAGTACATACACAGTAATATCGTGTAATTAATATATAGTCGCAGGGATAGGCGTAACTACGCCCAGAGTCGGTGGGTTTGCATTGATCTTCTCAACAATTATTTCATGCCCCTACCACATCTGTGTTCGGAACGTTTTATGTGTCCTCTGATACTTTGAAACCTTTATTAGTATAGAATACATTGATATTAAACGTTGACGACAGTGCGGCTTAATGGTAAGCGTCCTGTCGACAACATAACCTACTGCGTCGTAGGACTTGGGTTCGATTTCCAACCGACATTATCTAAACATTATTATTATAGGGATATCGAGTGAGTCCTTATGTTTACGCGAATGCCTACAGTATTACAATAAATCAAACGCAATAGATGTCATTAGAAAGATATCGGCGTAGACTTTGGTGCAAGACTTTGGTGGTTGCAAACTTTGGTGTCGATGATCAATGAACATTAGTTATCAATTTAGTATTATTGCCGTTATGGTGAGTAGTAGATTTAAAATGTTGAAATGTAATTTGTACGTGTGTACGTACACACCAAGTGCCCTGGACGAATGTATGTATGTACATATCACATATTATATATGTTTCACATATTATGTACACACCTCTCACATACAGGCCAGGTGAACCTTGATGTAAAGACGAAGTATACAAATATATATATATATATATATATACGTGTGTGTGTACACATTATTTTGCCTCAGTTCGTATGGAAATGATGGTCTGAAAAATATATTAAATACAATTTTACTTTAACTCTTGATTAATGATGATGGTTTCATCATCACCTAACATGGGCCCAACCAACTTTTTGATCTTTCAAAAGTTGCAAACGAACATTTAAAATTCTTTCAATAATATATCACTGTATAATGAATATATATACTATAATGAATAGTGTAAATAAGATTTGAAACGATTTTTAATTGTTATCATAATAATATATATTTTTTGATTATATTGAGAGCAACAAACGAGCCCACAGTTCACCTGATAGCAAGTGATTCCTGCAACATCTACATTCATCCTTAACAAGGAATCATAATGCAGATGCGTTGTTACCCTTGAGATCTCATTCTGCAGCTAGAAACAAACTGCAGTGTAGCTCTACCACCGAGGAGTTTACCAAAATGGCGTCCGCGACGTAATAGGAATTATTCTATTATTATCGAGAAAAAACTCAAGCATATAAATGGATATAACAAACCTTCATGTCGTAGCCAACAAATGGCCCTGACGCTAAGTAATATTGATTATACGTGAACATCGCCGCACCCAAAGAAATGTACGGCGGCACACGACACAGCCTAATCCATACCAATGTCATGAAGGTATTCGCTGCGAGAATATCTTATATGAAATTAATCCATATTAACTTCGTTAAGAATGATTAATGTCGATCGATTAAATTAATACGACGCAGAGCCAACTGCAAATAAAAACTAACAACACAATAACACTACGGTCAGAGAAGGACGTTCACAATAAGCCAGCGTAAAAAGTGAAGCTAATGTGTTCTGTATGGTGAAACAGAAAATCGATCACCCAAATCCAAGAAGCATCAATCTTTACGTCATGGGTCGTAGGGATCACTTACTTATCACCAGTACAACAGCTGACGAAGTAATTAAAAAACATAATTCTGCCTTTTTTATAGTTCACCTGATTGTAAGTATTGACTGCGGCCCATTACACCTACATCCATCCTCAAAAGATTCAAGATGCACACGCGTCATCCTTGATGATCGAGATACGGCGTTACCTTTAATCGGATCCCTACAATGATCATACGAAACAAAGCAACTTTGTGATGCTATTTTGAGGAGATTGACCTCTTTTGACTTGACCAACTTATTATGCAGGAAGAAATTGAGAATACATATATAGAAAGAAAGTGTGCGTGGCTCGGGTAAAACATTACTTTGAAACAAAGAATCTGTTCGAAATTTTTCAACGGCGAGTCATTGACGAGTTGGCCACGATAATCGTCACAAGGAAAAACAATCGCAGAAGAGTTGGCCCACGTAGGGCAACACGGCTCGACATTTATAAGACATATAATACTGTGCCTGTCCCTCCTACCCATTATGAATGTGCTTTTTGGACGGACACTTGCATTACATTGTCAGTAACGAAGACATCGTTTTTATTTCTTACAGAATTGTTCCAAATGCCTAAGTTTATATCGTTTTATGGGTATCTTAATACTACACTAGAAATATAAATGCATTAACAAGATCTAATCTTGTAATATAGTTAGAATGAATTCTAGTGCGCTCACCGAATCCAAATCCGCATCGACCTTCAGGTGAAGCAGGAGTCATATAATAGCAAGTTTTTAAATAAAAAGTGATCGTAAGTCATTAGCGAATATCCACGAACTGGCGGCAAATAACCTATCCCTATTATATACCAAACCCTATAAATCACCAATTTAGTATAATTCGATAGAGGAGATGCATCTTCTGCCTGATGAGCAGTTTGGGTTCAGGGCTAATCACTCTGCCCCCTCTCAAGTCCTTCGGCTAGTGGATTACATCTCGAAACATAAAAATAGAAAGAGACCCTTGTTGACGGGGGTGCTATTCTTTGACGTAGCGAAGGCGTTTGACAAGGTCTGGCACGAGGGCTTAATTTATAAGCTCTACACAATCGGAGTGCCGGACAGACTCGTGACCATCATACGAGAATACTTGTCGAACCGTAGCTTTCGCTACTATATCGAGGGCACCTTCTCGTCCTCTAGGGCCATTGTAGCTGGAGGTTCTTTCCCCTACTCTCTTCGCACTTTACGTTAGTGATATCCGCCGTACGAGAGCGGTCGAATTAGCACAATATGCCGATGACACCGCTCTTTATACAGCCCATAGAAACGTTAGCATTCTCTGCTCACGTCTCCAGTCCTCAGTCAACGCACTAGGCGTTTAGTTCAGGAAATGGAGAATCGAAGTGAACCCAGAGAAGAGTAAGGCGATGATCTTCACTTGTCAATGGACTCGTGTTCATAGGAAATTGATGGAAAGCAAATTTTCTTAGATCACGTTGTTTAAAACAGCTATCCCGTGGCCTAACCACATAAAATATTTAGGAGTTACGCTAGACCGTAACTTATCTTTTACACAACATCTTAAAAATGTAAGAGCAAGAGCGGCCTTTATTGCAGGTCGTCTTTATAGCATCTTGCAAAAACGCAACAAAATGCCCTTAAGGCACAAGTTGCAAATATATAAAACTTGCATACGACCTGTAATGTCGTATGCAAGCATCGTATTCGCACATATCCCGGAGGCTAGACTTAAGCGCCTTCAAACGTTACAAAATAAGATTCTTCGTAGAATGACAGACGCTACTTGGTTTGTAAGGAACTCGGAACTACACCGAGATCTTAAGATTCCCTCCATTATGAAGTATTTTAAAGAAATATCACTACGATATTTTGCTTCGATAGAAAAGCACCAGAACCCATTGGTGGTGGCAGCAGGTGACTACATCCCAGATACCCCTCCAAATAGAAGACGTCCTAAATTCGCCATAATAACGCCTGAAGATAACCTGACGGCAAATATTAACTTTAACGTTATCACAGCTCCTTCCGCAACGAGCGGCAGGGGCTTGACCGTGGACCGACCAACATCACAGACGCGCACACAAACTTCTCATGTACACACACTCGTAAATTCAGGCACGCCACACCGCGCTCGCCGGCGAGCGCGACGTCGTCTTCCTCGTACAGCGGCTTACATGCGATTTAATCGTGTTTTAGGCCGCTTCTAAAGTTATCCTGTCCTCCCTTTAGATAGCGATCCGAGTCGAGGTTCCGTACCTCACTATGAGGGGCCCTCGGATTGTATTATCACCCCCTCTGTTGTCGTCGACGTTCTTCGTCCACAGGGGTCGGAGCGCAACGGTGGTGCGGCAGCGGTCTTCGTCTTCGCTTCGCAGCATCGTCGTTGTCTCCTTACTCGGCAGTCCTCCCGCTCGCGGGTCTGTTTAGATAAAGCTGTAGAGGTCACTTAACCAACAGCAATACTCATACACAAAAAAAAACCAATTTAGTAACAACAGAAATACAACCTTATATGATTATATATAAGACTAAAATTAATAGCGAATCAAAATCATACTAGAAATCTCAAAGTAATATGATGTTCCCATTATCTAATGACCCATTGTGAAACCATGCAACTATTTATAATTAAAAACCTTAGTTCGGAGTGTAAATATAAATAGGCCGCTGCTATATTAAACATTTTTATTTTATAAAATAACACGTAATTCAGCCTTATCTAAAAGCCGATCCATCTGCGATATACGATATGCTGGCTCCACATTTTCTAAAGAAAATACACTTTAGCGGATAAAATCAATCTTTAAAGCAGGTCTTTCAGCTGACAAAGTAGTCTGATGTTAAGTAATATTGACCATAAGTCGGCGCACCCAGAGAAATGAGGACCTGTCGCTCGATAGACGGACGTGGGGGTTGTTATGTGTATATTTAGTACAGTAGTCAGTTACTATCCGCAGAAAACAGTTGTCAAAGGTTCATTTTAGTTTTGTTTTTCTAAAAGAAATTCATCAAGGAATGTATGTCAAGGAGAAATACACTTGACCCTGTAACTGAACATCCTTGTTTCACTGACTTTTTCAAGTTAATAATATCTTGACGAGGCAATAGAAAAGAGAAGTCAAGAAAGGAATTATATTAACTAGAATGAATTTGCCGCTGAAACTCTCGTGTCCCTTTGCTGCCATTTAGAGTATGCCTGAAGAGAGAAATTGCTATTACATGTTTTTCTATGACGTCTAATTCAGCAAAAAGAATCATAAATCTTACTTAGTACAGTAGTTACTATCTGAACCTAATAATAATTACATTTTCATTCTAGTTTTTTTTATTTGCAAAAAAGCATTCAATCGTCCCTTTACAAGGTAAGCAGGTGCATCAAAGGTATATAAACTTGACAAGGAAGTAGTAAATATGAATTATATTAACTTAAATTAAACTACTTAAAATCTCACGTCCCTCTATGCCATTTGTTATTTTCCTATAGGATTCAAACAAAATAGATATTTTTAAAACTAAACAACAAGATTATTATAGTACTAAAAAAATTAACAAGATCAGACAACATGCGCGTGTGAAAACTAAAATGACATTTAGAGTATGCCTGAAGAGAGAAATTGCTATTACATGTTTTTCTATGACGTCTAATTCAGCAAAAAGAATCATAAATCTTACTTAGTACAGTAGTTACTATCTGAACCTAATAATAATTACATTTTCATTCTAGTTTTTTTTATTTGCAAAAAAGCATTCAATCGTCCCTTTACAAGGTAAGCAGGTGCATCAAAGGTATATAAACTTGACAAGGAAGTAGTAAATATGAATTATATTAACTTAAATTAAACTACTTAAAATCTCACGTCCCTCTATGCCATTTGTTATTTTCCTATAGGATTCAAACAAAATAGATATTTTTAAAACTAAACAACAAGATTATTATAGTACTAAAAAAATTAACAAGATCAGACAACATGCGCGTGTGAAAACTAAAATGACATTTAGAGTATGCCTGAAGAGAGAAATTGCTATTACATGTTTTTCTATGACGTCTAATTCAGCAAAAGAATCATAAATCTTACTTAGTACAGTAGTCAGTTACTATCCGCAGAAAACAGTTGTCAAAGGTTCATTTTAGTTTTGTTTTTCTAAAGAAATTCATCAAGGAATGTATGTCAAGGAGAAATACACTTGACCCTGTAACTGAACATCCTTGTTTCACTGACTTTTCAAGTTAATAATATCTTGACGAGGCAATAGAAAAGAGAAGTCAAGAAAGGAATTATATTAACTTAAATTAAACTACTTAAAATCTCACGTCCCTCTATGCCATTTGTTATTTTCCTATAGGATTCAAACAAAATAGATATTTTTAAAACTAAACAACAAGATTATTATAGTACTAAAAAAATTAACAAGATCAGACAACATGCGCGTGTGAAAACTAAAATGACATTTAGAGTATATCCGTGTATATTAGAGCATAGTATTATTCTAGTATGTATGTATATTTTCTTTTTATTATCCTCTCAACGGGTACAAGGAAATGCACTAAAAGCTGCAACAGAATCGTATTCATGGTATAAAAGGAAGTGCTAAAGATAGTTTAGTATCAGTGATGTTGAAAGAAAAGAAACATTCATTTACTAGGAAAGCAGTTCGCTGCCAAGAGTTTAACAGTTTACAGAGTATCTAATAAACTGTGGGAACGTAATAATATATTGACAATATAATCAATGTATGAATGAATGTAGGTCCAATCGGAAAAGGCCACGCTTTCGCAGTAAAGTGTCATATTTTTTCGTGTCATTCATTAAAGGTGACAAACGAGCACACTGTTCACCTGATGGTAAATGATTCCTGCGGCCCATGACATCTACATTCATCCTTGCCAGAGAGTCATAATGCTTCGTAACCAGTAATAAAGGTCTCCGGATCCCTGCACTCACTAGACGAAACACAGCAGCATTATGCTGTTATTTTACTCTGATATTCTGTGAGGGCGTGGTACTACCCCGGTCGAGCTGACCCATTCATTCTACAGCTAGAGACAAACTGCAGTATAGATCTACCACTGTTGTCCTTTGTGGATTAAAAACGAATGCCTTGGCACCAGTCTCAGGTCTCAGTTTCCTTTTTTCTCTATAAGTATAAGAGTGTTAAATTATTTTATTCAAGAATAATAGTTAAGCGAAGAAAGTATTAAAAAAATCATAATAAATGTAGATTAAACCGGGACAACGTCACGCTTTGCGTGGAATACGTGTAATATTTTTGCATGTCATTCATTAAAGGTGACAAAGGAGCACACAGTTCATCTGATAGTAAGTGATTCCTGTTACCCATGACATTTATCTTCGAAAAGAAATCATATCGTAGATGTATTGTTTTCGGAGGACTAAAAAGGAATGCCTTGTTACCAGTAATAAGGTCCCCGGATCCCTGCACTCACTAGACGAAACACAGCAGCATTTTGCTGTTATTTTAGTCTGATATTCTGTGAGGGCGTGGTACTACCCCGGTCAAGCTGACCCATTCATTCTGCAGCTAGAGCAGTAATACTGCAGTATAGATCTGTTGTCCTTTGAGGATTAAAAACGAATGCCTTGGCACCAGTCTCAGGTCTCAGTTTCCTTTTTTTCTCTATAAGTACGTAAGTAGTGTTAAATTATTTTATTCAAGAATAATAGTTAAGCGAAGAAAGTATTAAAAAAATTATAATAAATGTAGATTAAACCGGGACAACGTCACGCTTTGCATGGAATACGTGTAATATTTTTGCGTGTCATTCATTAAAGGTGACAAAGGAGCACACAGTTCATCTGATAGTAAGTGATTCTTGTTACCCATGACATTTATCTTCGAAAAGAAATCATATCGTAGATGTATTGTTTTCGGAGGACTAAAAAGGAATGCCTTGTTACCAGTAATAAGGTCTCGGTTTTCTTACTGTCGCCCATACGTAAAGTAGTCATTTTGTTCTGGTTTTCTTTGTAAACGTGTCTCTTTCGAGACGTGTTAATAAAAATAATAGGTTAGCGTTTTCATATTTTCTATGGGGTGCGAAAGATACCGTACTGGTAATTAGGCGTTTAAAATCATTTCTTTCTTAGATTGTCTGCATTTTAAATATCGTCATCGGCCATCTTTCTTTCGCGATATTGAAAAAGCGGATTTCAGTATTTTTAATACATATTGTCCGAGGTTGCCCCAGTTTCTAGTAATCGATAGCAAAATTTGAAAATAGGCTTGTAATTTAGATAAGAATTACAATCAAATCTTAGTATTAGTTGATGCCCACCATCGAGATAAATAAATAGATGCCACGTTGAATCGAGTCACGTTTTTCAAAGGGAAGTGCGGCATCTCCCTTGCGATACACACAACACAAGATAATTCGTTTTTATTCAACACTCGGGACATCGAGCGGAAACGTGGAATATCCCTAATTTCACGGGTGACTCCTTGAATAATAAATGTGTGCCGACTAACGCTTTCAGTAATGTGTCTTTTGTGCACAAAGAAAGTATAAGATGCCTTGATCGTGAATTTGTTAGTTGAAGTGTAGTGGATATTCATTTCTTTGGTCGGAGAACCTGACCAGTAAAAGCTAAGCAGTAGACATAAGAATTAATTAAAAGGAGTGTAATTTTTTATGGATTAACCGCGTTTACCACCAGTATACACACATAAAACTAATCATCAAAATGAATGAAACCGTTCTGTTGTAAGTAATTTATTATTTCAAGGTCAGCTGACTTGCTCACCAAAAAGTAAACTTCATAAATAATTCGCATACAATTTCATATGACATCTACTTACATTCGGATGCCAAAAAACCACGAAAACGACTACAATGACGCAAACCACAACCTTCACAAGGCAAACGGACCCAAACATAATTACACGACTTAACAAGAACATGCTCTTTGATGTCCAGAAATAATGCTTCTCCGCCCACAACTGGTGATTTCAAGGCGTTGTTGTAAATAACGATAGACAAACATGTGTCCGTTAACCCCTCGATGGAATGTACATGTCAAGGAAGTTAATGGCAAAAGGATACGGCAACTGCATTATTTTACAGTTTCATCACCCTATTTATGTAAATGTATTATTTATATTGATTAGGTCTCGACCTCTATATATGGGTAACCAGCACAAGGGCTACCCTGTTTCGCGAGAGCATCTGACTCGAGGGTGCCTGAGAGGACCCAACCTCGGATCGCATTCCATCTTCGTCCTAAGGGATGAGAATGCATCTGCATAATGATTTGATATAGGAAATGTAGATGTGGATGTCTCGTACCGCAGGGGTCACCTACCATCAGAACTTTGTGTTCGTATGTCATCCCTTATATCGTAGAAAATATATATGATATATAAAATCCGTGGTAGTCATGCTGTAGCTAGTTTACAGTTGCAAGGATCACGCCCTCGCAAAATAGAAACTTAAAATAGCAGCATAAAATTGCTGTGTTCGTATAATGAGTGTAAGGATCCGGAAATAGGTTCAACGCAGAGACAACAACGATGAGGTTATTCTCTCTCAGCCCCAGGGGTGATAATGCATGTGGATCTAGAATCTATTTTCATGTCATGATTCTCGTGTGTATTCGTTTTTTACCCATATTATTATAAACAATTGCCGGCAATGCATTTGCAACTCCCAGAGGAGTTGAAGATCCGCAATACGGTATTGCAGATGTTCATGGGCGCCGGTGATCACTTACCATCGGGTGGGCTGCTTGCACGTTTGCCACCTATTCTATAAAAAAAAACCACGGAGCTATTTATTGAAAATGAACAAAATATAAAGAAACTGTCTCGTCATCACGCTTTGATTGTATATTATTTAAATACGTAAAATAGAATGCGTATTACGAAAACACTTAGGGCGTACAATATTTTAGCGGGTGACTCATTTTACCCGTTTGTGTCTAACAGTAACTGACAGTGTTGAGTAATATATTTACCTAACTAAAGGCGATCTAAACTTTATGACCACAATCTTTTTAAACCCAACATTTGTAAAATATACGATCTCAAGTTCTAAATTAACTAAAAAATTATAACAATTTAGCAATTAGATCAATACAACGACAATTATAATTATATTGATCATAAGTTTATATTTAAATTAATGATAGAATGAATGAACGACTTTTAATTTGAAATTTATTCCACACTCAAGTGTTTTTACGCATGTATTGTTCAATAATATTGCTATAAAAATCAATATTGTTATCATCCCGGAAGTCTAGTAAAGTCTGGATTTCTTAATTGATTCAAAAAGCACTTTATTAGTCTAACAGTTGAAGCTTTGCTAGTTCATTCCAGAACAAGGACGTGTTGTTAGCTGCTGGCGCTCGGGAGCGTGGGAGGTCAAATAAGGTCCCTTTCACAATGAAAACGTGGTTGCGGTTAGTACACAGTTCTTTCCGCTGTGAGTTTTTTTGCGGAAATATAAGTTAGAAACGATCGCACATCGCCTAAAAATCTAACAATCTATAAAAAAGTTACAGCTAGTGGCAAACCTGAGGACTGAGATTGATAAATATGAAGACAGGATATTTATGAGACAGCACGACGAATTAAGTTGACGCTCTGTTATCTCGCTGTTGATAGTTATTTATATTTACTAGTTAATGCATAAGCTGATAATTTACTCAGGTATCAGAGTTGGATCGAACTGTAGTCGAGCCTATTTTCAATTAGTTCTATTCGAACACACATACAAAGAAATTTTTCCTAATAACCTTGGACACGAACAAAATGTTTATTGTGATTCCATATTACGTAGAAGTTTATCACTGACGCATCGAGCCCTTCGTATTGGACAGGCATAAAATATTGAGAATCTGTCCGACGCTACGCTATAAACATCACGCTTTCATTGCCTCTCTTTACTTAAACCGACAAAAATAGAAAGTGTGTTACAATTATACTAAGTCAGTATTTTTGAGGGTGATTTCATTTTTGGCTGTTTATCTCTGATAATAAATGACAGTATCGTGTGGTATTTGGTAGTATTGCTAGCAGTTCTATTAACATTGCTAACATTTTAGTTAACCACTGGAACTAAGCTTAAATGCATGTGCTAGTAGACGGTTCACGACTATAGCCGGATTTGAACCTACAACCTTAAGTTTCAAACACCGTAGCATGCACCGTTAGGCTATCGACGCTTCATTTATTGCTGACTCATGACGCCCTTTACTGCGACCGCGCATTCATTGTGAATGGGCTCTTATTGAAACGGGCTCAATGCAATAGCATCCATTGTTCACAACACTAATTAATTTCGATTCGCGTGTTTCGATGCAAATTTATTGTGTTTAACTTACGCGGGCACTTTCTAACAAATTACACTGCTGTAATGGCATGAAATGAATAGAAAATATATACTTTGTCACGTGTCATTAGTGGGAAGAAGTAATTAATTACAATCTAATTACGTTTATTCCTCAACATAGCAGTGGTAGCTGCAGTTTATTTTTGGCTACAGCATGAATGGGTCACGGTTGAGCCGACCCATTCATGCTGCCATGCCAGACAGAATACCAACGTAGACTAACAGCATAATGCTGCTGGGTTTCGTCTGGTGAGTGTATAAATCGGGAGACCTTTATTACTGGTAACAAGGCATTACTTCTCAGTCCTAAAGGGTGACAAAGCATCTGTATTATGATTCCATGTCAAGGATGAATGTAGATGCCATGCACCGCAGAAATCACTTGCCATCAGGTGGACTGTGTGCTCGTTTGTTACTCTAAATGTATTAAAAAAATATATAGAAACAGTATTTTACTATGTCATAAAATAAACGACTTAAGATAGAAAGCTGATACAACATTAATATGTCCCTTCTACTGTAAAAGAACCACGCCCTCACAGAATATCAACATTAAATTGCAGAATGACACAGCTGTGTTTTTATGGTGAGTGTAGAGATTAAGAATCCAATTGCTACCCAGGGTTGAAAACGCATGTGCATTCTGAATCTTTGTTAGAGGAGGGATATTGATATTATATAAGCATATCAGCTCTAACGGGGAAAGACTGCGCCCTCATAGAACATCAACGCAAAATTGCAGCATAAGGCTTATGTGTTACGTATGATGAGTGAAGGGGATCCTAATAACTGGCGTTTTGTTTCGTAATGTTCCGAGAGGCGCGGAGGCCGCGCGAATCATTTAACAATCAATTCACCGAGTAGCACACACTTGGTGAATTGATTGTTAAATGATCCTTCCTACGCAACACAAAGTTACTTAATTACAAATCTATATATATATAAGTTATAAATAAATTACGACACGACTCACTGTTCAATTTCTTCGTAAATTGATTTTTAAACTAATATTATAGTATGTCATTTTAAATATATATATTATTTTTGTTTTTATTGAATTTTAATTTGTTACTTGACATTAAATATTGGCAATTGCGATGATTTCTTATATATAACGACATTCTTTAGTATTGATAATGTAGCTCATACATAAAGTAAACTTTAAATTTACAAAGAGCAAGTTCCGGCCTCACATGGAATACTGTTCTCATCCGGGGCACCCCAGTAACGGAGAGCGGCTCGAATCATTGATAATCAGGTATTATCCGATCGGCTTGATTCACTGGCGTTGCGAAGATGTTGCATCTGTTTGCATTTTATACCGAATTTGCCATGGGGAGTGTTCTGAGGAGTTGCTCGGATTAATTTCAGCAGCTGTGTTTAAACATCGTACATCACGCCAGAATTCACAAATTCATTCTCAACATCTCGACGGTTGGCAATCCACCACTGAGCGCTTTACGTGAAATTTCCTGCCTCGCACAACTACTCTGTCGCCAGCGGTATTTTCGAACTGATACGACTTAGACTTTAGACCCTCAAGAGAAGAACATACACCTTTCTTAAAGACCAGCAACGCATTTGCGACTGGTGTTGCGGATGTACGTGGGCGACGGAAATCATTACCATCGGGTATCTGCTAGGTCGTTTGCCACCTATTCTATAAAACAAAAAATTCCACGCCATTACGGTAGAATGTGCTGTGCTTTGTGTGCAGGATACTATGTTAATTAGAACACCTTTGTTCGAACAATATTCCTGCAAATAAAGATTATGATTATAAAAAAAATAAAATTAACGATTTATAATATGATATCACAGCCTTCGTACAGCAGTAGATTACATCCTGCCTGTTCGGTCTGCTACTAACAACGCCTGAACTGGGTCAGATAGGTAATCCGATGTCGTTCAATGAATATTAATACTCTAAGCTTTATGAGTCTACGTATTATAATTTTAACCGGATTATTTCCATACATGAAAGTAGATGATCACTAGGCCTTTTTAATGAAACTAAAACGACTAATTTTTCTTATGAACTTTACGGTGCTGTGTTTTCGGTTGCGTAAAAGTCGCGTAAAAACGATGATATTGTGCGAGGGCGTCGTCCTACTCCGGTCGAGTTGGACATCTAGACATATCACTAACGTGGTTCTACAACTCTAGTTAATTCCAATGGCGCTGTAAAATATCATCATATATGTCATCTCGTTATTTTATTTTTAATTTTTAAGCAAGTGCTTGACCACGATCCCACCTGATGTTAAGTGGAAATGCAGTTCTGGATGGTAAGGCGCACTAGCTCAGTAAATGTTGATGGTCACTGTTTGGTGGTCTAGTGCCGCTGTGATTAATCACAGTTTTTTAGCAAACGGCATAAGCATTACTGCGTGTATTGTGAAGAACTTAAGACAATGATGGAGAAGTTCACACATCTGCAACCAGCTTTGGTCAATCGGTCGTCCCCGTTGCTCCTACACGATCACGCGCGACCCCATACTGCACAACAGACAATCTCGAAACTGCAAGAGTTGAGGTTAAGCTCTCCCTCACCCACTTTACTTACCAGACCTTACACCCACCCACTATTACTTTTATCCAAAAATTGGATAACTTTTTAGCGGGTAAAAAAATCAATTCCTGAGAGGCAGTACCAAATGCCTTTGAAGAGTTTGTGGGAGGCATGTGTCCATCTGATTTTTACAAGAAGAGCATCAAGAAACTACCAACCATTAACCACTGCTTTGGCAAAGATGCATCGGTTACATGGGTGATTACTTTGAATAACAGAAATAAAAAAAGTTTGAAAAAAAAATACTTGAACTTATTTCATACAAAACGGCAATTTCATAAGTAAAGTCCTATTAGTTTATGGAAATAGTGCGTAGCGTATATTTAGGGACAAAAAAAAATTGGGAGTTAATACGATATCATGATATTACTCACAATGATAACAATAATCTTATAATAGTTTTCATTTAAAGAAATAATTGGAAACATAATTTGTATCGGTCTATATTTTATTTTTTCTTCAATTCATTGTCCCCGCGTCTCACTACGTTCACAAGTAGAGTTATGGTGGTAATTTCTCTAATGTAACATACAGGATTGTAGAAACATCAACATAATGACGACACTGTCCCGAACATATTTACTCTATGGTCGGACCTATAAGTTTGTATATATACATCACTAGTATAAGGCGGCAGCACTAATTAACTCGCAACGAGACATTGTCCGCAATGTAACCTGTATCGCGATCACGCCGGCCACTTATACAATTTATATAATGTTTACTCCTCCCTGTAAAGATAATAAAGTATATCGAAAAGTTGTAATATCAATAATTTCGAGAGGATATTGTAATGTATTTGGGGCTAGTCAAATTTGTGGTAAGTTATATTAGGCCTACGTTTTGGTGTTGATGCATTCGGCACCATTACGATGTATTTGATAGTGTAATAGACATGAATGCGTTGTTATTTGGAACCTGGAGAACGGTGTCCACGTTAAACAAGACAATTGCGGTACCGTATATTGGTATTCGCCTAAACTTAAGTACAAAAACCTCATTTTACACAGAAATTTACATTAACTACGTCAGATGAACGCTACAACTGTAAACCTTAGATTTGGTTCCCAGGCTGCACAGATTTATTAATTATATTTCAGTTGTTAGTTGTTCAATTACATATGGTTTTACGCCTTGACAGGCCTCAACGGACCTTGGCTAACATGGGAACGGACAAGGTGGTACCCCAGACAATGCGTTAATAGACTCTTATCTATACATTTACGATAAAAAGATATACGTATAAGAAAAAAAAATACTATAATGATGCAAGAAAATATAGAATTTGTGTGTGTAGCATAAACTGTGCTATAACAGCGATCAATATAATCATCCAAAGGATCTAAAGCGAACGCACACACGTACGCGAAGAATTATAAACGATATTAAATGATATAATATTAGAAACTTATATATAAAACCATAAATAGCAATGTATAGCCCGGCGTAATAGTTATAGTACGTACTTTATTTTTGAACACAGGAGGTGTGCTGTGAATCGCTTGTCTGGATGTCCCTAACGCAGCGTCTAGACGGTCCAAATACCTCATTGAACATTACATCGGAATATACGAAGACTTTGGGTAAATGTTTACCCGAAAACCAAAAATATGTGAAACACAAATGTTTCTTGGCTGGGAACCCACCGATGCACCCTCGACGAAGCAGCCAGGTACTCTCATATACCAACGTGCCGTCAAGTAGTGCTTATAGACACGTTTTACATGTAAGTGTAAAAGTACGTACCACTTATATATGTTAGCTTATGAAAACATTGTGATAAAAGTTAATAACGTGTACAAATAGGAGTAAGGAAAATCCGAGTCATGTTTCTGTCAGATGTAATGATGAGTTATATAACTAATACTTCACACATTACTGACTACGCCCAAGAATAGTGAGATGGAAGATATTCCAAATGTTTTGTTTTAACGTGTGTTTGTTATATTCGTATTCTATTGTTGATTTATTTAAATAACTAAGGCTCGTCATTGCTGCTGGTGACAGTAGGACTCAGTCAGGAAATGCACCCAACGTTCCTGAATTTTTTTTCTTGACATCTTCACGAGGAACAAGGCTTGAAGATATCAGTATTTAAATTATTGTACGCGTATATACATTTAATATTGATGTTTTATTAACATAAAAGTAAAAGAAAATAATAAATTTCATGTTTTCTTCCACAATCGGTGATAATATAAGATAAAAAGCACAACCTCCAACAGTCCCCGGAGGTGACAACGCAAGTGCATCTTGAATCTTGACTGAGAGCGGCTAAAGTTGTCATGGGCTATAGGTGAACTATATGTGAAAACGAGTATGCATGCACGAGTTTGTAATGCAAACCAATGTAAACAACACTTTTGCAATGATACAATTAAAAATAAATTGGTAACACGTCACCAATTCTGAAATGTCATTTAAGATAAAAGAAAACAGGCAACAGATATTGCTCGTGACACGATGCCTGCCAGAGTTGATTGATTGAATTATCGCGTGTTCGTTTCATATTCAACGAATCGAACCCGCACTTTATAGTTACGCTCCAGTGATAATGAACAGGAAGCCAAAATATATTGGGAGAGCTTAATTTTAAATTCTCATGGAAAATTGCGTAATTAAATAAATGACATAAGTTTGAGGTTATGACATTTCCAACTCAGTCAGCAAGTTAGTCGCTTCGTTGAACATCTGGTTGCAACCAGACGATATCAATTGCGAGGGATATCTTATAGTGCTGTATTTGCAAACGGTATTTGGTACGATAAAACTAGACAATAAGTCAGTATCAGAGACATGAAATATTTATATTCTTGACACAGTGGACCACGGATTGTTTTGATATTTCGCAGTATTCTAAAGTAAGAAGAAAAATAGTACGGATCGATCATTTAACAGATATCAACTATGGGGGATATCTCATAGTACTGTATTTACATAAAACTAGAGGAAAATTTGTCAGTGTCGGAGAGATGGGATATTTATGTTCTTGGTCCGGTAGATCAAGGATTGTTTTGGTATTTCGTAGTATTCTAAAGTAAGAACAAAAATAGAACGGATCGATCGTATAACATATACCTATCTTATAGTCCTGTATTGCATAAAACTAGAGGAAAATTTGTCAGTGTCGGCGAGACGAGATATTTATATTCTTGATGCGGTAGATCAAGGATTGTTTTGATATTTCGCAGTATTCTAAAGTACGGACATAGTAGTACGGATCGATCGTTTAAAATATATCTTATAGTCTTGTATTGCATAAAACTAGAGGAAAATTTGTCAATGTCGGTGTGTTCGTAGAATTCTAAGAACTATAATAGTACAGATCGATCGTTTAACATATATAAACTTTAGGAATATGTTATAATGATGTATATTTGCAAACATGCTCGCCCTATTCCTTTCGGTACGATGAAACTAGAGAATGCTTACTCAGTGTCGGAGACTTATAATCTTAATACGATAGGTTGAATACTGTTTTGATATTTCGAAATACTCAATAACAACAGTACAGATTGATCGTTTACCAGACTGAAATTTAAGAAAACAATTAGATTGTTTTATCGTTAACGTAAACTTCAGAGCCTCATTAACGATTAGAACAGAAATGAGAAAAATAACAAATTAATAACTTCTAGTAAATAATTAAAAAATTGTTTAGATTCGCGGAAAATAATAACCTGATTACTATAGACACATTAATTTTATGTTAATTATTTTCAATATCTTATCTTACATACATATATCAAATAATTTTCAGTTATAGGTAAACCATTTTCCTCATGAGACATTATCTAGTTTGTTATTTAGATAACACATAGAAAGTAATGAACATAGAATCTATTGAAAATATTATTTAAAACATGTAGCTGCTACGGACAGCTGATCGGAATCTATTTTTCCGACAGATACTTGGCTTTTAGCCCGGGGCTAAGAAATTACGATCTGCATACGGTGTTACCTTTTTCAAAGAAAAATATTGCATTATTTCAAAGAGAAAATTACAGAGACTGTCGAATATAAAATATATATATATAATTTATAATTATTTAATCGAAAGTTGTTTCTTAATACAGCTTCATCATCATCTCAACCCATCACGAGTCCAATACCGAACTTACGCCTTCACAGAATGAAGCACGATCCTGAACCATCTGCATCCTTGCCATCCAGTGGTATTGTCTTTCATTGTAATTCCAATACAAGGTTGCCTCTCGAGAACCCTTCTTCTCTTTCCGATCACCTCATCGGTTTAACAAGCTACATGGCCACCCTACTATACTCTAATAATTTGTATGTGTAGGTCTGGTATATTTAAAATGATTATGCATATACAATTATGTCCTAGATACCAAAGATATTACAGTAACATACTAGAGAAGTTCCCTACTCACCCTGTCAGGATTTCTAGACCAAACCAAACTAGAGTAGTTCATCTGTTATTAAGTATTGCTTGTCGATAACATGATGACGATGGAATCAACATCATGTTCTATATATCATCTATTAATACAATACGGAATAGTATGACGAATTCCCTTACCTTCTAACTACTACTATTTTATATATATAAAGAACATAGGCATCCCTCATAGACTGGCACAGAAAACGATTCTGAGAAATGCATCATCGACTTCAAGTAGACTTGCATAAGTTAATATATACGCAATTAATTCTATATAAAAATCACTGTTTATTCAAAAAGCAAATTACCTACGAAGTAAGATTTACACGTACGGTAAAATAAGGTGTAAACCTGAAGCTCATTTTTAACAATGCAGTACACTACTAAGCACTGTAAAACGGCTAAAAATGCGAAAAACTGGGCGAATTCACGTATATTTCGTTGCCTCGGGTAGCGGAAAATGTAGGTTGGTATGTAAACGCTTCCTAGATTTAGTCCAAGCTACGCTACCTTTTTTAATACAATTATTCGCATTGTATCTCTGCGGTTTGCGAATTTCACGTAATATGTACGAAATAAATAAAGAAACCTTGTGTGTGAAAGTTCCGTCTTAAGCGTAGATTGGATTTTTCAGTAATTTTTTTAGTCAACATCTCAACGAAAGTCTACAGGCTCCGCTTAAGCACGACCCCGAGCCGCCGTTAGGGTTGCGACTTGTTCGAAAACTGAAACAAAATATATACGTGATAGAATGACGTTGCAATTATTAACTGGCTGTAGCATGAATCAGTCGAGTCCAGCGGGGAAGTACAATAGAACACCAAAATAACATAATCAGGTTGTAATATATATATATATATATATATATATATATATACACAAAGTGGCCATGCTTCGACATCTTAACTGCTTACGTAGGCGGTAATGATCACTTACTATTAGGACTTGCTCGACTTTGAACTTGTCACTGCATACTTACTTACTGTTTTTGTTTATGGCTATATCTCAACTTTATATCTCAGTACTAGTATTGACAGAGTAACGCGACCAGTGAAATTAAGCAATGTTAGGATTTAAATAGCGCTAGTGAAGTTCGAAGAAAAAAAAAACAACACTCGTAGTTTTCGATTTTAAAGGTAAAAGACAACAATCATAAATTGACTTAAAATCTTTTTTTTCAATTTCTATAACCTAGTTCTTTTACTCTGCACCGATTTATTAGAACATAAATAACAACTAAAAAACTTAACACTCTTCTGATATTGAGTAAATCTTTTATGTAAGTAACTTTACTTTTTCTTTTCTTAAAATTTTCAATACTACGAAATATATTTTTATTTGTAATATAAATTAAAACGAACCATACATTTTAAAATTTTTAGATGAATTGGCATTCATAAATTCGAAGGCAAAACGTGCGAGCAATTCTAGTAATTACATAAAAAATATAATATTACCTAATTCAATTTCACCCAGTTGGTAGCTCGCACGACAGGAAACTTTTTAAATGAATAAGTGGACCGTGAAACGAGAGCTCAATTAAAACAAAATTTTAAGAAACTTTGAAGTGAGCCCTCAAACCGGGAGGAAATTTTCTTTTTAGAAACTAGTGAAGGTAAATTAAATGAGAGGGAGGATAAAATTATTCAAGAACATTATTTTATTGAGTGTTACGCACTTAATGCAATATTAGTTTGAAAAATATATCTAGCTATCATCGTAGTCCAATAAATTATAGATAAAGAAATGTACATCGAAGTAAAGCTTAATGGAGTAAAAACAAAAACTATTTGAAACCATATCGAACAAGAATATTATAAATGCACGAGTGCGTGTGCAAACAGTACATATACTATCTTATTGGGAAAATTATAGCCGTACGATAACGACTATAATTTTCCCGACAAGATAGCATATATACTCTTTTAACATTTTAACTTTGCACTCGGGTCAGTCTTCAATATAACCTACAAGTCGCAGTCATTTTTACTATGAGGTAACCAGCTAAACGAGGATTATTTTAAATTGCCTCTATTGAAGATTGAAATGTTACTATCTTAAAAAAATCATGAATGCTTTTGCTTTGAGTTTAATTAATGCAATACGTTATTGAAAAAACAAATTCAAAATATTATAATCACCTTTTAAATACCTACAATGTCGCTGAGGCGACGTAAAGGGTTAGTTAGTCGTAGGGTTTTCGAATATAAAGCTTCCTTTATGCTTTATATTTAACATTACTAAAATTCCGGTTAACCACTCCAACTAGGCTGAAAATGCTTGTTCTATGAGATGGTTCACGACAATAGTCGAATAGTGGATTCGAACCTACGACCTACGACCTTAAATTACGCAGACCGTACCTTAAACCATTATGCTATTCTAATATATATGAGATTCACTAAAAATAGACTTTAAGGCTATCGTATTTCTGCGATTGCTCTTCTTACGTTAAGATTCGTTGTAAGCTAACCCTACCTTAAATTTACGCTACAGCTAGAAACTGGATGTAGCATGAGTCGATAATCTCTACTGGTCAGCTCTAGTACGCTCTCACAAAATACCAACTTCAAGTCCTAAGGGGTAACTAACAAAAAACTGATAACATACCATCAAGTTGTTTGGTCCTCGATGACTGATGTCTTTGGTGTAAAGTGATCACTTAATATCAAATAATTCGGTCTTATTTAAATCCAAATAAAAAGCCTTTTGTAATATTATGCAAAACTAAACAGGTTAGAAAATCACCAACAAGTGGCAGGACTTCTTTTTACTTTTGCTTTAGTTTATTAATATTTAAGTTTAAGAAAATAAAATTTAAAACAATAAGATAATATTTAAGTGTTTTATGCACACAACTGACGCGTCTTCAATGTACTCATTCATTATGTTTTAAAGATTCCCTAGTATTTTTTTTAAAAATTGCCAAAGTCTGCGTAGATCGGCTTGGCTTTCCAAGTCATGTCATTCCTATGTCACGCGATGGATTAATATGGCTGATGATTATCATGACATTTAAAAACATATGACCACTTAAGCCTTCTCAGGAAACATTGAAACCTTTTGAAAGAGTCACTGACGTACCTGTAACCAAAAAAATAAAATTTTAGGCACAAACCGCGAACCTAATTTAAGTTATATAATTATTAATAATTTCGTGAAATTTTAGCTTACTTCGAAATAATTAATCATAACTCATGTTACAGTTAACATTACTAAAACTTCATTATAAGTAACATAATTTGTATAACAATGTTTATATATATTTTTACGTGTAAATTAATCTTTTCATACATACTTATTATATATATATATATAGATATTTAAATATTCGAAGCATTTCCGTAATATATTCTTTGAACAACATGCAATTCGTGTCAAGATCTGTTTAATAAAAAAACTAAAAGACGATGATTCCATAATACTTGATGATAACCTAATTTTAAGATTACTTCGTACATAGAGATTGTAAGTAAATTGTCTTTGTAATATTTTTTCCGTGTAGGAATTTTAATTTAAAGATATTGTACAATGGTCAATAGCTAACGCATACAAATTAAAAAAAAAAGGTAAGTAAAAAAAGGTAAGGTGAGACAAGAGTTCGCGACCCCTCGCTGGTTGCCGATTTACTCAAACATTATTTGAAACGAAAACGTCTTAGTAAGCTAGTATCGAAAACGGCTAAGTATTTACATATTAATGAAAATATCATAAACACATTGATGTTTATTATATTTCTTGTCATCCACTGCTGAATATAGGCCTCCCCAATTCATTGCCACAAAGCACGACCCCGAGCCAACTGCATTTATCGACTTCTCTCTTCTCTCTTTCAACAGCGGTAGAGCTACGCTGCAGTATGTTTCTAGCTACAGAATGAATGGGTCAACTCGATAACATGGGGTAGGATCACCCTGACAGAATACCGGCGTGAAATAGCAGCGTTATGCTGCCGTCGTTTCGTCTGGTGTGTGCAGGGTTCCGGAGACGTTTATTACTGGTGACGAGACATTCCATCTCACCTGAGAGTGACACGCATCTCCGTTGTGAATCTTTGTCAAGGTCAAATGTAGAGTTCATGCGCCGCAGGAATCACTTACCATCAGGTGAACTGTAAACTGCTCGTGTGTCACTGTCAATGTAATTTAAAAAAAGACATAAAATAAAATAGGTCTTCGCTCTCTTATCTTAGTGGGGGGGGTCATTCTACATTGCAACTGCCAGTCTGAGTTTGCTACTCAAGAACCTTTCTTCCCCATACGCAATGTAGATTAGTGGTATGAGGTTGACTGTCATAGCACAAAAGACTAGAAAGCTGCAGTGGCAACGGCCTGGCCATACTTTTGTGTGTATTTAAATTAAATTATTTATTTATTTAAACTTTATATACAGTATTTATAACGGCGAACTTAATGCCTTAAGCGTTCACTATCAGACAACCTTAGGGTAATGCAGAGATGAAATGAGGTAGGTGTATGTTTAAAAACTTTTTTGGGGTTAAAATACTATTATATAAATATGCACAATTATAAAACACATATATAACTTAACATATATAACAAATACAAATATACATACTTATATATGATATATATACAAATACAAATACATAGTTGCATACATATGCATTGTGATGCAAGGCAAACTTAAAAGAAATAAAATCTCGTTTTCCTATAACTATGACGACGTCTTATATATCTTGTCAACGGCCTTTATGTTGACAAGGTTTTTAATTTGAATTATACCGCATTCTTTTCGACCACTTATCGACCATTGATGATAATTAAGTTGAAATATTAATTAATGCCAATTGAGTTGTCATAAACATCGGTTCAGCCACAGAACAACTTGCGATTTGTAAAGTCATAGCCGTAACCTATCATCAAATGCACTGTACGTTTCTTTTTTTTTAAAAAAGGTAAGTAAAAAGGTAAGGAGTTCGCGACCCCTCGCTGGTTGCCGATTTACTCAAACATTATTTGAAACGAAAACGGCTTAGTAAGCTATTATTTACATATTAATGAAAATATAATAAACACATTGATGTTTATTATATTTCTTGTCATCCACTGCTGAATATAGGCCTCCCCAATTCATTGCCACAAAGCACGACCCCGAGCCAACTGCATTTATCGACTTCTCTCTTCTCTCTTTCAACAGCGGTAGAGCTACGCTGCAGTATGTTTCTAGCTACAGAATGAATGGGTCAACTCGATAACATGGGGTAGGATCACCCTGACAGAATACCGGCGTGAAATAGCAGCGTTATGCTGCCGTCGTTTCGTCTGGTGTGTGCAGGGTTCCGGAGACGTTTATTACTGGTGAGACATTCCATCTCACCTGAGAGTGACAACGCATCTGCGTTGTGAATCTTTGTCAAGGTCAAATGTAGAGTTCATGCGCCGCAGGAATCACTTACCATCAGGTGAACTGTAAACTGCTCGTGTGTCACTGTCAATGTAATTTAAAAAAAGACATAAAATAAAATAGGTCTTCGCTCTCTTATCTTAGTGGGGGGGGTCATTCTACATTGCAACTGCCAGTCTGAGTTTGCTACTCAAGAACCTTTCTTCCCCATACGCAATGTAGATTAGTGGTATGAGGTTGACTGTCATAGCACAAAAGACTAGAAAGCTGCAGTGGCAACGGCCTGGCCATACTTTTGTGTGTATTTAAATTAAATTATTTATTTAAACTTTATATACAGTATTTATAACGGCGAACTTAATGCCTTAAGCGTTCACTATCAGACAACCTTAGGGTAATGCAGAGATGAAATGAGGTAGGTGTATGTTTAAAAACTTTTTTGGGGTTAAAATACTATTATATAAATATGCATAATTATAAAACACATATATAACTTAACATATATAACAAATACAAATACATAGTTGCATACATACGCATTGTGATGCAAGGCAAACTTAAAAGAAATAAAATCTCGTTTTCCTATAACTATGACGACGTCTTATATATCTTGTCAACGGCCTGACAAGGTTTTTAATTTGAATTATACCGCATTCTTTTCGACCACTTATCGACCATTGATGATAATTAAGTTGAAATATTAATTAATGCCAATTGAGTTGTCATAAACATCGGTTCAGCCACAGAACAACTTGCGATTTGTAAAGTCATAGCCGTAACCTATCATCAAATGCACTGTACGTTTCTTTTTTTTTTAAAAAGGTAAGGAGTTCGCGACCCTCGCTGGTTGCCGATTTACTCAAACATTATTTGAAACGAAACGGCTTAGTAAGCTATTATTTACATATTAATGAAAATATAATAAACACATTGATGTTTATTATATTTCTTGTCATCCACTGCTGAATATAGGCCTCCCAATTCATTGCCACAAAGCACGACCCCGAGCCAACTGCATTTATCGACTTCTCTCTTCAACAGCGGTAGAGCTACGCTGCAGTATGTTTCTAGCTACAGAATGAATGGGTCAACTCGATAACATGGGGTAGGATCACCCTGACAGAATACCGGCGTGAAATAGCAGCGTTATGCTGCCGTCGTTTCGTCTGGTGTGTGCAGGGTTCCGAGACGTTTATTACTGGTGAGACATTCCATCTCACCTGAGAGTGACAACGCATCTGCGTTGTGAATCTTTGTCAAGGTCAAATGTAGAGTTCATGCGCCGCAGGAATCACTTACCATCAGGTGAACTGTAAACTGCTCGTGTGTCACTGTCAATGTAATTTAAAAAGACATAAAATAAAATAGGTCTTCGCTCTCTTATCTTATCTGTCCCAGTTTAAGTGACACAAGTCAAGGATCCAGTGACCCGGTGTAATATTTGGTCCATGTCATCGGGACGTGTGATAATGTCGTTGGTCGGACAAAACATTTCGTGGGCTATAGGTTAATAAAACAAAGATTCTTTGAACAAACCAATTTTTTTTATCTAAACAGGGAAAATGTATGGTACATGTTGAGCATGCTGCATTATAATCATTGTGTTTTTAATATAGGTAATAAATCAGTGTTCATAAGTACTTTACATACGTCATCTTACTCGGGGACAGAAATGTAATGATTCTCTAACCGTAATGTACTAATGTGTTTTGGTACAATAGTTTTAATTTTTATGTAGGTGATAAATGAGTATACAGTTTGCCATATAATTGATACTAAAGACTATTGTATAAGGATACAAAAGTCTTTAGTACGCTTTCATAAAACAACATCATGAAGATCTTACTAGGGGACTAGTAGCGTTGGGTTGCTGAGTCTCTCTCTATTTAAACAAATGAAGGATAACCACTCCTTCTTGGTCTGGCCAACGTATAAACTATTTTTACTTCAAAGGGCGTGTTTAAGATTGATTGAGCGCAGATGTATTCGTAATATATTTTTAAAAAAAAGTTATTAGCAATGCTGAAAGTGCTAATGCTAGGACAGTTCACGACAATAGACGAATGACGGGTTTGACGAACATAAGCTGTGCAGACCGTTACCTAAACCAATTAGGCTATTGACGCGAAAACCTAGGTATCCTAATTTCGTTAGAAAATTACCAAATTGAAAAAATTTCACATTCATCTTATTAGCACATAAAATTCAGATGCTAATGATAACAACAAACAAGAGAAACAAAATACTTTGGAGAAAAATGGATGTTAATTAATTCTGCTTTACAGTAGTTATCAAAAATACGCGAGTCGCCTTCATAATAAGCTCGAACAAACAACGTTAAACTGAAGTTTCCCCAGCCAACCGGACCGCAAAGGAAATGCATAACAAAAGCAATGCAGACGCGACTGTTAATTAATTCTGCTTTACAGTAGTTATCAAAAATACGCGAGTCGCCTTCATAATAAGCTCGAACAAACAACGTTAAACTGAAGTTTCCCCAGCCAACCGGACCGCAAAGGAAATGCATAACAAAAGCAATGCAGACGCGACTGTTAATTAATTCTGATACCATTTCCATTCCATGTCCGGTCCTCCAGTCTTCCTTTAAATTCCTTTTGGATATTTTTTTTATACTAAGGTGGCAAACGAACAGACAGCTCACCCGATGGTAAGTGATCACCGCCGCCCATGAACACTCGCAACACCAGAGGAGTAGCAAATGTGTTGCCAGCCTTTAAGAAAGGTGTAGGCTCTTTTCTTGATAATCAACATACTACTGCAAAATGAGTTACACCCCCGGTGCCTGCACGAATGAACATCGTTAGGAAACCTGCATGTACAAGAAATTAACATAAGAAAATCTTTAGAAGACATGTGAAGACCGCCAACGCGCATCGGTGCTGCACGGGCTGCCTATATTCTATATAAGTATGGCAGCTGTGGGACTTACGTATATAAAACTTACAAAGTTACTTTTACCTTTTTACTACAACATACCTTTTGTATAAATTTTATTTAAAATTGCACACCTCGGACGCCAAGGTACTACTCTACAATCAGGTAAAAAACATGCTTTTTACGTACAGCAGTGTTATGCTTGTATTTTATAAGGGCACGGTCCGGACGAGCCTACCCATTCACGCTGCAACTAGATACAAACTATAGCGTAGATATACCACTGTACACAATTATACGTAAAGATATAGTTATATTTATATAGCATCTAACTTATCCAACCCTTTTTTATCGTAAGGAAATCCTCAAGGAAAATTCTACCGAAGCGTAGAGGTAGGCTGATAACACCAAATCGTCGCGGTATTTCGTGCGATGTATTGAGAAGAGACGGTAGAAGCGACTCCCTTATCTTATCTGTCCCAGTTTAAGTGACACAAGTCAAGGATCCAGTGACCCGGTGTAATATTTGGTCCATGTCATCGGGACGTGTGATAATGTCGTTGGTCGGACAAAACATTTCGTGGGCTATAGGTTAATAAAACAAAGATTCTTTGAACAAACCAATTTTTTTTTTTTTTTTAGAAGGAATACTAAAGCTAGAGACAAGATGGCAAAATGAATAGATCATTCTGGAGACTATGTAGAGAAATAAAATAATAATTTAGAAAAAAATCGTTTTTTTAAGGTCGGGCTCAAAACTTTTCAATGTGCCCTCGTATGTTACTTACTCGAAAAGCAGCATATGGATTTTGATGCAGTCTCTAGAGTACTTCAGGTTTCAATATAAAAACTGATACTAACTCCATTCCTACAAAGTTAACTGAAAAAAATATGTTATTATATACGGATGAGGTATAAACTCTAAGTAAACGAAGCTACCCGTAAAAAAACCATATAAAATTAGCAAGCGGCGCTACAAAATAAGCCATATACGATATCTACAAAGCTAATTTTGTATTCTGAGGAAGCTGAGGAACATAATAACAATAAAAGATTTTAAAATTTCGTTCCCTAAGAGGCGCCATATACGATATCTCTAAAGCTAATTTTGTATTCTGAGGAAGCTAAGGAACATAATAATAAAACAAAAAAAGATTTTAAAATTTCGTTCCCTAACAGGCGCCATATACGATATCTACAAAAGATTTTAAAATTTCGTTCCCTAACAGGCGCCATATACGATATCTCTAAAGCTAATTTTGTATTCTGAGGAAGCTATGAACATAATAATAAAACAAAAAAGATTTTAAAATTTCGTTCCCTAACAGGCGCCATATACGATATCTCTAAAGCTAATTTTGTATTCTGAGGAAGCTAAGGAACATAATAACAAAAAAAGATTTTAAAATTTCGTTCCTTAAGAGGCGCCATATACGATATCTATAAAGCTAATTTTGTATTCAGAGGAGGCTAAGGAACATAATAACAAAAAAAGATTTTAAAATTTCGTTCCCTAACAGGCGCCATATACG